>OU612059.1:78156800-80556800 GCA_914767635.1 Melanostoma mellinum | reverse complement strand
CTCTTGACATGATGGACGAATAATCCATCTTAGGGAGAAGACCCTGACGAATGATTCCCGTCTTCCGGTCCACACCCTCTACTGTGTATTGGGGGAGCTCTGGTGCGGGAAGCTCTGACTTCTTGAATTCGGATGTCGTCTCGGAGTCTGCTGGACTGTAGTGCTCCTTCCCGATTGATGCGGTTGCACGTCCAGAGGTTGGTGAAAAACTTACTCTCACAGCTCCGACTGAGGTAGATGGTCGAGGAATCTTAATTATCTGGTTGTTTTTGCAGGGGGAGGGTTCGGTGATCGATGGTGTCACGACCGGCAGACAATCAACGCCTTTGTACAAGAAGAGGTTACCCTGCAAGTTTCTAATTTGATGGCTCACTAACCCCAATCCTGCGCAATAGTGAGATAATCTTCCGTTGATACAATTTAACAGAGACTCTAAAGGTGTCTGATTTGGATTCGCTAGTCCCAGTTGTTGATGGTACAAAGGGTTACTCATATCAATGCCCAATGATTGAGCCTCAACCATCGTCTTTGATAGTTCATGACTTATTTCTGAGCTATCAGAGTCCAAGTCAAAAGATTCGGCTTTGTGGGTGGAATCACTAGACGATTCAATGCAGCTCTCATATGAGGATCCACCAGATGTGGACGTCTCCGACATAATACTTGTTAAATCAGTGATGGGTTTCAATGTCCCAGTATGCTTTTTTCCTGATGAAGTTCCTCCGTCAGCATCATATTTGGTGTTCAATATAGCCCCTTCAGCCAACTCATCTACTCCCGGTAATTTGCCTCCAAATGCCTTGTGTGCTCGTTTCCAATCATTTTGAGCTTTGTGGAATTTATCATCCGGCATGAATTGGGAAGCTGTCGTGGGGGTGATTGAAAAGGTGTTTGCTGTCACTGGTGGGTCCATTGCAGCCTGAGTCCCTTTAGGTACGCTAGGCCTTGGAGGCACTTTCGGAGAGGTGGTCTTCTTTCCATCTGGCTTAGATATTCCTGGAGGCGATATTATGTATGACTGATGTTCTGCACTCACATGAAAAGGATTTTCATATCTTTTACTTTATTTCGTTTGCTTGTCTTCCCTTTTTTCTTTTATCTCTTTTTTTCCTTGGTTCGAAATTCGATTTCCTGCAAAGTCAAAGGAAAAAAATTTTTAAGTGACCGTTTATTATCTTCGTTAGGAACAGGTCGACGAAAGAGTCTTGTTGGTCCCGTTTGGTCGCAAGCGTTATAATCGTAAGCAACCTACTAATGGCACTATTATCTTCACATCCACTCCTCTCAATTCGGCGATGACTACATGTTCCCATGGGTATGTAGTATTTGTCGTCGGATGGTCAATATGATTGCTGTGTTCCCATGGGTACCACAATACTCACTCTACAGAGTGTATTGACCTCCAGTCCTGTACACGGCAATTCGCACATTTAGAGAGGATAGGATTTTTAGACCGCTAAGTTAACTATGATTTCTTATCTTATGTAATTATTATATTTTTTTTTCTTTCTTTTTCTTTCTTCAAACTTGCTAAAAATAACTATATCGTCAATATATGTATACGCGAATCGTGTATTTTGCTTGTTGGCCCAACAAAAACTAAAAATTTTTTATCTGCATCATAAATGCTTTGCATAATAATCGATATTAGACCATGAGGGTTTACCTGGATATGGATTGCGTATATAGATGTAACTCCCATCGATGCATCCTATGTTGCGGAAGATAATAGCCAGAAAATTAAACGATTACACTTTTCTGTTGTTTATTTTCTAAATAAGAATGATTAATACATTATTTTATGAAAGATTATAAAGATTTTTACCGATTGGTAATTTCTTCCTCAACTTGATTTTTACGAATTGCTAACCTTAGTTTTACTTTGATAGTTTCTTTTTTACGAATAACAAAAAGGGCAAGATAGCCAACGTAAGAAAAATTTATTATCACGATTGCCAACATAAATAAATGAAATGGCACGATGGCCAACATAAATGACAGAAGAAAAAATAGGATGTGCTCGTTTTGTTTACCGCACCCTTTGGTCGTCGACATCCTATCACGTTGTTTGTTCCTGAAATCTAAATAGATTTTATGTTTAAAGAAATATCCATATGGAAGCAGTCGATACTGCTAACGTTTTCTAGTCTTACCATAGAAAATGCCTGGCTAATTTTTTGCTTTTCATCCGTGGTTGCAGGCATTCTAATAAACTCAGTTGAAATGTCAAATAAGAATTCCAAAAAAGCCGTCTGATGTTTATACGCACTCGACAGCGATATGTTGAACAAATTTCTCGGAATGTGCTTTTATTTCCAGCAAAACTTTGAAAAGTTTTCGAAAAACAAAAAGGAAATGAATGAACTAGAATTCAAGACTTATGTACATAAATACGAAACATACCATAAAATGGATGAGCACTGAGTTTGAGGGTTCACAACTTTTCTTCCGCCGCAGCTCCATTTTTGGTTAAAAAACCTAGAACTAGCAAATCGTTCTGTAATTTTTTTGCTGTTTGTCGCGTAACTCTAAAATGTTTACGAAACAGAAAAAAAAAAAAAATTTATATTGTTTCCTTCATAAAATTAAAGCAAATATCACTCACTTCATCGTCTGTATAATTTTCAACAACATTTTCCACGAAGTTTTCTTCTGACTGCGTCTAATCTTTTCCAAAACAATCAAAAATCAGCATGTAATCTTCTGTTGACGAATCTGATGCCGATGAACTCGACGATGAAGAATCCATCAACAGTTCATTAAGTATACGAAAACTAATTTGGGATCCATTTTAAATAATTTTATTTACAATTATATCAAGCATGCTCCCCACATTCCACTCTTACGTGCGGAAGGACAAGTTGCGATCACTGTGACTTTTATGGAATTTAAACAACACTTAGTGTAGTTAGAGTACCATACGGACCCATTCTTAGCTGTCACAATTGATGGTGAGTCTGTGATCATTGAAGTTGGACGGAGTTCCATTCCTACTTGCAAACCTATTACTGAATCTGTGGATGATTCTACTCCAGTCTTATGCAAGTAATCAAAATATGACGCAGTTGTGATTTTGGTATTTCCGAAAATGAAATCAGATATTGGTTTTAATACTGTTTGACCTGGAAGTAAACCTATAAGTGTGCGCGAGATGATTGAGATGCCAAAAACGAATTTTATTTTCTACTTCCTCTTTAAGAGAAGCTTGGATAGGCATAACTCTTGGTATATAATTTAAACAAACTCTTGTTAGTTATTTAAAAAAAATGTTTTCGGGTACGAGCAGATTGCTCACCTTTATTGTTCTGTACTTCACTTAAGACTGACTACAAAATACTTTTACAAAATTTATTTCTTTATTGCCATGATATGATAACATGCCAACTGCAACCTAATTAAATGTGGGTATCCGTGTTTGTGCGTATTTCGCCTGTAATTTTTGTTATATATGTAAGCTTTTCGTTTGGGTCGGCATACAAAGAATGGAATTTATGAACTAGGGTATTTGTTGCGACACTTTGATGGCTCCACAAATGTTGCGAGCAATTCAATTGAGACGAAGACTTTTTTCCAAACATGCGCTATGACAAGTTTTAAAACCTTTATTCAAAGAATTCATAATTAGCAATATAACATATAATTTCTTATGTATGTATACTTACTAAGTCTTGCGTATTATATAAATTCAAAGTTTAAGCCGCAACTCGTGCGTTTCAATTCAGGTTATAAACGGCAGTCTTTACAATTCTAGGTTATAAATCAAAATGCGAATAAGGCTAGCCGGAAATGTCAGTTGATGAAAAACCAAATGTTTCTGCGGAGGCATACCACACTTATGCTTTTACTGGTCAATTGTTTCCACCAATAAAAGAACGATTTATGGATTCGTTAGCACGTAGATTTATTTTATTGATTTTAGCTTCGATTTTTTTTTACTTTTGTTTGTGGTTTGACAATGTATATAAGAAAAAAGATACCAGATGGGTGAAAAGTATAATTTAGAAGATAAAACTGATAATTAAAACCCACTCAGCGCAAAGAAAATGTCAGATTGCCCAAAAAGCAATTTACAATGATGTGTTGGCTGGTTGGCTGATGAAATATGATTAAAACGTCGCCGTCGTCGGTATGCGACAGACGACTGTGAGAGAAAAAAGTACTAGATTTTAAAGAAAGAGTAACTATTTAGCAATCGATGCAAGACAACGAACCGTGAATGGTACCAAACCCAAGATTTTAGATTTAGCTGGGGAGTGGCACTGCTAACACTGTAGTCGTGTGAACAGTTGTTATTTCTCCTTTACTCACTGTCGATACCGCCCCCCTACGGTGATACTGCGAAATTACTTGGTGCGTTCTTGGTTTCAACAGTATTGATAGCTTGCTTTTGAGAAACTGAATTATGACTTGTTTTGATAGATATCGGGTTGACTAATAGTGATTCTTGTTGCTTGATTTTGATTTTTACTTTGCCCAAGATAGACATATAAATAATTATTGTCCTTCGTATGAATTATGGCAGAGAGTTGCCATGAAATGATTTGAGGGTTGGAAGAAGGTAGAACTTTAGGTTTATGTCTTTTTGATAGAAAAGGTTTAAAAACGTATCCTGAGTAATTTCTATATCGCCCGCGATTGATCTTGCGCGAAAACTTTTCTTATTTGGAAGTGGTTTGTCGACTAAAAATGGTTGTACAAAATTTTTGCTTGAGCCTGAATCGATTAAAAAATTGAGAATTTTTCCGCTCTTCGTCCTACATTCGAAGTAGGGCAACGAAGAGTCACTTAGTCTAAAAAATTGATGTCGCTTTGGTCCATTTCGAGTTCCTGGTTGCATTCTGTTGTCTCCATTTCCTCTGATGGTTCAGCTTGTTGTTGCATGTAATTTATTGGATCAGAATAGTGTTCTAGACTCCTTCTGAATTCGGCTGTTGATAGTATGTATCAAAATCTGGTGATATGTGTTGTGAGTAGCTTGAATCATCGATATTTACGTGAAAATTTATCTGAATTTTTGGGGGAACTCTGTTTTGAAATGAATGGTTTTGGGTTTGAGGCCTTTTATCAGCGTATTTAAACGGTTGTGGCCGGTTTTGGTAATTAACCTTAGCCGATCGAATGGTCGATGTCTCCATCGGTTCCAGTCTTGGTTGAGGTTTGTGGGCATTTAAACGAGGGGGAGGATGATTGTAATGTAACCTCAAAATTGTGTATTATCATGCAAAGAAGCGAGAAATCAACATTTTATCATTTATTTAGTATAAGTTTTCGTTAAAATTAAATTATGAGTGATTTGTTTTCAAATCTAACCTCTTGAATGATAAAAAAAACAAATTTTCATTCATCGCCAAGACTGGCAAGTGTGTTGTTTATGTCGGGAATTGGATAGGTGTCTGAAATATATTAACGCCGTTAAGGCGTTTGAAGTCTATATCCATTCTGTATTGTTTTTCCCCATTTGGTTTGTCCTTCTTCGGCACAACCCAAATAGGGGATGTTTTAAACTGATATTTGGTGTATCAATTTTGCTTAACTTTATCAACCGATAAATATACTTTTAAGTTGAAGGCAAGCAGAAAAAAAGTGAAATGAAAATAAGGGTTTTAATTAAAATTTACGATGTATTTAAGCGATGTTCACTGCCTGCTGGTTGATTAGTAAGTGAGTTTACTTTACGGTCTAGCGTAGTCTCCAGTTTGGGTGGTAATGGTCGCAACTCGTACTCGGTTATCTTTTCCTGGATGGACTTCCTTGACTCGACCAAGTACCTATCCATTTGGCTGGTGGAAGATTTGAGTCCTTTAGCATTACGACATCACCAGGCTTCAGATCAGTTTTGACTCCTTGCCATTTTGGGCGTTGTTGCAACGAAGTCAAGTATTCGGAGTGCCACCGCTTGAAAATACTAAATTCAGATTTTCCATAAGAAAGATATTCCAAAAGAATTAAAACACCAAAAATCACTTTTTAACCACTTTGCTTTGTATTTCGATTTGTATTAAAAAGTTAGTCATATGACTTTGTGTATAGTCACCTCATTAATTTTTGTATACATATTTGACATATGTGTTTGTGGACTGTATTTATCGATCTGTTTATTTTATGTTATACAAATGTGATATTCAGTACGTTTCAGTACACATAGTGTCACCAATCAGAAAGTGAGCTGGACTAAGAGCTGTTGGATCCATATCCGATGTAGGCCACATAGACTGAGAGTTGAGCACTGCTTCGATTTGTGTCAGAAGTGTATACATCTCCTCATTTATCGATTTAAGTGGAATTTAACGGATTTGACTCCCACCTCCCACAAACCACCAAAGTGAGGAGAGGAAGGAGGAATAAAGTTCCATGAAATTTTGTCCTTGGATAAATGATCGGTTACAATGTCGTTGTGCTAATGACTCAAGAGTAGCTGGAACATCTCGTCAAGACACCGATTAGCTCCATGGAAATTTTTTCCATTATCGCTACAGATTTCCGACGGCCTACCACGACGCGACGCGAAGCGAACGAGAGCTGCAAGAAAGGCGTTTGAAGAAAGATCGCTTATCAACTCCACATGTATAGCCTTTGTTAAAAAACAAATTAATAACGCGATATAAGCTTTTGTAAATTTTGGGTTTCGGCCTCGGGCTAGTCGTAAAGTTATAGGACCTGCATAATCTACACCAACCTTACTAAACGGTCGCGTTATTAAATAAATTTTTAAATTATTATTTTGTATAAAATAATTAAATTGAGAATAATGAACTAATTTATTATATAAATTTTGAGGACGCGATCTGCCGGCAGATTAGCCATTTGC
The DNA here is from genome assembly GCA_914767635.1 of Melanostoma mellinum. Taxonomy (NCBI): domain Eukaryota; kingdom Metazoa; phylum Arthropoda; class Insecta; order Diptera; family Syrphidae; genus Melanostoma; species Melanostoma mellinum. The sequence continues at coordinate 80,549,992 of OU612059.1, read as the reverse complement.
TTTATAGGGACTTTTTGAAGGTCTAATAATTTTTTCTTGTTAAATTCGTACGGTTTGGTTACTCCCCAATTTCAGGTGCGACCACAACCATATGGTTGAGACATTGTTGTTTCCCATAGTAGTTATCGGAACACGCTTCCCGTTTTAATGGGTTGTTGGGTCAGCTCATATAATTAACATTTTTAGTTTGCTCAGACCCCAACTCCATTTTAGTTGGTTGGGTTTCGGTCCTATTGGGTGTTGGTACTGCTTGGAATTATAGCTAGGACCCCATGTATTGCCATACCCAGGACCCCGGCTATTTTGCCATTCCCTAGATTGCATGGATTCGCCCTTACCATCAGAAAATTTTACCGTATATCTGTTCGGATTTTTAGCTGGTAGATGAGCTGGTACATGCACCGAACTGTTTCGCAAATTTATATTTTGCATATCTAGGCAGTATATGCTTCAGGGAGAGATTTCGGTTTCTGAACCATTAGAAGTCGCGATAGGTTACCGCTCAGACCCCTGACGAATACGTCCAGGGCCCTGTCCCGGTATGCTCCCACGAGAGCATCAGCAGTCTCTGAAGAGTAGGTTTCCGTTCGGATTTTATTCTTCTTCAACTGGTTTAGTTGATGCTTTAGCGTTCGTATGTCCCTCTTATCCGCGTAGTGGAGGGACAGTACTTTTTTTTATATCTGCCCAATTATTTTTGAATATCTTAATATATATAAATCACGTGTCACAATGTTTGTCCGCGATAGACTCCTAAACTACTTAACCGATTTTAATCAAATTTGTACACCGTGTGCTGTTTGATCCAACTTGGTAGATAGGATAGCTTGCATCTCAATTTATGATCGACCACCAAATGCTGTTGAGACAAAAGTATAATTTAAATTTATTTTAAAGTAAACGAAATACAGTGAATTTTATTTTTTTATTTTTGGAGTTAGTATAGCCGGCTAAGTGTAAATTGATTAAATATTGGTTCAACTATTATTCTCCCGCGTAATTTAAATCCACCTCAATTATGCAACGGTACACGTTTGGTTATTAAAAAGATAACCGGAAAAATTCTTGAAGGAATCATTTAAATTAGAAAGTTTAAAGGAAAAGTGGTCCTGTTTCCACGTATTCCAATGATTCCGTCAGATTGTACCATCCCCTTCAGTAGGTTACAGTTTCCAATTCGTTTAGCTTTTGCCATGACTATAAATAAGTCTCAAAGCCAAACAATGTCCATCATGGCTTAGATTTGGAAAATCAATGTTTTTCTTACGGGCAGCTATATGTTGTATGCTTACGTGTAGGAACGCCGTCGAACCTATTTGTGATAGCAAAAGACAGGTTAACCAACAATATTGTGCACCGATCAGTGCTAAATTAAATTGAAATTAAAAGAACTTATTATTGTTTGAAGATTTTAAATTATCCACCCTACCAACCTCATTTATAAGTTTAATTATCACATGTTATTTATGTAATATATACTCATTTGTTACAAACTTGAAAAAAAAAAATAAACAATTTTAAATTCAATTCTTTTGTTTTGATTATTTTCTATCTACTTTCATAAATAATAATTTCATTTCAGTAAGGGGTAACGGTAGTAGAGAATCAGTAATGTCGCCATGATTTTTTTACAAGTAGCATCTATGTTAAAAAGCATTGTAGTCCCCAGGTCTGATGTTCTCCTACCATTCCCTTTAAATACTTTATAACAATATCGTATGACAAAAACGCTAGCCACAGCAACGCGTGGCCGGGTCAGCTAGTAATATAATATAATATAATATAAGATACGAGGGCGGAGTCAGCCTTCCCACGTATCTTTTGCCGAATGTGCTGAAGGATTGCCCTCTATATGGGCTTTGAGCGGACTATCTCATAATCTTTCAGCACGGTTTCCACACAGTGCATCCATGAGACGTACTAAACCGGGTTCCCATCAAATACTTGAATTTCTTTGACAGGACCCGGGAGCTTAGAGATTTCCTTAAGTTCGTTTTCGTTGCTTGGCCCTCGAAGTGGCTCAACAACCAAGGGAGACTGAGTATTGTTAACCCCACTGGTTCTATTTTCCTCAACTGACTTTAACTTGTCGTTGATGGAACCTAACTGCCCTAATATTGTATTGATTATCTCTTTGGTACCCCCCTGTTCTAATTGAACAACACGGGTCTCAAATCCCCGTAGTTGGTCTAGGACAGAATTCATCGCCCCCGTAAGATGGGTAACGGATATTTTTAGTTCTTCCATCGTAAAGAGTGATTTCCCAGAAAAGGGATTTATTTGCAACACAAATTTCTTTACAGAAGAAGATTGTTATATTCCCTTTCCCTTCACAGTATTTTACTAATGTATACTTAGAATAATATTGGCATATAAAATCGAAATTCAATTTTTATTATTGGAATGATTTTACATGAAAATATAAGTCCAGCTCATTTCGTGGACACAGCAATTGTTGAGTTGAAGCTTCTTTCGACAAATGATGAACATCCAATTCACCACTGACACAGTTGAAATCTTCGCAAATTTGTGCTTCGATCATTTGTAGTATGGCTCTTACTTAAGGTGTCTTTTCCTTGTTTCATGAATTTGTAAACTCGGTTTTATAGGATAGTTCTTTTGTGTATATTTTTCGTTTCACAGATATTTTTACACCGAATCACTTTTAACTTTGTTTTATAGGATCAGGCAAATGTTTCCTTTTTTTGTATCTTCTTCGTTTCACAGATATTAGTATCCCGTATAACTCTTTACTCAGTTTTATAAAATAAAATAAAAAAAATTTTTTTTTATGTGTATCTTTTTCGTTTCACCGTTTTGTATCTCGTATCGCTTTTGTTGAATTGTTTAATTCGGTTACACTACTTCACTAAGTAACTTTAAGTTTTAATTTCGGCAGTCAGGTCCCTGCTACGGACACAACCACAAGTCCGGTTTTAAATGAAAAACGAGCAATTTAAATTGGGTTAAACAAGTTCATTATTCGTTGACGGTACAATCAGAAGTGCTCTAGGTAGTTGCACTTTGCTTTCAAGAAACCTATCATGATATGCATACAATAATGTTAAGTAAGCTAAATGCAGTTTCCATGCATTAGCTCGCCTCCAATTTCCCGGTGGGAACGATTGCCGATGATTTCGGCGCGTGTGCAACGTATGCACTTTTTTGTGGTTGGGTCAATGCCTGACTGTGATAACTTGGATTACTATTATTATTTTGGTTTTGTTTAAAGTTGTTATTTTTGGATCTATTTTCTGTTTTATTATCATTTATATTTAAGTCAGGAGTGCGAGTTATAAAACCGGCTTGCGAAAGCTCATGGAGTGTTGACTCCATTCTTGTGGGTCTTAAAGAGTATAAAATAGTTCGCATGCACGGTTGCCACTTAAAAAAAAAAAAATTTACACAGCCGATGGCAAAAATGACCAAATGCAGTTTGAAATGACCAACATAGCTTTAAGCATAAGAAACAAAAAAAAAAACACACAAATAAAACATTGAACATTTAATTATTCGCTATCTTTGATCATGAAATGAACTTGTACAAGTAACATACATGAATTTGTATATTTTACGTATTTAGGATATTGCGTACATTTTGTTGTATGATCATTCATAAAAAAAGGTTCAAACAAATTCATAAATACCTTTTAATAAAAATAAATATCTACTAATTTCTAACAGTTTTTTTTGATTTTGTTAATAAAAATAAATATTTATCTATTAATTTTTCACAGCTTTTTATTTTATTTCATAAAATTTTTAATATAAAAAAGTCTTCACAAACAGAGGTTCCAACAAATTCATAAATTACTATAATAAATAAACGTAATGATACAAAAAACATAAATATTTACCCATTTCTCACAGCTTTTTTTAATTTAAACCACAGTGGTTTTTTTTTTAAATTAGTTAGGTACCTACATGTTCATATATATGTACTACATATGTATGCATATATAAAAAAAAAAAAATATTTACAAAAATCACGATTTTTAAAAGTTTGAATTAACTTCCTTGAGCTCTTCGGCAAGCATAATGTTGTTAATATTTTCAAAACTAAGCTTATTTCTTAATTTTGTTTTAATTAAACTGAGTTCAAAAATTTTTCGTTCAGCAGCTGCTGAACTATGTGGAAGAGTCAATAAACTAAAAATGAAAGTAGTTAAATTTTTGAAACAAAGCTCATTCAACCCATTTTTGAGTGAGATTACTTTTTCCCAAAACTCCATAATATCCATTTTATAACTAAGATTATGATTCTTTGAAAACCTAAGCATTTTCCATTCGTTAATGACATCTTCAGGATCACCCTGAACCAAGTTAGGAAAACTGTTTATTAACGTGGTTATAGAGTTTTCAGAATCAGACATCACACTTTTCGGAGTTATAATAGATAAATTTTTCAGGTCATTATTACTAAGGTCGAATCTCTGCAGCAATTGTTTTAAGAGTTCAGCATAAAATTTCAAAGCATTTGTTTCTATTTCGGCCTTAATGAAAGCTGTGAGGTTCGACTTTTTCAAGTATTCCTCGGCCTTATTACCGATAAAAACTTCTGTAATGTGTAAATAGTTAAGTGTATTTTCTACATCAAAATCTACCCACGACTTTTTACGTTTAATATAATTATTATTCACGAAGTTACTTAAAATCAATTTAACCGTCGTTTCTATTTGTTCATGTAGGTATGGCAGTCCCACGAATTCGGATTGAAATTCTTTGTTTAAATTATTGATTATTCTTAAAATGTAAGATAAAAAAAGAAAATAAACTTTTGTTTCGGGGTTGCCCATTTTATTTGCCAAATCGCAAGATTTTATTCCGCTAATTTCTAAATAGCATGAAATAAAGTATAGTTGAAATGCGTCCCATTGTTCCACAACTCTATTTATAACATTTTCTAATGCTAGCCACCGAGTAAAGGAAATGCCTAGTATTTTGTGCGGTGGGACTGGGACTGCGCAATATTCTTGAAATTCCTTGAACTGGTTTATACGGCTCGCACTATACGCAAAGAATTTGTAAATATTGCGACATAGTTTTTCAACGTCGTCTGGAATTTTTTTGCATGCGTATGCAGAGCATAAATGCAGAGAATGGCAAGTGCATTTAAAAAAAAAAAGATATTTATGTCATTTTTAAGTTTGGCTTGAAGGCCATTCACCTCCCCTGCCATATCACTTGCTCCGTCCGTAGAGAGTCCAATTAAGTTTGCAATTGGAATCTCGTTTTCAGCAAAAAAAATTTTTATGTTCTGGTATATAGTTTCAGCGTCACATTTAACGAGCTCAATGAGCCCAAGGAATCTGTCTTTAATGATTTTAGATATTGAATCAACATACCTTACAACTAACACTAAAGATTTCTGTGTTGATAGATCCGTGGTCTCATCAGTTATCAGTGAAAATTTGGTTGTCCGGAGCTCTTAACAAATTTTTTGTTTGGATTTGTTGCCAATTATTTCCGCAAGTTTCGTAGCTTTCGTGCGTCCGCATTTAATGGATTTTCCCACTTCCGAATCTGGGCAACATTCTCTTAAGAGGTCTGGAAAGTAATCCATTAAAAGGAAAGGCAAGTTATGCACTATTAAAAAGTGAACCAGATTGAGCTCTGCTAAGTACACTTTTTTTTGGAAGCTTAATTTATCGCTCTGTATTTTGAAGCAAGATTGGATTTCAATTTGATTTTTTTTCTTCTGAATATTTTTTAAATGGATTTCATTTCTGTCGTGGGATTTCAAATGTCCCAAATGATTTGTTAAAATCTTGTCACATGTGTTGCAATAGCTTTTGTTGTTTTTATTGCTAAGCCAAGTAAAATTCTTTAGCCATTCCTGGCGAAATTTTTTTTCCGAGTTCTTCGTTGTGTCTTCGTTTGGATCACTTAAATATTAGAAAAATGTTATTTCCTTATATTAAGAAGTTTAAGCATTTGGAAAAACTTAATTTACCAGTAGGTAGAACAATGGGGTTCATCAACTTCAATCGAATTTTCCACTTCATTGCGCGTTTTTTTTGTCACAGTAACGAATCTATAATGTTAGTTAAAGTCTTAAGCTTTGTAAAAACAATTTAATAAAGTTCTCCTTTATTACCTTTCCATTTTGTTTATTAAGTTGCAAAGGTGAACAATCAACAATGAACGCAAAAGTATAACCGGACCCAAGATAAATGCGTACTTACACGAAAACCAATACAAAACATTTGGCGTCCGTCAGTTCGAAAGGGAAAAATATCAATTGTCAGATCAATTGTCATAGAGGAATAAAGAACAAGAGGGAAAGATATTACTTCCATTTGTTTAAATTGTTGCTTTTGTAACACAAGATCCCTCTGTGAACTGTGATACACGTATTCAGCTGAATAAAAAGTTGTCAGTGAAATTGCTAACACCATAACTAAATGAGTTTAAGGAATGGAGACAGATGCCATTGTGTGTGTGTGTGTGGTTTAACCTCTTGTTGCAACTTGTATGTTGTATCTTGTATCTCCTCTGTGTGAATTGTAAAGTAATGGAAATGATTGCATTCAGTGTTCGTCTGGGAGTAATTAATTAAGTGCATCCAATCGAATTAGTGTAATGATCTGTTCACATTATGCGATATTTTTTTCAAATAAAATTTTTTAAAAATATAAAATATTAAAAATTCTTGCTTCTAGAAAAAAATTACCAAATGAAAACAAAAATGACCACGTGACCAAGTGAAAAAAAAATGACCAGATTTGGTCATAAATGACCAAACTGGCAACCGTGTTCGCATGTGAACAGGGAGTTTTTGTTTAAAAATGTTTATTGCAGTGTTATTACTTCTTGGGATGTCTAACTGATTACCTTCTTGAAGGTTGGTTTAACAACGAGAGAGTACGTTGTATTTAGTTATAAAATTTGTAGGGGTCGCCTCTATATTGAGAAGCCCTTAAATCCTTATATAATTGGTAACTATTTTTAAAGCCACCGAAATTTTGTAAAAGCATATTTTTAATATCAGTCCATCTGGCTCTTCCTATGAATTTACTTTTTAAAATATTTATGCACATTTTTTGTCCCTGTTCCTTATAAGTGAGTAATGTAGGGATAATATCGTCGACATTACTAACAAAGATGGGAAGGTCTTCCGTCCTACTATAAAAAAGTAGATAGCTTTTCGATATATTTCATAGGGTTGAGTTCTAAGACTCTTGGTACAAAATTTTTCATGTTTAAATTTACTCTTAAACTATTGCCTTGCATATTATTACCTTCTCCGGCTGCTTGTGCTGCTAGATCTTGCTCTACTGGTGGATCCATGTAGTCTTCTAAATCGGTGTCCTCTTCTGGGCTTAAAATATATGGTTGATACCTTTTCTGTTGGGTTGTTCTTCTTCATGTTCTCAGGGTTGTTTTTATTTTCTTCATCAATTTATCGATCACGTTGAGGCTTTCGCTTGGCCACTTTTTTTTTCTATCTGGTTTGTCTCTTTCTTTAACTTCAGTTTTACTTTCGCTTTCACTTTTGAAATTATTTTCTTCTACGGTTTTCGTAACATTGACCATATACACTGGTATTGGTTACAAAATAATTTCCTTTTTATAATTAATCGATTTGAACTCGAAAAATTTTATTAATTAAGTTCAAGTGAACTTTTCCGATTTCAATTCGAAAAAAAAAATTACACTTTTTCACTTAATGTTTTTTGCACTGAATTTTGAGTTTATTTAGAGTGATGATTTGCGTTCATCAAATAAACACTATCAATGTTTTTAACGCTATTGCAGTTTTCGCGTTTTTTCGTATTACGGATTGACTTTTTACTTTAATAGATTTTCGTTCTATTAGTTTTTTGTCGATCCTACCGACTGCGCCATTTATATTTTAAGTGAGTTGAGACACGTTTTTTAAAACACGTGAAATCGCAACAACTTGTGGCTTAATAAAGATCATATTCTTTTTTTTAGAAATGTGTTTAAACTCACCTAAAATATAAATCATATACATAAATATAGATACTTATACTTATAAGTCTTTGTTTCTAAAATATATTTTTCCATTATTGCTTGGAAAAAGATGTAAGGGTGGACTTTTAAATTCGTATAGTTCTTTTAACAATATTTTGTTCTTTATTTTGCCCACTTCATGTGACTGAAAATGATTATCAAAACAAATAAGTTCAACTTCAAAATGTTTCATCAAAGCATTCAAATCTGAGATTAATAAGTTGCAAACAACGCAAGATAACGTATTTGATTACATTTAGTTAGGTGAAAAAAAGATTTTTAAGTAAAGTATAGTTCAATTAAGCTCAGAAAGCTTTGATTTGGTTATGATTTTAGAAAATTAGGTAATTAAGAAATGCTAGGTAGTTTAAATTCATTTAGAAGAGGGATTCCAAAGAAATATTCTTGAATGAAAAGCCAAGGACCTCTACAGCCTTTAGGGTATTCTAAAGATAGTAGGTACATACATCAACTTGAAACATATATCAAGGCTCGACAAAAAATTATCGAATTTCAAAAGCGTTTTATCGAAATAAACATAAAATTCTGTTAATTGGTAGATACTTAAGCCTATAACTATAATAAATGGTTGAATGGTCAAACCTTTGTTAAAGTATTTATTTCTTAGCTCTGCAATATTTTTTTTTCATAATCAGTTATCGTTGGAAGGTGAATGATGAAGCTCTCATTTGCATTGTTAATACCTCTTACCACTGGCGGGGGAAAGTATTAACAAGAAACCCAGAGCAATAAAATGAATAGAACTGACACTTACGATTTTAAACTGCGAATGTGAATGCTTTATTTCTTACAATGTCAGTGGACTTGAAGTATTCAGTGGCGCTTCCTGTAGCAGCGTAGTTACATTGGCGGCTGGGATGATAAATAATCAGTTGAAGGCTCGATGTACACGAATTCGTTCCAATGCTTGCAGTGGAATCATTTTAAAATCTTCGAAATCCTCAGTAGTTATAAGAGGAATTCTAATTTCAAAGATGACACTCCGATTCGTAATTCGTGCCTTTGCCGTCAACAATCGGTATAACGGCAAGAGGTTAGTTTTGTCTTCAGGTACCGTCAATTGGGGAGGCAAGTGGTTTCCGATTATTTTCACTTGATCATGCAGCTGATCTGGTGTTATGATTAGCTGATTGATTTTTGAATGGTGCAGGTCTGTTAACACGTCAAGCAGGGAGGTTTCGTTGGAAACTGAGCATGGCTAGTGTAAAGTATGCTAATAGAGTAAGTAAATCTCGTTTTCTTTTTTCTGTTACTCCTCCTGTCGTTTTAGCTTTAGTTTGTATTTTTCAAACTTTTCCTGTTCTAAATGAAAACGCTTCCTCTCGTATCTTGCACTCTCCTTCATGCTCTTCAATTTTGCTTAACGCCCTTTTGACCTCAAGATACAAGGATTCTTGTACGTTTGTTTGGCGCTCTAACATTTCATTTAAACTTGATTTTGTGTTGTGATTAAGTTCTTCTTGAGCGCGGTTTTGTTGACTTGTTGTCTCAGTCTCAGCTATTCGAATACTATCACTCTCGTTGGTCTCGCTGACATTGACCGGTAATTGCTCTGTTGATGTGGAGGGAAAACAAGACGGCAACGGATATACGGATGATGTTGATATCTGTTGCTCACAACCACCAAATACACTGCCTTTAGGGTCAACAACCTATGTTAGCTGAAGGAGAGCAGCAATATAGTTTTGTCAGAATCATTTAAATATTTTTGTCTGAACGGTCCTCTTCCTGTAGCTACCATCTGCTTTTTGTTGAACAACAATTTCTGTTTCACTTTGATTTTTGCATCAAACCATACCTGTAAAAATATATATACTTGCATCAAACTTACGTCATAAAATGATTTATAAACTATTTTACCTTTTGCCATTCTTTTTCCGTTCTAACTGGTGGCCCTAAAGAATTTAGTTTCATCTCAATTAACTTCCATTCCTTTTTTTATCCTCACTTTGTGAAACGCCTCTCCGAAAATTTGTTGCTGTAGAAGGATTTTCTTCCATCAATTCTACAAGAGCCTTAAACTGCTCTTGGTTTGTTATCTTTACCCTAAAATATGTAAAAATAATATTTGCGAAAAATCGAAGAAACAACCAGAACTTACATTTTCTTGGATTAAAACAACTCGGCGTTCGCAAATTTCTAATCGACAAAAATTAACGTTTTACTAGTCGTATAACTCATATACAACGACAACTGTAGTATCGAAATATTCATTTTGTCGTTCAAAAAATTTGCGTTCCACTTGACTCTCGCAATACCGATTTTCTGGTACGACATTTGTCATTCAAGTGTTACGCCTATGGTGAATGTGTTAAGATAAAGGGTTTTCATATTCAATCTAGTGAACTAAGTACACTCCCCCGTTACGCGATGTAACAAATTTCTTTCTTTGATATTCTTTAAGACTAAAATCTATGTACACATAGTATTTTTTTTTTTGTGTGTGACATGGCCTCATTTGTCATTATGTATCCAAAAATATGCTGCTTGCTATGTTTTGTTGTTATCCAGTACATTCTGATGACATGTACATTTTATCATGAAAATAGATATAAAGATATACATTTAGTAAGACCGTGGTTGACAAAATTTTATAATTCATAAATAAGGTTAAATAAGAAAGTTAAAACTTTTGTTTTCTTGACTTAACCGTTATTCTATGACAAAATTTTGCTTGAAAACAAATTGAGTGAAATGAAGATTGAAACAACATGATTTCGACTTGAAGTGAATGTGTTTCGCAAATATAGAAGCGTTGTTGATTCAATCATCTTTCCTCAATAGTTGATTTAACAATTCAAGATATTGTTTCAACATGTCACAATATCGTTTTGACAAAAAACATTTAAATCATCAACATGTTAAATCAAATTTAAATCATTTAACGGCGAAAAAATCGCATTCCATTAGAATCGACAATTCATCATTTTCATTTTACATTGCATTATTTTTCTGTGTGTATAAAAAACTCTTATTTCTCGACAAGGGAAGCAATCGTGCAGTTTAGTCCACGGCAAAGAGGTTATGAGACTCCAGTCTCTTTGTGCGGCAATGAGGTCTCAAAATGGCGACAATCCAACCAACGCAATTTAAGTCCACGGCAATGGAACTTTCAAAATTGCGAAATAAAACGCTGTCCTTTGGGAGCCGATTGGGGATTGGACTAAAGGCACAACAACATTTTATAAATTCATTTGTATAACATGACCCTTTTTAAATTAAATAGACAATTTATTTTTAATTCATGAATAACTAATTTTTACAGTTAAATTTCAATTTCAGTCGTTTGAGGACCAGAAGCAATTCTAGTTACAGGATTTAACTTAATATAAGTTTCCTTATAAGTTTCCTTATCTCTTCTTAGTATTTCCAACTTCTTATAAATAAAGTGACTCCTGGCAATCTTCTTATAATATCTCTTTATTATATCACACACTACAGTTTTATATTTAGGTAAGCTAAAATGACTACGTCCTTACTCTATGCACTCTGATTCTGCCTACGCCGCGGCCGCCGTGGATTTAGCCGGCTTCCTGGAATATATATTGGAAGTGTAGATGACTGGCGGCTGGAATGACAGTTCTATTACTGGGATGTTACGGAGTGTTACTAGGGTCGTTACATTAATATCTTTTAATTTCTTTGCCCGATCTTAATTTCAATGTTTCTTGTTCACTGTCTTGTTCTTAGTTAAAATTACCACGACTTTTATCTTTTATTACGTCGATATTGTTTTCATTTTTTGCTTTCTATAATTACTGATCTATGAAACTTAGACACTTCAACTACTTTACCATGTTCCCATTGACAACTTGGAACTTGTCTAAAAAAAATAGGAATTTTTTTTAACTTTAACTTTTGTTTATTGTAGCAAAATTAAATTTTTTCTTAATTCAATTACACAATTTACAAAGATTGGTTATTATTTTATCTGTGATTTCATCTCTATTTTTAGAACCTTTATCACAATGATCTATAAGACTTTTATCTATTAAAGCTGGAGTAAGATGTGAATCATAGATTGGAAGTCGAGTCCTTAGTCTTTAGCTGAGATGGAGAATAATACTTTTGTGTAGTGGTTCGAAGATTTAAAAGTTCAAGGTATGGACTATCTCGATTCGTTTCTAAACATTTGGTCAACATTTTTTGACTGTTTGTATGGTTCTTTCTATAATAAGCCATTAAATTTTGTTAATGGTCAAATATCCATTCGCTTGCAAACTCCTTGAATTCTTTCGAGTTAAATGGTAGGCCATTATCAGACATCACTTCTGATGGTATCCCATGCCTTGCGAAAATTTACTTTAAGTGACTGATAATTTCAGTTGCTTTTTAAGATCGTGTTTTGATTACTTCCATAAACTTTGAGTAATGACCGATTAAAATGAGATATACATTTTTTTTGTGACTATTTTTCAAAGAAAATGACTTTATATTTTTGTTCGACTTACAGTACTTGGTAAAAGGTTCATGCCTTTACAAATATTACATTTTTGTCCTAATGCTGGGCATTTGACTCTGTGATTCCAGTTACCACATCGCTCACATCGTTTGTTGGACTCGTTCATCTTTCCACTTGAATTAAAGCTGTTTGATAATGATGTGGTTTTGAAGTTTTATTGAAGTTTTATTTCTGCTTAGACTGCTGCTTGTTGAAATGCTTAGTGACTGGTGCTCTGTTAGACTTCTGAATATAGTTAATGTGATTCTCAGAATCCTTGACTGTTGCTGACATCTCTTGTGACTGCGATTGACATAGGACTTAGCACGTTTTCCGCTTTGTCTAATGACAGATTCTTAATGTCAAGTAACTTGCCACTCAACTTGTCTTCAGAATTGGGCTAACTGATGAACCCAGTCATGAAGACATCCCGGACCATCGACTCTTGAAATGTTTCATAAACGCAAGGTAACTTGATCAACTGTTTTGGCAGTTTTCTGCTTGGGTGACAAAAATTTGTAGCGTTCGAACACAATATTTGTTCTGGGTGTACAATATTCGTTAAATTTCTTCTCAACCTCCTCAAAATTAAGACCTCTCGGAAACGTGTAAATTCGAAGACCTTCATCACCAATGTATGACAAAATGGCGGTGACATTTCTTGGCTCGTTAAAGTTCATTTCACTTGGAGGTTTTGCTCCAAACGTTGGAGCTTGGGCAGAGTATCTTCCAGCTTGGATTTGAATAACTCAAGTGAGTCTGCATTAATCAATTTATTTTCTTTGCCTGCTTGTCAATTTCGTCAAATGCGTAGTCTAAATTACATTCAGTGTTGTATAGATCTATTAATATAGCCGGCGTTAGATATGCAAACTTATCCGTTGAATTCTGTAGCTGTTGAAAACGGTTACGAATTTCTGCAATAACTCTATCAAACGAGAAAAACAGCTTTCGTCTCAACTCATTTTCACCAGACAAGTTAGCATTTCTAGTTCCGTCATCAAAAATATGCTTTCTTGTTATGCGCCTCCGTGGTTTTAAGGAATATCGAAGTTCTTCACACATATTTTTTGCATAACCTACAGCGCCAATTGCTCATTCCTCTCTTTTCTCTGTCAATATCATCTGCAAAGCATTCACTTTCTGAGCGCTGAATCTTAGGTCAAGTCGCTTTGTTTGTAAATATTTTTGAGCATCATTCATTTCATGTAGCACCGGTTGCCACAGGCCCAAAAAACAAGGAAAGGAAAATGACTGCATCAAAACTATTAAAGCACCTGCATCTGTCGTTCCACTGTTTAAACTTTCACCTGCCTCTGTCAGTTTTTCCAAAGCGACGAAAATATCTTTGTAATGATGCCATTTCACATTTACGGCTTCGGATCTTGCACTCCCCCGCGTGGGTTGCACCCTTTTTAAGCTTTTGTTTGTAGTTACTCTCAGAACTTCCCAACGATTTGTCGATGAGGAAAAAATAGAATAGCAACGTTCTAGAGTGCCGAAAAAGGTTACTGAATCCACCTCAACTGAGGCAGCGTGTAAGCAAACTAGGTTTAACGAATGATTTGAGCAAGGTACGAATTCAGCTTGAGGTCAATGGATCTCTATATCCTCCATGTCTCTATGACTTTTTTAAAATCAGCTTTAGGGTTTATTTCTTGAATTCTCTTGTAATTTTCAGAATTCTCTTGTATTTTGAAAACACAGATAGCAAGTATGTAATGTTTCTTGAATTCTTTGCTGAGCTCCTGATTACTTCCCAGCCAGGGCGTTGAGAGGGTTTGATTAGTGGGTAGAGAAGTAAGTTGGGATGTAGGAGTTAAATTAAAAGAAACTCTACATGGAGGCTTAGGTTGAACAAAGCTGTGACTCGGTTGGGATACAAATTGTTGATTTTTAGTCTTAGATTGAGGCAAAGACTGTCTTGGCATAGGCAGCGGTTTTGGCTGGGGCTTATGATGAGACTTGGGTTGGTGCTTTGGTTGGGGCTGTGACTGGGGCATAGGTTGAGGGGTAAGTTAGAAATAATGTTGGAGACGGCTTGTGTTAATACCTCTTACCACTGGTGGGGGAAAGTATTAACAAGAAACCCAGAGCAATAAAATGAATAGAACTGACACTAACGATTTTAAACTGCGAATGTGAATGCTTTATTTCTAACAAGACTATTTATACATAAAACTAGCTTACATTGCAAATAATTCGACAATAGTTTTTGGTGGCAGACAGGCATACTATTTCCATTGTAATTTAACCTTCAAACCGTAAATTATTTTTTCAACGCATTTCCGTAAATCTGGGCACTCAGTGCCCACAGTGCATTTTATATGGGAAATCGTGAAATAGTATGTTTTTTTTTATAAAAATGTTAATTTTTATTTGAGATAAAAACATGATTTTTTTTGAAAATGTTTATAATTTAATGTTTTATTTATGAAATGAAATGAAATTTATGTAAACTTATGTACTAATATTTAGATATTTTATTGATTGAAAATTTAATTTATATCTTACAATCGATAAGAGGCTAAAGCAGCAACATCAACTATGTTGCTGAACACCGCCATTGGCCAACGGTTTGTCTTCCTTTTGCAAGAGTAGCCACGTATCATCTTGTCGAAAGTTTCTACGCCGCCTTTTGTTTTGTTATAGTCATGAATGACTTCTGGCTTGCTTGTTTTTTCGTCAATACTGTCAGTGGCATGTGCAGACGACAGCAATAGGAGATTCTTTTGGGAATGTGTAGTGAAGTTTGTCAGGTGGACTGCCTTAGAGTAACAGAACGCAACCTCTCTTCTTTGCTTCTTCGGCAGATGTAAACATTTTTGACAACTCAGGTTTGTTACTCCGTATTGTGCCGACAATGGTTGTGTCTTTTTCGACGAAATCATTTGCCAATTTATAGCTGGTGAAAAAGTTGTCTGTGGCGAGTCTGTGCACCAGATCGTAAGCAATACCTGTTGATCGCGTATTATTTGGTTGCCTTCCCAAATAAATTTCTCCTACAAGTGGGTAGTTGTTTTTCGCATCAACAAGCCAAAATATTTTAATTCCATATTTGCCTGGTTTAGAAGGATTGGCGGAAACTGCATCTATTACGAGTTGACAGCAACTGCTCATCTATGCAAAGCTCCTTCGATGGTTGATAGTGCATTTTGATTGATGATAGAAATACTGTCCATATATGACGAATTGGAGCAAGCTTGTCATGTCGCAATCGATCAACACGCGTTTTTGAGTCATCAAATATTGCTTTCTTGCTATTGGCAAAGAAAAAATGCGCCCTCTTTTTGCGTGCTCTGCGCGTCTTCGTTCACTTGCAGTTGATTGTGTCCACCAAACAGTTGAATTTACACTGCCTTGAGCAACATATTTTTCGTCACGATTTGGTTCAATTGCTGGACATTCTTGCTGTGGCTCACTCTCTGCATCAACTTCCTGCGTTTGTTGTTGCAAATACTCTCTGAATCTAATATTTGCAAGTGGCTCGTTATCACTTTCATCGAAATCGACAACACTTTTTGGTGCCCGACAGGCATACTACTTCTATTGTAATTTAATATATTGATGATTAATGAATATATGACTGTGAGAAAATTAACAGTTTTTTTTGATTTAAGTGAAATATGAACATGATACAAATGTATGGGAACTCGCGAGGTGCGCTCTGTTTGTGCTTAGGACAACATAATGTGTTGTGGTTGTTTTATCAACAGCTTGGGATATTAAAAGGTGGTTCGAAACTGGGCATGATTTGGGTTTTGAAGGACCAGTTGGGATCAGAACTTGGGCATTGTTTTGATTTCACTTTATTTACTGTCCTGGGATATTTGGAAACAATCATATTGGCTAGTTTAAAAGCCTCACCTGATGGGTTGAGGAAAAGTCATTCATATTTAAAAGGGAATGGTTATTATAAAGGCTTTCTTTTTTTTTAATCTAAGGGAAGTGGGTAGTTCTATATTGATTAGTTTAAAAAAAATTTTACTAAATAGATCCTGGATCCAGTTGGATTCAGCGTGGTAGGGAGCTTTCTCAATTATGAACTTGCAGCAAGCCCGCTATCGTCATCGATTTTCTTAAGCCTGCGGTCGCATTCCGATTGTTTCCACGATGTTCCAAAACGTTCGATAGTAGGATCACTTACATGGGAAGAGTTCCGGACGGTTGGTTGAGATGGTGGTGGGGATTGAATTCGTGCTGGCTCCGAAGCATTTTCGACAGCTTCTGCCAGTTCTTCCAATAGTGACGTGTTGGATTCTTGTACCGGGGAACAAAATTGTAGCTCATCATGTTAGGAAACATTAAACGAGCATGAGGGCACATTGTTGTTCGACAGCGTTTTGGTGAGGGGAAGGTTGATGTAAGCTTTTAAATACTCGCACAGTATCTATCAACTCTTTGACGGTGTCCATGGTCATCACGAGATCAACCGAGTGGAGATATGTGTTAAGGCATCGTCAATAAGTGATGAAAATGAGGCATCGTCAGATTGGAGAGGTTTAAAGGAATTGATAGAAACCATTATTTTGTTACCCGATCGGGGTAGTTCATCCGGAAGAGTAGTTAATTGTCCATCTAGATTTATTTTAGAAATGGCCGAGATTTTTCATATTTTGTAGAGAAGATTTGACCGAAATGATCTCATCAAAGGTATCATTAGTATCGACAATTTTTTTATTTAAATCACTCGAATTATTGTTTATTGCGCGGGTCAGTTCAGAGAGGCGGCAGTGAATTTCATCGTTTGAGTGTATAAGGTCATCAAATTTGCTCATTTCATTCAATATTTTTGCAGACACTTATCATTATTTTTATTTATTTCGTCACTGCACGATTCATTGATAAATTTAATAGCTTTTTAAATGTGGGACAATGATATTTCCCTGCATTCATCACGAAAAAAACACCAACCGAGAACTATATTCACCAAAGTAGGTCAGCGATCGTTTGCTTAGGGTGAAAAAGCCTACCGCGAAAACCACCGCACGTTAATTGGGGCATGCTATTGTCGGTAACCAGGTTAATATTGCACGCGTTGCACTTAGTCATTTTGCAAAATATGAGTTGATTGATTTGAATGCGAAATGACGAATACAAGAAAAAACTTGACGACGAACGTTTTGACCATGTATAACCCCTGCCGCTGACGTTGGTTCAGGAGCTCTTAACACCAAATTTGGGTTACGGACTCTAAAGCCAGATAGCCAATCCTAACCTGCCATCTGACTATTTTTATCGAAATTGTTTTTAACTCCTAACTTTTCGGCAAAATAGAAAACCAACTTTCTCACATCAGTGGTTGTAAACCCAAAAAAACGGTCTTGGAATTCAAGAAGGTTGTCCATCATTTCTTTTCCCATGCCTTTGTTAAAAGTTGGCTTGGATCGCCCTAGGGGTATTGCCTTGAAATGTCGACGAAATGTTGCTTGTGGCACATTGTACCTGTTCGAAGCACATTTCTCCGCTTTGACATCTTAAATGGCCCTAGCCATATCTGCTTTAGACCATCAATGTCTAGTTGATTTTCTTTTATAGTTATAAAGGAAAGTTCTACCATCTGGGTAAGATGTCATTGTTGTTCAGAGAATATCCAGTTGAATTATAAACATCGATCTAAAGTTGTTTTATGAATTGAATCGATTTTATTCTATGGAAAAATACATTTGTTAGATACATATCTTAAATTCAGTAGGTTATTAACTTACAAATTCGTATTTCAAACACAGTTCTCTAACAACTAGATTAGATTTCATATTATTAATCAGCAAATTTCTATATTAATAAGCAAAATCTTATGTTGTGAGGAAGCTTTTTATCAAAGGCTGAGGTATGCACAGCGGATCCAAGGTCTTCTAAAGAAGCAGCAAAACTTTAGTTTAATGAAGCTAGTTTTATTTCCCATATTCAAGCTTATAATTTTTTTTATAAAATTTGGTACAATGGTTTAAGTTTTTATAATTTCATTGCTATGAATAGATTCCTAGTAGGTCTCTTCGGATGAGGGGAGTTTCACTTGGGGTTCGGTTGGGTGTGGTCTAGTACGGGATTTACGAGCAGGTTCTCATATGGATCTTCAGGCCAATCGAATGATGGTCTCTTATCCTGGATTACGTGTGGATTGGTCTTCGGGACAATCGGAGTACAGTTTCCTGTCCTGGGCTTCCAGTTCCTGGGCTCGGATTTGAGGTTTCGCTGGGTCCTTGGTAAAAGTCTGAAATGGTATTAGGAAGTAGGAGTTGCTCTGAGATAACAGGAGCCACTAAATTCACAACGAGATAGCGTTGGACACTATGGATTCACAACGAGGTAGCGTTGGACACTATGGATTCACAACGAGATAGCGTTGGACACTGAAATCACAACGAGATATCGTTGGAAACTATTATGCTCACCTGAACCTTCCCTAGACGACCGCTCACTTGCCACGGTCGGTGCAGACTGATTTTTCATGTCTTGGCTTGGTTGTCTTATACACCTTTCGACGACAAGTGGGTGTGAGTTGTAAAAAATGATTGTTGCGCAGATATAGTAGGGTGATTTGGGATATAGTTGTGCACAATCCGGAGGTTCGATGACAGTCATCATGGGCTGATAATCTATAGGTCATCTTACCCGATAGGAAATAAAACTTTTACAACCATTCAGGAATCAAAACATTATAATCAAGGAGCAAAATCACACAAAAAATATTGTCTATAAACATAAATGCAAACATAAAACTCAAAGGATATAGAAAAACACTTACCTTTTTAAGCACTTTTAAAATATAAAATGAGTCGCAAAAAAATTTATTCTCTAGCTTTTTCGTTTTAACCGATCACGATGACAGCACGTAGTATACTGGCAGCTGTAAGTTTATTCTGGCAAAACAGTTTCAAAAAATGCATGTCTGGATATGTTTGAGAGAACTGTGGCGCCTTTATAAATAGTGAAAACACCGGAGTATATCATCTTGAGCAGAACTCTCCTAATAGCTCCTTGTAATCGGAAATGTAATCATATTACGTTCAAGAGGAGGTTAACCATCACCAGAAGTGAAAATGACTGCTACATCTGTTTGTGTAGCAGCATTGTATCTCCTTATTTCTACATCGTGATTAACTTTAATTACCATATTAACTTGAACCTGATTACTTCCATATCGTGTGGTCGGCGGGATGCTATGCTTAACGTGTATCTTCCGCCAAATTAGGTAAAAGATGTATGCAACGATCGTGATGACTGCAACTTCTGTAATTATAGAAATTTTAACTTCTTGGGTTAAGTTACCTAAGCGTTCTATGTTTTCGACGCTGAGTTTATGGATCTATCCCAAGTCAGTCTTTTGTTCTTTGCTGGTGATGTTCAATAGAGCCGGAGGAAGAGCTTGTATCGTAGAGCTCATGGAACTGGAGAACGTCCTGTTCTTCAGTTGAATGGTTTCGTTGTTCATCTGAATAACTTAAGTACATGAAAGAGATCTAGAAATATTGTTAGAGGTTAAGTTACCCTTAAAATGCGTGACGAAAATGGTGTCCTGTTTGATAAGTTCCAGAAGTTCATCCTTGTTAGTAGGAGTTGGGGCGGTTTGGCGTGGGAACTTTTTTTCGGGGGTCTTATCAGCGGTCGGGTGTGCGAAGGGTATTTGAAGTTCCTAAAAGTGGTTCGTCATGCATGTTAATGAGTGTTGGTCGGATGCCGTGTGTGTTAGTCAGCAAGTGGTGTCGCCTAGTCAGTTTTATCAAAAGGTTGTGGTGCTTGTGCGTCGGTTTATCAAAGAGTTTGTGCGGAGGTTTGGTTTGTTCGTAGGTTTATCAGAGAGTTGTTGTAGGTTGTGTTGTGTTTTTTGTATTTATTTTTTATTGATATGTAGGGTCTATGGATTGTTTGAATAAAGGTATGTATTAGATTCGTTTTTCTCATATAAAACGATAGTGAATAAGTAGACTTTTGATCATTTATTGAGAAGATGGATAAATGGAATGTTGTTAATGAACTTCACAAACCTGCTCGACGAAATTTCAAGAGAAGACTTGTGGTTATCAAGGGATTAGATGATTTATGGCAGGCTGATCTGGTTGAAATGAGCGTGTACGCACCTGAGAATTAAAACTATCGATATCTTCTTACAGTAATCGATACATTTTCAAAGTGCGCTTTTGCAATCCCGATTAAAAGTAAAACAGGTACTTTAGTTATCGAAGCTATGAAGAAAATACTCAATAGAGGGCGTATTCCGAAGAATCTCCAAACAGATGATGGAAAATAATTCTTTAATAAGCATTTTGAAAATCTTATGAAGCAATATCAAACTAAAAATTACTAAACATTTTGTGTTCCTAAAGCTTCGATCGTTGAACGGTTTAATCGTACCTTAAAATCACTCATGTGGAAAGATAAGAGATAAGTGACAGGATTTGAAAGTTGAACTTTTGATATTTTAAATAATTCTGTGGTCCAATTAGGTGTATATCCTTTTTCAAATGCATGTTTATATTTACTTATTCTCACAGGCTCTCCTACTTTAAACTAGGGAGTAACATTGAGTTTGGCATGCTGTTGATATATACTGTTGATATCATTTTTATTGCACGATGTGTAGAATTATTATACGTTTTTGTTAACGACGTTACCATGTTAATCCATCGATATGACCCATTCACACTGAATTCTTTCCAATTGCTTTTAAGACTTCGTCTATTACCCACGTTCCTATAAGTGCTCTTTCTTTATCAGAATGTGTACAAAAGCGTTCCTGATTTTTTTCATTACTACAACTTCTACAAAGAGAAAACATAAGTTTATTATTTTGTTTCATAGGAAGAACCGGATGAAGAAGATGTTCTGGGGGTAGAATTTCACACTTGACTAAGCCATTTATATCATTCAAACTCATGTTAGGTGAGATGTGAACTTTTGTGGATGACCAATCGGGAACTTTCCATTTTTACAAATCCATGGGTAAAGGGAGCAAACATTGTGATGCTTTTTTCTCAAGGATGAGGTAAGCTCGTCGGTTTCCAGGGTTTTGTCGAAGAAAGCACAGTAAAACTCGACCGTAAGAAGAAACAAAACTCTGAACTCTTTTAATTACCACAATGTGTTCTTTATTACTCTTGCTTTTATAATACTTAATATATTCTTAATGATACTTAAGATAATGCCCTATACTCCAAGCGAGCAGGGGGTCTCGACGGAGACAAAAAAATTGAAAATAATTCTACGGTGACCAAGACGACTGATAATGACCGAACTCAGAGTGAGAAGATGGTCTCTGAAGGAGACGAGATAATGACCACACCAAGTGAGATGGTGGCCTCAGAAGGAAGCGAGGTAATGACCAAACTCAAAGTGAGAAGGTGGCCTCGGAAGGAAGCGGGGTAATGACCAAACTCAAAGTGAGAAGGTGGCCTCGGAAGGAAGCGGGGTAATGACCAAACTCAAGGTGAGATGGTGGCCTCGGAAGGAAGCGGGGTATTGACCAAACTCCAAGTGAGAAGGTGGCCTCGGAAGGAGACAGGAACTACTGGTCGGAAATATGACCTAACTCAAAGTGAGAAGGTGATCTCAGAAGGAGATTCTAATAATACCTAGCTAGCTCTGAAGGAGTATTAACACTTGCCAAAATTCAAAAGATTTTTCTTTAAAAAGATCGGACAACAATACTATATCGGTTATGGCTTCGAAAGCGTATTGAGGGGAGACCAACTACTAAAAGTAAGATTACCAATCTCGCTTTTCATTCACTTTCTTACATTCACTTATAAAATTTATTACAATAAGGAAATGTGAATTATATGAGAACGAACAGTAAAATAGCAAATAAATTATAATAATATTTTCCTATACATATAATAATACATGATGTGTCGGAATGCTGATGTTTACAGTCTGGCTTCCCAAGTTGATAATTCATTGGTAGAGCGGCGGTAGTTAATATGATCGGTTGACGGTGTATGGTCTGGTTTCAATATAGTTAGCGGCGGTGGGAAGGAAAGTGTGACGCTTCGTTACAACATCAATATATTGAATTTTTATTGAATTTTTTCACCATCTTCACATTTATAATAATTAAAAGAATTTCCAGTCTGTCCACCGTAGAAAGCGTCTCGCGGATTTAATGGTGAATGGTTAATCAGTGTATGAGTATTTAAAAAATTTAAATCTTCTTTATTCAAAGTCTGTAACAATCTTTGAAACTCGCAAGACCACATTTCAATGACTTCGTAATTGAATTTTCTTAAACGTTCAGTTTTATATAGCGTTCTCTCATATCGACGATTTAAAGTGTCGTTTTTATCTTCGTGTAAGGGTTTATCGCGATTGTGTTTCAAACAGAGAGGGTGTCCATGACAGTAGCATCCATGAAACTCGAAAACTAGATTTTTTTTCCTCACAAAAACCGTCAACTTTCACTCCTTTAATAATCGCTTCTCTTCCTTTAAACGCGTGCTCTATAACAATTTTTCGTTGTTTTTCCTCCCAAAGCATCCATTTAATAGCAAATTTTGATTGATTATTATCTACGCATCTATAACCGTTTTTTGGAATTATTCCTATAGTGTTCGGTTGAAGAAAGCTTCGTCTGAATAGAAGATTGCATGCAGAGGCGATGGTAACTGCTTCCAAAAATGGTTCTACATTACATTGATTGAGAAACAATTGTCTAAATTTCAAACAAGCTTCAGTCAAAATTTTAACATCACTGATACAATATTCCTCAAGTTCGAGCTGAAGATCAAAATGATCGTTTATATGATCCGCCGCATACCACTTTAAAAATGTCTATAAATTTAACATTTCCGATTTGCATCAATATTATTTTCGTTCCTCGTATGATCAAATCAGGAAATAGACTTGTGTTGTCCATTATGTAGCTTAAAATGAATTGATGATCGTACGACTGACCATTATGAGCAATCACAATAACTGTTTTGAACAATTTCCGAATGTCAAGTATATGTTTCACAAAATTGGGGACAACATCTCCGTCTTTTTCCCTTAACACATTTAGGGTTATTTTACATTTTTGACAGCAATATAGAGCAGGTAGGTGTATTCAACTATCGCATTTATGTTGAAACACACACAAGTTTGGTTCATGTATTTTAACCGGATAAACTGTTGATTCATCTTCAAATATTTTTTCTCCTACTACCTTCTCTTGTCGACTCTCCAAATCATAGAATATGTACAAAAAACTTTCGCAATTGGGTATTCTATTATCAGGTTGAATGTAACATAAATGATTTTCTGGAAGATTCTCCATGCAGATTTTACAGTAATAATTTCCACAGACATGATCTCGATCTCGTATCGAATTAAATGTTTTCAAACAATTTTTACATATTTTTAGTATTTCACAAATAGAATTTCTACCGGATGGTCCAATTGTTTTGTGATTATTAAAACATTGATTTCCTCTAAAACTTCGATTGCAATCTTCACATAAAATTTGTTTTGGAGTATTACTACATTTCGGAGTTTGTTGAGGACATGACACCTCACATCTGTGATTATTTTTTGAATTGTATGGTATATGACAAATTTCACAAAAATATGAACAGCAAAATGCCGCAGTTAATGATGTGATAACGTTGTAATGATGATTATTGTATAGTAAGTTTAAATTTTTTTTTTCCAGGTATGATACTAATTCCTTCAAAAATAACTTTTCTTCCTTTTGTTCCGTATTCATAGACAGTGATCTTATATTTCTGTAAGTGATTTTGGAATGCCGTCAACTCTAAAATTCCTGAGCCTTCAGGGGGAATAGATACTTTCGCATCATCTATGAGTTTTAGCTCTTTGGATTTGAACCTTAGAATTATTTCTTCTAATATGATTAAAATTTGCTTCTTTATCCGCAAAGGCTTTTGCTACAATTAAGGCACGAGGTAGACATAAATTATCTTTGTTATTTATCGAAATGATTCCTTTACGTTTAATGCATTCTTCTTCAAAAGTGTTAAACATAAATGAGGGATGTCTTGTTTTTCCTTTTCCTGAAGGTACTTTTACAGATGTTACAGTTAAACAGAAGTCATCTGTACTCAAACCTTGAGAATTGCTCTGGAATATTCTGCAAATCATATTCCATACATCCTCTAGCTTTAGTTTTGAGCAGTCTTGGTAATTGATCCAGCTATTTCCTCGTTCGACATTAAAACCTTTACCGCAAAAAGTAACACCTACTTTGTCTGTAGGGTTAAGTCCGGTAACCGCATGTTTAATCATGTCTTCAATGGCTTTTTTAATCCAGGTTGTCGGTTCAACATTATTCGGAACTGAACTAATTCTGAACTTTATTTTACGCCCAGTTAAATTAAATCTTCTGACTTTAACCAGTACATCGCTCCCAATACGAATTTTCTAAAAAGTTTTTTGAAAAAATACCAAAATAAGTGGAAAGAACTACTCAATGATAAAACGAAGTATTTTTGTTTTAATTTTTTTTATTTTTCATATTAGTTTTTATAAAAAAATCGATTTTGGTTGGCACTCTTGAGCACATTTTTATGGCGAATTACCTCTGGCTCTGTTAGGATACCCTGTTGCAAATTGGCGTTTTGTAGTCGAAAGTGTTCTTCTTCTTCTTCTTCTTCAGGGTTTTCGTTTTCGTCATCAGTGTCCGGTTGTTTTTCGTGAAAGGCAATGTTGAATGTTTGGTTAAAAGGCTCGACTACTTCCAAACTATAACCATCCAGCTTCTTTAAGTGTTCGTCGGTTAGCTGCTTGGCACAACGCTTCGGGAGAAACACTGAAATATGTTTTAACTCTAGAAATATCTGTTCTCCATAAACAGTATTTACGCGTTGAGCACTAATAATGTTGTATTTAGCTTTTAACTCCAGTTCCTTCAAACTTTTTAGGGGTTTGTTGCTTGAGGGTTTGCAAGCCACGATATTATTTAATTCGTTTAAGAAAGACATTATTAGTTATTTTAATAACAATTCTAGAAACTCAAATCAAAAAAGAGAAAGCTACAACGTAATTGTTTACTAACGCAAAAGTATCAAAACTGAACTGATCATGAAAACCATTCACTTCGAGCTTTTATACTCTCTACCTCATGAGTATAAATATAAGCAAAACTATAAAATTATGCTTATCTAAACAAGAAACTCACTTTTCTTTTCAATGATTCATTTTGAGTCATTAACTTGGCCATTGGTCTTACATTTAAATCATTCTAACTGAATGTTGAGGATATGATAAACTCGAGTCATAAAATTTTTCACCGGATATTCGCTGAGGATATCACGTTTTTCTTTTAATCAAAAAAGGGAAAAAAGCAGTTTAAAAGCAGTAAAAAGCTGTTTATAGGAGTCATCATTATTCGTCATTGGTCGTACATTTTAAATTAACCTTACTGTATGTTAAATGATAAAGTCGAATCATAACAGTATTCATTCAATTAATCAAGCAGACCATGTGAAAACATTTTGTCCAAACTTTTCGTTGTAATGTGAATCATTATTATTGGTCTTTGATCGTGCATTTTAATCAAACTGAAACATAAATTATTCACGTTTTACTCATGCATGGTGTGTCAAACGATCACTTCTACTAGTTCTGTTTCTAACTGACGATGGCTTGGACGTTTTAGGGGTTGATTCACTCATGAGTGAAGTACTAGTGTTCTTAATTTTGTTTCATAGGAAGAACCGGATGAAGAAGATGTTCTGGGAGTACAATTTCACACTTGACTAAGCCATTTATATCATTCAAACTCATGTTAGGTGAGATGTGAACTTTTGGATGACCAATCGGGAACTTTCCATTTTTACAAACCGATGGGTAAAGGGAGCAAACATCAATATATTGAATTTTTTCACCATCTTTACATTTATAATAATTAAAAGAATTTCCAGTCCGTCCACCGTAGAAAGCGTCTCGCGGATTTAATGGTGAATGGTTAATCAGTGTATGAGTATTTAAAAAATTTAAATCTTCTTTATTCAAAGTCTGTAACAATCTTTGAAACTCGCAAGACCACATTTCAATGACTTCGTAATTGAATTTTCTTAAACGTTCAGTTTTATATAGCGTTCTCTCATATCGACGATTTAAAGTGTCGTTTTTATCTTCGTGTAAGGGTTTATCGCGATTGTGTTTCAAACAGAGAGGGTGTCCATGATAGTAGCATCCATGAAACTCGAAAACTAGATTTTTTTCCTCACAAAAACCGTCAACTTTCACTCCTTTAATAATCGCTTCTCTTCCTTTAAACGCGTGCTCTATAACAATTTTTCGTTGTTTTTCCTCCCAAAGCATCCATTTAATAGCAAATTTTGATTGATTATTATCTACGCATCTATAACCGTTTTTTGGAATTATTCCTATAGTGTTCGGTTGAAGAAAGCTTCGTCTGAATAGAAGATTGCATGCAGAGGCGATGGTAACTGCTTCCAAAAATGGTTCTACATTACATTGATTGAGAAACAATTGTCTAAATTTCAAACAAGCTTCAGTCAAAATTTTAACATCACTGATACAATATTCCTCAAGTTCGAGCTGAAGATCAAAATGATCGTTTATATGATCCGCCGCATACCACTTTAAAAATGTCTATAAATTTAACATTTCCGATTTGCATCAATATTATTTTCGTTCCTCGTATGATCAAATCAGGAAATAGACTTGTGTTGTCCATTATGTAGCTTAAAATGAATTGATGATCGTACGACTGACCATTATGAGCAATCACAATAACTGTTTTGAACAATTTCCGAATGTCAAGTATATGTTTCACAAAATTGGGGACAACATCTCCGTCTTTTTCCCTTAACACATTTAGGGTTATTTTACATTTTTGACAGCAATATAGAGCAGGTAGGTGTATTCAACTATCGCATTTATGTTGAAACACACACAAGTTTGGTTCATGTATTTTAACCGGATAAACTGTTGATTCATCTTCAAATATTTTTTCTCCTACTACCTTCTCTTGTCGACTCTCCAAATCATAGAATATGTACAAAAAACTTTCGCAATTGGGTATTCTATTATCAGGTTGAATGTAACATAAATGATTTTCTGGAAGATTCTCCATGCAGATTTTACAGTAATAATTTCCACAGACATGATCTCGATCTCGTATCGAATTAAATGTTTTCAAACAATTTTTACATATTTTTAGTATTTCACAAATAGAATTTCTACCGGATGGTCCAATTGTTTTGTGATTATTAAAACATTGATTTCCTCTAAAACTTCGATTGCAATCTTCACATAAAATTTGTTTTGGAGTATTACTACATTTCGGAGTTTGTTGAGGACATGACACCTCACATCTGTGATTATTTTTTGAATTGTATGGTATATGACAAATTTCACAAAAATATGAACAGCAAAATGCCGCAGTTAATGATGTGATAACGTTGTAATGATGATTATTGTATAGTAAGTTTAAATTTTTTTTTTCCAGGTATGATACTAATTCCTTCAAAAATAACTTTTCTTCCTTTTGTTCCGTATTCATAGACAGTGATCTTATATTTCTGTAAGTGATTTTGGAATGCCGTCAACTCTAAAATTCCTGAGCCTTCAGGGGGAATAGATACTTTCGCATCATCTATGAGTTTTAGCTCTTTGGATTTGAACCTTAGAATTATTTCTTCTAATATGATTAAAATTTGCTTCTTTATCCGCAAAGGCTTTTGCTACAATTAAGGCACGAGGTAGACATAAATTATCTTTGTTATTTATCGAAATGATTCCTTTACGTTTAATGCATTCTTCTTCAAAAGTGTTAAACATAAATGAGGGATGTCTTGTTTTTCCTTTTCCTGAAGGTACTTTTACAGATGTTACAGTTAAACAGAAGTCATCTGTACTCAAACCTTGAGAATTGCTCTGGAATATTCTGCAAATCATATTCCATACATCCTCTAGCTTTAGTTTTGAGCAGTCTTGGTAATTGATCCAGCTATTTCCTCGTTCGACATTAAAACCTTTACCGCAAAAAGTAACACCTACTTTGTCTGTAGGGTTAAGTCCGGTAACCGCATGTTTAATCATGTCTTCAATGGCTTTTTTAATCCAGGTTGTCGGTTCAACATTATTCGGAACTGAACTAATTCTGAACTTTATTTTACGCCCAGTTAAATTAAATCTTCTGACTTTAACCAGTACATCGCTCCCAATACGAATTTTCTAAAAAGTTTTTTGAAAAAATACCAAAATAAGTGGAAAGAACTACTCAATGATAAAACGAAGTATTTTTGTTTTAATTTTTTTTATTTTTCATATTAGTTTTTATAAAAAAATCGATTTTGGTTGGCACTCTTGAGCACATTTTTATGGCGAATTACCTCTGGCTCTGTTAGGATACCCTGTTGCAAATTGGCGTTTTGTAGTCGAAAGTGTTCTTCTTCTTCTTCTTCTTCAGGGTTTTCGTTTTCGTCATCAGTGTCCGGTTGTTTTTCGTGAAAGGCAATGTTGAATGTTTGGTTAAAAGGCTCGACTACTTCCAAACTATAACCATCCAGCTTCTTTAAGTGTTCGTCGGTTAGCTGCTTGGCACAACGCTTCGGGAGAAACACTGAAATATGTTTTAACTCTAGAAATATCTGTTCTCCATAAACAGTATTTACGCGTTGAGCACTAATAATGTTGTATTTAGCTTTTAACTCCAGTTCCTTCAAACTTTTTAGGGGTTTGTTGCTTGAGGGTTTGCAAGCCACGATATTATTAATTTCGTTTAAGAAAGACATTATTATTATAAGTTATTTTAATAACAATTTTAGAAGCTCAAATCAAAAAAAAAAAAAGAGATAGCTACAACGTAATTGTTTACTAACGCAAAAGTATCAAAACTGAACTGATCATGAAAACCATTCACTTCGAGCTTTTATACTCTCTACCTCATGAGTATAAATATAAGCAAAACTATAAAATTATGCTTATCTAAACAAGAAACTCACTTTTCTTTTCAATGATTCATTTTGAGTCATTAACTTGGTCATTGGTCGTACATTTAAATCATTCTAACTGTATGTTGAGGGTATGATAAACTCTAGTCATAAAATTTTTCACCGGATATTCGCTGAGGATATCACGTTTTTCTTTTAATCAAAATAGGGAAAAAAGCAATTTAAAAGCAGTAAAAAGCTGTTTCAAAGCAGTAAAAAACAGAAAAAAGCAGTTTAAAAGCAGTAAAAAGCTGTTTATAGTAGTCATCATTATTGGTCATTGGTCGTACATTTAAATCATTCTAACTGTATGTTGAGGGTATGATAGTCATACAATTTTTCACCGGATATTCGCTGAAGATATCACGTTTTTCTTTTAATCAAAAATAGGGTCTCTTTGATCGCCAGAATTTCCGCTTTAGAACACACTACATTGGTTCAAAACCCCGAAAGAAAAAATATCCGCTCACACCATTTTATCATTACATCGAAAACATAATGTCAGAACGGAACGTTTTAAAACAAAACCTTTTATAGGAGTCATCATTATTCGTCATTGGTCGTACATTTTAAATGTTAAGGAAATGATAAAGTCGAATCATAACATTATTCATTCAATTAATCAAGCAGACCATGTGAAAACATTTGGTCCAAACTTTTCGTTGTAATGTGAATCATTATTATTGGTCTTTGATCGTGCATTTTAATCAAGCTGAAACATAAATTATTCACGTTTTACTCATGCATGGTGTGTCAAACCCTTTATCGGAACAGTTCTAATCGTTTTTTTTTTTATGAGACATTATCACTTGGTCATTGTTTGAATTTATCAAAAGGTAGCATGAAACCACTTTTGTAATGACTGAGACATAAACTATGCAAGTCTTGCTCATATTGAGTGTGTCAAACCGATAAAGGAAAATGAAAACTGTGATGCTTCTTTTGCGAGGCTGGGGTAGGACTCAGGGTGTCTAGGGTCTACCCAAGGAAGCTTCGTAAGACTTGGGCTTCGGCGGTCCAACTTCTTAAATGAAAACGAGGAGACGGTCGGATATATTTTAAATAAGTCTAAATTTATTTCTTTCTTTTTCCTTTTTTTTGGTTTTCTCAGGATTCGGTTTACAATTTTATACAAGGGTTTTATTCTGATTCTCAAAAATAGGTCTTGACCATGTCGGGCTTATGGTTCGTTTCTGGCGCTGGTCTTCGGGACGACTGTTCTTCTTTGGGGCAGCGATGTTAGTTCCCTCGGGTGTCTATTGCCTCTATCCAACAGCGGTGAACGTGTTTATCTGCTTTAGGCAGAAAAATATATCGGCGGCGGCGGACTACGTGGGAAGTGCCTGCGTTGACTTCTCCTGATTTAATTCGACTCCTGAGAACGGCAGAACAATTCGTCGGCGTTGGCGGACTTCGTAGGAAGTGTATGCGTCTACTCGGAGGCAAAACACTCTGTCAGCGGCGACGGACTTCGTAGTAACAGTCTGCGGTTGCGGGTATGAGCTTTCCTTTACAAATGGTCAATGTCCACCGTAGTAAAGAAAATCTAATCGCTCGGCCAAACCAAACCGCAACGAATAGATCTGCTCTTAAAGACGACCAACAGGCAATGAGAACCTACACGAGCGGCCAACACAAACAGCATCAATGCAATCCCTTTCGAAAACGCAAATAAGGCAAGAAGAACTTACACGAGCGGCCAATACAAACCGCATCAATGTAATTCCCTTAGAAATCGCAAATAAGGCAAGAAGAACTTACACGAGCGGCCAATACAAACCGCATTAATGTAATTCCCTTAGAAATCGCAAATAAGGCAAGAAGAACTTTCACGAGCGGCCAATACAAACCGCATCAATGTAATTCACTTACGAGGAGACTATGGAAGTCGAAATAAAGGAAAGAATATCCTTCACGGGGAAGAGAAAAAGTGATAATACGTTAAGGCATAAAAGCCCGTAAATCTTTTTCTGAGTTATCGCAATTAATTCACTCCTATTCATAGATTTTTCTACTATAAGTAAGTGTGAGTTGTAAGGCAATGACAATATTGCATACAAAAATCGGCTGGCTATTGCCAATGCATTTCCCCATAAGGAGATGCACACAAACTAAGAGGTAAACAATATTTGGCCTTGGAGTAGACTTTTATTGTGGGATTTAATTGCGTGTGAGCATTTTAATAAAAAAAAAAGAACACGCACAGTGTTTCGATGCGGTGTTTTGGAGAAATTGTGACGCTTCGTCACAAAACCTATAAATACCAGATGTTTTAAAGTTTTCAGTAACAGTCTTCAAATAAAAACAAGGAAAACAGTATACATTTATATGTTGAAATTATATTTAGGATTTCATTTCATTCTTTTATACAAAGACATAAGTTTTTTCATTCTTAATAATTCATTTTCAAGCATATAACATGCGCAGCTATCCGGACCCATTTTACACAAATTTGAAGACCAAGGACAGTTTGCAAAATGACATCCGTACTGTGATAAGGTGCTGGATACGTTTTCAAATTTCTGTAAAAAAGCTTTAGAATTGATGAACTCTTCATAATGCTCCTCCAAAAATATGTCTTGATAATCCTTTAAGAACTTAAGAATGTCGTCAAAAACTAAAGAACTATTCAATCCGGACATTTTGTAGAGTCCTTTCAAAGAGAAGTACGAATTAATACTGAAGACACTTTCATTTGAATCTCTCTCTTTATTAATATTTCTTTTTCTTCAGTTTTCAATCTCTACTTAGCAGTCTTAACTACAACATGACATACAAAATATATATCTTTTTACAAACATTTTATTTGTTTTATTTATACAATAAACGAGAATGAGATATAAAAGATTACGAAATATTCATTTTGTAAGTCTGTTTCATTGATTTGAAGTCCAGCAATTCCACATCAGATTTGTATTCAAGATCCTCCTTCATAAACAACTCAACATCTCCATTACTCAATACTCTTTCTGTTTCGTATTCATGGTAATCATAACACTTAATGCTAAGCGTACGTTTGTTATAGTTGCTATCATAAGTACATCTCACGGTTAAGATTTTGTCGTCATCGAATTCCAACTTAAAATGTCTATAAAAACATCTTTACTTTGAATTATACCAGATATTTCGTTTTCCTTTTTTATTAAATCTTGCCTAAAACTTTCAATTGCTTCATCAACAGTAACGATTTTCCTTGATAAACTACTTTCTGTTGATACTACTGTTGACTGTATATCATATATAAAAATATATAAAATTTTTTTGCGAATGGATGCCGCAACATACGCAGAACTTCTTTGCAAATCCATCAATCCAAAAAAAGGACACAAATATGAGAGATGCGATCACGCCAAATAAAAGATTGTCTGCAACGTTGCGATTCCTTGATTCTGGACAAAGCTATGAGGATTTAAAATTTTTAACAATTATTTCTGCACCAAGGCCTAGGAATGTGAAGCAATTATTTCAGCATTAAGAACATTTATTAAAGTGAGTATCAAGGTACATAAAGTAAACACGATAAGCAAATATATACATACATATGTGTGTAACTAATCATAATCACGGTATTGTGGATCGGTGAGAATTTGTTGCATTGGCAACTCAATTGTTTTGTTTGAAATGATGTGAACATTTATTTCTCTGTCCGAAAAAGCTGATGGCGATTGTGAATAAGGACGTTCTAAATATTGTCAAGTTGTTGTCATTGGTGAATCTGAACCATTCGAATATGGAGAAACAGAGTTTGAACGGTTATAGTGTACACTTGGATGGATAAAATGTGATTGCCTTCCGAGGCTGATGTAACTCCTCACGTTCAAATTTCCAAGTTGACCTTGGAGAATAGCATCATCAATCAATCGCTTGGTAAACAATTTTTGATGCTCGTCCATCTCTCGGAAACCAATAGCCCATGACTCGCTATAAATTGTAGCTTCATGTTTTTCCGGGGTGCTTGTTGGTTGTTTCAGAAAAGAAACTGCTCGGCGAACATGTTCGTCGTTTAGAACATTTGATTCTGAAGGATGTGGATTTTCTTCATTTGCAAAAATACCAACAATTCCTTTAGAAGGAATAAACTTTTTCAATATACATATCTAAAATCATTTTTTCGTTAAAGGTTTTCAATTCTATAACAATTCTTTTCTTTTTGAAAGCATTGTAAATTTTATGGTTACTTGCGTTTTTTGTGGTATTCAAGATTATTTGTGTTTTGTAGATGTTGATGGGTGTTTCTACAATCGGGATATGTTTGCTGCTGTCTTCGTGTGAACTGTGGATAGTTGCTATTAATGACTGATTGTCTAAATTATCATCATTTTCATGAAAATTGATTTCTAAGCGAAATGAACCATCGGCTACTTGGTTATCTTTACCCTTAACATATTCAACATCAAAACTAAATTCTTCCAGTTTAAGCTTCAATCGTCGGAGCTTTGAATTCGGTTCTTTGAGGGAACTTAACCAAAGCAGCGGCTTGTGATCAGTTCGAACTGTAAATCTGTTGCCATATAAAGATATGGTCTAAAGTATTTTACTTACCATACAATTGCCAAAATTTCTTTTTCTATAACTTAGTAACTAATTTCATGTTTATTTAATGTGCGGCTTGCAAAACACACGCACCTGTGCCCCTGTCTTCACTCTAACTGTCAGAGACCCCTTTCTGTATACAGTACTAATCTGTTTAATTGAATTCTTGCAGTTTCCCTTTCCCTACATCTTCCTCTGCTTTCACCTACCTTCCTGTTCTACTTAACACCGAGACACAAAATTAGGCCTTTCCTAAATGAGCCGCACCCTTTTAGGGATGTGAAACTCTGTCGCTTCCTCCGCCCTCATAATGTCTCTTCAGCGTCGACCTTCCCGACAACCTTCCATCACCACATCCCTCACTTACCTTGCCTACTGTTTCATAACTAGTATTATCCTGGCTCTTATGTTCTTAAATTCATAAGCACCCTTACAACATACTTCCAATTTCATCTATTCTTTCTCAATGAATGTCATTAATAAGTCACTAAGTTCTCTAGTACAGATTATGGTAACTTATTCATCAATATCTAGCTAAAAGTATGTACATATTTTTCTTTCTTTATCAACTTATGGAATTCGGATCCTTTCTTATTTTACTTACACTAATTTTAATTACAACTATGTTCTCAATAAGATAATCTTTCATTGACTTTATCTTTGTGTCAATCGACCTTCTTGGAAAGGCTCTACCAACTCTTTCCCTTTTTTTTATATAGGGGCATTCACTTATAATTTTAAAAAGGAGTATGTAAAATAGATTTAAAAGAAAACAGGGAAAAAAAACTCACCTTGAATCCTGAAGATGTGCACAGCTTCGGGCGCGGTGGAGTACCTGTGATGGCTAAGTAAATGATGCTCCTCAAAAAAAAAAAAAAAGATTACATAAAGTACCTCTGATTGACTGTATAGGCATATACCACTTCAAATACAAATCTGACTCTAGAGTTCACTATATGTACTTCATTGCTGTTATATATTTATATATATTTTTTTTTTTTGACTCTCTTTTTGACATTGATTTTACTTTCTTTCTCTTACAAATTCTTGCCGAGATACTAAATTTTATTCATGATAGGTAGGTACACTATCCTTTTTTTTTTCTTTTGACTCTAATTCACATTTATAGATTCACCAAACTGTTTTTTTTTTTTGTTTTATATATTCGGTTTCGGATTGAACGTTTGGTTTTTGAAAGAAAAACACTTCAACTCGCTGCCTATTCTTTTAGGAGTTACGAAAGATCACGCGGGCGTATTGCTGCAGTACTCACTGACGGTTCTTTCTTTTTGTTCTCACTACGGACTGGGGTTCCTGTACTGTTACCAACTATGTGCTGTATCCGATCGCTGACCTGCAGTCGACCGGTACATGTGCAAAAAAAAAAGGAACGCGCGAACTATGTACTGAGCCTGACAATCGTAGACGATGATGCTGAGCGTATGAGCTTAGGGGTTGCCGACCGACAGCGCTACCAAACACGACTACGCGCAACGATTAACGAGTACCTACTATGGGACCTTGACATTTATGCATTGGTTCACTTCTTTTTTTTTCTTATTGCGGACTGAATATCTTATTTTGTTCGTTTGCTTTTCTTATGTATATTTTCGCTTAATCCCTTTGGACAGAATCTCCTTGGCCGTCGGAAACGTAATTTCTGTTTGTTTCTCGTTTTTTTTTTCTTCTTTATTTTTTTGATCTGGGGTACTACATGTTTCTTTCTATTCGGCGCTATTCGTCGTCCTCATGTTTGTGGCACGTGACTGGTTGAAATCCCTAGAGGGTACGGGTGAACGGCGGCGGCATTTGCGCTTTCCCTTTAATGCTGCCTGTATAGGCTATTGTTACTTGTGTAAGTTATTTTACTTTACATTTGTTTGTCTTAAAAAAGAGGCTTTTAATTTCCTTTTTTCATTGTTTATTAACTTCAAACGGAGTACAAAATTGAACTAAACTACTTAAGTCTACCTAGCTTAATCGAAACCTCTGCTGCCATTCTAAAACTGCTGACGACCTGTCGCCGGTGTTGGGGTGATGACCGTCGTTGAGGTCGTCTGTGCTGTTTTCGGGAATTCGATAATGCAATTATGCAATAATTGCAATTCAGGTTGCTGCGCGTGGATATGTTGAGTTGGATAATTTTGTTGACGTTAACTCCTCCGCCCTTAAATTCGAACGTCCTCGTTTGATGACCTCAGGTGTTTTTTGATGTCTTCAATTCCTATTACCATAGTTTTTGGGTTTTTGTCTAATCCTGGTGTTGTAGTTAGATTTTCGTTTTTCCCAATAGTTTTGTTCTTTCGATTTCGAAGGAATTTGAAAGCCAATATTATTGTTACTGTTATTAGGCAAAATGCTAGTGCTGAGCTGGTTGTGCTATGGATGATATTGTTGTTTTCTAGCAAGTCTATTTTGTTTGTGCTATTTGCGTAGAGATTCTTAAGTCTCTCGAGTGATAAGAATTCTTCTTTGGCTTCTAACATTGGAGCTGGCTGAAGAACTGCTGGCATAGGATGATGGTTGATGATTTCTCTGTTCGTGAATTCTCTTTGGTTTATTTGTATCAAAGAGTTTGTATGGCGGATGATGTAGGTTCCATTGAGTTCGACTGTTTCGTTATTAATAACTGCAGGACCATTGAATTGGTTGAGGAGGAGAATTCCAGGAGATATTTCTTCGAGTGATGGAATGTGTTCGTTGTTTATTTGCGTACATGTTGGTTTGATGCTCTTCAGTAAGTTTGGTATGCAGGCAGAGGTACTAATATCTATTACATTCTTTTTATTACATATGGATAATTCATTAAATTTTTTACATTCTTTAATTATTCCAAAAATCTTATCTCTACATTCTAAAACATTTTCGTAAGGAATTTTATTAATGACATTCTTTTTCTTTATTGCTTTTAGTATAAAAACACTACAGGAATAACTTTCACTTGTAGGTAGTTCTAATATGTAAATTATATTTTTATTGTTGGAAGCAATTTTCACATTTGCGAATTCTAAAGCTTCATCTATATTAACATAAGGAATTTTTTCATTTTTAATTATTGTTTCAGTTATATTGATTTCGTTATTACTTAAAATATATGAATTAACAATGTTGGCTTTAGCCCAATGTATGCCGTAGGCAATATTTATGAGTTCTTCTTTTATTAAATCAAGTTTGTATTTTATCTTCATTATTAATCTAATTTCTACATCATTTTGTTCTTTGAAAGTTTTGATTATATTGTTTGTAAGGTTAGTGATTTCATTAATTTTCTCAATTGTTATTCTATTAATTATGACTTGATTATTATTATTACTTAAAACATTATTCATTTTGTCTGTTAATATTTCGAAGTCGTGCTGGTCCGGGTTTCCGGCGATCCATTTCCACGCACTTCCGATGAAATCTAATGATCTCTTATTTTTTTCTTTTATTTTTAATCTTAGAAAGTAATTTTTAATTTTTTCAATTTCGAAGGAAAGGATGGGATATATAGGATGTTGGGGTCTTACGTTGGTTATTGCTGTTTCCAATTGTCGGATGAAATTGCCATAAACGTCGATGTCGATAACGTGTACGATTTTGAAGGATCCATTTTGGATCTTGGCATTTCCGGTGTTAATTTTAATCAGTTGTGAATTGGTGTAGTCCAATATTTGGACGTTTGCACTTATGGTACAAAGTTGTACCAATAACCTAAGGGGAAGGGAAAAATCTAGTTTTTAATGAGGCTTTTGTGTATAGTTTTCCCTGATTGAGTAATGACGGTTGTATTTTTGTCTTCTTTTACTATTTCCTTTCTGTATTTGGCTGATAATTTATTTCCTAATCTTTTATTGACTTTGACATAAATGGTTTCTCCGTTTGAGAACTTTTTAACAGGAGCTTTTTTCTTGTTATGGTATTCTAAATCTGCATCTTGTTTGTGAGCAAGATAAATCAGAGCTGCATTAGTGCATACTTGGTTAATATTGTTCCAGCAAATCATCCGGGCATTGAGAGATCTTTTGGAGTTATATAAAGATCCCAAAATGTGTACCATTAGATGCAAAGATGGGTTGCTTGTTGCCGAGTATGGACTGCGTTGGGATAATCCCATGCAGAGCATATACTTGCAATAAGAGTTTCTGACATCTATTTCGTCTGTTGGCCTCGCGGAAAATAGTTGGTTGATTTCCTTAACAAGGCATGGAGAAAATATCCATTCTATGGCTTGAGTTAAACACTTTTTGGAGATTATGTCTCTAAAACAATACAGAGTCGTCAACCCCGAGAAGCCTGCTCCACGTAGAGTCACTGTTCCAACTTTAACTGAGTTAAACTTATGCCTAGGGAACTTTTCTAAAAACATATCTAAAGCCCCACACATTAACTCAAAAGGCTGGCTGTCTCTAATTAGATGTCCATTAGAGTAACTTGACTCAAGATGAGTGGTTAGTTCCGCGTCAGGTAAATAGGGTCCTGCAACTGCATCAATCCTTTTTGAGATATCTGATTGGGCAGTCGGATTTGTATTCATATACCGATATAAGCCTGTCAAGTATATTAAAAGATATATGTCTGCTTGATAATCATAGTGTTCCCAAGCCTGTGGTTGGTTGATTGTGTAAGTTTGTTCTGTTTCATCTGTTTCAACCTTGATTAGTGATAGGGGTGTTATTGTTCCACTGAAAGTCCTATTATATGTTGTCCAATCGGATGTTAAGTCTCCAACTATAGTTGGGAACACAAAATATAGGTATTCCATAGCCACGAAAGGGGGTGCTTTCCCACCGATTATGAAATCCCAGACTCTGACTCTGCTTTCTTTTAAGGTCATACCTTTACCAATTGTGATTTTTGTAGTTGGCAATCTGTCGTGGTCTTTAAACCAATCGCAAGCATACTCAACGGGGTTTTCTGTGACATCTTCTTTCACTACTATTGGGGTTTCTTCACCATCTAAGTAAATCAGGTTTTCACGTTTAGCCATCTTTGTTGGTTCTGGATTTCATACACTGTTTCGGGATAGGAATTAGGATTTATTGGATTAGTTGGTAAGTGGAAATTTCTTTGAATTTTCGGTGGGTGTGCTTGTGTGGATGGGGTTGTAATATTCTGATCATTTGGCCTTTTGCCGTATAAATGATTCTGATATTTTGGCCTATTTATGTAGTTTACTCCTCTTGAACGTAGACTTGGATCGATTTCCATAGGTTCTGGTCTAGGAAGTGGTTTTGGGGCAGTTGGTCGAGGTGGACCAAATTGGTTTTGCTGTGCAAAAGGATTTTGTGGAGGATACTGATAATATTGTTGGGGCTGTTGGGGGTATTGCGGGTAATGGGACCGACGTGGGGGATGCTGAGGAACATGTGCTAAATGTGGGAAAAATTGTTGCTGTTGTGTAACATGAGCTGTTCTGCGAGGTGGCAGTTCAATGATTGGTTTTCTGCTATGACCGCTAGGAATGTTAGCAAGTTGCGAGCGGAAGCTCTGATTTTCAAGCTTTTGGCACAGGTATAAGGCTTGAGGAAGGTCAGCAGGTTCTCTTATACCTAGAAGTCTAGGTAGGTCACCTCTAAGGCCTCTTATGAATGTATCGAGAGCTTTATCTCGATAGGTTTCCGTTAACAAATGCATGGCATCTGTAGAAATGTCCATACTGGAGATTTTATTCAGTATCAATGTCAAATGTTGGTATACCATTTGATAGTATTGTTCGACGTTGTTATTACCCTGTGAAAGAGTTGTCATTTGGTACTCAAGGGTACCTAAATCGCGCTTGTCAGCATAGTGGGTAGTGAGCCATTTAGAAATGCACTCCCAATTTAATGGTGTATTGTATGATTCTAAAACCGCATCTGCGTTACCTACAATTTTGTTCCTAATTGTGTTGAGGATACCAAAGTATTTTGGTGTGCCTCTAAGGTGGTTGTAGATGCTTAGGATCCTTTCAATGCTCTTTCGCCAAGAGCTATATTCGCTAGGATTCCCTGAGAATTCCCTAATTGATCGTACCACATCGGGTACTTTGTCTAGTTCACCTAAATTTCCTGCATATTGCACATCAATACTTTGTTCTACGCCCTTGTAAAAGTTGGCATGTGGATTTATTATTGATTGCACGATGTTTTTGCATTGGTCGTTGCAGACCTTTGAAACGATGCTAGTGACTAGTGCCTCGAATTCGGGTGTAGCACTTGCTGTATATGAATTTGGAGTGGATATGTTTGGGTTTGGAGGGGGAAGGTTAAAATTTGGAAGTGGAATGTTTGGTAATGCATTGCTAGAACCTGTAGGTTCTGTCATGATTGCCTTTTTGTGTTTTTTTTCTTTCTCGTGTTTCGGAATTTTGAAAATTTATAATGTTCTTTAGTTCTTATGTTTCAAACTAAATCGTAATTTCACTTTTTTTTCTTTTACTGTTTCTATTTACGTATTTCTTTCTTTAAAAATGTTGTTCTTAATGACCTAAGTTTCTAGTTTAGTTTCACTTAATTCTTTTCAATTTAAATTCTTTATTTTACTTTTTTCTTTTACTGTTTCTATTTACGTATTTCTTTCTTTAAAAATGTTGTTCTTAATGACCTAAGTTTCTAGTTTCACTTAATTCTTTTCAATTTAGATTCTTAAAAATAACCTTACAAAATTAGTGGTGTCATATCCCACGCTGGTGACGGCAGCTTGATCCGTTTTGCAGTAGCAGCTACTCAGGTACTTTTCGTCACACTCCCTCGTGGGCTGCTATGTCCATCGACTATAGCAACTTGAGTCTTGGGTTTCGTGTACAGCCGAAGTGATTCGAAATTGAAAAATTAATTTGCACTCGCGACGAGCTACTTAAGGTCGATTTATGCTATGTATGCGTTCACTAACTTTTCACTTTTCGCGACTTCACTTATAGGCCAAACCAGGTTGGGCGCCAGTTATTTTACATTATATTTGTTTGTCTTAAAAAAAAGGCTTTTAATTTCCTTTTTTCATTGTTTATTAACTTCAAACGGAGTACAAAATTGAACTAAACTACTTAAGTCTACCTAGCTTAATCGAAACCTCTGCTGCCATTCTAAAACTGCTGACGACCTGTCGCCGGTGTTGGGGTGATGACCGTCGTTGAGGTCGTCTGTGCTGTTTTCGGGAATTCGATAATGCAATTATGCAATAATTGCAATTCAGGTTGCTGCGCGTGGATATGTTGAGTTGGATAATTTTGTTGACGTTAACTTGTACACCGAATAATGAAATTTTATTTACCTGTACGATGTGCGTGGTTCGTGATCCTTTCCCAAAAAAAACCAGGGGGAATCCGCCTTTGCTGGCCAGGAAGATCACTCTTCGCCCCAGTATTTTCTCGTCAGGATGTTTCCCCAACTTGAAGAGTCCTTGGCACGTGGCCATAGACTTTTCTTGCGTGATCGTTGTCTCTAAATTCTTTTTTTTTATTTATGCTGTCCAGCGGGTAATTTACTTTTCCCTGTATCGAGCACGAGAAGTGCGAATTAGTAAAAGAAAAGGGTTGATAATACTTTATTCATACCTGTATTAGATTTCTCTCCACGCTTGGAAAATAGCAAAAAAAAAATCTGTCGCCTGACCACAGACTACACCTTGTTGCTCGCCGTCGTCACCAGAAAAAGAAAGGGTTGGGCAAATGGGGTGCCAAAATTGTGTAGTCGACGTGGCAATATGGCTGAACGGAAGTGTAGATGCGAAATTTGAGCACAATGAAATTGCGCAACTTATTTCTTTTTTCTTAAGGTCGGGTCAGAATGGTTTTAAGGTTGATTCTCAAGTAGTGAGGAGTTTATTTCTTTTTCGTTTTTCGAATTAGTGGGGTTTCCTACAGGTTCTGGAGTTTTGCTTGTGAATAGGCGTTAAGTCATATCACAATTTCTTTTGATTTCAATTGAGGGCTTGCAATTTTTGTCTAATTTTGTTTTGTTGTTAAGT
Source organism: Melanostoma mellinum (assembly GCA_914767635.1). Lineage (NCBI taxonomy): Eukaryota > Metazoa > Arthropoda > Insecta > Diptera > Syrphidae > Melanostoma > Melanostoma mellinum. The sequence continues at coordinate 80,508,196 of OU612059.1, read as the reverse complement.
CGTCTTAGTGCTATTTTTATTTTGTCGTAGAAGTTTTGACAATTGTCGTTGAATTTAAGACCTCTAAGGTCATCGTATAATTCCTCTATGGTCTTCCTGTCGCCGAAATATTGGTAGGTATAGGATTTTTTTTATTTCCTCCCAACTTGTTACTGTGTTGTTTATGTCTATGGCCTCTCTAGCCCTACCTACAAGATGTCTAGTTTGTTGAATAATGATGTTAATTCCTCCAGTGTGTGCTGCTTCTCTGTTGTAGTTGCACAGCTGTTGTGTTTGTTGAAACAGATTGGTTGTTGATGTTTTTGTTTGCACTTGGTACTGTTCGAGAAAAAAAAAATTTCTTTTTGTTTTGTTCCTTTTTTGTTTAAACATTTGGATATTTTTTCCCAGTTTAACGGGGTGTTATAGGACTCAAGTGCTATGTCCGCGTGTCCTGATATTTTGTTTCAAATAACTGACAAAATGCCATTGAAAATCTTACTGTTGAGATTTATAATGACTTGTTGACTGAGTAAACATACCATTTATTCATTCTCTTATTCTATTTATATCATAACGTAAGTCAGCTCGCAGCAATCAAGCAGTTCAAGCTCATTTTGTCTACAGTGCATATTTGCTTTTTAGGAATCGTGTTCATGTAAGAAAAACAAAGTTTATTATCTACTAATAAATTTATATAATTATTCAATTTGATTACTGAGAACTAAATTAACAATGACAATTGAAGAGCGCGTGGCGAAGAGGTTAAAATCCGAATCACTAATGAATTGAGTGGCTGATTGATAAAAGCCAAAATGGTTGGCGCAGCATAGATGGTGTAGTGCTCTGGTGGCTGTTCTGTGAAAGTGCGATTTATTTATTCGAGAGGAGAATTTGAAATTTCGCGGGTGATGTTTAGTGGTCCCTACAGCTTTATTTAAACTGGGGTGACACAGAAAATGAACTTGACTGCATTGCTTGCCTCATTTGCTTACGACATATAAACTGACTTATATTATGACACTAATTTCTTATGACCTATTGACTTAAATAATACTTATTGCTATTTGTTGATTGTTGTTGATTTGTTGATTTGTCGCTTTCTTGAATAATAATGTACTGACATATTTATTGATTTCGTCAAGATTTTGCCACCTCCGCTTACGGGAGCAACTCGAAGGTGATGTTTCCTGGATCTGCAGTACCGGTGTTCTCGGATGTCTTGATTGGTTTCGTATTTGGTTTGAAACTTTTGGAGTATAACCTTCGAAGCAGGAGAATCACAATGATGATGGAAACTAGTAATCCCAGGTAGCCCACCGCAAATTGATGAACATCATTTGTTGAAAGATCGTTAGAAGGCAAGGCCATCGTGTGGTTCTGAAGTTGCTGTTTTAGCGTATTCAGTTCTTGTAGATGGTTTCTGACCGAAAGCGGATTATGTTTTAATCTGTCAAGTTGACCTGGAACAAGTGTTAGATAGATTGGCGTGAGGGGAAACGGAAATTCTGGAAAATGGTGGGTAGATGGAATGACCACGTAAGGTAATAAGATTGGTCTTTATTACGCAGGTCGGATCGATACGTATTTTCCCTGTCCCTTCTAGTGTTGTTTGGGTAACTCCTTCCATTGCACACAATATTTATTATACGTAAATCCATTCGTTAGGATTGCATAGTTGTATCCAGTGGGGCCCCTTGCTGGTTGTGGTAGGTTGACAGTTCGGAGATTGCAATCCTTGACTTAGATAAACAAATTCGCATGCACTGATTTCTGCTCCTTGCTTGTAAATGGGATGATGCTGGTTGCATAGATGCCTTTCTGTGGTATAAGAGACACATTGTTGAAATTCGGCTTCGGATAAGGAATAGTATTGATCTCGATGCAAAGGTAACCATGAAATACCTTGTAGATGAGTTTATTGTGAAGAAAGTTCCATTTATGAGTGCGGGCACTGGTGTTACCTTGAATAGTTCAAAATCATCCAGACTTAGCAATGGTAAAGTTATTTTGAAGATTATGTGATCTTTAAGTGCTCTGTCGTGGATGCTCATAAGATGGTAAAGCGTCAAAACCTCGTCTTGAGAGACGGGAAGTCGAAGTGTTGATGGGAAGCTTGATTTTATGTGGAGAAATTCTTGTCGAAGTTGGGCAGGAGAAATTAGTTGAGGATTTATTTTGCCATGCTGAGTATCGATTAAAACATCTATCAAGGCAGTCTGGGTCTTTTGTATTTGCGATAATGCAAGGATAAGTTGCACGGCAACTGCATTGAATAGTTGCCGTAATTGGTCCTCATGATACTTCTGTCTGATTCCGTCAAGAAGTGTAGCGAAATGTTGAAGATCCTTGTCTATTTCTAGAAAGTTGTTGGTAGTTTCTTGTTGAGACTGCTGAAGAATATTCATTGTGGCGCCAATTATTGATGTTTGGTTTTTAATAAGATGTAAAAGATGACCATCGTCTTTTAGAATTTTATTAATTGATTCCGAAAAGACCGTTTGCAATGTCTCACGGTTGAATGCTGCACGGCGAACTCTCATACTTCTATTTGGATGGGGTCATTGATAGGTAAATAATATATAGATAGATATTTGGGGGTGCCCTTGAGATGTGCATAGATCGTGAGTATTCGCTCAACACTTTTTCCATGAATTAAACTCTTCAGGCTGTCCAGTAAATACTCGAAGACTTTTCACCACATCTGTAATTTTATCAATGTTTGTTAAATTTGCATCATTAAGAAGGTTAATGGGTTGATCAATGTCGTTATTGATGTCAGATGCAGGGTTCATTATAGCATTAAAAATCGGTCGTCCTTGCAATTGAAGAGTTTCTGCAACTAATCTTGTAATAGTCTGTATCATTTCGTCATTAATTTGATTAGGTGCAGGAGGTTGTTCTTGCGGAACTTCTAAACGCGGTGGCCTTATTAAATTACTAGGGTTTGACCTGTTAAAATTAAATTATAGACCCAGGTGGAGAAGATAAATTGCAGATAATTAAGGATAGAGCGACAAGAATTTCTGTTTGTGTACTGTTTTCTTTAGTATATTGTTTCGCTTTAATATGTTATAAGTAAATAAAATTATTTGGTTTTAAATTCTATCAAACTATTATTTTTTCTCAATATTTTCTTGCTAATTCGGTAGTTTATAATTCAATTCTTAAATTTTTAAAGAATCGTTTTTCTTTTCAAAAGGAAATGGTAAAAAAAAGTAGTTTCTTTTCACTTTAGATTTTCTTATTTATTTAATATTTCTATATTTTATTGAACTATATTTTCAAGTATTTTTTGTGAGTAAAATTTATTCAATTCCCTTGAATTAATAAGGAAGTATGTGTAATTATTCAGAAAAAATTTAATTTTTTTTTAAATCATTTAGATTACACTTTTGATTGTGTTTTTTATAACAATATTGTTTAAATGTTTTAAGCGAAAGAAAAAAAAAAATTACAAACTCGAAAATAGGAACACGACAATCTCAACTCAAACCACTCAAGAGAAACACGACTGTTGTATTTTAACGTTAGACAGGTAATGATTTTATTCTTAACTAGCTACAGGTACAGAAAATATTTTGGGAGAGCTACTGTGTGAACCATGTTGATTATAAGTTCCCGTCAATACGTGGGAATCGCAAATTAGACAAAACGTTCCAACAAAAATACGCAAGTTTCTTATTGCGTCTGGCAAGTTGTAGGAGCAATGGTTTACACAGTGGCTCTCGTTACTAGGTGAACAAACAAAAGTATTGAATTCTTGCACATGCAAGTTGCAAGATGAAATAATGAATGAAAAATAAAAGTATTAAATTCTTGAACGTACAAGTTGTTGATATGAAATAATAAATGAAACTTTAACATACTCCCCCCTTTTGAGGGTTCTTAACTCTCTAAATTTGAACTTTAAAATAAATATACATAGCTTAATCTTAAATGTTGACCTCGAAGTTTCTTGGCATAGGGGTTGGTCTTCTTGTGCGACGAAAAAAATGATGAAGATCCCAATCATGCATGCCAATAACAACAGACTGCTTCCATAGTGATGACCTGATGACAGTCATGTGCGTTGATGTCAGCAGTGTGGACAGGCAGTTTCTTAGAATGTTCAATTACTTCTCTGATTTTGGACTTCAAGCTCTCAAACTCGGATTGGTCAATGCGATTCTGTATTTTTATACCTGTTGTATTTGCTGTTTTTCCTTGGCTTATAGTTATGTTCCAGCTACTTGTATTTAATCTCAGAATAAATGGTGAAGTTATTTTGCTCTCATAATTCATTTTACCTTTGATGATTACATTGGGCAGTTGAAGATCACAGGTTTTCTTGAACTCCAGAACACCGTTTCCATATAAATTAATAGCTGTACTTACATCGTTGCAAATCAGATGGCCAGAAACCTTTGATGGAATAGAGAAAATCCAACTGTTTGAAAACTTGAGTGCTTTCCATACATTTTGTGACTGCGTTTCCCTCAAGGTACATTAGGATACATAGTAGGATGAACTTGATTACACATGTAGTTGGTTGACGTTATTTGTTTGCATGCTCCCAGCTCGAGATCACTCAATAAAAAATCAAATAAAAAATAAAAAATAACAGCTAGATACGCCGCAGATGTTTTTACTATAAACGTATTGTTTCTGTGAATAATAGGAATGGGAACAAGGTTAAAAAGTTGAAATTCTTCAGAGTCCGTCAATGGCAGTAGCATTTCAAACACAATTGAATCATTTAAGTACCGACCTTTCACTGTTGAGATTTTATACATATCAGTAACTGAACCTTCTGGAAATGATAAATAGGAAGGTAAATTATTCCTTACAAGCTGCAACTGCTCACTTAATTGTTTGGGTGTAATTAGTTGTGGATTAATTTTTCCGTGATTTAAATCCAAGAGAACATCTAAAAGCATTTCTTGTATATGCTCGAAACTCGTGAGAACAAGAATTAAATAAGAGGTCAATGCTCCGAGGTTCTGCTTTATCCCATTAGTCTTTTGTTTCTCGTTGATGATTGCAAAAGTCTTTTGGAGATGTTCATTTAAAGCTTTAAATTGATCCTGTACTTGAATGTGATCACGTTTTAAAATATTTGACGTAGCATCTGCAATTGAACTTTGTTTTCTCAAAAGCTCAATCAAATGATTTTCATTCTTGAAGGCATTGTTGATTTGACCCTGAATGTTGTCTGCACTTTCTTGGTCAAGGATACCAAACAAACTATGTGCCAGAGTTCCTACAATGTCAAATGACAGTCAAAAGGACTTACAGCAAAAAAAAAACATAGCTGCTTTCATTTTTGATGTAGTTTGTTTGTCCAGGATGTCGGGACTGCTATACTGCCCATATTCTCGTAAAGGCCCTAACTACGTTTTTCATTATTCCGAGTTACAGAGGAAAACACTAAATCGCTCACCGCAACCTGAATACCGAAATAAAAAAAAATAAAAAAATACTTGTTTTACAGCTTAATGTGTGCTTTATTTTATGCAATAGCTTCATTTTACAAATTTGGATGTTTGTAGAAAATAATGCAGATAGGGCTTTTAGGTATTTTGAAAGACATTTTTAAAAAGCCCTATGTACACACACCCATATGCAAATATTTTATTAATACTCATTAGTTTAAATAAATTAATACATTTTATTAAAAAAAAACAATATGTTTAAGAAAAATAATATATTTTTTCTTATTTTTGCATTTAAGACTACTCTATGTTTGCTTCAATTTCAGTGAGAGGAAGATTGTTCCAGAAAATTTTTCTGTTTTCAGGAAAAAGCTCGAAAAGATTTTTTTCAATGTTTAACTTTCTTTCGATGGATATTCCTCTTGGCTGGGAGCGAACAAATGATGATGGTCCTTGAAATCCAGACTTCGTGTACTGATTTTTTAGGAAGTTCAGTTCTATGAACTCAGCGTCGAAAGATTTCTTATAAGATAAGTTGTTGCTTCCCCGTTTAACTTTCAAGCACGTTATTTCGTGCAAGTATGGTCTTGGTGTGGTTTTATTTATTTTGTAAATAGAGGAACAATCGGGCCAGTCGTAAAAGTCTGAGAACGCCATCTCCTTAACAATTACTTTACTTGAGTTAGATGTTTTTACGCATTCAACAAAATCATTAAAATCATAAAGTTTTCCCTTCCTTTTCATGGAGAGTTCCACTTGATGGTGAAAACTGTCAGCTGACATAAAAGAGTGGCCTGGTTCGAAATAATTAAATGTAATTGATTGAGCTGCTATCTCATTGGAATTGATCACCATTATGAGGTATGAAAACAATGTCCAGTTCTTGTTTTGAGCTGCACAATTATCAACCCATAGAGTTATATGGGCCCTATCCCGATGCTGAAGGAAGAAAGCATGAAAAGTGCTTATAATATCTTCTTTCTTTCTGCCGGAAGTTCCCTCATGCCATATTGCAGCAAAAGGACTTTCTCTGCTTTTCTTTCCAAGTGGAACAAAGCTTTCATTGAACGCTATAATGCGTCTTGCAAAAATAGCTGCTTTGAATCCTTCTAGACGTGGTAGCATTATTACTTTTTGCAAATCCACAGATACAACTAGAGTATCTGGCATAATTTCATTAGGATCATTAGGAGCCAAAAATGTCACATAGGGCCTTTTAAAATAATGTTTTAGGACGTTTTTGCATGCAGTAGTTTAAAAAAGCCCTATGTGGTAGTTAGGGCTTTTTAAATTTTTTTCCCTCATGATTTGTACTTAGGGCTTTTAGAAAATGGCATTTTCTGTCTTATTTGAAGTTTTAGGCAAAAGAAATAAATACAAATAAATCGGAGAAAATGCCCTAACTCCAAATATGCAAAAAAAACAAAATCGAGAATTTTGTAGTTAGGGCCTTTACGAGAATATGGGCAGTATAGGTAATCGACAACAAGGCGGATTTCAACTGTGTTGATTTCTGTTAAGTCCATTTTTTATCGGGACCTAATGAGGGGCTTCTTTTAAATTCCTTCGCACTTCACAGTTGTTGTCTTTTAGTAAATTCGGTTGTTTACTTTATCGCTCAATTTATGTATGCGATTCGTAGTTTCGCATAAAAAGCAAACTTGTTTTTTTCTTTTATTATTTTTTTTTTATTCTCTATTATGTATTAATTTTCTTGCTATCTTATTTTTTAATCTTAAAGGAGAGCCGCTGTCTAAAGCAAAAGGCTGAACTTTCCAATTAAAAATGATTAACTTTACCTCGTGAACTATACCTCATAAAGCGCGAAGTGCTTCCCGTGGGAAAGGAATGCAGTTGCCTACGAAATATTCATATTTCATTTGGATAACATGAAATATGCGTATTTCCTTTTTGCATTTGTTGGCTGTGGGGGGAAGGGCGGTGTATCCGTTTGTGGACAAGTTTTGCTATGTTAGCGAAACTGGTGGGAACCTGTTATGGAATTTGGAATACCGTTAGGCGAAGGGTAGTGTCAGGGGTAACGGGTTTACAGATTTGGGGTGACGTCTGGGACGTAACTATCGCATTGGGATTTGCAACTTCGCTGCGCCATAAACCATTGTGCTGATTTCCATCGATGTCCTCCCAATCGGTGAAAAAGCTCGGAACATAATGCGAGTTAGTGCAATTTTCATTGTTAAACATTACAAAATTATGTAATGCTATACACGCTAGTACAATTTTTTCAGCATTTTCCGGCAACATGTGTAAGGTTGTCAACAACACTCGCCAACAAGTATTCCGAATGTTTTCTCAATAGTTTGGCGAACTCGTGACAACCTTTTATTAAAATTTTCCTTTTCTGTCGGCAAAAGCGTGCCTGGATAGGGTAAGGGTCGCATTAAATTGGGGTCTAAGGGAAACGCTGCATCACCTACAAAGAAGTGAGGAAGTAATTCTTCACTGTCACCAAGTTTTTTCGCTTGGGGGAATAGGGAGCGTTCTTGTTAGGACCCTTTTTCCAAAATTGCTGTTTTGCAAAACACCTGCAAAGAATATAATAAAATTTGGATATAAAAAATATTTTTTATGTACTATGAACCTAAGTACATATATAGAAAAGTAACTTAACAATAGATAGATAGACATAATTATTATTGTTAATAGCTTTGATATTTTTGAGTGAATACTATGACAAGAACATTCTTACCTCCATCACTTTGACTTTCGTAAGCTCCTATATCAACAAACGTGAAGCAATATTTTGCACCGCATGCGGCCATCAAAACAATACTGAAGAATTTTTTGTATCAAAAATATTCACTACCACTATTCGGAGGGCACCTGGTGCCTGCCATCGATTGCTCCTATTGTATTTGGCATGTTCCAAAGTGTCCAAAAATCCTTCTCTATTTGCTCTAGGTCATTTATGTTAGATTCACTAACATACGCTGGGTACAAGGCACTCCACATTACCTCAGCTGTTTCCAAAACAATGGAACGTACAGTTTCTTTCCCTAGCTCAAATGACCAAGCGATTAATTGGAATGATGTCCCTCGTGTAAGAAACCTTGAATTATTGAATGTTAAATAAATTATTGAATAGTTAAATAGAATTGCCCTGCATCAGGTTTCCAGTAATGCGACGGAAGCAGATTCTCATGCAGCCTATACATTGACCGACATCAGGTTTCCAGTTATGGGACGGAAGCGCGTGTGCTGTGATAGCACTTTCCTTGGTTGTGATCAATGTTCGACCGTGATAACTTGCGCAATATGTATTTTGTTTTCTGAATAACTTGAGTAGCGAGGCTCTCTACAGTTATGCGACAAGTACTGGCTACTGGATTTTTAAAAGCTCATGACATGAGCAAAAGTGTGTGGTATGACTTTGTTGAGGCGTTGCCACACTTCAGGGAAACATAGAAGCGGGGAGGTTATTTCCAAAACAAGTTTTCTCGGGAATAAAAATAATTTTCTAAACAGGACAAAGACATAGTAGTTCTGTACTGAATTTTTAATGAAAGATTTACTATATAAGACTAAAGTTATATTTATTTAAAAAAATTTGATTTTAATAAAATTTTTCGAAGAATAAATTTGTAGAAGAAAATTTTGTATTATGCAGTAAAGGTTTTTGGCATTTTATTCAAAACTACCTTCAGATCAGAGAAGGAGATCACCTTCTCTCTGTTGATGAAAGCGAAGTAGATTGAAATTTTGTGAGGCAGATTATGAAATGACTGGCTTGAATGATTTCATTCTAAGAAAAATAATTTTTTAGTAAGAAAGTTGTTACGTAGGGGTAGTAACAATATAGTATTTAACAGGACAGTTAACAATACACTACAAAGATTAAGGGTGAATATTCCATACACGACCGAGATTGTGAAAAATGTAATACACAAAATGTCAATTTCATGAACTAATTAATCTCGTTTTGTTCAAAGTTTCATTAAAGTAAAACTCCTAAACGCAACTAAAAGATGAAAATCACATTTACTTTCGATAGATCCAAAAACTTATTAGTGGTCTCCAATATTCCACGATGACATCTCTCAAGGCGGCCACCGTTAAAAGTAATATCAAGTTTTCTCTGTTGGTTGTTGTGTTGTTTATAAGACCCTGCCACTTGGAAATCAATTCGCTAATACTTGGTACATTGGGTAATAGCTGGAAAAAAAGGAAGTGTTAAATGTAAGCATCTAAAATTATTTACCTACCACAACTGGATCAATGAAATCCATCACATAGGGTGGGTGTACCTACACCCGAACTCCAACCTAACTTCACAGGAGCCCTCCAATTGTGAACCTAGTGTTACAATGGGCTAAGTTTCAATGGAACCCTCTTGATTTGTTTTCTGAAATAAAATTATATTAAGTTATTAGAAAGAAAGTAATGAACTGCACTTTATAAACAAACTCACTCGAGCTAGGTAGATATACACTTGCGGATAGAGACCGACGTACAGGTTACATCCAGGTAAAATTGGATATATCGTATTCCCGGGGAGGTGCAAAACACGAATTAAACACTTTGTTTTGATTCGAAGACTTAGGACCGATAAAACGCGCAAAATTTAGATAAAATTTCTCACAATAAATTAACACACGTTTGTTTGACTTTCGTGAAATATTGACATAAGCGAAATGTCATTGAAAGTTCTAAGGCGAGAAGCTCTCTTGTCATCTAATTCGCTCGAGAAGCAATTGCTACAAGCGATCGAGAGTCGACCAGCTAAGTCGTTAATTTTTAAACAAATGACGAAACTTTCAAGAGAGAAATAAGGGATGAAATGCAATAAAAAAAGTAGTCTCGCGATGATGCTTTGCGTTTTGATTTAAGTTAATAATTTTTACGATTTTGTATATTGTTAAATTAGTAAATATTCTGTTGAAGATATAGAAAGTGAAGATGATAACATCATTTAGAGGAAGGTGCAAAGTAGGAGAATGAATATGAAAATTTTTAGGAAGAAATTAAGCAGATATATTTCAATTGAAGTAAAGTGGTATCCTTTACAATTTTTCTTTATCGATGAAAGATTCAGCTTTTCAATTAATTTCTCGTCCATCACTGATCACCTTAACACTTTTTAAGACTTTGATTTTTCCTAGGAGTAGAGCACAATTTGAACACAACAACTCGGTATTCACTTTGAGAATGATCAAATGATGCGTTTGCGATTCGTTGTATATGAGCGTCACCTTACAAAAACTTTGTTATATTGATAAAAAATTAAATTACCTATGTTTTGTAGATATGAAATTTTTTTTTTGTAAGTATATGTCACAAAATGGGTTACAAAAATTGTTACTCTTTATTCAATTTTTGTAATATTGATCAAAAAATCTTCGTTTTGTAGATATGACAAAAATGTTTGTTAATATCACAAAATTCGTTGCAAAACTTACTGTTAATTTTTTATTTGTGATCCTAACTACTTTGCTTCACCGACGTGCCTTTGGCACGTGGCAATATATAATTCCTTGGGCGACCGTCGTCTTCGATTTACTTGCGTGATCAAGCCGGCAATCTGAAATTAGGTTATAATCACACTTAGGACTTACAATAAAAGCAAAATGCTTGTCGCTCAGCCACACCTTTCTCGATCGTCGTCGACACAAGAAAAAAAGGATTGTCTTTTGTGACATCTGAATTGTGTGGTCGACGTGACAATATGGCGGAACGGAAGTGAAACTAAAATAGAATTTGAGCACAACTTAATTGGTGTGTCGACTGCTAGGTAGTTCTTCGCTGCTCCTTGTATCTTCTCATTGTAAATGATGTCGAACACAAGGTTTCGGTTATCCTCTCGGAATTCCTCAATTATTTGTTCTGTGTTGGCGATGAATGAGGGTAATGTGCCCTGTTTTCCAGTGAAGTTTTCCACAAATTTCAGTCTCTTCTCAATTGTTATTCTCGTGTTCTGTGCCGGGCTTTGTCGGCTTAAAATTTCTGTTAATATTAATAGGCTCTCTCTTTTTTTTTCTTTCTCTATTGTTCGGCGCTAAATTAACCTCTCAAAATTTACTTTTTTCGCCCGCATGGATTGGTTTCTTACTTTACAAAGAATTGCAGCTTAGTCATCTCTTTCTTTCGAAAGAGATGCAAATTGTTCATGCTAATCGGATTGTGCATAATGCGGAGGCTCGATGACAGAGTCGTTATCGTGAACGTCTATTGTTTGGAAGCTTGGGTGGTTGTCTATCCTGATTCTACTAAGAGCGTCAGCATTAGTGCTTCCTGTGCCTTTCTTATGTATTCGTCGGTATGCTGCAAAAAGAGCTCAAGTCACATAATTGTGTTTCTGAGCTATTGAAAATTCAAAGTTTATGGCCGCTGTAAAAATCTTAATTAGTTTCGATTTGAAAATTGATATTGTTATCTGATAGTAAAAGCATTTGTAAATAAGTTGAAACCAAAAAGTTGTATTTAAATTAATTTATTCAATTTTTTTTTATACAAAAGTAAAATGAGTCTTGGACATGGGTTTTTTTTGCATTGAAAAATATTTTTTTTTTCACATGGGTTTTTTATGAAGAAAAGAAATTGTTTGTAATTTTGGTAAGCTTATTAATTTGCATCTGATTCAGAATCATCATTAACATCGGGTTCCGGAGCTTAATTTCTGATGGTTTTGCTTGTTTTCAAACTTTTATACCATTAATGAAACTCATCCGGGATGGCTCCTGACTTGCACAGATTGAGTAAATCTTTTTTCTTCTCAATACTTATAGGAAGGCTGCTTTTATACACTTTGTTGATACTTACTTCTTTCAAATTAATGGGCCTACCTTTACCGAAAGCCCGCAGTTCCTTATAAGTTCCATTGTGATCATATTTGTACTCGATCACACCAGGTTTAATCTTTTGGTACCTAAAAGATTTAACCTTCAACCAATTCACTTTTTCTCCGTTTTCATCCAAATTTTTGTTTTTCATAGTCTTCGATAGTTCTGATAAATCCAGAAAATCTGTATACCGCATTTGGGTTATTATATACGGCTTTCCTTTGCTTTTAAGTCTTTTGGAGCGGGCGATTCGAAATATAGCAAGTCAGTCCTGAATCGTATAAACTGGAACATTCTTCTTCTGCTTTTCGATAGCGCTGTGCATGCTATCGACCTCCATATAACTATGACCGCTTTCTAAAAATTTGTGTTCAATTATATCAAAATTTAAAACTTGAACCAAATGGAGAAATAATATTGAAATATTTTTATTCCTATTTTGACCACTGCAAGTATCAGAAAAAAGAGACACTTCTTTTATTTCCGGTGAAATTTGATGCAAGTATTTATACAAGCACGATCCAATTTCGTTACTACCCCTTTTACCATCAGTTTCTGTCCAGAAAAAGCAGAAGGCATCGTTTGGTGGAGCAGCGTTGTAGATGGTTAGATTGAATGCACATAGTTTTCGGCTGTAGTACATTTGACTTACGTCACTTGCTGGAATTTGTAGCACAGATTGCAAGTCGAATGTGCATGACATGAAACTGGGCTCTTTCATGGCCCTTTCTTTGTCCAAGGATTTGGCAGAGGAACATTCGTCTTTTCTTTTTAAATGGGCCAGATAATCTTCATCTTGGGTTTCTTTACCTTTCTGACATGCCTGACACTGATCTTTTTTTGGATGGAAGAACGATAAATTGTAGTACTCACCGAAAACTTTCCTGTAGGTTGTAGATGAAGGTAGTTTTATTGACGCGTCACTTCTGTATTTGTCAAGGAATAAGGAATACATTTTAGATATACACAGATTGGGATCTAAATACATCCTCTTTGAAGTCTTGCGGCAGTAGTGAGACTCTGCAGTTGGGAAGCTTTCAATGTGGTCCTTAATCCGTGTTATATTTTCATCCGATGTTTTATTTACAGCTTTGGATCTACCCCTTTAATCTTCTTTAGAAAACACTCCAGTTGGGCCTTTGTATTTAAATGCCGTTTTCACTGTACTGTACGAAATGCTTAGAGTTTCACAAAAAAAGTAACGACAAACCCGTACTTTGGAGTTTTCATTTTCAAAAAAGTATGATCTCGCCACTCTACGATTGACTTTTTTGATTGAAGAACGTCCACGGGACCTTTGTATATTTGATTCGATGACCGCCTTTAAAATAAAATCTTTTTTGCGTTGATATGCCAACTTCCAAAAGTCCTTGCACAATCTTAATCTCTGTTTGTTCACTCAGAGAAAAAAATAGTCAATAATAACTATTTTTTAACTATTTTCGTAATAAAAATCGAGAACACTATTTTTTATAGTTAAAAATAGTTAAACACGACTACTGTCATAGTAAATTTTAAAATTAACTACGAAATAGTACATTTTACTACAAATCATAGTAATCGTTGACTATTTTGTAATTACCTGATGTTTTCTTTTCAATTCAACTATTCAGTAGTCTATGTTACTAATAACATAGTTATTTTCAACTATTTGATAATTACTTGATATTTTCCTTTTAAACTTACTATACAATAGTTAATGTTACTAATAACATAGTTATTTTTAACTATTTTATCGTCACTTGATGTTTTCATTTAAAATCAACTATACAATAGTCAATGTTACCAATAGCATAGTTATATTTAACTCTTTTATTTTATAGTCACTTGATGTTTTCCCTCTAAATCAACTATACAATAGTCAATGTTACTAGAATCAAGTTGTTGTTGACTATTTCAAAAGTCAATTAATGTTTTTCCCAGAATTAACTAAAAAATACTCAATATGATTAATGAAAATAGTTAAAAGTGCGACTATTGTCAGATTGTCACTTATTTTCTTTTCAAAATCATCTTCTGATAGCCACTTTTAAGTACTTGATTCGTAACCTGTATAGTTCATATATATTTCCTAAAATATACTTACTCATGGAAGCTTTGTAGTTTGGAATTCAAGGGTTAACCTAATCCAGAAAAACATAACCTCAACTTTTCTGAAAATTTCTTCAACAACAAAAAATTTATTTCTTTTTATCATTTTATTTTCCACTTTCTTTTTACATAATATAAAATTTATATAATTTAATTAGAAATACTTAAGTCTAATCAATGTTTTCTTCGACACAAGATGAATGTGAAGTGGTGGGGCATTTATTTCATTAAACTTTAAAATAAAAGGACTTTTGTGCTCAGCTCCAAGTTCATATGCCTCAAAATGTTCATCGAAACTCTTTTCTTGCAATTTAAAGCAAACAAAATAAACTTCCTTTTTCAAATCAACTACAACTAAATTTATTCTGAAAAAACTTAAACTTGGGTCGGCAACGGCCAAATAATAACCTTTCTTATAATGTGTTCCATTAATATTTATTGTATTGGAAACATATACATGATTACTAAATGAAAGTGGAATATTACAATTTAGTAAGTAACTAAAGGTAAGATCTTCTTTTATAAGTATTTTATTAAAATGAGAAAAATCTATTCTGTCATCAAAACCTTTTTCTTGAAGTAATCTAAATGAGTTTGCTATTTGAAACTTAATCGCAAGCGACCATGAAATATTTATGCGACTATTAGTATTATAAGCATATTGCTTTAAGGACCTATGTTTTGCTTCGAATCTAAAACAGCTTAAAAACTTTGGAGGACCGCTTTGCTCAACAATAGTTGCATAATGAACTAAAAAATGATGTTTGGGTTTTAATGTTTCATGAAAAATACTAATATACATTTCATTGAGACTAGCGACTGAACTACGAATTAAATTAATTTTATCTGAGTTAAATGATGGATGCAAAAGAAGATCGATTAACTTTATCATTTTTAATGTAAACGTCCAAACATCACAATTATTAGGTACTAAGTCCCCTACCAAAAGAGTAAAATGATGATAAAAACACCACATTTCTCTAGCGGACATGTTTAGATGGTTGTTCTTTAAATGGCTTAGCTGAATAGTTGTTGGAAAATATCCAATTTCGCTTTCACCGTAGTCAAACATACGAATACGAGCGTTTAATACATCAAGAGAAAAATAACGTGCTTCTTCTACAAAGTATAAAATAATTACACAGAAATTATAATGGCAAATGCCTTCGAAAATGTCGTGCATAATGTCTACACAGTAGTTTTCAGTTACATGGAAGCTAGAAACTCGGTTGAATACAGAATTTTCCACAATTCCAGTCAGCTTTGAGTCTTGAATCCGTAAATCACTATCGTAATTAGCTTTACTTCGAAGGTTTTCATCATACTGTTTCAAATCCTGGCGAAGCAATTTTTTATGTCTTTTACAAAATCTGCAGTAATAATTTGAAGAAAAAGACTTCACGAAGCCTAACGCAGTGTTAAGTCCTAAATTATCTCCTAAAATCAAACCTAAAACAAAATAAACTTTATGAATAGCGCCCTCTACATTGATTTCTACCCCATTTTTTGCTAGAGTTTCTATTTCTTCAATTAATATATTGAAACATACGTCATTTCCATAATCTGCATTATTTTTGGATTCAAATAACATAAGCAGAAAAATATTTTCTAGTTGTGACAGAAAAGAATAATATACTGCGGTTAGTTTTCGACTTCCTTTATGAGCCCCTAAGGGATTGTTTGTTTCAAAATCGTCGATGAAAATTAAATACGGAATGACAATGTCATCTTCGCCATAACGTAAGCATTTATCTTTCCAAAGATTTCCATTTATATAATTTTGAAAATCGTTTTTGTTTATAAGTAATTTCATATTTTCAATTGTCTTACTGAGCACATTTGGCAATTCAAAAAATTTTTTAATTTGGAACTTAAATGGCATAAGTACACCTTTTCGGTCTTTGGCATCAAGTACAGCGTTTGACTTGACAATACGAAAGTCTATTTCATTGTGTATAATATATTGAGTTGGCCACGAATATAAGTTAGTTTTTTCTAAGTACTTGAGAAACATATGTTCTGTAGAAAATTTATCAAAAGGATTTTTTATATGTTCAGTGAAAACTTTAAGGTCATTTGTAAAATCTTCTGAAGTATTAGAGTTGGGTTGAAGTAACAGACTATTTATGCCATCAGTAATAGGTTCAATCAAATATTGTGTAACATCTAAAGCTATTTCAAAAACACACTTTCGTGTTAAGTTGGTGTTACTATGTAGCTTACTCAAAAATGTAAGTGAATAACGTTCAAAAATATTTTGAAACCTTGATAATTTGCAATTCCCTGATTCACAAGCAACAATTCCACGAGAAACTGTAGGATTGGCTGAATCTGTTAACGTAATGTGATTTTGAGGGGATACTGATTCTTTATTTTCAATTTTTAGGGGTAATTCATTGATGTGACAGTGATTGAGGTGCTTTCGAAAAGAGTTAATGCTATTAAAAACTTGAGGGCAGTTACCTTGAGCGCACACAACACGGTCCCTTACTTTTAAGCTATGCAAATGTTTAAGGTGATCTATAAGCTGATATGAATCTTTGTGGGTCATATTACACAAAAAGCAAATAAACATTTTAAAAATAATGTGTTTATTTCCTTTTCCTAGTTTTTGAGTGCTTCTAAAACTCGCAAGACTGAAGTTTTTTTGGAATAAATTTTGTTTTCAATTTTGTAAAAAAATATTTGTATGAAATACCACACCAATTCGGATTCTAAGGAATATTTTAGGTTGAACACAAAATAGAGCTTAAAACAAGAATCTAATGCTTTTAAGAAGCTATCAAATTTGTAGATGATATTATCCAAAATAACAAAAAACTCTTTAAGCTCACCAAGAGTTTCTCCAACAGCAATCAAGTAGGGTTGACAACTAAGTCCCATTTCCTGGTACATTTTCGACCGTCGCTCAATAGTAGGGGCAACTTCTGCTGCAGACGTCAGATGCAAAAGGAAGCTCTCTTGCGATGCAGTACAACTTGGTCGCCATGGTTTTTTTTTTGTCCTTTGAGTCTAATTAAGTTTACTGGATGTATAATGAAGTGAAGGAGCATAATTAAAGTTACATCTCGTGAATCTAAAGTATGAAAATTAATAATAAAAAAAAAAGTTAATAAAAAATAAAAAAGTTAAAAAAAAGGTTCAATTTTACCTGGTAATGTGTTTTCGTTAATATCGTCGTACAATTTTCGTTTTTCTTTTATGTTTGACAGCAACCGGGGAAATTTCAGAATAAACTCCGACCATCTGTCAAAAAGGCCCATTGATTTTTCATCGCCGAAACATTGAGCGAAATCCGTATTTATCTATTTAAAATAAAATAAAAAATTCTTAATTTTTCTAACACATTTTAAAATATTGGTTTATGTAGAAATGGTGGTATGATATTGATATTATTAAAATTTTTTTTTGCTCACTAGGGTATATCCTAAAGAATGCCTTATGATTGGCCAATCCTCCAAAATAGTTTTTAGATTCAGATCGGGTTTCTCACTGAAACTTTTTTTTCTATACGAGTAAAGAAGCTCCCACTTTCTAACACAAGTCGTCCAATCTCCTTGGTTATACTTCAAAAACGTTTTTGCGTTTTCGATTTCAGCTTCTGTAATGTAAAGCCAGTAATTGCACAGATTGAATTAAAAAATATTAACATGAAAATACCTTCTAATGTGCAATCTGCGGTCTTTGAATTACAGTTTGACTCTTCAGAATCATTAGAAGACTTTCGTTTTCTTGAAGATCTTTGGTACAAGTTTTTCTTCCGCAGGAGCTTCAATCTATTGTTATATCGATGATATAAGATTCCCCCTGGCGGAATTTTGCCTTGACGAGGGGTGTAGTATAATGCCTAGGAAATCAAAAGGAGGTGGTGCATACTTGGGCCCAGAGCGTACACCTATGAGACTAGTACCAAATGAAAGCTTACGTTCAGCCCAATCAGCCTGCCAAATATTTTTGAATTCGGTCTTGGTGATTTTGAAATAATTAGACTTGAAGTTGAGCGCCGGAAATGGGAAAAATCTGACATTTCTGCAAATAATTACGAATATCTCGAAAAGCATAGCACGTAGGACAATGATTTTGGTATCATATGAAAGATCATAAAAATATCTTTCATTTCATTCAAAATACAGTTTTCAAAATTCCTTATATTTCGAAAAAACAGACCTAAAAGTTGTTTAAAAAAAAACATTTTCGTTGACGTTTGACAGCCAATATCTCGAAAAAATCAGTGATGACCTATAATTTTTTTTGCACCACTTTAATCCTTAATTGGTAAGCTTTAATTTGATATACAATTACGCTATCATACATAAAACATATCACGTACATTATACACAATTCCTAAAAAAAATTAAACAAAAAATATGTTCCACAGGAAATGCATTTTTTCATTTAATTCTTCGCAGTTTCTACTTTGTTTTTTACTAAACATAAAACCAAAATACATTTTAATGCTGCAAATGAGAAAAAAAATGACTAATCTTCGTTTAGATCTATCAAAATACCATCCAAAAACAAATCTAAAAAAACTGGTTGCTAGGTTCCAAGCTTAAACATACAAGTCCGCGACCGTTAGGCCTAATTCATTGATAACTGATTGTTGGCTTGTGAGTAAATTATGTAATGACACAAAAACAAGTAATTCACAATTTCGCGGTCTTCAGGTGTGTATTGAGTATGTATCGCGAGTATGGACATTTAAGAATTTGCCATTTGGTACTAGTCTCATAGGTGTACGCCCTGGGCCCAGGCTCCATAGAAGTATGCACCACCTCCTTTTATTATTTGACAAACTCAAAATAAAACGAAATAATTTTTTTTTTTTTTTTTTATTTTAATTCATATTATAACTTCTCCTTATTCTTCTTATTTTCAACTCCTGAAATTTTGGGGAAGCTAAATGAACATTAGGGTGGAGCGATAAAGTATGGATTTTTATGAAGTTTTTTTTTTCTTAACGGCATAGTGATAAAAAGTTGCCTTGTTATGTAAAAAACAAACGTACAAAATTTCATCCATCTGTCTAAATGTTTGGAGGTGCCCCAACACAGTTGAAAAACAGAAAAAAAATTTTTTTTTAAGTAATCATTTATTATCATAATTTTGCATTTTTAGACATAGAACTGCTTTTTTGTATCAAAATTAGGCATTTGCTGACGCGATAGTAGTCTGGCCCTAATGAATCCATCTCGTCTAGTTTCCCCGCAAACTGCACTAGAGGCTTCTGTCACCAACTTGATGCAGCGTTCGACGGCTTGGGTATGACATGGAAAGTCATGAATATTGTGACTTACGCCGAGGCCATTTTTGACAATGCCTCTTAATGTTTCATCCGACATATTTTTCGTTAAAGGTGGCTCAGTAACACTACAGTCTTGCCACATAATCATTTCTGAATAATCATTGGCATCGTAATTAAATGCAGGCAACTTAAAGTTACGGATTGGAGTTGGAGCACTATTATTTGTTCTTGCTTTTATAATTCGTCGGTATGCCAGTTCCCGCATAATTTCTCTGTCATCTCCGGGCATGGCAATGAGAATATTTTCTGGATGTCCGAAATATCCATTTCTTTGGATTACTTTGTCAATGACTGTCCTCAAGTCTAGAGTTCAAATAGCGAATAGGTTTGCCACAGATGCTTAGCTCCGTTTGTGCAGGAGGGATTGCATTTTATTTTAAACCACATAGGGCCATAAAATGTCATCTCATACGTAGCTAATACCATTAAGTTTTCTTCTGGGTCTATTTTAGAGGCATATAATCTAAGGATTCGAGTAGCTGTTGTCAGCCATCTAGAGTGGTTAAGAGGTCCAGGTTCCATATTAGCCAAATCAGAAGCAAATATACCAGTACTGATAGCGGTCATTATATCGTAAAGGTATTTTTGGTCGGTACTTAAATCATTTCTGGAAATTTCTGGCAATGTTGTAGGTATAATGCTAAACTGGACTACTGGCATTATTTGACAATTTTGTGGTTGAGATCCAACAGTACCTGAGAAGCATTTCGGCCCTGTAGTTTTTCCATCTAAATTTAATAACAAATGCCGCAGTGGTAATTCATTGGCATGTAATTGGCAGATGAATCACTGAAATGGTCGATTGAGATCCACTTCCATCAGACGAATAATACCACCTTTGAAACCTGTATTCACTACAGTTCCATCGCAGCCAACTACAGTTATTTCACTTAGTCTTACTGACTTCGATTTCAAGTGAGTTATTAAAGTATCTTTAGCAGTTCCAACATCTTTTAAGACAGAAGATGCTATAATGGCAGCGGCTCTATCTGATACTCCCGTGCGATGTGCGATCACAGGCTAGGGCTAACGATGGCAAATTTAATCTTTTTTTTTTTGAGCGGGCGAAACTTTTAGTTCTGGCTTTTCATAGCAAGGACTAGATGATAGTACAAGTGAACTATCACAGGAGCTGCTGCTTTCAATCGTCATAACCTCAATCAACGAACGAGAACAACAAGGTTTATCAGAATAATCTACCTCCTTAATACGTCAGGTCAGCGATAAAATAAATGACTGTGGTTATTGGTATTACATATATATGGTAAAGTACAACCGGAGATGGTTGATGGTTGTACGTACGTGTTACACTTACACAGAATCGCTCAGGAAGCCGTTCTACGTTCATAATATCTTTGTGATTTCATGAGTATATTCATGAATTTTTCAAAACATAATGATGACGGGGGCACCTCTAAACATAACGCGAGCTCATTGATTTTTCTAATGTTCAATGATGACCTAAAACAGCAACTTTTAACAGGTATGCCGAAGCAATATTAAAAAAACGCTCCACCCTAATGAACATGTCTACTTTATCTGCCGTCTGATATCTATCTCTCGTAGCTGTCTACCACGCCGTGAATTTAGCCGGCTTCCTGGAATATCTATTGGAAGAGTTGACGGGCGGCTGGAATGACAGTTCGAAGGCGGGGATGTTATAGCGTGTTCAGGCAGGGTCGTTACAATATCTTTATTTTCGATAGAAAAAACTATTTTTATTACTACACTGAGGTACATTTTGATAATTTACCTCAGGCTCTGTAAGTATCCCTTGTTGAAAGTGAGCATTTTGTAGTTGAAAATGTTGATCTTTTTCAGCATCTTCGTCGTCATCCAAATCGGGTTGTTTTTTATGGAAAGCAATTTGAAATGACTGATTCATTGGCTCTACTACTTCCAAACAACCGTCACTCAATTTCGTCAGATGTTCATCCGTTAATTGTTTAACACATCTTTTTGGGAGATACATCAAACAATTCTTCAACTCTACCGAGATTTGAGGCCCATAAATAGTAGTTGCTCGACGAGCTCGAGTAATATTATATTTTTTCTTCAGTTGAAGATCTTTCAAGCTTTTAATTGGCTTTTTTGAGGGTGTTAAAGCCACAATGTTATTAATTTCATCAAAAAACGACATTATTAGATATTCTAACAAATTTTTTTTAAAACTAAAAAAAAAAAAAGAAGTTACAACTTAATCGTATAGTAACACACAACAAGTATCGAAAATTGAATAAAATTATTTTGTTTGGTAGTTTGGTTGAAAATTGTTTGGCGAAGAGAACTTTCCTTTATTTTCAGCCACTAGAAGTGGTTCTTCAGTAAGTGCAAAATTGATTGCTGCTTAGAGCGTAGTGTGACTTCGCGTTTTAACAATAAGCTTGAGAGGACCACGTATTCCCCTTTTAAAATTATTTATAGCGGTTACTTCATTGAGTCTTTTTTGAGTTTATTGCTCTCGGACTTCATATCCTGCACAGTGGCAGCATTTAATTCGTAAAGTAGCTTGTTTAACCGGTTTGAGTAGTTAATGATACTTTCACTAGGTAATTGTGAAATAGAAAATAATTCGCCCTGTATTGCTTGTAAAGGCCGAAACCTTTGAAAACTTTATTTCAAACAATTAGCTAACTCAGTCCAATTCCTAAACTCACGTCATAAGCGTGACCCGCTTATTTGAGCTAGTCTAAAAGATCGCTAGTCTGGTCCTCTTTAGGGTTTTCACTAGATGCTTTTCGCGCTTGAACCTCCGCAATTTCTATAGATCTTTTTAAGCTTTTTGAATCCCCAGAAAATTCAGGGATCATGCGCTGTTGAAATTAACATTGGACATTTTGATTTGATCGTTTGTCACTGGAGACTCGTTAGAAATAACCGGAATAACTATGGCTCGATTCCGTAAACTTATGGTCAATGCCATACGACGACCACGCAAATTCAAAAAAATTTTATAAAATAACAAGAATTCACAACTGTTGAACTTAAAAACTATGAAGATTATTCACCTCTGTTGATGTAGCTAAACGAATATCTATCCCACCGCGCTGCCACCAATTCCGTTGTGTCCAAGTTTGATAAAAAGTGACGTGTAGAATTTGAGGGCATAACAGGTTGTCTGTAGCATCGTGAGGGCTGGTTTTAGTAAAGGAGTTAAGGATTTAGAAATCCAACAATCGGTGCTGTGTACTGATCTGCTCTCAGTACCGGGAAAAGTCTTTAGTGATATTCCTTAATTTTTTTTTTTTTTTTGTATAAAGAAGATAGCGTAGGACCTGTAGGTATGTGGCAATGAACGGGAGTTGATGTGTCTGTTTGTATTGGTATACTTCGTTTAGACTCGTTTGTCTAAATGAACGATATCAAGCACATAAACTTGATACCTTTATGTAGTGAGTGAACAAGCACTTGAACTTGGTCACTACTGGAGAAATTAATCACAAAATAAACACTTGAATTGACTGTTGACTTTCGTATGAATGTCTTTAGTTGCAGGAACTGCTTGCAAGCAAATAAAGGATGTGTTCCAGATTGACAGACCTTGCAAGTTCCTTTTTCGTTTGATGTTGCAGATGCACAAGCTCGAGTTGAATCCTTTCTTTTAGGTCCAATTCATTCCAATGATTGAAATTGGTTTTCCAAGAACAACAAAAACTCTTTTACTGATTGTAGCTCTTTT
The DNA here is from genome assembly GCA_914767635.1 of Melanostoma mellinum. Lineage (NCBI taxonomy): Eukaryota > Metazoa > Arthropoda > Insecta > Diptera > Syrphidae > Melanostoma > Melanostoma mellinum. The sequence goes on along the minus strand of OU612059.1, from coordinate 80,484,931 downwards.
GATTTGACAAGGGATTGCTCGTACAAGATTTTTGTGCCTTGATCAAGCTTGCTCACAAGAACATGCAATAGAATGGGGTCCCATGATGTTGTATCTACGCCAATATTGCAAAGAGCCATTAAACATTCTTGTGTTGTATCATGCAGATTCTTGATGGCCACTAATGATGGTTGTTGCTGTGTATGGTTAGGTTGCTCAACTATCTTTTGCACGAGTGCTGATGTGAGAACCCTGATGTTGTTGTATCTATCTTGAAGACTGGTCCATGCTCTTTTGTAATTTTCTTCGGTCAAAGATAAATGACGAATCAAATTCTCTGCTTCTCCGCTTAGATGTGTTTTGAGATACAACATCTTTTGAATACTTGGGATTGACTGTTTGTCCACCATTTGTGAAAACAAATCGAAAAATTGTCTCCATTTCATGTAGTCACCATCGAATTTTGGGATGGTAATCTTTGGCAGGTTGACATTTGGCTTACTAAATGGGGCTGTATTGGTTAAATTTTGAATCTCGTTCTCTATATTGGTCGATTTTGATGTAAGCTCAATCATATAAAATTGGACTTCGTCTTCCAATTTGTAGTATTCTTGAAGGTTGTATCCAAAATTGGTTGGATCTTCAGTTTTCTCGATTACGAATCGATGAGCATTTTGCATTTCCGTCTAATAATTTTGTAGTGCTGTAATTTTGACACTACAAAAAATTGGACTCTATGCTTCGTCGTCAACCTTTGTCAAATTAGCCATAAAGCGCTGAAGTGATTGGGCTATGGCGTTTTGTCTTCGAAGAGCTACGGCTATGCCTGTATTCGAGTCCGCAATTGTTGAGCTTGATTTGGGCTTGGTGCCCGTCTCTTTATGTATCGATCGACGCACCAGCCTTGTCGTTTCCATCGGCTGGCAGCTCGTGTATTTCATCATCTCTTCGCAGAGATTGCTTTATGTCATCGTCCATTTTGCGTTTTCTTTTCATATTTATTTGATTGAACATACGGAGTATCCAGCTTAACGATGTCTTTGATTTGTTGGTGGTTTTCGTGGAACTCAAACCAAAAAAGTCGGGGTCACCAAAAATGTTTAGACTCGTTTGTCTAAATGAACGATATCAAGTACATAAACTTAATATCTTTATGTAGTGAGTGAACAAGCACTTGAACTTGGTCACTACTGAAGGAATTAATCACAAAAGAAACACTTGAATTGATTGTTGACCTGTTTGGTGTTGACATGAACACAGCCAATGTCCAACCAAGCTTTGTATTTCGTAATTAAGGAAGATTATTTGAAATCTTGACTTCTCCTGGCAAGAATAGCTTAAGAAATATCTGGGCCCCTTTTAACATGTCTATACGTTGATTTTTAAAGCTTGAAGGATTTGCCAGTCGTATATTAGGTGGAATTTTCCAGCGAGACAGGTCAACTTGCGCACTTGAATTATAGTCACTAATGGCAGGCATTAAGCTTGCCTCTATAGTTGCCTGGAATCCGGATGTTCTTGACTCAAACGTTACATTAGTGACTAAATCTGCCTTGCATTCTTTATATATATTTCCGTTATTGGCACACTCTTGCGACGTTGCTTGAGGCCCAACTCAGTTGCAAGGGATTGCGTTAAGAAATGTAATTGCGGGGCTAAATCTAGCATTTCACGGCAAGGGATTTAGTTGGATGAAATGTAATTTATAATCGCTGTGGGGAGATATACCTGACGCCTTCTTTCTGGCACTGATGCAGTATTTGCAGATTTTGAGCTTAGGAAATTTTTATTACGCTTACCAACATTTGTTGAATTATCTGGTTTGTTGATCTGCCTATTTGGAGAGTAGTATTGCTTCGTCTGCTGTGGATGAAGAAGGGTGCATCCTCTGGACTGGCATGATTGAGCGAAATCGCCTTTCTTTAGACAATTCTTGCAAAGCATCAGCTTGTGTACACAGCTTTGCCTCGTTCCAGACCTGTAAGAGACAAAAAATTAGTACAGTTATGTATACCATGCATATTTGAACTGCACATAGCGCAGTCGATACCAATGGCACTAGTGGCAGCGAATAACGCTGATGCTTTTTTTCTCTCTTCACGACTGCAAATTGCTTCCAATGTTTGGAAGCGTGATTCCACAAATTTGAAAAAATCCAAGATTGGAGACTGCCTGCATTCCCTCCTTTGTGGCATCATGCAATCGTCTAAAACTGGAAGCTATCCCAATTGCTGGTGATTGTGACAGCAATTTTGACAATTGAGCTGTTAGCAACAACCTTCTATTATCGATCTGATCAACCAGAGTATACCAAGCCACATCATAGTTTTTGTCAGTGGACTGGAAATGCTGTATTAAGCTGTGCGCTTCTCCTGTTACATTCGCACGTAGGAAGTATAGCTTTTGCGCAGCAGAAATCATAAAATTGCCGCCAGTTGAGATAGTTTCCATCGAACTTTGACAGCTCAATTTTGGGCATTTTTATAGTTCGAGCGACTGGTGACTGTGATGGTTTTTCAATAGATTTGGGATTATCTCTTCGATCACACAGTTCCACCAACGCCAGTTCAACTCGGTCTTGCACGTGGAAATAGCGTTTGACCTCGTGAATGACTATGTTTTGGTCGAGTCTCCTGAACGGTTCCACGATATCGCTCCAACTCCGCTCAATTGACCTGGACTTTATATTGCAGTAAGCTTCGCTCTTTGGAAATTCTCTCCAGCGTCTTCTCCAGGTTGCTTACGAGCAATAGAAAGGTCTCCTTGGTGGTCGTTATGGATGGCTGATTATTAGTTTCCGCTGCAGATGTTTGTTGGCTTCCTTCTGTGTCAACAGCAGGTGACTTTACCTTACTCTTGGGAACTTTCTGAGTTGGTGCCTTCCCATCAGCAGAAGTTGCCTGAAGTCCGTTATCCATTCCGTCTATGCGAATGTTAAGATCACTAAGCATTCGCTCTTTGATCTTTCGTATTGCTTCGTTATAGTCTTTTTTGAAGTCCTAAGTCATTGGTCAAGCTGTTCAGCGAATTTATCCCGGATAATGCTATCCGTCTCGTCGAAGCTCTGCCAATTTGCTTCTAAATTGGCCTGACGCTCCAAGGTTAAGGTTGCACTATGGTTTTTTTTATGATCGAGCCCTGTTCGAATTTGGAATGGTCTTTAAAGCTTTTGTCTTGCACTACTTTTGTCAAAATTAAATAACTGTGAATTTATTTTATTTTGCATAAAAAAAGCCAAATTCTTAAAATTATTTTGAATTCATTGCAATTTTAACAAAAACTTAAAACATTTAACAAAAACTATCAATAAGCAGCCCCGGATCTACGATTTTTTCGAACCGGGGCAAGAACTTGATATAGCGCCCCCTCTCGTGAGCGTTTGATTAACACTAATATATAATAGGTGGCATTTTTTGTGATCGAAAGAATACTCTTTAATAAATTTGTACTCTTTATTATCAAATTAAATATAGCAATCATATAACAAGGCAACCGATAATCAAGACATTTTTCTCATCGTTTTTTTTCTCTCTTATCTTACTGCAGCTTTACACGGCGTGCTTTCTTTTCCGCGAAAGAATCTATTAGCTCATCAAAGTCCGTCTCAAAGGCAGTTTTATTTTCAATGGCTAGAATCGCGAGGCCAGATAAACGTTCTTGGCTCATTGTTGAACGCAGATAGGTTTTAATTATTTTCAGTTTGCTGAAACTTCGCTCACAGCTTGCAGATGTCGTCGGTAATGTGCAGTATATCCTTAAAGCTATACTAACATTAGGAAACGCTTCTTGCAAGTCATTCTTACACAGATGTTGTAACAGGTCGAATGCACTTGATTTTTCATTAATTTCCGTTACTAGGTCTTTGAATACAGAAAGTTCCTGGCAAAAATCAACTGCATTCAAGTCTTTTGAATATTTTCGTGCTAGATCGGTTCCATTTTTCTGCAGATCATCAGTCGACATATTTAAAAACGCGTGGCCACTGAGGAAGGCGAAATTTTCATGCAGACTCTTTGCGCTCTCTACCCTTGTTTCTATTTCCGTTAAAATTTTGTCAAATACTACTTTTATATCTTTGGAAAATAGCCCATTCGGGTCTAGAGTTCTTGATTCATCTTCGCAAAATTCGTCGTGTTGCCTTTTCTTTTTGGAAATTCGTTTATTTTGAAGGACTGGCTCGATTTTCAATTTTTCTGATATAGTTGCAGCTTCTTTGATCCAATGTTCTATTGGTTTTTCTCTCATTCCTTGTATGATCTTAACAAGACCTTGCATTATCATCACAGAACGCGAAATGATAATATCCTCTTTTTGTATTTCAACGTTCACTCTATTAATCTCTCGAAGAATATTATTCCAAATTGATAAGTTGAGGATAAATTTGAATTCCATCATCGCATGTAGTAAATGACCAGCTTCATACTTTGATTCTGCGGCTGAAGAGGATTCTTCAATTTCTTCTAGAGCTTTGACAACTTCCGGTAAATTATTTAATAGAGCAGTAACAGCTTGGTGTTTAGCTGACCATCTGGTTTGACTACTTCCTTTTAAGTTTGTTTTAGTACACTTTTGCATTATTTTCCACCGCGTGGTGGATCCAACAAAGAAACAATAAAGTTTTTGTATAAGCCCAAATAGGTTAATTGCTTCTGGACATGATGACGCTGAATGCACGCCCACAAGATTTAAGGAGTGTGCTAGACAAGGTACAAACTCTGCCAGCTCGTTCACTTGCATAATTCTGGATTGGACGCCTTTGTATACGCCAGCCATATTAGATCCGTTGTCGTAAGATTGTCCACGACATTTTTGCACATCCAAACCATCATCTTCTAGTTTTTCTAGAATTCGCTGTGTGATATATTCTCCAGTTTTTCCATCTACTTCAATAAAATCAATAAAGCTTTCCTTAATAGTACATCCAGTTTCTGTTATTTTTATATATCGAATAACCTGGCTCATTTGTTCTGAATGAGATACATCTGGAGTGCAGTCAAACATGATGGTAAAGTAGTTGGCCTCCTTGATCTCATTGATAATGGTATTTCGAACTTTTTTTGCCATCATATCGATAATTTCATTTTGTATTGTTTTCGACAAATAGGATACCTGTCCTTTTTTGACCTTTTTTCTAACTGATGCTTGAGAGTAGGATCGTATTTAGCGAGTAGACTTATCAAATTAAGAAAATTTCCTTGACTAGGTTGAGGAAAATTTTCAGTGACATCACTCAGTGTTTCTTTAGTACCTCTAAGAGAAAGACAGTTTGTGGCAAGATACATGACAGCGTCCATTACTATATGTAGAATATGTCTCCATTTTTCTTTCTCAGAGTGAATTAATCGCTCTATATCGTGATCAATGCCGTGGGACAATTTCATTTGCTGCAGGCGGGTTTTCCACTTAATAAAACATTCTTTATGCGTTTGTGATACTTCATGCTCAGTTAATCTTTCTAAAGTCTTTTTCCAATTAATGAGACCCTCTGTACACAACGCTGATCCTGATGTAGAAGTGCTGGCAAATAACTTGCAGACAGTGCAGTAAAGTGCATTTTTTGTTTTCGAGTAAACAAGCCAGGATCTTTTAATAATTTCCTTATTTGCCATTGTTCCGAACCACATGTTATGTGTCAAATGCCTACCGTTGCGTTCAGTGGACCTAAATTCTACGTTATTTGGATGTTCATCATTTAATAATACAGCTTGTTTGCTCAAGAATGACCTTTGTTGATCTGTAATTTTCTCTTGGCTCGGCCATGTACCTGGATCCATTACATCTGTAATTTCGTGTTTGCTGCTCGACTGCAATAAGTCACTAGATGCTAGTTGAACGTTATCTCCCTGCTGAGATAATACAGACGATTGATACTGTTTGCCATCAATGCTATCATCTAAACCTTGAAGCTTCAACAGATCTGTCGAATCAACTTGAGTGTCCAAATTACAAGAGTTATTGGAAATACCAGAAACCGTATCCGAAGTATCAGTGGAACTTGAAGATGGACCTGCTTCGTAAAGCCATTTTCGCATCTTAGAAGCCGATTTACTTACTTCTTCAAATTTGTCTTTAGCTCTTTTTCTATTTTCAGCCCCAGAAAGCTTTTTTCTTGGTGCGCTCATCGTTGACCTTTTACAACCTAAAAAATATTCATAATATATTTACACAGCATAAAAAACTATTAACTAGCAAAGTAAAAATACCAATAACAAACTTCCACAGTCATAAAACATAATTCACTAACACAGAATTTACTGAATAACAAATAACAATGTAATAGTGTTCTGTGCTTTAGCTATAAAGTTTTACTCAAATAGGATGTTTGTACAACCAGTACCTACTCATTGCAAAAAGAAACCAACAAAACATAACAAAAGATAGAATAAAACTAACAGCGTTAAGTAGAGTGCGAACGCGAAAGAAAGAAATATGAACTAGGAAGCAAGTATTGACTACTCACTGAACACTAAGGAGCAAAACTATAAACTAAAGATTTTTGATAAATCCTAGTTCATACACCTTACCTTACAAATACCTTATCTCCTTAATATCAAAACTCTTTTTTCTTTCTTTATTTAAAAAAAACTGATGAAAACTCTACGATCTACTTATCTTTCACAAAAAACAAAACACATCCGGCAAAGACAATGGACAAAGAACTTATGACTAATTGACTTATTGACTAATGACATGAAATTCTCCACTTCTCATCCTAAAACAAATGGAAATGCTCTCATACCAATACTCTTTCAATTAATCATAATCCGTTCTCCTCCATCCGCCTTTATCTAGCATTAGCATGCACCATACGACAGGTATACATACTCGTACTCGTACATTCATATTTCCTAACAAAATACAAAATATAAAACCCTTTTCTTTACTTACCGCAAGTGTCCCGTAACTCTAATGTAATACAAAATCTCATTCATACATTCATTTTCATTCTTCTCTTTTGTATACAAACGCATAACATTCACGATGGTCATATAATACTTCGGTACATCATCGGATCGATCTCGCTGTTAAAGTGTATACTTGTAAAGTTAAGAGACTGAGACGTAGTTGAATGTAGTGAGTGTAAGTGTAGTGAATGTAAGCATGCATTGCATAGAACACGATTTTATAAGAGAGAAGTTCGCTTTAGTATGGTTGTATGCAGTTGTCTTCGTTTGGGTTAGGTGGGAGCTGGAAGGTAGAATTTTTTTATGTCTTTTGTGAGGTATGAGGCCATACATTTTTTTGGTTTGAAGTGCTCATACATATGTCTCAAATTATATGCCCAATTTCGCCGACAATTTCCTAAAACCAAAAGGGCATATAACTTGAGAGACGCCCTCTTGGCATTAGTACTTCAAAATTTTTTATTTTTGCAGATCTTTACCTTTTAAACGATTTTAAGAACAATGGCAAAAATAAAAGTGTAGTATATAGAGATGATTTTGGCGCCCCCTGAAGCTGCCGCCCGGGGCACGTGCCCTGTTTGCCCCCCCCCTAGATCCGGGGCTGTCAATAAGTAACAAGTAAAGTCAATATAAAAACATAAATACTAATAAAATACCACAAATAGTAAATATAAAAAATATTTTATGTTTGTTTAATTCATTTATTAAGTTTTTAGTACAACTAGAACTTAAGAGCTAGTATAAAATTCAGTCTCAAAGGATTTAGAAACAAGCAAAAAACTTAAAAATGGAACGGAGTTGCTAGTTCAAGTAGAAAATTCATTTTCTTGAGAACGATATGTTTCACCAATTTAAAACAAGAAACAATTATTTTAAACAAAAACTAAAACTTAAGAGCTAGTTTAGTACTCAGTCTCAAAATATAAAGGAACAGAAAACTTAAAAAAGGAACGAAGTTGCAAAATGCTAAGTCAAATTAAAAAATTCAATTTCTTAAGAATTATTTGTTTCACCAATTTAAAACAAAAAACAATTTTAAACAAAAACAACAAATTTATACGACAGCAGTTTTAAAAATCTAATTTTTCTGATAAAAAGACTCTCCTACTAATAATGCAATTATTAGGTTAAATTGCTACTTATAAAGAGCAATTGCGACATATTTTTCGATGACAGTCGAGTTCACCTATGGTTTTGTATTAAACCCGGCTTTTGAAAAAATTCGCTCGCAGGGAACTGCCGTCGCAACCAGGTTCAATCTTTTGAGCATGTACTTATAAAGAATTGGATAGACATTTTTTCGCGTATTCCACCAAAGCAAAGGATCTTACGTACGCTTAAGAAGGCTGTGGGTGCTGTTGTTCGAGCCATAGACGCAACTTTGTTATTAAGGCTTTCAAAAGCTGTTTTAAAGTTGTGGTCGTCTCGAAAACCTCTGCTTTTGAATCTGGGATCCAAAATAGTGGATTCCGCATAGAGAAAATTTCCAACGCAACTGGGTGCCTGTTTCTCTGGATCATGAGTCTGTGTGTCACAATCGATTAAATATTGATTGATATTTTGTCTTAAAAGTTTGCAATAGACTATCACTCGAGATCTCGACTGTTATATCATCAAACACCTCTAAGATTGGGACCACCCTCTCAATAATCTCCCATCTTCATTTAAAGACAGGTCATTTTTAGTCAATGCGATAACTGCATTCTTGACTTTTAAAACACGATCGAGCATATTAAAGGTTGAGTTCCATCTAGTTGGTACGTCTTGCTTCAGCTTAAGAATTGGCAAATCCATTTACTTTTGAACTTCGTGCAGCTTGTATAGACTCTGGGTGCTTCTCTTGAAAAATTCCACAATGCTCTTCACTTTCTGCACCGGTCTGGAGATTTCTTCCAGACCTGCTTGCACTATGAAATTAAGTGTATGTGCAAAGCACGCAATCTATCTCCAGCTCCCAAGCTGCACTACCGAAGTTATGTTTCTGGCATTGTCGCTTACAACTGCCCCAACTTTGTTGTCAATTTTACATTTTGTTAGCTGTTCCTTTAGGAAACTGCATAAATTTTCGCTAGTATGCCGCTCTTCGTACTCTATGCAGCAAAGAAGATTTAAGCAAAGACTAGCATTGGCTTCGTCTATAAAGTGTGCGGTGACCGCAATGAAACTCAAACTGTTCATAGACGTCCATGCATCGGTCGTAACGCATATTGCGGAAGACTCTGCCAGCTTCAATCTAACTTCTTCTTCTAGTTTCAAACAAAGTTCTGGCTCCTCCACTAGTTTGAAAGGGTGATATTCTTTTGCTATAATCCTGATCAGCTGATTATCAATTTTATCCCTTTTCTGTTGCGCAATGGGTCTGTTGGATTCAGCGAATTCATACATTTTTTTTTTGTTTGGCATGGGAACGGGAAGTTTGCGGTTCGGGAACGATTTCAATATCCATAGGTTCAGATGCAGCGTTACTTCCGGATGGTTATGCATTTCCAAAATTTCTGGTATTTCTTCTGCAAAGTATAGTTGGTTCATTATTTTGATAGTTGTGTTGAAAAATTTGACTAGATATTGATAATTTTTTATTTGTCTTACAATTTTTTATTATTCCATTTTGTTTTTAAAATTTTTTGATTTTCATTTTTACTTATTGGTTTTTTATTTTTTATTAATGGTTTTACAATTGGATTTTCATAACGAACATCTTGTGTTCTTGGAACACTTAAAATGTAAATAACAGTTGATGAATTCATTGCGACTTTAATGTCTGTAAATTCTAGTGCTTCTCAATGTTATAAAAAGGGATATTTAATTTGTCTTTATTTAATCTGTTAATTTTAAGATTGATTTCAGGTTTTGAGAGTATATTGGAACTTACAATGTTCATTCTACTTAATTTTATCGCATAGATTGCGTTTGTTACTTCTTCTTTTATTAATTTTGTTTTGTTATGCAAACTTAAAACTAACTCATTTGCAAAACTTCTTTCTTTTTTAATTTCACTTAAACATCGTTTGTTATATTTGTTAACTTATTATTCGATCAATGTATGCTTTGTTAATAAGAATTTGATTATTATTGTTTTCTAGCATAGTTATTAAACTTGTGGGCTTAAATTTGGTATAAAATTAATAAACTTTGTATAAAAGGAAAAATACTGCTGCCTCGTGTCGTGTCGTGTCAGATTTCAGATAGTAATGACGAGATAGCGAAAAGCGGAAAAGCCACCTTTGCAATATGGCTGCCCCCTTTTCGGTATGTAAAAAATTGCGGAAAAAGTGGAACTTTTTCTACGTTAGGTTTTGCTACACTTATCATCTTTAACAACTTGAACTTCAGGATATCTGTGTATTCTTGTATATAAGATGATAATGTCTGTGTGTATTTTATGTTTAACATAATTAGTGAACGTTAAATCATCACTTCTATGATAAAAAACTTGATTCATTTGATCGGTGCCGAATTAACCCTTGACGGGGCCCTAAGCAACCATCAATTCGGAGGCCCTTTTTCACGGCTGTTCCCTTCTTTTTTCGATTAAAATAAAAACTTATAGCTTTCATAAAAATTTTATTGTAAAAACGTAATAATATCAATAAATTTACCATCTACATTTTAAACATGCCGTTTTCTATATTTGTTTTCTGCAAAATCATCATTTATATCATCAATATCCAGTCTAGTCGCTCTTGTCGCGTTTTAGCATCTTTGATTTTTTTTAATTATTAGAAGGATCGTCAGGCAGAACAATTTGTGATCGTCAATGTTAAAAAAATTCGAAGAGCTATTTCTGTGTTAGGAAATACATCGGCTAATTGATCTTCCATTAGAATCTTATGCAAATGAGTTTTTTGTGCATCAGTGTATCTAGAGTTCACTTAACTTCGTAATTGTTTCATTTTAATAAAAAATTCTTCCATCTCATCTCAATTTTTTCAAATTGTGTTGAATCTTTGTTTGAATGTTTTATGTGTACTTGTTTTTATCCAAATTTTTTATGTAGCCAGTTGTTTGTTCATTTGTCTTTACCCCCTGGAACGCATGAAACAAGCTTCAGGGTTGGATTTGAAAACGGCTGAGTACAGCAACAGTCCCAAAAAAAGCGTCGAGCTCTTGTAAAGTGCATTCACTTAGTTAGGGCGCTCCTTGTCACCTTATTTACTTCTAAAGCCTGACAGTTTGTTATTTGTCCAAGTGAGTACTTTGGTTCATCATCAAATATTTTTCTAAATGATTCATTTGGATCAAATGGCTCAACAGGTCTAGATCGAGGAGTGATGCAAAGTAATCGGATGATGTTGTGGCTCCTTACACGAATATTCCTTGCAGGAATTTTTGCCCATTTAAATCTATTTTTTCCATAAAAGTGTCCTGTCGCAGCTGTTTCAGCTTCATCACTTTCTTCCCCGCTGTCAGGTAACTCCGAGCTTGAATCATGCTCACTAGTTATAACAAAGCTTATTAATCAGAAAAATCATTGTCTGAATGGCTTCTGACATTATTTGACCTTGAATTTTGAACAATTTCTTCCTCATCAAGGGATGATTCTTCATATAAATTAAACTACTTTCCTTAGTTGATTATTTCAATTCTTCCTTAAACTACTTTAGTTTTTACTTTTCCTTTTTATATAATAAAATTTAAATTTTTTGTATGGTGAATTGCTTTTAATTTTCCTTTAATATTGATTTTAATTTTTACTCAATAATTGTTCACACTCTTTTCTTTTCTGTATATGTATATCCTTTTACTACTATATTCACTCTTTAATTTCTTATTTTAACTCATGTTTATACTTAATCTAGACTTACAAAAAAAGAATTATAAGTGATTCCATTGATGGTGCGGCTAGCTCAAATGATACTTCCGTTTTGCTTCCTGCGATCGCTGGTTGCTGTTGCAGGGCTACTTCGGTCACTATCACTTTATTTCTTTTTATTGGATTTTTTAGTATCAACTACGAGCTAATTAACCGTTTTTTCTCCGTGCGTTATTCCCGTGATCCTTGCTCGGGCGCCAATTAAACTACTTTCAGTTTAGAGTTTATTTAAAAAAATTGTTTGTAGTGCAAACCTCATTATTTCACAATCAATTTACAAGTGACTACAATAATGGTTTCTTGTTTTAAAGATACCTATCCCCAAATATCAACCAAGTATCCAGTGTATCTGTCGGCCGCTGATGTTGTCCGCTGTTCTCACAGATGGTGTTGTATTACTTCTCCCGCTACGTGATGGAATGCGGGTTTCGTTCGACTTGAAAAAGAATGTTTTGAATGCTTTGGAGCCAGAGCCATAAATCATCTTCGGTTTTTAGTTTCTTTCGCGTTAACTTATATCCATTACCGTGACATTTTTCTTCTTATAAAAATAATACACTTCTGATTGAAAATAAAAAATTCCTGAAATAATACAAAAACGATAATTTAGTTCCAGAGAAAAAAAGTAACGTATCCACTGACGTGTGTCCAAAAGACTCACGTGCATGCTGTAACTCATGCTGCGATTTAAAGACCAGTAATTTGTCCTCACATTCAAAGCCAAAGTAAGGACAGTAGAAAGCGTTTTAACTATTTTTTCGATACAAAAAGGTGCAATAACATTATTCGCTGTTAAAGTCGGTACTACTTTGCACTGACTGGCTGGACTAGACCGATGGCAATACAAAAGGTTCTTGTACCTTTGTATGCTGGAGTAGCTTTGTAGTTGTGATCTATTAATACTTCATTAACACTGATGGGGTGAAGCACTAATAACAAATGAACACAACAACCTGAAAAGGATTTTGCCCTTGTTATTATCAAGCCCTTTGATTTAGCATATTAAGTTGCTAACTACTCCAGTCAGTTCAACGATATTTTGGGAAATTTGATCTTGGTTGTGCGAAATGTTATGCTCAAGCAAAGAATGGCAACTATGTTCCCATGGTTATAGTTGCGTTCACTTCGAAGAAGCGTACTAAGCTTAGCATTGATTCTTAGGCGAAAAGGATGCAGCTTGCCAGTCCCTGCTCGGGCGCCAGTAAACGGATCGCGAATCCGTTTTAATAAAAAACGCGAACACCAACCCCTGAGGGGTTGGCCCAACGGTTCTACTTTTACTAAGGATACAACGAGTTTGGTTTATAAACGATTTATTCACAAGTACGAGTATATGGTTAGGAGGTTCCAACAGAACTAACTTACTTAAACCTAATTCCTTCGAATTACACCTAACGGCGTGCATTGCTGGTTGATGGTGATTTGCTTGGTCAGCCACCTCGATGGTGTTGGTGCGTTCACCTCCATACGCCGTTATATGATATCCACCAATCGTGGGAACTCATAATGCGCCGTCAAGCATAGTTTGCAACATTATGATCACTCGTGTTGGTGCGAGGTGTTAACTAGGTCTATTAAAATAATTATTATTGGTGTTAGTAGGTTTATGGGGTGGAATTTGTCTATTAAACTTTTGTTTATCTGGAATTGTTTGAATGATACCTGTTTCTTCAAGAGTATAATAAGCGTCTCTTAAATTATTAATCTGCCTACTTATTACAACACTGGCTAGATTCGGATTTAATCCGTTTATACAAATTTTTCAAATCATATTTTCATTCGCTGAAGGCGAGAATTCATATTTGGTGTTAAGCTTATCCAATATATACTTAAGATTTTCAAAGTATTCAAAGTATTGTTCTTTAGGCTTAACGCCTGATGATGCAGGTTTTAGTAGGTGTCCCTTACTCCGAAGTTTCGTATTAGTTCCGCTTTGATACTTTCCCAAGATGCGTTTGATCCCAGAGTTCTGATTACTTGAAGTGCCGGTCCTTGCACCTTGTTGACCACGTTCCTTTGTAGAAAATACTGCTCCAGCATCGTCATCCCGACGAAAAAAGGTAGGAAAATTTCCACCTCCCTTATGAAGGATTTCAGGGCGTATTCGTTTGAGCCCCAATACTCCCTTATCCTGGCTGCCTCCTTCATCAGTTCTGTTAAAGTTAATGTAAACAGATTTGGAGTTGAAGCCATGGGAGGAGCCTGAGCCTGTTTTTGTTTATCTGTGTTCATCTTATGTGAGTTTTTTTACGATTAATGTGTGTTGAGGACTTACTATTAACACCTTATCACTGGTGGGGTATATCAATAGCATGCACGCAATTACTTAAATCAAATCGTTCCTTACCGCTGGTGGGGAGAACTTCAGAAAAAACACTAGTATGATTTGCCATTCTAAATGCAAGTGCCTTATTTATTATTAATCCAAAGTATTTATACAAATTAACTGCTTATTAGACAATAAACGAGAATAACAATAACATATATTTAAATGAGATGCAACGACTCGTGCGAGCATAATAAATGCTGATCGTCCCAGGAGGTGTGGTGGTGTCGTTCATTCACCTGTTGGTCATTCACATGTTGTTGTTTATTCAGTTGGTGGTGTCTGGTGTAATTTTTGGTATACGCTCGTTTGGCATTTGTTGTGATAACATTTGTGTTGTATATGTTGACCATTTTCTCTATTTTTTGAATCAAAACTTTATTTATGATTATTTGGTTATTATTATTGGTTAGAACATTGTTTATCTTTTCCTTAATAATTTCAAAATCCTGTGCGTCAGGACTTCCAGCAATGAATCTCCACGCACTACCCAGAAAACGGATAGGCACCCTTTCCTTAACAATGAGCTTAATTTGATGTAAGGTGCGACTTAAGGCTCAACCACAATTACGAAATTATACATTCGCAATTGTTCTTATTTTGGTGTGGCCAGCTGTTATTTGCTTCACTATTGTTGAGTTTCCAAAAATTGTTTTATAAACTTTCGTGGATCAGTCCATTGAACGAAAACTAAAACTATGTTTCATTGTATGGAATTCTAAAACCCCTTCAGCAGCCGCAATTTTGTCTTCAAGTTGTTTTGATTGTGAATTGAAAAATTGCTGTAGGTTTGTAGAACCGCTTCGAGATTTTAGAATAGATTGGTGTTTTTGTGTTTGAATATGTTGTTCCAAGTCATAGCGGCCTTTATTGGAAACACTTATTTTGAGCTGACAAACAATATTAGCAAAATACACATCCTCCTTTCACAAGTTATTCCGGACTAACTAAGTTAAGTTGATTGGTTCTGACTCTATATCACTTTGAGGTACATTTCGTGATAAATAGTTGTGTAAAACTCAGTATGCTTTTACCAGAATATCACCGCTTTCCAACGATAGTTCGATTGGTCGACGGAAAGCTATTTATTATTCTATTTAACGCGATTGTATCTCACGGTAGAAAGTGAGTTCGGATACAACTTTTCAACTCTTAATTTTTCTAATGGCTGCCGAAGAGAACTCGACACGTTGGAGGTCGCAATGAAAAAGGAAGTTTCGATGACATTTCTCTGACAGGTTGGCCAGTGTGTACGACATGAAAAAGAAACGAAAAATCGATAGCACCAACTCGATACCTAAATTGACAGAACCTTCACCGGTGGCTGTGTTCGTTTTGTGCGCCTAAGGTATAGTGGTAAGTTAAAGACAATTGCATAAAAAAAAAAATTGTTCTGGATATAAGGTGGCCCATACAAACCTGCATTATGAGTTAAGAGAATTGGCTCACCTGTGTCTGGACTATGGCGCGTGTACATGGTATCGATTACATGAAACGTGTATGCAACATAGAGCAAACATTACACCACATATCCTCAATATCATGTGGCATTTCGTTTTGAAAATAGAAGAAAATTTCACATTTGTATGAAGATGTGAATGCACTGAGTTTTACCATTCAATCAAAAATCGATGGCAATTTGTTTATATACATATCCGTTGATTCAATAACAAATCCCGATGATGTAGTAAATTATCCAACGGAGTTTTTGTACTCTCTGGAGTTACCAGGATTTCCACCACATAACTTGCAACTCAAAGTTATAGTTCAGTTATTATGATATTGCGTAATTTGAATCCACCGCGACTTTGCAACAGTAGACAGACTTATGCCGAATTTAGCTGAGGCAACCATTATTTACGGAAATTACGCAGGTGTATTCCTCGAATACCAATGAATCCAAATGATCTTCCGTTTGGATTCAAACGATTGTAATTTCGAAAAACATAATTTTTCATCTCTGATTTTTTTTTCAAAGCAATATGAATAGAATCTTTGGCAATAACCTGCTTAACAATTACCTCCGCTTTTGTGCAGCCACATTTTATTTTGCAATTTTTGAGTCGTATAAAAGAAACGGCATAAGCTTATGCGTACAATCCATGCTATTGTAGCTTAGTGAATGTTTGACAGTATGGAAAATAGACGTAACCTCTGCAACCGTAAAGTTGTCTTCAAATTGGGTCTTTTGAAAAAAGCTACTGAACAAGATGTGTTTTTCACAATGTCCAAACGGTGTTTTGTTGATGCACGTATTTCCAAAGAATTTTGACTGTTTTCTGCATAAATTGTAAAATGTTTGCAACTTGTTTCCTTCAACAGCCTTGGCCCACGAATACGATTTTTCCCACTTGCAGTTGTAAGCTGTTAGTCGTTTTCTTTTCAAGACGCATATCGTTGAACCAGAATAGAGCAAGAACTTCTGATGGGTTTCCTTATCGTTGATGAAAAGGCGGCTTTCTTTGCTAAACGGAGGGCTGTCGTCAACCGCCTTGGATGATAACAGGGTTGCTATTTTTTTTTTGGGAAAAACTGCATTGTTTGACACACCTTCTCGCCTCTTCATCGTACTTCCTGTGGTAGGAACACACTGTTGAACTTCCTTCTTTTGACGAGACCTTCCTAGCTCTAGAAAAGGGTCTATTTCTTGACGTGCTTCGAGATCTATTTTGGTCAGCTTTGATACCTTGAACGAGAGTAGTAAATTAGTCAATGCAGATACCACCTCCGTTAGGCGATGTTCGAGAGTAAAGTTGTTTCGGCACTCTTCGACCTTTGCAGCGGAAACTTTATCTGGTGCTGTTGCTATGTTGTCCATAATTTTGTCTGCTATTTCCGACGATGCAGCGAGGTCAATGTTTAAATTGGCAGATAATATGCCACGGATATGGTTCGGGATTCTTGACATCCAAATTGTGGAGAGCATTTCGTCCGGCACATTTTCTCCTGCCAGTCTTCTCATCTCTCTCAATAGACTTGTATGAGTTTTTTTTCTCCGAAGACCGATGTTAAGCGTGAGAGTTTTGCTACCGTTGTGTGTATTGGCGAGTTGTTCGCCGCGAGAAGTGTTATTTCTACTCTCTGGTTGGGGCAATCAGTGGAGCGAGGCAAGACGCATGTCGTTGAATCAGAATCGAGCAAGAACTTCTGATGGGTGTCCTTATTGTAGATGAAAAGGCGGCTTTCTTTGCTTCCTAGCTTTAGAAAAGGATCTGTTCCTTGACGTGCCTCGAGATCTATTTTGGTCAGCTTTGATACCTTGAACTAGAGTAGTTAGGTTAGTCAATGCAGATACCACCTCTGTTAAGCGTTGTTCGGGAGTAAAGTTGTTTCGGCACTCGTCGACATTCGCAGCGAAAACTTGATCTCGTGCTGTTGCCAGTTGTCCATAATTTTCTCCGCTATTTCCGACAATGCGGACCTAATTTAAATTTCTATTGGGTCAAGTAATTTATGTTCCTGCTTTAAACATCTAGCAATTTTTTGTATAGTACTATGAACTCTCTCTATTTGCCCATTGGTAGTACTATGGTTGGGAGGTGTATAATATATTGTAATATTTGACCTTTGCATTAATGATGTAAAAGCTGGATCTTAACTAAATTTTTGCACCCAGGGAATATTTGAAGTACCTACTTCCAAAACTTTGTTCGGCATATCTTGTGGATTTTCAATTTGTTTAATTATTAAATATTTTGAATATGCATCTATAAATGTCAAAAACTGTAATTTTTCCGCAAACATTATATCAATATGGACAGTCTCTCCCTCTTTAAAACTAACTGCGCCTCGCCAATTGGTTGCAAATTTGGATGCCTATTATACTTGCTAGTGTTGCAAATTTCACAATTCCTTGCAAATAGTTTGAACTCTTTTCGTATGTTGGGCCAATAATACCTATCTTATATTTGTTTCATAATCTCTCGAGCATAACGTTGAGCTCGGTTATGAGTTGTTTCTATTAAGGAAATTTGATCGTCTTTATTTATCAGATCTATGGCGAAAAATTTAGTTCTCACGAACTTATTATTAAAATGAGTCCTTAAAATATATTTAATTTCATAGATTACCTCTGCTGTACCATACAATGCAACAATATCATCACCAATATATTCTTTAAATATTGTGATTATATCTCCTATTATTTTTGAAATGTATCAAATGCATAACTTTCCCTTGGAAAGGATACAATTGTTCATGTCTTGTTTCGGGACCTTTATTTATAACTATTTGTATGTTATACTGATTAATAGGTCTATCTAACTCTTCAATATGATTTTCATCGCTACTTTCAGCGGAATGCTGAGTATTTACTGAACTTCAGTTGCATATTTGATTTAAATTTTGTCGCGATAATGCATGTGCTACAACGTTAGTTGTTCCTGGTTTGTAAAACCATTTTTGGAGCGTATTCTTCGATAAGTGCGTGCCAACGTTTTATTTTTATGTTTTGGTTACGGGGTGAAACCGCGAATGTAAGGGGTTGATGATCCATATGGATCTCGAAATTTGTAACACCATATTGTAAGAGCAAGAAATTGTATATTCATATAAATAAGACAAATGATTTAATCGATATTTTCTCTCCTTCGAAATAAATGATACTATTTATACATCCAATTATTTTTACTATGCTTTTATTCACTCCTTTTAAAATAGTACACTCATTATTCATAGATATAAAGTTTACTGGGACATGTCGTTCCTGAATAAGACTCACGGGGCTGCCAGTATCTAACAAACATCCTAAAAATAACTTACAATTTAGACTAACCATACTTAGGATAAAATAAAAGTATCATACGTAATTCGTCTTCGTCTTTGAAATGATGGACCATCGCTGAAGCTGTTTTCCTGTCAAGACATTAACTAGCCAAGTGCCCAAATTTGCCACAAACATGACAGGCACCAAGTTCTCGTGTTGGTTTGCGACATTCCATCCCGACTCGGTCCAAGTAACCCCAAATTTGTTAAGCTTCTTCATATTAGAACGGACGGGCTCAGGATTGGGAGAACTATTGTTAAGTTGGTTGTTGTCAGTTGGAGGATTTAGGGTTTTGTCCGCGTTCACCAGTTCCTCGAGAATAGAGACATTGTTATGTTGTTGTGGGGCAAGTATGGAGCCGTTGAAAGTTGACGTTGTTGGCTGCAGTTGATCTGGTATATCATCAATTTTTCTGGAGGTCGCTCTCAACTCATCAGAAATCTGTCCAATCGATGATCTAGTCGCGGCTAAGTCATTAGACAAATTATTATTTATCACATGATTGAGCCCAACGAGAGTGCTACTAGATGAATGTACGTTGATGTCTGATCGGATTGACGATGTTGTACCGAGAATGTTTTTAATAGAGTGGGTCATTTCTTCTAGCAGAGAGTTTATAGATTTCAAAGGGATGGCATAGTTAAGTTTAAGGCAAAGTTCTTCAATCTTTGCTTCACTGGTTTTTATTAGGTCATTTAAAGAATTGGCAATATCGGCGATTTTTTTGCACAGATTATCAGAATTATTGTTCAACACACGGGTAATGTTGAGGACCATCATATGAATTTCGTCATTCTGCTTAATCAGGTCATCAATTTTTATTAACTCATTATGTATCTGAGCAAATTTAACATTGTTCACGTCAATCGCTGACTTAAGGTTTTCGTTGAAACACTTAATTGCAAGTAATATATGTGACAACGATATTTTTTCACATTCGTCACAATAAAAAACAAATCGCGAAGTTATGTCAACAATATTACTTAACAATCTTTTGCTGACCCCAATACAACCCGGGTGAAACACTTTTCCGCATAAACCACCGCACGAGACACGATCGATGTTGACTTCGGAATTGCAAACGTTGCAGAAAGGCAGGGTGATTCAGTTATTGATTATTATTTTTAAATTGGGTAAAGGCAAAAGAATGGGTATATGCAAATTTCCAGAATAGGGAAAGCGACAATTATTAATTTTTAGAGGCGGAGCGATAAACGAACACGTCTGTACTTGAGGAAAGTCGAAGACACCACTAGGAGTTTGTTTAGGCATCGCTGAAACTGCTGCGGATGTTGATGGTGTCGCCTTGGAAGTTGACTGGATAGCTGTGACTTTAAGTTTAGGAAGAGTTATTTGACGAAAATCGTCGGCTAATTGTTTTTTCGTTGTAAAACCGTGAATTCGAGCCTGTACCCTCAGGGCCTTATCCGGGATGCCATCAATGAGATCTTGGACGATCCTCATCCGTCATCCCCAGCTTATTGGCCATTACCGTCTTCTCATTTAAGTAAGTTTGAAACGTCTCGTTGGGCTGCCAGGTTTTGTTCTCGAACTCTCGTTTGATTGTATGACGACTCTCATTTGAGATAAACATCTCACCCATTTCTCGTAGCAACTGGTCAGTGGGGATATGTGCTAAATTCTCCTTCGAGTGGAACCATTTGAGTGCAATCTCGCTGAGTTTGTTGGCCATCAGAATGCGAGCGCTGTTATCGTCCAGTTTGTAAACACCAACTACGCTCTTGAACTGCGCTTCCCAGTGTTTAAAATTATCACCCTTAACTTCTGGCAGTAAATCTTTCATTGCCGCCGGCGCGGCGCCGCCGCCGTGGACGTTACATTTGCACTCTCTTTTATTGTAACTGTAAGAGCAAGAAATTGTATATTCATATAAATAAGACAAATGATTTAATCGATATTTTCTCTCCTTCGAAATAAATGATACTATTTACACATCCAATTATTTTTACTATGCTTTTATTCACTCCTTTTAAAATAGTACACTCATTATTCATAGATATAAAGTTTACTGGGACATGTCGTTCCTGAATAAGACTCACGGGGCTGCCAGTATCTAACAAACATCCTAAAAATAACTTACAATTTAGACTAACCATACTTAGGATAAAATAAAAGTATCATACGTAATTGATTCCTTCGTCTTCGTCTTGGAAATGATGGACCATCGCTGAAGCTGTTTTCCTGTCAAGACATTTACTAGCCAAGTGCCAAAATTTGCCACAAACATGACAGGCACCAAGTTCTCGTGTTGGTTTCCGACATTGATTTGCCCCATTGAATTACAGTTATAACATCGGACTGCTGTAGGAGTTTGTTCAGGCATCGCTGAAACTGCTGCGGATGTTGATGGTGTCACCTTGGAAGTTGACTGGATAGCTGTGATTTTAAGTTTAGGAAGAGTTATTTGACGAAAAGCGTCGGCTAATTGTTTTTTCGTTGTGAAACCGTGCATTTGAGCCTGTACCCTCAGGGCCTTATCCGGGATGCCATCAATGAGATCTTGGACGATCTCCTCCTCATCCGCCATCCCCAGCTTATTGGCCATCACCGTCTTCTCATTTAAGTAAGTTTGAAACGTCTCATTGGGCTGCCTGATTTTGTTCTCGAACTCTCGTTTGATTGTATGACGACTCTCATTTGAGATAAAAATTTCACCCATTTCTTGTAGCAACTGGTCAGTGGTGATTTGTGCTAAATTCTCCTTCGAGTGAAACCATTTGAGTGCATTCTCGCTGAGTTTGTTGGCCATCAGAATGCGAGTTATGTATAACTCTAACATAGAAGACCCTCCAGAAGTAGATAACAAGGAAGCATCCTAAGTGGAGCTTCCGCTCATTGTTTTCAAAACATAAAAACAAAACTTATCTTGTATTTTTGATGCCACTCAAGTTCCCTTATGAAACTTAGTGGTATATTCATGAACTAATGTAAACAATGATCGTTGCCATTGTGCAACGATCAGAAAATTTAAATACAAGGTGTCTCAAAAGAAAGTTCACATTTAAATCTTTTTTTAAAAGAAAAGTCTTAGCTTTATTGAAAAAATGTTTATTTTATATTGAAGTACACTGTTTGGGAATTTATTTTTTAAAAATAACATCGTCCAAATGTAAACCGTTGCGCTCTCGGCATTCATTTAGTCGGGCACTAAAATTGCCTATGATTTACAAAGGCAAGCCTCTGACCAGCATCTTGAGGCTTCACTTCTTGCACGAACTGAATTTTGTACGGGTGCAGCTTTAAATCTTTGTGTAAAATGCGGCATAATGAAGATCTGTGCACATTTAAAGCAACAGCACGCTTCCGAATCGAGAGGTTTGGATCATCTCGAATAGACTACGCGCTACAGTCGCCGAATTACCGTTTTTGTAAAACTCACGTACGCACAACGCACGGTCCGCACCAGAGAAACGCTCCATAGCGACTAAATTCCCAAGAGCCAGACTACCGACTGACATACCCCCCGCGCCCCTCAGAATAGTTGCTTTCGCGTAATAAGATAAGCAAATGTGAACTTACTTTTGAGACACCTTGTATAAACATACTCAATAAGCATATCGAAATATAAACATTTTTAATGTCGACTCAAGTATCCCTTATGGAACTTGATGACACACGAGTCTCCTATACTCCTATTGTAAGTTAGCTTAAGATAGAACACGAATAAAATCAGTCTTAGTTCAAAATAGAATTTCTATTAAAATTTTTGTGATTCAAATGCCCATCATAACTAGTCTTCTTGTCGTTACATTTTCTTAAAATAAAATCTTTGATCAAACTATTTTCCACATAATAGTTATGTGCAGCGGATATGCTGTCTATATTATTTTGTTAGAGAAGAGCTCTTATGTAAGTAGGAATAAAATTAGTATAAATTCCGAAAATTATTTGAGAATTATTTATTGGTTTATAATTTTCATCCTTAATTAATTCTAGACTGTACTTTGTATTCATGGTATTTAGAATAGTTTCTAATTTATTGTGCAAATCTTCAATATTACTTACTCTAATGTTTAATGCCTCTTCTCTTAAATGAAAATACGTTTTATTAACGCCGAACTTGTTATGCCTCGTAGAGTAACACGAGTAACACGATTATTTGTATCAAGGAAATTCTTCTGGCCAGATATATATTGGAGGGTTGTATCCAATTCTGGTGTTGCCGTCCGAAAATACTTCACCAAAATGGACCCAAACAATGCGAATGAATCACTGATGTTATAGTTGAAAATGACTAATCCCACAATAAGTGCAAATAATGATCACGAATTTATGGTAAACTGGGGCACATTCGTTACTTTTTTTTTCATAGGCCCATTTTGCCGTTTTTAAAACTTTCTACAGAACTTGTTTTTTGGGTGTCATTTTTGTTCATCTACTTTGTTCAATGTCCACTGTTTTTTTGTTCAATATTCAAAAAAAAATTTCCAATTTGTCATTACTCCATAAAACATTGTTTAATATCCAAAATGACTTCCATATTGATATTAATATATAACTAATTTAGAAGAAAAGAAAAACATTTAGTGTAACTTGTTTTAAAACTGAAATTGCCTTTACACGAGCAATACTTATGTTTTCTGGTTTCTTTTCTCTTCAAAAACCTATATAGCCAATCTTCCGAAGCATCCTTAGATACATCCCAATTGCATGGACGTGGTATATTGTTCTTCAGCGCATATTCATACGCCAGCTTTCGAAACGAGCTGTAAGTCAACCCAAAGTAATGAAAAGCCGACTTCTTAACATAAGAAACGAGTTCTTCCTCTTGAACTTTAGTGAAGACTTGTTTGGAGGTATACTTCGATTGAAATTTCATTGCAATTTCGGAGTCCGATGGCTCTT
This sequence comes from Melanostoma mellinum, assembly GCA_914767635.1. NCBI lineage: Eukaryota > Metazoa > Arthropoda > Insecta > Diptera > Syrphidae > Melanostoma > Melanostoma mellinum. The sequence continues at coordinate 80,461,277 of OU612059.1, read as the reverse complement.
CCCAAGGGTCCCGTTTCAAGCCTTGATTGCAAGGTCTGACGTTTTATCATGTATTTTTTTGCTGCAGACGAAATAGTTTCATTTTGTATAAGACATCCGCAACTGTCTTCTTCATGAAATCTTCGTTAATGGATCTATTGATTTTCCTTTTATAATTTCAAACCATATTTACACCAAAACTAGAAAGACTAAAATCAAATTTAATTTCGGGCTACATTCGGCACCAAAAGAGAAAGAGATCCTTGACACTCATTTCTTGAATTATTATGTGCATGGGCCTTTTATCGGCATATGCGAAGTCTAAGCTAGCAATAATTGCTTCGAAATTTAGTACTGTACCATGATTGGTAAGTACATCATTTGCGGCTTCTACAATTTTGTTTCTAAAAATTGTTAGAGCGGAAAAATATATTTTGCTGCCAATGGCATAAAGTTTCATGCTACATATGAGCAGCATCTCTCCAACTTACGTATGCGGTTGGAGTACCGTCAAAATCTCTAAGAGATTTAATCATATCCAATGTCTCATCACATGGGATGGATAAATTAATACTTTGCGTTTCGTATTCCGTAACTTCAGGTAAAAGCCCCCTGTCGTTAATTAGTTTCTGCAACCTGTCAATTTCACAGGCGTATGAGTCGCGTTGTTCGCTAAGTATACTGTCGTATCTAGCGTTTTTCAGGCTAAGTGCCTGAGAGATCAAGTTCATTTTTATGATCAAACACTATTTGTATTTATAAAAAAAATTAATTAAATGTACACGTATTACAAAATGGACTGTATTTTCTTGTTTAATTTTAAAACGTCTTGTGTTTTCTAAATTTCTTCTTACTGCTTCTGCTGCTCGTTGACGACGTCATTCATACCAAAACATGTTCTTGTTTTTTCATTTGTTAGGGCATTTGCTGGTTGTTGCATTCTTTCAATTTTCGTGATGTTATTTGCTTCACTACTCGCACCACCACTTGCACAAGTATACATCCCGCCGTCGTCATGCATTTGCCTGTCTTGCAAATGCAAATCACGGAATGTGTTTGTGGCGTCGTCGATTCCACCATCTTGGAATCCGAATGATGTCGAGCACGATACCGACAACTCCCTAGCGACTTGCACCCTGCCATCAACCTCATACCTTAAGGTGTTCCGGCAGCCGACCTTTATTCCTTCTGCCGCTTCGTCTTGGTTCAGACATTGTTGGATATATTAAATTTTCGACAGAACTGTCGTTACATGTGGCTTGAAGGACCAGAAAAGTTGAGAGTGGATGCACGATGCACGTCCGAATCGGCCGATGGTTTGGGTAGAAGAAAGAGATCTTTTCTTTTTGACGGAAACGATCGGCACAACGATAGCCATTTGTAAATTTTTCGAGAAAAAATTCAGATAATTTTTCGAATATAGAATTTGAGATGATAGGCTGGAAACACATCCAATGGTAAGTATATCTTTCGTTGAGTGTATCAAGAGCACAGTTTTCTTTAAACTTGGAATTAAAATTCCTCACGAATTCGTTATCGCAAACAATTTTAATTCTAAAACGGAATTTACTTTGAGTTTTCCAATCTCCTGGGACTATTCTCGCTTCCGTTTTAGATGCCTGGTTCTGTATTTTGAGTTGAGTTTTCGTCTCATCCCAAGTTGTCGGTGGTGTCACTGATGGCAGCGTTCCGGTTTTTCCCTCGAAAGTTGGAGCAAACTTGAGGTCCCGCTGGATCTTCCTTCTCAGTGAAAGTGGTTCCATCTGCCTGCTCATTAGATCTGTGAGCATTGCAAGGCATTGCTCTGGAATTGTTGGAATTGGCATTCTTCTCTCATCCAAAAGTCGATTTCGTCTTGCACTTCTACTTCTATCCAGATTGCGGATATTTTTTTTTTTTTTAATTAATTGCAGTTACAGCTCAAAAATTATCAAAGTGTTCCAAAGGTTGCTTATGTTTTCCTTTTTAATGGCATATGATATGTATTATTATTATTTTTTTTTTCGTCGCAGTAATCTCTGTCCACAAAGACTTCACTTAATTTTTTTTTTTTAATTATATTTTTAATTTTATTATTATTTTCTTGTTTTGTGCTGTCCGTTTCCGTCGACTGCGCCAGTTACACTTTTCGTATTAGGTGTATTAATTAAAACAAGAACGACCGTTCACTTCAACTATTAAAAATCAACTCTCTTCTTTATTTGTTTCCAAAATGACTCTATACATAATTTGCTTAAACACTAATCGCTTCCACAGCAGAGCAGCGGATATGCTGGAGCTCATGTACCTGCATTCTTAATATCTTATTTATTACCTACCAAAAATGTACAATACATTTAACTCGCGTCAGAGATCAGAGTTAGACATTTCTAGCAACACATCAAATGCGTTACTATTGGGTATCGAAATTATATGATGAATTGGCTCGTTTGCCATAGACAATGGACATGAGAAGAAACGGTACATTAGGGTAATAGTGGGTCCTCCACTTGGTCCATGGGAATGTAATACGTCTGAAATATTAGTACGACGTGAAGTTGCCTTGTAACTAGCAATGGATACGTTATTATGCTTCATGGTACGTCTGTTTCGCTCTCATAGTTTGACCTAAGAAGGTCATCCTCGCTGAGCGAAACCTCGTTAGCGGAGTCATCAGTCTTCAAGTCGGAGAATTTGATGACGTTTTGGGCATCGGAGTCATCAGTCTCCAAGTCGGAGAATTCGACGACGTTTTGGGCATCCAAGTCGGATGTGGAGGGTTTGTTATCATAACGTCTCAGCAGAGGATGTGCCGAGCTCGTCTATCTCCATGGGTGGAGGGTCGACTTGCCCTGCGGGTTCTTCCACTGAAGACGCACTTTTTGTTATAGAAGATGGAACGATGTTCTGTTCTTCATCTTTTTTGTATATTTTTAAGGCAATGTTTGACCAGCCGAACCGAATCATGCCTTTTGTCGCAGCCAGGGGAGCTAAGGGGGTCCTTATTGATGACTATTATAGCCGATCTATAGTGACCCTCCGGCTCTTCCAGCTTCGCGACTTTTCAGTCATGGGTAGGAAGGGTTGGATTGCCAAATTGAATCATTTTCATGATTGTTTCTTTGCAGATGAGTTCTGCTGGTAATCTAGCGCGAGCTCTAGGCCTGCAAGGGATATCCTCCCTTGACACGACTTCAAGCTTAGCACCAGGCCAGAGTCCCTCTAACCTGCTTATCGCAAGCTTATACAGATCGCGCGATCTCTCTCCATCAAACGCGATTAACCTGACGCGCCCCTGATACCATCCTGCGTACTCAAAGATGGCAGGTTCCCCTGGGTTTTCCATCATAAGAGTCCAGTAGGAGGTCTGGAGCTTGTTCATGATGATCGCCCATTGATCGAAAGAGATCGCACCATCCGCGTTACTCCTGTCAATGACAGCGAAAATGGGTTTGTCCTTCAGTGCGTCACTGTACGACATGTCTTTTTTGGAGCTGAGGGTGCTTGGGTTTTGCACCTTAGGCCTTTTGGCGTTCGGGGTTGACTGCTCGAACGAGCGTTGGCGCTTAGACGTTGAGTCTTCGCTGTTTTTTTCATTTATTGCAATGATTTTCATTGCCCACTCAAGTTTGGCAGATTGCGTTGAATCAAGCTTAGGTTTAGGTACCGCACATAACACCTTCGCAATTTTCTCCGCATTTCGCCTTTCTTTGTGGTTTGGGAATGTAGGGAGGTTGGGATGCCCTTCGTTGTCCGTTCCACTATAAGACACAGTTTCACCTCCAACTTGGGTGTTAGGAGGATTGGAAACCCTTTCGTTTTCAGTTCCACTGTAAGTCACAGTTTCACATTCAACTTGGGGGTTAAGGGGATTGGAAACCCTTTTGTTTTCAGTTACACTGTAAGTCACAGTTTCACCTCCAACTTTGGGGTTAGGGGGATTGGACACCCTTTCATTGTTTGTCCCACTGTAAGTCACAGTTTCGCCTACAACTTGGGGAAGGGAAGGAGTGTTTCCGGAGCTCGAAGGAGGCCCTCCCCTTTCAGCCACGGAGCCGATAGTCTCGGCACCCGTACCGTCCGGGTTGGTCGACATTGAGTCCTTTGACATAGGATGGGATGAGGTGGGAGGTTGGGGCAGTGGTTTTGATGAGGGTAGCCCTTTCGTCAACATATCACAGTTCGCGTTGAAACCGAAAGTCTCGGCCCCTCTACTTAATGCAACAGTCTTCTCCGGGGTCCCTTCAATACGGGCAGTATGAGTGGAAGTGCTACAGAGAGTCACTGCAACTCTTCCACTTGTTTGGGCATCCTCCTTAGGAGGGGCGTTAGAACCAGAGGGCTCTCCACATTTCTTGGTTAGCTTGTGAGGCCTTCCTTGAACTGCAGTCGGCTCCCCAGCCCTTCCGCAAATCGCTTTATTCGTCTTAGTAAATAAATTTGTCCCTGGCGACTTATTCTCTTTCGAGGCCAAGCCATCGCCGGCAGTCGCGACACCTGCCGACTTTTGAACGTATATCCCCGTTCGTTTTTTATTTCTTTTATTTACTTTTTCCATTGTTTCATATCAAGTTTTCCAACATTGAGGTTTTGTTTTTGAGTTATGTTGGTTGGTCAGGTTCTGCAGCTGGATTGCTGGAGAAGATGTCCATAAGCACCCCCACCACGACAAGGTCAACTCATAGGGGGTGCAGATGTCACGTTATTAAGGTTGAAAAATAACGTCTTAAAATGTGTCATAAGTGAAAAAGTGACTTGCTTTACACAAATTAATTACTTTTATTCATGGCTTAAAAAAAATTTTTTTGCGCTCCGCTTATTCAAAAAAACTCATAATGTTTCAGTAAAAATGAAACTATGGAAGGAATTCTTTATTTATTGAATAGGTAAAAATATAAGGAAAAATGTCAAGATCTTAGTTCAGAAAATCTTACGAAAAACTTGTTAAAGGTTTTGATAAAAGCTGTTATAATATTTTGGAATGTGGTTTTTAGTAACAAGGTCCAATAGATATTTTTTTTTTCTCAGCAAGAAAAGGCCTCTTGTCGTAGGCTTTTTGAAGAATAACTTCGCGAATTTTCTTCTTTTTTATAACAATGACCTCCTGAAAGTCGTCAGCATAGGACGTTTTGTAAAATATTGAATTGGGGTGAACCCTGTTAACCTTGATGATATTTGTGTCATGAAGTTTCAAGTTTGCCATATTGATGGGACCTATTTTTGTCGCCAGTTCCTTTATATCATTGGAACCTTATGGCATAGCTCGTTGACAACAAAAGACTGACCCTCTTTCTTTGCTGCCTTGATTGCTGAAATAAAGCCATCTGGAGCATAAATGGAACCACTCTTCAGCTGACGTTTGACCGCTACTACCCCTTTGAAGTCTGTTTTCTGTTTATCCAACTTTTTTTGTTCTCTGGAAAGTATCTTTTCAGATTGGTGTAACTTGTTGCTTTCTTCTAAGATTTCTTTTTCATCAGAAGTGGCGTTTTCATAGGCAACACAAGTTTCACATAAATCTTTCTCCGGCGTGAAAAAGGAGATGTTGAAGGATTCGGTAAATAATTTATAAAATATGGCATAGCTTCCATATGCTTCATTTTTTGTCTTACAATTGGATACATAATCTCGATGTATATCCGCCAGTGAACGACTCCCGTCAACAAACGTGCGAGTTGAGTTGGCCCTGATGTATTGGCTTTCGATTTTGGGGAAGGAATTTATATGATTCCGAATGCCGTCTCTGATAGCTGGATCTAGACTTTTGTGGTTAAGATGCTTGCCGCTCAAGTCCGGCTCGAGTAAAACATCAACAATCGTATTTCTTTTTTCATAAACAGTTCGGATTGTCCACAGGTCATTGATATCTAAAGTGTTTTTGAAAAAAACTTTACAGACTCGAACTTTTTCAATTTCAGACAAAAAGAAATAGTAAGCATTGTTGTTGCTTCTTGGAGCTTGTTTTCCTCCTTCACGGGTATATTTTTTAAACTTTTCAATTATTCGTTTTCTGCTTTGCAGAGTTGAGGTTTTAATGTTGTATTTCAATGCGGCGTTTCCAAAAGACAAGCGTCCTTGCATTACATCGTCAACTGCTAAATTAGCAGATTGTTCATCAACTTCATGGGTTCGTGTACTTTTTTTTTATATTTCCGCACTATGATCCTGAAACGAAAATATGATGAGATAGTGCCCAGGTGTGAGAATCGTCAAATCTTCAGGGTATTTTGGTAGTGGACAGAAGGGTCTTGAGTTTAAACATGCTTCAATTTGTGTCAAAACAGTGGATAATTCTTCAAATGTTAAAGTGTAAGTTCCTACAATTCAATGTAAATGGAATTTTATGGATTTAACGCCTAGTTCCCATAAACCTCCATAATGTGGGGCTGCTGGTGGATTAAAATGCTATGTAGTGCCATTCGCCATTAATTGATCATTGATTTCCTTGTTCCATTGAGTTGTCAGAGACCGTAGCTCGTTTGTCATTATGTTGCTGGCGATGGCGCCGACTAAATTCCTTCCACAGTCACTATAATGGCCTTGCCATCATTTGCACCTTCTTGCTTGGTAACTGCCCAATGTGCTGTTGACCTCCGTGAAGTTTTTGCATGTAAGCGTGTCTGATGATTTGATTAATGCCGTCAGTGGAATTTCTGCAGTTAACACCAGTGAATGTTTCTGGTCATATCATAACTCGTAATACAGTAAAAACCGCTTAAGAGAAAAGGCGAATTGTCAGTCACAGTCTTTCTTTCACTTAAGCGGGTTAAGTGAAAATAATTTCACTTTAGCGAAGTCCTGATAAGTGAGAAGAAATTGCACTTAAGTGGATTTAAAAGTTCCATCAATCAGAGGTTTAATGCTTCAAAATCTATTTCTGATTGGAAAAAAGTAGGTGATAAAATTGATAACACGATGTTTTTTTTTAAACAAAAGGTATTTGGGTATGGCTTGGTAAAAAAAATACGTTAGGAAGGAATACGTCACCTGTAAAACGTTTTGTTGAAATCATATAAATGTTTTTTTATTTAAAAATAGAATGTATTTTGATGATTGTTTATTGGTTAAGATAATATTTACAGATTGTAAAATTTTTCGTGCTTGTCGGTTTTTTGACGAATAGGCTCTTCAATACTTCAAGTCTTAGTTTCCTATAATCAACTCATTCCTATGAGAGTTAATTCGGGATAGTGTTCTTCTATTTCACATCTTAATTGGTGATTAGTTTTGGTCATCTTCGGAGCAAAGACTTGATTTGAGATGCTTAGTGTTGTTTTTGAAGTAAATTTCAACCTTCTTTTAGTTCTCCGATGGTCCTGCTCCTTTCAGAAGTTCGGCATGCAGCACGGGAAAACCTACATTGTCACATGCTTTCTTGATGTGCACGAAGAGGTTTTTAAGCTCATCCAGGTCAAACGACTTCCGTAGTATTATGCACTGGTTTATGCTCTGGCAGTTGTCATTACTTATGTAAGCGATTTGGTTTGGGAAATTATTTTCTTCTCTGTAAACACTATCCGCAAATCGAATAATTGAATACGCAAGATTGCAATGGTTCTTCATAATGCCAATAATTTGTTTCATCATTTAAATATTTTTGTTTCATCCAGGATCGCAATTCATTCACCTTCCAAATAAATGAATCGTGACATGCCCCAGGGTGAGAAGCATTTACGAATCGAATTTTCATCTCGTCGTCGCAAACCTTGACATATATAAATTTAATTAGTGTAAATAAAGATAGTCCAAGAAAAAATAACTCACAAGTAACACGTTTAAACTAAAATATCCTTTTCTGTTATAATATAAGTGCTTGTTCGTTGTTGGCGCAATAATTTTAACGTGAGTGCCGTCTATGCAGCCCACTACCCCAGGTATTTTATGTTTCTCATAAAAGTTTAAAATGGTTTTTCTCTTTTCTTCGTCGCTCAGTTACGTTTGGATAAATATGGGGCATATTTTGGGGTCAAAAAAACTCAACACACTTGTCAGAACTTCCGAAAATGAAGATTGGCCCAGCCCAACCTCATGATCTTTGCCTACACCAGTTTGGTATCCACCTTCGGCAAAAAAGCGCAAGCATGCACTGAGCTTGACGATAGGAGGAATAGCTATCGGTTTTTTTGTGGGGGGCATCCAAAAAAATTGTTTACAGTAAGCTTGTCGTCTTCGAGTGCAAAAATGTCTGAAAACTCTTCACACAGCTTTATCATATCATCTTTCACAAAACTAGGAAAGTCTTTTTTTAGTTTCTCCAAAAGTTTGTCCCTACGAGTGGGAGTGTATTCGTTGAATGAATATATTTTATAGTCACTTAGACTTTCAAACGCAATTTTTACATCATTTATTATTTCTATGTTTTGTGTTGTATTAACGATTTTAAGGAACGGGCTGATTTTTGAAACAATTGTTCGCGCGACAAAAATACCATCTTTAATTTGTTGGTTGGGGATTAATATTTCGTTTTCATCCAAACTTAAAAATTCGATTCTTCGAATGACCTCTGCTCTGGCTGGAAGAGTGAGGTATTTAGGCGCTATTGTATCTAGGATAGGAATGACAAAATCTTTGGAAACGAACGAGGGTCGAATGATCAGGTGCCAGTCTTGACCATAGTCAAGACCGCAATTAAATTTTTGTATAAAATCAAGACCTAAAATTCCATCTACAGGTACTGGGAAATCATCGTTTACTATGTGAAAGCTAAGTTCTAGCCACACATCATCTATGTAAAGGCGAGCTACGGCCTGTCCCTCTGTTGCGACAATCTCTTGAGAGATTCCTGATAAATTGCATTTCAAATTTGTGTTTATAACTGAATTTTTTAATAATTTTGATCTGCGAAAAGTTGATATTGTTGCACCGGTATATATAAGAAACATACTTTTTACGCCTGTTAGATTACAGAAAATGGTTACATAGCTACTTAGATTAAAATTCATTTTAAAAATTCTATGCGTAGGTGTTAGCATTATGCTATCTTTTGTTTGGTCTATTTTTAGCAATCCCCCAGTCTGACCTCCTGAAGGAGATCCTCGTTTCCCTGACATGCATATCTAACCGCCTTTGTAGTGCTGTTTTGTCGGACGTAACTGTTAGCACTTGAGATTCTGTTATTCCTCGCATTATTATTTCAGTTGTTGTTAGGCGCGTTAAAACAACGATAGTTATTTCTGTAGCTGTTTCTATAGTTATCTCTATAATTACCTCTGCTTCCATAATAAATTTAACCCTATCGTTAGAAGCGTTTGTTGTCATAGCTTTTACAGCGTAATGGACAGCATAGCCATCTGCTAATTTAGAAGGGACTCCTTCTGTAATATAAGCTCGCTTCAAAGATGCTGTTAAGTCTTCTACTTCTTTCATGTAAATGTTGGCTGACTTGTTGTTCTGCTTAACATTAAGAAGCTTTGCGGCAACTACTTCTGATGATTCGCTTTTAATATATGCTTTCAAAGTTGTAATAATAGAATTAATGTCTGATTCGTTATTAATATAGTTTCTTGCTGACCCTAGTAGCTTTGTTTTTATTATTTTAACTGCTATATTCATATGAGTTTTGACGGTCAGTTCCAGAAGTTCCAAGGCATTAATAAACCTTGTAATGTTTTCTGGTTGCCTATCGAACTCTGGAATAACTTTTGTAGCCAATGCTATAAACTCTACCTGTGTGATTCCCATTTTTTCATCAATCTCTGATTCACTGTTCTCTTCGTTAGTTTCTGTAATATCTACTAATTGACCTATTTCAAAAAGAATACGAACGTGTTTTCTTAATCTGATGTAGATTTTCCTGTACTTGTCTCTCAACGAAAGATGTAAATTTGACACTTCAGTTTGTTTTTCTTGTTCTAGATCTTGAAAACTTTGGTTCAAAAGGATTTTAATAGCGTTAAATGAAGTAGTCAATTGTTTAAAGGTCTCATCGCTATTATTAGGAATTCTTTTTTTGTTCAAAGATTAAAAAATCTATCTTTGATTATTTCAACTTTTTCCATATAAGAATATTATTCTTAAAAAATATACGATAGTATAGATAGATAGTAACTAATATAATATAAATCAAATAAAAGCATGCAAAATAATATTTGACACGTTTATTGTATGAAAATGCTGACAAAATGTTGCTAGGTGTTGAAAATGTAGTCCCGTTTGAAATCTCTCTTGGTATTCGTTGCGGGATTTTTCTTTTTTTCCTTACAGTTATAGCGTTCATTTCCTGAAGCATAGAGCCACGTGGTGGCGACGACGACGATGTACAATACTGATGGATGAATGAGATTCGTTACTTCAAGCTTCTTAATGTGCTCTCTGTTCTTAATGTGAAGTTCGTGCATCCTTTCTAAGGAAAACACCTCGTTGATCTGCTTTTCATAAGGCTGAGGTTGGATAACGGCAGGTAGGATTTGGTACGATGATATTCCCCTAGAGCAGTAGGTCTTGTCCTTGATTGTTGCGTTGTGGAATTTAATAAGGAAACTTCCATTCAGAGAATGTCCGATTCCATCTATTGTAATGTTGCCTTGAAACTGGTTGAGAAAAATAACTCCTGGTTCGATCGTCTCAATGCTTGTCTCAATATTCTGACTTGTGAGCAAGTTGGGAATGCAATCTGAATTGGTAATTTCTTTAATATTTTCTAAATGACAAACTGATAAACTGTTCAGAGTTCTACATGGGTTTTCAATACTATAGAATTTAATTTCACATATTAATATTTGACAGTTATTTTCTTTTGGTAACTTAATTACTTTATTATTTCTCTTTATTGGTTTGATAGAGAGCTTTTCGCAAATAAGTGATTCTGTGAGTGGAACATTTACAACATAAATCAATATTGAATTATTAGTTAAAATCTGAACATTAGAGAATTCTAGAGCTTCTGCCACCGTACTAAAGGGGAATTTTTCTTTATTAAGGCTCTTATAGCAATATTTATTTCTTCGTTTGACAAAATAATTGAATTTAAAATCTGTTCTTTAAGCGAGTGAATGGCATAGATACTTAATATTTATAAGTTCTTCTTTAATAATCTTTATTTTGTATTTCAGTGTTTCAAACAATTCATTGTCTAAATATTTATTTTCTCTTATTTCTTTTAGAATCTTATTAGTGACAGTTGTTTTATTTGATTTTCATTACTTTCAACTAAATTATTTATTTTATTTTCGATTAAAACAAGGTCATCATGGTCAGGGCTACTTGCGAGCCATTTCCATGCTGAACCTACAAAATTTAATGACCTTATTTCTGTTGGTCTTAATATAGGCCAATATGTCCTTTATCTGTGTAAGTTCAAATTGAAGGAGCGGAAATAGGATATGGGACTTGATGTTGGTTGAAAGGTGGGTAGTGTTTGCTTGATTTATGAATTCTTCGTGATTTTTTTAAAATGTCCGTTTTTAATTTTTGCCAACCCATTATTTATGGCAACAATTTGGGAATTGGAGTAATCCATTATTTGTACCTCGGCACAAGCTATTGCAAAGAAAAACCTGAAATATTGTATAAGTTTCCTTATCTCTTCTTAGTATTTCCAACTTCTTATAAAAAAAGTGACTCCTGGCAATCTTCTTATAATTTCTCTTTATTATATCACACACTACAGTTTTTTATTAAGGTAAGCTAAAATGACTACATCTTTACTCTATGCACTCTGATATCTATTCTGCCGGCTGTCTACGCCGCCGTGGATTTAGCCGGCTTCCTGGAATATAATTGGAAATGTAGATGACTGGCGGCTGGAATGACAGTTCTACTACTGGGATGTTACGGAGTGTTACCAGGGTCGTTACAATTGTATGAAAAATTTAGTTTCTAATGTTGCCTTTATGGATTATTTTTCCTGACTCAGTAAGAACAGTAGTGTGCCTATCTTCCTTAACATTTTCGATTTTATAGCGAACAGTTAATTTCGAACCTATTGTTTTATTATGTCTTACAAACATTTCTTCTCCTACTTGGTAAGTTTTAGGGGGTTTTCGGGATTTGTTATGAACTTGCATGTCTTTCAACTGTTTCTCTTTTATCCTTTCGATATTGCTCTTACTTGCCTTTTCATATGATTCGGGGGGAAACTCTCTGATCGCGACCGAAAAATAATTCTATTGGTTTCATTCCCGTGGTGGAATGGATGGTAGAATTGTATTCGTAGACTGATCTTCCAAGCAGATCGTTGAATCCGGCAATCTGGAATTCAGAACTAATCCACCGCATAATTTCTGATAGGGTAGAATGAAATCGTTCTAACCTGACTGATTAGACTCGTTTGTCTCAATGAACGATATCAAGCACATAAACTTGATACCTTTATGTAGTGAGTGAACAAACACTTGAACTTGGTCACTACTGGAGAAATTAATCACAAAAGAAACACCTTAATTGATTGTTGACGTTCGTATGAATGTTTTTTTATTATTATGTCAGTTTCTTTTATACCTACTTACGCTACAATGATTACATGACAAATTGCTTACACCTAAATTAATCTAGAACAGTTATGACATGTAACATTGCTTACACCTAAATTACTCCATATTTAAATCTAGACCAGTTGTTTACTCGTTTTGCAGCGTCAGAATTGCATTGAGTGCAGGTTGACCCACTGACGCTGTTTTGTTGTTGACCAGTTTGGTGTTGACCTGAACATTCTCCCCCGCGTTGAACGATGCGATGGTTCAACTATTTATGAAATCTGACTCTGGTTTTGTTTTCCGAAGTTTTGGCCTTGGTTGCGTATAGATAACAGATGATCTTGATTTTCGTATCCATATAAGATAAATAATGAGTATAATTGTTAATAAAAGTGCTGAATATCCGGTTGCTGAATTATGATAAGTGTGAATTTGGAGCTTGCGTGATGGCAGTTCGAGAATTTCTTGATCTGCGATTAATTTATGTAGCTCAGTGCGGCTCTTCAATTGAATGTTGACGCACTCAGAAAAATTTCAAACGAATTCATCTTTAAACCAAACTCAAACACATATGATTTGGCATGGAAGCGGTTTCTATTTAATTTTAATAGAAATCTATTAACTAATTGTTGAAATAAGTTGAACATGATTTAGTTTAAATTAGCTTTGCTTTCTATTTAACTTAAACGTGTTTCTATTTGTTTTAATTGACTTCATCTAATGTTCTTTAAAATAGAATTATCTTCATTTCATTTGAATATGTCCGTGTTTGAAACAAATACGTTTTCTGTTTAAAACAAATTGTTTCAGCGTTAGCTTAGCATAAATCTATTCGTTTATATCAGACTCGTTCGATTTTAAGTTAATAAGTTTTTTATTTGAAATGATGGTAATAGTTAAAGACCCGAGTGTGAATTTGGAGTAAGCATGGGGATCGCAATAATAAATAATTATCCCTAATCTTTGCATTAGGGTTTTGAATTGGGGGTGGAAAACCCTGGTTCATTGTCTATTGTGATATGCTTTGCTTCAGGGAAAGCTTGAAGTATTTCTAAAACTTTTTCGTCTAGTTTTGTTTTATCTTCGATATTTTTAATATATAAAAATTTTGAGTATGAATCGATACAAGTCATAAATTTTAAATTTTGGGCAAAAAATATGTCGAGGTGTACATGTTCCCCCTTCTTCTTTGGAATTGGAGCCTCTCCAATTTGTATTTTTTGTGGGTGTCTGTCGTATTTATTTTTATTGCATATCTCGCAATTTCGTACAAATTCCTTAAATTCTTTTTTCATTTGTGGCCAATAATATGAACTATGGATCTGCTTAACATTTTCTTTATAATTTCTATGAGCTATGGGTTTGCTCGATTATCATTGCTTGATCGTCTTTATTTAATATAAATCTATTTAATAGAAAAATGCACGTATATAAAAAAACAAAATGAATATTGTCTCGTTATTCTATATTTTAAGTAGATCTGTTGATTGAGCTCTTATTGACGGTAATCACATTTGATTCCCCTCCATCTGAATCAGTCTTGTCGGTTTTAAAGGCATCTACTATGCGTTTTGCTGCAGCGGTATGACAAGCCTCTACAGAAACCTTATTGATTTCTTTTAAGATGAGATGCCCGTACTGCAATGCGTATTCCTTTTTCTCAGGGATCGCTGAGTATTTACGAAATTGATCGATGTCCTACATTGGATCAGTCATGCTCGTTCCTATCGCCACTACCATCATCACCATTGCGAATACGCTGTCAGATTTTACGGACAGTTCTTGGAATGCACCATCTGTGAAAAGCCTAGCCCACGCCCAAGATCGTTCAGTAGGATTAGTGCCTATCCTATCAGCAAATGTTATGATGGACAATAGCATGTTTTCATGACGGGAGACTGACATGTAGCTTAATAGGGCACTCATTTGAATCTTATGAGTTTCGTATGCACGATGCAACCATCCGAAGCATCCTAAACCGACATGTGACAATGCCAGCATACCTGCCGATCTGAAGATGGCCTCAATCCCATCTTTCAACGAGTGTGGTGCATTTATATGGGAATAAACCACCATAGTTAACGCCCTTATACTACCGGGTTGGAACCTGGCCTGGATTCCCCTGAAAGTCTCCAACATAAAGTCATGAGGTGGAATGGTCATAGTCCAGGAGTTTTTGTAATTAAACAGTTTATTTACTCTATCGTTGGTGAACTTCATAATGTGAAGAGCGACGGAATTGGGTTCCTTGACGCAAACCCTCAACATCTGCAAACAGATGTAACCTACATAAACGATTGCTGAGTAAAATGAATCTGGGTAAACAGAATCCACAGCATCAGCACTTAGAGCAGACCATACGTCATTGTACCATTGGTTGGCAGTTTCAACGGAGATGGAATTAGAAGAAACACTGGCTACCGTAGGCAATCCTGAACCGCTAGCTACAGCTACTCCGGAAGCAATGGGCACTCCTTGACACCCGGATGTCCATGTGAGATTTTCTTTTTTTGCTATATCTCCAGGAGCTTCAAATACATTAGAACCCTCTGCTGTAAAGAACTTGTCCGAGATAAGATATAGATTCTCAGATAGAGGGATCGAGCTCAATAGTCATCTAGTCCAGTTAAGATGTCCTGCCCGGGACATCATAAAAAAAACCGCGAACACCAACCTAGAGGTTGGCCCAACCGTTCGACTTACTTATCAAAGAAACAACTTTAACACGTTATAATTCTTTATTCTTAAGACGAGACAAATATTCGAGAGAAGACACGTTGTGCGTAAATCAATTCCAAACTAAGATGTCATGTCTATGGCAGATGGTAAACAATTAAATGTATACCAATTCAAAAATGCCTTGGCATACTTTGCCCCAGCTGATGGAATGGGACGTTCTTTGAACCTAACAGCATTTACATAATTGTCAATAAAATAGCTATCGCTCCAGTCAACAGACGCAGTCGAAACTGTTGGGGCTCTGATTGAATCTGCTAAATGAAGTTTGTCATACAGATTCTTGACGGTAATTCTAGCTTCAACATTAGACATTATGAGATCAGTAAATCTTTACAATTAGAAAACCACAGTATTGCGTTTTATATCGTTTAATATCTTCTTTATTTAATATATCGTTAGGGAATATTTTTGTGTACAAAAATGTATTATTAAATGTTTCTTTTAACATTCTCTTTATTTCATATAAGTCTTCCGGTTAGCAGTAGATCGCTACTACTCCTGGTTGAATAAATTCTTTTAGTATTATTTTTAAATTGTCTAACGTATCGTATTCAATAATGTGTCTTGTTCTACCAAAGTTTCGTACTTGTTCATGTATTGTAAAATGGTTTTTGCTTAACAAAAACTTGTTGTTTAAACTGGTTTAATGGCTTTGTTGTTTCTTTTACCTCCTCGTTATCACTGCTTTCAGCGGAATGCTGGGTAGCACCGGATGAAGAACTATCCGTTAGGTGATTTAAATTTTGTCTTGAAAGAGCATCTGCTACTACATTTGTAGCTCCTGGCTTGTAAATTATTTTAGGGGAATATTCTTCTACAAAATGGTGCCATCGCTTCATTGGAGCATTTGGATTTCGTTTTGAAACCGAAAACGTTAGGGGTTGATGATCTGTATGGATCTCTAAATTTGTCACACCGTATAAGTAGTTTCTTAAATTCTTTAAAGCAAAAACTATGGCATATAGTTCTTTTTCATTTGCTGCATATGATCGTTCCGTCTTCGTCTTATCTAATGTTTTACTAATGAAAGTTATTATTTTATTATCTTGTGATAAAACCGCTCCTACTGCATCGTCAGACGCATCTGTTGTCGGAACAATTTTTTTTGTGTAATCTGGTTGGTTAAGCTCAACTTGGTATTGAAGATGTTCCTTCAATGTTTTGAAAGCTTGAATTGCACTCTCACCTAGATTTACTGCCGTTTTCTTTGCAACGTGCGTGGAAACTTGACCGTTTTCACTTGACAAATACTTTGTTAATGGCTTTGAAATCTGAGCGTAATTTTTTATAAACTTTCTATAGTATCCAATCATTCCTAAGAAACTTCGTAACTGTCTTAAAGTAGTTGGTAGTGGATATTCGTTAATTGCTTTTACTTTATTACTATTAGTCTTAATAATATTATGTGCTACCACATAACCTAAAAACTCAATTTGATCGTTATAAAATATGCTTTTTTCTAAGGATATTTTCATATGTGCTTCTTTGAGCGTATTAATTACCGCAAATATGTGTTTGGTATGTTCCTGTAATGTATTCGAAAATATGCGATGATGTCATCTATATACACATGACAGAACTTTCCTATATATGGACGTAGTATGTCATCCATAGCTCTCTGAAAAATACTTGGTGCATTCTTCAAACCAAATGGTAATCTTAAATATTCGTATTTACCATTATTTATACTGAAACTAGTTTTTTCTATGTCTTGAGTTCTCATCTTTATTTGATGAAACCCTGATTCTAAATCAATAGAACTAAAATATTTGGCTTTACCTAAATTACTTAATATGTGTTGGCGAGGTTAGCTCAACAATTTCTCGTGGCGCGGTTAGCTCAACAAAATGAAACTCGCATTAACGTGACTGAACAATGTCAGGTTAAAACCTTTAGTCAATAATGAATTCTTATTATTAGGTATTTAACATTTTGTTTTATAAAGACTTACAGTACTTTCTTAGGTTTCTTAGGTTTTTCTTTGTTCTTTCTTACAGATTTAATGAGAACTTTGCTCTTTTTACAGATTTTAATTTTCAATTTTTACTACTTTAAGATTTCAGGTTACTTTTTCATTTGAGGTTACTTTTTCTTTTCGATGGCTTCCACAATTTGGCAACAAGCCGGACAGATTAGTCAAATTGTGGTGTGGAACTACTTCTATAATCCACAATTTGGCAACTAGCCAGACAGATTAGTCAAATTATGGTGTGGAACTACTTCTATAATCCACAAATGACGTGTAGTCACGTCCACAAAATGCAACGTGGCTGACGAGTGGAACTTACACTTTAAGGGCGTTGCCAACAATATGACATTCGTATCCGGAATTGGATACCTGTCAGATGTAGTATTTTCATTTAATTTAAAGTCAATCACCATTCTATGTTTCGGCGTACCTTCTTCATTAAATCCTTTTTTCGGAACGACCCAAACTGGACTGTTATATGGCGATTTACTTGGGCGAATTATTCCATTCTTCAATAACTTCTCAATCTCTTTATTGACAAAATTATTCACACTGAGAGGATATTGGTATTGTTTTGACCATATCGCTCTATCCGTTGTAGTTCTTATTTCAGCAACTACATCTGTTCTAAATGGTAAATTTGTATTTATATTTGTTGGCAGACGAATTCAAAGAATGTTGATTTGACTATTTCCAAATTATACAGCATCGAATTTAGGATATTTGCTTTTATTTCTGTGGTTCTTATACACGAGTTTACAAATTCTCAATTCTCAACGGCTTTAAATTTCTGCAAAAGATAGTTATAATAAGTAAAAATTCAATTTACAATTCAATAATTCAATTTCCGTTTGGTCTTTTCGCATCAACTTCTAAATTCTCAATGGCGGTTTTTTACTTTAAGTTTCTTTTTTAATATTTCAGTTTACTCTTTCTATCTATAATCTATTCTTCTCTTTCTATTGGAAATATTCCTTATGTCTAACTTGAAGCATTGCCAGGCGTGGCAACAATATTTTTATGTTCCCTCTGTGTATATGAGATAACCTTTGATCTCAAATCGTCAATATTTAAATTTGTAATATTATGCAAATTGGGAAAATTTTCATAAAAGAGTTTTTCTCTTTTATTATTTATTATGAGCAAATCATTAGCGTAATCTATATTTGCCCCAACCTGCCTCAAAGTCTTACTACCTATTAGAATGTCGTTCTTTTATTTCGTATGTTCTTATTATTTGGTCGAAAATTCTGGCTTCGTAAAAATATTCTACTATTATTTCGGAGTTAACCGTTATTGCTTTCTTTTTTATTATTAATTTTTGTTTATGATCAAGGATACCTGCTTTACAGTAATTACAACTAGTTCCGGTATCTATTAGAATTTTAATTCGTTTATTGTTAATTATTCGTCGTATATGGGGTAGTCCGTGTGCTGACCTAAAAAAGTGTTTTTTTCCTCATTTAGGTTGTTTATCCGTTCCATCTTTTGTGGAGGTTTTTGCAAAGTTTGTTGCAGACTGTCGTTACGTTCGCGTTTAAATAATGGTCTTTGGGGGTTGTTGAACGTGTTAAACGTTGGTTTTTGCCATCGAGGCTGGTTGTTTTTATTTTGGAAATTATTATTATTATTTTGGTTAAAAAGATTATAATTATGTTTTTGATTCTCAAATACACGTTGATCGTGCCAAATTATTGGTCTATGGGCAGAACTGCCTAAATCCATAGGTTCTGGTTTC
Source organism: Melanostoma mellinum (assembly GCA_914767635.1). NCBI lineage: Eukaryota > Metazoa > Arthropoda > Insecta > Diptera > Syrphidae > Melanostoma > Melanostoma mellinum. The sequence goes on along the minus strand of OU612059.1, from coordinate 80,442,460 downwards.
CTATGCTAATTATTATTATGTTGATTCCGTGGAGGAAATCTTAAAGTGTTCTGAGCCTTATGGTCAGTTAAATGAGAATGAACATGAGCTCTGCTAAACTGTAGAGCAAATTGGGTCCGTACGTTGTTGGATTCTAACTCTTGTGCTTTCGCTAAAGCGCAAGGTAGATCATCGGGAGAGAGAGAAAATAATATGTTGGATAAGGGAGGATTTAATCCCGTTATAAATACTCTGAGAGCATTTCGTCGATGAGTGTCATTTAATTGCTTTGTTAAGGACGAGTCGTTACCATGAGACATAATGGTTTTATTAATAAGTAGTGTTAACTTAACGTTCACAAGATTGTAGTAACCTATCAGACTTGTATTACCTTGTCGTAATACACTCAATTCTTGCTCTATAACGTGAGCTGGTCTTTTATCTGCGTAAGCAAAATTGAGACGTGATATAATCGCGTTGAAATTTAATAATTTCGATTACCAGTACTGGGTAATTATGACTCCTTAACTTGTACATATAAAGGAGGGCTAGTAAAATAAGAAATATTCTTGATATACAAAAATTTGTCAAGCTTTTTACAATTTTCGAATGATTTCTAGTGTAACGTTTATTACAACATACATACATACGTCCATTTCATTTGGAAATATTGTTGAAATTTTTGTGGAAATTTCTTCGAAATCACAATGATGTTGTGTGTTTAAAACTCTTTCTAATATTATATTAATAATGTCTTGACGATGTTTTTCTAACAGGCTACCGTTTTTCTCGTGAAAAGAAATTACTGCTTTGCCTTTGTCCGTTTGTTGTGTTATATATATGGATGAAATGAGTGTTCCGCTTCCTACGTTGAGATAATTCTTCTTTGACTAATTGATTATAGTGTGATGCAAAACCATATTCATCATCAAACTGATACGTTGGCACACTCTCATCCTCTGCTGAATCTAGAATGGCTCTGAATTGCCGAGACAATTCAGGGGGTGTATCATTCATCGAAATCGTGATATTCGTATGAAATAGGTCATGCTCGGGTGTCATAGGAAATTGTGCCTTCGCAGTAGAAACAAGATCTGTTGTCAGACTTTCTATCGTTAATACATTGCAATGCTGGGAGTTGGAACTGATTAAAGTTCCATTCCTATATTGATTTACATGAATGGTTTGAGTGAGGTTCTTTAATTGTGAACCGTTTATGCTAATATAAGACGTTACGTTGAGGTGTCCACCATTGTATGTATAGTTAAGAGGTACTGTTGAATTGTGTAGGACAGTTAACCTTCCTAAACCACTAACAACAATTGCCAATTGTTGGCGGGGCAACAACTAAATTTGATGTGGGCAAGACAGATTTCGCGAGGCCCTGTTCTATGGCGACCTGAAGACGGATTTTATAAAATAATAAAAACAAACAAAACAATTAACACTGCCAAGTTTTTATTCATAAAAATACAAATTAGATTAATAAGTATTAAATGAAAAATTACAAATCGTTAATATAAAGGTGGAGATATACATTTCTTAAAGTGTATCTTAAAAAACATTAGAACAGAAATTTCCTGCTTTTAACGTTACTAAATTCCTTAATTATGGTATCGTAATTCAGCCTAGATGCCAAATCTGATTCAATTGATAAAACAGCCAAAGCTGAAAGTCTTTCTTGGCTCATTGTGTTTCTCAAATAATTTTTTATTAATTTTAATTTTGAAAAACTTCTTTCAGCAGAGGCTGTACTTACCGGAATTGTTAATAAAATTAGGATGACAATGTAAATATTTGGGTAAATTTCTTTCAAGCTATTTTCTGTTATGTATGACAGCAGCTGTTTCACGTCTTTAATGAAGTTGGGTAAATTCGGGATCATTGTATTTAATTCTTCATATAATTCAAATGGTTAGAAGTCACTGCTCTCACCCACACGCAGGACGTTATGTAAATCGTTACAGTGTTTTAATATTTGCTCCTGTGGCATATTTTTTAGCGCGCTTAAATCATAGAGAAAACCAAAGTCTTCAAAATGTTGATTTAAAGACGTAAATCTTAATTCTCTGAATCCGATAGTGTTTTCCCATTGTTTAATCACTGTGTCCCAGTTCCGGTTCTGTTTAAGCTCATCACAGATGCTCTGCAACTCAGCTTTGCTTAGTGATTCTGTGCAATTTTTAAAATAAACATAAATCATTTGCATTGTACTTATTTACCATGATTTTTAAAAACTTTTACCTTTATCGCAATCTTCGTTGAAGGCATGATCAAGCTTTGATCTTTTCCAAAACGATTGGTCATTTTTGTTTATTTTCGAAAGAGACCTACGTTGACCCCTATACCTATCATAAAGCTTACCCTTTGGCGGAATTTTGTTTTTTCCTCGTATAAAATAGGAACTCTGTGCATTTAAAATTGTTAAATTAAAAAATAAATGTAACAAAAAACACTACAATACTTGGTATATTGCAGTTAGCTTACCATGTTTTCAGTGGGAAATAATTTAATTATTTCTTCAGCCAAGAACTCGCATTTATTAACAGTCATTTTCTTTTCATTCTCTGTGAAGAACTGAACAATTTTTTGGACGACATTGGTTCGATCGTCTGGAGAGATAAGATAAACTGATGACATTACAAAATACAATGCAGTCAGTTTATCTCTTGAAAACAAACGAAATACAGTGTTGGTGATGTGAGATCAAATATCCCACATCGATCGGTTTGAATTTAGGATGCTGCCTGGGTGGCACGCTATGTGAGATAAATGTGAGATAAAGTAACTCACATTATCTTAAATGTTTGGGGTGCTGCCTGGGTAACATGCTGGGTCGTAACTGCCCGTTGGTGCTTTTTGTTGAGAAGTTCAATCTTTTCAATAACTTTAATGAACATAATCAATAAAAAATGAAACTCAAAGGATTCTAATTGCTTCAAAAGTCCGTTGGCTTTCGCTGACACAGAACTGTCAATCTCACGATCATGGCAAGTTACTTCATAAAAAAAGTCGCAGAGTAATTTCTTTTTTGTTGGAGTCTTTTCAACGAGAATACTCGCATGCACCACCTGATATTATGCAAACACAAAAATCAGTACTTCATTTACTGTTTATCATTTTTGAATTTAACTTTGCATTTATAGATAAATATTTTTTATCTATTTATATTTAATGAATAGTTGTATAAATTCTCCAAATTATATTCGATGATTTCCAACTTCAAGGACTTGTCACCAGGGTCACCAGGAGTTTCTGTTTCATTATTCTTTTTAACTTGTTTCTTTTTAAGCCTTGCGTAGGGAACGCGTCGTTAATTATTTAGGATGTATTTCAACTATTTTTATTACAATTTGTAATGCATTCACTATGTTTCCTGTTTTTTTTTTCTTACGTTTATGTAACTAACCAATTTTATTCACTTCATGATATAAATGGAAACATACTTTTTATGAATTTTGTTGGTACAATTAAACCCGATCTTTCATCGACTGCGCCAGTTATATGTCTGTTCCGAACGAAATAAAAGATTGTTTCTTCTTGGTGTGTATCTATAGACTGACTTTATTTTCTCTTAAAAATATCATGAATAGCTTTTGCGGTTGCATTGATCTTGCATTCTAAGAAAAATTGTAAGGTGGGAAGGAGCTTCCTGTTACTCAGGGTCGTTACAGTTGTAAAAAATATAAATGTGTATAAAGTAGGGTACACAGTACACACTGTCATTTCTTAAATGACATTCCAAAACTGGCATTCCTGAACGTTTTATTTGATGCTACACATTGTCATTGTTCAATCATTTTGTTCATTCACATACTCTAAAATTTATTCGGGTACTGACGTGCGGTTAAAAAAATAAAATAAAATTCAAAGTGAATACAAAGTAAATTAATTATTAATTATAATCGCTGATCTGAAATGTAGTGCAGTTATGCGATGGGCTGGGGGTGAAGGGTGTTGATTGTAGGCGTGAAGATGAGGAAGCGGGCATCAAAGGTGCACACGTAGGTTGTGTCTGCAGTTCTTCCATTTGAGCTTCAAAAAGTATATCGTTGACTTTTTTCTCTACGACAAGTTGACGCTGGGAACTTAGTGATTTAAGTTTGTTAGCCCACGTTCTGCAAGTGGCTAAAAAAGACTCTGTTTCAGACTTTATTTTCAGACTTTATCTTCGCTTTCTGGTTATAGTTTTCGTTTTTAGAGGACGGTTGAACGTGGTTTCTTAATCCTTAAAAAGAAAATATAAAGCATAATGGGTACGTATGTAATCTTTAAAAAAAAAGTAACTTACACTTTCATTCTCATTTTCCTGGTCGACGGTATCAATAATTGGCGAAACTGATTCTACTGGTTTCTCTAAATGGTTTGAAAAATGAGTTTGATTAAATGAATCAAACCACCACACACTCGGTACATAAACGTCGCGTCGTCTATGCCAGCTCCTGACGACTCGGATTGTTTTTTTTTCAGCTCCTTCCTATATGTTGAACGAAGCGTATTTTTCTTTTTACTTCAACCAAAGTTCCATATTTTTTTGTATTTTTGAAAGATTCGCAAGAGTTCATTGTATGATTCATCTTTTTTTTGTTTTGTTTTGAAAATATTCCTTGCTCATTGTCCCAAAGAACACTGTTGTTCCGGTAACAAGAAATAAATTCTTCAATAAAATATTTATCCACCTTGCAATTTGGAGCTCTTCTAAATGCGGAAGCTCTGTTTTGAATTTTTGCCATTTAGATCTCATATCAGCTTCGACCTTATCGTCCCGTTTTATTTGTTTCTTCCATAAGTCTTGCATGATAATTTCTGCTTTTATAATGCATGGTGCGATCCAACCCAGTGGATCAAATATTCTTCCAATGTCTGATAATATACTCCATTGTGTTCATGACGAATGTTTGTTCCAGTTTAATTTGATTATGAGTTAACACCATTCTTATGTAAGATTTTAGCATAAGGATGTTATGTTTACGTTCGATTACCGCTTCAAGTTCCTTAAGGGTGTCATCGCCGATAATACCGTCAAATGACTTAAGTCCTGGTAGAACAAAAATTTTTGTAAGAGTGTTGTCACCAGCACTCTTGAAGAATGTCCCAACTACAAACTCGGTAATTGGGGTATTTCCACCTGCTGATGTAACCGTGAAAGTTTTTTTGAGGGGGATAATGGCATGTTTTAGATTTTCGTTTATAAAGTTCTTGTTAGCCCCCGTTTGAAGAAGAAACGTCAAAATGGAGCCACCCTATGTTTGGTACTCTATAAAAGACACACTGGACGGCCTCCCGACATAAAATTTACTTCCTCTGAAGCTTCTTCGACTGCGTCCGCATACTCCTCCTACTACCTACTGGGAAAGTTGGCCGACATGGCCTTGCGCTTGAAAGGATTAGTGGATCCGTTGCTCGGTCGATTCATATAATTGTCCTATCGACATCCATCTTTTCATGGGGCTTAGGACCTAGAGGTCGAGGAGGTACTTCTCGCTCAGCGAAGAATCGTTTCGGGAGATTGCCTGAAAGATTGGGCTTGGGCGGAAATTTTCTGAACTTTGAAGAGTGGGCTTTCTCATCCCTTCCGAAATCATACCCTATTGGAGCCGTGATAGTGTTTTGAAAGTTACCCCTGTGAATCGGGTGATTCCTGTAATCTAAGTTTTGCATCTCAAGGCGCATGGAGTAAGCTTCGGGAAGATTTTTTGGTCTTTGGAGTAAAACCATTCTCGACATTTCACCTTTGGATCCCCTCGAGAATATATCTCGGTTCCGATACGTTTCTATCAGTGCCTTGACGGTTTCTTCACTGTGGACCTTAGTTTTTATTTTGTTTATTATCAGGCTGATTTGGTGGTCTACTGCCGCATAGAATTCATCTATCTTGGAGTGACCTTGCGTCAACTGGCTAAGCTGGTGCTCGAGAGTCGTGATGTCACTCTTGTCAGCGTAATGCAGAGATAAGATTTTTTCATCTCTAACCAATTGTCATCAAAGATATTATACGAGATGAGTGAGAGTCTGCACCACCTCGAATTTTATGTCTGAGGATTGTCCGAAACATAGGCTTTCCTCTGACAATACTGAAGTCCTTCAGATTGCCATCAAAGAACTGAAGTTCTTTTACGCCATCAGGCAACTTGCTGATTTCGCGTAATTCTTCTTCAGTTATTTTTGGCCCCTTTCCGGGAACCACGTAAAGGGGCCGGGGGAGAAACTTGCTCTCCGAAAGGTTTTTACTTTGCTTTCGACCAATTTCAACCTGTTGTCGATATCCTTCAATTGCTGGATAACGGTATTGATCGCCCAGTCAATTCAGTGACACTTTTAGCGATGTTATCCATCTTTTTATTGAGTTACTTCGGCCAAATGATTTTTCTTTGTCTTTACAATACTTATTTGATTTTCGATGTGTTCAGCATATTCGTTGTCCAGGACTCCAAACAACCCATGTGTTGGATTTCCAACAATGTCAAAAGGGGAATGTTTTGGTCTTGTTTTACCGTATTTTGCATTGAATGAGTACAAAAGTTCGTTATTTTCTTCGATGACTTCAAAACGATGGCGAATGGCTTCAACCGTTGGCATGCAATGTCGTATGTCGTTGATGGAGAACTTCATTTTTACAGAATTCTTCCACACGATCTATGTATGCCTTGATTTCGGTCAGTTCAAACCAACAAGTTGCTAAGTTGTAAAAAACGAAGATGGTTATTTAATATTTCAATGTCCTATTTTGTCAAAGTAAACACCCACTCAACTGTTTGACTTACATAGAATCAAACGCAAGTTATACACGTTATAAATTATTATTTATTACTGATCCGCACAATATCGAGAGACAAAGAGTAAAACCAAGACGAGTCTTTATGAAATCCAAACTAGAACTAACCGTTTCATCGTAGCCTGAGTCCCAAGCACTCATTAGTTTCCATCAGGTATCGCTGACCTTGCATCATTCGTGTTTGCGCGTGCAGGCTGTTTGTCGGGTCATGCACTGGCCTATGGGAAGTTGTCATATGGCCAGTTGTTGACCGAGCTAATAATTGCCAAGACAATGTGAACTTTCATCCTTCAAATTAAGTTCAAAAACACTAGATAGGCTTTCAATGTACTGCCTCCTTGACATTAAATAGTCTACAAGAGTTCTGAGCGTTAGTTCAATCTTTGCGTAAAGTAGATGTATCCATACATCTTCAGATTGCATTTTGCAAATTGAGTTTATTGAATAGTGTCAGAAAAAATTGAGGTAAAGGATAGAAGTTGGTTTTTCTAAGAGGTGATATATCTTCCTGTATTGACAAAAACAATGAAGTTCGTTTTAAAGCGTATATCAAACCTATAAAGTAAGTTTTTCAATTTTAAAAATAGATTTTGAGCGTTCGCTTCGGGAACTTCAATTAAAGACAAAAAGTCCTCCCTTACATTCATGTTTGCGTTTAAATACCTTACAATGACAACCATAATTTTTGTTGAATCTACTGAGGTAGATTCATCAATTATAGTGGAAAACATTTGATAAAAGTTTTTCGAAGCAAAATCTACCGGTAACATTTTTAATAATTGCTGTTGCATTCGTCCTGCTGAGGCTTATATTTTTCACAATCTCTGAACCAGTTATTGCAGATTTCAAGACTCCCGTAAGATGGTCCATTGAATTTAGAGCTATGTTGTGCTATGCCGCAAATGTGCACAATCCTAACTCCAATTTTTTTGCTTGTGTTTTGCTCAAATTTTAAGTTGACGTTTTTCACTCAGCGCAGTCAAGGTTTTGTTATATTTTTGTGTCCGTCCGTGCTTTTGTAATTCTGAATTTTTTGGTAAGAGATCAACATTATATTACCTACGAGTTTCACAGCTTTTTGCAAAAGTAGATGTGGATGCGGTTGCGGCTGACTGCTTTCTTTCGCACAGCCACACTCGACCAGTCAAGGTAGTCAAACGCTCCCTTGAAATCAATAAAGAAGCCGAGCACATACCTGCTCGTCGATCCCTCAACATAGTCGCGAACACGTAGCCATGCATCTTCGACACTGCAACCAGGCTTAAAGCCAAACTGGAATAGAGACTGCTCCGGGATTCTCTCCATCAGTCTGTCAACCAAAACCCTTTCCAACACTTTTCCAAGTACCGGAAGGAGACTGATTCCACGATAGGATCTTGGATTGGTCCTGGCCCTATCGTTGGACTTCAGGAGAACTATCACTTTCGCACATCTCCATTCCAGTGGGAAACAATATTCCCTAAAGCAGCACGAGTAAAGAGCCATCAGTTATTCGGGAACCGCTGCCCAGATGGCTTTCACTATCTCCCCAGTCAGTCCGTCGAATCCTGGTGACTTCTTCGATTTAAGTCTAGCAATATGCAATAGTGCAGCCAATTTCACCCTCTCTCACCATGGCAGCCAAATCACTAAAGTCCACAAAAGGACCCTCGTGACCAGCACCTCGCCACAGAGCTCTCTGAAGAGCTTGGCACCCCCGACGCCTTTCCATCCCCCTATTTTTCATATTTTTCCTCCTCTTAGGATTAGGAGCCGTCCCATTCTTCTCCGTACTCCTCTTTAAAAATTGCATCACGTCAATTTTTGCAGTCGGCTTACAGAAGACCTCCTCCTCCGACTCACAGTCCGTAGTCAGCCCAACAAGTCTGCTCATTTTTGAGTTCATCAAGGCAGTCGCAGATTCCACCCATGATGTGAGCACACGCCCACCATCATGAATGGTCCCTATATCCAAGGGTCACTTTCCCCGACACACCCGGTAGAGCATACCCCAAGGGTTCCCTCGTTGTTCTTCGGCAAAAGCCCTCCAGTCATTATTCTTGCTACGAGCCAACATCCTTTTATAATCAGCCAAGCCCTCCCGAAAGGCAAGTTTTGACTGATCCAAGTCTGCGGACCCGTATCGCCTACAGGCTTGGAAATGCTTACGCAGTCTCCTCAGCTGCACACGCTTCTAACCCTTCTTGTATTCATCTTTCGCATTCTTCGGAAGCTGGTCGTTGACGCAACCATTCAGAAAGATAACCTTGTCATCAACTCCCTTACGTTGAAAAGTGTAAAGTGATATTGACATAACCCTTCTCGCTATCTCACTCTGATACACTGGCTAGTTGACATTGCCTAAACACCATCTCCAAGCATGCTGATCCACGCCAGCATCCCGTACTTCATCAGAGCGAGCGATTTGAACCTGAAGGTTCAAATCGCTCAAATGTTGGTTTTGAGGACGTCTGTTGAAGTAGTAGTTGCCGTATGTTTTGGTTGTTGTTTTGAGTGGGCAGGTAGAAGCGCCTGAGAATGATTGTACAGCGTTGTGTGAGAATGTTTGTTTGGTTGCCTGTTTTGGTTTTTGAGAACTCTGGGCGAATGTTTTGGTTTTTTTTTGTGAAAGTCTGAGCGTGGTTTGATTTTGTACAATGATTGTCTCACGCTCATGATTTTTGGTATATTCTTGATGGTTTTTAAGGTTGTTTTCCATGCACATGCATCCGACCACGCTATCCGGCAATTTTAGTGATCGAGTGATCGCTCACTCCTTCTGCCCTCCGAATAAATCATCGAAAATCGAACATGCAAAAAGCCGATAAGTTCACCAGGGTTACATAAATATCACTCACACCGTATGGGCCATCAAATGTATACAGGTCGCTTGGCTCATTGAGAACACCCATGGGATTAACGATAATTAATTCGCTTAACAGCCTTCCCCTGTCGGCATTGTGAGATGAGTACGCGCGTTCCGTCATCTTACTGAACCAAACAGAGGTACTGCATTAGCGTCAATACCGAAAACCGCAGGCACATTCCCAGCGAGTCGAAGCAACCTCACAAGGTATCCCAAGAACGGCTCGATGTCCAAGGCGTGCTTAAAGTAAAGACTGCATAAGAGCAGTCTACCAAAGCTACCCTGAACATCTACGCACACTCCAAACTCGCTCGAATCTTTGAGTGAACACACAGTGCTTAAATCGTTCACTACAACAGCGGCAAAGCCTCTGGTGTCAGTGAACGATCGCATATGCGCTGGTAGTCCCCTCACCTGTCCTTGAACAAAATAAGGTTCCTACAACAACGCAAAGCTACACTGCATGCTGGTTAGCAGCTGCCCTAACTCACACATGGCTGCCCAGGCACCATTGCAGTTAAATTCATTTGATTTAACTGACATTTTAGTGCCTGGTACCTGCTCTCGCCACCGCCGCAGCATAGACAGGGCAGTCCATGCTCAACATAAAATGTCCAGCCGGGGCCCCTCTGAAATCGCAATCGCGACAATGTATTGCACCATTACAATCCTTTTGAGGTGACCCGACTGTCCACAACGAATGCACACACGCACCTTCTGTCTACACTTACTCGTATAGTGGTCTATGCTCAAGCATTGGAAGCACCGTTCTACCAGGGGCCTCTGCCGTATGGGAAATGAGAAGTGCTTAATATAGCACCTCCCACCACCCAGAAGTTGGTCCCTGGTCCTTGGGCTACAATCCAGCACTACATTAACCTGAACCATCCCCTGTTTTCCAAGGGCTGGAGAGAGTAACCTCCGGCTGAAATTCCTCATTAGTAAGCTTGCATAAATTTAATTTATGCAGCTCACTCAGGAATTCCTCAGGTGAGATTCTCCTCTCCATCCCATGAACCACAATTGGAGTCTTCTTGGATGCTGCCGAGAGACCGACAGCCTCAAGCTTTTCATGTTCCAGAAAAGCCTTGCGCTCGACAGCAGAAGGCAGTGAAACCGTCACGCAGCCCTGTTTGTTAGTGCGCACATTGTGCACTCTAACACCCACAGCAGGCACAATCTCCTCTACTACCTTCCGCTTAACTTCGGCAGGAGTGTCGCCCTTTTTTCCCTTGACTACCAACGACCACGTCTCAGTTGGCTTGACAGGTTTAACTGCAGGTAAGAAAACCATCGTCTTACCCATCAAACCACCCGAAACTGCGGCCGAGACATCGAACGAAGTTCGCTCAGCAACACTCAATCCCATTGGGACACCAAGGGACTTGGCCCACCTGGCCTATCAGCACCGTTAGGTGTAGCAGCCAATGATCCGACATAAGAAGCCATGCCACCCTCGAGTCGCCCCCTCAGCCTTTCGTGGACTCCCGAGAGAGCCATAATAAGGCCCTCATACTTGGAGGTCAGCTCCACAACCTGTCTGCCAGTCCCAGGGAACTCTGCTATCAGACTCGCCATTTCCAGCTTGATAGCAGCGCTCCTGGCCATGACGTCTGCCAAGGTAAAACCTTCGTCCAAATTGGACGTCCCAATAGAGATCGGTGCAGATCTCGTCTCAATTTTTCCCTCGCCCACCTTATCGGTTTTCTGCTTCATAGATTCCTTTCCCTGTTGCACCTTTTTAAGGATCACCACGGATGCAATCTTGCCTGATGCCAATACGGCATTTTCATCAGCAGCCTCCATAGGAGGCTCTTTAGCCAACAAAGTTGGCACCACAACTACTGGATTAGCCTCAGACATTGAAGCCTTTTTTGGCAACATACAATCTGAGGCAGATGAATCGCTTTTGTTGCGGGCTGCTACCATCCTCTTCTTCTTCAGGGACTCTTCCTCAAAATCCATTGAGGAGTCAGTAGCCACAGAGCTCTCTGAAGAGCTTGGCACCCCCGACGCCTTTCCATCCCCCTTCTTTTTCATTTTTTTCTTCCTCCTAGAATTAGGAACCGTCCCATTCTTCTCCGTACTCCCCTTTAAAAATTGCATCACGTCAATTTTTGCAGTCGGCTTACAGAAAACTTCCTCCTCCGACTCACAGGTCGTAGTCAGCCCAACAAATTTGCTCATTTTTGAGCCTCACCCTTGTAAGAAAAATTCAATTTAACTCACCAATTGACTGCAATTTTCAGTAGTTGGCAATCGTGGTCACCAAATTTACACTTTTAACTAAGTTGGCAAACGTGTAAGAAAATTCTCTTCACTGGTTCAACCAATCAAAAAATACCACTAATCACTCCTCTTTCTTAGCCAATCACAGTTTTATCAGTCCCTGTCTGTTTATCCAATCACAAAAATTGCATCAGTCACTATCTGTATACTATGCTCTTTACCACAACTCTACACTTTGTTCACAACCAATCAGAAAATTCACAATTAAATATTTCTATTGCACGGAGCACTCACCAAACCCGTCTATTCACTTCGACAGCATGAGAGTTAATGAATCTTTCGACCAGTCAGAGATCAGAGTCTCAACTTGGGCTTTATAATCTTTAAATGCACGAAAAACATCGTTCTTCAAAAACCTTACTTCGCACAAACGCCAACGGCTCGAATCGTCATTAAAAATGACGAATTATCTCGAGTTTGCTAAAGAATCGACTCTGGAAGGTTCCCACATCTTAGTGTTGACAAAATCAAAAAAATTTGAGCTTCTATTTGACTTCTCTATTATTCTATATACAATACACAATCATAATAAATAAACTTTAACATTGGATTTGTGTCCAATACACTACTACTATACCGGCCAAGACCACCACATGCTTTTTTTAAATGAAACGCTTTACCGCAAATGCACATTGAACGCCCGATTCTCCACTTCTTCTACTTTTGCATTTGAAACACTCCATATTTAACATTAATAAATTTATTTCAGTGATTTAAGCACCCAATACACTTTAAGTCTTTATCTTGTGTGCACCGGTGAAATCTGAAAAAATATAATAAAAACACTATCTTTACTCTACGAATGTCACAATCAACGGCTAGACAGAGACAGACTAGACAGAGACAGGCTAGACAGAGTCAGACTAGACAGAGTCAGACTAGATAGAGTCAGACTGGACAGAGTCAGGAATTAAAAACACCCAAACTTTCACAAAGGTCAGAAACTATCTTACGTGAACAACAGGCGCACAAAGGCCTGGTAGGTATAATCGATAGCTTTGGGGCACCTGGTGGCCTTAAACAACAGGCACCCAAAGCCCTTGTAGGAAGGTTCGACAGGCTTAGGGCTCTTGATGGCTTGCACCTCGTGAGTCCCCAGCTCTGTCGAGGTTCTTCTTTAGATCTGCCATTTATTCCGGTTTCTTCTTTCGAAACTCGTCGTTATTGCTGAACGTTAGAAAGACTCAAAGAGAATGCGTTCACTTAAGCTGATAACTCAAGCTTCATTTCGGTTCATCACCATCCCTTAACGACCTTATCTGGAGCTTTCTAAAAATATATGTATGTCCTAATTTTTCTTAGATTCGATCTAATCCTGTAGAATTAAGTTTTTTTTTTATCAAAATACGAATTGAATACACAGTTTAATTTAATAGATGCCTTGAGAAACCGCAGAGCAAAAAAAAAAAAAAAATTAAGCCTTACAAAATCATTAATCCCAAAACAAAAAAAAAAAAAAATGTTCTTATTCTTTCGGTGAGTAGATTTTCAGTGAATGTGTACGTTACTTGAGCAAAATTCAAATATCAAAAATTCAGGCAAATATTAAAACTATCCACACAAATGCTGTTATTTAAATGAGTAATTTAAACACTATCAAATCGTTATAGTCTTTCGACGGGACAAGCTCATAAAACCTTTTTTTTTGACTATGTATTATTTTGTCCTTAATGTTATTTGAAATGTTACAATTTTTATTTTTAACATTATGTTCTCGAAAATTTAATTATTTTATTTCAAAAAAAAATAATATGTTGTACAAGACTGAATACTGAATATCATTTTTTTTTTTATAAACCATATATTTATATTTAATTTTTTTAATTAAGGAGGCTGATTCAGCCTTGTTTTGAATTTGATGGAAAGAAATATTTTTTAGTTAAACTATATTAAGTTTTTATGGTTCTCTACGTCAATATTGAATATATTTGTACTAATGCTCTGAAAAAACTTCACTTGTTTATGATTATATTTTACATTTCTACTCATAAATCATATTACATACATAAAAAAAGTTATTTATTAAAGCGCAAAATAAATATTTGTGAATAAAGGCTATCGTTCTTTTATTTAATTTTTTTAATATTTAAGAAATTATAAATTTTTTCAACCAAATTGAGTTCTTGAAACTCTACTTCAATGTTCATAACTGAAAAATATAAGTGGATTTGTATTGAAACCCACATTGTTGGAGGCTCTAACATGAAATGTTCTGAGCCATTAATATTTTTTGTAACTTATTATAAGTTTCATTTTTAAATTAAAAATTTAAATATAAGTATATAAACAAACATTTATACTATATAAATCTATTTATTATGAAATTATTTTTAATAAAGTTTTTATACAAAGTTTCTGAAGAAGAATCGTTCTTACTGTTTTTTTTTTTTGTCTAGAAAGCGGTCTTTATCTACGGTAAGCTTTTGGCGTATTTATGGGCGTTTCAACAATAACATTGATCAAAATTATAATAAGGTCTTGGAAATGGTCTTCGTTTGGTGTGGCTGAGTCCTAAGCTGTTCTCACGAGGTTTTTTTTATTATATTTAATTGTATTTAGTGGGTGTTTTGTAAGTGGCAATGCTTTTGAATTTTTTGAGTTACAATGCAGGTGGGAATAGAATTTGGCTAGACATTCCACATTCGTGTAGTGTGACTAAAATATGAATCTCTATATTTGACCATACGTACGTTAGTAGTTTAAGTCAAGGTAAAACTGTTGAGCATTCCTAGTGAGTCGGGTGTTTCAGGGGAGGAATTCAACTGGCCATTTCGTTGGATTACTGTTTATAAAAACATCGATAAAACAGAATGAGACAAGTAACGTTTCAACGATGTTCAAGAGAATCAATCGATCCTACAATTGAAATATCACCTATTTGTATTAACACTCTGCTTTGTAGCCTATCAAGTAGGAGCTGATTTTTTGATTAGCACAAACCAGATGTAGGAAAAATATTCAAGTTTTGGATGAATGTATGTTTTATAATATAGAAGCAGATCAGAAATGGCGAAAATTTTCCTGTATCGTCTTAAGATAGCTATGCACTCTTAGCGTTTTTGGTGACTTCTAATATGTGGTCATTACAATGAAGATCATCGTTTGCACTCATATCAAGTACTTCATGAATAATGGTAAAATAAATAGGGTGGCGCAACAGAGCGTGGAACCCAGCGCATTTCTTACAACCATGCTTTGTGAGGGAATGGATGGGACCTACAATTTTCTGCCGTTTCCAAACGCCTAAGAGAAAGCCCTTTTCATGGCAATGAATTTACTAACGAAGGACTTGCCAATTCCTCTCAGTTTTAATTTAATTTTTTAATTTTGGTGGGACTACCGCCCCATTTATTAGCTTAATAAAATAAATAAATAAATAAAAAAATAGGGTGGCTCAACAGAGCGAGGAGCCCCTGGGCCTAGCGCATTTCTCACAACCAAACCTTGTGAGGGAATGGAGGGGACCTACAATTTTGGGCCGGTTCCGAACGGCTAATTGAGAAAGCGCCTTTCATGGCAGTGAATTTACTAACGGAGGACTTGCCAATTCCTCGCGAAAGGCGATACCCGTGGAAAAACATTTTTGCCTCTGCTGGGACTCGAACCTCGAACCTCTGGATTAGCAGGTGGACATGCTAACCATCGCACCACGGGTACCATTAATATTAGCTTAATACAAGCTTGAAATAACTTAAACACTAAACTTAAACTAATTAAAACTAAATTAAACTACAAGAATGAGAAACGGTTTAAAGTCGAAAAGAAAAGCAACAGAATTAATCTTACTCATCATGCGGGTTAAGGGTTCGTTGAGACCATAGGATTTACGATGAGCAGGAAGTAAAAAGAATCGGGATGATCTTACATTTCGGGGATTAGCGTTGAAAGACATAATGTCTAAAAGGGAGGAGCGAACAGTGTTGCCAGTAAGAAGTCGGTGAATGAATATGATGTCGAAGACAGGATGAGCAAGTTTCTAACATCGCAGAGATCCCGAAGGGAAAAGAGCAGAAAACGACGTTAAACACTTTCGATCCTTGAAATATGAACCTTGATATGGAGCCCATACTAGCGATGCATACTCAAGGAGAGAGCGAACATAGGCAATATAGAGAGATTTTGTTACAATGGGGTTGCGGAACTCTTTGGACCATCTCTTGATAAAACCAAGGGCGGAATTAGCTCTTGATATTACTTCGTCAATATGAGAACGAAAATTTAATTTGCCGTCGCAGAGAACTCCAAAATCTCGGATAAGCGCACACGGTTTATAGAAAGGTTCAGACGATGATAGGATCTGGGGGGAGGTTTATTACTCTTATGTGAATTTTATGGAATGTTTAATTCAAGGAAGTATTTAGAACACCCGCTGTTGGGATTCGAACCACGAACCTCTGGGTTAACAGGCCAGGCAGACATGCTAACCATCACGCCACGGGTAACACAATGAATAATGGTAATAGGAGAATATTAAGCTTTAGGGACAAAAGAGAATTCTAGTTGGTTCTTATTACCCCATGTTACAACGCTGTCAAGGGTAGAATTAAATGAGCTATTCATACCCCGCCACATCTGAAGAGCAAGGACATGAAGTTGGAAGCGATTATGAAAAGTTGAAAATTGAATCGTCGGTAAAATATTTAAAATGATTTGAAGTTTCGGAACAGAGATCGTTTGTCAAAACAAATAAGTGAGTCGGTGAGTATCAGATTTGAGAAGATCCCACATAACTTGTACTGTAAAGCCTGAAAAATAGTTTTCCATCCAACGAAGAATAAATTCATCGATACTAAAAGCAAGCATTTTCGACAACAGAGCCTGATGTTGAACTCAATCAAACCTGTAAACCTTTCGGCAATAAAGATTCAAGACAGTAGAAAAACACCTCTTCAGAGTAAGGACGGGGATACGATATGGATCCATGGACTTATATGTACAGTGAGGGCCATTAATATTCGGCGTTAACCATTTATCCTTTAAGAGTGTTGGGTTTATCGAAACTTTAAGCATGGAACCAGTCAGGTAATGGTTTTGGGGTGCATATCGGCAATGAACATCGGGAATTTGGTGTTTATTGAGAGTTTAGTGAATAAAAAATACTTTTTAAAGATTCTAAGAAAAAATTTATTTTTTATTTATTTTTTTTTTTAAACACTATTTTCTCTAAAATTCTTTTATAATTTAAGAAATTTCCCTGCAAAAATTCCTTTTTATCGTTCAATTTCATGTTTTTTTTGTTCAAAATAAAGCTATTTTAAGAAATTAAAAAAAAAATTAAGATTAAAATTTCCATTTGCTTAATTTCTCTCGTTCTTTTACTACTACTTTTATATATATTGAAACAATAGTCCTATATCTTGTGAAAAAACTGCCCATCACGGAATGTTTAATGAGGGTTCTATGAGAACGTGTTTTAACAATCAATTCTATTGCACAGAAGAGAAAAGTTCGTGAAGCATGTGTGTTTAAAACAAATTTAAATTTGCATAATAATTTATGCTTGGTTTTAGCAGAGGATAAGCTACGGTAGACTTCGAGTTCTTTCAGAAGATGTCAATGTTATTTTGGACTTTGATGACATGAAATGCCGGATGCACTTGCGTTTAAAAAGTACCACTTTGAGAAGGATTGTGAGTCTTATGCCAGAAAAACGTAGTGGGTGGACAATAATGAGCATGAGCTTCTCGTCTTTCTCTATTAGATGGCATCTGGGTGCAGCTACAGACTTGCTGGTGGGTTCGTTGGCATGAGTAGATACACCATCAAACTTTACTTCACAAAATGCTTGACTTCTTCTGTGGATCTATGCGGCATCTCGTAAAACCTGTTCCGCCCATGGACTAAGAAGAAATCGGCTTCAAGTTCAGCAGGCGTTCTCGATGCAATATTTTCAAAAATGTCATCGGAGCAATAGACGGTACTCACATCCGAATACAATGTCCACTAAGGAAACATGACGAGTATTTAAACTACAAACGTTTCTACTCCATCCAGTGCCAATGTGTATTAGAAAGCAAATTGATGTTTAATGATGTTTTCGTGGGATTCCCCGGGTCAGTACATGACACTCGAGTAAGTACAAAGAATACCTATACTCCAATAAAGCAAAGTAATCAAACTACAATTTCAATTAGGTGCTAAAGAACAGTCTTATTTACAAAAATTATTTGCTTGGTGATAGTGGGTATGCATGTCGTCTACAGCCACTTGCTATTATAACTCCTTTTAAAAATCCGAATGCTGATGAAAAAAAATTTAACACCGTTCATAGTAAGGCTAGAAACGTTGTAGAATGTGCTTTTGGAATAATGAAATCGAGATGGAGAAATATTTTTAATAAAGCACTTGAGCTCAAGATCGAAAACTCAATAACAACCATATTTACGGCAACTGTTTTGCACAACATTTGTATTGAAGGCGATGACTTAGGTAAGTACTTCTGTAAGCTATGTTTAGTCGATATACATATACATATATATATATTTTTCTTTTCTTACAAAGGTCCCCCAATAGAGGAACGAATGGACGAGAACGGTGTTGATGATCTTTTAGCTGAAGACGGCGACGCAAGCGAAGCATTGGTGTTTCGCAATTCACTTTTACAGAATTTACTTTTGTCGTCTCGGTAAAATAAAACTTTTTTGAGTAGATTGTTGAAAAAGTGTATTTAATTTATTTAATCTTCTTCTGACGAAGAAACCAAAAGGCCATCTACATTAATGTCGGGATCATCCCTAGAAACCTTTTGGCCAAAAACGGCCATTAACCCCCCAATTTGTTTTCTTAATTTCTTATCGCGTTTCATGCAATACCTCTCATAATCTGTGAGCTTTTTCGGTTGAGCTCCTCGTGAATTCGATGACGCTGGTGAACTTCTGTTTAACGTGGATAAACTTGATGAACTGCATGGACGGTTTGAGGGGGGATGTTGGCAATTCTAATGTCGTGAACGAGAATTCTCCCACTATTGAGGGGGAAGGTGGAGGAGATGGTACAAATGAACTGTCGATGAGGAAGGGAGGATGGTAGTTATGTTTAGATGCTGCATATTCGTTAAACATTTGGAAATATGGCCAGTTTTCCATATCCTTCTCCTTCGTTGAGGCATCATCTCCAGCTACATCACCTGTCTGTTGCTCAAAAAATGAGTAGGGTTGAGAAAACAAAATAATTTTAAAATAAACCGTTCTAAGAAATAATTCATAATTCATTATATTTTTCCACAACTGCCTGCATGCTCTAAAATCTTTTGAAGAATCATTAAAACGTTCGGCAACACGTCTGTAATAGAATAAATAAAAACATTTTGAGCATAATATAATAAGAGTAAATATAATTTGACACATACCTCCATAGTTTAGTTTAGTTTAGTTTATTTATTGACTGCTTAACAACTATAAGATACAATATCTTTTAAGGCAGTTATAAGCTAATTTTACAGAAAGAGCTAAATAGAGAAAAAAAAATTTATCAAAAATTTGAAATTATGAGCAAAAATTTAAAAATCTAAAAATTTAAAATTCTAATTACAATTTGCAAGATCATTTATGTATTTATTCGAAAGTGTTTTATTAAAACCTTTTTAGTTCTTGTTGCATTTTGGGTTTCTTTAACATGACGCGGTAATGAATTCCAAAGACGCACGGAATTAACAAAAAATTGACGCTCAGATGTTAAACACGAATGCTGAGGATGAATTAGCTGACGAGATCTTACCGAAGACGCGATAGTAATTTTGTTAAAACAATATTGTGGTTGGCGTGTAATCAGTATGTCAGAGAGCAAAATTAAACTTCGAAGCTCAACGTAGCTATCAAAAGGCATCCCCAACAGCACTTTAGGCAAATTAGAAAATCTATCGTATCTTCGAAGACCAAAGACGAAACGCACGGTACTGTTATAGGCGACGTTGAGTTTTCGCTTGCTTGCATAGTTGCAATTACAGTAAATTTCACAGCCGTATATCAATATCGGAATTACTAAAGTCTTTGCAAGAAGTAAACGTGTTTTAAAAGGTGTAAAAGTTTGAGTTACCCATAAAGTACGTAGTACTCCATACACTTTGCCAACAAGTTTGTTTATATGGTCATCCCAAGTCAGAACGCGGTTAAACGTCACGCCGAGATTATTTGCAGTTTTTACATAATTTATTGGGAAATTATTCAATACGATTGGAGGAAAATAAACAAGATCAAGACTTTTTCTTGAAATAACAATGCATTTGGATTTTTTTGGGTTTAAAATGAGACCATTTACTTCGGACCAACTTTGAATTTTTTCGAGATCTTTGTTGACACAGAAAGCTCCATGCTCTATGAGCCCCAGGGGGCAGCTAAAATACAATTGGACGTCATCTGCGTACATATGAGAAGAGCAATTATCAAATAAAGATGGAAGTTCATTAACGTACATTGAAAACAGTAGTGGACCAAGTATAGAACCCTGTGGAACACCTTTAATGTTCGGGAGGAAATTAGACAATCTACCATCAACTTGGACTGCTTGTTTTCTGTCAGTTAAATAAGAATAAATAAGCTTAGTAGCACTCAGTGAAAAATTGAATTGATTTTTAAGCTTTTGACATAAGTTGACGTGGTTGACTGTGTCGAAGGCCTTTGAAAAATCGAGCAGAACCAAAAATGTAACCTCATCTCTATCCAAAGCTTGCCTTATATCTTCAGTTACGTTTAAGAGAGCGGTAATACAGCTGTGTTTTTTACGAAAGCCAGACTGCATCGGTGTTAGCATTGAGTTTGCCGTAAGGTAAACGTTGATTTGTTTTTGTAAGATTCTTTCAAATACTTTCGATAGATACGGTAAGATAGAGATAGGGCGGAATTCAACACCTTTAGCATTTTTTGGAATTGGTATGGTTTTAGCTTTCTTCCACAAATTTGGGTAAATTCCTGACGTGAGAATAGTGTTGAACATATAGGAAAGATAGGGCAGTATAATTGGTAGAATCAAGTACAGAAATTTTGGATGAATATCATCCAAACCAACAGCATTTGACCTTATAGAAAGCAAACCCTCAACTACGCTACGTCAGCACTATCCACGGCACGGAAACCAAAACCTGAATGATCTGACTGGCCGGTGAATAATGATACGTTTCCTGCGTTAGGCAATTGAACCAGTGTTGATTGCGCGGCAATAAAAGTTTTGTTGAGGATATTAACATCAACATCCATTAAAAGCCCATTTCTTGACTTGCCAATTCCCGTTTTGCGTAGGTTTTCCCACAGTTGTTTTCCTTTTAACGAGGTGCTAAGCTGGTGAGAGAGGATTTTCGATTTTTCCAATCGTATTTCAGCAACAACTTTGTTGCGGAGTGAACAGAAAGTACGCCTCAGCTCTGTCAATCGGTAACACTTCCACGTGGTATAAGCTTCATCTCGTTGTTGCATCAGGAATCGAATATTAGGAGTAAACCATGGTTTATGGTTAGACTTTAGAACTTTGGTTTTTACAGGAACGTAAGTGTCAAAAAGAATTTTAATATTTTGAGTTAAGAATTCTAGCTGCTCATTCGAAGACTGCATATAAAAAATATTATCCCAGTTAGTTGAAAATTGATGTGATTAAAATCTCGATACGAAATTTGCTTACTCGAATAAATCAAAACTAAATACCAGAGTTAGAAAGATCAAATCATGCTTGGAAAAAGCAGGGGCAGAGAGCTGATCATATAAGGCTACATCCTTCATATTACTTACTAGAAATAGGTCCAAGAGAGTTGCATCTCCTCCAAAGAAATGAGTTGGAGTACTTATATTTACAGGTCGGAGATTAAACGTAAGCATATTATGCGTAAGATTATTGCTCTTCAAAAGGTTGCTATTGAAGTCTCCACATAAAACAATATTAGGTGAGCTAAGCGAAATTTCTTCCAAAAGAGTGAAAAGGGGTGACAAGTCTATGTTCTTGTTAGGCCTATAGATTGCACCTAAAAGAAGATTGCCCTCATTGCCCAAAATTTCAATGAAAATGTATTCGATACTACTACCCGAATCAGAAATTAGCTTCAGTTTGCATTTTATATTTGTTTTGACATAGATTGCCACACCTCCCCCAACACGATTTATTCTATTAAAACGAAAAACACTGTAACCCTCTAAACTGCAAATCTCATCACTTAAAACATCATTCAGCCATGTTTCGGTAACACAAATTACATCCACATCTGAATTGACAAAAGTATCGCGAAATTCATCTATTTTCGGTAGTAGGCTTTGCGCGTTGATATGACAAATCCGGAGCCCACATTTCTGCTGGCTCAGAATTCTGACCATGGAACGCAATGCTCCACTCTTATTCATACCTACACAACAAGGACGAAAAAGGTATACTAGTAAAAAATTAAAGAATGAAAAGAAGAAACAAGAGAGATTAATTGAGAAGTTTAATCAATATTCAATATTAAATAATTCAAATAATAAATAATTGGTATAAAAAGAAGAAAATATGAAGTATAATTATAATATATCAGACTTCCGATCTGGCAACGTCCTCGAGTCCCTCGATGCAGTCAATATGCACAGCTGAGTCTTCATTTTGACGTTTGACAAAAACAATTCTTCGTGCAGTGTACACAGTTGACAACAATTTACGTTTTTTTAATGCGAGTGCACGTTGAAGAATATTTTTGTTGTGCTATAAGCTCTCGCGTATATGGATGGAAGATGATGATGTTAAAGGGGTATTATCGACAGCGAGATGAATGTCTTTTAAGCAAAGCGGTTTGTTATTATTTTTTTTTTTTCTGTATTTCGCACTTGAAGTTAAAACATAGTTCTTGTCGAATGGTGAATTGAATTTTAACATTATCGCGGAGTTGGGTGAATTTGGTTTTGGACGAGTGCGGTATATATTGCTAAGAGATGGTGGCTTAATGTCAATTGTGTTGCACACTAAATTAAAAATTGATTTTAAATTTTCATTGGGCAAGTACGGCACCCCAAACATAAAAGCATCTCTAGCAATTTGGCGATTTTCATAATTATTTAAAGACTGCTTTAATCGGTTTATTTCGTCGGCGGTGTTTTCTAAGTTAATGTTTACGCTAGAGAGCTCTGCAGTTTTTTCTGCTAGCGAAGCTTCAGTATTTTTGCATACCGTGCTTACGTTAGCCAGTGAGACCTTAAGGTTGTTTACTTCGGTTATGAGTGAAGCAATCCATCCATCGTTCATATTTGCATTTTTGGATGTAAACATGTCGTTCAACTCAATTCTTATTTGAATTAGTTTTAGTTTTTCTTCGTGAGACCCTAAAAAAACAATTCCATTTTCATAATTATGTATATGTGTTTTTCGATGAAAAAAAGGTCTAACTTACATTTATTATAAAGTTTTCTCATTATTCTTTTTTTTGTGCCGTCCATGCTGCTTCAACTGCTTGTCGTTAATTCAACAAAAAAAAAAGTTGTGAAATCAATAAGAACTAGACACACCTCTCTTTCGTGACAAACGTCAAATTTTAACCTCCGTGCTCCGTGAGCAGGCTAAATGGGTTAAAATTTTATTCGCTCTTATTGATCACGCTAGTGTCATATTTTAACCCATTTAACCCAATTTTAACCCAATACACACACAGCCTTAAACCTGAAGGCCCTAGTTTTGTCAATAGTATTACTTCTACCCAAAGATGTAAGGAAGAATCGTATCGATATTTGCATTGCTTGAAAAACGGTTCAAATTTCATTGAAATCGTTGCACCCGTTTTAGCTAATGGCTGCATGGGAAGAAGCATTTGTTTCTGTAGCAAGAGTCGAGCTATGCCTCACTCAACTAGGGTTACCATTTCAGAAAAAGACAAAATGGGGACTTTGAGTTTTGCTAAGCGGGACAGTTGGGCTTAAGGGGGACAAAATTAAAAAAAAATCCACTTTTTTAGTTTAAGAAATAAATAAAAAACAACTTAATTTTTATTATACCTTTGGTTTTTATTCGGCCCTATCGTGGTAACCGTCGGAGCGGAATTCTCTCCGATCGGAGACATTATGCTTCGTGGTAGTTCTCCGATCGGACGTTCCAACGTTCTCCGATAAGTTTTTGTTGCGGAGATTTTAGTTTTGGGAATGCAATGCATTGCCGCATTTGTGAAAAATTTCTTACGTTGACAACTACTTCGAAGCAAAATTGAATCTCCGAAAAAAGATGCGTTGCGGAGAAAACTCGGCTCCGACGGTTACCACGATAGGGCCGATTAAAAAATAAACAGAAAAAAAAAGATTTAAAAAAGGAACATAGGCTCAGGTATTCATGTTTTCCTATACACATTCAGTGAGATAAAGGTAAGAATAAATCCTTTACAAATTATATTTATCTCCAGATTTTATTTTTTGTAAGAAACTGTCATTTCCATATATAAATTTGTAAAAGTCATTGCAACTCAATTTGTAGTTATAGTATATGTGACCAAAAACATTAAAATATGACAAAAACATATCTTTCTAAATAAAATTTAGAATAAAGCGGGCAGAGTGACAGAAAGAAAACAACTTTTGCAGTTGAAGTTGGATACGGTTCGTTGTATGGTATAAAATGAATGTATCCAGTTGTAGGGAAATTCAAAGTTATGATGGAAGTATCCACAAAATTACTTAAGAAAACAATTAGAACAGAAAATTCAAAATTTAAGAACGCAGTTTTTTAATAAAATGGTGAAAAATTAAGGATGTGTTAAAAAGGGGGACATTTGCGTTCCCCTTAATAATTTCCTGTTTTGGGGGAGTAGTTTCTTGTTGAGATGAAAATGAAGGACTGTCCCCCTAAAAGGGGGACGAATGGTAACCCTACACTCAACCCTTTTACTATGTACTTCGATTTTTATCCAGGAATGCAGACCACAACCTGAGCCTCATTTCACGGGCTTCCTAAAAACTCCAACATGTAGCCTTACCGCAAAAAATAAAAAACTACGGATAATTTGTTGGCGTTGCTACAGGGCATTTATCTCTCGTCAAGCATCATTAGGTCATGCCATACTCATTGAATCCTAATATAAAGATGATAACACCCCGGAGAACTTTGGATGTGAATGTCCGGATTTTTTTCAAATTAGGGTTTGCTCGACGTAGACATAGTTAGAGTTGGGAACATAGGCTCCTTATCATTACAGCATCCTATGTCTTTTCTATGATCATTTTGGAAGCTATAACAAAAGGAGGTTTGCTATCTGGAAGTACCTGTGGCCGAAATACTGCATCAGTCATCGAGTGAGTGAGCACTATTTTTCTCTGAAACTCGCTCCATAGTACCCAACATCAGTCTGCTGTTCATTTATCAACACTAATTCGTTCAAATACCTGATGAAAGAATGTCAAATTGTGGTACTTTGTGCTCAAAAATGTGAGAAGTAAGTTTTTATTTAAAAAAGGCCTAAGACAGAAGAAATAAATAAATACATTTATGGAAGTTCACAAAAATTAAATGTATTTTTGAAAAATTTCTTTTAGAGTTCAGTACAAAAGGAACCCACAGATGTGGCTTTAATGGAGGACGGCTGTTCAAAGATTTCGAAAGACTCAATAAAGATTTAAAGGAGAAACGGAAATGAAGTGGACTTACTGCCTGAAGAATGTTCCACTTTTGTATCTATAAATAGAAAGTAAAAGAGTTGAAGAATCTGAGGAGACTAAGCCTAATACACTGACCTCGATTCATCTTATGCCTCATCTACTGAAGACATACCATGGTATGAATATTATAGCATACAATAACTGTCCAATTGAAGGGAATGGCACTGTTTTCGTCAAATTTTAACATCGATATACAACGTAAAGTACTCTAATCCAGACGCAAGGACTAAGACTAGGACTTCTAATTATCGATGTACATAAGTTGTTTTTCTTTTCCTCGTAAAATCACTGCTCATTGATTTCTTAATTTCAGATCAGACAGATTAATGTTTTTAATGCAACTGAATATAATTCAAGTAACTAAGAGAAAACAAATTTAAATTTAGCATACAAAAAAGCTATTTAATATCAGGCAGAAGGCCACAGAGTTAACAGGTGAGCTTATACCATAAGTCTTAATAAACCATTTATTTCATCTAAATTAAAATTAAAAAACCAGCTTTTAACCATCCTAAGAAATAAGTATTTAGTACGTATGCAACGAGTATTCAGTGGTAATTTATTAAAAAGTCTTGGTGCTACGGATGTAAAGAAATTAAGGAAATGTGTTGAGTTGTGAGACGGAACGAAAGCAAGATATCCTTCACTACTACGTAGTTTATCGCCATACTTGTCATTACATATTATGTAATGACAAGTATGGCGATAAATAAGTTGACCGCTCCTTGAAAACAATGTTTTCAATACTTTGTAATAGTAAAGATGTTTTAAAGGCAGTATACCAGAATT
Organism: Melanostoma mellinum; assembly: GCA_914767635.1. Classification (NCBI taxonomy): domain Eukaryota; kingdom Metazoa; phylum Arthropoda; class Insecta; order Diptera; family Syrphidae; genus Melanostoma; species Melanostoma mellinum. The sequence continues at coordinate 80,416,203 of OU612059.1, read as the reverse complement.
AAAAAATAGAGGAAAGCTATGATCTAATCTTCTTTTATTAAAAACAATTCTGATAATGTTTTTTTGTACAACTAATAAGGGATTCAAATAGGGCTCTATCGGCAATCTCCTACGGAATTTTGTTTCCCACGGAATTTTTTGTTCCCACGGAACATTACGACCGATCGTGAACCTCCTTCGAAATGAATCTCCCACGGAATAAATTTTAACAACCTAAAATATTAAAAATGACTTCAAAGATAGTTTTCGAATATGTTCTATAGTGCTCTAACAAGAATAAAGTAGAAATCTCCCTGGAATGCGATACAAATTCAGTAAAATGGCAGATAATTTCCCATGGGAAATTCATTCACGATCGCTCAAAATTCCGCAAGGAACTTTCGAACATCATTGCCGATACCAATTTTCCGAATATGGGAAATGTTTTCAGGGAATTTTTATTCACGATAGAGCCCATAGTTTTTATTAAGTTTTGTGGTTACAATGTAAAACTTTTTTTGAGGTAAGAAAGTGAAACTTTTGTATGAATTTTAACCACAAAAGTAATTATAGCTTAAAATTCGCTTGAATCTTAGGCTATTATTACTTTTTTGGTTAGAATTCATAAAAAAAAATTTGAAATTTCAATTATTAAAAAGTATTGCATTTTTATTGGCTAAAATTACTGTAAACGAGACTTACAGCTTTTATCAACTGTGCAAAAGGGGCTTGCAGTTTTTTTTGTACATTTCTCCTACTATCCCATTTGGAAAATTGTTGGAATAGTTGTTATTGTAGAAATGTCGTTTGACCACTCTGCACTGGGAATCTATTCTTTGCGTGTAAGTGCCATCTTCTCCCACAAACGGATTGTCTGGATCACTGTCATAAACTTTTTTTTTAGAGATATCCCCATGCTGTGATAAACAATCGTACGCCTTCCAACAATCCGTACGTGTTGTTGTGGCCAAAGCAACATGCTTTTTTATGATGGGTATCAGCACCTTAAATAAAAACGATATTAATACAATAAGACATTGTTAATTTAAGAGATAGATACCACGGCACTTCTAATATTATCTGGGAATACTTCCAACCGCATATCTTCAGATCCATCCTGTATCATACCCAGGACCCAGTGACCGTCAACCCGCCGTCCTTTGATAAATTTCCGCCGTCCAAATTTACTTTCGTCAATTTGAAAGACGCAACCAGGACCTTAAATTTTTCCCTCTTCCTCTATTGTATCGAAGTATTGGTCAACCACTACTTCTCTACAAAAGCTGAACCAATTAGCTATTGTCATAGTAGAAATGCAGCCAGACCCTGAAGTGGGATCCTCCCTCTTTATCAATTGTTAGTTATCAAATATTTATCTATATTGTATATATTCACATACACATATATATATACAGGGTGATTCGCATAAGGTGTGACAAAAAGATAGGGTGTGTAGGTTGGACCTAGACAAGCAAAAAATCGTATGGGAGGGGGGGTCCATTTTCCCCCGTTTAGGCGGGAGGGGCAATTTAAGAAAAAAGTCACTAAAAATTGGAAAAAAATTATTTAAAAATAACGGTAGTACCTACAGAGTCTTACTATAGCATTTTGAAAAGCCAAAAACTTAAACATTAATTTAAATTTAAAACTAAGTTGTTCAAGTAAATAGTTTTTGAAATATTAATTTTCAAAGTCAAAATTTTGAAAAAAAAACATAATTTTTTTTCTTAAAACCACTTTTTTTCCAAATTTTACGTTATTAAGTAATATTTTTCTAGCTTATTTTCAATGCTTTTATTTATTTTTGATCAAACACAAAAAACCGGATGTCAAAATAACCTGTAGTTTTTGAGAAAACCAAAAACTACAAAAACGACTTTCGTCAAATTTTTTTTTTTTAATTTTTTTTTTCGTTACTGGACTTTTAAGTGAATTCTCAATAAAAAAAGTAAAGAGAAAATCCATCCTTTATTTCGTAAGTTCACTAAAGAATCCAATAACGAAAAAAAAAACTTTAAAAAAAAATTTTTTGACAAAAGTCGTTTTTGTAATTTTTGGTTTTCTCAAAAACTACAAGTTATTTTGGCATCCGGTTTCTTGTATTTGATCAAAAATAAATAAGAGCATTGAAAATAAGCCAAAAAAATACTACTTAATTACGTAAAATTTGGAAGAAAAGTGGTTTTAAGAAAAAAAATTATGTTTTTTTTTCAAAATTTTGACTTTGAAAATTAATATTTCAAAAACTATTTACTTGAACAACTTAATTTTAAATTTAAATTAATGCTTAAGTTTTTGGCTTTTCAAAATGCTATAGTAAGACTCTGTAGGTACTACCGTTATTTTTAAATAATTTTTTTCCAATTTTTAGTGACTTTTTTCTTAAATTGCCCCTCCCGCCTAAACGGGGGAAAATGGACCCCCCCCTCCCATACGATTTTTTGCTTGTCTAGATCCAACCTACACACCCTATCTTTTTGTCACACCTTATGCGAATCACCCTGTATATACTTCCACGCGAAGCAGTACATCAAGTAAAATATCCGCGCCACTGACTGGCATATGAACATTATCAAACCACATATTTTGAGCACGTGAAATACGTTTTTTGCCCTTACATAAACCTCTTTGGCACTCGAAAAAACCAATCGCGGTATTCCGGAGCTATACAGGCATTTCAACGCGATGCACTCGACATCTCTTGCTTTTTGACAAGAAACCCAACTCTTCAGCTGGTTGGACTGCTTGTCTCCATCCTCTTTGAAAGGCCTATCAGAGTCCTAAGGATTGTGTTATTACAATACGTTACCAATAAAAAAAAAATTGTATATTTACTATTGGATTCTGATAACCCCTGCAGTTAGTCGTTGCCCTACTTCACCCAAAGTTGAGGGCAATTCTCCTTCATTCATTGCTACAAAATCTCCTGATCCTTCCATTTTTACACTTTTGCACTTGCTTTTTTAACCACAATGTGTTGATAGTTGTCAAACCTTTCAGCATATTTCGTTAAAAATCTGACTGTTTTTGTTCAAAAACAAAAACCCAAAATTTCCCTCAACAGTAAGCAAAATTGATGGGTTTAATAACTTCCTTCAAATCTAAGAGAAATTTTTTCAAAAAATGAAAATTTTCGAAAAAATCTTCCGAAAATTAAATATTTGGTATCACTGCAAAAAGTAAGAAAGTCAAATTGACATCCATATGGCAGCAGTTTGTTTACTTCTGTAATAAATGTCAAAATACAAATGGATTTAAAATTTAACAAATAATTATAAATTAAATAAAGCATTCTTGTTTTTTATATTTTTTTTTATTGAAATACATAAATACAAAGTGTTGTGGTACCCGTGGCGTGATGGTTAGCATGTACTCCTGCTGACCCAGAGATTCGAGGTTCGAATCCCAGTAGAGGCAAAAATGTTTTTTCACGGGGAACTGACAAGTCCTCCGTTAATAAATTCATTGCCATGAAAAGCGCTTTCTCAATTAGCCGTCCGGAACCGGCAGAAAATTGTAGGTGCCCTCCATTCCCTCACAAGGCATGGTTGAGAGAAACGCGCTAGGTCCAGGGGCTCCTCGCTCTGTTGCGCCACCCTATTTATTTATTTTTTGTAATGTACAAAGAACAGTAAATTTTTTAAGTAGAATGCGAGCTTTGGGGTTCATTTTCTTTTTCTGAAGGACAGGTATTCTGTTTCAATGGAAAAAACTGGCGGAAAATCAAATTTTTAAGTTCAAATATTAAGATTTTAGTCCTTTTCAACGATAGAATTTCAAAATATTTCCAATCATTGATTTGTGACATGAAATTAGAGATATTTTGCTCAAAATTGGAACATTTTCGAACTAATTTGAAGCAAATAGTCATAAAAGGGCCTTCAAATCTGATCTCTTTATCACTACAAAATAACCTTTTTGTAAATGTGCGTCCTTTTTGATTTTCATGTATTCGTCCTTTCTAAGATCATCTCCTAAACGCGTCAAAGTTTTTTTCAATGTGAACAGTGCTTTTTGTGTTTAATAGATCGGGAAAATGTCGGAAAATTTTTCCCTCATGATTGTCTTTGTCAGTAATAAAGGCGGGATCTAAATTGTGTTCGTTGGTTACTTCTTTCACAAGGAAAAAGTCAATGCCAACAGGATCGTTTATTGGTGTTGTGCTGCGCCCAAGGTTAAGTGCTGCAATCCATCCATGGATATCTGAATATCATTGGCATTTGGCCTAATAAAAGCAGTTAGGTAAACGGCCAGGTTTGGTATTGCCACTTTAAAGCTGCTGCCGAGCAAAACATCAACCTGAGCCCGGAGCTGGTCATCTCCGTTTTTGAGAAGGCCATAGTCACATCATGCCAACGACCGGCTTCCGAGGATGTAATTTCCATTTTGGGCAGATTATTTGGAGGTGGATACAACACATGGGGTTCCGAAGGAAGTACGCCACGGAGGAGGCGTTTTCCTTGGAAATGCGTATGTTGAAGGCATTTGCGTTTGTGCTCCACGAGGAAGTCCTCGCATACTTCAACTCCTTCTATGCTTTGCTTCGCCATTGCGAAAGCAAAGAAGTGGTGAAGTGGTTTAAGACCAACTATGTGCAGCACCCGAGAAATGAGAGAACATCTTACGAACAAAAATTTTGGTATGTGGACGTTTTGCTCACAGGTGATCCCAACTTTCCCAGAACCCAAAACAATGTGGAAGCTTGGCACAGGCGCCTTAAGTTTTTTGTAGGGAGATCTCACGCTGGGCTCTACAAGCTTGTCGGTGACTTAGACAAGGAGATCATTGTCGGCAAGCTTAATGTCGACAGGGCAAGGATGGGTGAGGACCGCCCCTTGATAAAGTCAGAAAAGCGGATCGTGAGGTTGCAGAACGTCCTAGGCAACAGGGCACACCAGCACCACACTGACTTCTTGCTCAATATGGCCATAAGCTTGGTTTTGGAGTAACCTGCAAACGGACTCTCTTGTGAACGGACGTGTTTATATGTCGCTCCCGAAAATTGAGAGTTTAGTCGGAATACGTGACATTTTATTCAAACTAAGCTCGGAAAAGCATTAAATAAATCGTTCGCTCTAAAACAAGCCTAGAATTGTGAAAATCCACCGAAGGATTTGCGAGAAAAAGTGTGATTTGCAAAACAATAAATAAAGTGAAAAGTGGAAAATCAACGTGGTCAAGCGGAAATACACCATTCTGTGAGGACCGCCAATAATTTCACGTGTGGTCGTTCTGCGAAACCTCGAATTATTTTCACTTTACACGTCACACACATTTCCGGTTCATTTTGGGTTTGTGGATTTGCTAAGTGGCATAGGAACAGCCGCTGTAACCTAAGGTCACACCACAAATCCGGATCTGCAGCAGCCCGAGAGAGGAGCTTCTTAAAACAGAAAAGAAGTAAGAAAAGTGATGGAAAGTAGAAATCTGAGAAGCAGGCAAGCCAGCGTTTCGGCGATGCCACCATCACCCATAACAACACAGCGCTACCAACACATCTGCGAAGGATGTGGAAAGTCCTATGCAACGGAGAAGGGGAAACTTCAACACCTACGCCGATACTGCCGAGGTCCAACCGCACCGGAAGATAACACCTGCACAATCTGCAGTAGGTCATTTACAACATACATTGGCCTGCGGCAGCACATCAAACGTGCACACACGGTTGCGTACAATGCGGAGCAGGAAGCTGAGGCGGGAACATCTCGTTTTAGGACGGAGGACGAGCAAAATGAGCTGGCGAGAGTGGAGGCAGAACTGGGCTCATCAGACAGAACAGAAATCATCAACCATCTGGCGGCAATCTCCTCTAGATCAAGAGAGGCTATCAAATGAGGGAGGCAGCGACAATCGTTTGGCGCAAGAGTTGAGCGCTTCAGAGAGACCCTTGCTGCGATCTCGGATGAGTCCGGGAATTCGGAGTACGAATCCGCTAATGAAGAAGAAGTAAATATCCAAGAGGATGCAGAGGAAGAAGTAAACAATTCCCTCAACAACAGCCTCTTGGACTACATTGGAGGTATTCGAATCTCCCTACTGTCGGCAAATGATGCCAGCAGAAATGCGTTGGACGAATGGTATCAACGTTTAAGCCAGCAGTATGGTCGAGAGAACAACCGGCGACAACAACAACCAAACCCGATCGCTAGCGCCATCCGAAGAATCAGGGCAACAACATCAGCCAGGCGACGCAGAGCCATTGAGTTTGGACTCGTTCAAAGAGAGTACGCGCGAGACACGAGGAGATGTGCGCAAAGAATACTGTCCGGGCAAAACTTCGACAGCATCCCCGAACAGCCCTTACCACCCGACGCACTACGTGCACATTTTTCCTCTGTGATGTCGACGCCATCAAAAGAAGACAACGCGCCCACTACAAACCCCCGTAACCAAACAGTCGTATCAGCACCAGTAACTGTGGAGGAAATATTGATGACAAGGCAAAAAATGTCATCGGACTGCCCTGGCGCAGACGGAGTCACGCTTGGGAAGCTACGCGCAATCCCAGCAAAGAAACTAGCATTGCTTTTCAATGCAATGCTCCTTTTAGAGTCAACACCATCGGCCCTCAAAGTCAGTAGAACAACGCTCATTCCAAAAAAAGAGCACCCAGCAGACCCCGGAGACTATAGGCCAATAACCATTTCGTCCATCGTTATCAGGCTCCTGCATAAAATGTGGCGAAAGCCTTTGATACTGTGTCTCACCATAGCCTAGTGAGGGCAATGAAGAGAGTTGGTTTGGACACGAAATTCATCTCATATATGGCCGAAAACCTAAAAGACGCTGCAACACAAATATCTTCAGGCAATGAGACGGTTACAGTAGAGGTCAACAGAGGAGTCAAGCAAGGTGACCCCCTATCCCCAGCCCTCTTCAACATATTGCTGGACGAGCTCCTCGAAGACTTGAACTGTCACACAGGAATCCAACTAACACCCAATGGAAGACTCAGATGCCTGGCGTATGCCGATGATATATTGCTGTTCGCAGATTGTAAGGATGATATAGAAAGAATGTTGGGAACGGCGAACAAGTTTCTTAAAGAGCGCGGAATGATGCTGAACGCGGAAAAGAGCTGCATGTTGGACTTAAGAGCAGTTCCGGCAAAAAAGAAAGTCTTCGCAGCCTCACAGCCTGCGCGCTCTGGAGAATTGGGGATCAGAGCGAAAAATCAGTTCTTATCAGAACTCCACACGGGTAGGTCGATGAGCTGGCAGTAGTTGCCAACTTTGCCAGTGAATAGTTCCTATAAGAAGTAAAGGAATATGTAATTGATTGGCTGGTAGTTGTTGCCGGTAGCAGTGCTGCTGCTAAGCTAGTCAGAGAATGTTTTCTGACTCGCTTAACAGTACGGTTAAGCTATACAGCATCCACACGCTCCCTGCTCTTTTCAGAGCTATTAAAAAATTTTTTAATAAATATATGATTTTTGATATTTTTACAAGCTCTAAAAAAAAAAACGCTCTATAAGCTATAAAATATAAGTGCTCAGTTAATTCTTAAAATTGATTTCAAATTTTTATTTTCCAGAACGCTCCCTGCCTGTTGGTAAGCTATTTCTCAAAACGCTCCCTGTCATGTTAGTAAGCTAGTCTTTTACCGCCTTCCTTCAATTCATATCAAAATCCTGAGAGAAAACGCTCCCAATCTGAAAAGTACTCTTAACAAGTTTAAAAGTACTGTCCGGCAACTGAAAAGGAGCAAACACAAAAATCCCGAAAGAAATAAAAAGTTTTTAGTTGAAAGGATTTTGTCCACCTAAATTTTTGGCGAAAATTCTTCGTTATTGCGGGATTTCGTCGATCGGGATTTTAAAAGTCGGGATTTTGTCCCTTTCCCGTTGAAATTTAATAAGAGGATGTAGGATGGCATATTTTTTACGGTAACCGAACTCTGCGTCTGGTATGATGTTGCTGTTGCTGCAGAAGGATTTCAACCGTCTCAGAAGAAGCTCCGCTAGTATTTTGCTCATGTTGCTCAAAAGAGAAATGGGTCGGTATCCAGAGACGTCTTTGTTGTTGAATTTTTTTGGGGATTGCAGCAATCTTCGCTATTTTGGGGAAATAGCAGTTGTTGATGCAATTATTTGTGGTACCCGTTGTGTGATGGATAGCATGTTCACCTGTTAATTTAGAGGTTCTAGTTCGAATCCCAACAGAGGCAAAAATGTTTTTTCCACGGGTATCGTCTTTCGCGAGGAATTGGCAAGTCCTTCGTTAGTATTCATTGCCATGAAAAGCGCTTTCTCGACTAGCCGTTCGTTGTAGGTCCCTTCCATTCCTTCGCAAGGCATGTTTGTGAGAAATGCGCTAGGTCCAAAGGCTCCTCGCTCTGTTGCGCCACCCTATTTTTTTTTTGATTCAATTGTTTAGGATAACTGCCAGGAATACCGTCACTGATTGGGGTAGCCTTTTGTGGATGAATGTGGATATTTTGTCTGGTCCTGTTGACTTTTTTGGGCGGCTTCTGTGTAGGAACTGTTGAATTTCTTCAGGAGTGCTGCTTTTTTTGCTCGGCGTTTCAGAGTGCAGAAATTTAACTAACACTAAAATTTTCGTCACGTAAAGCCAAAACTTTGATTTTAAACAAATCACACCCAGGCTTTAACTGTCAGAGCTGTTAGTGAAGTTACAAGTGATCAGTAATTATGAAACAATTAATATCAACCGAGTAAAGTGACTAAGTTCAATTGTAACGGAATTCTTTCAAAAGAAAAACAAACTGGGAACCGCGGTTCTTTTGTGGGTAAATAATAAAAAACCTTAACGGTAGCCTTAACGGTAGCATCTTCGAAAAGCAAGAAAGCTATAATTATGAATTGCACTGTATTTACCATTTAAATAAATAAATAAATAAATAGTGTGGCGCAACAGAGCGAGGAGCCCCTGGGCCTAGCGCATTTCTCACAACCAAACCTTGTGAGGGAATGGAGGGGACCTACAATTTTGGGCCGGTTCCGAACGGCTAATTGAGAAAGCACTTTTCATGGCAATGAATACTAACGGAGGACTTGCCAATTCCTCGCGAAAGGCGATACCCGTGGAAAAACATTTTTGCCTATTTACCATTTATTCAGAATAATTATATTTTATGATGTTTTAATTATCATAATTAATAATCGAACTCATAATACTTCCTATGTCTGTTAATAATAAAATGTAGAAGAAATTATATGCATTATACCTACTTACTTTTAATCAAAAGTAGAACACGTATATACATTATTATACTTACCAAAAACATAAAAATAATAATAAAACACATAGTTCTCTTAATAAAACGCTTGAAATACTTAAATAATACAAAACCTATTACTCACCTGAACAGTAATGAAAAGACACATAACACTGGTCAACAGCATTTTTGCGCATTGGTTTTACCTAATATATAAGCCAGTTACCCACCCAATCGAGCTGTATGCCAATTTATTAAAGTCTGCAGCTTGCGGGAGATCTTAAACATCATTGTGAGAAGGAACATAGGAGAAACAGTAGCTTCAGTTATTACACGTTCCTATAAAACACATTTACTTTGCTTCCAACACTTTGTATCCTTTCTTTGAACCAAAAACACCGCAAATTGTTTTTTTCTCAAGACGTTCTGAGCGGCGTTACACAATCCAAACGGCATTACCGTGAATTGGATAGCGGCCGCCCAAGAACTGTGAAGGCTGTCTTCTCTCTTGATTTGGCCTCCAGAGGTATTTGCCAAAATGTATCCTTTAAATGCCGTATTGTGCGGCTTTAGACCAGGAAAGTCCACCATAGACCAAAAAAAAAAAAAAAAAAAAAAAAAAAAAAAAAAAAAAAAAAAAAAAAAAAAAAAAAAAAAAAAAAAAAAAAACCAATTTTCACACTACGGCAGATCTTGGAAAAAACCCAGGAGCTTCAAATACCCACCACCTTTTTATCGATTTTTTATCGATTTTTTTCTATCGATTTTAAGGCCGCATATGACAGCATCTATAGAGAGGAGTTATATAGAGCCATGTCTAGTTTTGGTATCCCTACCAAACTTGTCCGATTGTGTAGGATGACGATGGAGAACGCACGCTCCATCAGGGTCGGAAAAGATCTCACCGATACATTCGATGTCAAAAAAGGTTTTAGGCAAGGCGATGCACTGTCATGCGACTTCTTTAACATCCTTCTTGAAAGAATAGTGCAAAACTCCTACGTCAACACAAGAGGCACAATCTTTCAAAGGTCCGTTCAATTGCTCGGATATGCCGACGATATTGACATAATTGGAAGAACGCAGCGTGATGTCAATGGCGCGTTTATGAGTATTGAAACGGAAGCGAAGAAGATGGGTTTAGTGGTAAATGAGGGCAAGACCAAGTATATGCTGTCATCAAGAAAGGACACCCAACACCGACGTCTTGGACAGAACGTCACGATTGACAGCTATAACTTTGAGGTAGTTAAGGACTTTGTCTACCTATGGGCCGCTATTAATTCAGACAACGACACCAGCGCTGAAATCAAACGAAGAATAACTCTTGCCAATCGCTGTTTCTTCGGACTAAGAAGGCAATTGAGTAGTAAAGTCCTCTCTCGAGCAACTAAAGTGTCCCTGTATAAGACACTTATCATCCCGGTTCTTATATATGGCGCAGAGGCATGGACCTTGTCAAAGGCAGACGAGAACGCTTTAGGATGCTTCGAGAGAAAAATTCTTCGGGTGATATTTGGTCCCGTCTGCATAGATGGAAAATGGAGAAGAAGATTCAACGACGAATTGTACGGGCTGTACAGCGACACTGACCTTGTCAAACGAGTCAAGGTCCAGCGGCTTAGATGGCTGGGTCATGTAGAGCAAATGGACACCAACGCTCCGGCCCGGAAAGTCTTCGAATCCAATCCCGAGGGACGGCGCAGTAGAGGAAGACCGCGACTCAGGTGGCGCACGCAATTAGGAGAGGACCTCAACCAACTTGGCGTGCAAAACTGGAGGCAGCTAGCTAGGGACCGAGTTGGCTGGAGAAGCATGTTGGTTGAGGCCCTAGTCCGACCCGGACTGTAGCGCCACCTTAAGTAAGTAAGTAAGTATCCTTTAAATCGATGCTCGATATAAAATGCGTGTTTTGTAACCTACTTAACATCCCTTTAAATGTGAGGAAGCGGGTATGCAATTTTTTGGTAGCGGCGTTTATCTTCCGGGAGTCTAAGCACAGTCTGTTTTTACCTGGTTTCCTCACCAATACTACTGGAGAGCTGTACGCACTATTGCTCTCCTCTATCACTCCTAGTTCGATCATACGATTTAGCTCTGCGTACATGAGTTTCTGTACTACCGGCGATATTGGGTAATGTCTTTGCTTGATGGGAATGGTGTCGTCTTCGATCTCAACGACATGCTATTCGATTGAGGTTTTCCCCAATCCCAGTACCGCACAGGAGGGAAACTGTTCTTTCACTTTTTCCAGCTCTTCAGCTTGTGTTGGAGTGAGACCTCTCATGGGAATCATCTCCTGTTCTTCCTCTGAATTACCAATTTCATTAATAATTTTTGGAGAAACCTTGAATGTCTTCCAAAAGTCTACTCCCTAGATAGAGCTGCTGTTGTAAGTTTGGAACAACATACAGTTCAATCTCTTGGGTACTACCTCCCCATAAGATGTCAGTCTTAATTCTCCCGTTTAATTGTTGTTGTTGTCGTTGGGTGCCATTGGGCTTGCGTCGGACCACATAGGGTAAAGTAGGGTAAAAATGGCGGGGGCATGCTTGCTGTGCTCGGCTAAGCTCGAATGATTGTGAGGAGCTGTTGTAACGAGCTGTTGGTTGCATCGGGGTCGTGCTGCCCTGCTCGCCATTGGGCGTGGGACTTGACCCCTTTAACCTGCTGACAAAAATTATGCCAGACTTTCGTGATGTTGTGATGTTTTTAGCACATGTTATTGAAAGGTGTAGGGAGGGGATTCATATTTTCGTCGGATAGTTCCTTAAATACTAGGGTTGATCGCTATTTTTGGGATAGGGGTGGAAGCAAAATCTTTGGAATTGGGACAGGAATAGGGATCGGTTAGAAGGACGAACATAAGCTGGGATCGCTCCTGGAACTGTAAAAAAAAAAAATTAAAAGGAAGATAAGGACGGATGGATTACTAGTAGAAACTGGCATGCTTGCGTTATGCTCAGCTTGAGCTCCTTGTCTCCACTAATAACCTTTTACCTTTCGCACAAAACATAAAACATGCCGGAGAACCAAAAAAAAAAAAAAAAAAATTACTGCCTTTCAGAAATCAACACATTCATTGCTGTTGCTGGTTTTTAGCGCGGTCTTTCCCACCCCTCCAGGAATTTCTCTGACCATTCCTTCGAAAATTCCCCTTTAGCAACATCTCGGATACCAGCTTACCTCATTACGCCCAAAGAAACGACTTTCCTCCATTCGCGCCTCCTTAGTATTCGTCGCTTAGCACAGGATTTTTGGGTCACGCTGGCAATTCTTGAATAATTGAGATCTTTTCTCATCATTTATAAATGGAATAAATCTGCCCTTTTTTTCTATTATTATTATAATTTTTTTTTATTCTAAGAATTACCATTTGCACTCATCTGCAGCTACGAAGCAAGGCAAACGCTCATGAATTTCATCCAACCAATATGATTGCTTTTAATAAGAAAAGTTCTCCGTCGGATTTGAGCCTGGCTTCCTTTGCTTCGGGTATCTATTACAATCCGATGGATACACCTAGGTTTTCTTTAAATTCAAATGCAAAAACCTCCTATAACGAGCTCGGTTTGGGGGACGGTTATTTTGTAGGGTTTTACCATGTCTTTACTTAGCTTATCCTACGCTCAGGAAACAAAACTTAAACCCCTAGAGCTATGAAGGAGAAAAGGCACTAATCAACCAACGACAAAAAAAAAAAAACAGGGAATACCTCAGTCTGTCACTGCAGATATCTAAACCGACTACACATATTGGTATCTTGAAAAAAAAAAAAATCCAAAAAAAATATTCAAGTCGGTAATGTATCTCGAAGGGATACATACAAAATTTACCAACTTATCAAAAACAAGGTTTTAATAAAAAAAAAAAAAACAAAAAAGAATATGGATAAATATATATATAAGAAAAAGAATTTTCTTGTTTCAAAAATTGCCTGGATCCTATCCTTGGATGGCTTGGCTGGACAAGGAGCTCTTATGGTGATTAATTATCTTCTTTTCGTTGGCTTCACTACACAAATCAATCTAATTTGAAGGAACACACTTCCTTTTTTTTTTTTTGGTTTTTGACACTTTGGTTTTTAATGTTCAATTGTCTTTAACCACGACACTCTAATGATTAATTTTGCGACCGAACATTTAAAGAAAAATGAACAGCAATGTCGATTTTAATTAACTTTAATACATTTTCTTTTACTTTAATATTTAATTACGATTAGATGTTATTTATAAATTTTTGTTTAGTCCGTATTTTCACTCATAAAAATGTTAGAATACGCCAATTGTAGAGGGATAAGCCTCCTTAACGTCGCGTACAAGATCTTGTCTGCTGTAATATGTGAACGTCTGAAACGCCACGTCAACAACTTGATAGGTCCTTATCAATGTGGTTTTAGACCGGAGAAGTCCACAATAGACCAAATTTTCACATTACGGCAGATCTTGGAAAAAACCCGTGAACATAATATCGATATTCACCATCTCTTTATCGATTTCAAGGCCGCGTATGACAGTATCTATAGAGACGAGCTGTACAGAGCCATGTCTAGTTTCGGCATCCCTGCAAAACTCGTACGACTATGCAGGATGACTTTGGAGAATTCACGCTGCTCCGTCAAGGTCGGTAAAGAACTCACCGAGACCTTTGATGTTGAAAAAGGTTTTAGGCAAGGCGACAAACTGTCATGCGATTTCTTCAACATCATACTTGAACAGATTGTAAGAAACTCAAACGTCAACACCAGAGGAACAATCTTTCAAAAGTCTGTGCAATTACTCGCATATGCAGACGATATTGACGTAATGGGAAGAAAAAAGCGTGATGTCATAGGTGCTTTTGCGAGTATTGAAACAGAAGCGCCAAAAATGGGTTTGATGGTTAATGAGGGCAAAACAAAGTATATGCTGTCATCAAATAAGGACACAGAACATCGACGAATTGGACAAAACGTCACAATAGACAGACATAACTTCGAGGTAGTACAGAACTTCGTCTACCTAGGATCCGCTGTAGACACGGACAACAACATCAGTGCAGAGATCAAATGGAGAATAACTCTTGCCAACCGTTGCTTCTTTGGGTTAAGAAGGCAATTGAGAAACAAAACCCTCTCCAGAAAAACCAAGGTAACCTTATATAAGACCTTAATCATCCCAGTCCTGCTTTACGGCGCGGAAGCATGGACCTTATCGAAAGCGGATGAGGAAACCCTTGGTCGTTTCGAAAGAAAAATTCTCCGAATGATCTTTGGTGCCGTATGCGAAGGCAGTGTGTGGAGAAGAAGATACAACAAGGAGCTGTATGAGCTGTACCGCGACATGGGCATAGTCAGAAGAGTACGCATCGCGAGGCTACGATGGTTGGGCCATGTTGAGCGGATGGACCCAAACGCTCCGGCTCGTCGAGTGTTCGAAAGCACATTGCAGGGAAATCGCGGAAGGGGAAGACCTCGTCTTAGGTGGCGCAATCAAGTGGAAGAAGACCTCAACCGACTTGCAGTGCGAAACTGGAGAGAGCTCGCCCGAAATAGAAGTCGTTATCGAAGGATGTTGGTTGAGGCCCAGGTTCACCCCGAACTGTAATGCCCACCTAATTAAGTAAGGAAAATGTTAGAATCTTGATTTTGATCGTTTCTCCAAGAATCCGTGCCCAACTGACTAATCTTTTTCTCTTATTTCATTTTACACCCACGATTCCTCTTATCCAAACCAGGCTAATCCACCTGATCACCCCACAATCATACCATCCTGCTGTTATATTGCAATAGTTGTTAAAAAAAAAAAAACGATCGAATGATGATCATAAGACTTTCTCTGCAGTCAATTTCTTTTAATTCCTCATCCTGGAATCACTCTCTCTGTTTCTCTCAACTTCCACTCATCTCAAACTATGATTTGGCGACCCTATAGCTATTTTTAGTACCCATTATTCGGTTACTCTGCTACAAACTACAATAATTTTGAGCAACTTGGGCTAAACAGCTGGACGACCTTTTTTCCTTCATTGACAAATGACAGATCGGGGGTTTGTATTTTGTAAACAAATAAACGAAAACTTTAATTTTGCTGTGCTTACTAGAAAATTAACTTTTTCTTTTCTATTTTAGGTATAGGAAAGCGAAGGAAGATTCCCGATACTTATCGCATCGTTGGGGCCGGGGTTTCGTGGCAAATCAGGATGGATGCACAGCAGAGAGTAGCTAGTAGGTAAATTAAGGCGACCAAAAAGAAACTCAAATAGCTAACGAAAATGTTTATAGCATAGTCCATAACACACACGAGATATTACCTCTACCCTCCCTACCTTGTCACCTTACTCGGTGACCCTTAAAGCATCATCCCTTACCTATGTAGGGGATGATGCCAATACTAACGCGTATTTGGCGTTAATATCGGATTCACTTCACATTCACCAAATAAATCAATGACAAAAAAAAAACCGAGCATACAATAATTAAAAAAAGTTTTCTGGTTGCCTCCAGTGGTTTCAAACCAGCCTCCTTTTACTCTTTATCCAAAACCTTTCCTTCCGGACTTGATAAGTTTCTCGACGAAGAGCCTACTTGCAGGCTAGTTTAGACTACCGCTCGCCACTTATTTAATTAAGTGTACTTTCTGTCCTATAAAGGGTCATTCCATGGCGTAACACCCGAAACGCACAATTTTCGACTCATAGAACTGTTAATCCTTATGCTAAAATCTACAAAAATGTTACAATTAAGATAAGCAACTAAAATGTAAAAAATAAAACAAATTAAATCACTAAAATATCAGCATATGTGCGTTTCGGGTGTTACACCATGGAGTGACCTCAAACAGGTAAATGGTTTCCTATATGAATAAATGCGGGTACTCATACTAATTTTAGTATGACGTATTTTATGGACGGCCCCTTAGCAAGTACTAGACTTTCCTAGTTTAGTTTAGTTTAGTTTATTTTCGTTTCATCAAACAGAGTAATATTCTCTTACAGACTAATACAAGATTTCTTATATTTCTAGAATTAAAGTAAAATGAATATAATAATAAGAAAAATACAAATTTATCTAATGTAGATTAACACTTACAATATTAGACACATATTTTAAAGGCAATTATCAAAAATATCTATTCTGCTACAAACAAAGTTTGTTTCTCTGATGCAACGTGTTATTGGCTCGTTAAGGCCATAATTAGTACGATGAAAGTATTCTTTAAATAACTTAATATTTCGAAATTTTCTTTGAGAAACGTTAAAGCTTATCAAAGCGAGTAAAGGTGGACATTTTATATGAAATGTTATAATATCTCTAATGAACATAATAGAGAAGCATGTTCGTCGATTTTCAAGAGTTTTAATATCGAAAAGCAAGCATCTTGATTTATAAGCAGGCATACATGTACGCCAGTTTAGTTAAAAAATTAGATATCTGGTAAACCTTCTTTGAACTTTCTCAATTCTTTCGCAAGAGTTATTATAATAGGGGTTCCATACAATACTACAATACTCGAGAACTGACCGTACTAATGAGTTATACATAGTATCTTGACAGCATATGGGTCTGTAAATTCCCTTGTATTCCTACGAATGAATCCAAGCATTTGGTTAGCCTTATTCACCATATAGTCAATGTGGGGTACGAATGACAGTTTAGTGTCAAGAACAACTCCAAGATCTTTTTTTCTTTCAACGCGCTGAAGGTTGGTAAAATTTATTCCATAATTGAAAATGATAGGAGAAGTATTTCTGTAGCAGGACATAATTTGGCATTTAGATACATTTAAATGAAGATAATTCACAGAACATCATCTTGTCAAATTTTCCAAATCTTGCTGAAGCAGATAGCAATCGGATGGACTTTTTATTTCTCGGTATAATTTGAGATCATCTGCGAATAACTAGGAGGATGAAGACAAGAACACATCCGAAATATCGTTGATAAATATTAGGAATAGCAAAGGTCCCAAATGGTTACCCTGTGGGACGCCTGATGAAACATTAATATTAGTTGAAAAACTGTTACACTGAGGGAAAAACTGTGTCCGATATTCAAATGGGAAAGCATTAAAATTGCAGTTGTTGGCGTTTTTAAAGCAACACATTTGAATTGAATTGAAAGTAGTTTGTTTCAAATACAAAGTTCTTTTGCGAAAGCAGATAAGTAACTTTGCCTTTTGAATTGAATAGTTCACTTCATTGAATCGAAATCTTACTTTTTTGAATTAAGATCAAAAGAAAACGTATTAAAAATAAGCGAGAATACGCTTCAATTTCTGAAAAAAAACTGCATTTGCATTTTCGTTATTAAAATACTTTAAAATTATAGTAAAAACACATTTGAAGCAAACGAAAACGCTTTTCTATACCAACAGTTGGGCTTCATAGGAGTTTTCTTTGTTGAAATAGGAATAGTGGCATTCGCGTATTAGTAATAAAAGAGTCAAGTTCTGTAAACGAGTGAAGTGAAGTGAAATTTATGGTAAATATTGTTGTTTTTTATTACTTTTACTCGTAAGATCTGTGTGCTCTAAAATCGATTGTAATAGGAAAAAAAGTTGCTAGCTAAATATGAAATTGTGAATATTCAAATCTTTTATAGCATCTTCTAAATCTGTTTAGTTCAACACCAAGGGGTAGGGGCCTACTTCAAATATCTGAGAACAACAAGCGCTTCGAGAATACCCACCGGGAAGGACTTGTGCAGTTGATAATTGAAGAAGCCTTATGTACAAACATACATTTCCTGCTGAAAAATCTTCTGAGGTAAAGTACTAAATGTTGAATTTTTTGTCAATATTATTACTAATTCATTTGTTACTTATTATTTTTTCATATCATTTCAAGGACTTCTAAAACTTTAATATTTTAATGAAAGTTGCTGTAATTTTGAATATATCTATTTTGAAATAATATACGTAAGTGCCAATTAAAGCATAACCACATTTATTTACGTTTTTGTAGATAAACACAGACTTCGACCAACTACATCCGGCAAATAATAAACAAAATCCTTCTAAAGGATATTGACAACTTAACTAGTCCACCCCTCAATCTTAATCAGCAAAGCAATGGCAAAACATTTGTTAGAAATAAGTATTTTTAAGTTTTATGCATAATGTATATGTTTAATTAATAACGCTTTTTTAAAAATAAATAAAATATGTCACTTTAATTGAACAAATTTGTTATTTTATTTAAAGTTTTTCAATTTATCTAGTTTGGTAATATACTGAAAATTACCAAACGTGCGATTACTTATTGAAAACATATTTGATTCAAATCGAATACGACCCTTATTTAATTGAAATTCGTGAAGTATTTGAAGCAAAAGGTGTCGCTTTTGAATCAAATGCATGCATACTTAAAATAAAGCAGCGAGCGCAATAGGTTAAATGAATCAAAGCTTTGATTTCAGAGTATTTCGATTGAAATTCAAGGCAGAATTTCATTTAGAAATAATGCACATTGTCTTTCATCTATGGTCAATAAGCATTTAAAAGAAAAGCCATCCGTAATTAAATCAGAGCTAATAGTTTTTAGAATTACAGGTATCCTGTCGTTTAAATCATTGTCAAAAAGCATTTATTTCAAATGGAGTTTTCATTCAATTTTTATTCAAAAGCGTTGCAGATTTGACTCTAAGAAAAACGCCTTTAGTGCCAAATTGTTGCCTTTTTTCTTTGATTCAAAGCCTTTTTTTTTTGATTTGGTGATGTTTTTTGGCTCAGTGTTACCAATCTTAACAATTTGGATTCTTTCTATAAGGTAAGAGATCAACCAACGCAAAACTTTAGAGTGGAATCCAAAGGCTGACAATTTATGTATTAATACTCTATGGTTTACCCTGTCAAATGCTTTCGCAAAGTCTGAAGATTATATCTGTCTGCGAAAAATTTTCGAATTTTTTTATTATAAAGTTATTAAAAATAGATAAATTAGTTGCTGTAACTCTACCAGATATAAACCCGTGCTGTAACTCCGATATATGTTCTTTAACTTCAAAGGAAAGTCTATTACAAATAATTTTTTCAAATGGTTTCGGCAAGGCTGAAATTTTACTTATGGGTCTATAATTTGTTACATCCTGTTTAGACCCTGATTTATGAGCTGGAGTTAAGAAGGATACTTTCCACCTTTCTAGAAATTTTCCTTCAGAAAGTGATATATTAAAAATTAAAGTTAGCGGTTCAGCTAAAGAAGATGCACATTTCAGAAGAAGAACTGGCGGAATACCATCCGATCCTTCTTTTTTCATTGGATCATGATTCAATAAAGCTTCCTTGATGACCTCATCGATATTGAGTACCATAGAACCCACATTGACAGCTTGTGTAATAACTAGAATACTGATATCAGAAAGAGAATCTAAAGAATATACCTACCGATTGAAAATATTTAGCAAAACGATTACATATCGCATGAATATCACTAGTCGTTGTATCTAAGTACTTCATAGAGTTTGGATACCCACTTGACTTTCGTTTTGAATTGATGAAGTTCCAGAAACATTTACTATTATTTTTTACATTTGATTCAGTAGAAAACATATAGGAACGATATAAAAATTAATTTAAAACATCAAATTCATGTTGGATAGAGTTGTAAGCAGAACGTAGAACACTGCAACTACGGTTCATTTTATAACTTAAGCGTTATTAAGCCTTGTTTTTCTTATTTTTAAGATTACTTAGTCTTCTATTGAACCAAGCCGGGTTTGAATTTAGTTTTGATATTTTCTTGGGAACTAATCGATTCACCGCTTCTCCAATGACTGAAAAAAATTTTTGATTAGCGTTCTCCAGTGATGTATGGTTCAATAAAGATACCCACGGAATAGACGAAAGGTAGGTATTCATTGCATCAAAGTTTCCTTTACTGTAATTTGCAACAGAAATGCTATCTTCAAAATCATTCTTAATATAGTCATAAAAATGAAAATTTCCTTCTAGTGCGACATGGTGCATTACATTTCTCACAATAGGGAATTCAGACTTTTCAATATAAATATCAAAATCCTTGTCAACAAACATAAGATCAAGTATTCTTGACAATTCATTTTCATTATATAATTGACTAAAGAAATCGACTACTTTAACTTCAGTTTCCTAATATCTAAAACCGTTATACATTATACTTCAAAATTATTTATTTTTAAAATATTACTCTTACCAGAACGAGATGACCTTCATCAGCAGAATAACAAATTTCTTTACTTCTTTAACTTAGGACTTCTGGTCCGTTTGACTTTGAACTTGCTAATGCCGCAAACAACACAATGTCATATTACGGATTCAGGTCCTCAATGTAATTCTTCACCGCTTCTTTGAGAGGTCATAACGTTCATGATTCTCATCTGTCATCTCCCTACTCTAAACATTTTCTATCTTCATATACTCCAACTCAAAATATATTAGGTAAAACCCATGCGCACACAAAAATAGCGTTAGATTTCTACGTTACAAAAAAATTTAAAAATCCTTCCATTTACTCGCTGAATCCACTAACCTAATCCCTTTTCAATACAGGAAAACATAAAACTTCAAGCTTACCAAAGATAAGTGGGCAAATTTAAACTGCGTTGTAGAATGATTAACGGTGACCATTTATTTTTTTTTTGGCAAAGCGGGACATCTTCGGAAATATGTAATAAAAAAAATTACTAGTGTTTTACAAGGTTTTTTATTGTTATTGTTTTTAAATAAAATCAAAGCAAATAAGTAATGGCGTAGATTCTAGTTATTCTAGTTAGGCTGAACAAATTTGTTTTAAAATATCGGGTTATGTTTTTAGAAAAGTGTGAAGCTTAACACATGATTGATTTATATTTATCTTCGTTATCAAAGTTGCTTTCATTACTGAGACACTCTACTGTGTTTTATCACTTTTCCAAACCTTGTTAATTTGAGAAAAAACTCTATCCACAGGTGCGTTACTTCCAGGCAGACACATAACGTACTCAATAATCGTAAACAATTTGTTGAAGTCAGATTATTGGCACGAAAGTGCTGGAATAAATCTGCTGCTCTTTCTTGTAATTTTACCATCAGCCTACGGACCATGTGAGGAAGGAAAATCGTATGCGCTTTTAGTGTTAGCTGTTAGGTTATCTCAGAGACGGTTAATTTCCTTGGCGGACTCTATAGCCGATACATTTTGCACTTATTTTCAAAACAGCTTCATGAAAAGTAGCTTGACAAAAATATAACCACAATTCTGAGCTGGGATTATCGAAATACGTCTTTAAAATACCTGGGCATTTTTCGAAACTCAGAAAATAGTTTTTCAAATGCTGAAACATTCTTATAACTCTCTCAAGCGCGGGCATTAACGCAAGCCACTTTGTTTTACTATAGCCCAGCAGCTTGTGATACTCTGTCTCGGTAGAAACACAAAACTCTTTCAAAGCTTCTACTCGAGCGCTGTAGAAATGAGGAAATTTTTACTATCATGCAATCGAATACAGGAAGACAATCAGCGGCAGTTTTGATCGCGTTGTGGACTATGTGGGCTCCACATCTAATCCCAATAATCTGTCTGCCGAGTGATTGGTTCAACTTTGAGTAAATATTATTATTTCCTCTCCATTTCTTTCCCCCGAAGTTGCAGTTCGTTGTATCTCCACAAAACGCAACAATATTTTAGCTTGAGTCATTAAAACACAATACTCCTTCAATACAATAATTATACAATAAGTACAATAATATCCGATGTTTCGCCTGGCTGCTCCCGAAACTCTAAAACCTTAACTTTCACGCCTTCCTATGGTAAACAATAGCGAATTAAAACTGGGAATAATGATTGAGCCATGATTTGAAGCACCCGTTATTAAAGTTTTGCAATTGGGTTTACGTAGGTAAATACTCTTTTAAATCTTCGGTTGCCATGGTTGACAGCACATTTACCACAATAGCTTGAAACTTTGTACGTCACATCTAAATTTTTGCTCAAAACATGCTAGAATTAAAGAAGAAGAACAGTCATTTGAGCGAAAACTGTGATGATGTAAATGTTGCACGGTGTAATACACCCACGTACCCCCAGCTGCAGCTAAATCTAAATCCTTAGAAGTGGGCGCCTCGGTTTTCTAACAAATACTAACCATTGACGAGCTTGAAGCAACGACTTGATCGACAAGTTTCTCTGTTTTAAATGTTTTTCTATGTCACTCTAAAATCCAACACTTAAATCTGTTCGACAATTTTTCATGTGTAACGTCTGCGGTGCCATCTTTTCTTTTGTTTTATAAATGGATCCTTTTGTTGCAGACTTACATATATTAAGGGAACACTTGCGTTTCGGCAGTATTGTTTTGTTACAAAACACTACTAGAACTAAAACAAAACCATAGCGGCATTTGTCCACAAGCTGCTTACACACAACTTCACGAAAATTACTTACACAACTTTAATTTCGCTTTTTCCTCACTAGTTGAGTTAGTTGATTTGTCAGCTTTGACCACAGATTCAGATGCCACCAACAATTCAGATTTCACCTCGCAAAAATAAATGGATTTTTGACATATATTTTTGTTTTCCACTTAAAAATTGTTTTTAATTTTAACCTCAAGTATTTTGCTAGCACGCATTCCGAGTTAATAGCAATATACAAAAGAATGAAAATGTTTTTGCTTATATTTTATCGAATCAAAAGACACTCAAATCTCACAATAATTGCAAAAGCGGGACAATTTCAGCCTCGCGGGGGACAGCGGGACAGACTGCCTGAAAGCTGGATTGTCCCGCCCAAAGCGG
Organism: Melanostoma mellinum; assembly: GCA_914767635.1. Taxonomy (NCBI): domain Eukaryota; kingdom Metazoa; phylum Arthropoda; class Insecta; order Diptera; family Syrphidae; genus Melanostoma; species Melanostoma mellinum. Next base: position 80,393,314 of record OU612059.1, on the reverse strand, counting down.
GACGTATGGTCACATTAATGAATGATGATAAAATATTAGTTTTTTACACTCTCAGAGTTGGCATAACAAAAATGAAATAATTATAATGATTCAGGTTTTTGGCTTGTTTTGATTACAAGAAACTAGTTTTCCTTTCAATCAATTACCATTTGAAATGTAAAATTTATCCACATTTTAGTTTCTTCATTAAATTTTTTACACTTGGCACAGTTGGTTTTTTTTTTTTTTTTTTTTTTTTTTTTAATTTATTGCTTTACTTTTTTCTCTACGACTTTATATTTTTTTTTGTTGGCCGGTGTAATACTAACCATTAAAATAAATAAGCTATTGCTTTACTTTACTTTCCAACCATAATAATAAAAACATATCCATAATAAAACCCATAAATAAATACTATAATGTGAACTTAGCGTTCAATAAAATCTAATCCTTTCACGTGATAAGTAGCACCTAGCACCTTGCCTACCTAGTTTCCACAAAAACATAAAATATCGGCCAGCTTATATCATCCGCTAAGAACACGAAAATTACAGCAGATAAGAGATATCACACAAGAACGGCCGCTAACCTGGCTGCGCAGCGTGATCTTGAACTCCCAACTGTACTTACTATGTGCACGCGCATCGGTCGAATTAGTACGTGGCAACTTACAAGTTCAGCTTAACCACCCACAAAGGTTAATCTGGACAGTCGATGAGAGATAACAGAGCAGTACGGAACCTCAAAAAAATATAAAGTCGTAGAAAAAAAAGTAAACCAAAAAAATTAAAAATTGAAACGAACTGTGCCAAGTGTGTTACAAAAGAGCAATTTTTGAGCAATAGTGGAATGTAGAAGTGTTAAGAATTTAATGATCAAATTAAAATGTGGACAAATTTTACATTTCAAATGGTAATTGATTGAAAAGAAAACTAGTATCTTATAATTGTAGGGAGGCCCAGGATGCTAAATTTCCAGTTACAAAAGCCTCATGGGGACTTATTGGATTGTGAAGTTTACGTTCTAAAACGAAAAAAAGTGTATGACAGTTTTCCATTTTAGTGGGGCGATTAGCGCGAATAAATAATCTTTTAAAAATGTAAAAAAAAAAACATTAGCATTGACATACTCTAGCCCGTCAGATATTCATAGAGTACACTCGTTTTGTCTTTCTGGTAATCGACAAATATTAATCTGACGATGAACTGGGGGCAAATGGGCGTAAGGAGAGGTTGAAAAAAAGTTATTCGAGCGTGTCAGATTTTTAAAGTCAATGTAAAGTGTACTCAAAAAAGTGTATATTTCAATAATCTGAGGACTTAAACGTGGCCATAAGTCATGGCTTATTTTTAAAAATGTAAAAAATAACACTTGACATTGAAATATTCGAGCGCGTCAGATATTTATACAGAGTGATCAACTTGATGTCTTTGTCCTCGAGGACGATATTCTGACCTTTATATAGAGGCGTACTCTTAGTCTGTAAATTTGAAAGTTGCAATTATTTGTCGTTTCAATTTTTTATTATTGGATGCAATAAAAAAAATTTAAACAAATGTATAAACATACAAATTTTGATTTAAAATTTTGTTGAAAATACTTTAAAAAAAACCCTGCAAGTTTGAACCTCAATATTAATTTAAAGTGTTCGATCAAGAGGTGTGAAGAATTCCTTGAGAATACACGGAAACTCTGATTTTTTATTTTTGAATTTCTATAGCTCAGCATTTCATGGGATCGCTTGAACCAAAGATTTCTTTTTTCAAAATTGAACGCTCTCGTTACTCATACCGGCCATATGTTTTCCGTAATTTTTATAGGATTACCTTCAAAATAAAAAATAAAAAAATTGATCGCGCTCGAGTATTTAAAAATGTCGGTCTTTTTTTTACATCTTTGTGACTCGCCTACTTACATACTTAGGCCATGCTCAAATTGTCAGATTATTGAAGTATACACTTTTCTGGATGTAATCAACTTAGCATCTCTTCTGACGCACTTGAGTTTTTCTGAGGATCGACATTTTTTTTTTGCTAATCTGACGAGCTGCCCTCAACGTTCGCCCCAACATTAATGTTTCATATATGGTAGGAGTACATTACAGGGTGCAAGGTTTCTCCCCATATGATTTTCAGACTGGCTCGAGTAATGCACAAAATCCCGTCTTTGGCTGCCCTACTATTATAATTATTTCATTTTTGTTTTTTCAACTCTGAGAGTCTAAAAAACTATTATCATCATTATACTTGTACAGCGCAGTTTAAAATTGCCCACTTATCTTTGGTAAGTTTGAAGTTTAATATTTTTCTGTGCTGAAAAGGGATTAAGTTAAAGGAGTAAATGGAAGGATTTTTATAGATTGCGTACGTAGAAATCTAACGCTATTTTCATTGGCTTAAATTTGTTTGAACAGTTGTTACATCAGTCGTCAATTTGCTACATAATTGGTCTTAACAAAAAGTAATGTAGGGCCGCACTCAAAAATTTGATTACTGTGTCGAAATTTCGATGGTTCCTTATAGATTATTTGGTTATAACAAGAAAACCATAAGAAATAGTTTTTTTTACAAAACTTTTTACTTTTTCCCATTATTTCAATTGGTGTTTGGAATGTTGCTATTTTTTCACTGAGAAGCTCAGTTTATAAGCTTTCGAGTAAATGCAAGGATTTTCGAAGTATTTTGAGTTTATAATAGTAGGGGAGCCCAAGAGGGGATTTTGCGCGTTACTCGAGCGCGTCAGAAAATCATATGGAGAGAAACCTTGCACCATGTAATGTACTCCTACCATATATTAAACCTTATTGTTGGGGCGTTCGCTGAGGGCAGCCCGTCAGATTAGTAAAAAAAAGTCGATCATCGGAAATACTCGAGCGCGTCAGATTAAGAGATGGTAGGTTGATTACATTGAGAAGAGTGTATATTTCAACAATCTGACAATTTGAGCGGGGCCTTCGTAAGTAGGCAAAGATGTAAAAAAATCGGTGTTTCGAAATACTCGAGCGCGATTAGTTTTTTTTTTTATTTTGAAAGTAAGTTTATCAGGATTACGGAAAACATATAATCTGACATTTTGGTTGGGGCGATTAGGTAAAATCGTCAATAAAAGGTATTATATATGATGGTTAATATCTCGCTTAATATTGATATTAGGACCTTTTTTGTATGAAACTAAATTTCCTACAAGTTTGTAATTTATAATTATTCCGTAGCTTTTGTTATTTACGAGATAACTGCGAAAAAATGTGAATTTTATGGAAAAATTTTGTTTGGTGGCCCGTACCACCTGGCCGGTATGAGTAACAACTTTGCAACAGAGAACACTTTTGTAGAGCGTTCAATTTTGTAAAAAAAAACCATCTTTGGTTAAAGCGATCCCATGAAATGCCATTGAGCTATAGAAATTTCAAAATAGAAAGTCAGAGTTTCCGTGTATTTTCAATGGGAAATCTTCACACCTTTTGATCGAGGACTTAAAATTAATATTTAGGGCTCAAACTCAAAGCTCAAAGGTTTTTTTAGTATTTTCAACAAAATTTCAAATCCAAATTTGTATATACATATGTCTACATGTTTTTTTTATGGCATCCAGTAATAAAAAATAGAAACAACAAAGAATTGTTACTTTAAAACTGTCAGACTAAGAGTACGCCCCCATATAATTGTCAGATTATTTTCCTGGAGGACGAAGACATCAAGTTGATCAACCTGTATAAAAATCTGACGCGCTCGAGTATTTCAAGGTCACGTGTTTTTTTACATTTTTGAAAATCAGGCATGACTGATCGCCCCACTCAAATTATCAGATTATTGAAACATACACTTTTTAGAGTACACTTAACATTCACTTTGAAAATCTGACACGCTCGAATAACTTCTTTTTTTAACCTCTCTTAACGCCCATTTGCCCCCAGTAAATCGTCAGATTTATATTTATCGGTTATCAGAAAGACAAAACGTGTATACTCTATGAAAATCTGATGCGCTTGAGTATTTCAATTTAACTGTTTTTTTTTTTACATTTTTAAAAGTTCATACACGCCCATCGCCCCACTAAAATGAAAAACTGCCATACATTTTTTTTCGTTTTAGAACGTAAACTTCACAATGCAATAAGTCCCCATGACGCTTTAGTAACTGCAAATTTAGCATCTCGGGCTCTCCTACTATAACTGAAAATGTTGATTGAAAAACCCTGAATAAAAATTTTTTTCTTAAAGAAATTAGGTAGGTAATGCTCGTGCATTCTTTCAAAAAAATTTTCAGAGTTTTTTCTATTGATTCCAAATTCGATAATCGAAACTTGATTTTTTCAAATAATTTTTTCAATGCAAGTAGCCCTCCCAGAGCCTAAGGATGTATTCCCTTACTCTATGCAGATATATTTCTGGGCTTATAGATGTGGTATAAGTGATGAATTCATCAGCATATAGAAGCGTTTTAGTTGTGTTTGGTGATTGGTATAGGGTGAAACCCAAAATTACCAAGTTTATTAAGTAAAACATCTTGCTTTACTCGGTCAAATGCTTTCGTAAAATCAGTGTATATTACATCATACTGATAGCCCTTCTCAAGACCATTTAAAATTTGATTACAAAAAATGGTAAGATTAGTGGCAGTGGATCTACCAGCTAAAAAAACATGCTGATGGGAAGAAATTTTCAATTTAAGAGTAGGAGTTAGCTTTTGATAAACCAATTTTTCTAATGTTTTAGGAATAATAGGAAAATTACTAATTGGACGGTAGTTTGAGAATTCTTGTCTGATTCCTGATCTAAAAATAGGTGTAATTGTTGATCGTTTTCAGGTACTTAGAAACTCACCTATCTCTAGAGATCTAGTAAATATCATCTGCAAAGGGACTGCAAGAGCTGTTCTACAAGATTTTAAAATAATTGGATGAACTCCATCAATATCTGGTTTCTTGTCTGATTTGCAATCAAATAAAGCTGATTCTACTTCAGAGCTAGTAAAACTTATGCTACCAATACTCACAGATTCAAATATTCGACAATTAAGATAGAAATCAGGCAGAGGCGTAGCGAGGGGGGCGATTTTTCCGAGTCGGCAAATCGAGGAAGAAAAAAAAAGTAGATTTGTCGAGTTAAGTCAACTCAACCAAAAAGACACGAATGGAAGTGTTTGTGACAGTGGATTTGTTGCCAAAAAAATTACAAATCGGCAAATTAAGTTAGAAAAACAAAGTAGATTTTCCGATTGCCATGCCGACTCGAGTGATCTCAACCAAAAAACACGAATGGAAGTGTTTGGGACAGTCGTTTTTTGGCCAAAAAAAATAACAAGTCGGCAAATTAAGGTAGAAAAACAAAGTAGATTTCCCGACTGCCATGCCGACTCGAGTGATCTCAACCAGAAAGACACGAATGGAATCGTTTTTGTCTCAACTTAGTAATTCTATAATCAGGGTCCTGGGGGTAAATTCCCGATCTGTGAAGCTGTGAAGTGAAAGCATTTATCACAGCTTCACCGAAAATTCGAGTCTCGATTAGTGAAAATCCAACTTCAAATGTCAAATTTTTTTTTATATGATAAATTTCTTTTCATTGCCGTATGAGTCGGTGAAAAAATTCAACTATGAAAATGAAAAATGGCAGCAGAACTCAAGTGCGAAAAAATCCAATTGGAATCCAATTGCAAAAATGGGAGACAACTGTCAAAATTTACCATTTAGAACGTTTTAGTACTTTTTAGAACACAGTTTGAGAACTACTTTTCATTTTGAGATCGGGAATCGCTTAGAGTGGTTTCGTGAAGTGGGAAACATGTTAAAGTTAAACAAGTAGGAGCTCCTGTAAATCCATTCGAAGCTTCAAAAAGAAAAAAAATTAGTCCCATCTGTCCCGTCATCATCATCATGTCCTAATGTTGTTCAACCTAAGCCTTTAACTCATCCTGAAGTTTCTGCTGCAAAAGAAAAACCAGCCGAATTTCGTTCACCAGCTTTACTTAAAAACATTGTTGAAATTCAAATTTCTCCGCAACCATCAACTTCCCAAGCATCAACTTCCCAAGCATCAACTTCCCAAGCATCAATTTCCCAATCAACAACATCACAAGCATCACCATCGCAAGCGTCAACTTCAGAAACATCAACGTCTTCTGCTTCACAATCGGCAATTTTGTCCCAATTAAATTCGAGTTCATTGCCCAATAAGGTTTAAATTGATCTTCCTAATTGGGTTTCGTTTGCTGGCAAAGTTGGAGAATTTATGACAAATTTGGATCGAGTCAATCAGATCTTGGACAACCTGAAGAACAAAGATGTGCCAAATATTGCCGAGTTTTTTGCCGATATAATTGATTGTTCCACATGCATTCACAAAGAAAGCTATGATCTTTTGGAAATTGCAAAAAATGAAGAAAAACTAGAACGAAATAAAACACATTACATTCATGTTGGAAGTGAGGTTTTAATAGACTGTGACCCTGGTAAACGGAAAAAAATTTCGACTGCCAATGAACGTAAGTTTCTATGTTCTCTTGGGCCATACCAGCCGAAGCTTGACATTTTTCCAACCAATGCGGATATACCTTCATACAAACAATACCGATTCAACCCAACATGGTATTCTGATTATTCTTTTTTGGAATACAGTCCTTACAAATATGCTGCATTTTGCTTTGTTTGCTTTTTATTCCCAGAAGGGATTCAAAGACAATTTGCTAGTCCGGAATGGGTGTCAGTGGGTGCTCGTCAGTGGCACAAAATGAAGAGTCGCGGTACACAAAAAGAAGAAAAATTGGTTAATGGAAAAGCTCACGTCAACGTTTTGCTGGACAAAGCTGCAAGACAGCAAAGCATTCAAAAAGAACAAGAAAATGCGTACCATTTAAAAGTGCTGCAAATTTTAGTTGATGTTGCGAAAACTTTGGGAAGGCAGGGATTACCTTTTCGTGGTCATAAGGAGTCCGATGAGGACGATGGAAATTTTCGACAAATCACTTTACTAATTTCACGACATTGCCCATTAACGAAAAAGTGGTTGGACGGGTCTTCAAAAAGGCCGCGAGGTGTGACGTATCTTAGTCCGACTACCCAAAATGAATTTATTGATCTCTTGGGTACTACAACTCAAAAAATCATCGTGAATGAGATCAATAAAGCTGGTATTTTTTCTGCAATGGTTGACACAACCCCTGACTCATCGCATCAAGATCAACTTGCTGTCAACATTCGATACTTAGTCCAAACCGAAGAGAAACCTGTTCCTATTGAACGCCTTTTGGAAATGGATGTCGTTTTAACAAAGAAGACTGGAGAAGAGTTGGCACAAAAAATCATATCTACACTTCAATCAATAGGTATTTCTGTGATGAATATTGTATTTCAATCCTATGACTTTGCCAAAAATATGTCCGGGAAGTATAATGGTACCCAGAGAAAATTGTCAGAAAAATGTGGTAAGAAAATCCCGTACATTCCATGTCAAGCGCATCGTATAAATATTTTCGTTGAAACAGCATGCAATTCCAGCGTGTTGATCAAAGAGTTTTTTAATACTTTGGAAGCATTGTTCACAGCACAGTTCTTTTGATAACAATAATCGTACCTCTGCTTCTGGACTTTTGAAAAAAATCTTAGATTTTGATTTTATTAGTTCGTTATATTTTTGCAAAAATGTCATGTTTAAAGTTAAAAATTTGACCGAAAGTCTAGAGGCGGAAGAGTTAAACGTTTTTGACGCTTCATTACTGATTCGAAGCACATTGGAGTTATTTCAAGAAATGAACGATGATGACATTCAATTAAATGCTTTGATAAAAAGTTGTTCTTCATTTGCTGAAAAACTAAAGATAAGTCCCGAAAACGATTTTTTAAAACATCATATAGAACGCGTCGGTTACCAAAGAGAATTGATGAAAATTCTGAAACTGCTTTTGTATTTGATCTAGAAACATTTTATAGAAAAGAGTTCAAAATGGTTCTTCAAACTTTTATTTCGCACGTTAGAGATAATCTAACAGATAATTTTACCATTTTTGAACCTTTCTTAAAAATTTTTAAAATACCCGCTTCCAGAGCAAATGCCAACATAGAACTAGTCAAATCTATCATAGAATTAGATACATTTTTTTTTAAAGAAGATGTGGACTGCTATTTATCGGAACTGCAAATTCTTCTTTTTACTTGTGAGAAATGCTCAAATTTCGATGATATTGTCAAAGAGGTATTCAAATTAAGATATGTGATTCGTTAGCCTTTAAACTAGTTTGCTACATGTTAACTGCTCCTGTGACGTCGGCTTCTTGTGAGCGGTCATTTAGTAAACTTAAAATAGTTCTTAATTATTTGCGTACGACGATGGGTAGTGATAGGCTAAATTCATTAATGCTTCTGTATTCCTCAAAGGATGTTGTTGATAATATTCAACCTAGTGAGGTCGTCAACAAATGGGCATTAATAAAACACCGGAGAGTTGGAGCTTAAATTGCAATTGATGAACTTTTTTTTGAATAATGATAAAATTTTTAAAGACTAAAATCAAAGAATATGTGCTCTTTCTCATTATAAACTGATTTTATGTTAATAAATGAATTTCTGTGTAATGAACACTTTTACGTTTTTAAATAGTTTTATTTATTTATTAGCTGAGCCACCCGGTGTTGCTCGAGTCTGTAGTTTTAAGGTTCCCTCTCTCGTTCTTCTGCTTCCGTAGGAATATGGGTATAAAATATAAGTTTTTTTTACTGTGGGATTATGTGACATAGCAATGGCGAAAGAATTTTTGAAATCTGTTCAGTAGTTTCTAGGTTTCCGTTCCCAACCCCGTTCCTGTGGGAGTATGGAGATAAAACCTTGAAAGGAACCATCTCTGGTTTGAACTATGTCTACCCTGAAAATCTCATAAGAAACCAGTCTATAACGGACATAAATACAAACATACATACATCCTATTTTATATATGTATATAGATTTATTTTTTGATGCAGTCGGCAAATTCTGAAGACTAGTCGGCATTTCATTAAAATTCACCCCCCCCCCATGGCTTGGAGCCTCGCTACGCCCCTGAAATCAGGAATAATGGAAGGACTATTTAAATAAACAGATTGAGAATTTTCAGTAAATAAGTTACAAATAACCGACATATCTGAAGATGTAATTCGATTATAGCGCATAACACTGGAAATACCGTTCGACTTTTTCTTATCATTAACAAATTTCGAAAAACCCTTACTGTTTGCCATCAAATTACATTCGATGGAAGATAAATTTATCGATCTCTTTTTGCAAGGTTCTGTATTGCTAATAGATTTTTTGATCGTTATTAGATCTGCAAAATCGCTAAGAATCTTTATTTTTTTTATTGATTAACAATTCTTTTATTAAACCAAACTGGTTTTGAACCATCTAATGCTTTTACTTTAGGAGTATATAAATAAATAGCATTTTTTAATATTTAAAAAATGTATCGTAGCACATGTTTAATTTCAAGTTAGCAAATATATTTTGCCAAAAGTGTTGAGGAAAGATCAAATGGCCTCAAAATCAGATTATCCAAAATTAAAAACAAAATTCGAGGCTGGTGTACCAGGAGTAAAATAAAATAATAGATTCTATGTTAAAACAAAATGCGACATGGTAGATTGTATTAGGAAAGAGAAGACTCATAGAATTTCTAATGCTTACATTCAATTCGGAATCAGCGAAAACAAGATCTAGAATATTATTGAATGAGTTATGAAAATAGTAAATATGTTTCAGCGAAAATCGAGCAAAAGTACGAGCAAATTACATTAAAAGGAACTAATATTTTTTCATCTGGATCATATATCCATTTTAAATTAGGCAAATTTAAATCATCATCTGGAGCTCGTACTGTTACCCCATTTAAATTGAAGCAGACAGTCGTCCCGGATATTGTTATCGAAATTTTCCTCATGGAGCAAAAAGGAATCAAACTGTATAGCATTCGAAAACGATCGAATTCCTTATGCATCGAAAGGCCGAAGAAGAACGTGAGATTCCACAGTCCTTCTAATACCACAGTATTTATGTCCTTGGAGGTGGATTTGGCTCAGAGCGCCAGGAAAAATGATCCTCACAAAGACATCACTAAACGGCTTAAGCGATCGATGTCTGTAACGGAAACAGAAAGAGAGTTCTTATATTATATTCAGCATAAAATACCAGCGCGAGAAACACCACAGAAGAAGCAACAAGTGTCGAGAATAAAAATGCCCAATTTTTCTGCGATTTGAAACAATTTAAAAAAAGGAGTCGATTACTGATCATGTGGCACGTAGAGCTGAACGAGCTAAAGTTTTAATCAACTCAAACACTAAGGTTAAACCAGCTTCGATTCAGAAAAGCCTTACAAAGAATTCAATTCTTCGAGATCAGAACGTTGATAAAAATGGCACCAAATCACTTCTACCAAAGCCTAAGGCTCGTCAGAGAATTGAACTGTCGGGCATTGAACATAAGTCTACCAACGATTCGAGACTTCCGCAAATACGAAAAACCCCTATCAAAGTTTTTGAAAAGAGTCCCTTTGTTTTTGGTTCCACTTCAAAGGCAAATCAACTTCCCAAGCCAATGTTCAATTTCAAGCCAACAACAACTGCAATTTCAACGATTGGTGGGACGTCAGAAGGTCCAATCCAGCGCTTACCCAATCCAAAAAAGGATTTCAACCTCAGCACTGCAAAGCCACATAAACAGAGGAGCAGATAAAGTTGATGAGCGCCGCAAACGTATGATGGACATGTTCAAGACACGAGTCACAAGCACACAACAAAGAAAAGATAAAAACAAAGAAATATTAAAAGGAGTTCCTGTGCGTAGGGTTAACTACCCAACCACGTAAAAAAAGCCCAGTTCCGAAACAACAAACAGCCTCGGATAACGATAATGATTTCAAAGTTGACGACCCATGCAAACGAAGAAAGGACAACGACCTCCGGCTCTGCACTTGGAACGTAAGATCTCTTAACGGACTAGGTGCAGCTGGAGAATTAGCGGACGCCCTGGACTGCTGCAAAGCAGACATAACCGCCATCCAAGAAGTGCGATGGAGTGGACCGGGCATAAAGAAGATGAAAAACTGTGACATATACTATGGCGACTGCTACAGACAACAGAAAAAGCGTTTATTTGGGTGCGGATTTGTCGTTAGAAGAAGGCTCAGGGATAAGGTGATTAGCCAAAATCCAGTCAATGAGCGTATAATGACCATCCGCATCAGGGCTAAATCCGCCAACATTAGCCTTACATGCGCCCACGCCCCCACAGAAGAGAAAGACGACGATTCCAAAGACTGTTTCTAAGAGCTCCTCGAAGAAACATATGAGCAATCCCCTAGATACGACGTGAAAATCGTTCTTGGCGATTTCAACGCAAAACTAGGGAAGGAGGACATCTTTGGAAACACAATCGGTAAGCATAGCCTCCACGACAAAACCTCCGAAAACGGATTGAGGCTAATCGATTTTGCTGCGGGGCTAAATCTTGTTGTAAGTAGTACAAGCTTCCCGCATCTCAAAATTCATAAAGGCACATGGCGATCACCAGATCAATTAACCGTCAACCAAATTGACCATGTTGCGATCGACGCAAGGCACTCTTCCAGTGTGCTAGATGTCCGAACTTTCCGAGGGGCCAACTTTGACTCGGACCACTACCTTGTTGTTGCCAAGGTACGAATGAGGATATCTTGTTCACGACCAGCACGAACTAACGCTGTGAAGAGATATGACGTCGGAAAGCTACAATCGCAAGAGATTGCCAATGCCTTGTCCAATCGAGTGTCCCTTCAATTATCCTTGAATCCCAGGCCGCCAGCATCAAACATTGAAGACCAGTGGCAGCAATGCCAAGAAGCCATCAGAACCGCTGCCTCTGAGGTTCTGGGTTTCACTCGGCCACCAAAACGAAACCCATGGTTCGATGAAGAATGTAGGCAGGCAAATGCAGCCAAGCAAAGAGCACGACAAATGCTTTTGCAAACACGAACGAGGTCTGCTCACGATCGGTATAACGAGATTTACAAGGAGAGAAGAAGGGAAGAACACCGACTTCTCAAAAAGAAAAAGAAGCAGCATGAGAAGCGCTCGTTTGAGGAAATAGAGAGGTGCCATGACAGGAACGAGACTCGGAAGTTTTACCAAAAGGTAAAAAGATCCTGCCAGGGTGGCAAACCCCGAACTCAAGCCTGTAAAGACCAGCAGGGAAACATAGTTGTAGAGTCACAGTCGCTACTGAGGATCTGGAAAGATCATTTCTGCAGACTGCTTAACGGCGATGAGGACACAAATTCCGCTGTCAGGCAGACTGCCCCATTCAGCCTGGACGATGATCAAGAATGCCGTCCTCCCGACCTAGAAGAAGTTAAGCTTGCTATATGCAAACTTAAATCAAATAAGACTGCAGGTGCAGATGGCCTTGATGCCGAACTTTTCAAGGCAGCTGGAGATCAGTTGGAAAAGAGCATGCACCAACTGATCTTCATGATATGGTCGGAAGAAAGCATGCCCGATGAATGGAACCTCAGTATCGTATGCCCGATCCTAAAGAAAGGAGACCCTCACAACTGCGCCAATTATAGAGGGATAAGCCTCCTTAACGTCGTTTATAAGATCTTGTCTGCTGTAATATGTGAACGTCTGAAACCCCACGTCAACAACTTGAAAGGTCCTTATCAATATGGTTTTAGACCGGAGAAGTCCACAATAGACCAAATTTTCACATTACGGCAGATCTTGGAAAAAACCCGTGAACAAAATATCGATATTCACCATTTCTTTATCGATTTCAAGGCCACGTATGACAGTATCTACAGAGACGAGCTGTACAGAGCCATGTCTAGTTTCGGCATCCCTGCAAAACTCGTACGACTATGCAGGATGGCTTTGGAGAATTCACGCTGCTCCGTCAAGATCGGTAAAGAAAGAAGCGGCAAAAATGGGTTTGATGGTTAATGAGGGCAAAACAAAGTATATGTTGTCATCAAATAAGGACACAGAACATCGACGAATTGGACAAAACGTCACAATAGACAGACATAACTTCGAGGTAGTACAGGACTTCGTCTACCTAGGATCCGCTGTAGACACGGACAACAACATCAGTGCGGAGATCAAACGGAGAATAACTCTTGCCAACCGTTGCTTCTTTGGGTTAAGAAGGCAATTGAGAAACAAAACCCTCTCCAGAAAAACCAAGGTAACCTTGTATAAGACCTTAATCATCCCAGTCCTGCTTTACGGCGCGGAAGCATGGACCTTATCGAAAGCGGATGAGGAAACTCTTGGTCGTTTCGAAAGAAAAATTCTCCGAATGATCTTTGGTCCCGTATGCGAAGGCAATGTGTGGAGAAGAAGATACAACAACGAGCTGTATGAGCTGTACCGCGACATGGGCATAGCAAGAAGAGTACGCATCGCAAGGCTACGATGGTTGGGCCATGTTGAGCGGATGGACCCAAACGCTCCGGCTCGTCGGGTGTTCGAAAGCACATTGCAGGGAAATCGCAGAAGGGGAAGAACTCGTCTTAGGTGGCGCAATCAAGTGGAGGAAGACCTCAACCGACTTGGAGTGCGAAACTGGAGAGAGCTCGCCCGAAATCGAAGTCGTTATCGAAGGATGTTTGTTGAGGCCCAGGTTCACCCCGAACTGTAATGCCCACCTAAATAAGTAAGTAAATTTAAATCACCTACAATTACGACCTTTTGTTCATTATTACGATTACCTAGAATTGAACTACAAACATGTCCTTTATACAATAATTCAAAAGAAACTATAAGAAAAATTTCACTATTAGAATTGAATTTTATATTTAGTACTAATTGGTCGATGTCAGCTGGTATGGGCAGCTCGACTCAAGTGAAGTGAAATGAAGTACGCACAGCTGTCAGCACTTCACCTCCTTTGTCACAATCTAGTACTACATAATTTCGGTCCTTTCGGAAAACAGGATATTGATCACCGTTAAACATTTTAGCATCATGGTGTTCATTCTTGAGCAAAGTTTCAGTGAAAACAATTATGTCGTATTCGTATTGAAGAGCAGATGAAAATAGAAGAACTTGTTGCATTTTAGTACGTAGTCCTCCGGTGTTTTGATAATATATAAGAAAATCACTCATGTGTGGGCGAGGGTTTTCGTATTTGCTTATGAGGCCATATATTTATTATTTAAAAAATGATACAGTTTTTGGGTTTACTTGAAGTGCTGTGACTAAGTGATTCGCGATAGGTTCCGGATCAACAGACGACGGTCTGAAACTTCCAAGGTGAAACCATTTCAATTTTCGCACAGCATCGTTTTGCAAAAATTCACTGGAGCCTCGGACAGCTCTAGGAATTTTGTTTGTCGAATATCTACTTGTGCTATTATTAACTCCAATCGTATGAGAGCAAGAGGGCTGGGGCGTACCGATATTCATGGGTGATGACAATGTTGAAGGTTTGACCAACGGGTAAGAGCTCTCCTCATCCATAGTGGAATCTGTTGGAGGATCCAAAGCTACACTAGTGGCCAGTCCACTTGTGTTGGTAAGTGAAGTGATTTCTTTGCACCTACTTGATTGGATACAAAATAGAGCGTCAAAATTGATAGGTGATAGTTCAATCGCAGAATCGATTGATTCTCTTGAACATCGACGGAACGCCACTTCTCTAACTCTCTTTTATCGCTTTTTTTACAAACAGTGCTCTAGTTAAATAGCCAGCTGCATTCCTCCCCTGAAACAATTTAGCCGCAAAACCCGCCTTTCTAGGAATGCTCATCAGTTTTACCGGCTGAGCTTGTTTTGGAAATACCGAGTTGGGGCTTAAACTAACATTTAACAGGTAGGAAGGCATTCCAATAAAATAAATTTTGAAAAAGAAATTGCCGGAGACCCCTCTAAATTTTTGTTATTGAATAAAAAACAGTTAGATTTTTAACGGGTAAATATGCTGAAAGTTTTGACAATCAACACATTGTTGTTAAAAAAGCAAGTGGAAAAGTGTAAAATGGAATCAGCAAATTTTGCAGCGATTAATGAAGAAGAATTGCCCTCAACTTCGGGTGTAGTAGGGCAAAAACTAACAGCAGAGGTTACCAGAAGCCAGTTGTAAGTATGCGATTATATTTTTTTATTGGTAATTGTAATAACATAATCTTTAGGTCTCTGATAGACCTTTCAAAGAGGATGGATACAGAGGCAAAGGCAGTACATCTGGCAGAGGAGTATGTTCTCTTGCCAAAAAGCAAGAGATGTCGTCTGCATCGCGTTGAAATGCATGTATACCTCCGGAATAACGCGATTGGTTTTTTTGAGTGCCAAAGAGGTATGTGTAGGGGCAAAAAACGTATCTCAAGGCCTCAAAATACGTGGTTTGACAATGTCCATATGCCAGTGGCGCGGGTATTTTACCTGATGTACTGCTTCGCGTGGAAGTTTTCATATGAATCCATTCAGGTATATATGTATATGTGTGAATATATAGATAAATATTTAATAATTAATATTTTTAAGAGGCAAGATCCCACTTCAGGGTCAGAATGCATTTCAACTACGACAGTAGATGATTGGTTCAGTTTCTGTAGAGAAGTGATTGTTGACCAATACTTCGATACAATCGGGGAAGAGGGTAAGATTGGTGGTCCTGGTTGCGTCGTTCAAATTGACGAAAGCAAATTTGGACGGCGTAAATTTAATAAAGGACGGCAGGTTGAAGGTCACTGAGTCTTGAGCATGATTCAGGATGGATGTCAAGATCTGCGGTTGGAAGTATGCCCAGATAATATTAGGAGTGCCGAGGTATCTATCTTTTAAATTAACAATGTTTTATTGTATTAATATCATTTTTATTTAAGGTGCTGATACCAATCATAAAAAAAGTATGTTGCTTTGGGCACAACAATACATACTGATAATTGGAGGGCGTATGATTGCTTATCGCAGCATGGGTATATCCATAAGAAAGTTAACCACAGTGACCCAGACAACCCGTTTCTGGCAGAAGATGGGACTCACACCCAAAGAATTGAGTCGCAGTGGAGAGTGGTCAAGCGACATTTCTACAATGACAACTACTCTAACAATTTCGCAAACTGGATAGTAGAATACCAATGGAGAAGAAATGTGAAAAAAAAAAATGCAAGACCCTTTTATACAGCTGATAAAAGCAGTTAAACTTATTTACGGTGATTTAAGCCGGCAAAAATGCAATACTTTTAACTAACGCATTTTATTTCCAACTTAAAATCACAATTTTTTTTACTTTTGTGGTTAGAAATTGAAACTTTTTTGAGGTTAGAAAGTGTAACTTTTTATGAATTCTAACCACAAAAGTAATAATAGCTTAAAATTCGCGCGAATTTTAGGCTATTATTGCTTTTGTGGTTAGAATTCATAAAAAAGTTTTATTTTTAAACCACAAAAAACTTACTTGCACAATTTCTAATTAAAAATATCCCACATCAGAATATATTTATTTGGCATCACTTTTTCAAGGAATGTCAAAGTAGATGGGCCAGCTGTTTTGTTGATAAATACCTACAACATTTCATAAATTATTAAAAATGTAAAAAAAGTCTTTTATTGGCAATAAAACAGTGAAATATATACATATAAACTGCTGTTTTATTCTGCACTTTATGTTTTCATTCAAATTTTCGTTTTCTGAAAGAAATAAAAATCTGGAGTGAGGTTAAAACCAAATAATTTAAAAGTGTTTTCAAACAATTTAGATCCGACACTTTCTGTTTTGAAATGTATTCTATTGAAATGCCTCCATACCTTTTAAAATTTTGCTTAAAATCGTTATGTCCTTAACTAAAGTGGCCCCGTTTTACCTTCAGCCCAACTTCGGGCGTACAGTCAAGTATAGAGGTTCTTATTTTATTCGCTCCACCCGAATGTGGAATGCTTTACCTGGCTCTGTATTGCCTCTGCAATAGGATTCACAATGTTCCAAAAGCAATGTGCATCGGTTCCTCCTATTAAATCCTCTCCTATTTTCCTAAAAGCTTGCACTGTGTTCTATTTTATTATAAGGCTATTCATAACCCCTTTATGTGCGCGCTAATTATAAAAAATATTATGTTTCTTCTGAACACACTTTCAAATACATCTGCAACGAAGTCTGATTATGGTTGATATTTTACACACTACTACAACTACCGATCGAAAAAATATAAACTTAAAATAATGCCTGAACAAATAAATGCATAGAAATTATTTGAAAAAAAAAAAAAAATAGAAGCTCTGAATAAAATGGAATTTTTCAAAAATTAAATTGAATTTAATTAAAATAAAATAAATTTCTTGGCCTCTGGAAAAAATATTCAATTTTATTTTATTTTTAATTCAGTGTAGTCACAACCACAACTGGTGTAAGGTGTTGTCAATTGTGGTGCGGTATGTACCACTTTGGAGTTTGTTGATTGTGCAGCAATTGATTAATTTTTTCACTACTATTGCTTTTTTTATTATCCATTTATTTTTATGATCGTTAAATGGCTTCTTTTTTTTTAATCTTTGCAGATTATTTAAAGACCCCCTAGAACTTTTGTTTTCTTTGACAGAATTCGTTACCATGTGTTGCTTCCATGCACTGTTTGGGTTGGTTTTATGTTCGCTTCTAAACTTTTTTATAGTTAACGCGCACATCAAGGGCAGTGAATACCCTCTTAAAATATTTTCATATGTATATTGTGCATAGTGCAAATAGGAGGGGAGTAATTAGCAGATACCGTTGCTTTTGAACCTTTGTGAATTGTGTTATGCAGGGGAAAAAAGAGCCTGGTAAGGCATTCCAAATACGACTGAAACTGAAACATAAATCTATTTACTTGATTGTGTTACGGTAAATTTTCCCGCAACAAAAACCATTCTTATGATTAGTTATTTTGATTTAGATATCTCTCTCTTTTCCTCGAACCCTCTCTATCATTTCTTCGTCCCACAATTTTTCTGTTGTTTGCTCTCAGCATGTGATCGAAACATTGCTTTGAGCAAATGACAAAGGGCGCGGAGGAGGGGGGGGGGGAAGGTAGGGTTAATTTGGCCGAAAAAAGACATACTTTGAGGATCTTTTTAGGCGTAACGGGTACCTACTGTGATCAACTCCGCGAAAGTAGAAATCATTGATGTGATTAGTAGGCTCCCTCCATATTCTTGATACTGCGAGCTTCATATATTTTTTTCTCTCGATAGCAAGATGAAAAAAGTAGCATACATATGCATATGTATAAATATACACGTTACTTGTTAATTCGTTACACATAGTAATTTTTTTTACAATTAGTTTCCTTGAAAGTTATGATGTACTTTTAACGGAATTCTTCTTAGTTTGCATTGCAAAATATTCAAAATAAAGCCAGTAAAAATTGAACTTCGGAGGTGCCTCGAAAAAAGTTGGTTTGCTGTTTGCATCATAACTCGCAACAAAATCATCTGACACAAAACATTCAAAATGTATTCGTTAAAGGAGATGTTTCTTTAGGTTATGTGGAGAAGATTTTTTATTTTTTCGAACTTTTGGTTTTTCGTAGCAATTTGAAGTAAAAACCTCGAGCGAATTTTAAGCAATTATTAGTTTTGTGGTTAGAAATTCATGAAACATCTTAATTTTCTAACCACATAAAACTAAGTTGTCGAATTTTTTAAGTGATCTGTAAAAGAGATTTAAATTCCAATTAAAAAGAGTGAATTAATTATTTAATTATTAAATTGACCATACAACTGATTTATCTTTTTCTCAAGCTCTGCAAATGGATCTTAATGTCTTTTTTTTAATATTTATCCTCCACTGGTACTCAGTAATCCAGTTTGGAAAGTTATTTGAATATTTTACACTGTAAAAGTGTCTTTTTACAACCTTCCACTGGGACTCAATTCTTTGGGTGTGAGTCCCATTCTCTCCCACAAAAACGGATTATCTGGGTTGCTATGATTCACCTTTTTGTGAATTTACCCATGCTCGGGTAAACAGTCATAAGCTCTCCAGAAATCGGTATGGATTGTTGATCCTAACGATATAAGTACCTACAATAAAACAATGTTATTTTAAAAGATTTTACCTTTCACCGATATAACTTCATAACTGCAGAATGGCGGACGCAGCTCCAGCCCGTGGTGGATTCCGTGGAGGATTTGGTTCTCGTGGTGGTGGTGGCCGTGGTGGTCGCGGTCGTGAACGTGGTCGTGGTAGAGGCCGTGGACGCGGTGGCAAGGAAGATTCAAAGGAATGGGTTCCAGTCACCAAATTGGGACGTTTGGTTCGTGAAGGCAAAATTCACAGCCTCGAGGAAATCTACCTTTACTCGTTGCCAATCAAAGAGTTTGAGATCATTGATATCTTCTTGGGCTCCGCCCTTAAGGATGAAGTTTTGAAGATCATGCCTGTCCAGAAGCAGACACGTGCCGGTCAACGTACTCTTTTCAAGGCTTTTGTTGCTATTGGTGATAACAACGGTCACATTGGTTTGGGTGTTAAGTGCAGCAAAGAAGTGGCTACTGCTATTCGTGGGGCTATCATCTTGGCTAAGCTGTCTGTTGTTCCAGTCCGTCGTGGATACTTTGGTAACAAAATCGGCAAATCCCATACAGTGCCATGCAAAGTTACAGGCATGTGCGGTTCGGTATCTGTGCGTTTGATCCCAGCTCGACGTGGTACTGGTATTGTATCTGCCCCAGTTCCAAAGAAGCTATTGACAATGGCTGGAATTGAGGATTGCTACACATCTGCTCGTGGTTCAACTGGTACATTGGGTAACTTCGCAAAGGCCACTTATGCTGCCATTGCCAAGACCTACGCTTATCTGACCCCAGATTTGTGGAAGGATATGCCACTCGGTGTAAGCCCATACCAGGAGTTTACTGACTTCTTGGCCGACAAACCAGGTGTAAGGCACGTTGAAGCTTAAAATCTACACCCAATGTAGCAAAAATAAAAAAAAGATAACTACCTCAGCACTCCTACTGTTTTCTGGGCAAACTTCCAGACTCAGATCTTGTGACCCATATTGAATCATCCCCCCCCCCCAGGACCCAATGTCCCTCAAGCCGCCGACTCTTGTTAAACTTACGGCGTCCAAACTTACTCTCGTCAATTTGAACGACGCATCGAGGCCCTCCTATCTTCCCCTCCTCCTCTTGTGTATCAAAATAGTGGTCCATCACTATTCCTCGGCAGTAGCTGAACCAATCAACTATTGTTCGTGTCGATAAATAAGTTGGATCAGAAGTGTAATCCTGTGGCTTAAAAAAGTAATTGGTAATTTGATAATATTTTAAATTTAATTATAAATACACATCTGCTCGTGGTTCAGCTGGTACATTGGGTAACTTCGCAAAGCCCACTTATGCTGCCATTGCCAAGACCTACGCTTATCTGACCCCAGATTTGTGGAAGGATATGCCACTCGGTGTAAACCCATACCAGGAGTTTACTGACTTCTTGGCCGACAAACCAGGTGTAAGGCACGTTGAAGCTTAAAATCTACACCCAATGTAGCAAAAATAAAAAAAAAGATAACTACCTCAGCACTCCTACTGTTGTCTGGGCAAACTTCCAGACTCAGATCTTGTGACCCATATTGAATCATCCCCCCCCCCCCAGGACCCAATGTCCCTCAAGCCGCCGACTCTTGTTAAACTTACGGCGTCCAAACTTACTCTCGTCAATTTGAACGACGCATCGAGGCCCTCCTATCTTCCCCTCCTCCTCTTGTGTATCAAATTAGTGGTCCAACACTATTCCTCGACAGTAGCTGAACCAATCACCTATTGTTCGTATCGATAAATAAGTTGGATCAGAAGTGTAATCCTGTGGCTTAAAAAAGTAATTGGTAATTTGATAATATTTTATATTTAATTATAAATACAGAAATATAAAAATATTTTATATTTAATTATAAATACAGAAATATAAAATATTCGTACGAAAACTTTTTCGCAAACCCGTACATAAAATAAAACATTCTAGACACTGGCATATGAGTATCTTCGAACCACGTACCTTTGGCACGTGAAATTCGTTTTGTACCTCTGCATACATTTTTTACGCATTAAAAGTACCCAATCGCACTTTCTCGGGTATCAAGGTGCATTTACTGCCGATATAGGCGACATCTTTTGGTTTTTGGCAGCAAACCAAGCTCCTCCGCTTACTTACGTACTAAGGTGGGCGTTACAGTTCGGGGTGAACCTGGGCCTCAACCAACATCCTTCTATAACGACTTCGATTTCGGGCGAGCTCTCTACAGTTTCGCACTCCAAGTCGGTTGAGGTCTTCATCCACTTGATTGCGCCACCTAAGACGAGGTCTTCCTCTTCCGCGATTTCCCTGCAATGGGCTTTCGAAAACCCGTCAATGGGTCCATCCATTCTACATGACCCAACCATCGTAGCCTCGCGATACGTACTATTCTGGCTATACCCATGTCGCGGCACAGCTCATACAGCTCGTTGTTGTATCTTCTTCTCCACACATTGTCTTCGCATACGGGACCAAAGATCATTCGGAAAATTTTTCTTTCCGAACGACCAAGGGTTTCCTCATCCGCTTTTGATAAAGTCCATGCTTCCGCGCCGTAAAGCAGGACTGGGATGATTAAGGTCTTATACAAGGTTACCTTGGTTTTTCTGGAGAGCGTTTTGTTTCTCAATTGCCTTCTTAACCCAAAGAAGCAACGGTTGGCAAGAGTTATTCTCCGTTTGATCTCCGCACTGATGTTGTTTTCCGTGTCTACAGCGGATCCTAGGTAGACGAAGTCCTGTACTACCTCGAAGTTATGTCTGTCTATTGTGACGTTTTGTCCAATTCGTCGATGTTCTGTGTCCTTGTTTGATGACAGCATATACTTTGTTTTGCCCTCACTAACCATCAAACCCATTTTTGCCGCTTCTGTTTCAATACTCGCAAAAGCACCTATGACATCACGCTTTTTTCTTCCCATTACGTCAATATCGTCTGCATATGCGAGTAATTGCACAGACTTTTGAAAGATTGTTCCTCTGGTGCTGGCGTCTGAGTTTCTTACAATCTGTTCAAGTATGATGTTGCAGAAATCGCATGACAGTTTGTCGCCTTGCCTAAAACCTTTTTCGACATCAAAGGTCTTGGTGAGTTCTTTACCGACCTTGACAGAGCAGCGTGAATTCTCCAAAGTCATCCTGCATAGTCGTACGAGTTTTGCAGGGATGTCGAAACTAGACATGGCTCTGTACAGCTCGTCTCTGTAAATGCTGTCATACGCGGCCTGAAATCGATAAAGAGATGGTGAATATCGATATTATGTTCTCGGGTTTTTTCCAAGATCTGCCGTAATGTGAAAATTTGGTCTATTGTGGACTTCTCTGGTCTAATACCACATTGATAAGGACCTATCAAGTTGTTGAGTCTCTCCGCAACTTGAAGGTAATACCCACACGGATAAGTCCAAGTCAAGTGGTGGAGCGCCTGCCAATAGCTGCATCGCCTCCGTAGAAACGGTACGACACATTGGCAGGGATCCATGGAGCATTGTCCTCAGACAGGAGAGAATCTTGCTTCTACCGAGAAAATTTTTCACAACGTCATACCAAACAGGAACACCAAATGTTGCACATGCAACAAAGAGCCCACTGTAAACAGTGCTCACCGCCCTCTTGGTCAAACCTCACTCTTTGGTAAGAATATGTCTGACCGTTGGGACAACTGCTGTTATTTTAGCCTTTACTCTGTCAAGGTACGGCAGGAAGTTTATCCGCTCACCAATTGTAATACGTAAGTATGTGGCCTCCCTTACATACGCTATGCTAATTCTACCAGCTCTGACCACAGGACTTCGACTACGCAATCTATCCTTTCAGCAGCATAGACGTCGGCGTCGTCTTCTCCACAGCCAGCTCTACTCCTACACTCAAACCCCAGTCTTGCACTTTACCCATGATCGTCGATCCCCTAGTCTCCAGTTGGGCGCGAGACCCACCTTCAACTAAGATCAATAGATCGTCAGCAAATGCACTACATTTGACAAATGTCCATTCTGAGCTAAGGGCTGTTAGCAGCGGATCCATCATCAGATTCCATATGAATGGACCTCCGATAGAACCTTGTGGACAACCCCGCTCAACACTCAATGACACATTGTCTACTACTCCATTAACCCTAGCTATTCTATCAGAGAAGTAGCTCTCCCAAAGGCCAACTTCCTGACACCCTACACTAACTAACCTCGACTTTATGCTAACCCAGTCTAAATAATCAAAGGCACCCTTAAAATCTACAAAAATACCTAACACATATTTTTCCCTGGACTCGGCTACACACTTCTTCACGTGCATCCAGGCGTCAACAATAATACTCCCTGAAGTGAAACCAAATTGGAATGGACATGGCGCAGGCATGCACAACGTAAGTCTTTCCACCATGATCCTTTCAAGTACTTTTCCAAGCACCGGAAGGAGGCTGATGCCGCGATAAGACCTAGGATTAGACCTTGGCTTATCGGGAGACTTCAGGAGTACAATTACCTTTGCCAATTTCCATTCCGTTGGAAAGTAGCTCTCCCTGAAACATGCCGAAAACAAAGAAGCCAGGTATTCGGGGACCACCAACCAAATGTTTTTAACCATTTCGCCAGTAAGTCCATCAAATCCCGGTGATTTCTTTGATTTAAGCCTGCCTACAGCACTAGCGACTTCTCCTAATTCTAAGCTAGGAGCAACGGCATGCTCGCCTGACGGGGTTGCTGTGTGCTCAGACCTGGGGAAAAAAGAGTTCATCAGTATACCCATACTCTCACTCCATGACGAACAAGGAATGCCCCCATCCCCCATAATGCTACCTATATCTGTGGTTTTCCTTCCCCTGCATACACAATAGAGCTGACCCCAGAGATCCTGTTGGCTTGAAAATTTCCTCCAATCGTGTTCCTTTACTTGGATCAGCTAGTCCCTACAGGCGTAGTCAGTTTTCAACTGATGCAAGTCAGCCAATCCCTTCAACCTAGATTTTTGGTATCTACGCCTAAGGCCTCTAACTTGCATGCGCTTAACATTTAGTTCTGGCGTCCAACACTTCACTCCCCCTGAATTAACCTGCCAGTGGGAAGGAGGCCGTCGTTGACGTCCCAGATCCATTCTGTCAAGCAGCTGACCATCCCATCTACACCCATTCGGTCGAAGACTTCGAGTGGCATCGATGCAACCCTGCTTCTGACGTGCTCATGATACAATGCCCAATTGACATTGTTCAGTTGTCATCGCTTCTCACCAAAATTACCACGCCCACCTTGGAGGTCGGATACGTGTGCAAACTCGATTTGAATGGCGCTGTGACCACTAACTCCAACCAATTCTCTGATGAACCAGTGAAAATTTAGTTGCTCATAAGCCACTTCATTAACAAAAGTTACATAGATGTCACTACAACTCCTAGGACCGTCAAAAGTGTAGAGGTCGCTTGGACAATTGATGACATACAATCTCTTTGCGGTCAACCAGTCACAAAGCAGCTCACCTCTATGGCGTTTTCGAGATTCAGACGTTTGTCCTCGCATCTTACTATGCCAACGTGGAGAGACTGCATATGCATCAAAGCCGAAAATAGCTGCATTGCCTTCAACCAAATCAAGCACCCTATCCATATATTCTATATACGGAACGATGTCGTTCTCGTATTTGCAATAAATACTCGCAACGTAAAATTTCTCAACGACTGATTCTACCCTAACACAGATACCATTCTAACTCTCGTCAACTAATGTGCCCGGCATGCTTACATCATTCAATATTACAGCAGTGTTGCCACTTCTGTTTATGAATGAGTCCCCTTACGGCACCAAGAGCGACGTAAGGCTCCTGCAACAGTGCTATGCTGCATGCCGTATTGCACATTAGCTGACCCAAGTCCAGCATGGCTCTGTAAGCCCCATTACAATTATATTGTACTAGCAAGACCCCGCCCGCTTCGCAGGGCGAAAATAAAAAGTAAAATATTAGATTTTTTGTTTTAAATCTGTTTTATTGAATATTCTTTACTCTAATGCTTTTTGATAAACAACATTTTTAGTTTTTCCATTGTTGGGGCGGTATAAATGAATAAAGCAGAGCATGAGCAACATAAAGTTGACCATGAGAAAAAACTGGGTGCTCCAAATGTATACCACAGATTTTAAGCGTTTGCCCTTGAGATTTATTAATTGTCATGCCAAAAGCAATACGAATAGGCAACTGCAAACGCTTAAATTCAAATGGAAGATCAGGTGGAATCATTGGTATACGTGGTATTAAGACATCTTCGCCTTTGAATTTACCAGTTAAAATGGTCGCTTCAATAACATTATTCATTAATCGTTTAACTACTAACCTGGTGCCATTACATAATCTTGGATGATTCAAATTTCTTAACATTATAATTGGAATACCGACTTTTAATTGTAAATAATGAGGCGGGATACCTGGTAGATCCAATGAATTTAAAAATTCGATCGGATAGTTCACAGCTTCATCCGGATTCATAACGGTATCAATAGATTTATAAACTACGTTTACACCTGGTATTCTATTCATAACTTCCACATTGATACTAATAACATCTCTATTCGTACATGCCAATATACATCTTTGACTTAACCAATCATGATTTTGGTAATTACTTAAATTATTGGGAAACACGCTCTGTATTAACGCAGCAGTTGATTCTGATAAGGAACAAAAATTAATTGGCAATGTTATTTTACCATCAATATCTAGAGGAATTTCTCCATTTCCAATTTTCAATAATTGCTTTGAAAAATCTGCAGCTGTTGAATCGTTCTGTAATAAAACTCTTACATTTTCGGTGAGAGAAAGCGTTTTCACATATTTCCATAACGTTGAAGATTTCAAGCTAGCATTTAATTCGTCAGCAGCAGTGGATCGAGGAATAACCGGAAGTGTTTGCCGAAGTCACCAGCAAATAACACCAATGCACCACCGAAAAGACGATTATTACCTCTCAAATCTTGTAAGGTTCGATTAAATGCTTCTAAAGATTTCTTGTGTGCCATGGTGCATTCGTCCCAAATAATTAATTTACACTGCTGCAAAACTTTTGCCATTCCAGATCTTTTTGAAATGTTGCATGTTGGCGCTTCTAAAATATGAACGTTTAAAGGCAATTTTAAAGCCGAGTGAGCAGTTCGCCCACCATCCAATAAATTTGCAGCGATTCCAGACGATGCAAGAGCTAACGCTATATCTTTATTCGTTCGTACAGTAGCTAAGAACAATGACAGTAAAAATGTTTTACCAGTGCCGCCAGGAGCATTCAAAAAATAAAATCCACCATTTCCAGCATTAATTTCGCTCATGATTTGAAAGTAAGCTTCTTTTTGTTTTTCTTTCAATAATGGAACATTTCCTTGAACATATTGGTTTAAACAATTTGCATCATAATCTCTTTCACGATTTAAATCCAAATTGAAAGTGTCGTGTATTGAACGATGTGATAGCAATTTATTTGACATTGCTAAACACAAATTTTCTATAATGATCAACGGTTCGTTGTGTATTTCTGGCGTAAAGGATTCATTCTTGCACGACGAACTGTATGCAAAATATCTTCTGACAAATGATCACAATGACTTCTTCATAACTCACGTGGATTCGTCGGACTGCACGCAGATATTATAATTGCAAATAATGAACGCATTTGATGTGGATTTGCCGTAAGAGCTGCATCTTCTAAGGTGTTATTCCAATGTTTATCATCTTCCAGTAAATTTAAACGCCTGCATGCCTCACGATATGTAGGGCGTAAAAACCCATCAACTGTTCGTAAACCTGCAAAAGATGTTGGCCCACGAACATCATTTAGTAATAAACGCAAAAAATAACATTCCTCAGTATTTGTTTACACTTTTCAAGCAGCCAAATGTAATAAGGAATACATCTAGGAGTATTAGTCATACTCTGTTCTAAAATAAATAGAAAGCATTGTGAGCATCTAGGCTGTGTGTATTGTAATTTTGCATGGGAAAATAATTGAAACTTATTTTTTTAAACACACTTCCCTTTTTTCAAAATAAATTTTTTTTTGTCCCAAACCTTCTACTCTTACTCTTCTTTAATTTAAAAAAAAAATTAAGAAAATCGGTCAATCGGTTTGGCTGGTTAGCGAACGAACACAAAACCAAACTTTATTTTATATATATAGATTAGGTGTACTGCCATCTCAATGTCTGGCGTTTACCTTCGCAACAACTAATCTATAGTAAGATCAGTCTTTGGTCAACAGGAAATGACCATCAGGATCACCCCTAAAATCACAATCCCGGCAGTGAATTGCGTTCACACATCTGTTACTAGTGTGACTCGACTGACCACATCTACTGCAGACTGCTTCCGTAACCATACATTGTTTTGCAACGTGACCCATTCCTAAGCATTTGAAGCATGTCCTCACTATTGCTAAGCTCCTTGACAAGGAAGGAAAAATGCTTAATGTAGCATCTTCTTGTTTCTAGGAGAAGCTTTGCGACACGTTCACTTCCCTCTATTACTACATTTATGGTGCCATTGGAGTCTGAGTCCCAGGCAACACCTACTAGTTTCACCTCATATTTGAACTCTTCCTTAGTGAGTTTATTCAGGTTGAATTGGTGCAACTCACTAAGGAACTCTTCAGCTTTAATTCTCCTTTCTACTCTTAAGACAACAACTCTTGGCCCTAAACTTTTTTTTACCTCAACAGACAGCCCAACCTCACCAAATTTTTTATTGGAAGCTATTCTAACCCCTTCAGATGACGGCGCGGCGCCGTAATGACCAATGTTCCTGCCTTCAAGGCTTTAGCGTATGCACTCTTATGTTTGTTAGCAATGGAGCCACCTGCTCAACTACTTTCGCCTTGATGTCCGTAGAGGACTCAGCCTTATTTTTATTCCTTACCACCATAGACCAAGTCTGAACTGGCTTTGGAGTTGGAGCTCTCATTTCCTGTAGTGGAGCTGCAGGGATATAAGCCTTGCGCATTACCTGCGCAAACGAATGCTTGACGGCAGGTGTCGGGAACGACACCACTTGCGGTGGAGATTTCGCTTCAGGGGTACAACATAGACAAGGCAATGGAACAGGGAGGTTCCTACTTTTTTCTTCCTTTTCTATTTTCCCTGAGGCGCTGATGCGCCCTTTCACAAACTCATTCTCCGCTATGAGTTGCACTATAATGCGCTCAAAAGAAGAAGAGATTTCTACTACTTTTCCCGCTATTGCTGGAGCAACTTCACCACAGCTGACTA
This sequence comes from Melanostoma mellinum, assembly GCA_914767635.1. Classification (NCBI taxonomy): domain Eukaryota; kingdom Metazoa; phylum Arthropoda; class Insecta; order Diptera; family Syrphidae; genus Melanostoma; species Melanostoma mellinum. The sequence goes on along the minus strand of OU612059.1, from coordinate 80,365,113 downwards.
TTTCTCCTACTTTAATTTTAATATTGTTCATTTCTTCAATATGTTTCACAATACTACTCACCGGACCTTCTGCTTTCTTCATGCTGGGAACCTTTTCCTGGGGCACTTCCACAATTTATACCATTTCAGCGGTTTCCACCAGCTTTTCAGTCACTTTTTCAGGGATTTCCTCCGCCATGCTTGGGACAAGCTCATCCACAACCATTTCCTCTGTGTCCTTGAGTTTCCCCTCCACTTTTTTGAATGGAGCATGCTCTTTGAAATGCAGAGTCACTTGTGAAGCCGTACTTTTTAAACCTAGGATCCAGCAGGGTACTCTTCGCATAAACATCATGCTTTTCGACGTCTTTAAATTTACTCTTCAATGAATCGAAAACTGAAGTGTCCATTTTTTGAACGCAGTCAGGGAATATGTTTTCGTTTCCGCTCAAAAACTGTTGGCAGTGTCGCAGTAACCCATTTGAAATAAGGATAGTTTCTGAAATAGTAACTTTCTTCTCTGAACTCATCTAGTCAGTGATTTCTTTAAAAAGCGTTAAAAATTTAATTGAAAAAGATAAAATTTCAAAATCTGAACTGGAAAGATTTTGAACATCTGCATATTCGACGGCCAGTGTTGATAGGAGACTCTTTTTTACGGCGAGTAGTCGCTCAAACGTATCGCATGTCGAGTTCTAGCGAGTCACCACATCTTGCTTCAGCTTCAGCTGACTTTCACCCAATTGAGCTTTCATGGCCATGACTTTGACAGAAAAGCTCCACGATCGACTTAACTTTCGTTTGTGTGTGCTTTATTTCTTGGTAACCCCTTTGAACGATTATGCTAAGGGTATGTGCAATGCAAGGAATGATCTTCCACTTGGATAAATGCACTGCGGCCAGAATATTATTCGCATTTGTTACAGATACCTGCGAAATAAAGAAAAAATGGGCACGACTGGGTCGCACGAACTTGCAATTGTGTGCAGGGTAGCCAACTACTCATTAATTGAAAATTGAATCAAATCACGAAAAGAATTGAAAAAAAATAAATTAAATATTCCAAAAGTTTCAAGCGAAAATCTAAAAACGCAATTTTTTCGCAATTGTTTATACATATAAACCCTTAAAATTTAATCGAAATCGTTAGAGCCGTTTTTTAAAAAACCGGTTTTTTATTTTTAATTTTTTTGAAAAATAAGGTTTTAAAAATTCAAGTACACAAGTTTTAAGATCTTGCTTAAAGATTTATTGACAATAAATTTGAAATATATCAAAGATATCGTTTTGAAAATATTCGAAAAAACAAAATTTTCTTAAAAAAATTAATGAAAATTCAAAAAAAAAACTAAATTTTTCAAATGTTGATATGCAATCTTTCTTAAACGACTTAGAACTTCTTAAATATGAAATTTCGTCAAAATCATGTTAGCCATTACCGAGAAAGTCGGTTTTGAAAAAAAACGGTACTATGGGGGGTACCGTTCTTAGACTTTTTCCAAAAAAAATTTATACAACATAAGAACAGTTATTAAAAAATAGTACCTCACGTCAGATTTCATCAAAATCGTTAGAGCCGTTTTCGAGGAAAATAGGTATTGTCATATCGGTTGTATGGCAGGTACCGTTATTTCAAGACCTAGAGACCCAATTCCAAAAATCCCTCTGTAGGCTACTCCAGAGACCATAACTGCAAATTTTGAAGAAAATCGGTCTATTGGTTCACTTTTTTCGTATTCTCTATCATCGTAATGTCATGTTTAATTGTTATCTCAAAATTTTTTTTCTGCACGATTGCAAGACTTGCCTTATAGTACCTATAATCGCAAGTAAAAAATAAAGATTAAAACACAATCTCTATTATGAAACAAAAAATTATGATTTTTGCGTCCATAAAATGTATGCATGTATGTACAAATTTACCTGTTGTTGTATACATTTTTGTTTTGTTATTAGAAGTCCACTCCACTGCATTTGAAAAGAAAAATAAAACAAAAAGTTAATAAACGAATTTTGAACTTACCACAATAAAGCATCTGAAAATAAATGCAGAAAAAAAAAGAAAAAATTGAAGAATAAAAAAACAATTCCCACATAGTTCGGCATGGCTTCGGCTTTTGTTTCGGCATATCGGCAAAGTAATAAATTACTCAATGGCTGGTTGTCACTGATCTGATATCCCCATTATAGAGTGCCAGGTACGGACGATACGATGATCGGATACGACATACGAATTCATGTTGCCGACGCAGGCGATTTTTTTTTTATACCATCATTTTTGGATATGTTTGGTACCATTGGATATTCAAGACTACACCCAACAAGAAGATAATAAAACACCGATAAAAGACAGCAAACAACAAACGAAGTGGAAAAATTGCAGCCCGTGGGAGTCCCGGGTCCAACAAGTAACGTTGTTATATTTAAGTGGGGGGTAGTGCCAAAAAGCAAATGCAAAAAGGGGGTAGACAAACGAACAAAGCACCAGCAACCCAAATTTGGAAAATAACAAGTACACATAATCAATATTGGGACTAAGCATCTCCAAAATCAAAATACGAATCAAGAAACACGAAAACAACAAAAATATACATACAACAAAGAGAAGCTCACGTTCACCTGTTGTCAAGGTGGCCCTGGGGCGTCCAAGATACAAAATGAATGCTGTGTTCCTGTCCTAGTTTTAAGTTTTTTTTTTGCGTGATTTGTTTACTATTTTTTTTATTTTTATCATTTTATTTCATTTGTTACTTTTTAAAATTTTCTTTTTCTTGTTTCATTTTGTTTTTTTTTTGGTTTTTCTTGTGTGTGTTTATATATTTTGGTAACGACAAAGTCAGGGGCCGCTACTAGGCCGGATTTTTCCTACGGGGGCTGCGTTTGTTTTTATTCTTTTGGTCGATAATATTGCGACCTCGTCCACTTTAGGGAGCTCCTTAGGTAGGAATTTGTAGTCGGGTGAGACCAATCCCCCAAGTAGCCCAGGGTGAGAAAAGTCGGGGTTTGGTGGCGTTTAAGGTTTCCCTAAAATTTTTAAAAAAAAGTATTAGTACAAAATACGAACATAGACAAAAACAACAAAAAACTTAAAAACACAAAAACAATAGATAGTTAAGAGTAGGTTAGTTTTAAGGTTGTTTTTTTTTAATATCGCTTTCTTTTTTTTTTTTCTTTTGTAGTTAGTTTGATTTTATGAGTTTTATTGTTCAAATTGTTTAGTTTGATTTTTTTTTTTTTTTGCTTTATTAATGCTTTTATAATTTTTTTTTCTGGTTACGTTTAGGGTTATTTTGTTTAGTGTTTCTTTTTAATAAATCTGTGTTCATCACGCCAAACTTTTTGAAAACAATGTTTCTTTGAATAAGATGGCGTGGTAGGGAACATTTTCAGAAGGATGTGAGCGGGCGGTGACGTGGTGAGGTGTGATGGTGATGTGAAGTGGTTCTGACAGTTCGGTGTTTTTTTAAGGGGAGTCCAAACGACAAGGCCGATTGGATTCGAGGTTGAGGATGGGAACAGACCACCCAGCCCCACCAGTAGCAGGGCCGAACGTGAGGGGTACTTTGTGTTGTTTTAGTGGTGGTATCAGTTTAAGGCACGATTTATGTTTTTGTTGCGAGGCGAGGTGCAGCAGAGGAGGCAAGACCCACCCACATCCGGCGAGCTAAGCCGTGCTCAGCAAGCGTGCCAGGAGAGGAGACCTTCTCTGCATTCCTTCCCCTTCCCGAATTCCCCCCTCCTATCGTTCATACCTACCTTTCCCATTCTTATTTTGGTCCCTTTCCTTTTCTGTTTCCTAGTCTTTTCCTGGTTGTTCCGTTTTCCGTTTCCTGAGTGTGTTCGATTTCTAAATCCTACCTTATCCTAATCCCTACCTTACTTTATCCATATCCAATCCTAATTCCATTTCCCCTCCCTTTGCTTCCGCATCACATTGTCAGTGGTGACCGCAACTACTTTGTTTATATCCCAGTTATGGCACATTTTCTTGAGTTGTTGTGACAAATTATCAGCAGTATGCCTTTCGGAAAATGCTGACAATCAAGCATACACGTAGTCAACTCTGTCTTCTCGTTTATAAAATGTGCCGTTAAACTGATATAGCTCTCTGTTGCGGAAGAGGTCCAACAATCGGTTGTTAGGCAAACATAACTTGCTTGTGCAAGTAAATCTTTAATTTTTAATTTTGTCAAATTATAATAGTTAGTGAGGAGGGAGTTAGAAAAAGTCTTACGGATGGGCAGTTGATAATTAGGATTTAGTTCAAATAAAAACTGTTTCAATTCCTTGCTTTCAACTATTTGAAAGGGCAAATATTGTTTAGTTACTTATTTTACTTAGTACCTATTTAGCTGTTCGCTTTTTTGGCAGAGACTGGCCTGTGAAGGTACTGGGTTATTTTATTTGTATGTGCCATTCTGCTTTTTGTTGACATTGGGATGGAAGGAAGAGGAGCTAGAGGGGCAGAAGTAATAATATGTGAAGATGTTGTTGGCTCTTCGATGGTCATCTCTACATATTACCGCATCCGTTATTTGTTCTTCATGCACCTGCACCGTAACTGATGTAAGTGGGCTTTCTCGAATTGAATGAAACACCGTTGGGTGCTGTGTTTTTGTGTGCCTTGTTAAGTTGTACGGACCACCTCCTTTGTAAGACAACACCTTCCCACAAAAATTTTATTTGGCCTTATGGTTTTGAACATCAGGAAAATACTGCCAGGCCTTTGATTTCTTACCGTAGTCTGCCATTCTGTCAAATTCAAGGTTGATACATAACAATGGTAGCAAAGTCAAAAGCAAACTTTTAAATATCAAAATAAAAGACGGCAGAGCTTTCCTTCTCCCGTATCTGTTGTTGTTGTCAGGGGTTGAAATTTTTTTATAGGTTAGGAGGCATCTCAATAGAATTAATTTCAAATATTATTATAGTTGAGATACCGCCCTAAATTTAAAAAAAAATGTTTCAATTCTTTGGTTTTTTTTCTTCTTGAAATCAGAAAAATTGAATGAAAATAAACACTACCGAACAAAACAACATTTTTTATATATAATATTTCACTATTTTATTGCGTAAAAAACACGTAATTTACATTTTTAATTATTTATGAAAACATACTTTGAATTTACTTGTTTAAGTAATGCCAGTGCCAGACGGTATTTTTGAGTAGGAAATTTTTTATTCAAAATTGTACAAGAGGGATTTTTGTCGTTTGAAAATAAACCACAAAAAGTTTCCTTTTCTAACCACAGGTCGTGGGTTGAAGTTAGAAATTCATAAAAAACTTTCATCTTGAAATCAATCCAAATTGAAATACTTGCATATTCAGATAAAAATACTTAGTTACTATTCATTATAATATTTTTATCTAAAGCTTCTTATAAAAAATTTTCAATATGATCCCCATTCTGAAGAAGGCAAAGACTACAGCGCCTTCTTGTTTCTGCACATAGATTTATACCTGACAAATTTTCCTGTAATTTGACTGCAGCCGTTTCAATCCGTTTTTTCAGTTCAGCCAAAGCCCTTCATGAATCCCCAAGTATAAAAATCTAACGGAGTTAAGTCTGGTGATCTAGGTGGCCATTCTGTGGGACCTTTTCTTCCAATCTAACGGTCACTAAAATGGTCATCAAGCCAGTTCCTTACAATGCGGCTGTAGTGTGCTGGAGATCCATCTTGCTAATCTATTAAATTGTCTGCTATGGCCAATGGAACGTTGTCAATCAAATCGGGCAGAAAGTCTCGTAGTAACTGCAGATAGGATTCTCCATTTATAACTGAGCTCAGGAACCTAGGTCCAATAACTGTTTGTCCAACAATACCAAGCCAAACATTACAGCTTAAGCGGTTTTGAGATTTGGATTGTTTTTTGTTATGCGGATTGCTGCTAATCTAGTGATGTAAATTGTGGAAATTTGTTACTGCATCTCTGGTAAATTGAGCTTCATCCGTCCAGAATATCCTTCGAAAGTAATTGTGGTCAGTTTCATATCTTCGTCAAAATGCAGCTCTAAATATCTTGTTGTTGGCAGTTAGCTCCTGAACTGGTGAAGTGTGGTACAGGTGCAACTTGTCGGTATGAATCACTCCCCATACTCTAGTTTGGGGCAAATGAAGCATTGTAGCTATCCTCCTTGTGCTAATGTAGGGATTTCGTCGGACCAATCGCAAAGTTCTTTCCTCTGTTTGTACGTCTGCGGAAGATGCACTGTCTCGCCCACGTTGCTCCAGTACTCCACGTTCTCGAAGACGTTGATGAATTCTTGAATATCGCATGACTGGGATGCCTCCTATTGAGATACAATTCAGCGTAGAGTCTAAGCGGTTCTCGACCTCGACAATGAGCCATATATATGTAAGTTTGTTGCCATCTAACATACAAACTTAGCCACCATTATGACTACATTTGCCACATCTCGTACTTTGTTAAAAACTACTTGCTTTATTAATAACTAGTGTAAATGATCTTACTTTTCAATTATTAATATTTTGTTTTGATATATAATTTTTCATTCGTTTTCAATTGTTCAAGAAGTTGGGTTACAGAACCCTAAGCCGACATAATTGTTGATTTAGGTAATTCAAAAATTATTGTTAAATTATTTTATTAATCTATAATTAAATTTTATAAGTTCTGTTCTACATCAACTTGTGTCGTTATTAACCTATTGAACTGATTAAAACCATATAAGTTTCAAGCTATAAAAACTGAAACTTACATATATATATATACAGGGTGATTCGCATAAGGTGTGACAAAAAGATAGGGTGTGTAGGTTGGACCTAGACAAGCAAAAAATCGTATGGGAGGGGGGGTCCATTTTCCCCCGTTTAGGCGGGAGGGGCAATTTAAGAAAAAAGTCACTAAAAATTGGAAAAAAATTATTCAAAAATAACGGTAGTACCTACAGAGTCTTACTATAGCATTTTGAAAAGCCAAAAACTTAAACATTAATTTAAATTTAAAACTAAGTTGTTCAAGTAAATAGTTTTTGAAATATTAATTTTCAAAGTCAAAATTTTGAAAAAAAAAACATATTTTTTTTCTTAAAACCACTTTTTTTCCAAATTTTACGTTATTAAGTAGTATTTTTCTAGCTTATTTTCAATGCTTTTATTTATTTTTGATCAAACACAAAAAACCGGATGTCAAAATAACCTGTAGTTTTTGAGAAAACCAAAAACTACAAAAACGACTTTCGTCAAATTTTTTTTTTTTAATTTTTTTTTTCGTTATTGGACTTTTAAGTGAATTCTCAATAAAAAAAGTAAAGAGAAAATCCATCCTTTATTTCGTAAGTTCACTTAAGAATCCAATAACGAAAAAAAAAACTTTAAAAAAAAAAATTTTGACAAAAGTCGTTTTTGTAATTTTTGGTTTTCTCAAAAACTACAAGTTATTTTTTGTATATATAATAAAATTTTGAGTAACAATCCGCCTCATACAATCACACATTTATGCATAGCAATGTAACATCCCAATTAATCTCGCTGAACAATGAATCACTCTTCTTTCTGCACTTTGAACCACCGGTTTTTTTTTATTTGACAGTCTTGACGCATAAAATTTACTATAAAATCTATTTGAGACAAATATTTTTCATAATGTTCAGTAGATACATAAAAAATCAAATAATTGGAATTAGACATTAAAAAAAAAAATCAAAAATAAATTCATAATCCCACTGGTGAAGGAAGTACAGCGTCTGAAAATTTCATTTGCGAAATTCTAATAACATTAACATTATAATTTGCACACTAAATTTTTTCCCACGACGAAAAAAGAAGATGCAGCCACCAGAACTAGCACAACCAAGAAAATAGCGAGATTTAATATTGAATATAAAATTTATTGCTTGTTACCTCGTGTGTGGTGCAAATGCAAGTGGACGAGAGAAATTAATTTACAAAGAATGATCAACAGCTGCGTATAACACTTTTACGACGAATAATAAGACAAAGAGAAACGAAATGAGAGAGGTTGTCAACATACCTGCCGCTAAATTTTTTAAGCTTACAAAACGAGAGTTTTTTTTAAATTGGTAGGTGACGTCGGCCTTTCTGGAGAAGACATTTGTGTTTTTTCGTCTTCGTATTACTGGCGGAAGATTTTTATTGACAGTTTTAAAATACGAGTTCTCACTCCAAGCATTTGAAATTGATAGTTTAGTGTCAGCGCATTCCTTTTTCTCAAAAGAAAAATTCACTCAACGACTGAAAATATGAAATCAATACGCTTAGATACTTTTACCACCACGGACATTTTTGAAGAAGTTGGTGACGATTGAGAAATATCGCCAATCTCAATGAACATCATTTCCGAAAAATGTGTTTTCTTTGTTTATAAACTCACTATTGAAATTAATTTACAAAACAGAATATCCAAACACCAATAAAGCTCGAATCATCGACCTGTGTGTCTCCTATTCTGCAATGATGAAATGCCTTAAGAAGTTTTCACTTAAAAAAAAAAAAAATAAGAAAAGATAAAAATTTTCATTTAAAAACAAAACCAAATGATTTATTGTATTCAAAATAACTTTAGTATTATTTTAAAGATTATGAACCGCGGAACTGAAAAAAAAAATTTTTTTTTCACTATAACATAAAGCAACCTTACATTTTTAACAAAAGGTAAACGTACGTCCTTATTATTTTGGCAGATTTGACGATTTTTTTCAATTTGTGGAAAATGACCAAAATTATCACAGCGTACTGAAGGAAGAGGAAAGTCTGGATGCCTTGCGGGGGCATCTTTTGGCGTTTGGTTGTCGGTGTTGTAATGACTGATGGAGTCCGAGTTGATATTAGAGTTCCAAAAGTCTCAGAAGTTGCAAGAGTAAGTGAACTACAAGTTCGGCAGCGTCTTTTCAAAACTAACTTATCAGCCTTGCATAAGTGCTCTGCTACAGCGAGTTGAAAACCAAAAAGCGGTAAGTGGAAGTCGTTCTCACGTCGGCATCGTCAGATGATCTTTGCATTCACTGTACATAAGCCGATTTTATATAAAAAAAATATCCATTCGTACTTTATTTTTGGATCGCAAAGGAGTATAGCCCAAGCATTGAATCGAACACGCCGCCCGTGTTCTTGCTGTACACCTCGACAGATTTAAGAGCGGAAATATTTCAGTACTGCTTATCCTTTCTGAAACAACGGCGTCTTTCTACAATTGGCTCGCTACCCACATACGGTGACATCATGCATACAACTTTGTTGTCAAACCACGAAACTAAATTCAATATGACTCCATCAATTGTGGACAGTTTTTCAACCATGCCCCCCTTGTTCAGCTCTTAAGCCGACATTCTTGAATTTGGAACTCTGTTGAGCTCATTTTTGAACAAATAAACAAATAATTGTCAAAAAATATTTTGTGGTTCCCATTTTTTTTTCCACTATCGATGTAAGCCTCACTCCCAAATCAGGTGAACCTTCAGTGATGTTGTTGCCCTGTTCTTCAGCAAAAATATCGAAATCGTAGCTGAAACCTGACACTCCACTTAGCACTTGGTTCTTGTAGTCCCATTTGATAAGTTTGGCTGGGTTGTACTGCTTTATTTCATGTCGACACTTAGTTGGCATTATTTGCTCATCTACGGCGAGGAACTCCTCTTTCGGAATCAGTAGTAACCGCTCCCTTATTTTTTTCTAAGAGTGGTCTTATTTTGATGAGTTTATCATATCCTTCAGTTCCATGTTGTTCAAAATAGGTATTGTCGTGTGAATTTTTCGATCTTTTCCCACCTGTTTTTTGTAATAGTTTCAAAAACAAAGGATTGTCTAACAGACTTACTCCAATAATGTTGAGAAGACTGTAGGTGACAAATATCAACAAGACATGTATATTAATGGCCCAACGACATGATCCATCATCGTTCTTTGAAATATTTGCCGGCTTGTTTAAATTGTCCCGAAGGCCTTTTTTATTTGATTCCCTTACAATGAAATTCATCAGCTCATCAGTAAAAAAAATCTAAAATAACTGATAGTTCCTTTAGTGCTTTTACAGATGCTGAGAGCTCGATAGATCCTGTAGTTTACAATGTTCTTCATCAGAGGCAGGATGATGAACTTTTTTCAAAGAAACTTTTTGCTTCGCTGTCTTAGTTTTTGCTCTCTGATTCAAACTCTTCGTCAGTTTCATTCAGAAGCTCTTTAGTTATGAAGAATTTTTTATCAGATTCAGCCGCCAATTCATTGTCGCTTTGACATCAATCGCCAGAAATGGGACTTACATGTGAAGAACGTCTATAAAATCGAAGGGGCTCCATTTCTGAGGTAGCAAATAGCTGTTTTTTTTCATAAAGAGTAAAAACAGTTATATTTGATATATTAAATAATTAATAAATAGTGTACAGTGTACACTGTATACCATCAAACGCTTCATTGAAGTCAATTTTTAAAAAACTGCTTTGTATAAACGACGATCTTAGTGTTGGAATGACCACATATTTGAAGACGCCGAAAACGCTGATAAATGTTTAGGCTTCTTGAGACGATGCAGGAAGTTCTTCACCCCTTCTGACCTGGCAAAAGTTTATAAGGCCTTCATCCGCCCAAAACTGGAGTATAACTCCCATATCTGGTCAGGTGCTTCTCAATCATCTTTGCGCCTACTTGATAGGGTACAAAATAGAGCGTTAGAATTGAAAGGTGATAGTTCAATTGTAGAATCGATTGATTCTCTTGAACATCGTTGAAACGTTACCTGTCTTACTCTCTTTTATCGCTTTTTTCACAAATACTGCTCTAGTGAAATAGCCAGTTGCATTCCTCCCCTGAAAAAATTTAGCCGCAAAACTTGCCTCGCTAGGAATGCTCATCAGTTTTACTTTGAGCCCAACTTCGGGCATACAGTCAAGTATATAGAGATTCTTATTTTAGTCGCACCACCCGAATGTGGAATGATCTACCTGACCCTGTTTTTCCCCTACATTACGATTCCTATTTTCCTAAATGCTCGCACTGTGTTCTATAAGATTATAAGGGTAGTCATAACCCCTTGATATGCGCGTTAATTACAAGTATAAAAAAAGCTTCCTTGAAACCACAGCAAAAACTCCACATCTTAGAGAATGAGGTAAGCGAATAGCTTAGCTTGCAAAATGACGTATCAAATGTCTACTTCCATACGCCAGTCAACCGAGCGCCGTTGCAATCAACAAAAATCGTTGCAACGTTCAAGCACAATGTATTGAAGACTTGTTACTGTAGAATTTCTTTCTACTTTTCGTTTCTTGATACGTTCATTTCTCAACTCATAAGTCGGTTCTCGGAACACAAACCCATTTTCCAAAGTAGAATAGTACCCACTCACTCGATCACTGATGCGGTAATTCGGGTCCTGCGCCAAAAAAGGCAAATAAAACCGCATTGTTTCTTCTGAAACTACTTTTAAATGCATCGGCAACAAAGTCTGGTTATGTTTGATATTTTACTTACTACTACAACTTCCGACCAAAAACATATAAACTTTAAATAATAACTGAGAAAATAAATGCATAGAAATTATTTAAAAAAAATAGAAGCTCTGACCTCTGAGTTCTTCAATTCTTTTTTATTTTCACAATTTTTTTTGGCAAATAAAATCGAACTCTTCAAAATTAAATTGAAATTAAATAAAATAAAATAAATTTTTTGGCCTCTGGAAAAAATACTTAATTTTATTTTATTTTTAATTCAGTGCAGTCACATCCACAACGGATGTAAGGTGTTGTCAGTTGTGGTGCGGGATGTACGACTTTGGAGTTTGTTAACTGTGCAACGATTGACAAATTTTTTCTACTCCTATTGCTTCTTTTATTACACATTTGTTTTTATGATCGTTAAATGGCTTCTTTTTTTAAATCTTTGCAGATTATTTAAAGATCCCCAGGAATTTTTTGTTGTGCTGACGACTGTGCAGGGTGGCCAGCTTTCAACCTCAACCTGGACCCAATCGGCCTTAACTTATGAATTTTCTTTATGTAATTTATAAATATTGCTAAAGATTCTGGAGGACACTATCATCACTATTCAACAAGTCGGTATTTCTTAAACACATGAAAAGTATGTACGCAGGTCAGTGGCGTAGATAGCTTTTCGGAATAGGGGAGGGATGGTAGTTCTTGTCTGCTTGTTTTTTTTGGAAGCATGGCGTGAATTGATTGTCCTAACCTACCTTTCATCAACTTCACCTTTCAACTTAATTTAATTTAAATGTAAAGAAATGATGTTGAAAAGCGAAAAACTTGAAAATGAAATTTTAATTTCGAAACGCGTCGTAAGCAAATTATAAAATTTGTGATAGTTTATTAAATAAAATAAGACAAAGAAAATTAAAAAGCATTTCTTTATCTATATTTATATTTCATATTTCCAAACAAACACAACTGGAGACCAAAACCAAATAAGGCTCTTTTGCCAACAAAGTTGGCTCCACAGCTATCGGGCCTACATCCGCATTTGAAGCCTTTTTTGGTAACAATTGCTCAGAGGCAGATGAATCTCCCTTTGGAGCTGCTTCCGTCATCTTCCTCTTCAGGGACTCCTCATCAAACTCCATTGAGGAGTCGACAACCCCTGAGCTCTCTGAAGAGCTTTTCTATCTCCCTTTTTCTTTATATTCTTTTTCCTCCTAGGATTAGGAGCCATCACACTCTTAACTGCATCTCCTTTTAGAAATTGACTTACATCCACTTTTGGAGTCGGCTTTCGGAAAACTTCTTCCTCCGACTCACAGTCTGTGGTAAGACCCACAAACTTGCTCATTCTAAAGTCTCACCCAAATAAATAAAATCTTTTTCACTTACCAATTTTATCGATGATGCCTAAGTTGGCAAGTTGAAAATTTCTTCTTTTTTTTGCACTAAAAATAAAATCCAAAATCCCACCGGCACTGGGATTTACCAGCGAGTGTATTAAATCTTAATTGTAAACAATAAGACAGTCGGTGTTTCCACCCTTGTCTCAATTTATTGTTTTTATGTTGTTAGCTATAAGACTTTCGCAAATTTCCACAGCACTTATCAGTCAGTTATATTGAACTTGCTGGTGCAACACAATAAATTCGAATTTTCACTAATTACTTCCTATAACTTTTAAGGCTTTCGCGGTTGTTTATTGGCATTTTAAAATTTTTAAGATTTCGGATTAAACATATAAAATGAGTGCACTACTGTACTCACCCCGAACGTTTCGCTTCAAGTTACATCGAGTGTGGTCACCGGGAAACTGCTTTTTGAAATGTTATTCTCTTCTTTGACTACGCAAGTTGTAGCGATGCGTAGACGGTTCTATTTGACGCTTGTTGTTGCTGAGTAAAAGATTGGGAGCAAACAGTGCTCACTATATCGCTGGATGTTTTAATGGCTATCTGAATAGGCCGTGCGATGTTGATGACGGGGTCCCATGTACGCGACAATTTTATGCTGTCATCGCGATTGAAATTTGGATGGCGTTTTATTTCAATCGCTTCGCGTATAAGCCGAGGGATATAATGACGCTCGTGAGCTAAAACTTAAGCTTAATCGAAGTGAACCCAGTGATGTTTGGATTGTCTAGGATGTGCTCGACTATTGCCGACTTTTCCCGCTGTTTTTTGCTGACAGCACTTATGTGTTCTTTTAAGCGGGTGGCAACACTTCGTTGGGCTTGTCCCACATAAGATCCGCAATGTAAGGAAGAAAAGCTTTCTTCTCTTCTTCATCCCTTTCCCGTGGCAAACTTGGCTTCCATGTTCTTTGCCTTTTGGAATACCCATTCGTTTTAAGAACGTAATGGAACCCAATTTGGCTGAATAAAAAAAAAAAAAAAACGACGATCATGAAGATCCTTGATGATAGAGTTGGGGAAAGTCACATCATTGTTGGCTATTGAACAAGTTGTGGAAAAAGCGATAAAAAAAAATTTTTGCGAACGGCCATATTGGTTAAATATTGTAGAAATGTTTTTCAAGTCGTGTAGTTTCGTAACAACGTACAATTTACTTCAATTTTGATTGTTTTTTTCTTTGCGTGTGTATAAAAGGTTTTGCTGGCAGAACGGGCCAGACAACAGGATTTTTCACACAAGAAGATTTGTGGAATTGTGACTATGAGGTGTCAGAGACGGACAGAAGGGTAGAAGCAGTAGAAAAAAATAAAAACAAATTGAAAGATAAGTAGTGAACAATTTTTAACTTTTCTGTAAAGTGCATTATGAACTGGTTGGCTTTAGTGCCGCAAAACTCCCGACTTTATTTGACTTCTGTCCACCTTTTCTTTTGGGCGAAAAATACCGTTTGCTTCTTCTTTTGCTTATTTCTCTAACTTTCATCTATTTTCATAACTATCTATTTACGTTGGTTTATGGTTTTCCCAACCATAAATACAATTTTAAATGCTTTCAAAACTGTCTTCGGTCTTTTCCACTTTATTCGCTCATTCTTGTTCTTGGTCGTATTCTCCTTTTTCTTTTGTTTTCAGCAAAGGTTTGAAAATTCCTTTTCAACCAAAATTTTCTGGCACCTACTAACGTACTAACGAAACCTTTATCATCACCCACCCACCCACTTTATAATCCGATTAAAAATATTACTTCCCGTCTTCAATTAATAACTAAACATTTCCACAGAACGCACCCCCAGCTGAGCGGCCGGTACGTGGACACAGCATAATTGTTGCTGGACGCGCTTTTCTTCTCTTCAATCACACGCAACTTTTCATTAAACATCATTCAATCGTTCAATTTGCTTTTACTTTTCTTATATTATTTTTGCTATACATCGGAAATTCCTTTTTTTTTGATAGTTCTCGGTTTATAAGTACGATATCATCCTAAATTGTTCAATTCTAAAGTAGCTTTCCATTTAATTATTAGCAAAACCTCCTCTAACAGAAGAAAAAGTACAACAATGTACAATGTACATCCAACATTCAAGACCAATTCCCTAAACGAAACTACAAGGTTCAACGGTTCAACCAAATCAACACAGTGGCATCACTAATCGAATGGAATGCGTTGCTTGTGATTGAGTGTGTGTGTGCAGAAATATACCGGTACCGGGAGGAGACAGTGTCTAGCCATATATGGTTGCGATTTGCGAACTGGCAAACCACTGGAAAGCCGTCGATGTTCGAAACTGCTGGAATGCTCTGGATGTGATATATTGTCCTGTATAACTGCGTGAACACAATGCATACGCATACGCATACGGAGCCGGAGCCGCAAGAACTGTCAAAATATTAAAAAGTAGCAAATCTACGCAACGCACTACGCGCCGCAAGCCGCAGCCGGAAGAGTTGGCTAACTTTTAACTTTTACGTGCGTACTCAATAAAGTTGTTTTGGTTTTAAAGGCGGTAGAAGATGGACGAGTCGGAAAAAATTATTGAAGCAGTGCGAATCCGAGAGATAATATGGAATTTGTGTAACAGAAATGATAAAAATGTTAAAATGAAAGCCAAGGAGTGGAAAAACATATCTGAGGAATTGAATTTGCCAATCAGAACCAATCTGCATTCTGGACATATTGGCTTCCGAATAGACGTTTTGGTCAAGCTGTTTTCGACCAATGTCAAAAGCAATTCAAACTACGTTTTGCTCATGCGAGTAGACTTGACAAACAGGTCAGGATCATGTTCCTTCATAAATTGGAAGCTAGTTTCATAATATCCTTCGGTTTTGGTACAATGGTCGTACCCACCATCTTCGCTTTTTTCTTTGAAATATTGTAAAGCCAGATAATGCTGGGTTTACATGCATCTGCAACTGCGGAAGTGCAGAAAAGTAAAGCGAGACGGATGAAGATTACAAAGCACAAAAGATAAAAAGAGAGACGAATAGGATTATGGTTGCAGATGAAAAATTATGGTTGCAGATGAACATGTGTTTTCATCTGCAACCATAACTAGGAAGTTCGTTCCCTCTCTATCAGACAAGTATGAATTTTACATCTTGTGTCTTTTTCCGATTTTCATCTGCACTTGCAGATGCATGTAAATCCACCATAACAAAACTGGATTACACCCATCAAAAAAACCATCTCTTCATTCTCTCTTTCTATTCTAGCTTTTATTTTATTTTCACACACTGAAATTTGATATACTCGTAAATTAGATTTCATGCAGTAAGCTGACATCAATACAGACCTTATGTCAAAAAACACGTACGACGTCCAGCTGCATTGTGTGCAGTTTTTAAAAAACACGTACGACACAGTTTGACAGCTCTTTCAGCACCGGCTGCGTATTGCGTCTGCGGCTCCCATTGTGTTCACGCAGTAAAGAGGCTGCTGATGCAACATGCAACCAAAGAGAAAACAAAGTTTTATTGAAGTGAAACTTCTTATGCGACTTGCAAACATGCAGCGTTACACTTCCGTGTTAAACATATTATCGATTGCATAGTTTTTGGCACTGCTATAAATTTGTTGCTATAACAGTTGTATGTTATATGACGCGTCATTATGGGAACTAATGCTGGATTTGGTATAGTTTAGTTTATGTAGATTATAATTTATAAAGCACAAGAGTTAAAAAGAGAAGCGAAAAGAATTATGGCTGCAGATGAAAAATTATGGGTGCAGATGCATGTAAATCCACCTTAACTCTTTGTTCTTTATTTGCCTGGCTTGCAAAATAAATTTCGATTGCTTTAAATTGCGGAATTTTATTTCGAAGACAATATACATATGTACATATGTACATATGTACAAATCAGAGCTTTTGGTGGGTGGTTACTGAAAGATTTTATTACAATTTTAATATATGTAGTTATGAGTATGTAGTAGTTAGTGGAGGCATAATCATGTATATATAAGCAATTTCCATTTACGCCCGGCTCAAAAATGTTCGATCATGTCTAAACATGTTTGATCATGTCTAAACATGTTTGATCATGTCTCAACATGTTTGATCATGTCTAAACATGTTTGATCATGTCTAAACATGTTTGATCATGTCTAAACATGTTTGATCATGCCTTAACATGTTTGATCATGTCTAAACATGTATGTAAATGTTCTCCGTCTTGGGCTAAGGTGCTAAGACTGCGGTCTTCATTGGTCGGTCAGTCAGCTACCACTGACACTGGCCAATCAACGGTTTCAGAAAGGTTCCTGGTATTCTATTCCATACATAAGTACTATGTATGTACATAGATCTTTAAAATCCTAGTTTTCGTCCTCTAATCTCCACCAAAAAATGAAAAATTGTTCTATGAAATGGTGTTAAGTAGCTATCTCGTGAAAAAATACTCCGATCCATCTCTTTTCTTTTTCTTTTAAAGAAACAATACGAGTTCACTCAAAATAAATTTCTACCCCTTCCTATTTTCATTTTCATATTAGGAAGTTTCACTTCTTCAGCGCGGGGGGACTGCACGCACTATTTTTTTTTATTTAGCGAACGTTACAATATAATGAAAAAACTCACTTTGTCTCTGTCTAAATAACAAAAAAAAAATAAAAATTTCATAAGTTAAGTTAAAGTGAAAGTACAAAACTGAATCAGTGCCTATATGTATAAGTGCAATATTTGTATTATTAAAAATTTATAAATTCGCTGCACTATGAAGTACAATAACACCGATAAAAGAGGTTTCAACTAAAAATGTCACTAAAATATATCACAGTTCATTGCCACTATTTCAACGACATTTTGCTAAATTCTAAGACCTGGGTCGAAATATTTATAAATCTGCAACAAAGTCTGGTTGTGTTTGATATTTTACACACTACTACAACTACCGACCAAAAAATATAAATTAAAAATGATGCCTGAAAAAATAAATGCAAAGAAATTATTTAAAAAAAAAAAGTAGAAGCTCTGATTTGCTTTGACTAATAAAATGGAAAAATTAAATTGAATTTAAATAAAATAAAATTAATTTCTTGATCTGTGGAAAAAATATTCAATTTTATTTTATTCTTAATTCAGTGCAGTCACAGTCACAGCTGGTGTAAGGTGTTGTCAATTGTGGTGCGAGCAGGCCCGTTGTCAGTATTAATTGCAAGACCTAAAGTTGAAAAAATAAGTGCATAGAAATTATTAAAAAAAAAAAAAAAAAAAAAATAGAAGCTCTGATTTGCTTTGACTAATAAAATGGAAAAATTAAATTGAATGCAAATGCAACCATAAGAAGAGCTTCGGTCGATTAAAGACTACTGGCAGCTGTTGTAATCGATCCTTCCATTAGCATAAGGCGCTTGGCTCTGCAGTTTAATGTTTCCAAGCAAGAGTCTCCAGAACACTGCATGACTAAAATATGCACCCATTTCACCATTCACCTGTGCCGGAACTACTACTTCCGAATGATTTTGAGATGAGACTCGAATTTTGTAACTGGTTGCTAGAGAGAAGCCATAATTTGTTCTATGGTAAGGGCAGTATATTAAAACTTAGTTGCGCAGAGGTGGTAAGATCCGCCTCGAAAGTTGAATTGAACACAAGAAAGTAACTCAGGTGCATCGATATGTCCGGTGATATAAGTTGATAAAAAAAACCAGATCGTTAATGGTACGCCTTTGAGACAGAAGTTGCATATGCAATAATTGAATTCTGTGCTCATATGGTGGTAAATCATAAGGGTTTACCGACGGAAGTCCTTTAAGAGCAAATCTTATGAATTCATGTTGTACTGATTCAATTCTTGACTTGTGTATTTCGCAGAAAGGGGACCACACTTGAGAAGCATACTCTAGATGAGGTCGTACTAAACAATTGTATAGAGCAAGGGTAACATACGGGTCTTGAAACTCTTTTGACCATCTTTTCATAAAACCAAGCATACTATAGGCCTTACTAACGATGTAGTTGACATGTTGAGTAAAGTCCATATTAAAACTAAAATATACGCCAAGATCCTTAAAACATTTCACTTGACTCAAAATATTATTGGATATAGAATAACTTGGGTTGCAAGGCACCTTCCTTTTAGAGAAAGTCATGCTTTGGCAATTGTTGGGGTTTAGGTTGAGCCCGTTTTTAAAACACCAAACTGCAAAATTATTAATATCGGATTGGAGATGAGAGCGATCAAGCGAACCAGTTATCTTTTTAAAAATTTTCATATCATCAGCAAAAATTTATATTTCACTGAAGGAAATGCAAGACACAACCTCATTAATAGCTAAAATAAATAGAAGAGGTCCTAGATGACTTCCCTGAGGTACACCTGAGCCAGCATTAAAAGGGTTGGAAAGGATGTTACGAAACTTTACTTGGAAAGATCTCATAGATAGATAAGAAAGTACCCAATCGGTGAACACAGGTGGGAAGCCCATAGCCTTTAGTTTGAACAGAATAATATTGTGTGAACGTTGATCGAAAGTTTTAGAAAAGTCCGTGTAGATGCAATCAAGCTCATTACCATTTTCTAGTGCTAAGGATCATTTTTGAAGAAAGCATAGCAGCTTTGTGACAGTCGATCTTTTTTTAACAAAACCGTGTTGCTGTCTGCAAATAAATAAAGTTTTTTACACTGAAAACCAGCTGGTCGCACACTAGTTTTTCAAATAATTTAGGAATGCTAGAAAGTTTGGCAATGAGTCCATAGTTTTTTATATCACATTTATCCCCTTTCTAAAAAACTGGAGTGATGAATGATCTTTTCCAAAGTAAAGGGAATTTACTAGATTTCAAAGAAAGTAAGAACAAATATTGTAACGGGAATGCTAAGCATGACCTACATTCTTTTAGTACAATGGGAGGTATGCCATCCGGCCCGGAAGAAAAATCGTCATTTAAGGTTTCAAGACTCCAAAAAAGTTTATCAATTTCAATATCAATGTTATTAAAACATACTTGATTACAGTTGCGAAGATATCTGAAGAAATCAGCATCAATGTCAACAGTAGTATCACAAAATGAGCTGCGAAACTGGTCAGCAAATGCATTACAAATATCAGAGATGCTCTCATAAGAACAATTCTCAAACACAAAACTAGCTGGATAACCATCTGATTTTTTCTTTGAGTTAACAAACTGTCAGAACGTTTTTGGATCCTTTTTAAATGAGTGTCCCATTCGGTCAACGTAGTTTGAATAATTTTAGAAAGTGTCTTAAATTCTTCAAAAAGAAAAACGTAAGACTCATAGTCGGAAACGGAATGAGTTTTAATATAAGTGTTCTAAGCTTTATTTCTTTTATTTCTTAAGATTTTTAACACTTTAGTATACCATGGATGGTTGGAGTCGGAATTTTTAAAAATCTTTTTAGGAATTGATTTTTCTATACATCTATAGAGAATCAAATAAAAGCTGCTAACAGCTTTGTCAATATTGGTAAAAACTGATATGTTTTCGACATAATTAATTCACCACAGAGCTATTCGAAATCAGCTTTGCGGTAGTCAAACACATAGGAACAATCATGAGAGTAGCTATTAGTGTGGATTTTGCCACTCAAGTCAAGACTGTTTCTCATGTGTTTTAAGCAGTGAGGCTTACTTGGAAATAACTTCTTTAATTTTCTTTTCTTTTAATAACTAACGCGCTCTTCAAGGTTTATGACTACCCTCATAATGTTATAGAACACAGCGAACACAGTTTGTAAAAAAAAAGGATAAAAGAGAGAGAGAGAGAGCGACAAGTTACGTTTCGACTATGTTCAAGAGAATCAGTGGATTCTAGCAATGAAGTATCACCTATCGATTTTAACGCTCTATTTTGTACCCTGTCAAGTAGGCGCATGCTTACATCATTCAATATTACAGCAGCGTTTTCTGTTTGTTAAATGAGTGTTATAAATGAGTGCATATGTGTTTGGAGTCCCCTTACGCCACCTTGAGCGAGATAAGGTTCCTGCAACAGCGCTACGCTGCATGCCGTACTGCACATTAGCTGCCCTAAGTCTAGCAATGGCTCTGCAAGCCCCATTACAATTATATTGTATTATGTTTACTGCCATTTTAATGTCTGGCAATTCATCCTCGCAACAACTAATCTATAGTACGGGCAGTCTTCGGTCAACATGAAACGACCAGCGGGATCACCCTTAAACTCACAAACCCAGCAGGGAATTGTGTTAACACAATGCTTAATAAAGTGACCCGACTGGCCGCATCTCCTGCAGACTGCTTCCGTAGCCCTACATTGAATTTTATATGAGCGATTCCTAAACATCTAATTCTAAAGCATGGCTTCGCTAGTGACTGTTCCTTGACGACAAAAGAAAAATGCTTACTGTAGCATCTTCTTGGTTCCAAAAGGAGTTTTGCGACACGTTCACTTCCCTCTATTACTGCATTAATGGTGTCACTGGAGTGTGAGTTCCAGGCACCACCTACTAGTTTAACCTCATTTGTAAACTCTTCCTTAGTAAGTTCCTTAAGGTTGAGCTGATGCTCATCACTAAGGAAATCTTCAGCTTGAATTCTCCTCTCTACTTTTAATACTACAACTCTTGGCCCTAATCTTTTCTTCTCTTCAACAGATAGACCAACCTCACCAAATTTCTTGTTTGATGCTATTCTGTCCCTTTCTTCAGATGAAGGCGCCGTAATGACTAGGGTTCCTTCTTTTTTTCGAAGGTTTTAGCGTATGCACTCTAATGTTGGTTAACAATGGAGCCACCTGCTCAATTACCTGGGCCTTGATGTCCGTAGAGGAGCATATGCTTGTTACGATTTTTCCACCAAGTTTGGTTATTCTTTTCCTAAAATCATCTTCTGAATCCTCAATCCTTTAATCCAATATTAGCTAAAATCGTCCGTAAACTTACCCGACATTACGATCCACAAAAAAATATTTTTTTATTTTATTTCTATTGGTTTAAAATGATTTTGGGCATTTCTGGTTTTCTTGATATCTGGCTGGTGTGAAGTAAGTGGTATCTTCTTTCTACAAATATGTGTAGGTCAAGTTAAGGTCTCATGACGTAACAAAGAATATCTTTAATAACATGGACAAATCTAGCAACTCAACCTCCAAAATGAATATACAAAAGATTGTTCGTAACAATTTTTTATTCATAATGATTCAAAAATTTTAATCTTCTGAGGAAGACGACGATTCTGTGAGCGTTTTAGTGTATTTTGAATAACACATATCCAAAGATATCTCTAACGCTCGGCAATCTAGCCTATTTTTATAGAGCGCTACTTTAAGGAGCTATCTTTTTAAGGCTTCGTCGCTTTTCTTTTTCTTTTTTGGTTTATGTACTTGTTGGCTTGAGCTTGGTCTTGTTTCCTCTTGAAAAAACGACGTCTCTTCTCGTACCTCATCTCTGGTGGGATTGACATCATGCGTGCACTCATTTTTTTCACTTCCTCTGTTGTTGAGAAAATAGCGATTGTTTGAGTACCTATATTTGTTTGTAACGATTTTTCTACCAAGTTTGGTCATTCTTTTCCTTAAATCATCTTCTGAATCCTCAATCCTTTAATCCAATATTAGCTTAAATCGTCCATAAACTTACCCGACATTACGATCCACAAAAAAATATTTTTTTATTTTATTTCTATTGGTTTTTTTTATGTAGGGAAATGAGCACCGGTAAATAATTATTTTATCCTTCCGCTGAACGAATATGGTAGTGTGAACAACGCTGGGAAAAATTACGACGTTGCAGAATGTGAATGATGAATGACTTAGACAAGATGTCGATCTTGCCAAAAAAAGTCATCTTTTCAGATGAAGCTCATTTTGATCTTGGCGGGTATGTAAACAAGCAAAATTGTCGCAATTTGAGGCACAGAAAACCCGCACGCATACATTGAAAAGCCGAAAGCCGCAAGGCCATCAGAGCTACGATTTGACACCGTTGGACTATTACTTGTGATGTGCCGTAAAAGATAAGTGTTACGTCGGAAAGCCAGAGACATTTGACGCGTTAAAGGACAATATTCATGAAGCCATTGGTGAAATACAGCTACACACAATCAATTATGTTCTTAAAAATTGGACCGATCGTGTAGGCTACTGGATGGCCAGCAGAGGCAGCCATTTGAATGAACTTATTTTCCATTATTAACCGGAAGGATTGTTCTTTCAAATAAAAAAAGAAATTTGAGAAAATATTCAGTAGTTTTTTTTAATAGCATTTTCAAAAAAAAAAAAGCTATTTGGCGGACAATTAAATAATAATTGTTCACACGACTATGAACGGGAGTGTTAACAGTGCAAGTGTTAACAGTGCCACTACCCATCTACATTTCGAAAGATCTAGAACATTTGGTTTTTGTCATTCAAGATCCAATAGTCGTTGGTCGTTGGTCGTTTAGCGACTGATCAATCGTTCACCAACCAGCAGCCAACCAACATCTTTTATAATTTTGCTCTTGGGCCTTCCCTTCAAACATTTTTTGTGCTGAGTTGGTTTCTTAATATAAATATTTGTTCTTCAAACTTATCTTCACCCTTCTGGCCTGAATACAACTAAATGTAAATCATTCATTAAAATATAAATCTTACGTGCAAAATATAAATAAAAAGGCGTGTTTTTCCTGGGCAGCAGAAATCAGAGGAGCAAGTGTGGCCACTGCAACTATAATAAAATATTTCCTTGAAAGTATTTCACTTTCAACTTATATAATTATGCGTTCTCTTTTTATAGAAACAGCAGGGAAATATGGCGCCAGAAATTGAATTTGAACGTCTTTAGCAAATATCAAACAGTGTGTAAACAGGCATTTTTCTTTGCCGGGTAGTTCAAAAAACTACAAAACTAATAAATTGACGTCGTTTTTAAAAGCGTCTTCAATTACGGATGTTGAGGTTAACGAGGTTGTTCCTATTGACATAGTAAGCCGATGCTAATATGTATGACAGCCTCATAGGGGAAACACATGAAAGTGGGACATAAACTTGTTCCACACCGAGGAACAACACTCCAAAAAAGGCAAAATTGAGGGAAGAAAATTAGAAGAAAAAGTTGTTGAAGAGATGGAGAACAAATTCCCAGTAACTAAACAATCTAATGAGAGCGAAATCTTATTACTAAAAAATGAGAACCAGACTGTGAGAAATAGAGTAGGTTCAAATATCTTTCAGTTCGAAAGATTGCCAATAGATATTCAAAATATTGTATTTAATGCTATTAGAAATTTTGATAGACAGCCTCAGGGATATACATAGAAATAGAAAAGAAACGAAAACTTTGACACTTTCAATTCTTTTTATTTCTTCACTAATGCTTAGATTTTTGAAGACAGTAATTTGACTTCCTGTGTTACCTACTTTGAAACATTTATATCAGGTTAGCCAAAATCACCTGTGTAGATTTCCTTGCAAAAAGCTAAGAGCTAAAAGTACACCAGCAACCCAATGTTTTCAAATATTGTTCCATCTCCGCTGATGAAATGTCGTTTACAATTCATTTCGATCTTAATTTAAAAACCAATTAAACTATAGGATCTGATGATTTTGGTGATGACGAATTTCGTTCCAATGCAGCAAATGTACTATATAGTTGTAATAACTCAAGGCATAATGAAGGCTCCTTTAGCCTATTTCTTTGTTAGGAATTCCTGCCCACTCGATATGATCAAGAGAGCAATCTTCAAATCTATTATTGCTCTGCAGAACAGCAACCAGTTTCCTGTTCAGTTTGTGTGCGATCAAGGATCCAACTTTAGGGGATTTGCGAGAACACTGGAGATAAGCCCTGAAAATCCACACTTCGAAGTCAATGGTTCTCGGATTAATTTCTTTTACGACGTCAAAAAGTTCCAGGAACTGTATTCTAAAAAACAACGTGTTTTTTCCGTAGATAATGTGGGGAACGGGAAAACACAATACATACAAAAATAATAAACATAATATAATCACACAAGAACATTACCAATAAATAAAATACCTACTATAATAATACCTGAAATAATAACACCAAAAAAATACATAATACCTTACCTTTTTATAATAAAACACCCTAATAATACTTACCAACAGCTAAAATAAAACCTATATAATACTTACCTTTTGCACATAATAAAATAAACATAATACCATAAACATGATCTAAACACATAATATTTTGCTTCTCAATAATAACAACGACCTATAATACTTACCTTAATAATTATTTACAACCTATAATACAAATCCTAATACAATAAATAATAATGGAAATACATAATACAACCTACTATAATACTCACCTGAAATAAATAAATAACACAATTAATACTTACCAACCATAATAATAATATCACTCATCATAATAACTCAATAATAACTCATCATAATTACCTGACCCACCCTACTTGCCTTTCAATAATCCAAATTGCATTATTGAAAATAATGCGTAACATGTACAAACGTGTATGTATACATACCTTGCCTAGCAACCACCGGCACCGGCGAGCTTATCTCCACCCGCTAGTCGAGGATGAAGAATTTTGCAAAGTACATGAAGATAAGCCGCAAGAGTGGCCGCTAATCGATGGTGTGATCTTGTCATATACCAACCCAACTGTAACGACTATGTACATGTACAACGCGTTGTAATTCGTTGAGCCATCGAATTAGGTCAAACTGGACAGTCAATTGCAGCATTTTAAGAAGTTAACACCTCGAAGTAGAAGCGATAAGAAAATTAAGAAATTGATCAATTGTGCGCGTCGGTACTAATTGAATATTGACGTGTGTTTTTTTTTTCCATTTAATTCTGGTCGCGAGGAATTTTATTTAAACCGTGTAATAAAACTGAAGTAAAGAGAAAAAGGAAAGTTATGGAAAATACACCAGCAAGAAAGATAAAAAGAAAAAAAACTATAAACGCAGTGTGCACGCAAAGAAACGATAAGTATGGTGCGGGAGTAGTAAAGCAAAACAGATAAAGAAAAAATGAAAATACGTCAAAAAAAAAAGAACAGTGGTCTGTGCCTGAAAACGATAGAAAAAGGGAAATTAGTATCTAACAACAAAAGAAAAGATATATAGCTATATATATAAAAAAAAAAAAACAAAGTAAAAAAGAACAGTGGTCTGTGCCTGAAAACAAAAAAAGGGAAATTAGTACTGACAAAAGAAAAGATATATAAATAAGTGTGGAGAAAATAAGAAGAAAACCTAGAAAGAAAACCTAATATAAAAAAGGGGTGTTTAATCTAGGAGAGGACACAGTTACGTGCCTAACCCATACCTCATCATCCAACTCAACGACATCCGCCTCTACACCCCATCATCATCACCAACATCATCATCATCACCAACATCATCATCATCACCATCATCATCAACATCATCTACAACAACATCATCCAAAAAGTGTCCCAGTGTTATATCCCTTCCCTGATATACCTATCCCGACAGATAATTGCCCTCTGCAGCTCCCCCCCCCCCCTCCGGTCTATCCCAGTGTTAAATTTTAGTGTCAGTGAAATTGTTACGTTACCTGTGATAGAATTAAGAAAAAAAGAAAAGGAAATGTAAATAATAATTTATAAAAAAGTAAAAAGAAAAAAAAGTAAATAACTAATAAATAGAGATTAGAAGTGGCAAATTGGCTGGAAATAAAAAAAAAAGGGGAAAGAAAATTGCTAAAAAAAAAATAATCACAGAAGAACAGCTTTTAAAATTTATGTGCGGTGACCCCCCTCCAAAACCAAAACAAAATCTTTTCTTTTATAAATTCGTTATAGCAGCTGAGTTCCGGAATCCAAGGTGGTGCACTACATTGGCCGAGAAGAAATAAATGCTGAGTAAGTTTTGTTTTTTTATAATCATCTTTATAATTTTTGATTTGCATAATCGGGTGAATTTTTTTTGTTTTTGGTGGGAAAAAAGTGTTGCCATCGGCTAAAAGTAAAAATGATCATATTAAATACATTACGTCTTAAGGAAATCATGCATAAATTTTACCCTAATAATTTGGAACAGAGTTGCCATCGGCTTGAAACACAAACACTTGATTAAATGCGTTATTTTTTTTTTAAGGAAAACAGAATAATATATTGTAAATTACTTATATTTAATTTTGAAAAGGAAAGAGTTGCCATCTCCCAGAAAAACCGGAGAAATTTATTGAACATATAATATTTTATCTGCCACATTTAAAAAAAAAAGAGAGTTGCCATCTGAAAAAAAATAATAATAATAATTTCAAAGAAATAATCTATATAATATAACATAATGTAAGATTAGAATAAACATATTTACCTTTGTTTACCATTTTATTGAATTGCCATCTGAAAAAAAAATTTTTTAATTTTAATAATCCTTCAACTATATAAAGAGATTGATTAGATACTTACCGGAAAGGGAAATAGGGTTGCCACCTAGTAAATTTAAATTTTGGAATTTTTTTTAATTTAACTTAATTAGTAAATTAATCAATAAAAATTAATTAAATTAATGAATTGAAATGAAAACGAATTAATGAGTAGAATTGCCTAAGTGCCAAATAAAAATTTTATAACGTTTTAAGCTATGGCTT
Source organism: Melanostoma mellinum (assembly GCA_914767635.1). Lineage (NCBI taxonomy): Eukaryota > Metazoa > Arthropoda > Insecta > Diptera > Syrphidae > Melanostoma > Melanostoma mellinum. The sequence goes on along the minus strand of OU612059.1, from coordinate 80,337,793 downwards.
TTTGATGAAGATAAGGAAGTAGAATGAGAAGCTAAGGGGTTAACATGAGGTAAGCTGGTGAATAAAGAACAGGGGCGGTAGGTAGTTTTTTTTTTAAATTAGGGGCTACCACACATCCATGGAGGTAGTGGTAGCCATGGTAGTATCCCACATGGATATGAGGGTGGGAAAATCATCCCAGGTCCAACTACATCTGGACCCTACCCCTACTGAACATACACATATTCCCAACGGACATCGGTCCCTTCAATTTTTTTACTGAATTTAAAGGCATGAAAATTCGTAACGACAGTCCAGTGCTGCGGCTCCAAGAACCCACCCCGCCGACGAGCTAGGCCCTAACCTTCAAGCATGCCAAAAGGGGGTCGTAGCCTGGACACCCCTCTCCTTCCTGCTGCCCGGATCAGCCTCATGTGCCTGTAGCCATGGGGTTGTAAGGGTGGTCTACTAGGGAAGATAGGGGCCAAGGTCAATTTCGTTACAATAACAAGGTTTCGCGGGAAGATGTCAAATTTCCTTACAAGGATCGCCAAAATGAGTTTCGTTTCGTGCAGAAACTAACAGACAGACGCACACAAAATGAAAGATCGTCTTGCTGTACTGGTTTGTAGCATTAGAGTCAATTGTGCACTCAACACTATCCTCCAAAACCGATACCACGGCTAGTAACGCAAAACTCCTTTTGTTTTTTGGATATCTTTTTGATCTCTTTAATTCGTCATCTCAGTATACTACTCAGGAGAAAGACAGCATTTACCCTCTTTGACAGCCTTATTTTTGCTTCTTATCACCATGGACCAAGTCTGAACTGGCTTTGGAGTTGGAGTTCTCACTTCCTGCAGTGGAGCTGCAGGGATCGAAGCCTGGCGCAAACGAATGTTTTCCGGCAGGTGTCGAAAATGACACAACTTGTGGTGGAGATTAAGCATCGGGGTTACAACATTTACGAGGCATTGGCACAGGGAGGGCCCTACCCTTTTCTACATTTTTTATTTTCTCTAAAGAACTGATGCGTCCTTTTATCAACTCATTCTCCGCTATGAGCTGCAGAATAATGCGCTCGTAGGAAGAAGAGATTTCTTCTTTACCTGCTATTATTGGAGCAATCTCACCACAACTTATAATTTCACCTTGAATTTCAGTGCTGTTCATGCTTTCAATATGCTTTACAACGTCACTCACCGCAACTTTTGGAATTTCTGTTATGCTCTTGCTGGGAACCATTTCCTGAAGCATTTCCACACTTTCCATACTTTACACGCTTTCCACTTCTCAGTCAGCTTTTCAGTATTTTTATCCGCTGTGCCTGGCAAAAACTCATCGACTTGCATTTCCACTGCTGTTCTTTCGCAATCCTTAACTTTCTTCTCCGCTCTTTTGCTACCTTCTTTGGCTTTTTTTCTTTTTTTTCAACTGCTTTTTTTAAGCCTTTAGCAGTAGCTTGGTTCCTGGCCATCCTTGGGGCTTCTTTTTCTCTTCCTTTTGGTCCGATGGCTTGCCCCTTTGACTCAATTCCGTCAATCTTTCTATACTTAGTCTTTCTGAATAGCCAGTTTTTCCTGGCACGTTGCTCAGTTGAACATTCGTCAACACTGCCACAACTAGTATCGGAAAAAATGGTCTACCTCTTTCCTTCTGCCTTTTTTGGCTTTTGTGGGCCGAACTCGTCGTCTGATGTAAGTGTTTCTCCATCTTGACTTCTTGTTCCACTTTTTTTCACTAAAAATCCTATCGTCGTCAGCGTCACTTACCTTACAGAATGAATGAGTGAGTGTTTTTTCTATTACAGTAGTCGATAGGATTATGGATTGGTTGCTTTATTTCTATATGGCATCCATCGATGGCTTCAATAATTCCAGGTATCTTACCATTTGACTTTTCTTGGAAGCACTGTAACAAAGTTATTTGATTAATATAAAAGCTTTAATTGTTGTTTTACTTATTTTTAATTTCTCACTTTGGATATAGTTTCGTACTCGCTTCGAGCAGGCCACTTTACGTATTCTTCTGTAAGGTCACCGTAGAGTTGTGCTAAACAGTTGCTTTGGCAGAACGGACATGGAATGGTTCTTTTTGGAAACTGAACTGGTTCCTGGAACCATGTCCGCGGAACTGTTAAGGTTGCATTATTGTTTTTCATGTTCGAGCCGTGTTAGAATTTAAAATGTCCAAATTCAATAACATTTCTTTTCATAGCTGTGATTTTTTTTTTTATTTCGAATAAATAAAGACAATTAAACTTAAAAATATTTGGAATTCATTGCGATTTTTATAACAACTAAAAACATTTAACAAAAAACTATCAATCAGTAACAAGTTAAGTTAGAGTAACAAAAACATAAGTGCTAAAAAAGAAACAGGAACAGCTGAGCGGTATAGACGTGTTTTAGAGAGTTCTGAGTCATTTTGATTAAAATAAATTAAATGAAAAGAAGCAACCGCTTTATCGATTAACAATATAATTATATATTTAAGATGTATGATATTTGAGTCTTACCGAACTGCTGCCTTCGATCCACATCGCTTGCTTGCTTGTTACAGAATGAAAAAGATAAGAAGCTTAATCCATCATCCAAGTAACCTGCAGATGTGTAACTGCTTAGTGGCCTTGAATGGTGGACTAAGATAAAAACTAATTTCGCACGCGCAGCGAATACAGTGAGTCCGAGGTGGTTCGATGACAGTTGTTAGTTTACATTCAATTGATTTTTTTATAATGATATTAATATATATGTTACAGCCAAAGTAATAGATCTGGATATTATAATGGCTAGCCACTATGCATAATATCTACTCAGTTTGGTTGAAGTGATAATGGACACAAAATTAATCACATTAACTAGCTATTATATATAATATCTTCGATGACTTGGATAATGTAATAAAACACGTATGCGTTTAAAATTATAAAATTATATTTCAATTTGCCTTAACTAATCACAAAGATTATTTAAAAAATTAAATTACAAAATAAATGCGGAAAGCTGTTGCATACGGAAATTAATTGCTATTTTCATATTTAGCATGAGCAGCTTAACCTTGCGGAAAAAAGGGTTAAAATAATGAGCCCCGCGAAGCGTGCCATGCGGAAAGCTGTTGCATACGGAACGCGGTAACGAGATGAAGAGAGGGAGGGGTAACAAGTCGGCTAGACCGTATTTATTACTTTGACTAACTATGACAAGTTATTATGAATAATGTCCGGACAAAGTGATTAATTTATTACTTTGTCTAGTGACTTCGGCCATTATATATAATGACCAGTCATTATGTATAATAGCCATTTAATCACTATGACTGTAACATATAGATAACATGTATACTATCCAAAACACTGAGTGATATTTAAAAAGTGTAAACAAAACAATGATCAATATAAAAACAATTGGATGCCAGCAATGTTCTTTGGTGATAAATATGATTGTTGCTGTTTGTCTAGGCAGGAAATATCCCTGTAAAAGATTAAATTCTTTTTGGTGGCAATGGGAATAACATCCCAGTGAATAATATCGTCCTTGATTTCTATTTTGTGTTTCACTAGGATGCTTCGCACACTCTTTAATAGGTGACAAAAATCGTAGGGCAGGAAAATTTTATTATTGCCTTTTTCTATATAGAGCTTATCCAATGATTCGAAGTCTACTCCGAGTGTCTTCTACGCCAGAACATCGTTTGTGCCATGGTCGTAGCTTGTCGCAACTACATTTAATCTACATTCCAGAACTTTATCTAAGGCATTCTTTAATAATTTTGCTAGCAATCCTGCTTTTGGTGACCCAACATAGTAGCAAATCCCAAGTCGTCTACTTCCAGTTCGTGTATAGAGCACGTTAAATAACAGCTATTACTTTGGAAACTATTTCGTTGGAGCGTTCATATTCCCCAAAGTCAGTGCGTCCATACTGTGTCTACTGCAATTAGTTGGGTGTACAATGTAAGCACCTAATCGCTCTAGCAGAAACTGAACGCAGATGGAGGGCAATCGAAATTTCTCAACAAAATATGGATCTTCCACATTAAAGTTTATCCGTTCCAAAGTTATTCTTCAACGTCTTGTACTATTAATCGGAAGCTCGTCACCATCAAAAATTAAATTTTCATCATTGAGTATGATATCCATTGTCAATGTTCTTTTTCGTTTCTGACCAAATGTTTTTTGTTGAGAAAATAGAATTGTTTTAGAAATAATTTTATCTGTCAAATCATACAACGATTCAAAACATCATACAATCTTTTCAGTGAAATCTGTGAAACAGAAAATAATATGTAATGTATGATTTTAATGTATTAAATTTATGGCGCTTTCCATTGGTTTCACTCGGGGAAGCACTCAATTTAAAAACCAATGGAACACCTAAAATCGCTTTTACTCTTCTTTGACGTTTTATCTCTGTGTGAGCGAAACATATGTCAACGAAAACATTCTTTTAGCGCAAAATATTTTAGAAGTAGATACGCATTTTTTCGGTGGGAAGAATTTATATATTTATTGAATATTTGAAATTGTTATAAAAACAAAAAAAAAAATGTCGTATTTCGAACTGAGGGATTACTCTCTCGTTCTGGAAGAAAGTGGTGAAGTTCGCCAAATAGAAGGCAACATTGTTTTGCAAAACAATATCAGTAAGAATAAATTTTATATTCCGCTTTCAAGAACCATATTTCAAAACATAACATAATTTCAGCACAAGAACTTTTTTCCGCCCCTTTCGAGTCTGTTGCCGAATTTTACAATCTGCAAAAGGAGACAGAGAAAATAGCAGATAAGGAGAATGAAAACCGAACAGGTAAAATACAGCACATAAAAACCAGAAAACAACATTATCAAAACATCAATTTATTCTTTCAGGAATATTCGTTTGGTCAGATGAGCAAACGCGGTTTCTATTAACTCTTTACAACGAGAAATTCAAGCAAGTGGGACCGCTAAAAAAATATAAGTCAAAGAAACATATGTGGGGTCACATTGGAGAAATTTGCTCTGAAGACTTCAGTACAGTGGTAACGACTGACCAAGTTGAAGGGCGGTTTAAAACCATTGTGAAAAAAACCAAAGGAGTTCTAAAAAATAACCAAACCAGTGGAGCGGTTAGGAAGGAAATACCTTTCCCTGATATTATGATAGACATAATACAGAGCGATGACTCGTTGTTCCCGGAGCTTTTCATGGGGCCAAACAAAGTGTTCAAGAAAACAACTATTTTAACAACTGAACCATCCACTTCGAACTCGCCTGGCAGTTCTATATCACCTTTATTGCCACCCAATAGATCGACTGAAGTAGAAGTATATTCTCCACCCGAAGACTGTGATGCAAATAGCAGTACCTCCACTCAAAGCCCTACACCTCGCAAAAAACAAAAATGTCTTGCAGAAAAACTCGTTGACAAATTAATTCAGGACAAGGCGGATCGGCATGACAAAAAAGAAGAAGCTAGGGAGAGACGGCATAGGGAGAAAATGCAACTTCTTCAAAAATTTGGAGGTCAAATAGATTAACAAAACTCGAAACGTATTTTGTATACCTTTTTTTACTTTTTTTACTTACTTTTTTATTGTTAATCTTTTTGCTTTATTAACTGTTTAATGAAGACTGCATTATTATTTACTTGTTAATACTTTTTTTTACTTTACCTTGTTTACTTTATGTATTCGTGCTATGAATGAAGACTGCATTTTTATTTTCTTGTTATATACTTTTTTTTTTACTTTACCTTGTTTACTTTATGTATTCGTGCTGTGAATGAAGGCTGCATTACTTGTTAATTTGAATAAAAGACTTATGTTTCGTTACGAATTGAATTGTATTTATTTATCATACTTGAGGTTTTTGAAATGTATCTTAAAAGGTGTCTGCAATGGCATTTCTTTTAATTTCTCCTAATCGTTGTAACGTATGGTTAGGCTGTGTTTGTAAGTCACCAGGATTCGTAGAGTTTTCATGAACTGACTCATCTACGACAGTCCATAAGTCACCTCTATCGATGCACATGTTGTGAAGTACACAACATGCCATAATGAACTTACACATTCTTTCCACAGATTGAAAATCCAGCCTCATCATCTGTCGGAACCTTGTTTTGAGTAGACCAAACGAGTTTTCGATTTTCACCCTTGTTTGGCTATGGATTTTGTTGTAGTTTCGCTTCCTTATTGTCATATGCCCGGTGTCCTTATATGGTGTTAAAAGGTATTCCCTTAGAGGATATGCTGCATCGCCAAGTATGTGGTATTGGGAACCACACGTTTGTGGCAAATCTTTGCTGATAAAGGAGAGCTCGAACACTCTAGCATCGTGGATTTTGCTAGGTGCACCAACAAACACATCAATAAACCGCATATCACAATCACAAATTCCTTGAAGGGTTAGTGATAACAGATCGTGGCGGTTTATGTATGTGGATCTGATTTTGTTAGCTGGTTTCCTAATATATATGTAGCTTCCATCGATGCACCCCAATACATTTGGAAATCCTGATATCTGAAATGGTAAGCATTATATTTATTGACATGGTAATGTAATAATAGCAGTTAGCAGAAACCTGTTCAAATTTAGTTGCAGTACGTATTTTTTCTTCTTCGGTCGATGGAAATCTGATGTAGTTCGGCGAGATCTCAAAAATAAAATCCAAAATATTTGATATTGTTCTATATGTGCTTGATATGGACACATTAAATAAGTTTGCCACTTCGCGGTAAGAATCCTTGTTCGCAGCAAACCTTTAAATGAAAACATGTACATACTTATGGACATACGAGACAAGTCTTTATAAATTGTTTTCAGTGGCTTACCATAAGAACATATACATTTGGGTTTCAGCAGGAATTTCGGTTTTCCCACCACCTCCTTCCTTCTTTTTAAAATACGTTGACTCCTCGTACCTATCAATTAGGGTTTGAGCAGTTGCCTTAAGTAGACGGAATTGTTCTCGGAACTATAAGGAAACAATGAAAAATTTCAATGAACTATGTACTTTACACTTTAAACAAAACGCAATAATGAACGTACCTCTATCTCCGAATAGTTTCTAACAATTGCGGCAAAGTTTTCAACGCGACTTCTTTTTGTTTTCTCCAACAAGTAGTGCACTATAAATTCATCGTCATCTGATGAAGATGATGACGAAGATGATGATAGAAGTGCACTTATAGCATTAAAAGTATCTCTGTTCATTTTTTGATCGTATTTTTTATTGAATTTCCTCGTTAAGTCGCACTTTAAAGTAGTTTTGTTTCGATACAACAAATTATTAACAAATTTCACGAAAAAATAAATTCAAACTGACGTTTTTGAGTTACATGTAACTTGACATTTGAGTTACATGTATTAGTGCTTCTTGAGTGGATTCTCACTTTAAATCGAGAAGAGGCTGTCACTCCTCAGAATCGTGAGAAGCGATCTTTTTGCACCAATGGAACGGTTTAAGAATGCTTCTGGACGCTCCCGGACGGTTCTTTTCGTCCAATGGAAAGCGACATTAGTGTTGTATGATCTGTGAAACAGGCCCCTGATTGTAAAGTTGACGCGTCAGATTGACTTTGAAGTTTCGCGCATGTCTATTGACTTGACATTTCGTGATATCGCGAGTTTTATTAATTTATTTGTTTATATTTTTATAAAAAAAAGTGTTTAACTTCGACGAAATCAGTGATTTCATGTGTTCGTTCAGTGCTCTATATGTTTTTAATATGTTAAATATGCAAGTCAATCTTCAACCTAATTGGAGGTTATAGTACTTGCATTTTCTGTGTAGTTTTGTGTTAGTTTTGCTACTTTCAATGAATTAATCCTTTATTTTTTTTTTCTTTTTTATGTTTTCGTAGTTTAGACTAATTCAACACAAGATAGTTGTTGCTGCATTGTGAAATTGTTTCCCGAGACTCCGCTGCCCAATTGGTATATGGAGCTCGATATTTCTAAAGCATTTGATAGACTTTACTCTTTTACTCTTTTATCAAAAATGCGTGCTTTTGGTTTCGACGAGTCTCTTCTTCATTAAATAAGAAACTACCTTTTCCGACCGTTCAATACGAGTTGTGTTGGATGGCTTCAAGTCTGATACCCACTTCATAAATGCTGGTGTGCCCCCCGACTCTCTTCCTCATTTTCACTAATGATCTCTAGTCTGAAACTTCTAATCCTCTCAACTGTTTTGCTGACGATTCGACCCTCAGCTTTTCATATTAGTTTCCAAATTCACGTCCGTGCTTTTCCGATGTGGAATAGGAACGGCTGCGTATGTTAAGCGAATTGAATTCTGACCTTAACCGCACTGTTGCATGGGATCATAAAACTGAGTAGAATTCAATGCTTCGAAAACTCAATGCTGTCTCTTGTCGTTGAAGCTTAACATTCCCCCATTGCCATTGTCCATGAATGGTACCTCTGCATCCAAGAAACCGAAAAGCTGTCAGTACTTGGTATGTGTGTAAACGATGATCTTCGTTGGAATGACCACATATTTGAAGTCGCCAAAAACGCTGCTAAATGCTTAGGCCTCTTTAGACGATGCAGGAAGTTCTTCATCCCTTCTGATCTGGCTACAGTTTATAAGGCCTTCATCCGCCCAAAACTGGAGTATAACTCCCATATCTGGTCAGGTGCTCCTCAAACATCTTTGCGCCTACTTGATAGGGTATACAAAATAGAGCGTTAGAATTGAAAGGTGACAGTTCAATTGTAGAATCGATTGATTCTCTTGAACATCATCGAAACGTCCTCTGTCTCTCCTTTTTTTTATCGCTTTTTTCACAAACAGTGCTCTAGTGAAATAGCCAGCTGCATTCCTGTTGAAACAATTCCCCTAAAACAATTAAGCCGCCTCGCTAGGAATGCTCATCAGTTCTACTTTGAGCCCAACTTCGGGCGTATAGAGATACTTTTTTAAGTCCCCCCACCCGAATGTGGAATGCTTTACCTGGCTCTGTATTTCTCCTGCATTATGATTCACAAGGGTTCAAAAGTAATATGCATCGGTGTCTCGTATTAAATCCTCTGCGTTTTTTCCTAAATGCTCGCACTGTGTTTAACGGCATTATAAGGATATTCATAAATCATAACCCCTTGATGTGCGCACTAATTATAAAAAAAAACCTTATATTTCTTCTGAACCCACTCTAAAATGCATCTGCAACGAAGTCTGATTACGGTTGATATTTTACACTCTACTACAACTACCAATCAAAAACATATAAACTTTAAATAATGACTGAGAAAATAAATGCATGGAAATTATTAAAAAAAAAAAAAATAGAAGCTCTGACCTCTGAGTTCTTCAATTTTTTTTTATTTTCACAATTTTTTTTTTTTATTCATAAAATGGAACTTTCCAAAAATTAAATTGAATTTAAATAAAATAAAATTAATTTCTTAGCCTTTGGAAAAAATATTCAATTTTATTTTATTCTAGTCACAACCACAGCTGGTGTAAGGTGTTGTCAATTGTGGTGCAGGATGTACCACTTTGGAGGTTAATGATTGTGCAGCGTTTGACTAATTTTTTCACTCCTATTGCATCTTTTATTACACATTTATTTTTATTATCGTTAAATGGCTTCTTTTTTTCAAATTTTTTGGAGATTATTTAAAGATCCCCTAGAATTTTTGTTTTCTTTGACAGAATTCATTAACATGTGTTGCTTCCATGCACTGTTTGTGTTGGTTTTATGTTCGCTTCTAAGCCTTTTTATAATTAACGCGCACATCAAGGGCAGTGAATACCCTCTTAAAATATTTTTTATGTTTATAGTGCATTGGGAAATGGGAAGGGACTAATTAACAGACACCGTTGCTTTTGAATATTTGTGAATTGTGTTAAGCCGAGGGGGGGGGGGGGGTTTGGTAAAGCATTCCACATACGACTGAAACATGAAACATGAAACTCTATACTTGATTGTGCTACGGTAAATTTTCCCTAACAAAAACCATTACCTTCGATTGATTATTTTGATTTCGATATCTCTTTTTCCCGAACCCTCTCCATCAATTCTCCGTCCCACCATTCTTCCGTTGTTTACTCTCAGCATCTCTAGGCGCTCTGTGCGGCGCAGTCTTTGACTGTTTTTTTTTTAGGATTGGTTTTTGTGTGCCATTGTCATTCATGTTGAGAAAAATAAAATGATTTGATTAGCTTATACGCCTTGAAAATAACCAAAAGCAAACAAAAAACAGAAATCGATGTTTTACCCCTTTCTCTTGCTCAATTTTGTGATCTATAATTAAATTATTATTAAATTATGGAACTGAAAAAAACAAGGAAATATGGGAAGGGAAAGAATGTACAGAGAGGAGACCTGGCACGCTTGCGTAGCACGGCTTAGCTTGCCGGATGTGGGTGAGTTTTGCCTCCTCAATTGCACCTCTCCTCACAACGAAACACACATCATGACTAATTTAAGACCACACCACAATATAACATAAAATCCACCTCACGTTAGGGCCTGTGCTGTCGGTTGTGCAGGGTGTGGCCAGCTTTCAACCTCAACTTGAAACCCAATCGGCCTTAACTTATGAATTTTCTTCATGTAATTTATAAACATTGCTTAAAGATTCTGGAGGACACTATCATCACCATTCAACAAGTCGGTATATCTTAAACACATGAAAAGTATGTACGCAGGTCAGTGCCGGAGATAGCTTTTCGCAATAGGGAGGGGGGGGGGGGGGGGGGGTAGTTCTTGTTTGCTTATTTTTTTCTGGAAGCATGGCGTGAATTGATTGTCCTAACCACTTCTACCTACTTCACCTTTCAACTTAATTTAGTTTAAATGTAAAAAAAAAATGATGTTGAAAGGCGAAAAACTTGAAAATGAAATTTTTATTTCGAAACGCGTCGTGAGCAAATTATGAAATTTGTGGTAGTTTATTTAATAAAATAAAACAAAGAAAATTAAAAAAAATTTCTTTATCTATATTTATATTTCATATTTCCATACAAACACAACTGGAGACCAAAATCAACATGAATATAATATAAACACTTAATTTAAACTTAACCTTAAGAAAGTGAATAAATATATTATAAATACTCTGAAACCTAAATACCGAACTTATTGCACTCATAAATAACTATATTAATAAATAAATACACAAATGAAATAAATAAAATAAATAACATAGATAAATAAATTAATAATTAGATAAATCTACAAAAATACTTTACTTAAAACTACCATACCGACATGAAAATAACTAACATGAAATGTAAAAACCTACATACATAATAATAAATTAATACATAACTGTAATCAAACATATAAATACCTATTAACAAACTGATAATAAACAAATACAAGTGGATTTCATTGTGGATGTTTGCTCTCGATAACTCTTGTCTTACTTGTACTGATCCTTCGGAAATACGTTATTCCAATTCAGTAGTAAGTAAGTAAGTAAACTTTATTGAGATTTTTTTTTTTTTGTTACATTTACATATATTATATTACACGAATATATTAATTTTTTAAAGTAAATATTGCCGACTTTGACTTGGCCGAGCTAAACTAATTTCTTTTCTTTTAGATACATATATTCAGTCTTGAATGAAATTCACGTTTGACATTTATTAAGGAATTATACCTCTGTCTCTCCTCTTCCAATTCAGTTAAGATTGTAATTTCAGATGAGTAAACAATTTCTTTTATTCGTCCTTAAACAAAAAGAAATCCAGTACAGTGAGATCGAGAGATCGTGCAGGACAGTGAATTGGTTCATTTCTACGTAGCTATCGACCACCGAATTTTTCAACCGGCGAATCCTTAACTTCACGACCATAGTGGGCGAGAGCACCATCTTGTTGGAAATATGATGAAACTCGCTGACGCAGTTGATTATCCTCTGATAAGTCTGGTAGATTATTTTGTACAAACTCCAGGCAATTAATAGAATTAAGTTGGGGTGGTAGCTTGAAAGGCCCAATTAATTTTTTCCAACTACACCTGTCCACATATTAACACAAAATGTGCGCTGAATCAATCTTTGCCGTGTTGAATGTAGAATGAAGCCCATGTTATGGAAATTGGTGATACCATCTCTTGTGAACTGGGATTCGTCTGTCCAAAGAATTCTGTTTATAAACTAGTTGTCATTCAAGCTTCTCTCTAGCAACCAGGTACAAAATTCGAGTCTCATCTCAAATTCATTCGGAAGTACATAGTTCCTGCACAGGTGTATGGTGATATGGATGCATATTTTCGCCATGCAGTATTCTGAAGACTCTTTGTTTGGAAAAAATTAAATTGTAGAGCCAAGCCAGTATTCTTTCATCGACCGAAGCTCTTCTTATGGTTGAAGCTCCTGCGCCAAAATTTAAGGGTTGCCAGGCCATTTTGTTGTAAAATTTAATTTAAATTTATACATCTGTTTGTGTAGCTCACGTAAAACGCATTAGTGATAATGGATGGACTAAGCTGTTTAATTTGCAAAAAATGCACAGATGATATTTCGTTGTCTTGCGATGTCTGCGTTCAGCAAGTTCATGCGAAATGCATTGGTTTGAAAGGCAAAGACGCTGACAAGTTTACTTCTGTTCCTGGCATTCATTATTATTGTAAGGAACATGATAAAATTTCTGTTGACAAAATACACTGGAAAATTATGAAGTTAAAGAAGCTATTTACTACTGCAAATTCCATTTTTACGGATCTGAAATCGGTTTTTGACTTTGATACCTCTTGCAACAACGCAATGTCAATTGCGTAATGTCAATTGCAAATATCACATCTCAACATCCGCTAATCTTCCTTGCTCCGTCACCCCAGCCAAACAACAAACAATCACAGCAACATCAACTCCAACAACAACAACAAAAACAACAGCAACAACAACAGCAACAACAACAACAGCAACAACAACAACAATTGCCGCAGCAGCAACTACAACAAGCACAACCGCACCATCAACAGCAACAACAACTTCAACAACAACAACTTCAACAACAACAACAGTCACCGCAACAACAACAACAACAACAACAACATAAACAACCCCCACAAAGGAAGCCACATCATCAGAAACAACATTCTGGATCTACTGTGCAGAGAATACTACGTTCAGGGTCTAGGCCAACTTTCGAAACTGAATCAAATACAAGTCGACTGGCCAGTAGCGTTGCTTTGGATCTTCCAACAGATTCCACTATGGATGAGGTAAGCTCTAACCCGTTAGTCAAACCTACGACATTAACATCTGCCATGGATCTCGATACGCCACAGCCCTCTTGCTCTGATACAATTGGAGTTATTAACAGCGCAAATAGATATTCGACAAACAGAGGTCTAAAAGTCGTAGGAAATGACTCTTCTCACACGCTACTGCAAGTTGTACCTAATACGAAATCAAAATGGTTACATTTGTCTAGATTTGCCAATAATACTTCAGAAGAATCAATAATAGCATACGTCTCAGATAAGCTTAAAATCCCACAAACCTCAATCAAGTGTAAGAAGCTTTTAAAAAAAGACGAAGACTCAAGCAAGTTATCTTTTGTTAATTTCAAAATTGCTATTCCGGAAATGCCTTTCATCATGCTCTCAATCCCTCTGTTTGGCCTATGGGAGTAGAAGTTCGAGACTTTATCTACACTCCAAAAAACGATACCATCTATGCATTCCCGTCAACTACATAGTAATCACTGAAGCTGATAACCAAATTGATTACTGCAATATACCTGCTGCCATATCCACCGTCGGAAACCCAACTCCTGCCGCAACTATTGATGTTAACGTACCAGAAATTGTTGACTCACCAATAATCGTTCCTGCTGGTACTTGTTCAAATACTTTCAACTCTAATAATTTCTCCATCTATTACCAAAATGTCGGAGGAATTCGAACTAGATTGAGTAAATTGTATGTATACTTCGCATCTCATGATTATCATATAATAGTGCTCACTGAAACTTGGCTGAATGATAATCATCTTACTTCTGAAATATTTAATGGTAATCAGTTTGTAGTTTTTCGAAAAGATCGATGTTCAATTACTACTGGTTTTGATCGAGAAGGAGGTGTTATAATTGCTGTCAGAAAGAATTTTGTTTGTAGTCAAATCGAACTTGTTTCTGATAGTAATCCATCTTCCTTCGATGTTGACCAGCTAATAATAAAAATAAAATTGAATAGAAATCTAAACCTCTACATTAGCGGTAGCTATATCCGACCAGGTAGCTCATTAGATTTGTATAACTTGCATTTGTTAAATTGTCAATCGTTTCTAAATAATCTAACTACTTCTGACCATGTAATGATCTTAGGAGATTTTAATCTTGGTGAAATAAGATGGGAAACAGATCAAGACGATAAGATTTTAGTACCATTCAATGTTAATTCTGAAATAGAAACGTTAGTTGTGGATTTTTTTAGTCAGTTTAGTCTTATACAGTTGAACAGTTTTTATAACAGCCTGAATCGTATATTAGACTTAATTTTTGTGGATAAAGATTTGGAAGCTCATGTAGAAAAGACTGATTTCCCAGTTATAGAAAACAAAATTCATCACATATGCCTTACTGTAGAGTGTAAATTCTTAACTTATATTAGTGATGTCATTGATGTACCAGAATTTTATTTTGATTATAAACGTGCAAACTTTGAAGCAATTAATAACTATCTATCTGCTATTCCATGGGATCAAATTTTAAATAATTTAAGTCTTAGTCAGGCGTTTGAGAAATTCGTTATGTGCCTTGATGAAACTTTTGAATTGAATATTCCTAAAAAATTCCTGTCGTGTCCACTTTCTGCTTTTTTGTAGAAAGGTCTTCCTTCGTTGAACAATACATCATGGAATCTGGCATCGATGATTGCTCTTGCAGAAGCTGTTGCACTTCTGGGTTTGAATTTCCTTCGAGGTTCCTCAAGATTCGGCTGGATAGCTCCATCATATTTATTGGTCTATTGGTACCATCTGAGCTGCCTCGTTTAACATCTTACTTGGCCAATACTTCCTCGTGAGGGGGTTCCTATGAAGTCCAGTGCAAACTCTGAGTATTTTCCTCTCGAAGGGCTTGATTTTCTACATGGTTGACGGTGAAATGGTGAATCAGACCGGGTAGGCATATTTGATGACGGGCCTAATGAGTTGCTTGTACATGAGTAGTTTTGTCGTCTTGCTGAGTCCATACTGCTTCTTTAGTAGAGAATATATCAGGTGAAACGAGAAACTGGCGCGTTTCAAAATAGCTGTGGTGTGTTTGTTAAACTTCATCAGCTGGGTGAAGTTTACAACCAGGTATTTGGCACTGTCCTTTGTTGTGACAACTGCGTTGTCTGAAAATCCGATAGTGATTTTCCTACTCCTTTCAGCGATTCTTCTTCGGGCCCTTGTCCTTGTCTGTGGTGGTCTGAAGCAAATCAGTTCCATCTTGCTGGCGTTGATCTTTAATCCCCATTTAAGGTAGTACTTCCAGAGATTGTTGACGTGCTCCTGCACTCTACGGGCTGCTATCTCAGGCGATGGAGATGTTGAGTAGGTGATGGGGTCATCTGCATGAGCCATGAGTATGTGGTGGTTGAGAGCAAGAGCAATTTCATATATGCGTAATGATGATATTAAATCGAGGGCAGCTTCAGATTTTTCATTCAATGTTTTCAAATCATCAATTATTTTCTCTTCAGGGAGACTAGCATGGAGATGATTCTTGTACGGACAAACAGCTGAGTGGCGAAGCAAATGGAGAACCAAAGTCAGCCGGAGAAACATGGCGCCATGCTATCTTGGGAAGAGGAGACGATCCTTTACTTGGGGCTAGGGATGTGAAAGCTTAGTTCTTTTCTTAGCTTAAGCTAGTCTTTAATTCACAAGTTAATATGCGAATTTTGAATTGAGCAAATAATAATTCTTAAGCTAGTTGGTGACTTGTGAGTCACCTGGGAAGACGAAGAATTCTTGAGAGATGATTCAATTCATCTCTATACAGATGGGTCAAAAGCCAAGGAAAGGGTCGGCTGCGGGGTGTAGGTACTCAGAAAGAAACAATGTAAGTCTCTCATTGCACCTTCCAAACCACTGTAGCGTGTTCCAAGCGGAAATTCTGGTGATCAAAGAGTTCCTATCGTGGTTAAAAGAAAACGTGATATCCTCAGCGAATATCCGGATTTTCTCAGACTGTCGCCTATCTCTTAAGCAGATGGCTGAACAGTTCAATATTCACCTTATTTGGGTGCCGGGCACAGAGATATCGTGGGTAACTGCAAAGCTAATACTGGTCTAAGTGTGTCAGTTGTTTTCCTGACAGCCATTTTAACCTATCCTAACCTAATCTAACCTATATAGGTTTTTTGCTCCACACGCTTTTGCAGATTAGACCAGTTTTGCAATCGTGCAGAAAAAATTTTTGAGATAACAATTAAACATTACATTCCGATGATAAGTCTAAGAACGGCACCTCCCATAGTACCGTTTTTTCAAAATCGACTTTCTAGTTAGTGGCTTCCATGATGGTGGGGGAATTTTGCATTTTAGAAGTCCTAAATTGTTGAAGAAAAAATGCATTTCAAAATTTGAAAAATTTTTATAAATTTTTAAAAAAATTTTTGATTTCTTGTACGAAATCATATCTTTGATTTTTTTTTTCAAATTTTTTGTCAAAACAGTTTAACATGTATTTAGCAATATAAAAATCATTAAAGAAAAAAATAATAACAAAATACATTAACCTACCAATGTATAAATAACCAAAAAAAAAATATATTTCAATCAATTTTCTTGTATCTCAAATCTGCATTTGCTTTGCAAATAACTCGCATTTCAAAATTTGAATCATTAATGCGGTTATTTTTCGGTAAGTCAAGCATTGTAACTTGAGAAAAAAACCTTTCTACAGGAGCGGAAGATGGCAAGGCTGTATTGTATTTTATAAAGAGCGATCGCATGAGAGGAAAATCTTTTAAAACCTCGAGGCTAGAGCTTGGATTCACCAAAAACCTCATGACTTCTGTCTCCTCACTTTCTTGGGGAAGGAGAGAAGTTATTATTGCGTTATTATTAACGTTCCCGAAATCAAAGAAATCATTTGAACGTTGATTCGTTGCCGACGCCGACGTTTCAAACGAACGTTTATTTGTTGAATTCTGCACTAGGATCTTAACTTTGAGTTGCTTTTCTGAGGTTAGAAGATTTATCCATGCTATTTTAAATCTGTAGTGAGTTAAGGATGCTAAAGCAGCTACCTCACCCTCATCTTTTATTTCGAAGTAATTTTTAAAACGTTTACATAACGAAAATTTCAATTTTTCGACGATGGGGGTGCAAAATTGTAGTTCGGCATCGGCACTATCAATGAGACACTCCCATTTCCGATTAATGGAAAGAATTGTGGCCAAAATGGCAATCGCTCTCCCCTTGCAAAATGTCAATTGCCTTTAAACGAGGATTTGACCAACGCAAATACTCACTAATGTAGGTACTCGAAATCGATTTCGTAAAATAGCGATAACTTTTTGTTAATTGAAATGAGTTCGCATTCAAGTAACTTTTCCTTTGGCTGGAATACCTGTTCTAATTGTTATGCAGCAAATGAAGCATAATTCAGTTCACAAGTCACTAGTGAGGTTACGTTTGGAGAAGAATTGAGTTAATTTAATAAATTTAATTCATAACTCAAAAAATCACTTATCAATTGAAAAAGATTTAATTCATAGCTCACTTATCAGCTCATGACTTGTGAAAATTTAATTCATAATTAATAAGCCAGTTAGCTTATGAATTGAAAAAAATTAATTCACAAGTCACTAGCGGGTGACTTATGACTTGAAAAATTTTCAATTCTAAATCCGCGACTAGCTTGCGAATTACATTTTTTTTAAATCAGAAGTCAACAATTAGCTTATGATTTAGGGATTTTTTAATTCATAAATTCGCAGCCCTGCTTGGGACCGGTGAAGGCAAGCCATCATGTTCTATATGGGTAGATGATAAAAATCTGGCATTTTCCGAATCAAGATGCATGATATTAAATCATTCAATGTTTTCAAATCATCAATTATTTTCTCTCTTGAAATTTAACAAGGATTCCGGTATTTCTATTGTTTATGGTTCGGGTGTGAAAAATTCCAGTAAGAGATTGTGGGCTAATTTCCAGAGTGTGTCACAAGTGATTAAAATAGACTTTCAAGTTTTCATCTTGCATCTCCGGGATGTCGTAAAGCACAGCATCACATGCGATGTTTTTGTTGTTTAGTGATTCTTGCATTTGTTCCAAAGAGTGAATTTTTTGTGTGGCATCTGTCATTTCAGTTTTTAAAACTATTTGATTGCAGCGTGGTACAGATAAATTCTTTTTTTGTTAGAGAGAGCTCTGTTTTAATATCAGACGCCGATAGTGTGAAGCAATTGAATTCGGATTTAATAGTGCTTAAATTTGACTTTTTTTGTCAGGAATTTTACTAATTTGGATACAAAATTTCTATTCACAATTTTTAAAAAAATGCATTTCGATGGAAAAATTTGCTCTCTACAAAAAACGTCCTTGAAATTGCATAAAAATTTTGCTTCGTTTTCGAGATATATTAAAAAAAAAAAAATGAAGATGGTTTAGAAAACATATCTCCGTTTTGCACCCTGTAATTTAATAGCCCTTTCGGTTTTTTCTCTAAAATTAGCCCATTAATCGATTCATGCAATAAAAACCCGCCCTTTTTCTAGTTCCCTTATATGCCCTTTTGTACGACATAATCAATAGACTACAGTCAAGTTTTAGGTGAAAATTGTGAATGAGATAAGAGAAAAACGAGCTTAATAAAGATATTTTTTTATTCAGGCGGAGAGCTAACTTTGATCGGCGAGCGGCGACATTTACCCTGTTGCAAATTAGTAGTATGTTTTGGTACGTTCTGGCGCAGTACAAATTTTTCGGGTTCGGGTTCGGGTTCAGGTTCAGCAGTCATGATGTACAGTTGTGTACCATATGATGATATTTTTTTCGGCAGGTAGTTTTTTTATTTGGCGGGATGGTTTTTTGATGGTAGCGTCTGGTGGATAGTAAAAATAGATTGTTTTATTACGCTATGGAAAAAAACCATGTCCAGAACCGACCAAAACATACTACTAGTAAAAATAGATTGTTTTTATTACGGTATGAAAAAAAAACCCATGGAGTACATAACATGAGAAGTATCCTTTTTACGATTTTTTTCTCTTAATTACTTTGGTTTGTATATAAAAACTAAATCTATGATAATACGGCATGATGTTTTTTCGACAGGTAGTTTTTTTATTTGGCGGGATGGTTTTTTTTTTATGGTAGCGTCTGGTGGATATAAATTTTGTACTCCTCTCCTTTTACAATTTTTTAATGTTTGTTTGTGTTGGGTATAGGGAGATGTATATAGGTACGTAGGTAGGTATGTCTATTTATAGATATGTACATACAAAACAATTTCATGTTTCAACATGTTTATTGAAACCTCTTCATGATAATGTTTGTTTGTGTTGGGCATAGGGATATGTATGTATATAAGTATGCAGGTAGATATGTCTATTTTGTTTGTGTTGGGCTAGGGAGATGTATGTATATAAGTATGTAGGTAGGTATGTCTATTTATAGATATGTACAGATTTCATGTTTCAACATGTTTCAACATGTTTATTAAAACCTTTTTCATGATAATGTTTGTTTGTGTTGGGCATAGGGAGATGTATGTATATAAGTATATAGGTAGGTATGTCTATTTATAGATATGTACAGATTTCATGTTTCAACATGTTTCAACATGTTTATTAAAACCTTTTCATGATAATAATTGTTTGTGTTGGACATAGGCGGATGTATGTGTGTAGATAGGTATGCTTATTTTATTCATATGTATATGTATATGTATATACATATGATACAATTCAGAGTAGGGTTCTTGATTTTTTTGAGAAAAAAAAACCTATAAAAGGTGCATTTTGAAAACGTAATAAGACATTATGTTTTTGTTAATAAAACAGTCAAGTTCTTTATTTTTTTTGAATTTTTCATTGAAAATCTGAGTTTCGTTAATTATTAAACAATCAACTTCAAATTTGTTGAATTTTTCTTTGAAAATCTGATTTTTTTTTAGAACTCTCAAAGTGGTTAATGTATGATTTTCATTATGATTACATGAAGCCAAAATTTAGCGATAAAATTCGTTTGAATTATATGGATACAGACTCTTTTATCTATTCCATATTTACAGACGACTTTTATGCTAACATCTATGATGATATTATTAATCCTGAGAGATTTAGGTTTGACACTTCTGAGTATCCGGTGAATAACATTCACAATTTCCCTTTAAATAATGGCAAGGTGATAGGACTTTTCAAAGATGAAAATAATTCGAGGATTACGACTGATTTCGTAGGACTAAGGGCTAAATTATATTGTTTTGGGATTGATACCGGTGAAGTGACAAAAAAAGCAAAAGGAATCAAAAAATATATAACAAATAATTTAGGATTAAGAGACTATAGAAATTGTTTAATCAAGAAACGAGATGTTTATAGAAATATGTATATATTTAGAAGTAAGCAACATTTAATGTATACTCAATTGATAAATAAAAAAACCTTGAGTTGTAATGATACAAAAAGGTTTATATGTGAAGATGGTAAAAGCATCTTGGGGCCATAAAAATATACCACATATTTAAAAGTTAAATTCATTACAACTCAAGGTAATAAAAAAAAATATAACAATGAATTGGCATTTTTTTTTTTGTATCTTCAAAAATAAGAAATCTATGACAACGTTAAAGTAGCATAAAAAAAAAGGAGTCTCTACAGTGTTCCTATTTCATATTAAAAAAGAAGGAGTCTCTACAGTGTTCCTATCTCATATTAAAAAAAGAAGGAGTCTCTACAGTGTTTCTATCTCATATTAAAAAAGAAAACAGGTACCAAAGCATCCTTTTGAATTTCTTAGCGATTGATACTCAACATACACACACACATACAATATTAAAAAAGAAAACAGGTACCAAAGCATCCTTTGGAATTTCTTAGCGATTGATTCACACACACATGGAAGAGATAAAAATATATCTCTTTTTTGAATTGTTAAAGGATCTTTTGTAAGTATTTTTAACTACCGATCTTATTAAATTCTATCACACATAGTAAAATCTTTTTCATGTATATCGGTGTGACACTTTAAAGGATATTTTTCGTGGGCGTTATCTAATATTTTTCTTTCATATTCTATTCGAACCAATGAGAACAAGATTTGATTTTTACAGTGTTTTTGTGAAAGTCTATTTTAGTAGTAGTAGTAGTAGTATTCAATTAATTTTTTTCCTGTATAAAAGATGGTGAGATGACCATTATTAGAATAAGAAACAATTATACTTCTGAACAGTAATTATCTAAATAAACGGTATGGAGATTTTAAACGAAGAAAATATCGAAGCATTTCTAACAGAAATGAGGAGATGGAGACCGAGAAGAGGATGCTTGCCGAGGAGATGGAGGCCGAGAAGAGGATAACTCTCGCTTGGCAGAATACAGAGGTGCCTTTCCAAATTGTCAAACCGACAAGAAGGATGCCATGGATCCCCATCCGTGATAACGAGGGACCACCGACACAACTACCAACCCCTTGCCATCTACCATCATGGATGATGGCGATGAAACCAGTTCAAAGAGTTGAACCAATGAAAAGAATTGAAAGAAACGAATTGGAAGAGATGGAGGAAGAAGAGATGGAGGAAGATAATTACGACGCAGACGATGAAGTGGAAAGCGAAGATGAGGAAGATGATGACGACGAACTGGAGTTGATGGAGCAGGATCTACATCAATTCCCGATGCCGATGATAGAAATTTTACCGGAGGTGGAAGATGAGGAAGATGATGACGACGAACTGGAGTTGATGGAGCAGGATCTACATCAATTCCCGATGCCGATGATAGAAATTTTACCGGAGGTGGAAGATGAGGAAGATGATGACGACGAACTGGAGTTGATGGAGCAGGATCTACATCAATTCCCGATGCCGATGATAGAAATTTTACCGGAGGTGGAAGATGAGGAAGATGAGGAAGTACCACCAGCCCCAAGGTGGCTATATATTTTTTGAAAAAAAAAAAAAAAAAAAACAAATTTTATTTATATGTTTATTGGATAATAAAAAATAATTGTATATTTTAAAAGAAAAAAACCTATTTTTTTTTTTCTTTCGAATTCTCTCTTGGTCGTAAATTTTTTTTCTTATTTCTAATTTAACAGATCATTTTACTAGAGGTGGAAAGTGAAGATGACGAAGATGATGATGAACTCGAGTTAATGGCCCAGGATGTGGAACAATTCCTAATGCCGATGTTGGAATTTGAAGAGATGGAGGAAGACGAGGAAGTACCACCAGCCCCAAGGTGGCATTATATATTGTAAAAAAAAAGTTTATTGGATAATAAAAAATAATTGTATATTTTAAAAGAAAAAAACCTATTTTTTTTTTTCTTTCGAATTCTCTCTTGGTCGTAAATTTTTTTTCTTATTTCTAATTTAACAGATCATTTTACTAGAGGTGGAAAGTGAAGATGACGAAGATGATGATGAACTCGAGTTAATGGCCCAGGATGTGGAACAATTCCTAATGCCGATGTTGGAATTTGAAGAGATGGAGGAAGACGAGGAAGTACCACCAGCCCCAAGGTGGCATTATATATTGTAAAAAAAAAAAAGAAAAAATTTTTTTTATGATAACAAAATTTTATTTATACGTTTATTGGATAATAAAAAATAATTGTATATTTAAAAAGAAAAAACCTATTTTTTTTTTTTTTTTTTTTCTTTCAAATTCACTCTTGGTCGTAAATTTTTCTTATTTCTAATTTAACAGATCTTCCCATTGGACCTTTGTATATGATACAGTACGATGCTGTTTTCATATTTATGTTTTCTATTGCCTTGTCAGTTAATTTGTTGTAGCGGGCTGGAAGGAATACCTACGAAAGAAAAATAATATTAAAACATTGAAACAAAATAAAAAAGTCCTTTTCTATAAGGTTTTAAATGTAGACCGTTACCCATTGAAATAGCTTCCAATTTTCGATTATGTCGTTTTTTCTCATCTAAATCTTTTTTAGCGTTATTAGCATCGTTGACAGCCTTAGCAATACCAGCAGCACCTCCAGATAAAGCTCCGAGAGCTGAAAGTCCAGCAAAGAGTGGAACAAGGAATGGTATGACACCACCAATTTTCGGTACTGAAATAACTCTTGGTGTTTTAATATTGTGCCCATTTTTATTAATTGTGTTCTTAGGAGCTGACAATGCTATTTTGATAGCTTTTTCGAGACTATGTGGCTTTTTTCTTTGAATAGTTTTTCCAAGACTTTTAATGGTTCTACTAAAAGTGATTCTCTTCTTGGTTTTCTCATTTTTATTTTTCGATTTTGTTTTTTCATTACTGGTAGAGCAACCCACACCTAATTTAAGTTTAGCTTTCATTAGATTTGTAACTAGTATAGCATTCGCTCGTTCACCTAAACCAGTGTCCTTAGATGTCGCTAGTTTCCAAGCTTTCTCAGTTAAGATTTTATCTGCTGTATGACGTTCAGATGTATTTTTAAGTTTAGAATAAGATATATCGTGTTGTTTGCATGCCTGATCAAGCAAATTAATTCCTGGATCTCCTCTTGCTAATCGTTTTTCTAGTTTTGTCCCAGGTCCACAATATTGATAGCCAGGAAGATGAAGTTCAAGGGGTAATTTGTTGATTATAGAGTTTACTAAACCGTCTCCTCTAACGATGCTTTGTTGACTGATATGTTTTTTTGAAAAATCCAGCATTTTTATAGAAATAAACTTATGTTCTCAATAGAACGGTTTGCAATGTTATGACTATTTTTTAATATAACCTTCGCATTTAAAGGAAATTGCTTAGTACCTTTCATCATGCGATTCGTGAAACAACAACAACTTTTACCAATACAAAATTTGGATTTGACTAAAAGTAATGAGTCAAGAAAACATGGAAAACTATTACCTAATAGCATGAGAGGTTTAATTACGGGTCCCTCAAATTGCGGAAAAACAAATGCTATGATGAGTTTACTACAACATCCTAACGGTTTAAGATTTGAAAACATATATATTTATTCAAAGTCATTACATCAACCAAAGTATGAGTTTTTACGAAGAGCTATCAAGCCAATCAAAGAAATGGGTTTCTTTACGTTTTCCAACAACAGTGAAGTTATACCACCTGAAGAAGCAAAACCTAATTCAGTCTTTATCTTTGATGATATTGCATGTGAAAAACAAGATACTATACGAACTTACTTTAGTATGGGACGACATCATCTCATTGATAGTTTTTATCTATGTCAAACATATACAAGAATTCCAAAACATCTTATACGCGACAATGCAAATTTTTTAATTGTTTCAAACAGGACGATATGAACTTGAAACATATTTATAATGATCATGTTAATTCTGATATGACATTTAATATATTTCAAAAGGTATGTGCAGAATGTTGGAATGATGAATATGGATTCTTGGTAATTGATAAAGATAGTCCTTTGAAAGAAGGTCGATATAGGAAGGGCTTTGATCATTTCCTGAAACTATAAAAAGCAGATCTTTATAACAGATTACATCATACGTGCATTAATGTTCTATGAGAGCACTTCAAAAGCAGTTCAGACCCGTTCAAAAGCAGTTCAAAAGCTGTTTCAAAGCAGTAAAAAACAGAAAAAAGCAGTACAAAACCAGTTCAGACCCGTTCAAAAGCAGTTCAAAAGCTGTTTCAAAGCAGTAAAAAACAGAAAAAAGCAGTTTAAAAACAGTAAAAAGCTGTTTCAAAGCAGTAAAAAACAGAAAAAAGCAGTTCAAAACCAGTTCAGACCCGTTCAAAAGCAGTTCAAAAGCTGTTTCAAAGCAGTAAAAAACAGAAAAAAGCAGTTTAAAACAGTAAAAAGCTGTTTCAAAGCAGTAAAAAACAGAAAAAAGCAGTTCAAAACCAGTTCAGACCCGTTCAAAAGCAGTTCAAAAGCTGTTTCAAAGCAGTAAAAAACAGAAAAAAGCAGTTTAAAAACAGTAAAAAGCTGTTTCAAAGCAGTAAAAAACAGAAAAAAGCAGTTCAAAACCAGTTCAGACCCGTTCAAAAGCAGTTCAAAAGCTGTTTCAAAGCAGTAAAAAACAGAAAAAAGCAGTTTGAAAACAGTAAAAAGCTGTTTCAAAGCAGTTCATAAATGAGAAATATAAAAAACATTTCTTCCTACCGTTTACAACATACGTAGAGTAATGTTCTATGAGAGCAGCTCAAAACAGTTCAACGCACAATCCGTAGAAGTTCGAAGTCGTTCGACTCGGCTTAAAAATCGATGTTCATCAATCAGAAGCAGTAAATTCAACATAAAATTCAATTTCAAATCGATTGAAAGATTCTTTCATAGTATACGAAGTTTATTTACAGTCTGTTGTAAAAACAATACAGCTTCATAATGATGAATTTAAATAAGGAACTGACAAGTGAACTCATTAAAACTACTGATGCCCTACGAAAGAAATATAAAGCTCTAAGAAATGGAAAGGAAGCATTCGAAACTCAATTAGAAAAAACCTTCAAACCAATTACCAACCCTCTGAAAGAGTTAGTTGAGAAATCAAATGAGCAGCAAAACTATTTTGAAACTCCAGTAGCTAAATCAAAACAAAATTTTGATGATGATTTTGCCACACCTGCTGCAAGCATCAGTAGTATTACTCAGAAAAACTATTCAACTACACCCAAAAGCAAACATTTTAGAGAAAGCAGACAACGAGTACGTGGTCATTACAAAGCTCGTCACTTAACCGATCAAATAGACAACAATGAATCCGATGAAATATCGCAGAAGTATATAGATTTATTTTTGAATGAGTCTAGTGCTTTTGATAATATATATGGCGTTCACGAAAAGAATGGCAAGTGGTTCATCGGGGATGGAGAGTTTAAAATTCTAGGAAGAAACATACAAATAAAGAATAAAATCTATGAAGGTTCAAACGGATTATATGAACTAATATTCAAGAAAAAACCCTCTCAAAATATATATAATGAGAAAGATTTAAAAATATATAAGGATATATTGGAAGATACCAATGCTTATCGACGTTCTCATGATTCTACAAAACAAGTTTTAGGAAATCGTGGCAGTAAATATAAAGAAATTATAAGCAAACTACTAACAGATACTACTACTACAGTTTCACATACAGGAAATGGATTAATGCAACTATCTAAGAAAGAAAAAGACTATATCTTCTGGGATGATCCCAATGAACTTGTAGTTCGATTAAGGCTTCTTGTCGCTTCACATCAAGCAGGGCATAATAACCATTCCAACGAAATTATATCAATTATTATCGAAGAATTGAAAGAATCTAATATTATCGAGTAAAAACAAAATGAGTGTAGATAAGTTCGGCAGGTTTTCAAATAGAACTCCTGTCAGAGGTCTAACAGGACCAGCTGGACCACGCGGGGAGCAAGGAGAACCGGGACCACCTGGGTTGCAAGGAGTGCCGGGACCACCTGGGTTACCTGGAGAATTGGGACCACCTGGGATACAAGGAGTACCGGGAACACCTGGTGAGGGATTTCTCAAAACAGTAAACGGAAACTATAATATAAACTGGAAGCGTCTACAAAATCTACAGGACCCACAAGAGAAAGAAGATGCTGCAACAAAAAATTATATTGACGAGAATGTTGGTGAATTAAAAGCCTTAATTGCGAAAATTGAAGAATATTTGTATTCTAAGGATAACAAATATTTATATTTTTAAATTTAACCCTAGAAAGATAATCTACGTCTCACAGACGTATCGCTCGCAAAAAAAATGCAATATTCTTTTAACTCTAAGCCGCATCGGGTTGACTGCTTAAATATGCTCAGCCGGTGGACGGAGCTCGCTTATAACGGTCGTGGCGCGACGGTAAGAACATAATGTTACAAGTTATAGCTATGTCATACGTCTGTGAGACGTATGATTATCTTTTATGTAACTTTTATGAGATATTTTTGTATGGAAAAAAGTCGTTTGCGGCGTACAAAAAATGACGTTTTTCATTTTTGCACTTAATGTAATCGTATGCGATTCAAAGCTACTAAGACTTATTAGTAGACTCATTTTCAACCAAAAAATACTTATAAGGCAATCTTTAAGTATGAAAGTTAACTTTTGTGTTCCTTTAAAAATTTTTTTTTTATTTATATTAGTGTTTAAGTTTTTGATTTCTATTGTTTGAATACATATTGATTTTTTTGAAATGATGCTTACTTTCTTTTAATATGAAGTATATAAATAAAGAGAAACATTAACATTAAAGAAAAAGGTCATGGGTTTCATTTAATACACTAAAAATGTTACATAAGTCTCTGAGACGTATGATTATCTTTAACGTCATAAAAAATAAGATTATCTTTCTAGGGTTAAGAAAATTGTAGTCATAATCGTTGTGTGAATTGTCAAACTAAAATAAAGAAAAATCTATTATTTCACTTTATGATGAAATAGCATTTTTTTTTTTTTGATTTCAGTCTTGTTTTGTATATCATTGTGAGAGGACAGTAACCTAATAATGGCAGGGATAAATTCTTCTATAATTTTTGATGAAATTTTAACATTTCTTAAAACAAATCAACACACTATACTAGAAGAACACTATGAGTATTTCCTCGCTAGTATAAATTTTCTTAGGAAATTTGAAAATGTATCTTCTACAACATCTGTTCATGGCTGTCACTTTATAAATTGCTCATGGTCTTCTAATATATGTAAATCAGGGCCCGATACATGTGCGTGCTACATGATTGAAAATCGGCTATTAAAAATAAAAAAACTTATGTTATTATATAAAAGAATACAATAAATAAAATTATTATAAAAAGAAAAAACATTACATTTTTATTTCAATCAACTGAAAGATGAGTAAGAGAAACATTGTTAACGAGCTGCATAAACCTGCAAGAAGAAATTTCAAAAAAAGACGAGTCATTATAAAGGGACTTGATGAGCTATGGCAAGCTGATTTGGTGGAAATGATTACCTATTCAGCAGAAAATGATAATTTTCGATATCTTCTTACGGTAATAGACACATTTTCTAAATTTGCTTGGAGTTTCCCTATTAAAAGTAAAACTGGAGTGGATGTCACTGCAGCTATGCAAAATATATTTAATGAAGGACGCACCCCGAAGAATCTACAAACAGATGACGGCAAAGAATTTTATAACAAAATTTTTCAAAATCTCATGAAAACATATAAAATCAAACATTACTCTACATTCAGTGCACTTAAAGCATCCATTGTTGAACGTTTCAATCGCACCTTAAAAATCATGATGTGGAAAGAATTTAGCGCCAATGGCTCATATCGCTGGATTGATATGATAAAATCACTGACTAAAACATATAACACCACCAGACATCGCACTATTAAAATGTGTCCATCTGAAGTTAATTCTAGAAATGAAAAACATATACTTTCCACAGCATTATAATCATATAAAAATTCATATTACACCTAAGCTTCATATTGATGACTTTGTAAGAATAAGTAAATATAAACATGTTTTTGAGAAAGGTTACACCCCCAATTGGACAACTGAAATCTTTAAAATAATAAAAGTTCAACACACAAATCCCGTAACATATTTGTTAGAGGACTATCAAGGACATCCCGTCAAAGGAGGATTTTATGAACTTGAATTACAAAAAACAAAATTTCCAGATACTTACCTCATAGAAAAAGTACTTAAAACCAAAAAGGGACAAATATTTGTGAAATGGCTTGGTTTTCCATCTGAACACAATTCATGGACATCTATACCTCAAAACGATTAACAAAAATTGTCTTTTTTTTTTTTTTTAATACTGATGTTGTTTTATTAAAAAATTAGCAAAGCATAAAGAAAAATATATAATTGAAATTAAAAAAAAAAGTTGTTTTATTTATTACTTATTTTATTTTTTATAAATTGTAAAAGGACACTTCTCCTGTTATGTACTCCATGGTTTTTCCATACCGTGATAAAACAATCTATTTTTTTTTACTATCCACCAGACGCTACCATCAAAAAACCATCCCGCCAAATAAAAAAACTACCTGTCGAAAAAACATCATGCCGTATTATCATAGATTTAGTTTTTATATACAAACCAAAGTAATTAAGAGTTTTTATATACAAACCAAAGTAATTAAGAGAAAAAAATCGTAAAAAGGATACTTCTCATGTTATGTACTCCATGGGTTTTTTTTTCATACCGTAATAAAAACAATCTATTTTTACTAGTAGTATGTTTTGGTCGGTTCTGGACATGGTTTTTTTCCATAGCGTAATAAAACAATCTATTTTTACTATCCACCAGACGCTACCATCAAAAAACCATCCCGCCAAATAAAAAAACTACCTGCCGAAAAAAATATCATCATATGGTACACAACTGTACATCATGACTGCTGAACCTGAACCCGAACCCGAACCCGAAAAATTTGTACTGCGCCAGAACGTACCAAAACATACTACTCAAATTCTATCAAAAGAAGAGAAAATGAATATGCTTTGTTTTGTCCTATCAACGAAATTGAGGTACAAGATGACGATTCAGTGAAAAAGGTAGAAGAGAGTACAGGAAAACAGAGTACAGGAAAAGAGAATACAGGGAAAGAGAGTATAGGAAAAACTATCACAACAGATGTTCATACATCAGGATCATCTCGTTCAACTGACCATTCAGCTCTTCACACTGTAGCTGATCATGTAATAGGATCACCTCGTCGTTCAAATAGTCATACTTTAGCTGATCAAAAAACAGGATCAACTCTTCACAATTTAGTTGATCACAGAGTAGGATCTGGTGTACTCAACGCACAACAGTTCATACAACAGGATCACCCGTTCTTTCAACTACTCACAACTCGGTTGATCACACATCAAAATCACATGATATGGAATATGGTAACTGCTCACAACTCAGCTAGTCAGGATCACATGATCGTCAACTGTTCACATAGCAACTGATCATACATTTCGACATCTTTCTTAAAAAGTTTTGTAGAAAAAGTATAAATATCATTAAGGGATAGTTGTGAATGTTAATAAAAAGATAGATTCAAAATGAAAGTGTCTTTAATCTTAATTCGTACTTCTCTTTGGCTGCAACTCTACAAAAAAAAAAAGTCCGATTTGAATAGTTCATTGGCATTTGATGACATTCTTAAGTTCTTAAAGGACTATCAACACATATTATTGAAGGAGCATTATGAAGAATTCATCAATAAAATCTATAAATTTTTTTACGGAAATTTTAAGACATACCCAGTACCTTATCACAGTACGGATGCCATTTTACAAACTGTCCTTGGTCTTCAAACATGTGTAAAATGGAACCAGACACCTGCACATCTTATATGCTTGAAAATGAATTATTAAGAATGAAAAAACTCATGTCTTTGTACAAAAGATTGAAATAATATACTGATAAATATAATTATTTAAAATACATACAAAATATATACGGTTTCTTTTTTTCTACAAACGTAGTACTCAATTTTTTCATACATATAATATGTATTTCACTTTTCAGAGTATTATTATTAGCTTCTATGTTTACATGTGAAGTGGAATTAAACAGAAGCAAATTCTTGGAAATATATGAGACAATATCATCGATTTCATATGGTCCAACAGGGATCTTGATTACAGTATCACCTATATGAAACAAATTGTTATGTTCATATATCATTAGGTATACAAATAAATGTTTGAAAATTCAATTTTCGAGACTTGTTGTGTGTTACTATAGGATTACGTTGTAACTTCATTCTTTTCTTTTTTAGTTTTAAAAAATTTTTTGTTAAAATATCTAATAATGTCGTTATTTGATGAAATTAATAAAATTGTGGCTTTAACACCCTCAAAAAAGCCAATTAAAAGCTTTAAAGATCTTCAACTGGCGAAAAAATATAATATTACTCGATTTATCTATTTATGGGCGTCAGATCTCGGTAGAGTTGAAGAATTATTTGGGGTATCTCCCGAAAAGATGTGTTAAACAATTAACGGATGAACATCTGACGAAATTGAGTGACGGTTGTTTGGAAGTAGTAGAGCCAATGAATCAGTCATTTCGAATTGCTTTCCATAAAAGCAACCCGATTCGGATTACGACGAAGATGTTGAAAAAGATCAACAATGTCAACTACAAAATGCTCACTTACAACAAGGGATACTTACAGAGCCTGAGGTAAATCATCAGAATGTACCTCAGTGTAGTGATAAGAATAGTTTTTTTTCTATCGAAACTAAAGACAACCCTGGATTTACACTAGGTGCTATCGGTGCTTTGGCACATGGCGGCAAATTCTAAGGGGGCGGCAAATTTTGAAACGAAAGTCAAAGATTCTTTCAGTCATAAAAGAATTTTTCGGGACAAAGGTGTTATATACGCCTGAAACGCATCACATTATCACTATAAATTTTCGGAATTCCGATTTAAAACTACGTTATGAAAAAATGTAAACATATTTCAGTGTATGCCTAATTACATTTAAATATGACCAGCTGCTATTAAATAAGTATCTCAAAAGTAGAAAAAATATTTTCTGAACTTCGCTAATTGCGTTGTTTATGTATTTCTTAGAAGACCAGATTAAAGATAAAATCATATTAATCATACCTACCATTGAAAAACTCATTAAAAACATGTAACCCAAAGAAAAAACCCGAACATAATAAAACAATTGAGTGTCATAAAAAAATTAGATCTGGTCAGCCAAGCTATTAAGCAGCACAACGAAACCATATACACACTCACGTTCACTTGGGTGCGCCTTTAAAAATGCATTCATAAAAAACTGCAGGTCGCGTATCTTACATTGGAAGTTTATTGGTATTGACCTGGGAAAACCTATTGTGTATCCTTCAAACATTTGGGATTTTCCGAAGTAATTACTATTCATAATTTTGACCTGTGTGCGGTTATTAGATTTCATTCATTAGATCATTGCATTTTTTTATTTTTTTGCTGTTCATTGTTGAATGTAGTAGTAGGCGTTGCATTTGTGTAGAGAGTGTCCCTACTCATTATTAGATATACTCTGTTGCCTACTTATACCGCCAACAATGTTTTTATACCAATCATTCCGATTTCCGATCAAGTCAAGTTAACATTATAAAAGCAAAACAATTTAATATTTATCTTTTTGTTCAAGTTGATGTAATATATTCTGTAGACTATGAGTGATGGGCGGAAAAGGTTAAGCGGCGCTGCTTATAAAAAGCGCGCTTCAAATAAGGCCAGCAAGGAAGAGGAGATTTTGTGCAAAACTCCAAAACTGGAAAGTTTTTTTATTAAAAAGAAAGAAGGCGAAAAGCGTATTAATGAAGGCAATTGCCTCGTCTCAGAGCAAATTGGTATGTCACAATTCAAAAATCCTCACATTTCTCAAAATAAAATATATATTTTGAATATGTGCGATGGTCATTTATTGCTGTTTATTGTAATTGTAAGTTTATAATTGTGTATTTATTGGGTATAGGTTCTGATGATGCGCGTTCTACTAAAACTTTGGACGAATCGTCAATCAAAACTCGTCAAAATTCCGCAAGTGATGCAGTTTCAAGTGAAATCAGTTTCAGTCAATATGGTAAGTTTTTGAATTTAAAAGAAATTTTAGAAAATGGAATCAATTAGGTTATTCAGGTCAATAAAGTTATGAACATATAAATGTCATAAATAACAATTTAATTGTGAATTTTCTGTTTTCAGAAGACAACGATGTTATCGACGATTCATCAGGTAATTCTTTTCTGCTCCAACCTGCAGATAAAAGCTCATGTTTGACTACAGACCATGATGTTAATATTATTCCGCCTTCTTGCTTGCCACATAATTCAGATGAAGAAGAAAAATCGAAACGTCCAATTCCAGTTAAAGAAGCAACAAAGATCCAACCTAAAGGGAGCGTTACAAGTGATGATCCAGGAAAATGGATCATAAACGACTTGACTAGAGATTACGTAGCAGTGCATGGATGTAAACAAAATAGGAATCTCGATTTCTTTGATACAGAACGAGTCTATAGTGATGGAAAATCACGATGGCTGAAGGATACATTATTTAACAGAAAGCTTCTCAATGGTGAGAAAGTCAACCACTCGTGGCTCGTTTACTCAATGAGTTATAAGTCTGTTTTCTGCGTTTCATGTCTCTTATTTGATGCTGATTGCTCATTCAATGGAAAGACAGGTTTCAATGATTGGAGGCACGGAGGTGTTCGTATAACTGATCATGAAAACTCGAAAAATCACAAGAAAAGTATGTTAGCCCTGAGGGAAAGATCGGACATCGCAACAAGAATAGACAACGATTTGATCGATCAATTCGAAAAAGAAATTTCTTACTGGAAAAACATTTTGAAAAGAGTGGTTGCTGCTACGAAAGCTCTAGCGTCACGAGGTCTTCCATTTCGAGGAAGTAACGAGAAATTTGGGTCTCCAAATAATGGAAATTTTTTGATGCTGATTGAATTTCTTGCATTATTTGATCCGTTTTTAGAAGAACACATCCGAAGATTTGGCAACAAAGGATCTGGCGTTACGAGCTATTTGTCAAAAACCATTTATGAAGAGTTTATACAACTTTTGGCAGATAAATTATCATCGATCATCGTTCAGGAAGTCAAAGCAGCGAAGTATTACGTCATAATAGTGGATTCAACCCCTGATGTTTCGCACATCGATCAACTTTCATTCGTTCTGAGATACGTGCAAAAAGATGGTACACCTGTTGAAAGGTTTCTCATGTTCATTGAAAACACTGGACACAAAGCAGAAGATTTGTTGATGGCTGTAATATCTGTTCTTGAATGCTTCGACCTTGATATTCAAAATTGTCGAAGTCAGTCGTACGATAACGCGAACAATGTGTCAGGCATTTATTCAGGTTTACAGGCAAGAGTAAAAGAAATCAACGATCTTGCAGAGCATGCTCCTTGTGCTGGTCATTCAATGAATTTGGTCGGGATTCACGCAGTCGAGAGTACCCCCGAAGCAGCATCTTATTTCAACACAGTCCAAGCATTGTACAACTTTTTTACTGCATCTACACATCGCTGGGAAATTCTACAAACTCATGCAGGAAAGAAGATTGCTTTGAAATCACTGTCAGCAACAAGATGGTCAGCTCGTCACGAAGCAGTTAAAGTGCTCAACAAGTTCTATGGTGAGATAATTGAAACTCTAATAACCATTGAAGAAGATATTACTGAGAACGCGATCACGAGGCAAGAAGCAAAAGGACTTCGCATTCAACTTGAACGACTGGAAACAACATTAATGCAGATTCTTTGGCATTTTTTACTTTCAAGGTTCGATGCTGTCAGCCAAAGGTTGCAAAAGGTTGATATCAGCATAACTGATGTGATTGATGACTATCGTGGACTGATCAAAGTAGTAGCTGATGCACGAATGGAATTCGATGTTTATGAGCAGAAAGCGTTAGAAATCTCAGAGAGTCAAGAGTACCAGACAAGTGTTTCTAGAAGAAGAAGGAGAAAGTTGCAGGCCGATGAATCACGAGATGGAGATGTTCAATTGTCAGGAAGGGATAATTTTCGAGTCAACACTTTCAACGTAATTCTTGACAATCTTGATTCTGAATTGCGAAGAAGATGCCAAGCATATGAAGAAATTCATGGAAAGTTTTCAGTTATCACTGAATTTGGAGATTTGAATTCCTGCGAAATTCGTAAGAAGTCGGAACATCTAAGGACAATTTATACCTCGGACCTCGAACCTTCAATGGATGACGAGTTGGTGCACTTCCACGCGTATTGCTCCGAGAAAAAATTAGAACGTGATTCACCATCCAAGCTATTAAAATTCTTGAAAACGAACGACTTATATACCGAGTTCCCAAACGTTGAAATAGCATATCGTATATTTATGACATTAGCAGTGACGAATTGCAGCGCAGAACGTTCATTTTCATGTTTGAAAAGAGTCAAAAACTATTTTCGTTCAACTATGACGGGCAGTCGGCTAAACAGTCTAGCAATTCTGTGCATCGAGTCGGATTTGCTTGAACGCTTGAATTGTGAAGAACTAATAGATCAGTTCGCGGTAAAGAAAGTAAGGCGTGTTTGCGTTTGAAAACGAAAATGATTATAAACATCTGTAATTATCTTGTATGTCAACTTTGAGTTTTATTTTCTTATAAAAAAGCTTTATGTGATTATTCTTTTACCAGTAACAATAAATGAATTCAAACCTTACATTTTCCATTAATTTCATTCGTTAATTATATAGTTAACAATCTCACTAACATTTCAATTATTTATAAATCAATAATAAAGGCGGCATTTTTTAAGGCGAACAGGGCGGCATTTTAATGAAATCCGGCCCTGACTAAAGATATTGTTACGGATCTCTTAAAACAAATGAAAAAAGGAGAAATAAATTGATTAATTCGTTTATTTTATTAGAAAAATTAGATCAAATAGAGAATCAGTATCTCTTGTTAAAATGGCGGACTAATCGGCTTGGAGAAAAAGAATTCAATGAAATTCAAAAAAGTGTTCTTCTTTTCTGACAATTCTGATGGTTGACAGTTGACAGCCGTTTAGTTGATGTGTCTTTCCAGTCGCTTAACGTGGAAACATCATCATTTAAGTAAAGTCGTAACACATTTAGTTAAGGTCGTAACAATATGAATTAAAATAAGAAAAAACAAAAAAATTATTTTGTTTTATTTTGAGTTTATTTTTTCACTTATTTTGCTGTTTTTTCGAAACTTTTTGGAAAATCCATATTGGGAGTGATGTGGAGTTAAAAGTTAAAAGATTTAACTTAACTGGACGTAGAATAGAGTTCAGTATAAAACCGATTCCAAATAATGTTGAACCAACTACATGGATAAAAAAGGCTATAGAAGACATGATTGAGCATGCTTCTACAGGCCTTAACCCAACAGACAAAGTAGGAGGTACTTTTAGAGGTAAATGTTTTAATGTTGAACTAGGAAATGGTTGGATGAATTTTCAAGATTGTTCAAATCTTCAATTCGATGATTAAGGGAATATGATTTGCAAAATATTCCAAAGTAACTCACAGGGATTGAATACGGATGATTTTTGTTTGTCAGTAACATCTGTTAAATTACTTACAGGAAAAGGAAAAAGACAATTCTCATTTATGTATGTTTAATTCATTTGAAGAAGAATGCATTAAACGAAAAGGAATCATAACAATAAATAACAGAGATAACTTATGTCTACCACGTGCATTAATTGTAGCAAAGGCACATACAGATAAAGTAGTGAATTTTTAACATATTAGAAGAGACAATTCTAAGATTCAAATTCAAAGAACACTAAAACTCCTAGATGATGCAAAAATATCTATTCCCTCTAGAATTGCAGAGTTGAGAGCATTTGAAAATCATTTGCAGGAATATAAGATTGTTGTGTATGAATACGGTACAAAAGGAAAAAATGATATTTTTGAAGGAGAATCTGAAAAAAAAAATAAACATTCATTCATTCATTCAAAATATAGATTCAGCAATCGTCATTACAACGTTATAACATCGTTAACTGCTGCATTTTGTTGTTCATATTTTTGTGAAGCGTGTCATATACCGTACAATTCGAAAAAAGATCACAGATGGGCAATGCCGTGTCCTCAATGTCAACAAACTCCGAAGTGTAGTAACATACCAAAACAAATTTTATGTGAAGATTGTAATCGAAGTTTTAGAAGAAACCAATATTTTGACAATCACAAGGCAAGCGGATCATCTAATAGAAATTGTATTTGTGAAAAGTTAAAAATTTATGAATCATGCTTAACAACTTATAATATAAAACGAGATCATATTTGTGGTGATTATTACTGTAAAATTTGCCTGCAGAATGTTCCAGATAATCATTTATGCTACAAACAATCCGATAAAAGAACACTAAACTGTAAAAGTTGTTTGTACATATTCTATGATTTGGAGAGTCGACAAGGGAAAGTAGTAGGAGAAAAAATATTTGAAAATGAACAAATAGTTAATCCTGTTAAATTACATGAACCAAACTTGTGTGTGTATCAACATAAATGTGATAATTATCTACATTTACCTACTCTGCTGTCAAAAATGTAAAACATCGCTAAGTGTAAGGAGATGTTGTTTCCAAATTTGTGAAACATATACTTGATGTTTGGAAAATGTTCAAAACCGTTATTGTTCTAGCTCATAACGGACACTCGTATGACCATCAATTCATTTTAAGCTACATTTTGGAAAATACAAGTTTAAGCCCTGAAGTGATCATGCGTGGAACGAAAATAATATTGATGCAAATGGGAAATGTAAAATTTATAGATTCTTTGAATTACTTTCCTATGGCTCTGACTAAACTTCCAAAAGCTTTCGAATTGCCTTCAGTTTTGAAGAAGGGATATTTTCCTCATTTTTTCAATACTTAAGAAAATGTCAAATATATCGGAAAACTACCTCCTATACTACAGTTCAAATACCATGAATTGACGGTTTTTGTGAGGAAAAAAATCTTATTTTCGAGCTTCATGGATGTTACTATCATGGGCACCCCATTTGTTTGAAACATAAGCATGATGAAACTTTACACGAAGACCCAAATGATCCTTAAAACAACGATATGAGAGATCACAATATAAAACTGAACGTTTAAGAAAATTCAATTTCGAAGTCATTGAAATGTGGTCTTGCCAGTTTCAAAGATTGTTATACAGACTTTGAATAAAGAAGATTTAAATTTTTTAAATACTCATACACTGTTTAACCATTCTCCGCTAAATCCTCGAGACGCATTCTACGGTGGACGGATTGGAAATTCTTTTAATTATTATAAATGTAAAATAAATATGGTGGCGCAACAGAGCGAGGAGCCCCTGGGCCTAGCGCATTTCTCACAACCTTGCCTTGTGAGGGAATGGAAGGGACCTAAAATTTTCTGCCGAATAAGAAACGGCTAATCGAGAAAGCGCTTTTCATGGCAATGAATTTACTAACGGAGGACTTGCCAGTTCCTCGCAAAAGGCGATACCCGTGAAAAAAATTCGAACTCGAACCTCTGAATTAACAGGCGGACATGCTATCCATCACACCACGGGTACCACAATGTAACCGATAGCTATTCCTCCTATCTCAGTGCATGTTTGCTCAGTGCATGTTTGCGTTTTTTTTGCCGAAGGTGGATACCCAACTGGTGTAGGCAAATATCATGAGGATGGGCTGGCCCAATCTTCAATTTCGAAAGTTCTGACAAGTGTGTTGAGTTTTTTTGAGACCAAAATATGCCCCATATTTATCCAAACGCAACTGACCCACGAAGAAAAGAGAAAAACAATTTTAAACTTTTATGAGAAACATAAAATACCTGGGGTAGTGGGCTGCATAGACGGCACAAATTATTGCTCCAACAACGAACAAACACTTATATTATAACAGAAAAGGATATTTTAGTTAAAACGTGTTACTTGTGAGTTATTTTTACTTGGACTATCTTTATTTACACTAATTTAATTTATCTATGTCAAGGTTTGCGACGACGAGATGAAAATTAGATTCGTAAATGATTCTAACCCAGGAGCATGTCATGATTCATTTATTTGGAAGGTAAGTGAATTGCGATCCCGGATGAAACAAAAATATTTAAATGGTGAAACAAATTCTTGGTATTATGAAGAACCATTGCAATCTTGCGTTTTCATTTATTCGATTTGCGGATAGTGTTTACAGAGAAGAAAATAATTTCCCAAACCAAATCGCTTACATAAGCAATGACAACTGCCAGAGCATAAACCAGTGCATTATACTACGGAAGTCGTTTGACCTGGATGAGCTTAAAAACCTCTTAGTGCACATCAAGAAAACATGTGACAATGTAGATTTTCCCGTGCTGCATGCCGAACTTCTGAAAGGAGCAGGACCATCGGAGAACTAAAAGAAGGTTGAAATTTACTTCAAAAACAACACTAAGAATCTCAAATCAAGTCTTTGCTTTGTCTTTGAATTGCGATCCTGGATGAAACAAAAATATTTAAATGGTGAAACAAATTCTTGGCATTATGAAGAACCATTGCAATCTTGCGTATTCAACTATTCGATTTG
Source organism: Melanostoma mellinum (assembly GCA_914767635.1). Classification (NCBI taxonomy): domain Eukaryota; kingdom Metazoa; phylum Arthropoda; class Insecta; order Diptera; family Syrphidae; genus Melanostoma; species Melanostoma mellinum. The sequence goes on along the minus strand of OU612059.1, from coordinate 80,298,689 downwards.
CGGATAGTGTTTACAGAGAAGAAAATAATTTCCCAAACCAAATCGCCTACATAAGCAATGACATCTGCCAGAGCATAAACCAGTGCATAATACTACGGAAGTCGTTTGACCGGGATGAGCTTAAAAACCTCTTAGTGCACATCAAGAAAACATGTGACAATGTAGATTTTCCCGTGCTGCATGCCGAACTTCTGAAAGGAGCAGGACCATCGGAGAACTAAAAGAAGGTTGAAATTTACTTCAAAAACAACACTAAGAATCTCAAATCAAGTCTTTGCTTTGTCTTTGAATTGCGATCCTGGATGAAACAAAAATATTTAAATGGTGAAACAAATTCTTGGCATTATGAAGAACCATTGCAATCTTGCGTATTCAACTATTCGATTTGCGGATAGTGTTTACAGAGAAGAAAATAATTTCCCAAACCAAATCGCCTACATAAGCAATGACATCTGCCAGAGCATAAACCAGTGCATAATACTACGGAAGTCGTTTGACCGGGATGAGCTTAAAAACCTCTTAGTGCACATCAAGAAAACATGTGACAATGTAGATTTTCCCGTGCTGCATGCCGAACTTCTGAAAGGAGCAGGACCATCGGAGAACTAAAAGAAGGTTGAAATTTACTTCAAAAACAACACTAAGAATCTCAAATCAAGTCTTTGCTTTGTCTTTGAATTGCGATCCTGGATGAAACAAAAATATTTAAATGGTGAAACAAATTCTTGGCATTATGAAGAACCATTGCAATCTTGCGTATTCAATTATTCGATTTGCGGATAGTGTTTACAGAGAAGAAAATAATTTCCCAAACCAAATCGCTTACACAAGCAATGACAACTGCCAGAGCAAAAACCAGTGCATAATACTACGGAAGTCGTTTGCCTGGATGAGCTTAAAAACTTCTTAGTGCACATCAAGAAAACATGTGACAATGTAGATTTTCCCGTGCTGCATGCCGAACTTCTGAAAGGAGCAGGACCATCGGAGAACTAAAAGAAGGTTGAAATTTACTTCAAAAACAACACTAAGAATCTCAAATCAAGTCTTTGCTTTGTCTTTGAATTGCGATCCTGGATGAAACAAAAATATTTAAATGGTGAAACAAATTCTTGGCATTATGAAGAACCATTGCAATCTTGCGTATTCAATTATTCGATTTGCGGATAGTGTTTACAGAGAAGAAAATAATTTCCCAAACCAAATCGCTTACACAAGCAATGACAACTGCCAGAGCAAAAACCAGTGCATAATACTACGGAAGTCGTTTGACCTGGATGAGCTTAAAAACTTCTTAGTGCACATCAAGAAAACATGTGACAATGTAGATTTTCCCGTGCTGCATGCCGAACTTCTGAAAGGAGCAGGACCATCGGAGAACTAAAAGAAGGTTGAAATTTACTTCAAAAACAACACTAAGTATCTCAAATCAAGTCTTTGCTTCGATGATGACCAAAACTAATCACCAATTAAGATGTGAAGTAGAAGAACACTATCCCGAATCAACTCTCAAAGGAATGAGTTGATTATAAGACTTGAAGTATTGAAGAGCCTATTCGTCAAAAAACCGACAAGCACGAAAAATTGTACAATCTGTAAATATTATTTTAACCAATAAACAATCATCAAAACACATTCTTTTTTATAAATAAAAAAACATTTATATGATTTCAACAAAACGTTTTACAGGTGACGCTGAATATCCATTGGAACCATGGCTATGAACGCCCCATCGAACAATAGAAAGTACATCGGAAGCTAATTTCAATGAAGCCAATACTCGATGCCGAGACATAATTGAAAGGACGAACGGAGTACTTAAGGCAAGATGGAGGTGTCTGCTCGGTGCAAGAGAGCTGCAATACGTTTCAAAAAAAAGCAATTCAAATAGTAAATGCTTGCTGCGCCTTACACAACATGTGCATCCATTTCAAAAGCGATTTTTCAGCTGATGTGAATTTAACATCTATAGATGGTGAAGACTATTCCACCAACACCAATGATAGAGGTGACGACTTGGATACAAACGATTCAGAAGTTAATCGCTAAGCAAAAGGTATAAGAAGTGAAATAGGAAATAGTCTTTTAGATTTTAAGTATAAATAAATAATACAAATGAAAATGAACACATAAACAGAACTCAAAACTCAACTGAACTCAAAAGTTCACACCACACCTAACAAGAGTTTGAATGGTTTAAATGGTTTAGTCGAATGTGAAATTCTACCCCCAGAACATCTTCTTCATCATCTTCTTCCTTTGAAGAAAAATAATAAACTTATGTTTTCTCTTTGTAGAAGTTGTAGTAATGAAAAACATCAGGAATACTTTTGTACACATTCTGATAAAGAAAGAGCTCTTATAGGAACGTGGGTTATTGACGAAGTCTTAAAAGCAATTGAAAAAGGTTATAAATTACTTTATTTTTTTGAAATATGGGAATATGATGTGGTTCAGTATAATCCAGATACCAATACTGACGGTCTTTTCACTTCTATGATGAACAAATTTCTAAAAATGAAGCAAGAATCGTCAGGATGGCCTAGTTCATGTTCATCTCCTACAGAAAAAGAAAAATATATTGACGATTTTCTTCGTAAGGAAAAATAAAATTAGAACCATCAGAAATTTGCAACAATGCTGGAAAAAGATCATTGGCGAAGTTAAGTTTGAATTCATTCCGGGTAAAATTTTGACAGCGTGAAAATCAACAAAAGACCTGTATTTTGAAAAATTCTTCTGACTTGTTTCAGATACTTACAAATCCATCAGTAGAAGTGTTACATATTGAGCCAATTAACGAGCAAAACATTGTGTTTAATTATTATGAAATGAAAGAAGAAGCCTCTGATTCGATAAGTACAATTAACGTTTGTGTTGCCGCCTATACCACAACTTCAGTCCGGCTTAAACTTTACAGCTACCTAGAGAAATTAGAGGAAAGAGTTCTATACTGATTCAGTCATCTATGTTAGTCGTCAAGGCGAATATGAACCAAATATAGGGGAATTTATTGGTGATATGACTGATGAACTTGAAAGCTAAAGTAAAGGCTGTTATAAAACTGAATTTGTAAGCGGTGGCCCTAAAAACTATAGCTATAAAGTCTTTAGCACAAAAGATAGGACTGAACACATGGAGTGTAAAGTAAAAGGTATATGACTCAATTTCCAAACTATTCAACAAATAAAATGTGATGCAATCAAGGAAGCAGTATTAAAATCTTCTACAGAGGATGATGATAGTAATGCTTATATAATTACAAAATCAAAAAATATTCGTAGAACAAAAGAGCATCGTGTTATAACTGTACCAGAAGTTAAATCATATAAACCTAAAGCAGAAAAACGACGTTTTCTAGAAGATCACAGTTCTTTACCATATGGATTTAAAAGACTTATGAAATAAAACAATACAAAATTCATGTTTTTCTTTTTTATTTTAGAAAAAGGTATTGACAATTCGAATTATTTCACAAATTAGGTAAGTTTACGAACTTCAGCAGTAATTGGACTGTACTCAATAATGCGATCATGAATTTATTAAACAATGTACTGATATTGAAACAGGTATTAGTGCTGATGTGTTGAGCTCAATTTTTACATCGACCGGTCCGGTTTTGATCGATTCGTTTTGGTGAGAACAATCAATTACAAAGATTGGTGCAGTTTTCTTAAAATCTTGACGTGATAAAAGTGGTTCTGGATATTTGTTATAGAATGACGCGACGGTTGAAATTTACTGTACATATCATAAAGAACAGCATATCGATCTAACTTGAATTTGAGATTTAGATTCTCATGTCTCTGAATTCAAATGCACCTTAAATCAAAATGATCGAATTTGCTAGCATCTTTGCTTCTTCTATTTTTACGATCCGTTTGCATACAATAATAGAATAACAAATGTAGGTTTTTCAAGTTGACTGGAAGTTTTCACTGTCCAAATATGGTCAGTGACTGTTGGTAGAGTGGGGTATTCATACATCTCCCAATTTCGAAAATGAATTCTAATGGGTTTTAATTGTATTTCTTTTAGTAAGGTAAGCTTTTCGGAATCAGCTAAAGTAATGTGTGAAACTTTCCATTGGATTTAAAAAATTGTGGATTTCAAGTCCTCGTCTTCATCGCCATAGAGAGCATTTTCGTTTGTTCGAGCACAAATCAAAATCAACTCATACCTAGCATTTACTTTGACTTTTTTATAATCTTCATCAAATCCCAACAGATTTTTTAAGGGAACGCAAAACATAAAAGTCCCCAATGTAGGAATAATATTGTCTTTTCCTGTCCAAGATGCATTTTCTAAACTTCTACTTTCATTCTCATTCAAAGATATATAATTTTTTATCGATGTTGTTATACCAACATTTTTAGTGTACTCAATATCTACGCCCGCCCGCCGTTTGGTTCATAATGAATCTTTTCGAAAAAAAATGTCATAGCATTATTTGATATGGTTTTAGTAGAAGGTGTGTCGCCTTTCTTCTGTAATAGTCCTCCCTCTATGTATATGAAACTTTCACTAGGTGAAACACATAGGTCTTGTTGTTGTATGGGTATGCGAATCTCATCACTTGTATTATATCAAAGTTTTAATATTATTTTTTTTTCGTAGATATTCCTTCCAGCCCACTACAACAAATTAACAAATTCCTTCTCCATCTCTTATCGGGGTACATGCCATCCGACGCGTTGGCTCAACCCTTTGGATAGGTCTTACTTTGCTCTCCTCGGCTTTTATTTCAGCTAGAATTACTTCAAAGTGCTACGAAAAATCAAAACATCAAAAAAAGAAAAAATCCTCTCTACATACACGGAAAGAATTGAAAAATCGCCAATTGCGAATTTCTAGTTTGTAATTTGCGAAATCCCTTTTTTTTGTAAATTACACCGCTTTAATTATAAATTGATCGAAAAAATAGCAATTTACTCTAAGCGTCATCTCAAATTACAAAATTTTTTAATTTGTGATTTGCAATCAAGTATCGTTATTTAAGAATTTCGTCTTTTCAGTAGTTTACAAGCTTTCAATCGCAATCTACCACACTTTCGGAGCACAATTTCGTTTTACAATTTATTTATCGTGGTTTACAAAATAAGTATGGCGATTCGTTTTCTCGAAATACTCAAATTGGAAAATATAAAGGATGATCTAGATATTAACCCCCTGAAAAACGTAATCTACGAAAATCCTGTACAGTAAATTACAAATGATGAGTCGTAATTCTCTTATCTCTTGAACACTACCTCCTTTTTAACTGTCTGTTTATGCTCACATTTTAAGCGATCATTTTTTATTTACCTTCGCAGCTCAACGTTATCATCGCCGACTCACAACTTCAAGACGTCTGGTTCAAATCCACACAGCGCCTAAGCCAGTATTGTTTTCTTTCTCATATGCAACCCGACACTGTATCACAACAAAACAATTTACCAGTCCCATAACGCCCTATGCTATAACTACCTACCTTCAATTTGAAAAAGGGGTTGTTATTAGATTTTTGCTTTTACTGCAAATTGGTCTCGAATTGCGATTCGCGAGTCACAATAACTGATACTTAAAAATTCTGAAATGCTATTTTTGAGTGTCAATTTCATAATTTCGCTCTTTTTTTCAAATTGCAAACAAAAAGTCGCAATTTGATAATATCTGATCCATGGTCTAAAACTGGATTCATTAGTCGTGATTCACAGCTGATTTTCGTTGATCTGATCTCGGAATTCTTTCCGTGTAACCTAGAGACCCATCTCCTTTAACGAATGCATTTTGAATGTTTCGTGTCAAATGATTTTGTTGCTAATTATGATGCACACAGCAAACCAACTCTTTTCGAGGCACCTCCGAAGTTCAATTTTTAATATTTTGCAATGCAAATTAAGAAGAATTCTTTTCAAATTACATCTTAACTTTCAAGGAAACTAATTGCCAAAAAAAATTACTATGTGTAACGAATTTACAAGTAACGTGTATATTAATACATATATGTATGCTACTTTTTTCATCTTGTTATCGAGAGAAAAAAATATATGAAGTTCGCCGTACAAAGAATATGGAGGGAGCCCACTAATCACATTCACATCAATGATTTCTACTTTTGTGGAGTTGATCCACGCAAGCGCTCGGCTGGTAGAAATGCCAAAAAGATTCAGAATCCAGATCTATCATCATCAACCGCTCCAGTAGCCCATACTGAACAATAAACGAACAGTAGATACCCGTTACGCCTAAAAAGATCTTCATGTCTTTTTTCGGCCAAATTAAAATTAAATGGATAATAAAAGAAGCAATAGGAGTGAAAAAATTAATCAATCGCTGCACAATTAAAAAACTGCAAAGTGGTACATCCCGCACCACAATTGACAACACCTTTCACCAGTTGTGGTTGTGACTACACTGAATTAAAAATAAAATAAAATTGAATATTTTTTCCAGAGGCCAAGAAATTTATTTTATTTTAATTAAATTCAATTTAATTTTTGAAAAATACCATTTTATTATCAAAAAAAAAAAAATTGTAAAAATAGAAAAAAATTAAAGAACTCAGAGGTCAGAGCTTCTATTTTTTTTTCAAATAATTTCTATGCATTTATTTTTTCAAGCATTATTTTAAGTTTATAATTTTTTGATCGTTAATTCAACCATAATCAGACTTCGTTGCAGATGCATTTTAAAGTGTGTTTCGATTTTAGAAGATAGGTTAGGTTAGGTTAGGTAAAATGGGCTGACGGTTGATCTTATTTCCGTCACACTTAGATCAATGTAGATCCATTGTGATACCCTGGCGTATTGTAAGGTCCTAGTAAATTGTCTTTTTTCAAGTGGTTCTAAGTCAAAATTATCATTTTAAAGGTATTATAACCCTTCGCCTTTGTAAATAAAGGTGAGTTTTGATAAATTTAACCCGAGCTGACTGAATTTGAAAGCAAGAAACACAAAATAAAATTTGAAAACTATCTGCCATCGCGACGGTAATACGCAACGGACACCAAAAAAAAATCATTGAAAACAGTAACAACACGACTGCTCTGAGTTCATCTGCCAAGAGAGACCTATCGGAAACATCCCCTGAACATTTTCAGCTACAAAAATTTGCCTCAAATAGGAAAAAAACCAACATGTCCGTAGGTACAATGCTAATTGGGGATTTGAAATCCCTTATTGAAAGCACAATGACTTCGCTTCTTGATGACAAGCTTAAAGATACGCCCACCAAATGCGATATTTTTATATTTTTATTTTTGTTTCTTATTTGAGCTGGTAGTTCAAAATACGATAATTCTCCAACAGGTTGGTATTTATTGATGTTTATCTCAATTCACACAAATGATAACAAAGCCCATCCGCTGTCTTTTTCTTGAAATTCTTCTAATTTGGCTTTTATTTCAGCAATAAATTGCTGAAGCTTTTCATCTATATCATTTTCATTCAGCACCACACACATTTTTGTTAGAATATTTTTCACATCAGAAATCAATTCATCAGGACTATTGTTGGACTTGACAAAATCACCGAAAAGTTCAATGTTTAGCTTCAATGAACCTAAAATACCAATCTCGTTTTCCAGCAACTGTTTTATGAGGCACTTATTTTGGTCAAACAAAACATCAACATCCAAAATTGATTCATCATCAATCTTTATACAATAGGTCTTAATTCTATTTTTGAAAGCTCCACTTATGACGCTAACATTCCCGGTCAGGAGCTGCATAGCAAGTGCTCTATGTGAAGCTTTTCTTTGATGATGTATCATTTTTTCTTGCTCGATAACCTTCTCACAGATGGTATAATATGAAGTTTGAAGAGAACCTCCATCATCATTTTCTAGAGGAGAACCTCCATCACCATTTTCCGAATACAGTTCATCAACTACAGTCATATGAGAAGCTTTTTTATTGTGTTCACTCCATTCTACAACATCTTCTTCACAGATATCACAATAGTCATTAGCGATTCTTCTAGGCCTTTTGTTCAAAATCGCTCTAGATGTTGAAGGCTGTGGAGAATGTTCCCTTTTTCTAGAGTTTCTTTCATTCACTACAACAGATCCTGCTGAATGTTCATTTTGGTCCTTCAGTTCATATCCATCATTTTCACTTAAGAGCAGTTTACTCAAGTTCTTATGGAAAGCTTTTTCGTTATGCTCGCTCCATTCAACAACAACTTCTTCACAGATATTACAATAGTCATTATCACTAGCAATTATTCTAGGCTTTTTGTTTAAAATCGCTCTAGATGTTGAAGGTTGAGGAGAATGTTCCCTTTTTCTCAAACTTCTTTCATTACTTACAACAGCTCCTGATGAATGTTTATTTCTAATGTGTTCATTAAGGTTGTCTTTCCTCGACAGAACCTTCTCACATATATTACACTTAAACATTTTTCTTTCGTCGCTATGGATATGGTTGATGTGCCTTGTCAAAGACGACTTGTTGACGAATGATTTTTCGCAATTTTCACAATTAAACATTTTTAAAAGTTTGAATATTATTCACAAAGAAAACACAAAAAAAAAATGTATAAAAATACAAAAATAGAACTTGATTGTTTAATGATTAACAAAACTCAGATTTTCAATGAAAAATTCAAAAAAATAAAGAACTTGACTGTCTTATTCACAAAAACAATCTATTTTTACTATCCACCAGACGCTACCATCAAAAAAACCATCCCGCCAAATAAAAAAAACTACCTGCCGAAAAAAAAAATATCATCATATGGTACACAACTGTACATCATGACTGCTGAACCTGAACCTGAACCTGAACCTGAAAACTTACTACTGGCCCAGAACCGACCAAAACATACTACTGACTACAAACGAACCGAAAAAATCAAATAGATAAAGATGCTAGCAAATTTTGCCACTGCACGTTGAGAAATGTTAAGGTACATTTAAACTCTGAGTCATATCCTCGTGAAAATTTGAATGTTGATTTTACGACCGACCAATATGCTGTTCTCTATGATATGTACAGCCGATTTCAACAATCCTTTTACAACAAACAATCGCAACCACTCTTGTCACGTAAGGAATATAAGGAAACTGCTCCGATTATTGTAATTGATTGTTCCCGCCAAAATGAGTCTATCAAATCGGCTCCTGTAGATGTGAAACTTGAAATCAAAACAAACGTAGCTGTACCGCCAAATACTTCAGTATATTGCATGATCATACATGATCGCATTATTGAGTACAGTCCCTTAACTGGAGAAGTTCGAAAACATACATGAATTATGAGAAACATCTGTTACAACATCTGCTACAACAAGAATCTGTTTTTCTAGGAATAGAAACACATAAAAATAATATTAAGAAAGGAAAAAACATGAACACACTTGTCATACATGAATTATGAGAGTCATCTGTTACAACATCTGTTACAACATCTGTTACATCAAGAATCTGTTTTTCCAGGAATAGAAACACATAAAAATAAAATTAAGAAAGGAAACAACATGAACACACTTGTCATACATGAATTATGAGAAACATCTGTTACAACATCTGTTACAACATCTGTTACAACAAGAATCTGTTTTTCTAGAAAAAGAAACACATAAAAAATAAAACTAAGAAGGAAAAAAAAAAACATGAACAAACTTGTCCCTAAGAAGATAAAAAAAGAGAGAACAAAAAAAAAATCCGTATAAATTCAACTGTTTGAGATGAAATTATATTATTTTAGTCTGAGAAGTCATTATTATCAAACCATGTCTCAAGAATTTGAAAAAGAAATTCAAAAAATTGAAGTTGAAAACAGTTTTAATACTCTGATTAATATAAAAAACTTGGAGCAAAATCATTGCTATCCGATACTAAGCATTAGAAGAATTCAAACGAAATTTGGAACGCAATTAGTTATTGATCTAGGTACAAACGATGTAAGTAAACAATTTTTTTATTTATCATTTTCTTTCCATTTTATTTTGTTTCAATGTTTTAATATTATTTTTCTTTCGTAGGTATTCCTTCCAGCCCGCTACAACAAATTAACTGACAAGGCAATAGAAAACATAAATATGAAAACAGCATCGTACTGTATCATATACAAAGGACCAATGGGAAGATCTGTTAAATTAGAAATAAGAAAAATTTACGACCAAGAGAGAATTTAAAAAAAAAAAAAAAAATACGTTTTTTTCTTTTTAAATATACAATTATTTTTTATTATCTAATAAACGTATAAAATACCATTTTGTTAACATAAAAATTTTTTTTGTTTTTTTTTTGTTTTTTTTTTCACAATATATGTACAATACCACCTTGGGGCTGGTGGTACTTCCTAGTCTTCCTCCATCTCTTCAAATTCCAACATCGGCATTGGGAATTGATCCACATCCTGGCCCATAAACTCGAGTTCATCATCATCTTCGTCATCTTCACTTTCCACCTCTGGTAAAATGATCTGTTAAATTAGAAATAAGAAAAATTTACGACCAAGAGAGAATTTGAAAGAAAAAAAAAATAGGTTTTTTCTTTTTAAATATACAATTATTTTTTATTATGTAATAAACGTATAAAATAAAATTTTGTTAACATAAAAAATTTTTTTTTTCACAATATATACTGCCACCTTGGGGCTGGTGGTACTTCCTCGTCTTCCTCCATCTCTTCAAATTCCAACATCGGCATTGGGAATTGATCCACATCCTGGTCCATTAACTCGAGTTCATCATCATCTTCCTCATCTTCGCTTTCCACCTCTGGTAAAATTTCCAACATCGGTATTGGGAATTGATCCACATCCTGGCCCATTAACTCGAGTTCATCATCATCTTCCTCATCTTCGCTTTCCACCTCTGGTAAAATTTCCAACATCGGCCGTGGTATTTCAAATCGTCTCGGGATTGGTAGATGGTAGTGGTGGAAGTGATTCTTCATCGTCTGCGTCGTAATAGATATCTTCCTCCATCTCTTCTTCCTCCATCTCTTCAAATTCGATCCGTTCTCCTCGTTGGTTCAACTCTTTGAACCGGTTTTACTCCAATTGACATCATCCATGGTGGTAGTTGGTAAGGGGTTGGTAGTGGTGCTGGTGGTCCTTCATTATCTCTGATGGGGATCCATGGCATCCTACTTGTTGGTATAACTATTTGGATAGGCCTCCTCCTATTCTCGACCTCCATCTCCTCGGCTTTCATTTCTAACAGAAATGCTTCAAGAGTTTGCTCGTTCATAATCTCCATGATATTTACTATTTGGAAGTATAATTGTTTCTTATTCTAATAATGGTCATCTCATCATCTTTTATACAGGAAAAAATTAATTCAATACTATTACTACTACTAAAATAGACTTTCACCATAGATTTCTTATTTTTGAAGATACAAATATTTTTTTTTTTTTATTAAAATTTGAAAAAAAAAATGCCAATTCATTGTTATATTTTTTTTATTACCTTGAGTTGTAATGAATTTTACATTTAAGTATGTGGTATATTTTTATGTCCCCAAGCATAGGTGCTTTTACCATCTTCACATATAAACCTTTTTGTATCATTACAACTCAAGGTTTTTTTATTTATCATTTGAGTATACATCAAATATTGCTTACTTCTAAATATATACATATTTCTATAAACATCTCGTTTCTTAATTAAACAAATTCTATAGTCTCTTAATTCTAAATTATTTGTTATGTATTTTTTGATTCCTTTTGCTTTTTTTGTCACTTCACCGGTATCAATCCCAAAACAATATAATTTAGCCCTTAGTCCTACGAAATCAGTCATAATCCTCGAATTATTTTCATCTTTGAAAAGTCCTATTACCTTACCATTATTTAAAGGGAAATTATGAATGTTATTCACCGGATACTCAGAAGTGTCAAACCTAGATCTCTCAGGATTAATAATATCATCATAGATTTTAGCATAAAAGTCGTCTGTAAATATGGAATAGATAAAAGAGTCTGTGTCCATATAGTTCAAACGAATTTTATCGCTAAATTTTGGCTTCATGTAATCACAATGAAAATCATACATTAACCACTTTGAGAGTTCTAAAACGACAAAACCCAAATAAATTGGTTTATCTAGTTTAACACTTCCTTTCTTCATCTCAATAGCACACATATTCGTTGTAAATATGCTACTACTATGAAAATTGGGATGCGCAATCAGCTTTCTTGCTGAAAATTGGTTTCTATGCGCATCCCATTCTGTAACAATCTTCACATTTCTACGCTTTTCAACATTTTCCATGGTCTTACCATAGACGCTATTGTTCAATAACTTGAAAAAGTCTTTCTCAAACTTATTCCTGGCAATCTTTCTTTTTTCTGTGTTCACTGAAATATATTTTTGAAGCCAGTTCGACTGACTAAACTTCATGACTCTATGTACTTTTTTTAAAACTAATCCCTGGGAAATACATTGCTGTAAATTTCTTAAGTGAATTTTGAAATTTTTCCTTGAATTCAAGTGCGCAACTAACTTAGGAATCTTACAACCTGGGGTGGCTATATTTTCAGGACAATATGGGAGATCGTTATGTGAGTCATGAATACTCGATGGATAATCTAAATCTACTTCCAAGACATATCCTACATTATCACCTTTAATGTTGGAGATGTATTCAGATGCATAAATCTGAGGATTATCCCACTGAAAATTACCATATGGTAAGTGTTGTGACATAACCCATCCGTATAAGTAATTTGCATCAAGATACATTAAGTATTCCGATGCTAGGTTTGGATTATAGCTAGACATGTATTTATTATTAGCTACAGCATTTCTGTGACTACATTGACACAAACCACCCCTAATTCCAGTTTTAAAAAAATTGTACACATCGACATCAGTTAAAAGCTCTAACTAGATATTAGTTGTTTTGAGCATAGCGTCCCATGATAATCCAGGAGCTGTAAAATAATGACAAGGATCAAGTTCGTAAATTGAAATACAAAGTTTCCTAAAACTTTCAAAAATATCTGCTAATAAAAGCAAATCACTCTTAAGATAGAGAACCATATAATCTTCAAGTTTTTTACACTTGAAGTGATCCCATACATTAAGAGCATGTTTATAGTCCTCAACTAAACATTCTTCATCAATCATTTTGTTATAAAATTGATTTAGAGGGTAAAGAGGTTTCTTCAAATCGTTCCCAAGAATCTAAATGATCATAAGGAAATACACCTTTTCTTTGCATTAAATTAAATGACACATTGTCTTGGAAAACACTTTTAGTATTTTTCAAATAATTAGGCGATAAATTCTTGCTAAAGATGCGATGCTTGACTGAAGAAACCTATTTGAATCTAAAAATCTTATCTCAAAACTGTGATTTGCATTTAAATTAATTCGTTTAGAAAGAGAAATATAATTTTCTTTATTTAATGGAATTATTGAAATTTCTCCTTTGATCTTAGAAAGACTTTTTACAAAGAGATGACAATCATATCCCGAAAAATAATGAAAGAAGACGGGGAACAATTTTGGAATTTTAAAATTTAAATTACAATGATGGTGGGCGGGTCCTCTATACAACCCGGTGAAGTGACAATGATCCCTTACCCTTAAATCTGATTTCTTAAAACTATTCTTACATATATGACATGTTGGCGAATGTCTCTGCCTGAAATCCTCGGCTATGGTCAACATGGGCATCGGTTTCGGATTCTTGATGACTTGCTGATATAAATTCGTCAAATCTTCCGCCAACATTTCTACAAATTTATCTGACGAATTCTCACCTAAAATAAAAAAAAAGAAAATTATAAATATGTATATTGGGAAATATTATTATATTCATATTTAAATTCTTACCAACAAATGTTTTCTGAGTGTTGAACTTTTCATCAAATGTGCATTTAATAAAATATGAAAAGGCGCAAGGTACATGCTGTTGTACATCAGTTGTTGAAGAAAAATCCGGGTTGGGCTGTTGATGATTTATCGGTTGTAAAATAGACTCGAAGTCAGCGTAAACTACAAATGGAACTTCCAATTTCTTTCCATGCTTCTCAAACTTTAATGAGGTCTTATCTTCCTCTGGCATTATTGTAACGATCTTACAACATTCGCTTTTGTGTTTCTTTAATGAATCTTCATTATTAAAAGCTTGTAGACACCCATTACAAAAATGTTTTTTCTTTTCATGTTGTGTTAATTGTGAACTGATTAATCGTGACATGTTTTTAATAAAAACATAATGAGTTCGACCATCTTCATTCTCACAAAAGAGTAAATTTATATGCTTACTCTTTTCCTTTTGTGTATGATAGAATGGACCGATTATTTGTACATCTTTAGTTTTCTTACTCATCTCATAACCAAATACATTCACACTTATCTCAGGATTGTTCTCTTCAAATATTTTAACATCTTTTATAGCCAGAGGGAACTGCAAGTCTTTAAAGCTTATGAGTTGGTTACATAATCCTATTGTTTCGTCAGCAATGTTTTTTTTCACATGGGTATGAAATAGTCCTTTGAGGATGTGATATGTTTTCTGCGAGAGCAGCTATTATACACCATTTGAAACAGTACTCATCATTGTTTTGAACGTTTATACATGCTCTTTTGTTTCTTATTTGAGCTGGTAATTCAAAATACGATGATCCTCCAACAGGTTGGTATTTATTGATGTTTATCTCAATTCGCACAAATGATAACAAAGCCCATCCGCTGTCTTTTTCTTGAAATTCTTCTAATTTGACTTTTATTTCATCAAAAAATTGTTGAAGCTTTTCATCTATATCATTTTCATTCAGCACCATACACATTTTTGTTTGAATATTTTTCACATCAGAGATCAATTCATCAGGACTATTGTTGGACTTGACAAAATCACCGAAAAGTTCAATGTTTAGCTTCAATGAACCTAAAATACCAATCTCGTTTTCCAGCAACTGTTTTATGAGGCACTTATTTTGGTCAAACAAAACATCAACATCCAAAATTGATTCATCATCAATCTTTATACAATAGGTCTTAATTCTATTTTTGATAGCTCCACTTATGACACTAACATTCTCGGTCAGGAGCTGCATAGCAAGTGCTCTATGTGAAGCTTTTCTTTGATGATGTATAATTTTTCCTTCCTCGATAACCTTCTCACAGATGCTGCAATATGACGTTTGAGGAGAACCTGCATCATCATTTTCCGAATGCAGATATATCTTCTTCACATATATAACAATACTCATTAGCAATTATTGTAGGCCTTTTGTTCAAAATCGCTCCGGATGTTGAAGGTTGACGAGAATGTTCCCTTTTTCTCAAACTTCTTTCATTAATTAAAACAGCTCTTGCTGAATGTTTATTTCTAATGTGCTTATCAAGTCTGTCTTTCCTCGACAGAACCTTCTCGCATATATTGCACTTAAAGATTTTTCTTTCATCGCTATGGATACGGTTGATGTGTCTTGTCGAAGACGACTTTTGGACGAATGATTTTTCGCAATTTTCACAATTAAACATTTTAAAAAATTTAAATATAATTTGCAAAGAAAACACCAAAAAAATATGTATAAAAATACAAAATCGAACTTTTTTTCAGAATATTCACAAAAAACAGATTTTCAAAGAAAAATTCAAAAATAACGAACTTTATTGTCTTATTCACAAAAACATAATGTCTTATTACGTTTTCAAAATGCCCCTTTTATATTTTTTTTTCTCAATTTCTTTTTTTGTTTTTTTTTTTTTAAATTTTTTTTATTTAAATTTTTAATTTTTTTATTGAGACAAACATGAATGTACATGATCGTAAAGGGATCGAATATTTTAGAAAAATCCATTTTATGACTTCTTCATATCCTTTTTTTATTACCATACTTTTTTCACTTGGGTAGAATTTGCTGGAAAAATGAAGAAAGTGATACACATTTAGTAATGTCGCTAACAAAATACTTAACGTAGTATGACGAATTAAAGCTTTCCTGAATCCTTATTGATCGTACTATATGACTAGCCTAAATATTTCAAATGCTTACAGTTTTGTAAAAAATTCTGATCAAAAGCGATTCATTTTAATAATTTTCAATTGCTATTGGAAGTGAAAATACCTAATGAATTATGTTCACATACCAAATCGTTCATGGTTTTGGGGTCATTTAGGTTAAGCTCCACTTCATCCAAATCCGCCTCGGTTTTAATGGGATTGCAAAAATGCAAATCTTGTTTCCGAAGCCAAGTTCAGCAGAGACTGGATTATTGCCCGAGAGTTTATCGTTGATCTGCGACAACTGATCGATTCGTGGAAAACATTCTGTCTGCCCAGCTCTTTGAAAACTTTGTCCAATTTTTCGCTGATCTCTTTCAAGTTTTGAGGAGTTTATTGTTGAAAATCGAAAGGCAAACTCTCTTCCGCGATTTCGATCAATTGCGATTGGTCATCAATGGTCAGGACCTATATTGAGAAAATAAAAGTTTTATCGTTGTTGCTTCAAAAAATCGACCAATGTAAGACTGGCCTA
The DNA here is from genome assembly GCA_914767635.1 of Melanostoma mellinum. NCBI lineage: Eukaryota > Metazoa > Arthropoda > Insecta > Diptera > Syrphidae > Melanostoma > Melanostoma mellinum. Next base: position 80,282,260 of record OU612059.1, on the reverse strand, counting down.
TAAATTCAAACTATTCTAAGGGAATTCATATTGTGGAAAAGTATGTCCCTGGAATAGGAATTTGTGCTTTTTACTCACCTTTAAATAACTATCACTGTTTCCTTCGTGGTTTTCTAATAATGGTGCTATTTCAAGGGCTGGTAAAATTTCTGTTTCCTGTATCTCAATGTTAAAATGATCCTGAAAGCCGAAAATATTTTCAATTAAAACTTTTATTTAATTAAAAACGTTGTTTACCTGTTAACAATTTTCGAAAGAATTAATTAAGCCGTACACTTCTTTCGAATAGTAAAATGCTTTTTTTCTTCCTGGAGACAGAGCTTTGGTGATGGACGCTTCAGTTTCGCTATTTGCTTCCATTTTCTGGATTTCAGCCTCTGCCTCCTCGTATGAGTTAAACTCACGCTTTTTTAAGCATTTTTGTATATGCAATCCACAGAGATGCCATATTAAATGATTTGATTCCGGCGAATGGGTTGGCTGGGCTGGCCGTCGACTCTTGGTTTGAACTGCTCGACATGCTGGAGGTGGAGCCACGGTGGATTTGGTTTGAACTGGAGACATCTGGCATTTTCCTTTCCGGAGTTAGGGGTATTTCATCGCCGTAGGTGGGGATGGGCTGTCGCAAATTGCAATTGGGGAACCTGGCGGTGTGGGCCTTGCTGTTGGTTGCCTCTCGGTGGTAGTGGTCTCGGCTACTGGGGTTCCATCCTCACCTTCGTTCCGTCAGTCGCCTCATTTCCACGATGGCCTCCATCTGGTCCGCGATGGGTCTTGGTGTTGGTTGACTTTTGGAGTTAGTTGTCTCGGCTACTGGGGTCTCGTTCTCACCTTCCCAACGTGTTGCATACTTCTGTTCCGCCAGTCGCCTCATTTCCCTGATTGCCATCATTTGGTCCGCGATGGGTCTTGTTGGCCGAATTACCACCATGGATTCTACATGGATTGGAGGGTGTTCAGACCGTAGACATGGTGGCCTTACTGCTTTGCCGTACAAAGGGTGATGTTGTTGCTGCCGAATCGGTTGCGTGCTTAGCAGTCACCTTTATTTCCTTTATTTGCCCTTTACTGTTGGGTTTTTTGTTTACTTTCCGCGTCACTTTTGCTTTGCTGCTTGCCGCGTTCATGGCTGCTGAATAAATAACCTTCGTCGGCAAATAATCTAAACTATAATTCCGTGTTTTTTGAGAGCGGAATGATCTTGTCTACCTTCCACAGATTAGGATCCGCTCCTGACATTTGTATTGTGTTAAAAGCGTATGTATGTATAATAGAATATAATCCAACGGCGCGACGCGGCGGCGGCGTTTGATGTAACAGAAAGCAAACTTTCCACAGAGTCAGCAATATTTTCTCAGCATCAAAAATCAAAACCATAGTTTCCTGATTGATCAGTGGATGATGCAACTCCTGGTGCACTCGACAACAGCAGCATTGTCAGTGGTAGTGAAGCAAAAGTTTTGTTGAGGGAACGTCTGCATTCCTAACTACCATGTTTCTTGGTTTGCCAAAACCGATGTCATGTAAGTTCTTCCATTATTGTCTCCCAGCCAAGAAAGAAACTGAGTCGGTGAGAAAAAGTTTGTGATTTGGCTAAACGTACTCAACAACTCTGCTACGAAGCAAACAATACGAACAACGCATTTCAATTAGCCGATATCGCTCTAATTATTATTAACATAATCGGGTTGCTGCAATAAGATTAGTAAATTCACGTGAATTTGAAGCTGTTATTTTCAAACAGAAGACGAAACACAAAAAAACGAAAAAGTTATCATTTTACAAGGATATTTTTTTAATCTACAAGAATCTATCATAATTCTTCCATTGTTTGTTTCAATTTCTAACTTTGGTCTTAAATAAAAGAAGAGTACATTTTTTTTAGTAGAATGCGAAATTTGGGCTTCATTTTCTTTTTCTGAAGGACAGGTTTTCTGTTTCAATGGAAAAAAGTTCCATAAAATCAAAAATTTAAGTTTAAATACCTCTTCAACGATAAAATTTCAAAATGTTGCCAACGATTGATGGGTAACAGCGATATTTTGTCAAAAATTTGAACATTTTTGAACTGATTTGAAGCAAATAATCATAAAACGTCCCTCGAATCTGATCTCTATTTCACTACAAAAATTGTTTTTTTTTTGTTTTTTTTGTTTTTGTTCTGTGATGTTATAGATCGCGAAAATGTCGACAAATTTCGCAGCCGACACCATTGAAAGTAATAAAAGCGAGTTGAAACTAATGTTCGGTGGCTATTTCTTTCACAAAGAAAAAGTGAAAGCAAACGGGATTGCGTATTGGTGTTGTGCTACGCGCAAGTCTAAGTGCTGTAATGCTCGACTGCGAACACAAATTGTTGACGAACAGCACTTAGCGCTTAATGTGCCGGGAGTTCACAGCAATGACGCGTTGGCATATGAAAGAGAAGTGCAAAGTGCGAACAACTACATATGTAAAAGACAAGGCAAGGGAGGGCTTGCCACTCCCACTCTCTGTTATAATTTGCGATTCAATTGTGCGCGCTGCAATCGGATGCCGGCCTTACCTTCCGTCAAATAAGGCTCAAGGAAAAAAATAAAGAGAGTTCGCCTCGCAAATATCCCGGAGCCAACTAGCATAAGAGAAATCGATATCCCCAACAACGTTCGATGCATTGACGGGGAAATATTTGTCGAGCTGGGCTTTGGAACTGAGAACCACTGACATAACATTCTTCTCGGCACTCCAAGTTCCCTGAAACTGTTGGGCGAGGCCAAATGCTCATTAGTGGATGGCACCTTGGATGTTGTGCCGACCATAATGCAGCAGGTTTGTACGATCCACGGATACCTGTTTTTTTTTTACGGTTGTTTTATGTATATAAGTTATATCAGAGCAAAATTTGTGCGTCTCCACCCTAATAAAAAACCCAATTATAAAATCCCCATGGTCGCTTTACGACAAGTAATAAAAACCATATTTGATTGCCATGAAAGAAATATGCATCGACGATCATAAGGACGCAAAAAAGGAAATATAAATGAACTCGAAAGAGAGCAGATTTTTATTACACGAATCGATTAATGGGCTAGTAAAGTAAAAACCGAAAGTGCAAATCGGAGATATGGGTTCTAATCCATCTTCAATTCGATTTTGATGCAATTCCACGGACATTTTTTGTAGAGATCAAATTTTGGAACTCACTGAAATATAACCAACCATACACATTTTATCGTTGTTTTTCATCCTTTTTAGACTGGCTGAAGTTTCTTTGTATGGAACAAAGTTGGACCAGACCCTAAGCAACTGTCCTTTTCAACTTTTTTTGGAAATTATCACGAATTGCAAGACCCAAACAAGTCCACATCCAAGTTCCGAGCAAACAAGAAAACATTCTGTAATCATCAACTGGTGGATCCCAGTATAAAGAGGCTATGACGGTAAGAAGAAGGAATACATCCTAGCTTAAGACGGCACACCTAAAGCATTTGTGAGTCCTGAATTCTTCTGTTGTAGAGCAACTAAAAACCTCATCTGGCCAAATTTTTATATTTTTTTTATACCAGAATATATTGAAAAAACTACTAAATTCCTACTGAATCTCAATAGGAGAACATTAAAAATTTGCACAGGACTTTTAAACGGCCTCTGTTCTCTTGAGAAACATCTTCACGAAATTTAGTTGTTTGCACACCGCATCTGCAGACAATACTCTATACCTCGAAAATAGAGCAAGACCTCTGCACATTATTTCAGATCAGAGCTTTCCAGCACTTTTGCGCCTTAGAAAACAGTTTATGTAATTTTTTCTTGTGTTCAAACTAATTTTTTTCGCAGTCGTTTTCACTAATATTATAGACGCGATGTGTCGCCACAAATTTGGATCTTAAGCGCATTCATTGTACAACGTAAATTTTTCTTTTACTTTTGTTTTCCTTACTCCGCACGATAATTGATATTTTTACTTACTCCCGCACTGTTAAACGATTTTTTTTTTGACTGACAAGACTCAAGAGTTTATTCTTTTTATTGCTTAAGCTATGCTAAGCTTGTCGTATACGAGCTGGATCGTTGCACATAGCAAACATTGTTCAGTTAGGCTTAGTACATGACCATGACCACCTCACGCCACAAGATTGCCGGCCACTCTCTTGGGCTGTGGCTTATCTCTGCAAGTGCAATTCCGCTGCCGTGATATGGTCAATGGTCATGCAAATTTAATATAGCCTAACAATATTTTGCGTGTGCGTAAAAATGGAAGAGATTAGAAAATTATTATCTTATACGAATTGAAGGGCTTATTGCAATAGTATGATAAGCCACATTTTCAAATTATCGAGAAAATTGCATTTTTAGTTAAGAAAAAAATAGACAAATTTTGGGAGCATGATTTTTATCAAATTTGTTTTTTTAAATATATGTTGCATAGTATTCTTTAATACTATCCCCAAATAGTGTGGGGAAAAAATATGGAAAGTGCGAAAAAATAAATAAAAGAAGAAAGATTTGGTGGCTTATCATAATAATAATTATATCATTACACACTAAGTAACATGATAAGCCACAAGAAACAGAGACAATTTGTTGACTTTTGCTTACAATAAGATGATAAGCCACAAAAATATATATTTCACACATACCTTAGCTATTTCAAATGATATTCCATCGTCTGATGGTATAAAATATCGAGCAAGTATATTTTCATCAATATATTCCGAAAGATCAGAGTTTTCCATGTTATTAAACAACTTTTACGATTTTATAAGAAAAAACTTTTTTAAATTGATGTCTTTCATCAAGTGGCTTGTCATGTTATTACAGTAAAATTCAATGCAATGTCTTAATGGAAAAAGTCTCTTTAATGCAGACTAGCGACACTAGTTGGAAAATAGATATATGCTTTAAAGTGTATGTAGATATTCCATTAGCCAATAGACTGAGCCAATAAAAACCATTTTTGAAAAAGTGTGGCTTATCATACTATTGCAATAAGCCCTTCAATTATATATTATTGTCTTTCTATGTTTTTACTTTTTTCTAAATATTTTTTTTTTTTACATTGGTGGTAGGTAGGTAGATATAAAGTCTGAGGTGTTATTATTTTTGTTGGTAGCTATTTGTGAGTGGTATTTATTTTTACAGGTAATAGTTTCATATTTGTTTCTAGTAAGAATAAAATTAGTTAAAAATATAGGGTGGGTTGAGCTTGTGCACTACCTAGTCTGAATGAAACCTATTGTGCCAGCCCATCTGAAGATTCAGATCAGTTTTCTAGCTCGTGAATTGAGCCAGAAATTAAAAGTCTTCTGTGCGTAGATGAGTTTCTTTAGTGGGAATAATCTCATAGTCAAATTAGTTGTTATTAGAAAGTTGCAGTTGATTCTTGCCTCGAAGATTAAGATTATAAAAACTATAAAACAGTTTTCATTCGTTCTCTATATTTTATTCGCGGCACAACGGTTGTGCTTTTTATATTTTTTGTTTTAAATGTTCGTTTGTTTTATTTTGTTAAGAAATTGGGTCCCTATATCCCTACATCCACTTGGTTTCGAATAGGTTAAGATGAAACCCACTGACTAAAAAGGTTTCATTTCGTATGGCAAACCACTTGGTTATCATGTTGGTTTGGGCTCGTTTTGAGTAAAACGAGTTTAAGTCTCAGGTGCGGACATAGCATAAGAGCCGAGCAACGCCTGCTGAGACAGCTAGTCGTTATAACTTGCTACGGCGGGCGGGTCAGCTAGTAGTGGAGTCAATAAAGCTTTTGCTTCGGAAGTCCTCAAAAACAGTTCCGATTTTGATGATTTTTGTTATATAAATTTTGAATTTTAATATTCTTTCAATTCAGTAACCTTTAAGAGCGGGGACGGAACTATTAATATTGTTCAAACAATATCTGTGATATTTGGCGTACCCTGACCTGTGTTAAACTCGATTTCTCTGTCAATACTGATGGTAGAGACTTAATTTTAGATTAAATTTTTTGTGCAAATAACAGCCTTTAAGACTGTATTTTAATAGAGCTTCCATATGTTTAGGGTTGCCAGATTTTCAATTTTAAGGGCCGGTCTGTTCAAGTTTGGTTAATTTTAACCCGTGGTTATTTCCAGTGGTTACCATAGAATGTGTCTTTTCAACCTTGGTTTGGTTAACAAATGAATGGTTTGGTTAACTAACCAGAGAAATCGTTAACCAGTCGATTTTGGTCGGTTAACGCTATTTAACCATCGATTTACTGGAATTTCGTCTTTTCACGTTTGGTTAATCTGTCTTCACGCATTATTTTTGACTCATCATTTGGCTATACATTTCAGTGTGATGGAGTGCGTTTGTTTTTAATTTTTCATTATATTTATCTCCAATATTATTCTTGTTATAGTTCTTTTTTATAAAATACTGTTTCATTTACAAATTTAGTTCACGTGGAAATTGTGTTTGGGATTTGTGGAGTTCTGATGGTAGTAGCGTTAGTGATGACGAGGAATTATTGGTCAGTTTTCTTGTTTTCGAAAATGTTCTTTTTTTCTAACACCAAAGCTACAAGTTTTTTTTCTTCACTTTTGGAGAAATTCGCAGATCGTTGCGTTGCTTTGATTGTGACATTTTCTTCAAAAATAACAAAAATTATGAATAACATAGAAAAATAAAAATGGGCACGACTGGGTCGCACGAACTTGCGATTGTGTTCTAAATACGATATCAAAATGTAAAGGCCGAGTTAAAGATTTTGGTATTATCTAGATCTTCATAATATATTTTGTGGTACATGGTTGCCAACTACACATCAATTATGAAAATTGAATTAAATCACGCAAAATAATAAAAAAATTAAATTAAATATTCCAAAGGTTGCAAGCCAAAATCTAAAAACGCAATTCTTTTTCAATCGCTAATACAAATGAATGATGAAAATTTAATCAAAATCGTTGGACCAGTTTTCCAAAAAACGGTTTTTTATTTTTCACTTTTTTTTTAAAACTGTTTTTTAAAAGTCGAGTATGCAAAGATTTAGATCTTGACAGAAGTTATTTTGACAAAAAATTTAAAAAAATCAAAGTCACTTTTGAAGTTATTTCTAAAAATCAAAATTTTTTAAAAAAATTTATAAAAATTTCCAAAACTAAATTTTTTTAAATATTGATATGCAGTCTTTCTTTAACAAATTACGACTTCTTAAATCCAAAATTTAGTTAAGATAGTGTAAGCCATTAACGAGAAAGTCAGTTTTGAAAAAAACGGTACTATGGGAGGTACCGTTTTTAGGCTTTTTCCAAAATTTTTTTTTACATCATAAGAAAGAAAATTCAAAATTAATCCTTCACACAAAATTTTATCAAAATCGTTGGAGCCATTTTCCAGAAAAATAAGTATTATCATATCGGTTGTATGGCAGGTACCGTTATTTCAAGACCTAGAGACTCAATTCCAAAAACCCCTCTGTAGGCTACCCCACATACCCTAACTGCAAAATTTTAAGAAAATCAGTCCAGCGGTTCAGGCTGTAGAATCATATACAGACAGACAGACAGACAGACAGACACACAGACAGACAGACAGACAGAATTGCAGGACCCACTTTTTTCGTATTCTCTTTGATCGCAATGTCATGTTGAATTGTTATCTCAAATTTTTTTCCGGCACGATTGCAAGACTTGCCTTATAGTACCTATAATCGCAAGTAAAAAACATGAATAGTTATAAAATAACTCACTATGAACTGCCGACAGTAAACACATGTCACCAAAAAAGATAACCATTGATTGGGGTTAGTGATTAATTTGACAGATAGACTGGAAAAATATTGGAATTTCTCGATAACCTACGGTTTGTTAACCAAGGCCGAAAAAATAGTGAAAAGACGCAATTCCTTAACCATAGATCCATAACCACGGGTTAAGCAAAATCTCTGGTAACCAAACCACAGATTTAACCACACTTGAACAGACCGGCCCTAAGTGGTGTTCAAATTTTCTTCCCGAAACAAAGTTTTGCCTTTAAGGTCATTTTTTTTGCAGAAAATGTCTAATAAACATAGAATTTTTTTATTTTTTACATATGAACAAATCAATAATAAAAGAACTCATTAATAAGGGAACTCAAAAACCCAAACACTTTATGACACTTGAAGAAATATAAAATAGGTAAAATAAAAAAAATAAAAAGAAATAATGGGGGGCCGTAAGCTTTTTACCTAGGACTCCAGGGCCAGTTCATGGATTTCCATGAAAATTTCGGAAATTTTGAATGGCGTATAGAAAAAAGTTAAAAAAAAATTTCACCGCTCTCAGTTTTTTATGAAAATTACACCTTTTTTAAAAAACTTTAAACAATCAGCTAAGCCACTTACTTTCTCATACTTTAGTGTTTGTGAAAGCTATTGCTTTGTTCTTTAATAAAAATTTTAATTTGAGTTCATTTAATGAAAAATTTTGGAGAGATCAAGTCTCAAAGTCAAAATTTTGAAAAAGAAAATATTTTTTCATAATTAATTTTTTTTTCATAATTTTGCCCTACAAAGGGCCATTTTTTCTTTCCATGTTCAATGCTTTTACTAATATTTACTCAAAGCAAAAAACCGAACAAAAAAATTTTTCTTGGCTTAAGAGAAATTTAAAAAAAACGAAAGATACTTTTTTCCAGAAAAGAAAATTTCGTTAATTTCCCGCTAATTGAACTTTTTTCCTTGAAGTGAAATATGAAATGTGTCTTAAATAGCATATAAAAAAAAGTTAAAAAAGAAACTTTTGTATGATCTTAGTTTTGATATAAATTAAAAATAATTATTAAAATTTTAGAGTTATCTTTTAATTATATTAGTTTTAAGATAAGTTTTAAAACTAAGACCTATAAATTGGTCTCAAAGGACAGCACATATACTGATTTGTGTTCTAGATGCTATTTCTGGGCAAACGTGTTGATGAGTTAAAAAAAAAATATGGTTTTTTGCAAAATAAATACTCGCGAATTTTTCTACGTGCATTCAGTATGCAAACAAACATAATGTCAATAAGGGATGCATCAATTCTTATTTAAAAGAAAGAACACTACATCAGCATACTCTCCACCTAAAAAAAAAGCTTCGAGACGTTAATTTAACTGATTTAGATCACTTTGATTGGTTGAAAATTGTAAATTTGGCATAAAACCATATTTTTTTGATTTCATCGACTTGTTTGACCGGAAATAGCATTTGGGGCACAAATCAGTACATGTGCTGTCCTTTGAGACCAAAGTTCAAGTTTGAAATAGGTTTTAGTTTTAAAATTTAACTTAAAACTAATATTATTTAAAGTTAACTCTAAAATTTTAACAATTATTTATAATTTATATTAAAATTTAGATCACAAGAAATTTTTTTTTTTATTTTTTCTATACGCAATTCACAACACATTTTCATGAAAATCCATGGACTGGCCCTGGATTCCTAGGTAAAAAGCTTACGGCCCTCCACTTTAAGTCTCAGGTGCGGACATAGCATAAGAGCCGAGCTATGCCTGGCGAGACAGCTATGTAGTCGTTATAGTTTGCTTCGCCGGCCGAGCGTGTCAGCTAGTTACTCATATTTATGATGATCGAAAACTTGAAAAGAGCGAACTATTGGATGTAGGGACCCAATTTCTTAAAGAATATAAGACAAACGAATAATGAAAGCGACTAAATAGCACAGTCTCGGTGTGCCGCGAGATATAAATATAAAGAACGAATGACAATTGTCAAACCTCGAACAAGAAGATGGTGTTTTACAGTTGTGAAAATCGTAGTCTTCGAGGGCAAGAAACAAGAATCAACTGCAACTTTTAATAACAATTCTCTTGACTATGAGATTATCCCCACTAGAGTAACTCATCTACGCACAGAAGATTGTTAATTTCTGGTTCATTTAAGGAGCTAAAAAACTGCTCTGAATCTTCACTTGGGTTGGCACAATAGGTTTCATTCAGACTAGGTAGTGCACAAGCTCATCCCACCTTATATTCTTAACTAATTTTACTTAGTAGAAACAAATATGAAACTATTAGCTGTAAAAATAAATAAAACTCACACAATAAATTCCAACAAAAATAATAACACCACACACTTTATACCTACCACCAATTAAAAAAAAATATATATTTAGAAAAAAGTAAAAACATATGAAAGACAATAACATATAATTCGTATAAGATAATAATTTTCTAATCTCTTCCATTGTTACGCACACGCAAAATATTGTTAGGCTATATTAAATTTGCATGACCATTGACCATATCATATCACGGCAACGGAATTGCACTTGCAGAGATAAGCCATAGTCCAAGAGAGTGGTCGGCAATCTTGAGGCGTGAGGTGGTCATGGTCATGTACAATGTACTAAGCCTAACTGAACAACATTTGCTATGTGCAACGATCCAGCTCGTATACGACAAGCTTAGCTTACGCAGTAAAAAGAATAAACTCTTGAGTCTTGACAGTAAAATCGTTTAAGAGTGCGGAAGTAAGAAAAAGAAAAACAATAAGCCATCGTGTCTGTAAAGTAAGGAAAGCAAAAGTAAAAGAAAAAATTAACGTTGTACGATGAATGCACTTAAGATCCAAATTCGCGGCGACACATCGCGTCTATAATATTAGTGAAAACGACTGTGAAAAAAAAAAAAACAAAATGACGAGCCGTTTGAAAGTAATCTATACATATATAGAAAAGTTAATTGCTGTTGGTTAGTCTGGCTAAAACTCGAGAACGGCTGAAAGGATTTATCATAACTTGGTCTTGAAATGTTCGTGGAGGTCTAGGGAAGGTTTAAAAGCTAGGTAAATATGAAAAAAAAAGAATTGGAATATATTAAAAATTAAATTCAAACAATGCTTTTGTTTTTGACAGTAAAAAATTAAAATAATTATGACAAATTTAAATTTGTTATAAGGTTATTGGACTGTTCGTTTTTAAGAATTCTTTTAATTTAATTTTGATTTGTAAACGTATAGATTTAAGTGTTTTTAATTCAAATTGTTACTTTTACTGTAACCCAAGCTGTTTTTTCTTATGAAATGACCCCACATTGAACTTGATTTACATATATTCGGAAAATAAAAGGAATTGATTTTAAGTGACTCTTTACACTTAGACCATAGCAAAGAGAGCGTTCGTCTAAGCCTTTAGTAGAGCTAAGAATCTCGAAGGGATATTGAGTTCTAATGAAGTGAGAGTTCTTTGAATATTATGTAGACAAGAAGGAATGAGGAAAGTCATAACGGCCCGAAGAAAATCGAATTTTGGCACAGACCCAAATAAAAGTATTGTAAAACCAATTGATGGTCTCTGTGGACATGGCACGAGCTTCCGCAACGGGGCGGGAACAACAACATAAGCGGGAACTTGGAGAATTTTGGACCGATTCCAAAAAAATGTTCAATGTAAAAGTACTTCATTGCTCCTGAGTATCAAAGACTATATTTCCTTTCCATATTCTTTCGGAAACGAAAACGGGAACGGTAATATAATCAGGAACCTGGAAAGTACTGAACCGGTTTCAAAATTTTTTTCACTGTTAGCATGCTTCATTGTTCCAGAGTACACATTTCATCGTCATTTTCCTACAGAAATGGGAACGGGAGTTCAAAAACCACTGTACCGATTTCAATACTGTTTTTACGTTTACAATACGGTGTTATTCTCAAGTTACAAAGACAATATGTTATCCACTTATCCATTGTAACGAAGCGTTACACCTTTTTTTACCAAGACCGACCGACCACCTTTCCCGCATCATATTTTTTTCCTCGACCGAACCAAGTGGCCGCACCTACCCCCAGTCTCCCCTACAATTTATCAAAACAAAGCACGTCAGCCAATCAGCGTTCACCAAAGAACCAAAGGCAAAATTACTTGGTTGTTGGTACACACAAGCTGGCTACGTACCACAGCAGCAGTCAATGTTGAATTTCGTGTGCGCTGAGAGATGCTATGGTTGCATGGCAGACGTTGGGTTGTATAAATTTGATTATTTTTTGTGTGGTTCTCATATTGCCAATGGCATGGCATAGGGACCGCCCCTTTTCATGTTTCATATATTTTCAGAGATCAGTGTCGCTCGTATAATAGACGTCACATTTACATTTTTCCGAATGGTCTATATGGGGAAGTGACTGCAACACCGAAAAACATGTTCCGATGTACCGAGACCAGTGCCATCAGTTTTAAAATAAATAAAGTGTAGTACCAGTATAAGTGTGCTAAGTAGCAACAACAAACGTGATCCAGTGAAGCAGCAATAAGTCAAGGAAGGTATCATCAAAGGTAGCGACAAGGTAATTGTTCAGTTTAGGAAAAATTGTGAAGGTAGCCACCGGGCAAATAATTGTGCGGGACGTCTCGTATGGGCCGTGCAATTGTTTGGACAGTCTGCCAAAACAATTTAATAGTAGGAAGTAGTGCCTAGGTAGCCACCGGGCAAATAATTGTGCGGGACGTCTCGTATGGGCCGTGCAATTGTTTGGACAGTCTGCCGAAGTAACTACAGAGAGGGAAATAGCGCCTAGGTAGCCGCCGGGCGAATAATTGTGTGGGACGTCTTGCATGGGCCACATAATTGTTTGGACAGCCTGCCGAACATAGGTTGTTTATTGTCACACTGGACGTGCGTGCATGGGCGGTTGACATTAAACCATCATATTGGCATTAAACCGAGTAGGTTAGTTAGTTTTACCAGTGTACCGTGCCGCTATCCGATTACCTATCGCCTACTTGACTTCGTCGAGAATCCGAACGCAGCTATACAACTCCGAGACCTGTTTCCAGGAGCTGTTAAAGCTCAACCGCACTTGTCGTACAAAAGCCGAGGGGAGAACCTCATAAACCCCGACACCAGTATCTTGTATTATTGTAAGATTGCACCCAAATAAATTATAACGTTAACTATTTTCCGAGTTGGCTGTTCGTTAAGAAGTTGGACTAGACGCAACCCAAGTCTTGATATAGCTTCCTTGGGGACTACCTTGGACCCGCTGAGTTCTACCCCAGCTGGAAACAAAAGAAGCATCACAAATTGGCGCCCGAGCAGGGACAAGCTGAAAGTTCAATCACCGACCGCCCTATTACCAGGAACTGAAGCCTCGTCCACCGACCATATCCGACCGACCGCCGCCCGACATGGCCAATATAGAAAACGAAATTATACTATCCGACCGGCCCTCCGTTCAACCCGTATACCGGACCAGTTTACAAGTGCTTTTACAGCCACAAGACCACCTGAGTTCTCCTCCGTCCACGTCTCAACTAGCCTATAGTAATCACACTGCTACGCTGGATTCGGGCGCAAGTCCAAGCACGGACGAGCAACGATTACAGACATTTTTAAATAGTGAGCTCCCGCAATTCGAAGAAATCAAAGGTATTTCCACGGTTACTCCCCACGTCATACGTCTTAAGACGTCGGAACCTTTTAAACAACGTTACTTTCCTCGTAATCCGGCCATGCAACAAATAATAGACGATGAAGTAGATGACCTGCTGGCTACTGGGAAGATTAGACCGTCTAAAAGCCCCTACAGCTCTCCAGTAGTGCTGGTCCGAAAAAAAGAGGGTTCTTGGAGAGTGTGCGTGGATTTCCGCCAGTTAAACGATATCTCTTTTAAGGATGCCTACCCTTTGCCCTATATCTCGTCTATTTTGGACAAACTACGGGGAGCACGATTTATGTCTACAATCGATCTCAAGCAAGGGTACTGGCAAATCGCTCTGAAACCTGAGTGTCGACCGTACACCGCATTTACCGTCCCAGGCCGAGGATTATTCGAATGGAACGTCATGCCATGTGGACTGCATTCGGCAGGAGCCACATTCCAAAGGGCTATGGACGAGATTTTCGGTCATGATTTAGAGGACCACGTCCTGGTATATCTAGATGACATAATCGTCATTAGTAAAACCTTCGAGGATCATTTAAAACACTTAGCCGAAGTATTCAGACGACTCCGCGCCGCAAACCTGCGAATAAACGTGGACAAATGCCATTTTTGCAGACCTAGTCTCAAATATTTAGGGCATGTCATTAGTAAGGAAGGGATCCACACCGACCCCGACAAAATAGCCGCCGTCCGAGACCTGAAGGCCCCCACTACCCTTAAAGCATTAAGACGCATTATTGGAATATGTTCTTGGTACCGTCGCTTCATCAAAGATTTCTCTACTATAGCCGCACCTCTTACTAAGCTATTAAAAAAGACCGTGAAATGGGAATGGAATGTCGAGCAACAAAACGCCTTCGACACATTGAAGAAAAACTTGACCGAGTCACCAGTACTAGCTTGCCCCGACTTCAGCCAACCGTTTACTCTCCAAACCGACGCGAGCCTTGATGGTTTGGGGATCGTGTTAACGCAAAAACTAGACGGGCAAGAAAAGGTAATTGCCTATGCCAGCCGGACCCTTACCGAATTAGAACGAAAATACGCCGCCACAGAGAAGGAATGCCTCGCCATTTTATGGGGAATACGAAAAATGCGACCCTATTTGGAGGGGTATCATTTCCAAGTGATCACCGATCACCATTCGCTTAAATGGTTACATTCCCTCGAAAACCCGTCGGGACGCTTAGCGCGTTGGGCGCTAGAACTCCAACAATACGACTTTGATATTCATTACCGCAAAGGGGCTCTGAACGTCGTAGCCGACGCGTTGTCAAGGGACCCACTACCGATTACAGAAACCGACCGACTCGCTACCATCAAAGACGCTGGCCCAGATTGGGTGCAGAAACGCACCAAGCAAGTAGAGCTCGCGCCGGAAAAATTTCCGGAATATAAAGTCGAAGGAAATCGCTTGTACCGTCGATTCCAATCCAACAACCCAGTAGCAGACCCGAATGCCCAGCAATGGAAATTATGTGTTAATACCTGGGATCGGAACCGAGTCATATTCGAAAACCATGACGAAGTTACAGCCGGGCACTTGGGAGTTGCGAAAACCATCGCCCGGATTATGCAGAAATATTACTGGCCCGGGATGTTTCGGGATGTAGCTAAATACGTGCGAAACTGTAGGACCTGCAATCAATTTAAACCGTCGCAACAAAAACCGAGCGGATTTATGTATACAACACAGACCGAAGGGCCATGGGACGTAGTATGCGGCGACTTCATGGGGCCGTTCCCTCGTTCGATTAAGGGGAACACCATGCTACTCGTCCTAGTGGACAAATATACTAAATGGGTTGAAGCAATCCCCCTATCCGCCGCTACGTCTCCCAGTTTAATAAAAGCTCTAAGAGAAAGAGTAATTACACGATTCGGGACCCCGCGCATATTTTTGTCCGACAATGGGAGCCAGTTCACCAGTCACCAGTTCAAGGACTTCCTTTCCGACATGGGGATATCACAGCGACTTACCGCCCCTTATACGCCGCAGGAAAATACGACCGAAAGAGTTAATAAAGTGCTCAAAACTATGATCGCCCAATACATCGATGGAGATCATAGACGGTGGGATGAGCATATTCCAGAATTAACTTTCGCCATAAACTCTAGCCGACACGAGTCGACAGGGTATTCACCGGCGTTTTTAAATTTCGGTCGAGAGTTGCGAGCACCAGGGAAAACGGCGGAGGGTTCAGATACAGATAACCCTCTAGAAGATATCAACACGCGTACAGAACGAATGCGATCATTGTTCGAGCTAGTGAATCTGAATATGCAACGAGCTACCCAAGCACAAGCGAGACAATATAATCTTCGCCACCGCCCGTGGAAACCTAACCTTGGAGACCGGGTATACCGAAAAGTTCGTGTGCTTTCATCAGGAGTAAATTATTTTGCTGAAAAATTAGCTCCTAAATTCGACGGACCTTACGAGGTAATAAAAATTGTCTCTCCCGTCATTGTCGCTCTGCGAAAGAGAGAGCCAAATAGGAAAAACACCGTAACAATCAAAGCACATGTACGAGATCTGAAGCTGTGTAATGCAGATAATATTTTTCCTCCAGACGAGTTGGCGAAAATAAACTTTGCCAGAAATTCCAGACAGTATATCACCAGCTTCCCGACCGATCAGTCACAGTTCCAGAAAGTTAAGAGAAATAAAAGAAATAATAATAAAAGGGCACCGACAAGTATGGCCCCCCGAAAGCCGACTAAAGTACCGGACCAAGACCCCTGTGTACGAATGCCCACTCGTCCGATGAAAATACGACCGCCCCCTGATCCCAAGCCCGTAGTGTTGCAGTTGGAGAGACCAAGGCAAGCGGCAACCAACCGGAGGGTATCGCTCAAGCTAGCAGAAGCTGTTATAATCCGAGCACCACCCCCACCTGAAGTAGCGATGACATCCGCGAGAGCAGCACGAAATCGAGCCGACGAACTGTGGTTAAACCGCACTACCGCTATGGAGTCTCCTCAGTCACCACCCAGTATCGATTCACCTTGGCGATTGACGGAAATCTTGATGGTTCCTTCGGCGATCACCCGACAAGCAGTGATCGAAACCGTGCGTCCACGGATGGGTTACGACCGACGCAGCGTGGACCCTCGCTTTTCCGACGGCAATAGCCGACCCGGACCCGTTCCAGCAGAAGAACTCCGACAGACGCCTTTGGTAGTAAGAGAGTCGCCAGCGGCCGCCGCCTCCCCGGCACCAGCATCATTTATCGCCAGTACTGAGGTTGCCGTGCTGAAAGGACCAGGCTCAGGTTCCGCCGCACGCCGCCGAGAACGCCGAAAGAGAAAGGCCGCAGAACGAAAAGCCGCCGCACCGATATAATGCAGACGCCTCTGCGCCGTTGAATTGTTTTTTTTTTGAATTCTTTTGCTTGTTGTTTTTTTTTACTTGTATATACCTTATAAGAATGAATTTTTTTTTTAGTTAAACAAAAAGAAAAAAAAGATTATGAATTATTTAATAAACATAATTATTCTCCAGGTTTTTCTCCCCGACCCACCAGGCCAGACGAGAGGGTTCTCGTCTCATTAAGAAAGGGGGGTTTGTAACGAAGCGTTACACCTTTTTTTACCAAGACCGACCGACCACCTTTCCCGCATCATATTTTTTTCCTCGACCGAACCAAGTGGCCGCACCTACCCCCAGTCTCCCCTACAATTTATCAAAACAAAGCACGTCAGCCAATCAGCGTTCACCAAAGAACCAAAGGCAAAATTACTTGGTTGTTGGTACACACAAGCTGGCTACGTACCACAGCAGCAGTCAATGTTGAATTTCGTGTGCGCTGAGAGATGCTATGGTTGCATGGCAGACGTTGGGTTGTATAAATTTGATTATTTTTTGTGTGGTTCTCATATTGCCAATGGCATGGCATAGGGACCGCCCCTTTTCATGTTTCATATATTTTCAGAGATCAGTGTCGCTCGTATAATAGACGTCACATTTACATTTTTCCGAATGGTCTATATGGGGAAGTGACTGCAACACCGAAAAACATGTTCCGATGTACCGAGACCAGTGCCATCAGTTTTAAAATAAATAAAGTGTAGTACCAGTATAAGTGTGCTAAGTAGCAACAACAAACGTGATCCAGTGAAGCAGCAATAAGTCAAGGAAGGTATCATCAAAGGTAGCGACAAGGTAATTGTTCAGTTTAGGAAAAATTGTGAAGGTAGCCACCGGGCAAATAATTGTGCGGGACGTCTCGTATGGGCCGTGCAATTGTTTGGACAGTCTGCCAAAACAATTTAATAGTAGGAAGTAGTGCCTAGGTAGCCACCGGGCAAATAATTGTGCGGGACGTCTCGTATGGGCCGTGCAATTGTTTGGACAGTCTGCCGAAGTAACTACAGAGAGGGAAATAGCGCCTAGGTAGCCGCCGGGCGAATAATTGTGTGGGACGTCTTGCATGGGCCACATAATTGTTTGGACAGCCTGCCGAACATAAGTTGTTTATTGTCACACTGGACGTGCGTGCATGGGCGGTTGACATTAAACCATCATATTGGCATTAAACCGAGTAGGTTAGTTAGTTTTACCAGTGTACCGTGCCGCTATCCGATTACCTATCGCCTACTTGACTTCGTCGAGAATCCGAACGCAGCTATACAACTCCGAGACCTGTTTCCAGGAGCTGTTAAAGCTCAACCGCACTTGTCGTACAAAAGCCGAGGGGAGAACCTCATAAACCCCGACACCAGTATCTTGTATTATTGTAAGATTGCACCCAAATAAATTATAACGTTAACTATTTTCCGAGTTGGCTGTTCGTTAAGAAGTTGGACTAGACGCAACCCAAGTCTTGATATAGCTTCCTTGGGGACTACCTTGGACCCGCTGAGTTCTACCCCAGCTGGAAACAAAAGAAGCATCACACCATACGAAAATAGAACGGGAACTGCAACAAAACCGTGAACTTGGCAAATACTGGACCGATTTCAAAAATTCTTTCATCGTAAGAGTGCTTAACTGTCCCTGAATAACATAAACTATATTTCATCCCCATTCTTCCACTTGAAAAGAAACTTAGAAACTACTTAACTTACTCAATTCGATCAACGTAGGGCCTGAGCTACGCCAAGCGGGTCAGCTAGTTTAGAAATAAAAAGCAATGAAGTAAAGAAAAGAAAAAGCCCCACAAATACGGTCTACAAAATTTGTTTTGAATGTTTTTGGTTTGTTTTTGTTTTTAAATATTTTAAGAATACGTCTCTTAAATTTTAAGCCGATCTTAGCAAAACGCTTGAAATTATTTATCTTACTAGTCTCCTTTACTCAAACTCCGAAAGGGGGTACGGGGCACATAATGAATGCCTAATATTTTAAGAATATCGTGTCGAAATTTTAAGTGGATTGGAGAAAATTGACAAAGTATGTGTCAAATCACCTGAACGCAAAGGACCGCGGGTAGTTGACTCGTGACATCTCACTCGCACATCCTAGCCTTATAGCGGAATGCTGCAGTAAAAGTGAGACCGAACAACACCACTCTCAAAGGTCTGACGAGGATGGCCGGATGGCCGATGCCGCATGGAGGAGAAAAACCCGCCGTCTTGATGGCCTCTTGATTCTTGGTAGTGAAAGAAGAAAGATCTGGAAGAAAGCTCCCGAGAAATTATAGCGATTTTTGGATATATCGATTTTTGGAATTTGCAGAATTTCCGTTTTAGCGAGAGGAGATTTAATTGACTGAGAGGCGATATGCCGGTTGAGAAATTTTGAGAAAGAGACTTAGAGGTTTACGTAGAAGATATTTCCTCACGGAGTTCAGGATAGTGGTGAACAAAAGAAGAGCTAAGTACTTTGATTTAATTATTCTGTACCTTACGCATCGAAAAATCCTTCCTTTTCAAGGGTTTCTCGAGTGAATCTAGAGTCGCCTTATTTGAGGCAAAACTAAGATCCCCTAGGCCTTAGTTGTCCTACCGTTTGTTTTCTTTCCCGAGATTGCGGGACTCGCGACCGTTTTCCTTTATTTCTACTATTACTTCTTCTTTCGGAAACTTTCCTTTAGTAGTTCTTCTTTGTGTTCAAACGCCGACACACTAATCTGTTTTGTTATTTAACTTTCAACTTTCTTAACTTTTCTTTATTTCGAGAATTGGCCTCTTGCCAACCTCGGAAGAAATTCTGTACTTTTCTTTTATTTTGAAAAGATTCTGGTTTTTAATCCAGGTTTTAACCACGGTTTTTACCCAGACACCCTTGTTGTAGATTCAAATAAAGTACCCTTAAAGTACTCACTCATATACATTGCATGTTGTATACCTACATATACCATTAAGATAGATATAGATTAGAGAACAGTTTAACCGGTTGTCATTCGATTGTATACCGCTGAACAGATAAGACAAGACGAAGAATAAAGAAATTAAATGAATTAGAGAGCAGTGTTTTATTTAAAGTAAATGAAAGGAGAATACTTAACAGTGGCGACGAGGAAAATTAAATATATAGGGTAAGCGCACTAGTACCCGGACACTTAACTTTTTTCTCAACTTTGACTACAAACCATTTTGTAACCATAAATGCTACCGCGGAAACTTTTATTGATTGTAAGAAAATAGACATTTCTCAATAATATTGCGTTTAAGTCGATTGCAAAGAGATCACTGTTAAAATTAATAAAATAACAATTCAGAAAAGTTCCATTTGCGTTAGTACCCGGACAGCAAAATCTAGTACCCGGACGCCTTTGTTTTAGTACCCAGACACAAACATTTTAAGAGACAAGCCATGTCTGCGTACTGAAAATATAAGACAAGCGCACATTTTTTGTATCCATACAGGGCTTGTCTCTTAAAATGATTAAATCTCTCAATGATTAAGTCTCTTAAAATGACTGATCTAGTATCCGAACGCTTTTGTTTCAGTATACATACACAATTATTTTAAGAAACAACCCCTGTCCGGGTACTGATTATGCATGATAATCGCACTGTGTTAGTACCCGGACAGCATGTCTGGGTACTGAAAAACATATTCAATTTTGGTGTTAGTTCCCGGACACCACAAATAATGGCAAAGATTTTATTAAATTTGTTTTTTTTTTGCAAATTGTTTTAGTTAATCATATTTCCAACGAAACCAATGTCTTTCCATTACAATAAATTAACGATTACTTGTTAAATTGCTTACTACTAAAAACTGTTCCCACTATTTTTTTCTTACCTAAATCGACAACGAGACCGCACCTTCAAACCTTAAGCAATAAAATGACGCGTAGTTCTTAAAGTACGCATTTCGAGTACCTGAAACTTTGCATGCATGTACAGGACACATTGAAGAACCCATGTTTGTTGTTGTTTGTGGATTTTTTTGTGTGATTTATCTATTAATCGCAAAAAAAGGTCAAAGTGTCCGGGTACTAACACTGTCCGGCTACTAGTGCGTTTACCCTATAAAAAAAAAAAAAAAGAAGTGTGCTTAGAATTGTGGCAGTCACATTATGTCGAACAATCGCATGGTGGGAAAATTGGAAGAGTTCGAGCCTGGAGAAGATTTTGCGTCCTATAAAGAACGCCTTGAGATTTATTTCGAAATCAATGGTTTAGAAGATTCGAAAAAGGCGCTGATTTTGTTAAGTCTGATTGGGAAAAACACTTATAAAATTCTCAAATCTCTAGTCCAACCTAAAAGTCCATCAGAGTGCAGTTATAAAGATTTAATTGAACAATTGCAAAAATATTTTGCTCCCCGCCTAAATATTCGTGCGGAGCGCTACAAGTTCAAAAAAATTGTCCAAGAAGAAGGGCAGACAATCCAGGAATTTATTATTCGTCTGAAAGAAGTCGCACAAACATGTGGTTTTGGTGATTTTGCCGCAAATATTACCGCTTCAGAAACAAAATGCTGTGAAAAAATGGAGGAATATAAGCCACTTCAATTCAAGTCGTTTGCTTTGGATGATGCTCTTACGGATCAATTAATAGCAGGTGTTCGGAATGAAGAGATCCAACGAGCCTTGCTAAATGACTCTTCATTAAATTTCGAAAAGTGCTGTAATGTCGCTTTTAACATGGAGATGTCGACAAAGGAATCGAAAGCCATACATCCAAGCGTCTCAACACAGTTTGCTGTGAAAATGTCATCTTCAAGTCTGCAGAATAAACATCAGTCAAAGTCAAAGCCTTTCAGTGGTAAATGGAGCAAATGTGAAAGATGCGGTCGTCAACACGATGCCAAAACGTGTCCGGCAAAAAATTGGAAGTGCTACAATTGCAATCGAATCGGTCATACATCTGTTGTCTGTACTAAGTCAAAGTCATACCCATCAGTCAAAGTCATCAAGTCGATAGCAAAAGTCGAGTCCGCATGTGTGATACCCAACGTCGTCGTCGAGGGACAGCCGTTGCCAATGGAACTAAATACGGGAGCTTGTCATAGTCTCATTAGTTTTAGTGAATATAAGTCAAAATTTTCTTATCTTGAATTGCTAACAGAAATTAATACTTTAATCACCTTTACAGGTCAAAAACTAGATGTCAAAGGGAAAATCAGTGTCAGCGTGGAGTTTCAAGGACAAGCACATAATTTGAACCTAGTGGTGGTCGAAAGCCCTTTTTACTTCATGCCGCTATTAGGTAGAACTTGGTTGGAGATTTTGACACCCCATTGGAAAGAAAAGTTATTTGGAGATGGCTCAGGTTTGATAAATAAAATTGAGGTAAATTTTTCTGACCTTATAAAAAGCAAATTTCCGAATGTACTTACGTCAAAGCCAAATGAAACCATTAAAGATTTTGAAGTTAATATAGTCCTTAAAGAGAATGCTTCACCAATTTTCCATAAAGCATATTCAGTGCCACTAAGAATTAAAGAGAAAGTAGAAGAAGAATTAAATCGGTTAGTAAAGAATGGGACGTTGATTCCCGTAAAATCAAGTGCGTGGGCAAGTCCCATAGTTTGCGTCCCGAAGTCAAACGGAGATATACGAATTTGTATGGATTGTCGTGTGACGATAAACAAATTCATTGAGTCTTATCATTATCCGTTACCTCTAACAGAAGAAATATTTGCAAGTTTTCCTAATTGCAATGTTTTTTGCGTGATTGATATGTCAGGAGCTTATAACCAGTTGCGGGTTGCTCAGTCAAGTCGGGAATTGTTAACAATCAATACGCATATAGGTCTCTTACAATACACAGTGTTGCCGTTTGGGGTATCCATGGCACCATCAGCATTTCAAAGTACCATGGATGCGATTTTAAAAAATTTGAAAAGCACTCGTTGCTTTTTAGATGATATTGTAATCGGCGGTAGGGACGAAGGCGAATGTAAGCAAAACTGCCTTGAAGGGTTAAAAAGGCTAAGTGAATTTAATGTAAAAATTAATATAAATAAATGTCGATTTCTTGAGAATAGCGTACTCTACTTAGGACACATATTGTCAAACGGAAAAGTGTTTCCAAACCCTGAAAAAGTTCGAGCGATAGTTGATGCTCCAGCACCAACTAGTTTGCCACAACTTCAATCCTATTTAGGATTATTAAATTATTATGGTAGGTTTCTACCAAATCTTTCATCGTGTTTAAAAGAATTGTACTCTCTTTTAAAGAAAAACACAGAATACGTGTGGACAAAAAATTGTCAAGCGGCATTTGAAAACAGTAAAGCTCTCATCACAGAGCACAATGTGTTAGAATTATTTGATCCATGTAAACCAGTTATAGTCGCGACAGATGCTAGCCCGTATGGTGTGGGTGCGGTACTTTCACACATGATAAATGGTGTAGAAAGACCGGTTTTGTTTGCTTCAAGCTCGCTTTCCCCTGCGGAAAAAAATTACTCACAGCTTCATCGTGAAGCTTTGGCAATTATGTTTGCAGTCCGAAAGTTTCACAAGTACATTTTTGGTAAGCCTTTTAAAATATATACAGACCATCAAGCACTTTAAGAAATTTTTAACCCGCGTAAGGGAACAGCTGGAGTAGCAGCGGCACGGTTGCAAAGATGGGCTGTAATTTTGTCGATGTATGACTACAGTATTGAATATCGTAGAAGCTCACAAATGCAACATGCTGATGCTCTTTCTCGGTTGCCCCTTACCGATTCAACGAATGTTGAGTCCATAAGTCTGATTAATTCAATAAACTTCGATTCGTCTAGTGAATCAGTCATGGACACTGAGTTAGTGCAGAAAGAGACTGCTCGAGATGAAGTTTTGTCGTTAATTTACGATTATGTAAAGGAGAACAAATGGCCGATTAAAATGTCAACTCAAATAAAAAATTTTTTCAGAGTAAAAAATAGTCTCGCCGCAGAAGAAAATAAGTTGTTTTATGGAGACAGATTAGTCATTCCTACGAAGTTAAGGGAGAATGCTCTTAACATTCTTCATAATATGAACCATGTAGGAATAGTAAAAATGAAATGTTTAGCCAGATCGTATGTCTGGTGGCCTGGTATTGAAAACGATATCGAACAAATGGTAAAACAGTGTCATAGTTGTCTGTCCACAATGAACATTCCAAAAGAGAAGGTGAATTCAAAGTGGTATTCATGTGAGTACCCATTTCAACGGATCCATTTGGATTTTTTCTATTTTTCAAAATTTCAATTTTTAATACTAGTAGATGCATTTAGTAAATACCCAGATTTAGTGCCTATTCGCAGTAACACTGCTGAAAATTTAATTAAAATATTAGAACATATTTTTGCGACTTTTGGGCTTCCAGGAGAAATTGTCACAGACAATGGACCACCATTTGGGTCATTTAAATTTATAGATTTTTGTAAGAAAAATGGTATTAAGGTGACGAAATCGCCACCGTATCATCCCCAAAGTAATGGGTTGGCTGAACGTAATGTACAAACGGTTAAGGTTTTAAAAAAATATTTTTTGCAAAATAATAACATGGATGTACCCAATGTAGTTTCCAAATTTCTTTTCAACCAACGTAATACACCAATAGGTAAAAGTCTACAAACTCCATCGCAACTGATTTTCTCTTTTAAACCAAAAATTTTATTAGATAACGTTAATAGTAGATCATTGAACACGAAAAATGTTACAAAAACCTTACAAACAAAAGAAAATATTCAATTACTTAAACCAAACACTGATAAGAATGCAGTTAATTCATTTAAAAATATTAAGTTCCGAGAGGGAGAAAAGATATTATTTAGAAATGAATTTAAAAATGATTATGTGAATTGGATTCCAGGAATATTTTTAAAAGAATTAAGTGCATTAACATGCTTGGTAAAAATACAAAATAAAGTTCGCTATGTTCATTTTAATCAATTAAAAAAATGTTCAGAACAAAAAAATAATATAGCTATTTTTAATCCATATTGGGAAAAGGATACTATTATACCTAATTTAAGTCGAAATGCACAATCTTCTCCTAAGTTAAATAGCTTGTCTTCTTCGCTAACCAAAAGAGATGAAGTTAACAAAGCAGAACGGATTAAAAAGAAATATGCTAAGATGAATATCAACAAAAAGTTATATAATGACAAGATTCGTAGATCAGAACGATTAAAGAATCGGGAAAAAGTAATTTATAGAATTTAATGACAAAGTAATTAAAGTGGGGAAGATTGTTGTAGATTCAAATAAAGTACCCTTAAGGTACTCACTCATATACATTGCATGTTATATACCTACATATACCATTTAGATAGATATAGATTAGAGAACAGTTTAACCGGTTGTCATTCGATTGTATACCGCTGAACAGATAAGACAAGACGAAGAATAAAGAAATTAAATGAATTAGAGAGCAGTGTTTTATTTAAAGTAAATGAAAGGAGAATACTTAACAACTTTATTAAAACAATAAATCTATTTTAACTTCCCTTTGGGAATTCAAATACATATTCTTTTCTTTAACGTCGTCAAGGTTTGGAGATTTATCCCTTCAAAAATTTTCTGGCGCCCACAATTTTTAGGACACCCTGTCCTCTAAATTGAACATCTTATTTAAATCCACTATAATTCAATTAATCGTCCCTTTTATTAATTCACCTTACCTATCTGATCAAATTAACCTATCGAACACATCCTGCTGAGCCCTTCGTTGATCGTGGTGGCAACATTAGATTATCTGTTGCTGGATGGACCATTTTTTTTTTCTTGCCGGCACTTTTCATATCATCTGTCATTTTACTTTCTTGCCGCACGCCAGCCGGCTGTGCATAATTTTAGATTAATTTTATTTGTTTTGTACGCGGTTTTCCAGTCTCGTATTCGTCATAAATTTTTTATTTTTTTTTTTGTTTAATTAGAGTAACCGATATTTTATAATTAGTATCCTCAAGGAAAAGAAGTGTCGGAGCAAAAAAGGTGCAAGAATACTACTTTTCTAAACAGATCACTGTTCAAAATCTTCAAACGAGTTAGAGTCATAAGGGGTAAGTGCGCGCCATTTTCACTTTTAGCTCAAATTTAGGAAAGGTCATAACAGATATAAACTTTAACAGCCGTATTTATAATCGCATTTTAAACTCCGCGGAACTTTAAAACACATTTATTCGTTGATTAAAACAAAAGTCGTATTTATAATCATTTTTCGTCAGTGAATAAGGGCTGATTAGCTTAAACGCAGAAATTTGTGTTTTAAGCGTGTTTTAGTGTATAAATGTCAATTGATTTTGAGTATTGAGTTGTCATTCAGTGGTTTATTTACATCTTTGAGAATTTTAAAATAACTTCAATGGAAATGTACTCAAATTACGTTAACTTTCTACATAATTTGGATGTAGTAAATGTAAAACTATGTAGAAGATATTTGGAAAACTGAACATTTAATAATGCTATTTTCGAAAGGTTAACGTACAGAGATGAATCATGTATTTCCTGAATCTGTATTTAGTTTGTCGTATAATTATATGATTCCACTTGAAAGTTACACAGTTTTTTTTTTTCTTTTTTTGAAAAATCATAGAACAAAAATGCTTCACCTTTTCACTATAATATATCTTTCTTCGAACGAAACTTAAGGCGAGCTCCTTTTGTTCTAAAATTTTTTCGAGATCTATGCAACAACTTTAACTGCAATCACACAAATATATCGTAAACTGAACACAGATTCAGGAGATTAATGCTTACCTCTGTACCCTTATAAGATTTAAGGCACCGTCAAGAAATGTCTTGCTTTTCGTTCCTGAAATCAAGGCAGGATAAAAAAAATTAATCGCTAAACTAGCTATTGCTAATACACCATACATACCTTATCTGAGGAATCCCAGTTTTCGGTGCGGGTCCATTTTCTTTTTGATGGGTCCATTTTCCAAAGCAATTAGTATTTAAAAAATTTTATAAACTTAAACCGAACAACCGAACACCGAACGTAAATAAAAACAAAACAAAATTCTGTTTTCAGTCCAACCATTGAGAAACCAAAATAAGAGAGTTTCTTTATGATTTTGACATAAGGGATGTGCGAAAAAAAGGATTATAAATAGGGATTTTTTATTCACTGATTAAAGTCATAATAAGTTCTTAACGTTAAGTACGTTTAAGTGCAAGTCCTCTAGACATGCCTAACGTTGGACCATTTGGTTTATTGCTTTTGGTATATTGCTTATTTGGTAATCGTTCATAGTTTGCCTTGTACAACTCCTCACATCTTTGCTCTTCTGGGGTGTGCTTGTTGAACCCTTGTACTTCTTCCAATTCCCAAAATTTCTGCATTTCGAAATTGAGCCCCTTCGTTTCCTGTTGTACTGTGGCGGTAAATATCCTCACTGATTCTCAATTTTGCCTATAATGATCCACCCAAACATAGTGTTAATAGCTATAGGAGCTCCTTCAGGGCCATAACGTACACCTTCACGGATGATATGACCGTAGACATCTGCCCCGAGTAAAGCGTCGATAGAATTAGGTTTCCAAAACATCGGGTCTGCTAACTCGAGCTCTCGTATGTGTTTCCAGTTTCGGGAAGTTATTTCCTTTGCTGGTAGTGAGTTCGTTATTGTTTTCAATACGAACATATTGCTTTCGACTACATTGTTGCTGGCATGAATGGCTTGTAGTCTCAGCTGTACTCGCTGCTTGGAGCAAGCGGTTTGGTTTTTGCTTAAACCAATGATTTCCACTGAAGTGGACTTACCTCGTTATTGTAACCTATTGCAGGCTTCCTCTGTTATGAACGAGATTTGCGAGCCAGAATCTAGAAGGCATCGCAGGATTATCAAGTGACCGTTGCGGTCACGCGCAGCTACCAACGCAGTCGGTAGTAAAGCGCTATGATTTTTCGAGGAAAAAAACGTGTTTGTTCTTACAACGTTGTGGTTGCCCGATTCTTTGATGAATTCTTTTGCTGAAGATTCACTCAAATGTAGGGTGGTATGATGTGGTTGCTGACATTTCATGCAGCGGTATTTATTTTTGCATTTGGTATGCGTATGGTTGATGGAAAAACAATTCAGACATCTATTTGCTGCCTTGATTATTCTCCTTCGAGTTGGGACTTCCATACTTGATCATTTCCGAGTTCTTCTTCCCAGAGACGCATTGTAGCAAACGGTAGCTTTTGTACCGTTAGGTAGATCAACAATGCATCCCACGTGCTAGTGTCCACCTTTAATGCTTTGAGCTGCTGCAAGCATTCTTCGGTAGTATCAACTAACACCTTCAGATTTTTTCCTGACTCAATTGAAATTTTTGTCTGATTTGTTAGAGCCTTGAGTTGAAAATTATCTAAGGTTCTTGTATTTTCAAATCTTTCCTTCAGTTTTTTCCATGCCGGCTCGTAATCTTGATTGGTGATTGGAGTGGATTTTAGCACTCTCTCTGCTTCACCCGTAAGACAACCTTTCAGATAATGCAGTTTTTGAACTGGTTGCAACTGCATATTGTCATGAACCAATGATTTAAATAGGTCGTGAAACGACTTCCATGAATTGTAATCACCGTCAAACTTAGGCAGTGTTATTTTCGGTAACTGTGTATTGAAATTCCGAGTCTCAGATGGGGGCATCGGACTTTGACTTACATCGGATGACAAATTGTTCAACCCATCTTCAAGTTCACCCATGTATTCGGAATATTTTACTTCCACATCATCAAACTGTTGTTTTTTGATGTATGCATTTTCACATTCAGCTCTGGTGGTGATGATGATCTCATGAATTTGCCGATCTTGGTGAACAAACTCTTGCCATAAGGCACGCAAATCGATCAACCTTTGTTTAAAGAATCCAACGGTTCTTTTTTCTAACCTGGTTTTTTTTCCACTTTCTATTGTTTTCTCAATTTTTGTCTTTAAAACAATTTGGGTTACCAGCATTTCATCTAGCTTAGACATGATGTGTGTTAGCGGTTTTATGTTACAGTTGTAAATACGGAGCAGTATAATTGATTTTTTTGCTGTTATACTCACAAAAAAACAACGTAAGCAAAAAAAACCAATGAGAGTATGATATTCAAAAAAAAAAAAAAAAGGTTTGAGCTGGCGCTACAATAAATAGAACGAAACCCCGTCAGGGTCGTAGCGAGGTGGGGGTGTGGGGGGGTGTAGCACCCCCCCACAATTTTTCCGAGTCGGCAAATCGAGGAAGAAAAACAAAGTAGATTTGTCGAGTTAAGTCAATTCAACCAAAAAGACACGAATGGAAGTGTTTGTGACAGTGGATTTGTTGCCAAAAAAATAACAAATCGGCAAATTAAGTTAGAAAAACAAAGTAGATTTTCCGATTGCCATGCCGACTCGAGTGATCTCAACCAAAAAGACACGAATGGAATCGTTTTTGTCTCAACTTAGTAATTCTATAATCAGGGTCCTGGGGGTCAATTCCCGATCTGTGAAGCTGTGAAGTGAAAACATTTATCACAGCCTCACCGAAAATTCGAGTCTCGATTAGTGATGAATATTGTATTTCAATCCTATGACTTTGCCAAAAATATGTCCGGGAAGTATAATGGTACCCAGAGAAAATTGTCAGAAAAATGTGGTAAGAAAATCCCGTACATTCCATGTCAAGCGCATCGTATAAATATTTTCGTTGAAACAGCATGCAATTCAAGCGTGCTGATCAAAGAGTTTTTTAATACTTTGGAAGCATTGTTTGTTTTTTTCTATGGTAGTACAAAACGTTTTCAGTGTATGCAAGAAAAATTCAAAAACATTGAAAACTATTTGCAATTGAAAAATTTGTCAAAAACTCGATGGACTGCTAGAGCTAAAACAGTAAAAGCTGTGTGGATATCCTTTGAAGGCAATGTTAATGCTTTAGAAGGAATAAAAAGCGATGCCAGTTCTTTTGATAACAATAATCGTACCTCTGCTTCTGGACTTTCGAAAAAAATCTTAGATTTTGATTTTATTTGTTCGTTATATTTTTGCAAAAATGTCATGTTTAAAGTTAAAAATTTGACCGAAAGTCTAGAGGCGGAAGAGTTGAACGTTTTTGACGCTTCATTACTGATTCGAAGCACATTGGAGTTATTTCAAGAAATGAACGATGATGACATTCAATTAAATGCTTTGATAAA
Source organism: Melanostoma mellinum (assembly GCA_914767635.1). Classification (NCBI taxonomy): domain Eukaryota; kingdom Metazoa; phylum Arthropoda; class Insecta; order Diptera; family Syrphidae; genus Melanostoma; species Melanostoma mellinum. Next base: position 80,252,429 of record OU612059.1, on the reverse strand, counting down.
AAGTTCTTCTTCATTTGCTGAAAAACTAAAGATAAGTCCCGAAAACGATTTTTTAAAACATCATAGAACGCGTCGGTTACCAAAGAGAATTGATGAAAATTCTGAAACTGCTTTTGTATTTGATCTAGAAACATTTTATAGAAAAGAGTTCAAAATGGTTCTTCAAACTTTTATTTCGCACGTTAAAGATAATCTAACAGATAATTTTACCATTTTTGAACCTTTCTTAAAAATTTTTAAAATACCCGCTTCCAGAGCAAATGCCAACATAGAACTAGTCAAATCTATCATAGAATTAGATTCATTTTTTTAAAGAAGATGTGGACTGCTATTTATCAGAACTGCAAATTCTTCTTTTTACTTGTGAGATATGTGATTCCGTTAGCCTTTAAACTAGTTTGCTACATGTTAACTGCTCCTGTGACGTCGGCTTCTTGTGAGCGGTCATTTAGTAAACTTAAAATAGTTCTTAATTACTTGCGTACGACGATGGGTAGTGATAGGCTAAATTCATTAATGCTTCTGTATTCCTCAAAGGATGTTGTTGATAATATTCAACCTAGTGAGGTCGTCAACAAATGGGCATTAGTAAAACACCGGAGAGTTGGAGTTTAAATTCTAATTGATGAACTTTTTTTTGAATAATGATAAAATTTTTAAAGCCTAAAATCAAAGAATATGTGCTCTTTCTCATACCAAATACTATATTGTAATATTATTTCTTATAAATACTTTTAATTTTTTTGTTGTTATATCGTTAGGTATATTGCAATTATAAACTGATTTTATGTTAATAAATGAATTTCTGTGAAATGAACACTTTTACGTTTTTAAATAGTTTTATTTATTTATTAGCTGAGCCACCCGGTGTTGCTCGAGTCTGTAGTTTTAAGGTTTCCTTTCTCGTTCTTCCGCTTCCGTAGGAATATGGGTATAAAATATAAGTTTTTTTTACTGTGGGATTATGTGACATCGCAATGGCGAAAGAATTTTTGAAATCTGTTCAGTAGTTTCTGGGTTTCCGTTCCCAACCCCGTTCCTGTGGGAGTATGGAGATAAAACCTTGAAAGGAACCATCTCTGGTTTGAACTATGTCTACCCTGAAAACCTCATAAGAAACCAGTCTATAACGGACATAAATACAAACATACATACATCCTATTTTATATATGTATATAGATTTATTTTTTGATGCAGTCGGCAAATTCTAAAGACTAGTCGGCATTTCATTAAAATTCACCCCCCATGGCTTGGAGCCTCGCTACGCCCCTGAACCCCGTCAATGAATACTACACAATTCCTGGATTGAACCACCAATCACTGAATAACTAATATGCTTTTTAAGCGTTTTTTAACTTTTTTTAATCTAATAAATACAGCTGTAAGTTTTTAACATTTGATTAATCTATATTTTTAGAGCAAAAAATTGCCAAAAGAGTCAAGGTTGATGAAAGTATTTTGTATGATTTTGTTAAAAAACCAAACCAAATCAACTTTTGTACTCTTTGCCCAAGGTCAGGGTAAGACCGCGCAAAATGTCGGGTAAGAGAGCGCAAAAAGTTTGCACTGGAATCTTAGCAATTTAAATCAATCACTATTATAAAATTTAATGTAATACTTTTTGAAACAGGCCAAATTTGTTATTCCACAACTTCGACCTTTTATATGCACTCAGAAGAAAAATACAAGAAAAGAGGCAGCTTAATTAAAATACTAACAAGAAATCAAACTCATATCTTATTCCTTGTTGCACCTCTTAGGTCTAGTCTTTTTGGTCTAGTTCCACTCTCTTCATCGCTCTGACTAAGCTGTGGTGAGACACCGTTTCAAACGCTTTCACCACGTCCAGGGCGAGTCTCCCCATCCGTCTTCCGCTCTTGATGATCGTGTACAACTCATGGTGCTCGCAAAGCAGCCGTCAATGTTTGTGAAACCCCTTTGACACAGGCTTAGCTCGACTGTATTTATCCTGTTGGCAATGATCCTGTGCAGGTGTCTGATGACAATTGATGAGATTGTAATTGGCCTGTAGTCTCCGGGGTCTGCTGCGTGATCTATTTTTGGGATAATAGTAGTCCTACTTACTTTGAGGGCCGACGCGACGGTAATGTTTCTAAGAAAAGCATCGCATTAAAAAGTAGAGCTAATTTCCTTGCTGGGATTGTGCGTAGTTTCCGTAATGTTATTCCATCTGCACCAGGACAGTCCGAAGGCATTTTCTGCCTTGTCAATGTTATTTCTTCCACAGTTATTGGTTTTGATAGGACTGTTCCGTTGTTATGACGGTTTCCAATAGGCGCGTTGTCTTCCTTCGATAGCGTCGAAATCACATTAGAAAAATGTGCGCGTAATGTGGCCGATGTTGTTGTCCTCAGTCTTCGGATTGTCCTAGCGATGGGGTCTGATTGATGCTGTTGGCGTTTGTTCTCACGACCATATTGTTGGCTTAAACGATGATGCCATTCGTCCAACGCACTTCTGCTGGCATCATTCGCTGACAGTAGGGAGAGTCGCAGTTCCTCATCTCGTTCATCCAGGCCCTCAATACCTCTGATATAGTCCAAGAGATTGTTGTTGAGGGAATTGTTGACGTCTTCCTCTGCATTCTCTTGGATGTTGATTCCGTCCTCATTCGCTGATTCGTATTCCGAGCTCCCTGACTCATCAGATCTCGCAGCAAGGTTTCCTTTGAAGCGCTCAACTCTCATACCAAAAGAGTGTCGCCGCCTTCTCCGTTTGATCGCTTCTCTTGACCTGGAGGAAATTGCTGCCAGGTGGTTGATTATTTCAGTTTCATCTGATGAGCCCAATTCCGCCTATGCTATCGCCAGTCCATTTTGTTCTTCCTCTGTCCAAAAACGCCTACTTGATGAGCCCGCCTCAGCTTCCTGCTCCGCGTTATATGCAACCGTGTGTGCGCGTTTGATGTGCTGCCGCAGCAGGGCAATGTATGTAGCGAATGCTCTGCTGCAGATTGTGTAGGTGTTGTCTTCCGGTGCGGTTGTACCTCGGCAGTACCAGCGTAGATGTTGCAGCTTCCCCTTCTCTGTTGCGTAGGATTTTCCACATCCTTCTCAGATTTGTTGGTAGCGCGGTGTTGTTGTGGGTGATGGTGGCATCGCCGTAGCGCTGGCTTGTCTACTTCTCAAATTTCTTCTGTCCATCACTTTCCTTATTTCTTTCCGTTTTTAAGAAGCTCCTCTCTCGGGCTGCTTCAGATACGGTGTTGTGACCTTAAGTTACAGCGGCTGTTCCCTTATCACTTAGCAAAATTTAAATTAAACTTAATTAAATTTACAAAGAGTATAAAATAATATATTTTTTATTAAAATATTACAGACTTTGTACTTGCAAAGTCATAGATATTTATGATACAGCCACGCCGGTGCAGCGCCAGCGCCACAAACTTATCTGCCAGACCTTTTTTTTGGTTTGTCAGGTTTTTTTTTCCAAACCCCTATATCTTTTTAATGCAGCTGCGCACACACTCGGGGAGGACTTTTCTTGTTGATGTCTGTCAAACTTCTGATTTGCTTATTTTTCGTTTTCGATTACTTTTTACACAGTCAAAAAAAAAGCAGTGTGCGCTCTTGCCCACTGCCCGCTCTTACCCCAAATGACTCTAAAAGCTGCGGTGCATCCAGTTCGCATGAAGGTAGCCCCGCTCTATGTGAATAATTTAAGTGAACAAACAGTCATATTCTCGTGGAAAAAAATCATCAGTTTCCAATACCTTTTGTTGTTTTTTCCCCCAGCACGATAACTTTTGTGGAAAGGGACTACTCGATCTATTTCAACCGTTGGAAGAACCAATAGACGGAGCAAGTAAAAATTTCTTCATTTTAATTTTCCAATTCATTCGCTTTTAAACTGAATTAAATTATTTTTGTTTTAAGTTTTTAAAGAATTTTTAAAGCCTAGAACTTAATTGATATCGATTATTATGTCTAAAGACTCAATAAAAATTCAATTCAATTCAATTTTCCTCGTGGTGTGGTAGTTGCTTGAATCCATAAATACAACTGTCATCTTTTGTAGGTATTAAATAAAAAAACTGATCGTTAACATTGATCGGTAAGCATTGACTAAACGTTGTAAAATATAAATGTAGGTATTTTTTTTGTAGGCCAAGAACCAAATACTGTCAGTGTTCAGAAAAACAGGCGACGCAGTAGATCACTGTGTGATGTACGCATCGATGTTAATGTATGTAGAGCATAAGTTGGAAAAAAACCAATGAAAGATTTTTCGCGCCTTCTGTCTAAAGGGCCAACTATAATGCATGCGTTGAGCTGATTTGAGTTCAGTTGATACCACAGAAGAGATACACAAAAAAGGCAAACCACACCACACAATGTAGACAAATGGCAGTTGCGGAGCAAGAGAAGTGTTTGTTTTCTCTCTTCTTTTCTTCCTCTATGGTTGATACGCTTTAAATTTGACATTTACGTAAGTTCGAGCCGATTGAATGGCTCTTTCTTAATTGCGCCAAAGTGAGCGAAATTTAACGAAACTGAGTAGAACGTCTATTATAGTTACTGTCAAATAAAATAGTGTATTGGCTCGCTCGAGTAAGTAGGCGTAAGCTCGGCAAAGTGCATTATAGTTGGCCCTTAAACAAAATGGTATGTTAAGATGTATGTTCGTGTGTTCGCGGCTTTTTTAAAGGGGGGCTCTGGTCTAGGGCGTGCGCAACATATATGAATTTTTTCTGACTAATGTTTGCTTTCTCTTGGACTTATAAAATATTTTTATATTACTTAACAACACTTCTACGATATAGCACCTTTGTGTGCAGAGAACCACACATTTTTTTCGTTTTATTTCAAAATAAAAAAAAGGAAACTAACAACTTCGTGACAAAACCAATACAAAAAATATAAATAATACGACGTGAAATAAATTAAGGATTATTTATTATTTTCCCTTGGAGTACGCAAGGTTTTTATGAGCATCCGCGCGGCGGTGTAGCTGCTGCAACAGCTTTTGCGGTATATTTTACCACAACAAGTTAGGCCTATATTTTTCTTCCTTTTCCACTCTATTCTGCTCTTAGGTCAAATCCAAAATCTCTTTTCAATGTTGCGAGGGTCGCAGATTGATTTCAAATGTGAGACAGAGCAACAGCAACACTTGTTACAGCGGTCTTGCAAGATTATAGTCTAATAACTGAAACCAATCAGTCAAACGTCATCGATAGAAGTAAGATTCGAAGGCAAAGGACAAAATCAAGGTCCATGCAAAGAGATGTCGACGAACTTGACTTTTTTGGCCTTTATTTTGACGGCCGGAAAGACGTTACAAAACATGCTGGAGGTTTTTTGAAAGAAGAACACATTGTGATTGTCTTGATAACAAAACCCGACTCGCAATACCTAGGACATGTAACGCCAACCAATGGGAAATCAGATACCATAGCAAATGTAATACATACTTGGTTTTCTTAAAGAATCTGCGGTTTCTACAAATAATTTAAAACTTATTGGATGCGATTGGACTAATGTAAACACCGGATTTAGAAATGGAATCATCAGAAAAATCGATACGAAAATTAAACGACCCTTGCAATGGTGTATTTGTTTGCTCCACGCCAACGAACTACCTTTGCGACACCTTTTTGAAAAATTTTATGGAAAAACATCTGGCCCAAAACGCTTATCCTGGTGAAATTGGCAAAGATCTTAAAAACTGCCAGAATCTGAGAGCCGCTAATTACAAAATCATCCATGTGAACTTACCTGAAATATCTTTACAATGCTTGAGATCTGACCAAAAATATTTCTATGAAATTTGTACGGCAATCAGTAATGGAGTTAAAGAAGGCTCAATTTTTTCAAGAAATGCTGGAGCAATGGTCCATTCTTGATGGTTGACGACAGCTAACCGCATTTTAAGAGTTTACGTTTCCAAACAAGAACCAGACGAGCCATTACAAGATATAGTTCAATTTATTTGTAAAGTTTATGCAGTGATGTGGTTTGATATTAAATCTAAGTCTTCATTTGTCTACGGTGCGAAACATCTCCATAAAGCCATTCAACTCACAAGATATTTGCCAGAGGAGTTATTAAAGAAGATAGTTGACCCAGTTTTCGCTCGTAATGGATACTTCGGACACTGCGAAAACATTTTGGTAGCCATGCTGCTGGATGATCGCCAACACAATCGAGAACTTGCTGCTCGACGCATTATAAAAGCAAGAGAAACAAAAAATAATATAGGAAATCCAAGACAGTTTCAACTTCCAAAATTCAGTTTCGATGCCTCTGAATACTTCGAGCTTATTGATTGGTGGCAAATAGAGCAAGTTCATTTAACTAAGCCTCCATTGGTTATGGACTTTTCAACAGAAGAGCTTTGGGATATTGTCAGTCAAAATGACAAAAGCAAATCAAATTTGTTGACAAGTTTGCCATGCCACAGCCAAGCAGTTGAAAGGGCCGTCAAATTGGTCACCAAGGCTTCCCAAAAAGTTTGTGGATACGATTTGATAAAAAATACACAAATATCAAGAAAAGAACTTCCAAATATGGAAACTAAAAAAGATTATTTTATGTGAATAAAAAAAAAAAAAAAATTAAAGAGATAATCGATGTTTTCTTTCCTTTTCTATTCTGGCTCCTAATTTCTGGTTTTTACTTAATTTATTCTACTATAAATAACAACTAGAAGTCACATGGCTTTTTTTTAAGCGAAAAATAACAGTTAGCATTTGAATCTACAAAGCAATTCCAATAGATCTGTGAGTTTTCGTATTTTTTTCTAGCGGTCACTTCAGAAAATAAAAAAAAAATCTTAAAATTCATTTTAGGACCCAATGCAACTTTTGAGAGGGCTATGTTTTTCATTTTAACAACTTTATTTTTCTCCATATAACTTCGCTCCGGCCTAATACATACGCACTGATTTTTTTTAATGAATATATTTATACTGTTTTCACTTTTAGACATGCGGGCAGACTATTATAATAGTCAGGGGCGAACGCAGAAAAATTTTTCGGGGGGGGTTTTGAAATTTGTTTTTAACATTTTTATGCTTTTTTTATACTCTGTATTGAATCGTAAAATACATTGCTAGGAGGAATCCTAACTAATATTATAAGTGTGTAATGTGTAATTCTGTCTGTCCATCTTTCTATGTTACCGTCTTCCGCCCAAACTACTCAACCGATTTGAATGAAATTTGGTACATAGATAGCCTAGAACCTGAGAAAGAACATAGTCTGTGCATTTTATCCCTTTATTCTAATGAGAACGGGAACGTATTCAGGAACTTTGAAACTACATCACCGATTTTAATAATTCTTCCACCGTTAGAACGCCTCACTATCCTCAAGTAACATAAACTTCACTCATCCCCATATTCCTACAGGAACAAAGTCCTTACTACTATAACAAGTACGAAAGAATCTGCCGCCCAAGCCACTGTGTCGGTTTAAGTTAAATTTTATACAGAGATGATCTAGAAAGACATAGACTTCAATTCATCCGAATATTTCCACGGGAACCGGTCCTTACTAATAATGTCTGGTCGTCCCGCCCAAACAACTGAACCAATTCAAATGAAATTTTGTACAGAGGTAGTCTAAGACCTGAGGAAAGACATAGACATTATATTTTATCCCAATTTCTACGGGAACGTAAACGAGAACTTAGAAACTACTGCACCGATTTCAAAAATTCTTCCACCTTTAGAATGATACACTACCCCCGAGCGAGTAACATAGGCTTTAACTCATTCCCATATTCCTATGAGAACAATCACCATATTCCCTCGGGAACGGGAGTCGTTACTAATATTCCAAAAATTCCAAAATTAAATCTGTCTGTTTTTTTCTTTTTTCTTTGTTCCATTATTCCCATGGGACTTACTTGTACTTACTACTTGTAAGTAAACAATTCTATTTGGCAAAATATGAAAAAAGTAAGAAGATAGATTACTGAAAAATTCAAATTGCTGCCGAAAGTTAATTAGTATTTTATAAAATTAAGTCAATGCGCCTTGAAAATTTTGCCATTTTTATATTTATAAAGTCCTCATAGTGAACCTCAATACTTTTATAGATGTTTAGCAACATCAAGCCGTTCAGTTGATCCTCGCTGGTTCTTCCTCGCAGATATGTTTTTAATCTGCGCAGATATGAAAAAGATTGCTCGCTTGAAGCCACGGATTTTGGAAGTGTGGCAACGATCTGCATAAAACAATGAACTGTTTTATATAGGGACGAATCGCACACATTTAAGGTGTCTATAAAGTTGTTGGGCTGTTTTTATTTTGGCATACTCAAGCAATGTTCATTGGTATGCATATGCTTATTCATACATAAGTATTTCCTAGTTGCCATTGTCGATCACATTCTTATACAGAGCCAGAGCGACTGGTTTTTAGTATGTGTGATGAAAATTTTAATTTTCGTTAGTTTTGAGCTGACCAATGCGATGTGTTTGTGGTACCCGTGGCGTGATGGTTAGCATGTCCACCTGCTAATCCAGCGAATCCCAGCAGAGGCAAAATGCAAAAATGTTTTTCTACGGGTATCGCCTTTCGCGAGGAATTGGCAAGTCCTCCGTTAGTAAATTCATTGCCATGAAAAGCGCTTTCTCAATTAGCCGTTCGGAACCGGCAGAAAATTGTAGGTCCCCTCCATTCCCTCACAAGGCATGGTTGTGAGAAGTGTGCTAGGCCCAGGGGCTCCTCCAACTTCCAAAATTCAGTTTCGATGCCTCTGAATACTTCGAGCTTATTGATTGGTGGCAAATAGAGCAAGTTCATTTAACTAAGCCTCCATTGGTTATGGACTTTTCAACAGAAGAGCTTTGGGATATTGTCAGTCAAAATGACAAAAGCAAATCAAATTTGTTGACAAGTTTGCCATGCCACAGCCAAGCAGTTGAAAGGGCCGTCAAATTGGTCACCAAGGCTTCCCAAAAAGTTTGTGGATACGATTTGATAAAAAATACACAAATATCAAGAAAAGAACTTCCAAATATGGAAACTAAAAAAGATTATTTTATGTGAATAAAAAAAAAAAAAAAATTAAAGAGATAATCGATGTTTTCTTTCCTTTTCTATTCTGGCTCCTAATTTCTGGTTTTTACTTAATTTATTCTACTATAAATAACAACTAGAAGTCACATGGCTTTTTTTTAAGCGAAAAATAACAGTTAGCATTTGAATCTACAAAGCAATTCCAATAGATCTGTGAGTTTTCGTATTTTTTTCTAGCGGTCACTTCAGAAAATAAAAAAAAAATCTTAAAATTCATTTTAGGACCCAATGCAACTTTTGAGAGGGCTATGTTTTTCATTTTAACAACTTTATTTTTCTCCATATAACTTCGCTCCGGCCTAATACATACGCACTGATTTTTTTTAATGAATATATTTATACTGTTTTCACTTTTAGACATGCGGGCAGACTATTATAATAGTCAGGGGCGAACGCAGAAAAATTTTTCGGGGGGGGTTTTGAAATTTGTTTTTAACATTTTTATGCTTTTTTTATACTCTGTATTGAATCGTAAAATACATTGCTAGGAGGAATCCTAACTAATATTATAAGTGTGTAATGTGTAATTCTGTCTGTCCATCTTTCTATGTTACCGTCTTCCGCCCAAACTACTCAACCGATTTGAATGAAATTTGGTACATAGATAGCCTAGAACCTGAGAAAGAACATAGTCTGTGCATTTTATCCCTTTATTCTAATGAGAACGGGAACGTATTCAGGAACTTTGAAACTACATCACCGATTTTAATAATTCTTCCACCGTTAGAACGCCTCACTATCCTCAAGTAACATAAACTTCACTCATCCCCATATTCCTACAGGAACAAAGTCCTTACTACTATAACAAGTACGAAAGAATCTGCCGCCCAAGCCACTGTGTCGGTTTAAGTTAAATTTTATACAGAGATGATCTAGAAAGACATAGACTTCAATTCATCCGAATATTTCCACGGGAACCGGTCCTTACTAATAATGTCTGGTCGTCCCGCCCAAACAACTGAACCAATTCAAATGAAATTTTGTACAGAGGTAGTCTAAGACCTGAGGAAAGACATAGACATTATATTTTATCCCAATTTCTACGGGAACGTAAACGAGAACTTAGAAACTACTGCACCGATTTCAAAAATTCTTCCACCTTTAGAATGATACACTACCCCCGAGCGAGTAACATAGGCTTTAACTCATTCCCATATTCCTATGAGAACAATCACCATATTCCCTCGGGAACGGGAGTCGTTACTAATATTCCAAAAATTCCAAAATTAAATCTGTCTGTTTTTTTCTTTTTTCTTTGTTCCATTATTCCCATGGGACTTACTTGTACTTACTACTTGTAAGTAAACAATTCTATTTGGCAAAATATGAAAAAAGTAAGAAGATAGATTACTGAAAAATTCAAATTGCTGCCGAAAGTTAATTAGTATTTTATAAAATTAAGTCAATGCGCCTTGAAAATTTTGCCATTTTTATATTTATAAAGTCCTCATAGTGAACCTCAATACTTTTATAGATGTTTAGCAACATCAAGCCGTTCAGTTGATCCTCGCTGGTTCTTCCTCGCAGATATGTTTTTAATCTGCGCAGATATGAAAAAGATTGCTCGCTTGAAGCCACGGATTTTGGAAGTGTGGCAACGATCTGCATAAAACAATGAACTGTTTTATATAGGGACGAATCGCACACATTTAAGGTGTCTATAAAGTTGTTGGGCTGTTTTTATTTTGGCATACTCAAGCAATGTTCATTGGTATGCATATGCTTATTCATACATAAGTATTTCCTAGTTGCCATTGTCGATCACATTCTTATACAGAGCCAGAGCGACTGGTTTTTAGTATGTGTGATGAAAATTTTAATTTTCGTTAGTTTTGAGCTGACCAATGCGATGTGTTTGTGGTACCCGTGGCGTGATGGTTAGCATGTCCACCTGCTAATCCAGCGAATCCCAGCAGAGGCAAAATGCAAAAATGTTTTTCTACGGGTATCGCCTTTCGCGAGGAATTGGCAAGTCCTCCGTTAGTAAATTCATTGCCATGAAAAGCGCTTTCTCAATTAGCCGTTCGGAACCGGCAGAAAATTGTAGGTCCCCTCCATTCCCTCACAAGGCATGGTTGTGAGAAGTGTGCTAGGCCCAGGGGCTCCTCGCTCTGTTGCGCCACCCTATTTATTTATTTATTTATTTAATGCGATGTGTTTACAAATATAAGTAGGAAAGTGAATTTTCATATATTTCTATCGCAGGTCCCATTTTATACGACCCAATACTACCTCCACATGTCCACATCAAGATATGCAATTTACTTACTCTAGAAAAGGGTGATCATGCTAAAAACATACCAAAACCAAAAAGTCATTCCAAAACATATGAACTACCTGCAAATTAACTTATCGATGGAAATGGATTCCGCATTTGGAAGGATTTTTTCAAAAATTTTTGACAGAATGAAATTTTCAGATGAATTTTATGCTTCCATGTTTTATATTTTGATTTTTGTTTTAAAAACTAGTTGTTATTTTTTTATTTCAAAAATGTCGGGGGGGGTTTCAACCCCCAAAACCCCCCCCTGCGTTCGCCCCTGATAATAGTTGATTCCATCATATAAAATAGAGTTCTGAGTTCTGCTCAAACGTCATCGTTCTGGCCTTAAATCACTATTATTTCTTAATCTAAACGGTTGGATAACAAAAACAGATTTCGAGAAAAACGCGTTTAAAGTTTTAAATACTATAAAATCATATGGCATAACTGTGGGGCGCGGCCGCAGAAGTTTAAGTTTGAGTTTAAGTTCATTTATTAAGTTGATTAATATAAATTGTAAACAAAAGAGTCCCTAGGACAGATCCTTGAGGCACATCATATTTCACATCAATTGATTCTGACACTACGCCATTGGCTTTAACTCTTTGCTTTCGATTTTTCAGATAACATTAATAAAATATCTCTATTGACTGTCTCGAACCCCCGCTTCAAATCCAAAAATACACAATAAACACTTCTTTTTTGGCAAGTTCTTCCTGACGAAGAAACAACTACAATATGGCAGTTTCGCACGAGTGTCCTTTTCTAGAACCTGACTGCAAGTTACTTTCAATATATTCATACAACTGCTTGAACACTACTTTTTCAATTATTTTTTCAACACAACAGCATAGCGTTCACAGGTCTAAACTCTTCACATTTTACCGTATTAACTATTTTTTCGATTGGTGTCACCAAAGATTCTTTCCAGGCATCAGGAAACTTACTTGTAGACAATGAACAGTTTATTATTTTACAAAGAACTGAGCCAAGGATTTCGAAATGGTCTGAGCAGATACTTGGCCTCATGAACTGAAAATCCCGTTTGTTTATTTATATTTCACAACTGTTGCTAGATTTCTATTTTATTTTTTTCCAAGCGGTATTTATGTTTGTATACGTTTGTTTTATAGGCTCTTCAATCATTAATTAAGTTCAAGGTTCTGTAAAAAAACCTGAATCTATGATGGCTCCGATTCCAAATCAATTGCAATGTATGCAGACAAAACATAAGATTCAGAACAAACCTGCAGATAGTTTAAGAAATTCCCAAACATCTACATCAAAAAATTTATCCGCTTTGCCATCAGGGGCCGTGATGGCAACATCTACCAAACGTATACCGCCATATGGTTATAAGGCCAGATTCAACAATCTATTGGAAAAATATAGAGTACTTCACAAAAATTGAAGGTTAAAGAGAGAAGAGTCGAAGAAGGAAAAAAAAAATATTTTGAGGTGAGTATCGGATGATTATTATTATAATAGGGGTGGCTTTAGTCTAGTACGTACCGAGTTAGGGCTTAAACTAAATTTTAACAGGTAGGGAGGCATTTCAATAGAATAAATTTCGAAAGAAAAAAGCGTTAGTTAACAATATTGCATATTTATTGGCTAAAATCATCATAAACTAGATTCACAGCTTTAATTAACTGCGCGAAAGGGTCTTGAAGCTTTTTTCCACATTTCTCCTCCATTGGTACACCACGATCCAATTTGGAAAAATTCTTGGAGTAATTGTCATTATAAAAATGTCGTTTAACCACTCTTCACCGGGACTCTATTCCTTGCGTGTGAGTCCCATCTTCTCCCACAAACGGATTGTCTGGGTCACTGTGATTCACTTTTTTGTGTATATATCGATGTTGCGATAAGCAATCATACGCTTTCCAACAATCTGTATGTATTGTTGTGCCCAAAGCAACATGCTTTTTTATAATGGGTATCAGCACCTTAAATAAAAACGAAATTAATACAATAAAACATTGTTAGTTTAAAAGATAGATACCTCGGCACTTCTAATATTATCTGGGCACACTTCTAGCCGCAGGTCTTGAGATCCGTCCTGAATCATACCCAAGACCCAATGACCTTTAACGCTTTAACCCGCCGTCATTTGTTGAATTTCCGCCGTCCAAATTTGCTTTCGTCTATTTGAACGACGCATCCAGGGCCTTCAATTTTCCCCTCTTCCTTGATTGTATCGAAGTATTGGTCAACCACTACTTCTCTACAAAAGCTGAACAAATCAGCTATTTTAGTACTTGAAATACAGCCAGACAGTAAAGTGGGATCCTCCCTCTAAAAATTTTTAATTGTTACTTATTAAATATTTATCTATATATTTACATATATAATATATATATATACTAGCTGTGCCCGCGACTTCGTCCGCGTGGAATAGTGACTTACGGCAGCATTCTTAATTTTTTAGGCTACTTATTTTGCAAATAAGACACATTCATGCGTTTTAGTAATTTATTGTTATTTTATTTTATTTTAGTATATGTTTGCACACGACGTTCTTATTTTTTCCATCTTTTGCGAAATAAAAAGGTTTTGTGGGATTGATATACGTGATTCTGCCACATAAGGTTGCCATGGGATTTTTTTCTAAACGAACACCTGCAACTCAAATCAGTGGGAATTAAAGGAAAACGGGGAATCGAAACGTTTTCTCCTTTTTTCGTTCCAGGCATTATTAATGCCGCATCCCAGATGTGTAATTTGTATCTGTGTACAATTCTGGATTACTCATTTTTGGCACTGGAACACCAACTTGCTGCCACTCCTAATAATCCTAAGAAATTGAGAAACTCTGTAGGGTATGATGTGACTTGCTCAGTGTCCATAATATTGTCTATTGATAGACATTCGCCAACGTCCCCCAATACGTCAAACATATTTTATTAGTTTATATGGTTAACTATCTCATTAGTCGGCGCCGAAATCGCCTTTCAAACAGCCATTCCCGATTGCCAATTATTATTTGAAGATCAAGATAGACATTTCTTCTCAGGTCTAATGTATTTTCGACATTTTGACAGAAATCACCCCGCAGTGAAAGAACTTTTATCGACCCAGCAGTCTTAAGGTTCCCGTTTACGGTGTCGATCCCGTAGAAATATAGGGATTACTTATTAAGCCTATTCTTTCCTCAGGCTCTAGGCTATCTCTTAATTAAATTCTATTTAAATCGGATCAGTTTTCTGGGCGGGAGATGGTAACAAAGAAACACGAACAGACAGAGTTAATTTTGGATTTGTAATATTAGTAAGGATGTCCATCTTCGGGTTCTAGACTATCTCTGTACCAAAATTCATATAAATCGGTTCAATAGTTTGGGTGGTAAATATAAACAAAGAAAAACAGACAGACAGAGTTAAATTCGGATTTATAATGTTAATAAAGTCTTCCATTCCCGTGGGAACATGAGGGCGTTTCCGGAGGATGACTTGAAGTTTACATTACTCGGGAATAGTGCAGTATTCTAACGGTGGACATTTTTTGATATGGGTGCTGTATTTTCCAAGTTCCCGTTCCCAAGGGAATACAGGGATAAAACATATTGCATAACATATATGTCCATCCTCAGGTTCTTGACTGTCTCTGTACCAAAATTCATATAAATAGGTTCAATAGTTTGGGCAGTGGAAGATGGTAACATAGAACGACGGACAGACAGAGCTACTTTCTATTATCTATTATTAGTAAGGACTCCCGTTCCCGTAGGAATATGTGGATGAATTAAAGTTAATGTTACTCAGGGATAGTGTAGCATTTTAACGGTGGAAAAATTTTTGAAATCGGTGTTGTAGTTTCTAAGTTCCCGTATACGTTCCCGTTCCCGTGGGAATATAGGTATAAAATATAAAGCTTATGTCCTTCCTCAGGTTCTGAGCAATCTTTGTACAAAATTTCATTTAAATCGGTTTATTAGTTTGGGCGGGAGATGGTAACATAGAACGACGGACAGACAAAGCTTCTTTCACACTTATTATATTAGTAAGGACTCCCGTTCCCGTAGGAATATGTGGATGAATTAAAGTTTATGTTACTCAGGAATAGTGTAGCATTCTAACGTTGGAAAAATTTTTGAGATCGGTGTTGGAGTTTCTAAGTTCCCGTATACGTTTTCGTTCCCGTGGGAATATAGGGATAAAATATATAGCCTATGTCTTTCCTAAGGTTCTGAGCAATCTTTGTACAAAATTTCATGTAAATCGGTCCATTAGTTTGGGCGGGAGATGGTAACATAGAAAGGTGATCAGACAGAGCTACTTTTGCATTTATAATAATAGTGAGGACCGGTTCCCGAGGGAATATTCGAATGAAATAAAGCCTATGTCCGTCCTTAAGTTCAGTCCAATCTTTGTCAAAATTTCAATTAAATCGGTTTATTAGTTTGGGCGGGAGATGGTAACATAGAACGACGGACAGACAGAGCTTCATTCGCACTTATTATATTAGTAAGGACTCCCGTTCCCGCAGGAATATAAGGATGAATTAAAGTTTATGTTACTTTGGGATAGTAAAGCATTCTATCGGTGGAAAAATTCTTGAAATCGGTGTTGTAGTTTCTAAATTCCCGTATACGTTCCCGTTCCCGTGGGAATTTAGGGATAAAATATATAGCCTATGTCCTTCCTCTGGTTCTAGACTATCTCTGTACAAAATTTCATATCAATCAATTTGGTAGTTTGGGCGGGAGATGGTAACGTAGAAAGCCGGACAGACAGAGGGACTTTCACATTTATAATATTAGTTAGGATTAGGATTATAATTACTTAGCCCCTCTGTATTATGCCGCATAGGGTTTCTTCAAATTTTGGGCACATTAATAATGTGATGTCATACAACTGAGTGAATCTTTGACTATTTCAAACATCAATAACTTTATTGTTTGCTTTTTATATATTAATTCAAAGATTGTTTAGAAATAATGATTAATAAAAATAAATAAAAAATAAATAAAAGAATAGCGTTAGTAAATATTTTAAAATGTCAAAAACCTCAGATTTGTCCTTTATCGGAAACAGTTCTGAGCAAAAGACACAAAACTTTCTCCGAAGGGTATAATATTATACGCAATGACGATGGTATAGGTACTGCTATCGTTATTGATCAGAAATTAAAGATTTATCAATTTTCATTTCATATCATCCATTCCTGCCTTTTGCTATAGCAAAATTCAATTACTGTGAGAATCATCAGTTCTATTAAAAGCCAAAATGTTTGTGTAATGTAAATGGAAATCGAAAAGCGTGGGTGAACAAGTGTAGGTCGCCAATACTTCTTCCAACGCATATTTGACTTCCGATTATACAAAAAAAAAAATTGCTGAATACAAATAATGGCAATAGCAATCGCGTTGAAATAAGATTAATTATGAGGCAAAGAAGGGGTTGCGTAGGCGAATCGATTTAAGTCTTGACTTGTTTGGAACAATGTAATTTCAACAACAACATCATAGCTTGATTTACTTTAATGGGATGGCAATGTATCATTAACATGGATGTTTAACAAATAGATACACCGGATAAAGTGAAAACTTTTTACACATAAAAGCTTCATCAATTGACTTCCATGAATACAGAAAGCCATTATTTATTTTAACATTTAATTGGCTCTGGTCATATAAATAAAGACACACTTTTGGTTAACTAACTGCCTGTTTTGATAGGAAATCATTTTCAAGTTGTTGAAGAAACCTCGTATGCAGACATGGATTTATTAATTTAAGGCAGGAGCGGACATTCATCTCAGATTTGCAACTGGGGATCTAAAAATAACTTGATTATCATAGCTAACTTAACTGGGACTGTACACTGTACAGCACTGGTTCTGAGTTTTAATTTTAAACTACTTTTACTTAGGCTAAAATCTGAAATAAGGTGGTAAGGGTTGTAAAACCTTTTCATGCGAGCTATCAGCTAATGCAGGATATTGTTGGTTCTGTGGTGGTAGCAATGCAAAAACTCTAGATTACCTAGTTGGTGAGATCGTCGGCGATAGTGCTACGTGGGAGAGCAAGGGAGCATCAATTAAACCTGTTGTAAGTTTATGGAAAAATACTTAATCTTTGTTGATCCGTCTTTGAGAGTGTTTGAAGATTTAAAAGACGAATACGACTTCCTTGAGGGGGTAAATGAAAGTGATCGAAACTTAAGATGATGAGTTGTTTTGATAGTGGCAATGTAAAGCTCATGGCTTTTTGAAGAATCACTAGGCACATAACATAATTCGAAGATTGAAGAGTGTCAAGCATTTGAACAGCTTGCTGCGATGTTTCTTTATTGTGGGTAGTTTGGAGTTCTTCGAGAGCCATAGCATTGACAATAGGTGGATAAATTTCCTTGAATCTCATAACGGCTTCATGCTTGTGAACCCACCGTGTTTCACACCTTTCCAGCAGAATTTTTTGATTTCCAGCTGGTAAAAGCTTCCGAATTCTACCATTCACGTCAGCAGTGCGTTGAGCAGGATGCTTAAAATAGGAACCAACAAACTGCACGATCCCAACGCAATTTCTGCTTGTGAATACGAATTCATCGTGTTCATTCAAAGAAATTGAAAATGATAACAAAATGGAGTAAAAAAATAAGAGACAGCAGTATTAGAAAAGCTTAAATTCGAATTTTTTCAGCGTAGGCGATAATAGTAAATATTTTTTTGGGAATTTGTTATTTTTTTACCAGAAAGTTGTAAACCACTGTCTACTCTACAGAAAAAGAAATGTTTTTGTTTTGTAATGACTGAGGCTCTCTGGATCTTCTCAAAATAAAGCGAATCTCAGAAATAGTCCTAACTTTTGGATTTTACAGTGCTGCTTGCTGCTACTACTGCTACACCATTGTGTTCAGGCAGTTAAAAAGCAGCGCCCGCTATAGCATTGCAAAATGTTTCAGATTGAATAAAAAGATTTATATGGGTTCTTTACCACAGAATCGAAAAGATTTTAGAGGGCACACAAGACACTTGAAAAAAATGGGAAATGCTCTATGAAAGTTTTTTTTAATACTACACCTCCTCAACATTGCAAAATAATATTTGATTTAAATAAATAAAACAAGAATGATGAAATAAATAAACTAAGTGCTCAAAAAATAAAATGCATCTAGAAAGATAAATTTAATTTTTTTGGCTGAAAAAAAAAAATTTCTATTTAATTTATTTCACGTAATTTATTTAATTTGTCTTCATTCAAATTTCTTTGCCGTGAAAACGAGTTGTGTTTCGCTTGACCGGAAAGCATAGATATTAAAAGTAAATTCTAAATTGAAACAAAAGAAATTTTTCAACAAATATATGAAATATTTTTTTGAAAATGTCTTCATCTACTTCTAATTCTGTATCCATTAATATACAGGGTGATTCGCATAAGGTGTGACAAAAAGATAGGGTGTGTAGGTTGGACCTAGACAAGCAAAAAATCGTATGGGAGGGGGGGTCCATTTTCCCCCGTTTAGGTGGGAGGGGCAATTTAAGAAATAAATCACTAAAAATGGGAAAAAAAATTATTTAAAAATAACGGTAATACCTAAAGAGTTGTGCTATAGCATTTTGAAAAGCCAAAAACTTAAACATTGATTAAAATTTAAAAATAAGTTGGTCAAATAAATAGTTTTTAAAATATTAACTTTCAAAATCAAAATTTTGAAAAAAAACATAATAAAAAAAGTAAAACAAAATAAATCCAATTTTGAATTGTTGAACCTACCATAAACATGGTTGATTGCATTTATTTACTCCATGAAAGGATCTTAATGTTTCTTCTCCACTGATATTCTACAATCCAAAGTGGAAAATCATGGGAGTAATTATCATTATAGAAATGTCTTTTGACGACTCTCCACTGAGACTCAATCCTCTGTGTGTGAGTCCCATCCTCTGCTACAAAAGGGTTATCCGGGTCACTATGGTTGACCCTTTTGTGGATATACCCATGCTCGGATAAACAATCATAGGCCTTCCAATAGTCTGTGTGGATTGTTGATCCCAATGCCACATGTTTTTTTATTAACTCCGTTAACTTCTCAACAAAAGTATTGCTCATTTCCCATTCCCAGTCGCCTCTGTCTGATTTAATCAACTACAAGAAAAGATAAAAACTTATGTGTTTTAGAATATAATATACATACATACATACAACGTTCAACAGTACCTTAAGGACTTGAGCTGTGGTAAGAGAATTTGCACAAATCGCACACACTTTGTACATCCTCTTCGCTCTTACTAGACTTCAAAAGCTTGCAGACGACAATCAGAGGTTCCAATGGCTTTGTCACATCAGTCGACTGCAATTAACACCAAGACAAATTATGTCATTGCATTAAAGCACTTTCTCATCCATTCTTTCAAACTGAGTAGAAGGAACAGCTTGGGACCCAAATTCAGTCGTTGCTGCCCTGCTAGCATATGCCCTGAGTTCAATAAGTAGCAGTTGGTCTATCCTCTCGAAAGTGCTGCTTATCAGAAACTTAGAGCAGACTTCACATTTGTTCAGCTTCTTCGTGAGCTAGCCAGCTGCAAGGCCAGCATAGTAAAGTGCTGCTACCGTCTGCATTCGCTCACTTGGTTCTTTTTCAACCAGTGGTGAACCGTTTACTTCTTCCATATCATACTTTCTGCACTCATCACAAGGGCAATATTCGTCATCATCTTCACTGTCGTCAGGAACTTCTTCAACGACTGGAGCTACTGGGTGTACGAAATAATCCTCTATAGTTTTTCCAATGTTCGACATCTCCTTGTTCGTTGGTTCTTTTAAACTTAGCTCCTTTGCCCAATCTTGTGTTCCGATGAGTGACTTCGCTCCAACATCTTCGTATCCCAAATGTTCTGCTGCGCTTAAATGTTGGAACATGATGAGCTTCAAGTCACGAATAAACCTCCATACCGGTGGTTCCTTGTAAGTCGTTAGTTCCTCTATTATTTCGCACCATTGAGAAGAGGTTCTCTGCAACATCAGTCTTGAGGTGCGCCAACAAAAATTGTTTTGTTCCTCATTCTTCCGATGTTCCCACATCTGAATTATTCCTATCAGTGTTTGCTTTAATCTCTTAAAGCAAGGTGGAATTTCATATTAACCGGTGATTTTCCAGTCTGAAATCTAGTCAATTTAATAAATCAGATACTCCTAAGTGTCGGAATCATCCGATAGAATTTTTTTGTTCGGGTTTTTGAAATACAGTTGGCCAGTGTTGAGAATATCGAACGGAACATTCATTCGTTTTATGAATGCAGCTGTAGAGTGTGCCACTTTTTTCCGCCACGGTCTGGTAGACGTTACACTTAATCGCACACAAAATTCCTGTGTACACAATAAAACTGAAAATTTGTGTAGCCAGTTTCACCGAAAACTCCTGGAACGGCTTGGTGCTATATGAGCTCTTTTTGGCTTATATCAAAACTGAAAGTCCCCATGGCAGTCTTCTTTATATAATGTTCTTATAACATCCTAGTGAATAATATCGTCCTTGATTTCTATTTTGTGTTTCACTGGGATGTTTTGCACTCTCTAAAACAGGTGACAATAATCGAAGAGCAGAAAAATTTTGTTATTGCCTTTTTCTTTTTAGAGCTTATCCAATGATTAGAAATCTACTCCGAGGGTCTTGTACGACAGAATATTGTTTGTGTCCTGGTCGCAGCTTGTCGCAACTACGTTTAATCCACATTCCAGAACTTTATCTAAGGCATTCTTCATTAATTTTGTCAGCATTCCTGCTTTTGGTGACCCGACGGACGTAGTAAAGTAAAAATCATTACTTTGGAAGCTATTTCGCTGCCGTCGCCATATTCCCCAAAGTCAGTGTATCCGTACTGTATGTCGTCTTTGGAGCTGTACTGTTTTTTCTGTTCAACGCTCATTTCGTCGAACAGAGTAGTACGCACTTTTTATCCATATCTGGATATGTACCAGAGATCCTAATAGTGCGGTATAGCTTAAGGTCGTCAGCAAAAAGAATACAAAAGGAACTGCTAAATATTTTGGGAATATCATTAATGAAAATTAGAAAAAGTAATGAACCCAGGTGGCTTCCTTGAGGAACACCAAAGTGAGTGGACTTCTGAGAAGGCTTATGCACGCTGAAGACTTTGCGTGAAAACTTCGTTTCGGCAAAGTTGTTTTAAAGGAAGAGTCGGGAAAACTTTCAAAGTAGTTGGAGCGCTAGGAGTTTCAGAAGAAGAAGAACCAGCTAAACGGCTCATGTTGGAAAAAAGGAATAAATTCTCTACTGCACTTATATCGACAGAACTAGTAGCCGATTTTGGTTCAGAAACAGCTGCTTCAGAAGTTGTAGCTGGATTCTGAGTGCGATTCTACTGCTTTAAGCTTTTCTTTTTTCTTCCGCATCCATTATTCGCTGACAGGAACGTTCAATAGCAACATCCGTGCAACAACAAATAGTTGGTGAAGTAATCGAAAGTGCATATTTGGACAATACTCACGAGTAGACTGAATAGTAAAGTCCTTTTCATAAAAATGATCACAACACATGGTAGCCGTTTTAGACAGCCGCTTGTCAGTTGAAACATTACCATGCTTCAACCAAATCTTTCTTCTAATTAATTTTTATTTATTTTATTTTTACAAAATGTACACAGTTCACTTACTAAATAAAATAGCACTTATGTTAACATTAACATTAAACAACTTTTTTCATTTGGTGAATTTATACACTACCGTGTCACTTTACTTCAATAAGACCCTAATCAAATCGAACATAGTTCTCTAGAGTCCCTTCTCTACCGAAATTGAAAAATAAATTGTAATATTAATAATGATAAGCAATTATTAAATACAATAATGTCAACTTTACGTTTTGTATATCAGAAATAGAAAAAACACTAAAGACGAAATAAAGAAAAATGAATATCGATAGGATAAAATTAATAAAAAAAATAATGAAACTAATAATAATGATAAAAATAATGTTTTAATATAGTTTTAACAATAATACAGTTAGACACTCTAGCTTAAGATGAATATTTTGTTTTTCAATTCAAATTCTCCAAATAGAACTTCCACTTCAAAATTTGAATTTAATGATTCTGTTTATTTTTACTGTTTTTTCAATTTAAATTTTTCAAAAAGCACTTTCACTTTCACACTCGCTTCAAATATAAATTTAATGTTTTTGTTTCCTCTCTTGATAATTTTTTCAATTTAAATTTTTCGAGGGAGCACTGTGAGGTTCTCATTTTGGCAGAATGGTATTCCATGGAGAACAATATCCCCTGCAATGTTTCTCCTAGCTAAGGGGCCAGTTATAGCGATCAGGAAAACGAATCAGGAAAAATTTTCAAATGGAATAATAACTATGTTTTCGTTGCAATTGAATAACAAATGTTATACCAATCAATGGCAAATCACTCAAAGAATTTTTTGTGCCCAAAAAAGATATAATAGAACAAATATTTTGTGTTTTATTTGTATTTTTCTATTTTCCTGTTCCAATTCCATCAGGAAAATAGAAAAATACAATTTTAAGGCAAAGTATTGATTCAAATGAACATTTCCTTGACAAAAAAAATTCTCTGGGCTGTTTACTATTGATTGGTATAGCACTTCTTATTCAATTGTAACGAAAACATAGCTATTATTCCATTTGAAAATTTTTCCTGATTCGTTTTCCTGATCGCTATAACTGGCCCCTAAGGAGTCAATGTGTACTTTCAGTGATTCAGTCTTATCGTGTTTCGTTTCCATTATCTGTGCTAATTTAGTTTCACAACAAAGAACTAAGTTGTTAATTTTTTATATTTGTCATTGAAATCTTTCTCAAGTCGTAAGACGCTTTCATCAATTTTTAGGTTATTATTTGGCATTTTGATTTTAATAAATTAATAGAAAAGAGTTATGACGATTTTTATGCGTACTTTGAAGTAATTATTTTATATTACGTATAAAAATACTTTGGAGTAAGACAAACTTTAATTGAACTATAAATTTAAAAAATTTATAGCGGAGCTAGTTTGACGCTAGACTTGACATATCGTGTATTGTAAAATGTACTGTTTTGATAGTTAACATGTTCAGATTATTAAGACACTTAACGGACTTACCGCCATTAAGAATTTTTTTTAATCAAATTAATCTTTGATTTTTATTTCCCGACGTTTCGACACGGTTACACACGTCGTGGTCACGGTAGACTGTTGTATGGTGGGTGGGTGTTGTTATTATTCTGCTCTTTGTTTTGTTCTATTTCGTAAATTATACCGGTGCAATTGTACCTACCTTGGACATGGTTGCAACGGCAATTCTTGTTGTTGTGACTGTATGCTTATTTGCGCACAAGCAAAATTAATATAAATATGTTAAAGAGCTTTTTACCATTTATCTGGAAACTGATACCAGGGGAGAATCCATTTTTCAGGCAGTAGAACGTTTTTTTACCGACAAAGCTATTTCATGGAGAAACATTATTTCTTTACCATTTATCTGGAAACTGATACCAGGGGAGAATCCATTTTTCAGGCAGTAGAAAGTTTTTTTACCGACAAAGCTATTTCATGGAGAAACATTATTTCTGTTGCGACCGATGGAACACCATCTATCGTGGTCGTCATCGTGGTTTTATAGCTCACATAAAGCGACAATTGCCTGATGTACTGGTGATTCATTGCGTGATTCACAGACAACATTTAGTAGCAAAAAATCTCAGTCCTAGATTGCACCAGTCTTTGCAATACGTTATAAATGCGGTCAACAAGATTAGAAGCAACTCATAGAACTCTCGGTTATTTGCTAAGCTTTGTGAGGATAACGACCAAGTCTATACTAAGTTACTTTTGCACACTGAAGTTCGCTGGCTTTCAAGATGTGCTTGCTTAGCAAGATTTTCAGCTATTTTCGGGTCTGTGTTGGAGTTTCTAAATGAAAAAGATCCGAATTTGGAAGAAAATCTGAAAAATTCTATGACGGATATTTATTACATTACTGATATCTTCGACATGTTCAACAAAGTCAACTTGCAGCTGCAGGGTGACGATCTCAACTTGATCAAAATAAAATCAATTATAGCTGCGTTTGTGGGAAAACTTATTCTTTATAAATAAAACTTAAGCAGAAAACAATACTTTCAGTCCTTCAAGACGATGTTATTTTATCATATGTCGCTCACTTGGACGCGCTTCACAAAGATTTTACCAAAAGGTTTGAGGATCTTTTGAACTAACAAATTCCTGAGTGGGTAATAAATTCGTACAGTATAACAGCCATGAAAGAAGCCGATGTGATAATGAAAGAAGTGGTGACCACCATCCAAACTGACGAAGGGCTTAAGTTAAAGTTTAACGCAGGCTATCAGAAGTTCTGGTTGCAACGCAGCATTGAAACTCAATATGCTGCATTGTGGATTATTTCTGAAAAATATCTCATCACTTTTCCATCATCATATTTAGTTGAAAAAAGCTTCAGTGTGGTTGCAAACATTTTGACGAAAAAAAGAAACCGTTTGAAAGTCAACGAACTTGCATTAATAAATTTTGAACTACACTTCATATTTATTGAACTTCATACCTGCTATCATCGTAATGTCATGTTTTATTGTTATCTCAAAACATTTTCTTTCTGCACTACTGAAGAACTTTCTTAGGTACTAGGTACCTATAAAAGTAGCTAAAAAACTTGAGACAGGATTTTTTCTGACATTCTACGGTGTCAGTTCATTTTGGAAAAGGGGTCTGTGGCTCAAAATAGTTTGGGAAGCCTGCTCTAGACCATACATCTTAACATACCACTTTGTTTAGCGGAAGGCGCAAAGAATCTTTCACTGGTTTATTATCCGACTAGCTGTGCCCGCGACTTCGTCCGCGTGGAATAGTGACTTTCGGCAGCATTCTTAATTTATTAGGCTACTAAGTTTGCAAATAAGACACATTCATGCGTTTTAATAATTTATTGTTATATTATTTTATTTAAGTATAATATGTTTGCACACGACGTTCTTAATTTTTCCATCTTTTGCGAAATAAAAAGGTTTTGTGGGATTGATACACGTGATTCTGCCACATAAAGTTGCCATGGGATTTTTTTTCTAAACAAACACCTGCAACTTTAAGCGTCTGAGCCTTATTTATAATGACAAATCAGGAAATTAAAGGAAAACGGGGAATCAAAACGTTTTCTCCTTTCGCTGTTCCAGTCATTTTAAAATTTTTATAGTGCCGCATCCCACATATGTAATTTATAGCTGTGCGCAATTCTGGATTACTCATTATTGGCACTGGAACACCAACTTGCTGCCACTCCTGATAATTCTGAGGAATTGAGAAACTCTATAGGGTATGATGTGACTTGCTCAGCGTCCATAATATTGTCTATTGATAGAAATTCGCCAACATCCCCCAATATATCAAACATAATTTATTAGTTTTTGTGGTTAACTATCTCATTAGTTGGCGCTGAAATCGACCTTTCACTCAGCCATTCCCGATTGCCAATTTTTATTTGAAGATCAAAATAAGAAGAAGAAATCTCTTCTCAGGTCAAATGTATTTTCGACAGTTTGGCAGAAATCACCCCGCAGTGAAAGAAAGTTTATCGTGTCGATCCCGGAGAAATATAGGGTTTACTTATTAAGCCCATGTCCTTCCTCAGACTCTAGGCTATCTCTGAATAAAATTCCATTTAAATCGGATCAGTGGCCTGGGCAGGAGATGGAAACAAAAAAAAATTAACAGACAGAGTTAATTTTGGATTTGTAATATTAGTAACGATGCCCATTTTCGGGTTCTAGACTATCTCTGTACCAAAATTCATATAAATCGGTTCAGTAGTTTGGGCGGTAAATATTAACAAAGAAAAACAGACAGACAGAGTTAATTTCGGATTTATAATGTTACTAAAGTCATCCATTCCTGTGAAAATATGAGGGCCGTTTCCGGAGGATGACTTAAAATTTATATTACTCAAGAATAGTATTCTAACGGTGGACATTTTTTGAAATGGGTGCTGTATTTTCCAAGTTCCTGTTCCCATGGGAATACAGGGATAAGATATATTGCATAACATATATGTCCATCCTCAGGTTCTTGACTGTCTCTGTACCAAAATTCATATAAATAGGTTCAACAGTTTGGGCAGTGGAAGATGGTAACATAGAACGACGGACAGACAGAGCTACTTTCACACTTATATTAGTAAGGACTCCCGTTCCCGTAGGAATATGTGGATGAATTAAAGTTAATGTTACTCAGGGATAGTGTAGCATTTTAACGGTGGAAAATTTTTTGAAATCGGTGTTGTAGTTTCTAAGTTCCCGTATACGTTCCCGTTCCCGTGGGAATATAGGTATAAAATATAAAGCTTATGTCCTTCCTCAGGTTCTGAGCAATCTTTGTACAAAATTTCATTTAAATCGGTTTATTAGTTTGGGCGGGAGATGGTAACATAGAACGACGGACAGACAAAGCTTCTTTCACACTTATTATATAAGTAAGAACTCCCGTTCCCGTAGGAATATGTGGATGAATTTAAGTTTATGTTACTCAGGAATAATGTAGAAATCTAACGGTGGAAAAACTTTTGAAATCGGTGTTGTAGTTTCTGAGTTCCCGTATACGTTCCCGTTCCCGTGGGAATTTAGGGATAAAATATAAAGCCTATGTCCTTCCTCAAATTCTGAACAATCTTTGTACAAAAATTAATTCTAATCTGTTCATTAGTTTGAGCGGAAGATGGTAACATAGAAAGGTGATCAGACAGAACTACTTTTGCATTTATAATAATAGTGAGGACCGGTTCCCGTGGGAATATTCAAATGAAATACAGCCTATATCCGTCTTCAAGTTCAGAACAATCTTTGTACGGAATTTTATTCAAATCGGTTTATTAGTTTGGGCGGGAGATGGTAACATAGAACGACGAACAGACAGGGGTTCTTTTACAATTATTATATTAGTAAAGACTCCCGTTCCCGTAGGAATATGTCGATGAGTTAAAGTTTATGTTACTCTGGGATAGTGAAGCATTCTATTGGAGGAAAAATTTTTGAAATCGGTGTTGTAGTTTCTAAGTTCCCGTATATGTTCCCATTCCCGTGGGAATATAGTTATAAAATGTATAGCCTATGTCCTTCTTCAGAATCTAGACTATCTCTGTACAAAATTTGATTTTAATCAGTTACGTAGTTTGGGCAGGAGACGGTAACATAGAAAGCCGGACAGACAGAGTGACTTTCACATTTATAATATTAGTTAGGATTAGGATTTATGCTCCTGTAGGAGTCTCCAATCCAACCGCTCGTTACTTCAAATATTCAAATTAAGATTCAAGAAAAATACCGAACTTCACAGATCGACCGCAAGAGTGCACCTAATAACTCGTCTGCAATCAGCCCACCATTTTACATATTTTTCATTTACTTTGTCATTCTTTGTTCTGCCTTCAGCGAGTCAAGTGCCTTCGGCCTTCGTGCCTTTTAATAAAGTTATAATTTTGATATTGAGTTTCATATTTAAATCGTCGACACGCTCCTAAATTGGTGACCCCGACGCGTACGCCGACTATTAATAGTGCAAAAATGCCCGGTACTAATGAGCAAACAGCTAGCACAAGCGCTAAAACAGATGCTCCCGAAGAAAATCCATTGCAAGCGCAATTAAATCAAGTACAAGAGCTCCAGCAACAACTACTTTCTCAGCAAGCACAGACACAGGCATTGAGTGGTGCTGAAATTGAATCTAGCCATGCTCGAGTGCGACCACCACCATTTTGGCGAGAAAATGTGAAGCTATGGTTTGCACAGCTTGAAGCGCAGTTTACGTTGGTGAATTTGCGATCTGAAGCCCGAAAGTTTAACATCGTCATCGCACATTTGGATCAAACCACAGCCACGGAAGTGCAAGACGTAATCATCAATCCACCACAAGGTAATGCATATGTCAGATTAAAAGAAGAACTTATTTCTCGTTTGGCTCCATATAGAGACAAGCAGATCAGGCAAATGTTAGATAGAGAACAGCTAGGTGACAGAAAACCGTCTCAGTTTCTTCGACGCTTAAAAGACTTAGGTGGAGGCACAATGACTGACGATGCTTTGAAGGCAATTTGGATAGATAGATTGCCGGTCCAAACTCAGTCAATACTTGCAGCACATCCTCCTGGCACAGACGAAAATCCAACAAATTTGGACAACCTTGGTCTCATTGCAGACAGAATCAACGACGTCATCCCACAACACCAAGTTGCCAGCACATCTAGTCACCCTGAATCCGCATTTTTGAGCCTCACGCTGAGAGTAGAACAGCTGGCTAAGCAAGTTGAGGGCATGTACGTGAACCGTGCAAACCAAAATCGCAGGCCGATAAGATCAAGGTCACGCTCTCGTGAGAGGCAACACAGAAGCCCAGCACCGAATTCGAAAGAAAGTAAAAACAACACTTACAACAGAAATCAAACTGGTTATTGCTATTCTCATCGTCATTGGGGACCCAAAGCAAGAAATTGTCGCCCACCGTGTGATTTCAACCAGCAGGCGGGAAACGAGAACGGATGTCATTGATGGCGGTAAATGACAGCCCAACTTCTAGTCTTTTCTTCACGGACAAAACGTCAAAAATGCAGTTTTTGGTAGATACAGGCTCGGACGTTTCTGTGTTTCCACACACCGGTTCGCGCCACAAATCAAAGCCATCTGACTATTCTCTTTTCGCTGTAAACGGGACTGCGATTCCAACCTACGGTTTTCACACTTTGCAGATGAACTTAGGACTGCTCCGAGATTTTACATGGCGTTTTGTGATAGCTGAAGTCAGCAAACCTATCATAGGTGCGGACTTTCTAGTTTTCTATCAACTTCTAGTGGACGTTTCGCACTGCAGATTGTTAGATGGAATAACGGGACTCTCCACACTAGGTTGCCATGCATATGAAATTTCAGCTCATGTAAAATCTGTTTCTGGAACTTCAAAGTCCATCGAGTTGCTTAAACAGTATCCCAGTTTGACTCGACCAGATGGAAGTTTCAAGGACATTCGACATTCTACCGTACAACACATCAATACGAAAGCAGGTCCGCCAGTTAGCTGCAAAGCACGACGTTTAGCACCTGATAAGATGAGAATCGCCAAAAGTGCGCTCGAGACAATGCTCAAAATGGGAATAGCTCGTCGTTCCGAAAGCTACTGGTCATCGCCACTTCATCTCGTCCCCAAAAAGTCTGGTGATTGGCGTCCGTGCGGAGATTACCGCTCTTTAAATGACCGTACGATTCCAGACAACTACCCTCCACGGAACCTACAGGATTGTACAGCTAATCTCGCAGGCAAGAAAATTTTTTCCAAGATTGATCTGGTAAGAGCATTCAATCAGATCCCGATCGCACCAAAAGACATCGAGAAAACGGCAATTGTCACACCATTTGGACTCTTCGAGTTTAGGTTCATGACGTTTGGACTCCGTAACGCCGCACAGACTTTTCAGAGGTTCATCGACGAGGTCACGAATGGTCTCGATTTTTGTTTTCCCTACCTAGACGATATTCTAGTGGCATCGACCGATGAAGAGCAACATTTTCATCATCTTCAAACTCTTTTCGAACGACTCAACAAACTTGGCGTTGTCGTTAATGTTGCTAAGTGCGAGTTTGGTAAGTCTAAAATAACGTTTTTAGGTTATTCAGTCTCAAGTGATGGCATACAACCACCCGAAGAACGAATCCAGGCAATCATAGATTGCAAACCTCCAGCTACAGTTAAGCAACTACGAAGATTCCTGGGATCCATTAACTTCTATCGAAGTTTCGTGAAAAACGCAGCCAGCCTACAAGCTCCACTAAACGAGTGCCTGAAACTGAAAGGACCAAAAAAACAAAGGTAATCAAATCATTACTTGGACACAACCACTGTTACAAGCGTTTACTGCTTGTAAAGAGGGACTTATTAAAGCCGCTTCGCTAGCACATCCTGATCCGACATTCGAGTGGGGACTTTTCACTGACGCATCAGACTGTGCCATGGGTGCAGTCCTTCAACAGAAAACGTCAATTGGTTGGCAGCCTCTGTCATATTTTGCCAAGGATTTCAATAATTCTCAACGTAAATACAGCACATATGACAGGGAACTATTAGCAATCTACTCAGCCATTAAATATTTCAAATTTATGTTAGAAGCCAGAAATTTTACAATATTCACGGACCACAAGCCTTTGATGTTCGCCTTTAAACAAAGTCCAGAAAAAGCATCACCCCGACAGTTTAGATGTCTTGATCTCATTGGTCAATTCTCTACCGATATCAAACACATCGCTGGAACGGAAAACATAGTAGCAGATACTTTATCTCGAGTTGAAGGCATCAGCAAGTCGGTAAATTTCGAAGAACTCGCTGCGTCTCAAACAGGTGATATAGAACTTGAAAACATTATAAAATCTGTTTCTGCATTACAGATCCACAGTTCCACTTCCAAACTCCCAACTGCATATATTTTGTGATGTGTCAAAAGGTGTTGCTAGACCATTTGTAACACAACGTTTTCGCCCTCAAGTTTTCAATTCTCTGCACAGCTTGAGCCATCCTGGTACAAACGCTTCAGTTAGACTCGTTACATCTAAATTCGTCTGGCCTTCAATCCGCAAAGACTGCAGAGTATGGGCAAAGGCATGCATTCGCCATACGCCATACGTCATCTGCCATTGGAAGCTTCGAACAAACATCATCGAGGTTCGAGCATATACATGTGGACATTGTAGGACCACTTCCATACTCTCGAGGATTCAGATTTTGCCTCACTAATGTGGACAGGTTTTCCCGCTGGCCTGAAGCTTACCCTTTAGAAGATTCTACAGCTGAAACACTTGCAAGAACTCTCTTCGCTAATTGGATAGCACGTTTCGGAGTTCCACTCAAGGTAACATCTGACCGTGGCAGACAATTTTTGTCTGATCTTTTTCAGGCTTTGACAAAATTGTTTGGCATCAATCATCTGACGACAACTGCTTACCACCCCGCAGCTAATGGCATGGTTGAAAGGTTCCATCGGCAACTGAAAGCCGCTATAAAGTGCAACGAATCACCAGCATGGGCCGACGAACTTCCCGTTGTACTGCTTGGACTCCGATCATCATACAAAGAAGAACTAGAAGCCACTGTAGCCGAAATGTTGTATGGAGAACCCATAAGACTCCCCGGTGAATTTTTGTCACTACGAAGAGATAACATCACCGATCCGACAACCTTTGTGAACCAACTCCGACACCATTTTGAACATCTAACACCAGTTCCAGCATCTCGTCATGGCTCAAGAGCAATCTTTGTGTTCAATGAACTTTCTACCGCATCCCACGTTTTCATCAGAAGAGATGCAGTCAAAATTGGACTACAACAACCATATGAAGGTCCATTTCCCGTCGTGAAAAGATCAGATAAATTTTTTGTTCTAAAGATTCGTGGAAAAGACACAACAGTTTTAATCGATCGTTTAAAACCTGCTTTTCTACTTTCAGTCAATAAGGACAACAGCTATTCCAGATCAGAACAACCATCATCTTTGCCCGTGTTTCCGGCAACATCTGATGACGTCATTTGCAGAAAGACTAGATCAGTGAGATCCGTTCGAATTCCAGAAAGACTTGGGATACACAAGGACTAACTCTTATCCTATCGTAACAAAGTTACTGGAAGGGGAGTGTTGTAGGAGTCTCCAATCCAACCGCTCGTTACTTCAAATATTCAAATTAAGATTCAAGAAAAATACCGAACTTCACAGATCGACCGCAAGAGTGCACCTAATAACTCATCTGCAATCAGCCCACCATTTTACATATTTTTCATTTACTTTGTCATTCTTTGTTCTGCCTTCAGCGAGTCAAGTGCCTTCGTGCCTTTTAATAAAGTTATAATTTTGATATTGAGTTTCGTATTTAAATCGTCGACACGCTCCTAAGCTCTACATTAATATTAAGTAATATTAAAACGTTAAATAAGTCGAAGAGAGCAAACATTAGTCAGAAAAAATTCATAAATGTTGCCACGCTCTAGACCATACATCTCAACATACCGTTTTGTTTAGAAGGAAGGCGCAAAGAAAGGTTTATTTTCCGATTTATGCTCTACATATTCATTAACATCGATCCGCACATCACACCAGTTGTGTTTTACAAAACTATCTTCAAGCCACCAAGGAAAGCTGTAACTCAAGCAAAAGATAATAAAGTACCACCGAAAGTTCAACAAACAATTTAGTTGACCAGGGAGCCAGCATCTAAAGCCATTTTGATACGAAACAGCTTTGCTGACTAGTTTGTCAAAGAAGGAAACCTTCAGTTTCAATGGAATAAATAATTAAATATGAAAACATTGAGACTTTGAGTACCTAATTTAACATTTAAATTAGCTCGACATCACAAGTACGAGTATTAATTAACAAAAAAAAACCTGTTTCCATTTACAGCTGTTAAGAAAAGTGCTTAACTTAAAAAAAAAACAACCAAAACAAAAAAACTTTAAAACTAGAACAAACAACTTAACACTAGAGAAAAAAACCTAAATCTAAAGATCACCCGCCAGTTCCTCGGCCAAAATCTCCAAAATTCTTTTTTGGAAGTTGATTTGCCGTTGTATATTCTCAATCTGCTGAGCGACACTATCGAAAAATATTTCGATTGGTCTCCTTTTCTTTTGCACCTTCTCGATGGCGGGCGTTGAGCACCCTTTCGAACGATTCGGGCATCGGGGAGAGACTTCCTTCAACAATACTCACATTCAAGACGGCCATCATTTAAGCCCATCGAGGGACTTACTTCCGTGACTGGGTCTAACTCTACCTTAAAGTTTCCACAGTCACTGAAATTAAAAAGGAAAATAATAAACCATTAGCTGGCGTAATTTTTAAAGAATTTGAAAAATATTTACTCTGCTGGAACTCTTACGTAAGGAATTAAAAACGTCAGACTTTTGAAGTGGATCCACTTCACTGACTCAGTTGCCGCAGACCCGCTGGGAGCATTTGTGTCCATCCTAAAACACGATCGGTTAAGATGTCAACTTTTTCTGGCATTCTTCGGCTGTTGTTAAAAATAAATAATGTTATTAGTGAAATAATAACTATTTTCTGCTTAAACTTGCCTGATTTGCCCAAAATGGAAGAAATGTCCTCCCATGCAGCCTGTCTTTGATTTTTGTTGCTGTACCCTGTACGCCGGGTGGTCTTTGGCGTACAAACAAATGTGGCTCTTCACCTTCATAATTGACTTCGTCTCGAACTCTCTCAGTTCGGTTTTCTTGAGTCTTTTGTCCTCTTAAGTATTCATTTCAAACCAGTGATGCCAGATCGTGAGTAGTTACCCATTTAGTGGGTATTTTATGTCTCAAAAATAGCTAAAAGGGCAGAAGAGCGTTTTTTTGCCTTCTTGAAGGGATATTTTGATTCTATACAAAATATTTGATAAAATTATACATCGCTGACGAAAAACAAAATCAAATCTCTGAACGAATTCAGTCACGTCTCTAACTGAATGCGCTTATTTTTACTATTTTGGATCTGTTCCACGGTTGTCAGTTTTATATTTCTCTTGCCCACGTTCCATTTGATCACATTGTAGTGTTTGTAACATGGAATCTATCCGTGAGAAAGCTTTTCTTCAATCAGTAGACATTTTGCATTAATACTTAAAGCTGTGTTAGTGCAAAATACCTCTTCTCAAAGTTAGATTCGTGTAAGTAGGTTCTTTGCAAATTTCAGATTAGCTTCTTGTTGGTTTTATTCTATGATGAAAAGAAACGTCAAATCTCAAAACAACATTTCGTGTCCATTCCATTTAACATTTTGATGATTGAATGATTGTAGAAGTTTTTTTTCGCGTTAAAAATTTTCGACAGTGGTATGTTTTCTTTTCTTTTAATTTATGTTCCAATCTTCCAATACAACTAACGCTGCTGCAATATTTTTAGTGAAATGGCAAACAAGAAACGATTTCAAGCTAGTTGGCTAGAGGAGCCAACATTCTCTTCTTGGCTGAGGCCAGTTGCGATGGACAACTTCAAGGCGTCGTGTATAGCTTGCGGTACAACATTTCTCTGTGGAAAGAGTGAAATCGTGCGCCACAGTTCTGGATCCAAATACAAAGCAAATTTAAAGTCGATCAAGATGACACCTGGCATCCAAAAAGTATTTTCAAAAAAAGATAAAGGCACTGAAAAAACAAAAGCGGCAGAGATAAAACTATGTGCTTTTTTCGCAGAGCACAACGTGAAATTCAAACTGAAACAACTGAAATGTTTACCATTCGGTTAAAAAAAATAATTTATTATTCTCACGAAAGAAGTTACAACTAGAACCAACAATTCTTCCTGTTTGAAATACACACGATTCTTTTTTCTTCCTCGTAGCTGTCAGTGGACCAAATAGAAATTGGAACCCAAATAATTGGAACGATTTGTTCCATTTTGGCTCAAAACACAATCAGCTGATACGAAAAATGAAATTGCATCAGGATATTAGAAAAATGCAGTTTTAAGGGGCCAATTATAGCTATCATTGAATGCCCATCATTTTACCAAATCATTGGAATTTTCTGGCAAGTCGGTTATAGCTATCATTTTAATTCCATCATTGAAGATTTTGTTCTTGACATACGTCAGCTGATTTCTGATTGTCTGTTTATCTGTGCATTGCCATCAAAATTTTTAGAAAATTAAAAGTGAAATTGTGCATAAATATAAAAAAATTATGAATGTGATAAAAAGAAAAAAATTACTGCTAGCATTTTTAATTTAAAATTCGATGAGAAAAAAACGAAATATGCGAATGTACCAAGTACATCCATTATATCGCCCCCGAAAACTCCATGGGGAGTATTTTACGTTGTTTTATCGTCTGGAAAAATATCCAATGAAATTTTTCGAATACTTTCGGATGGATAAGGAACAATTTTACTATATTTTAAACCTTATTGAAGATGAAATAAAGATAAAAAATAATCTGTTTCGAAAATTGAAGGATTACATCACTCCAAAGAAGAAACTTTGCCTCACACTACGGTAGACATACATTTATACATATTTTATTGAAAATGTTCATGACTTATTTAATTAAAGGTTCCTCGCAACTGGATCGAGTTTCGCGGACCTTTCTTTCCGTTTTCTGATGGGAAAAACAACAGTTAGAAGTTGTATTATAGAGACAGTCAAAGCAATCTTTTTTTTTTTTTTTTTTTTTAACTTGTAGGGTGAAGGTGAAAATTACCTTTACAAGCACGTCGACCTGAAAGATCTTTTGTGCTGTTCCCTTAGGTTTAATTACACGAAGTGTAAAGGTTTGTTCATTCGAAGCTTAGGTCATGTAAGAACCTAAGAATCTTCGAGGAAGAGGTGTTTCTGATATCAAGGGGACAGGGGAACCCTTTATTGAATATTTTAAGCCTGGATCTAGCTAAGGCAGGGTATTCACATAAAATGTGTTCAGCTGTTTCTATGTCTTCAAGACAGAGACGACAGGTGTCATCTTGGCTGATGCCCATGTTTTTAAGATGATACTTGAGAGAGCAGTGTCCAGTGAAGAAGTCCGTAAGTAACTTTGCGTCACGTTTGCTCATGTCAAGAATTTCTTTCATACGTTTGTGGGATAAGTCAATGAATAGTTTTGACTGACGATGGCCATTTGAGTTGTTCCATGTGCTGATCATGTTCTATCGTTCCCAGGTAGCTAATTCGTTTTTAAGGCTACTGATTGGGAGACCACAGTAGGGTTCAGGGCCTTTGAATTGGGACTGAGAGCCAAGTCTAGCAAGTCGGTCAGCCTCTTCGTTACCCGGTACGCCTTCATGACCAGGCACCCATGAAAGAGTTATTTTATTATGAGTAGCTAATTGAAGTAAACAAGTCAGGCAGTTCCAAACTAGTTTGGATTCGATTTTTGTCGAGGACAGAGCCTTTAGTGCTGCCTAACTGTCAGAGCAGATTAGGATGCTTGATCTTCGGAGGTTTCTTCTAATGCATTCCCTAATACAGAATTCTATAGACATTTCCTCTGCCTGAAAGATAGTAGTTGTGTTACCAAGGGATGTAGATGATTTAAAGTTGGGACCGTAAATCCCTGCACCTACACCGTTGTTTGTTTTTGAACCGTCAGTATACCAGATGTATTGGAAGTTATTTGTAAGAATTACAGGGTTCTTCCATGCTAAGCGGTTTGGAAAGATTACTTCAAAGGGGTGGTGTAACATTATGCGTTTAGGCATAAAGTCCGAGGAGTGTGCTGCAGGCGATTTCAGTATTGGGAGCACCTGCAGAATACTCATATGTCCTTGTAAGTTTTCCTTCCTTGAGTAATTAGTGAGATGAAGCTTTAGTCCGCTTAGTGCAGCAGTCTTCTTTACTCTTTGATGTAGCGGAGGAAAATTTAATAAACTTTCTAACGCTAAAGTTGGGCAGGTGCGCATTGCACCTGTGATACCTACACAGGTTAGTCTTTGTAACTTTTGCAAAGATTTGCGGGCATAAACTTGTTCTGTTTTTTGCCACCAGACCAGCGAAGCATAGGTTATGATGGGTGTGATAATAGTGAGGTAAGTCCAGTAAATCATTTTTGGCCTAAGTCCCCACTTTTTACCAAAAAGTCTAGAACAGGCCCAGAAAGCATTTGTTGCTTTTGCTATGGTTTTGTCTAGATGTGGTTTCCAATTGAGTTTATTATCCAGGGTTACTCCTAGATATTTGACCTCTTTGGAAAAATTAATTTGAACACTATTTAGGGATAGTGTTTGGAGATCGATTTTTCGTCTCCTGGTGAATGGAATGATGACTGTTTTGGTGGGGTTGACCTTAAGCCCTTCTTTGTTGCACCAGTCATTAACTTTGTTCAGGGCCCTTTGCATACGGTTTGTGACCTGTGCTTCTTGATTGCCTTGAATAGAGATGACTAAGTCATCATCGTAGCCTTGTGTATCAAGGCCCAGCTTATTGAGGTCATCCAAGAGCTGATCTATTACAATTGACCAGAGCAGGGGAGATAAAACACCCCCTTGGGGACAGCCTTTAACAGCATTAACTGTTATTGATGTTTGACCTAGTGTTGTGGAGATGATTCTGCCACTTAACATAGAGTCAATCCATTTAATGGTTGGTGTGTCAATTCCTTTGACAGTTGCAGCGGTTTGAATTGACAAATACGTAGTATTGTCAAAGGCGCCAGAAATATCAAGAAAAGAGCAGAGTATGATGTCTTTCTTAGCAAACGCAGTCTCAATTTTGCTTACCAGCTGATGGAGAGCTGTAACAGTGGATTTACCCGTTTGGTAAGCGAATTGGTTAGCATTGAGAGGATTTGCTATTAAGGCCGTATTGCGAATGTGTAAATCAATCACTTTTTCCATGACCTTTAGAAAGAAGGATGTGAGACTGATTGGTCTGAAGGATTTTGGGTCTGAGTTTGATCTATTGCCAGCTTTTGGTATGAATACTACTCTCACCTTTCTCCAAGTTTGAGGGATGTAGCTTAATTCAAAACTGGATCTATAGATAAGTATAAGTGAGCAGATTATGGTATCAATTCCATACTGCAAGAGAGCAGGAAAGATACCATCTTCCCCGGGCGCCTTGAAAGGTTGTTGGGAGGATATTGCCCATTTAATGGAGTCTTCGTTAAAAATTTTTCTAGCTAGACTTCTTGTTGTGCTGTTAGGTGTAGTGTAACTCACATTTGTGGTTAGTGATTGATCAGTGGTATGTATACAGTCAGGAAAATGAGTGGCCAAAAGTAGGCTCAGAGTTTTACTGTAACTTTGGGTAAAACTACCATCCGATTTTTTTAAGAGACCAATACCATTGTTATGATCTTTAGCTAAGGCTTTTTGAACTCTAATTGAAGAAGGCAAGTTATCGATACTTTCACAGAAGTTTTTCCAGGTAAGTCGTTTTTGCCTTCTTATCATCGAGTTGTAATTCGTTAGAGTTGTTCGATATTCGCTCCACGAATTGGTTCGTTTAGCTTTGTTGAACAACTTTCGAAGCTTTCTTTTTAACTTCTCCAACTCACTGTTCCACCAGGGAACATCGCGATTTGAGTTGATCTGTCTAATGTGACAGCTGGACTCGTATGCGCTTGTGATTTGTGAGCTTAAGCGTGTTGCTTCCCTTTCAAGTTGATAAGGAGAGTCAATGTTTTGATAGGATGGTTCAAATCCACAACGAAGTGTTTCTGTGTAGAGATTCCAGTCCGTGTGTCTTGGTACCCTATTGTTTTCTATATTGTTGGGATTCGGCCTTGACAGATCAAATCTGATGTGCCGGTGGTCCGAGAATGATATCTCTTTCGAGACATGCCAAAGCAATCAACATGCATCTCAAAAAAATTTATATGCCCAGAATGCAGTGTCCAAAAGATTGGCAAAATATTGCTGAAGATTTTTTAAAATTTTGGAACTTCCCGAATTGTTTAGGAGCAGTCGACGGAAAACATATAAAAATGTTTGCTCCACGGAACTCGGGAAGTTTCAATTTTAATTATAAGAAGTGTTTCTCAACCATCCTCATGGCAATTGTAGATGCAAACTACAGATTTGTTATGGTTAGTATCGGAGCCCATGGATCAAATTCAGATTCCACAGTTTTTAGCTCGAGTCATTTTGGAAGGAATTGGATAGGTGATCCTGCCAATTTAAAAGTACCAGCGGATGAACCACTTCCTTTAACAACAGATCCCCAGCCGTATGTGCTGGTTGGTGACGAGGCTTTTGGATTAAGATATAATCTTCTAACACCGTACCCGGGAACTTCGCTGAGCGAAAAACAGCGTATTTACAATTACAGGTGTGTATTAAGAAAAATAATTTTTGAGCAATTGAATAAGAACAAAATAAATTACTTACAGACTTTCTAGGGCAAGGCGCATCGTAGAAAGCGCCTTCGGGATACTTGCACATACATGGAGAATACTTCTTAAACCATTAGAAGTTCAACCCTCTGTTGCCAAGCAAATCATCCTGTGCTGTTGCATCTTGCACAATTATCTACAAAATGCACCTAACCCACAAGAAGTCTTTGACCCATCGCAGCCACTTGTTGACAAGAATGCAACAACCTGCTTCAAATGCTGTGAACATAAGGACTAGGTTTGCCGACTGGATGGTCAATGAAGGAAATGTAGACTTTCAGTATCAAAACATATTTTAAAATTTTTATTTTATTCCTTGTATAAACATGAAATCGGTTATTTAAAAAAAAATATTTTTTACTTACATTTCCGTCTTTTTTCTATATACTGTTAAAAAAAAAAAAACAAAAACATTAATTCTTTTAAAAAAACGTAATTCATTTATTCCTTATACTAAAAAAACAAAAATTTGAACTTCACACTTACATACTATATACTTAAAAATAAAAAACCAAAAACAAAACATTTCTTCATAAAAAAAAAATATCACAATTCATTTTCCAAAACATTTGTACATATTTACATATTTACATCAAGTAGTCTTCAAGCTCTTCGGCCAAAATATTTAAAATTTTTTGCTCGAAACGAACTTGCTTTCTTCGGCTGAAGTGCTCAACTTGCTGAGCGATACTTTCGAAAAACGTGGCAACCGCACTTCGTTTTTCTGAATTCTCAATGGCCGAGAGAACCCGCTCCATAGGCTCATTAACATTGTCTGCCTTCCTTTTTCTGCCACGACCACGCTTGGAAGTGGAGGGGCAGTTAATCGAAGTGGATGCGGTTGACTGGGGAGAGTAGATATTTTCATCATCCACTTCTAACAATTCCTCCACTTCCAACACTTGTTCTTCAATCTGGTTCGGCTCTTCACAATAGTTCCCACAGTCACTAAAACAGATACCAAAAAATAAATAAATATACACTGAAATAACATAAAATAAATCTCAAACTTACTCGGCTGGAACCTTGATGTAAGGCGTGAGAAATCTCAAGCTTTGGAAATGAATCCACTTGTTATAAGTTGTGGAGCCTGAACTACTGGGGACATTGTTTTCAGCTTTGTAATACCCTCTAAAGGTGTCGCGAAGAGTGCACCACTTCTTTTGGCATTCCTCAACTGTAATAAATTGTCAATTCAAAAATAAGATAATAATAATTATTTTAATATTTAAAGTATTCCAAACTTACTTGTTCTGGACAAAATGGAAGAAATATCTTCCCACGCAGCTTGCCTCCGTTGTCTGTTGCTATAAAACGGATCGTTTTTAGCGTACAAGCAGAGGTGATTCTTTACCTCCATTATTAGTTTGGCTTCAAACTCCCTCACTTCTTGTTTTTTTAGAATTTTTTCTAATTGGCTGCTCATTTTGTCCTGGAGAAAAAGAAATGAATAATTTAAAACAAAAAAGTATAGAAATTGTTTACTCACAAACACGTCTTTTTCTTTTGATCAGAACAAACAGCCACCAACCAACAGAAATTTATTTCATTTGATTGATTTCATGACGAAAAAAAACATGACAGAATTCCATCATGTGAAACGAGAGAAATCGAAACTCTCCAAACTGGAACGATTTGTTTCACTTTTTGACACTACGAGTCAGCTGTTTCGAAAAATTGATTTTCATCATGGAAATAGAAATTTACATTTTTAGAAAAAAATTAATGTGCGTTTGAACTTTTTTTTGTCAAAAAAAATTCTTTGAGTGATTTCGGATCGATTGGTACATAATTTACGTTCCTGGCCAAAAGATAGCGTCCAAAAAATCTATTCAAACATTTCCCATGATACGATTCAATGATAGCTATAATCGGCCCCTAACAGAAAATAGGTATTTATTCAATTATACGTTTCTTGGGTGCAAAATATTCTTTGAGTCATTTGCCATGGATTGATATAGCATTTGTGTTTCAAATCGAAAGAAAAACTAGTTTCTGTTCCATTTTAAAACTTTTCCTGGTTCGTTTTCCTTATCGGTTAACTGGGGCCCAACTCAAACCAGAAGCAAAGGCAGAAACTGACAATAAACTCACCTCAAACTACCTTGGGAACAATAAACAGCAAAGCTTTCAAATTGGATTTGGAGGACATCAACATGAGGAACAGACTGGACACTAAGCTCAACCAACTAAGTGAATGCATTCTGACAACGGTGTTGATCCCGTTGGTGAACCAAAGCAAGCTGTTGGCTGGGCCCTGAACATAACACCGCTAGTAATTTGATTTGGCTTTCTGATTGGAATCTACACTTGTTGACTTAACTGGATAGCGTCTGCTTTCGATCCTTTGTTTAGTTCAGTAACATAAGGGGGTTGCGATCGAATTTCTTGTCTGTGTACGCTCACACTGCAAAATGCAGGCCAGCTGTTTTGGCATTGAGTGAAACCCAGGTGGGTGTTGATTCTGATTCATCAGAGTTTAACCTGCCTGGTAATAGCTTAGTGCCATTATTCTTCTCTTCTCATGGCCTCGCCGTTTATATTCGGAATGATATTGCTTACCAGCTTCTACCACAATACGGCCTCTATTCTAATACGAACTGTAACCGCCATCCTTAGTACATACATATTAAACATCATACAATTTTAAACTATCTGAAAATCATTGAAATGTAAACAATAATAATAGTTAGCACATTTTTTTTGAATTTAAAAGTGCTCAAAGCAGCACATTTTTGTCAATATTAAAATAAGTTATAATGTGCTACTTTTCCCTATAAAAGGACGAACAAAATGTTAACTAGTCGCAGTCTGTTGAATAAAGCCATTGTTATCATACAACATTACGTTGGAGAAACAAACTTTTTTTATTTTAACCTGCTGCTTGAGAAACATCACCATTGGTTGTAGACAGGCTGGACATATATTGGTCGCCTGGCTCTTCTGCTTCTATAATAAGAGATTACACATTCGCAACAAGTTGAACGTAATATACGGTCGCTTGGCTCTATTGATCTCATTACCCACATTGGCATCGCATCGGAATTCGGAAGAATTCTTTTAATCCACAACACAACTGAATACGACCCCCCGCACAGTGCTAGCCACACTTCAGAACTTTAATTTCATGTGGTTAAAATTCACCGTCCGTAAACATGTCATTCACTATTGCTTTATCTATAGAAGCCCCAATTTAGATAGCAATTCAACCTCTATCGAGTTTGATGCGTTATCTGAGTCCATGATAAAAATTGTTTCCATTTATTATCACACTGAAATCGCAATTGCGGGCGATTTCAATGTAAACATTTCTGGTTGGCTTCGACATTCTGGCCAGACAACGACCGAAGAAAAATGTGTTGAGATCTTCGCTGAGTTTAACGAATTAACTCAACTTGTTGATGAGCCCACTCGAGTTCCTGATATTGAAGGCCATGCGGCCAACACTCTTGACATATTTCCCACTTCTCATTCCAAAAATACAGGGTTGTAGTATCATCTCCTCTAGGCAAATCGGACCATTGTGTCATATGGGTAGATTTTTCGTCTTCCGTCACGGTAAAAAAAAGATAAAGTCCCCAAAAGAACTGTGTGGCAATACGAGAAAGCCAATTGGCCTGAATAATTTCTTTCGAAATTTCAATTGGTCATTGTGCTTTCTCGACGGAAACGTTGATGCATAAGCTGATATGATATCTTACGTAATTCTCAACGTCATGAGAAATTTTGTTCCTCACAGAACAAAAAGTATCATCCAAAAAGAGAATTCGTGGTTTGATTCAAGCTGTAAAGAGGCGATT
Source organism: Melanostoma mellinum (assembly GCA_914767635.1). Lineage (NCBI taxonomy): Eukaryota > Metazoa > Arthropoda > Insecta > Diptera > Syrphidae > Melanostoma > Melanostoma mellinum. Next base: position 80,209,495 of record OU612059.1, on the reverse strand, counting down.
CGGGATAGAGAAAGTAGTTTTCGAAAATTCAAAGACAACCCTACAGTATAAAATCGAAATTTGTTCAAACGGGCCAGAAATATCTGTAATGCTCAAATAAAAAAGGCTAAGTTTTTACATGACCAAAAAGTAAGGCAAAAAATACTGATTTGTCCAAAAGAAAGCAAAAACTGTTGGTCTTTTGTTAAGAACATTAAAAACTCGACCACGTCATCGGTCCCAACAATCGTCTTCAATGACTCTCCGTATGTCAGTTCCATCGACAAAGCCAATTTGCTGGCAGCTCAATTTGCTGCCAACTCGACCCCTCCTCATAGCATATTGGCTCCACCTGAGCTCGAGTCTGCAAATTCTTTGATGAAGCAGATATTTTTTCGAACTCGCTCGGTTGCGAGAGTCCTCAAAGATCTCAACATACATAAATCCGCTGGTCCAGATGGTATCCTCGCTGTTATTCTGAAGAGGTGTTCTTCTACGCTGGCAGAACCTGTGCGTAAACTTTTCCTTATTTCCTATTCTGCTGGGGTTTTCCAGAGCAGATGGAAAACTGCATTTGTCCAGCCAGTCCCTAAAATAGGCGAATCTTCCTCCCCTTCCAATTACCGTCCAATTGCACTTACGTCCCTTCTTTCCAAGGTCATGGAAACGTTGATAAACCGTCAACTTATGAAATATCTTGAAGAACGAAAGCTCCTTAATGACCGTCAGTACGGCTTTCGTACTGTCCACTGGTGATTTGATGGCATATCTCACCGAAAAGTGGAACCAATCTTTACATTGTTTTGGAGAAAGTAAGATTATTGCGCTTGATATTTCTAAAGCATTTGATAGAGTTTGGCATCAGGCTCTTTTATCGAAAATGCGTGCTTTTGGTATCGATGAGTCTCTTCTTCGTTGGATTAGAAATTACCTTTCCGACCGTTCAATATAAGTTGTATTGGATGGCTTCAAGTCTGATACCCATTTCATAAATGCTGGTGTGCCCCAGGGCTCCGTTTTGTCTCCGACTATGTTCCTCATTTTTATAAATGATCTCTTGTCTGAAACTTCTAATCCACTTAACTGTTTTGCTGACAACTCGAACCTCAGCTTTTCAAATTCGTTTCCAAATTCACGCCGCTGCTCTTCGGATGTGGAACTGGAACGGCTGCGTTCATTGAATACTGATCTTGACAGCATTGTTACATGTGGTCTTAAGAATCGAGTAGAATTCAATGCTTCGAAAACTCAAATCTGTCTCTTGTCGTCGAAGCTTAACATTCCCCTATTGCCACTTTCCATGAATGGTACCTGCATCCAAGAAAATAAAAATTTTTAAGAAGACATAGAAAGCCATAACAAAGTAAAACTAGCCGTTACCTTCTACAAAAGACCAGATAATAATAATTTAATTAATACCAAAGATGTCCGACTTCTACTATTCACAAGTTTTGGTCGAACCTATTACAGATCGTCAAAAAATGTTAATTTTTATAGAAAAAAAAAAGAAATTTTAGTAGATCAAGAAAATAACGTTTATGAATATCCCGTAAAAAGTAACTCTAAACGAAACTTAGTAACAATAAATGACAACTGTATCAATAATATTATGAAAACGAAAGAAGCAATATGAATTATAATGATGACAGACGATATTGAAGTAAAAGAAATTATTTCAGGAATTATTTTAACAAAGAGTTTGGAAGAAAAATACATAGAACACAATTGTAACAAATTAAACTTAAGCTTAAAATGAAACGATTTCATAAAATTCAAAAATTGTAAAGTTTCCATTAACAATAAGACATTCGAGAATTATGAAAAAAGAAAAGGAATGAAACAATTATATTACCTAATTTTATAACAAAAGTGAGACAAATTAAAATTTTACCAAACATAAAATTTGATGAATTATATCAAAAAAATATACCTAAAGACTAGAAATTATTGAAGAAATTTCAAAACAGAATAAAACTGTTAACATATCGTCAGCAGCAACAAATATATTAATAATCATAATCGCTTCAGTCGCTATGTACATAAATTCTATGGAAAAGAACAAACAAAGCTACTATCCCCATTTCGTCAGAGCCTCAATTTAATGGTGGGGGTGTCACACATAACATTCCCCTTTCGCTAAACCCTCCAACAAATTCCACTCCGTCATCTAACGCAATCAGCGTTATGTAAAAAGATATGTCTTAAATAAACATTCCTACATCCCATGCACTACGTTGCACTATTTTTCCTTTTTAATGTTCCCTTTTTAATGCCCAAATCAGCATTGAAGAACTGATAATAAATTATTATTGGTCGCTTCATATCCTCATTTCCCACAAGAATTCCAACCTTTTCAAGGGGAAAACCTTTTCAACTTTCTAAACGAACATATTTGGACCAACGCGACGCAGCACTGGCGATATGTACTCGATAAGTAAATGTAAAGTAGAAACCTAAGTTAGTCTTAAGATAGATCTCAAATAATGGCCATCGTTTATAAAATATTAAAAGAAGACTTTTTTTTATTTTTGTATTTGAAAAAAAAAAAACGAAGTTTAAAACTTATAACCTGATAAAGATAATAGAGCGCCATGTATGGCTTATGACTGGCGACGCAGGCGCCATAGACAAGTGGTCGTAGATAGATACCACTTAGAAGCTGCCGGTGGATTATATGCGCGGTAGGGAAATGTTTATTTTACGTATTTGTTTTTATTATACTAAACCGAACACGTGAAACCGAACACAAATAACATGAACATTAATTAAATGAACTAAAGAAAACACCTTAATGTTTCCACACTTTTAGTTTTTTCTTTTTTCCGCGTTTAGCTTCAACAAAAATCGATCAAAAACACGTAGGTACCTGAATGCATTTCGGACTGCATGCAGTCCATCATCAGCATCACGACTGATTAAATCAGTGGCATCTTCTTTAGTATTGGTGATTAGATGAGAGAAAAGAGGCTCGAATTAATGTTGCCGATATCAGCATTGATAGAACGGCTATCTCTTTGCTTGAAGTAACTTTCATACGCGTCCAATTTTCTCTCATCTGTTATTTTTTTTTTTAAACTCACACAGCTTGCGTTAACATTGAAGTGGTTAAGCTCTAAGACAGGGTTTCCAAAACTATTTTGAGCCACAGACCCCTTTTCCAAAATGAACTGACACCGTAGACCCCAAAGCAAAATCACTTTAAAAATCCTGTCTCAAGTTTTTTAGTTACTTTTATAGGTACCTAGTACCTAAGCAAGTTTTTCAGTAGTGCAGAAAGAAAAGGTTTTGAGATAACAATAAAACATGACATTACAATGATAGCAGGTATGAAATTCAATAAATATGAAGTGTAGTTCAAAGTTTATTAATGCAAGTTTTCAAAAATCATGCTCTTAATTGAGAATAAATTATTATTTCTTGATTTTAAGAATTAATGCGATGGATGAATTTGGTGACTTTCTACCAATCTAGCTAGATCTGATTTAATATTGGTAAGTTGCAGCCTCAAGTCTCCGCGTTCGTTGACTTTCAAACGGTTTCTTTTTTTCGTCAAAATGTTTGCAACCACACTGAAGCTTTTTTCAACATATGTAATATGATGGTGGAAAAGCTATGAGATATTTTTCAGCAATGTTCCACAATGCAGTATATTGAGTTTCAATGCTGCGCTACAACCAGAACTTCTGGTAGCTTTCGTTGAACTTTAGCTTAAGCTCTTCGTCAGTTTGGATGGTGATCAACATTGTCACTTTGGCTTCTTCCATGGCTGTTGTGCTGTACGGATTTATTATCTACTCAGGAATTTGTAAGTTCTAAAGATCGTCAAACCTTTTGTAAAAATCTTTATGAAGTCGGCCAAGTGAGTGACATATGATAAAATAACTTCGTCTTGAAGGATTTCTGTTGACTTCGACAAATACGGAAACTGTGAGTATTCTTTTCTGTTTAAATTTTGTATAGAAAGAATAAGTTTCCCCACAAAAGCCGCTTTAATGGATTTTGTTTTGATCAAGTTGAGATCGTCACCCTGCAGCTGCAACTTGACTTTGTTGAACATGTCGAAGATATCAGTCATGTTATAAGTATCCGTCATAGAATTTTTCAGAAACTCCATAGCTGAAATAGCTGAAAATCTTGCTAAACAAAAGTAAGTTAGTAAAGACTTCGTCGTTATCCTCACAAAGCTTAGCAAATAACCGAGAGTGCAATGAATTGCTTCGAATCTTGTTGACTGCATTTATAACGTATTGCAAAGACTGGTGCAATCTAGGACTCAGATTTTTTACTACTAAATGTTGTCTGTGAATCACGCAATAAATCACCAGTACATCAGGCGATTGTCGCTTTAAGTGACCTATTAAGCCACGATGACGACCAACCACAGATGGTGCTCCAGCGGTCGCAACATAAATAATGTTTCTCCATGGAATAGCTTTTTCGGTAAAAAAAAACTTTCCACTCCTGAAAAATGGATTCTCCTCTGGTATCAGTTTCCAGATTAATGGCAAAAAGCAGCTCTTAGCACATATTTTCATCTTTGATATATCGCACATATCCTAACAACAGAGCTTCATTGCCGGGTAATATAGACTCGTCTCTAGGTGTGCAATATTGCTTAAAATGTTTTCCACGTCGCGACCCATTTCGTCTATTCGTCTGTGACGGTGTTATTGCTCAAGAGTATTCTTTTTATAATATCTTGAGCGGGCTTATGCAAAACATTGCAATGGCTGGAAAAATAAGATGCTCACCAATTGTGTGAGGCTTCCCCGACTTCGCTATCGGCAGAGATATATTGTAGGAGACTCTCAAGCCATCAACGTCTTGCATAGAAGATGATGCAAACATCGATGTTATGGACGGCCTTTTCTCCAGTTTTTCCTTAAGTGCTTGGAAAAATGATAATGGTTTACTTTTTTTGTCAACATGAACTCTTGATAAGTGGTCCTTCATTTTTGAAGGCTTCGTGGCATCGTTACTAAATATTTTTTCAAATATGAGACACATCGGTAAGTGTTGATTTGATGGAGACGAAATAAATCCAAACTTTAAGTAGTCCAAATTGTATTGTGCACATTTTGTTTTTCGTGTCTGCAATCACACCGCCAATCTTAAGCAAAAAATGTTTAAAACTATTACTTATAATATCACATTTATATAACAGTTTATATGTTATACATGTTTAAAATGGTAAAAAGTTTTTTGGTACTTACCCTGATATTTTTTTAATAAAGAAATATATGATAACGCAATTTAGGTAATTACGTAAGTAACTATACACTTTGTATATTCTATTTTAATCACTTTGATTTATTCAATTTATTTAACTGTGTATTATCACTTTAAAATCTTCCAATTTCAAAATCCAAATGAACTCTCACCCTAGGTACCAGCTTCTTATATAGTGAAATATCAGGAGCATGTTTGAACCGAAGTTTATCTTATACTCAATAGGGACACTACCTTTACAAATGCAACGCCTACTAGTTTATTTAATAATGGACAGCAAAAAATAAAAAAATAAAACCACAATCAGTGAAAACAGATCAACATTATTAATAACAACCCTTTCGGAATTGCGAAAATTTGAAGAACACACAATAGGTTTTCCCAGCACTTCGACCGTAAGATACACTAACCTTAAATCTTTAATAATAATCTTTATTAAACTACCTACCAACTGTTATTTCCGGGAAAAAAGAGTAAGGACTGGAAAACTGAATGTACCTCAATAAAAGTGTAATTACATAACTACCGATTTGTCGACAGGTCGAAAAGGATTTTTTTTTTATTTATAGAGTTGCAAAATTAACGCAACACAATCTTTAAAGTTTAATATAAGAAAATGTGTAAGGGGGTCGATTGCAAAACTTGTCGACCCTCAAATTCAGATTTCGTTTTTGTCGACCCCCGACCACTTTGGGAATCAATGCTCTAATAAGAGGTGGTCTGCGATAGCAGAACTTTGATTTTTATTTTGCTTGATATATGCACAATGTTCTTTAAATCGTTTTTCGATGGTTCTTTTGGTTTGACCATAGTAAACACCATCGCAGTCACCACACTTTATTGCACATATTCCCGACTTTTTCATGTCGTCAATTTTATCTTTCGTCGACCCGAGTAGATTTTTTAGTTTTGTTTTATTTGAGAAGGCTAATTATAACATTCAATCTCGAAATTTTTTTGATATTTTGTTTGTTAATTCAGGCACATAACACACTGAAGCTCGTTTAACTTCACTTTTTTCAATGTTTTGTGAAAAAAAAAGTCGACAATGAAGACCTTTTAATTTTGTTAGAATGTTTCCTTATCATTCTATCTACTAGACTCGCACTGTACCTGTTTACATCTGCAGCTTTTTTGATGTATTCATACTCAATTTTGTAGTTTGAAGCTGACAAAGGGAGTTTACACATTCTGAAAATCATTGAATGACATGCGGAATGTTTATGTTGAATTGGACAATGTGAATCACTTGTAATAAACCAAAGTGTACTTGTTGGTTTATGGTAAACTGAACATCTATTTTATTTTCACACGTTTTTCTGACTTCAAGGTCTAGATAACAAATTTTATTGTTTGCCTCCGTTTCAATTGTAAATTTAATTGTTTCGAATTCACAGTTTGAAACACTCAATGTATCTTCTATCTTATCTTTTTGCACTAGGTATCGAAAAAACATCATCCACATATCGACACCAGAACCTTGGTAATAGATTTCTATTTCTCAACCGAATTTCAAACGCTGTCATAAATAATTCCGATATTAGAGGACTCAATTTGTTCCCTTTTCAACCTAATAACACTTATCCCTGAATTGGAAAAAGCTTTGTTGCATACAAAGTTTAGCCACACTCAAGAAACAAGCTTTTTTCTCGTTACTTATAACATTTTTTTAGTTTGTAAGAATATTCTGCAGGTGAAGGTAGACGTGTAGTTTTTGTTACAAATTTTTAATTCCATACTTTCATAGTAAAAATGTCTCTGCGACGAAGGCATAGCAGTGGTGCGGCTATAGCAGCCAAAGTGATGATATTTTGATAGTAAAAAAAAAAATTATCGGCTGCGTGTAAACTATGATGTATTGGAGTTATTTCATTTTAATTAAAAATTGCGACTCAGTCGATGCAAGGCAGAGGAAATAATTTTAGTAGTCCACTCGAGCGAAAAAAACTGTGCTTTAACACCACGGCAGCAGTTTCTAACATTGCGTTGGCTAGGGAATAGAGGACAATACCATGAAGTTGCCGACATGCTGGGATATCTAAATCAACAGTTTGCTGCTGATGTGTACATCAGGCACGAAGCGTGACATTTTCACTTGCGGAAGCACTCAAAATAAAAACAAAAATTTGAGACTCAAATGAGACCCGCACTCCTTTACATGCCTTTTGGCGACTTTCGAAAAATTGTTCATGTCATTAAAACCACCACTTTTCCAAACACTTTTTTCATTGCTAATAAGGCAAGGCCAACATACATCCTGTTAGCCACGGAAAACTTTCACAAGTTGGTATTGAACAATTTGAAGTACACCGCTTTGTAACGGTGTTTATCTTTAAGGATGATTTCTGTCTGCCAACATCTGTTATAATTTTTTTTTCTTCGAACGACCTAGCCGAGAATGGTTTATGGAAAAAACTTTCTATTACACAACTACACGCATTCATATTAAATCAGGAAATAGTAGTTTAAATCCTTATAAGTCACCCATAGCCACGAAAATTGTTTAAAAACCACAAACCTTAAAACCAAAGCACTCTTTGTTTTCTGATAGTGAAAAAACTGACCTAGTCAATAAAATGAGTACTACCTACTCCTTTTTCAAAAGTCAAAAGGTCAGAAGTTTCAGCTGACATTTAGCTGACAGTTAGATTTTTCAGATCTTCGAACATAGATTTTCAGATAGAATAAAGCAGTCTGAAAATTTCTAAAAACAAAGTTCTAGCTGTCAAACAGAGTAATTTTCTTACTATTCATTTCCACTTTATTTCTTTCTTGGTTATGTTTGCACGTGCTACGCGGCTTTCTAAAAATTATAGTTTCCAATTTTAATAAAATGCCAAGATATTGGGTGCAATACCAAAATGAGAACGTCTAAGTGGACGTTTCTGAAGATGAATTTCTTCAGATACAAAATAGTAAGTTGAATTTCAAAAGAAACTAGAAACAAAACTATTCAATGTGAATTTTTTTAGATCCAGAATTTGCGAGGGCGTTTATGGAAACTAGTTTCGTGCACGAGGAATTTATTGATGGTACGTATGTATGTTTTATTTTCCTTTGGTAAAAAGTAATGTGTCTTTTTTGTAGGAATGGAATCAGGATGCTGTGGAGAAGATTTTAACGAAGTTCAAGAAGAAGTTGCAACCAGTGCAACGTGAGTAACATTTATAACGTTTTTCACTGAAATTCGATAGATTTACTCTCAAATCGAGAACTACTCCTTTCAATGGAACATGTTCTAAGGTTTTTTTATGTTCACATAAAAAATATCAAAATATAAATCCTTTCATCGACTTCACAATTTACACTCCCATTCCCGTGGGAATATGGTGACCGTTCCCGTAGAATTATGGGGATGAGTTACAGTTTATGCTACTCAGGGATAGTGTAGCATTCTAACTGTGGAAGAATTTTTGAAATTGGTGCTGTAGCTTCTAAGTTCCCGTATACGTTCCCGTGGGAATATAGAGAAAAAATATATAGGAAGATGGTAACATAGAAAGACAGACAGAGTGACTTTCACATTTATAATATTAGTTAGGATTATATAAAGATATTTTATTTATATACAACTTTTTCCCCAATTTTTAGAATCTGGAAGTGTTTGGACAAACAGCAGCACGTTATTATTTTTGGATGAGGTGCTAATTAGAAGGGATGAATTGAGAAACCACAAAAAGAAAAATAAAACCATTTTCAACGAGATTGAGAGTGAGCTGAAAAAGAAGGGGTATAACTTTGCGGCATCTGTACTCGAAAAAAAAACTGGCAAACCTGAAGCAGTATTATCACGGTATCGTCGACAACAACAAAAAAAAAACTACGACAGGGAGAGGAAGGATTTCCTGGATTTTTTTTTTGATATAATGTCTCAAGTCTTCCATAAAGAGGTAACAGTGCAGGAATGTCCACTGTTCAATTCGCTAACTCATAATAAAAAAATTCGTTCAACGCCTTACCCTTCAGCATCGACAAATCAAATATCTGCGTCGACAAATCAAATACCTGCATCGACATCTCGCATAACATCGAAATCCCAAATACCTGCATCGACATCTATCATTCCAGAATCTCAGCATCAACGCCATAAACCCGAGTTTCAAAATCATACGCACCAGCTTCAACTTCATACTTACCAGCTTCTACACCATATACACCAGCCTCAACTTCATACTTACCAGCCTCAACTTCATACTTACCAGCTTCAACATCACACGCACCACCTTCTTCACCATACACCCCACCATCAGATGAAAAAACAGGAATGTCCACTGTTCAATTCGCTAACTCATAATAAAAAAATTCGTTCAACGCCTTACCCTTCAGCATCGACAAATCAAATACCTGCATCGACAAATCAAATACCTGCATCGACATCTCGCATAACATCGAAATCCCAAATACCTGCATCGACATCTATCATTCCAGAATCTCAGCATCAACGCCATAAACCCGAGTTTCAAAATCATACGCACCAGCTTCAACTTCATACTTACCAGCTTCTACACCATATACACCAGCCTCAACTTCATACTTACCAGCCTCAACTTCATACTTACCAGCTTCAACATCACACGCACCACCTTCTTCACCATACACCCCACCATCAGATGAAACTAGTACTACGACCCCTTCTGCAGGTGTATTCGGCAGGGTCAGTAGAACTAGTAAAGTAGAAAAGGAGAGAAAAGAAGCTCTAGACATGGATGCAAAAAGATTGCAGATGGCGGAAGAAATTTTGCAATCAATGAAAAGGATGGAAAACCTCAGAAGAGAATATAATGCCATCGAAGCAGAGAAGCTGGCTCTAATGAAGAGGCAATTTATAATTCCAAATACATACTAATTTTTTTTGTTTTTTGTTTCTATTTTTTTTGTTGTTGTTTGTTTTGTTGTTTGTTTTGTTGTTTGTTTTGTAATATGTAGTTCTTTTTTACTCGTAATACTTTAATTGAAATAATAAGTTACCAACAATTTCTTTTGCATGTTTTTTTTTTCAATTTCTTTTATTTAATTTTCATTTTGAAAAGCTCTTATTAAAGCGTTCCGTTTTACTTCTCCAGCACTTCTGTTCCGTACATTTTGGGAACTCACTTCGGGAGTTTCAAGATCGTCTGCAGTTGCCATCAGTTGTTCGTTCAAAGGTTCGTCCTCTTCGTTAAAAAGTATTATGTGGCTGTGTAAAACAGCGGCCGCAACAACCATTTTTATTGCAGTATCTGGCGTTGCGACATCCAAATACTTAAGACGTTGGAACTTTCTTTTTAAAAAACCAAACGCTCTTTCGATGGTCACTCTTGCGCTGCTTAGAGACGTGTTGAAACGTGACTGAGCCGCAGTTAGGTGCCCATTGTCGCGAAAAGGAGTTTGAAGGCTTGTGGAAAGCGGGTAAGCAGAATCACCTACTAAGTGGAACTCTGGTGGAATGAGATCCGTTATTCTACTACAGAGCTCACTGATTCTTAACACTCTCGCGACATGCAGCCGTCCTGGTGCTCCAACGCAAACGTCTGTGAAAACTGTTCTTTGATCACAAACAGCTATAAAAAAAGGTTTCAAAATTTCTGTTTCAATTTATTGGTTTCATCTTATTACGGTTACAGTAGTCAATGGGCTTATGTTTGGGTTGCTTCATTTGGATATGGCATCCATCAATGGCTCCAATAATCCCAGGAATCTTTCCTTTAGATTTTTCTTGGAAGCACTGTAACAGAGATATTTTATGAACACAATAGACTTTCCCATCAATTTATCAATCTTTTGTTTCTTACGTTGGATATGTTCTCGTATTCGTTTCGAGCAGGCCACTTTACATAATCTTCCGTCAGATCATTTATTATTTTCACTATTTCCATGAAAATAGAATGTTCATGGCTTTTGGTTAGTTTGAACCTATCACCAGCAGACAAAAAACTTTCCTGCTTGGCCAACATCCAAACAGTAAAAAGTAGCTTCTTCTCTAAATCTGTTTTTCCTGCCACGGTTTCAACTTTCCTCAAAAAATCCTGTTAATGAAACATTTGTATTTTGGCTTAGTTTTTTTTTTTGTTAGGAAACTTATACTTAAACATTCTCGACTCATTCGAAAATGTTGTCGAAATTCTTCGTCGGAATACGCTGGAATGGTATCCTCATAAAAATTTGGATTCCTTGTGGCTTCATTCTGCAGGCCAAACATTTCGGGATCGCTCAATAGCCGTGAAGACACCATCAAATCGTTTTCTACATAGGCTGCTACTTGGCCTGCCGTAAAGAAAAAAAAACAGTCAAAAAATAAGAACGACTAGTGCACTCAATCTTACTCATTATTTCGTTTTCAAAATCCATTTTAACTCTTGTTTATTTTAATTTTACGTTTCAGCCGCGTAAACACAAGTAAAACCGAACTTAAGAAAAAAACTTGGCGTTTCTCGCTAAATAGCGTTCTTGACTGACAGTAGTAGTTTCGAAAATTTCGAAGTTGCGAAGAACGCGAGCAATGCATATGTGTAACGCATTTTAGTCACTTTGTACATTTGTAAAAATAATGTAATGCTCAACATGCATTCTCTGTTGGTTTGCTGTGGGGTATCTTAAGTTGTATGTAATTAGCAGACAGACCATGATTTATTTTATGTAGTTATTTTGGTAAAATATTATAATGTTCTCAGAATGATGTTGACATTTATTTAACGAGATAGATTGGATAAGAACAGACTGGTATTTTTTTAAATTCGTTAACGGAAGCACTCATTCCACTCAATATATGGACGCTTCGTCACTGGTGTACATCTACATTATACATAGAGTTCAAAAAGATTAGTAAAACTGCTTTGATTCTTGAAAATACTTTTAAATGTATCTGCAACGAAATCTGGTTATGTTTGAAATTTTCCATACTACTACAACTATCAACCAAAAAATATATATTGAAAATAATGCCTGAAAAAATAAATACATAGAAATTATTGAAAATAGAAAATAGAAGCTCTGACCTCTGAGTTATTTAATTTTTTTAATTTTCACAATTTTTTAATTTTCACAATTTGCTTCGACCAATAAAATGGAAAAATTAAATTGAATTTAAATAAAATAAAATTAATTTCTTGATCTCTGGAAAAAATATTCAATTTTATTTTATTCTAAATTCACTCTTCAGTGTAGTCACAGCCACAACTGGTGTAAGATGTTGTCAACTGTGGTGCGGGCAGTAAAAATTCAGAAATAATATTTATTCAAAAATGAAACTATAAATAACATGAATTTTTGCTTCATTTGCATCTTGATTTAAGTGTCTTATTAAATTTTCTTGAAGAGATCAGCATGATGCCTGTTGAAAGATATTTTATCATTGTGTATCTGTGCTCCGGGTGTGTGTACGTTACATCTAGGTCTTCCTCTTTCATTTGGAGGATAGTGTTCATCTATGTACTCAATGGATTTTTCAAAAGCTGGGCTTTGTCGAAGTGTTGTCCAAAAATGTGTTTGCACTTTCTTAATCATTCTTTCAAACCGAGTAGAAGGAACAGCTTGGAACCCGAATCCAGTCGTTGCTGTCCTACTCTTAAATGCTCTGAGTTTTATCAATAGCAGTTGTTCTCTCCTCTCGATTGTGCTACTTATCAAGAACTCAGAGCAGACTTCGCTTTCCAGCAAAGTGCTGCTAAGGTCTGCATTTGTTCACTTGGTTCTTAATCAGCCAGTGGTGAAAGTGGTCAGTCGTTTTCTTCTTCCATATCATACTTTCTGCACTCATCGCATGGGCAGTAGTCGTCATCATCTCCATTGTCGTCGGGAACTTTTTCAAAGACTGGAGCTACTGAGCTTACGAAATAGTCCTCTATAGTTTTTTCAATGTTCGACATATCATTGTTTATTGGTTCTTTTTACTTTAGTTCCGTTGCCAAATCTTAAGTTCCGATGAGTGGCTCCGTTCCAACATCTTCGTATCCCAAATGTTCTGCTGCGCTTAAATGTTGGAACATGATGAGCTTCAAGTCACGAATAAACCTCCATACCGATGGTTCTTTGTATGTCGTAAGTTCCTCTATTATTTCGCTCCATTGAGAATAGGTTCTCTGCAACATCAGTATTGAGGTGCGCCAACAAAAACTAGTTTAGTTCCTCATTCTTTAGATGTTCCCACATCTGAATTATTTTTCTCTCAGTGTTTGCTTTAATCTCTTAAACCGAGGTGGAATTTCGTATGAAATTCTGTCTGAAATCTAGTCAGTGGAATGATTCAGATACTTCTAAGTGTCGGTATCTTCCGATATACAGTTGGCCGGTGTTGAGAATATCGAAAAGAACATTCATTCTTTTTATAAATGCAGCTGTAGAGTGTGCCACTTTTTGTTCCGCCTCGGTCTTGTAAACGTTACACTTAATCGCACACAAAATTCCTGTGTACACAATAAAACTGAAAATTTGTGTAGCCAGTTTCACGAACAAGTCTTCTTTACATAAGGCGTTTTTCTTTTTTAGTTCCGAACCGTGAACTGAACGGAGAACGAACAGCGTGAACGTGTTCTGAACTGAGCTATGTGAAGTTGGTTGCGCTCAGACTCTTGCTCTAGATGCCCCGTCATATTATTTCGAGCACGTAGAGCGCGCTCGCGTAGTGTTCCGAAGAAAAAAGAAAAGCATTTTGAGCGTTCAGATGTCGCTGAACTGAAAAAGAAATACTCTTATAATGTTCTTATAACATCACAGTGAGTAATATCGTCCTTGATTTCTATTTTATGTTTCACTAGGATGTTTCGCACACTCTTAAATAGATGACAATAATCGTATAGCAGGAAAATTTTCTTATCGCCTATTTCTATATAGGGCTTATCCAACGGTTCGAAGTCCACTCCGAGGGTCTTGTAGGCCAGAACATTGTTTGAGCCCAGGTCACAGCTTGTCGCAACTACATTCAATCCACTTTCCAGAACTTTATCCAAAGCATTCTTTATCATTTTTGCCAGCATTCCTCCTTTTGGTAATCCCACGTAGTAGCAAATCGTCTGCTTCAAGTTCCTGTTTAGACCACGTAAAGTAAAAACCATTACTTTCGAAGCTATTTCGCTGGTGCGTCCGTATTCCCCAAAGTCAGTGTATCCATATTGTATATCGTCTTTGGAATTGTTTTGAATTCCTGTTCAAAGTTCATTTCGTCGAACAGTAGTAGTACGCACTTTTTATCCATTTCTGTCATGGTTTTCGCTTTTTCGCTAAGCATTGTCAATGTCAACTCGGAAATTCCGAGTGCCAGCGGTAAACGGTGCTGACAGCCGGCATTTTAGATCCCGCACTAACTAAAAACGAATAGCACGCTGGAGACTTGTAAAAGATTTTAAAGAAAATATCTTTTTCCTTAAGTGTCCACCGAGCATACTTTTCATGGAAAAGTTGAGCAGATACGAAAGTAAGAACTTCTTCTTTCGAATTTTGTAACATTTCCTCTACCGCGTTTCTGAGATGATATATCTTACTTCTACTTATTTTCGATGGCGTATAAATAACTTTGGAGAACGTTTTTTTCGGTGTTCAAGATGCTGACCTCTTCCTTGGGTTCGGTCGAAATGTTGGGGACGGAAATTGGGAAGGTGAAACAGCAGAATTATCAGCAACGTCTTCAAAACTAGAGTCCCAACTATACGTTTTGGTTGAAATTGAACCCAAATTCTGAAGGGGTTCAGGACTTGTGAGAATGCTCTCAAAACGTGAACTTAAACACGCTTTTGAAGACTTTGCGCGAAAACTTCCTTTCGGCAAAGTTGGGCGAGGTGTCTTGAAAGAAGAGTCGGGAAAATGTTCAAAAGTAGTTGGGGCGCAAGGAGTTTCAGAAGAATCCAAACGGCTGGTGTTGGCAAAAAGCAACAAATTCTCTGCTGCACTTATATCGACAGAACTAGTTTATCGATTTTGGGGCAGAAACAGATGCTTTGGACGTTGTAGCTGGATTCTGAGTTACTTACTTACTTAAGGTGACGCTACAGTCCGGGTCGGACTAGGGCCTCAACCAACCTCAACCTCTCCAGCCACCTCGGTCCCTAGCTAGCTGCCTCCAGTTTTGCACGTCAAGTTGGTTGAGTTCCTCTCCTACTTGCGTGCGCCACCTGAGTCGCGGTCTTCCTCTACTGCGCCATCCCTCGGGATTGGATTCGAAGACTTTCCGGGCCAGAGCGTTGGTGTCCATTCGCTCAACATGGCCCAGCCATCTAAGCCGCTGGACCTTAACTCGTTTGACAAGGTCAGTGTCGCTGATGTACAGCCCGTACAATTCGTCGTTAAATCTTCTTCTCCACTCTCCATTTACGCAGACGGGACCAAAAATCACCCGAAGAATTTTTCTCTAAGCATCCTAAAGCACTTTAGTTGCTCGAGAGAGGATTTTACTACTCAATTGCCTTCTTAGTCCGAAGAAACAGCGATTGGCAAGAGTTATCTTCGTTTGATTTCAGCGCAGGTGTCGTTGTCTGAATTAATAGCGGCGCCTAGGTAGACAAAGTCCTTAACTACATCAAAGTTATAGCTGTCAATCGTGACGTTCTGTCCAATTCGTCGATGTTCTGTGTCCTTGTTTGATGACAGCATATACTTCGTCTTGCCCTCATTTACCACTAAACTCATCTTCTTCGCTTCCGAACGCGCCATTGATATCAAGCTGCGTTCTTCCAATTATGTCAATATCGTCGGCATATCCGAGCAATTGAACGGACCTTTGAAAGATTGTGCCTCTTGTGTTGACGTAGGAGTTTTGCACTATTCTTTCAAGAACGATGTTGAAGAAGTCGCATGACAGTGCATCGCCTTGCCTAAAACCTTTTTTGACATCGAATGTATCGGTGAGATCTTTTCCAACCCTGATGGAGCAGCGCGCGTTCTCCATCGTCATCCTACTCAATCGGACAAGTTTTTTAGGGATGCCAAAACTAGACATGGCTCTATAAATATCCTCTCTATAGATGCTGTCATATGCGGCCTTAAAGTAGAAAAAAATTTGGTAAGTATCGATTTGAGGCTCCTGAGTTTTTTCCAATATCTGCCGTAGTGTGAAGATTTGGTCTTTGGTGGACTTTCCTGGTCTAAGGCCGCACTGATAAGGACATATCAGGTTGTTGACGAATGGCTTCAGATGCTCACACAATACGGCAGAGAGGATCTTGTACGCGATGTTAAGAAGACTGATACCGGGGAAACAATGCTGAGGTTCCATTCATAGGGCATGCTTCCTTCCGACCATATTTTGCAAATGAGCTGGTGCATACTCCTGACCAGCTCATCACCTGCCGATTTAAACAATTCGGCAGTGAGGCCATCAGCTCCAACAGCTTTGTTGGACTTTAGCTTGGGTACTGCTGTCTTCACTTCGTTCAGGTCGGGTTGGCGGAATTGTTGGTCTACGTCGCTTAAATCGAATGGTTCTATCTCTCTGAAAGCGGAATTGGGTTCATCATCGCCTTTATAGAGCTTGGAGAAGTGGTCTTTCCATATCCTCAGCATTGACTGTGGTTCCACCACGATGTTCCCTTGATCGTCTTTGCAGGCTTCGGCTCGGGGCTTATAGCCCTCATTCCTGCTGTGGCACCCTTCTATCTTTTCGATCGCGCGCTTCTCATGCTCTATCTTTTTCCGTCTGAGAAGCCGGTGTTCGTCTCTCCTCTTCTGTTTGTAGAGCCCGTAAGCAGTTCTAGTCTTTCTGTGCAGCGCCGCTTTGTATGCTTCCTGTTTAGCTGCATGTGCTTTGCCGGCATTCGTCGTCAAACCTGGGGTTTCGTTGTGGTGGCCGTGTGCAACCCATCGGCACTTCTCTGATGGCTGATTGGCAGTGCTGCGACTGGTTCTCTATACTTGATGCTGGCGGCATAGGACTTCTTAAGAGGTTGTAAGAGACTCGATCGGAAAAGGACTTGGCGATCTCTTGCGATTGTAGTCGTCCAACGTCGAATTCTCACAGTATTTCCTTCTGTGGGCTTGGATCGGGATATGCGCAGTCATACCTTGGCTACAATAAGGTGGTGGTCCGAGTCAATGTTGGCCCCTCGGAATGTTCGGACATCCTCTATACTGGAGAAGTGTCGTGCGTCGGTCGCAATGTGGTCAATCTGGTTGACGGTTGATTGATCAGGAGATTTCCATATGTTCTTTGTGGATATTGAAGTGCTGGAACCGCGTACTAGCTACCAGAACGTCTCGCCGCACAGCGAACTCGATCAGCCTGAATCCGTTATCGGAGGTATTTTTCATTTCACCAACGAAAATAGACTTACAACATTTTTTTAGTTTGTAAGAATATTCAGCAGGTGAAGGTATACGTGTAATTTCTGTTAAAAATTTGTAATTCCATCCTTTAATAACAAAAATGTCTTTGCGACGAAGGAAGTGAAAAAAAATTTATCGGCTGCGTATAAACTATGATAAATTGTAGTTATTTCATTTTAATGAAAGATTTCGACTAAGTCGATGCAAGGCAGAGGAATTAATTTAAATTATTGGACCGCAAATAGCCCACGCGAAAAAAAACTGAGCTTTAACACCAAGGCAGCAGTTTCTAACAGCTTTGCAATTTTGCATTGGCTAGGGAATAGAGGACAATACCATGGAGGTGCCGACATGCATGGGATATCTAAATCAACAGTTTGCGGATGTGTACATGTACATTATACATAGAGTTCAAAAAGATTAGTAAAACTGCTTTGATTCTTGAAAATACTTTTAAATGTATCTGTAACGAAATCTGGTTATGTTTGATATTTTCCATACTACTACAACTACCAACCAAAAAATATACATTAAAAATAATGCCTGAAAAAATAAATACATAGAAATTATTGAAACTAGAAAATAGAAGCTCTGACCTCTGAGTTATTTAATTTTTTTAATTTTCACAATTTTTTAATTTTCACAATTTGCTTGGACCAATAAAATTGAAAAATTAAATTGAATTTAAATAAAATAAAATTAATTTCTTGATCTCTGGAAAAAGTATTCAATTTTATTTTATTCTAAATTCAGTGTAGTCACAGCCACAACTGGTGTAAGGTGTTGTCGATTGTGGGGTTGGCAGTAAAAATTCAAAAATAATATTTGTTTAAAAATTAAACTATAAACAACATGAGTTTTCGCTCTATTTGCTTCCTGTTTTTTTTTTTGCATCTCAGAGACTTAAGCGGTACTGAACTTAGAGCAAGTTCATTTGTACACACTTATCTACGCTCTTCATCATTAATGCAAGTGTTAGTGGTTAGTAAATAACGCCAACACATGCACAAAGAGAACGTATACGAGGAAAAAAATAAATAAAAGACGTTACAATTTTTAACAAAAAAACAAATAGAAGTACAATATTAAATAGAACTAAATAAACTAGGGAAACATTTAATCAAAAACTATAAATAAGAACAGAAATTAAATAACATTAACAAAATATCATTTGTATTTGAATATCACTTAATTCTAAAATACATTTATTTTTTTTATACTTAAAAACTTAAAGACTATTTCCTATTTCACTTCTTATACGTTTTGCTTGGCGATTAACTTCTGAATCGTTTGTATTCAAGTCGTCACCTCTATCATTGGTGTTGGTGGAATAGTCTTCACCATCTATAGATGTAAAATTCACATCAGCTGAAAAATCGCTTTTAAAATGGATGCACTTGCACAGGTTGTGTAAGGCGCAGCAAGCATTTACTATTTGAATTGCTTTTTTTTTGGAACGTATTGCAGCTCTCTTGCACCAAGCAGACACCTCCATCTTGCCTTAAATACTCCGTTCGTGCTTTCAATTATGTTTCGGCATCGAGTATGGGTTTCATTGAAATTAGCTTCCGATGTACTTTCTACTGTTCGATGGGGCGTTAATAGCCATGGTTCCAATGAATATCCAGCGTCACCTGTAAAACGTCTTGATGAAAACATATAAACGTTTTTTTATTTAAAAATAGAATGTATTTTGATGATTGTTTATTGGTTAAGATAATATTTACAGATTGTAAAATTTTTCGTGCTTGTCGGTTTTTTGACGAATAGGCTCTTCAATACTTCAAGTCTTAGTTTCCTATAATCAACTCATTCCTTTGAGAGTTGATTCGGGATAGTGTTCTTCTATTTCACATCTCAATTGGTGATTATTTTTTATCATCTTCGAAGCAAAGACTTGATTTGAGATGCTTAGTGTTGTTTTTTAAGGAAATTTCAACCTTCTTTTAGTTCTCCGATGGTCCTGCTCCTTTCAGAAGTTCGGCATGCAGCACGGAAAAATCTACATTGTCACATGCTTTCTTGATGTGTACTAAGAGGTTTTTAAGCTCATCCCGGTCAAACTACTTCCGTAGAATTATGCACTGCTTTATGCTCTGGCAGTTGTCATTACTTATGTAAGCGATTTAGTTTGGGAAATTATTTTCTTCTCTGTAAACAGTATCCGCAAATCGAATAATTGAATACGCAAGATTGCAATGGTTCTTCATAATCTCAAGAATTTGTTTCACCATTTAAATATTTTTGTTTCATCCAGGATCGCAATTCAGAATTCACTAACCTTCCAAATAAATGAGTTGTGGCATGCCCCAGGGTGAGAAGCATTTACGAATCGAATTTTCAACTCGTCGTCGCAAACCTTGACATAGATAAATTAAATTAGTGTAAATAAAGATAGTCCAAGAAAAAATAACTCACAAGTAACACGTTTAAACTAAAATATCCTTTTCTGTTATAATATAAGTGCTTGTTCGTTGTTGGCGCAATAATTTTAACGTGAGTGCCGTCTATGCAGCCCACTACCCCAGGTATTTTATGTTTCTCATAAAAGTTTAAAATTGTTTTTCTCTTTTCTTCTTCGCTCAGTTGCGTTTGGATAAATGTGGGGCATATTTTGGTCTCAAAAAAACTCAACACACTTGTCAGAACTTCCGAAAATGAAGATTAAGCCAGCCCAACCTCATGATCTTTGCCTACACCAGTTTGTAATCCACCTTCGGCAAAAAAGCGCAAGCATGCACTGAACTTGACGATAGGAAGAATAGCTATCGGTTTTTTTGTGGGGGTCATCCAATTCGATATCATATCGAGCGAATGTTTGAACAACAATGGTTTGTTCACTCTATAATAGTGGTGGAATCTGTGAAAAGAAAGTAATAAAATATTGTTTTTGTATCAGAAATTATTATTTTTACTTACAGTGACGGTGGCAGTTCTAGAGGATTTGAATGGAATCAGCACAAAAACCAACAAATATATTTTTTCACTACACTTTAATAAATAACGTATGCATTTGACAACTTCGAGTATGTTCGAAAATTTGTTTGCTATTTTCATGTTGACAAAATTTGTTCCCATGGAAAAAAAAAATCCGCGGGGGATTCTCGATCGTAGGAACTTGTTCCCGGGAAGGGAAACATTTTTTTTGGAAAAATATTTCCCAAGGAATTCCCGATAAGGCTGATTGTCGAACTTTCTGTTTTTGCAAATCATTTGTTGAGTGCTGGCTAGTTGCGGTTGTGTTTTGTTGATGTTGTTGTTGCCCAAATTAGTACTCTCCTGTTACACTGATCTCTCTTTTTAATCACATGAATGCTCCAGTAAACACCAGAAGTAGATGTGGACGAGACAATGTACATAAGTGGCTTGAAAAGTAATAGTGGGTCTTTGACCCCCGGCCCATTCGTCTAATCGAACCGTGTCAACACCTACGGAAACAATGAAAATATTCTACGAAAAAATTAAAACTTTTCTTTTTGAAACTGAAACGCGTTTGACTTCAAGAATGGATGATTTCGTGAAAAGTCTTTCAAGTCGATTGGACATTGCGGAAAGCGAAATATCCGAAATCTTTCAGCGAAGATCTGAAAGAAAAACTTGATGATAATCAGCGAACGCAGAGGCTAAGTGATAAGAGGGGTCCCGTTTAATGAAAAGGAGAACACAGACTCTATTGTTGATAATATTGCTACCGTACTGGGACACCAACTTCCCCCACACATTGAGTCTTTTTTTTGCATCTCAGAGACGTAAGCGGCACTGAACTTAGAGCAAGCTCATTTGTACACACATCTACGCTCTTCATCATTAATGCCAATGTTAGTGGTTAGTAAAGAACGCCAACACAAGCACAAAGCGAACGTATACGAGGAAAAAAATAAAAGACGTTACAATTTTTAACAAAAAAAAAAACAAAATAAAAAAAGTACATTAATAAATAGAATAGAAACTAGGGAAACAGAATTAAACAAAAACTATACATAAATAAGAACAGAAATTAAATTACAATAACAAAATATCAAATATAAGTCA
This sequence comes from Melanostoma mellinum, assembly GCA_914767635.1. NCBI lineage: Eukaryota > Metazoa > Arthropoda > Insecta > Diptera > Syrphidae > Melanostoma > Melanostoma mellinum. The sequence goes on along the minus strand of OU612059.1, from coordinate 80,188,027 downwards.
TGCAGGTGGCACACTGGTTCTTAGTTTTAATTTTAAAGTATTTTTACTTAGGTTGAAATCGGAAACAAAAGGAAAGGAGTTAGATAACCTACTCATGCGAGCTAATGGCTCATGCATGCCATAGTTAGTTCTGTGGTGGGAACAATGTAAAAACTCTAAATTACGTAGTTGGTGAGATCCTCTACGATAGTTGAAACTAATGTGGGAAAGCAAGTCGGGGGCATCAGTTACTTACTTACTTAGGTGGGCATTACAGTTCGGGGTGAACCTGGGCCTCAACCAACATCCTTCGATAACGACTTCTATTTCGGGCGAGCTCTCTCCAGTTTCGCACTCCAAGTCGGTTGAGGTCATCCTCCACTTGATTGCGCCACCTAAGACGAGGTCTTCCCCTTCCGCGATTTCCCTGCAATGTGCTTTCGAACACCCGACGAGCCGGAGCGTTTGGGTCCATCCGCTCAACATGGCCCAACCATCGTAGCCTCGCGATGCGTACTCTTCTGGCTATGCCCATGTCGCGGTACAGCTCATACAGCTCGTTGTTGTATCTTCTTCTCCACACATTGCCTTCGCATACGGGACCAAATATCATTCGGAGAATTTTTCTTTCGAAACGACCAAGGGTTTCCTCATCCGCTTTCGATAAGGTCCATGCTTCCGCGCCGTAAAGCAGGACTGGGATGATTAAGGTCTTATATAAGGTTACCTTGTTTTTTCTGGAGAGGGTTTTGTTTCTCAATTGCCTTCTTAACCCAAAGATGCAACGGTTGGCAAGAGTTATTCTCCGTTTGATCTCCGCAACTGATGTTGTTGTCCGTGTCTACAGCGGATCCTAGGTAGACGAAGTCTGTACTACCTCGAAGTTATGTCTGTCTATTGTGACGTTTTGTCCAATTCGTCGATGTTCTGTGTCCTTGTTTGATGACAGCATATACTTTGTTTTGCCCTCATTAACCATCAAACCCATTTTTGCCGCTTCTGTTTCAATACTCGCAAAAGCACCTATGACATCACGCTTTTTTCTTCCCATTACGTCAATATCGTCCGCATAGGCGAGTAATTGTACAGACTTTTGAAAGATTGTTCTTCTGGTGTTGACGTTTGAGTTTCTTACAATTTTTCAAGTATGATGCTGAAGAAATCGCATGACAGTTTGTCGCCTTGCCTAAAGCCTTTTTCGACATCAAAAGTCTTGGTGAGTTCTTTACCGACCTTGACGGAGCAGCGTGAATTCTCCAAAGTCAATCTGCATAGTCGTACGAGTTTTGCAGGGATGCCGAAACTAGACATGGCTCTGTACAGCTCGTCTCTGTAGATACTGTCATACGCGGCCTTGAAATCGATAAAGAGATGGTGAATATCGTTATTATATAGGGGTTTTTTCCAAGATCTGCCGTAATGTGAAAATTTGGTCTATTGTGGACTTCTCCGGTCTAAAACCACATTGATAAGGACCTATCAAGTTGTTGACGTGGGGTTTCAGACGTTCACATATTACAGCAGACAAGATCTTATAAGCGACGTTAAGGAGGCTTATCCCTCTATAATTGGCGCAGTTGTGAGGGTCTCCTTTCTTTAGGATCGGGCATACGATACTGAGGTTCCATTCATCGGGCATGCTTTCTTCCGACCATATCATGAAGATCAGTTGGTGCATGCTCCTTTCCAACTGATCTCCAGCTGCATTGAAAAGTTCGGCATCAAAACCATCTGCACCTGCAGTCTTATTTGATTTAAGTTTGTATATAGCAAGGTTAACTGCTTCTAGGTCGGGAGGACGGCATTCTTGATCATCGTCCTGGCTGAATGGGGCAATCTGCCTGACAGCGGAATTTGTGTCCTCATCGCCGTTAAGCAGTCTGCAGAAATGATCTTTCCAGATCCTCAGTAGCGACTGTGACTCTATAACTATGTTTCCCTGCTGGTCTTTACAGGCTTGAGTTCGGGGTTTGCCACCCTGGCAGGATCTTTTAACCTTTTGGTAAAACTTCCGAATCTCGTTCCTGTCATGGCACCTCTCTATTTCCTCAAACGAGCGCTTCTCATGCTGCTTCCTTTTCTTTTTGAGAAGTCGGTGTTCTTCTCTTCTTCTTTCCTTGTAAATCTCGTTATACTGATCGTAAGCAGCCCTCGTTCGTGTTTGTAAAAGCATTTCTCGTGCTCTTTGCTTGGCTGCATTTGCCTGCCTACATTCTTCATCGAACCATGGGTTTCGTTTTGGTGGCCGAGGGAAACCCAGAAACTCAGAGGCAGCGGTTCTGATGGCTTCTTGGCATTGCTCCCACTGGTCTTCAATGTTTAATGCTGGCGGCCTGGGATTCAAGGATAATTGAAGGGACACTCGATTGGAAAAGGCATTGGCAATCTCTTGCGATTGTAGCTTTCCGACGTCATATCTCTTCACAGCGTTAGTTCGTGCTGGTCGTGAACAAGATATCCTCATTCGTACCTTGGCTACAACAAGGTAGTGGTCCGAGTCAAAGTTGGCCCCTCGGAAAGTTCGGACATCTAGCACACTGGAAGAGTGCCTTGCGTCTATCGCAACATGGTCAATTGGGTTGACGGTTAATTGATCTGGGTATCGCCATGTGCCTTTATGAATTTTGAGATGCGGGAAGCGTGTACTACTTACAACAAGATTTAGCCCCGCAGCAAAATCGATTAGCCTCAATCCGTTTTGGGAGGTTTTGTAGTGGAGGCTATGCTTACCGATTGTGTTTCCAAAGATGTCCTCCTTCCCTAGTTTTGCGTTGAAATCGCCAAGAACGATTTTCACGTCGTATCTAGGGCATTGCTCATATGTTTCTTCGAGGAGCTCGTAGAAACAGTCTTTGGAATCGTCGTCTTTCTCTTCTGTGGGGGCGTGGGCGCATATAAGGCTAATGTTGGCGAATTTAGCCCTGATGCGGATGGTCATTATACGCTCATTGACTGGATTTTGGCTAATCACCTTATCCCTGAGTGTTCCTCTAACGACAAATCCGCACCCAAATAAACGCTTTTTCTGTTGTCTGTAGCAGTCGCCATAGTATATGTCACAGTTTTTCATCTTCTTTATGCCCGGTCCACTCCATCGCACTTCTTGGATGGCGGTTATGTCTGCTTTGCAGCAGTCCAGGGCGTCCGCTAATTCTCCAGCTGCACCTAGTCCGTTAAGAGATCTTACGTTCCAAGTGCAGATCCGGAGGTCGTTCTCCTTTTTTCGTTTGCATGGGTCGTCAACTTTGAAATCATTATCGTTATCCGAGGCTGTTGATTGCTTCGGAACTGGGCTTTTTTTACGTGGTTGGGTAGTTAACCCTACGCACAACCCCCAACCTGGAGGGCCAGGTCCTTTTGGATCCCTTCGGACACAAAGGGCTGGAGTATCCAGAGTCAGTACCCTGCTGCAGGGGTGTGAGTGCTGCCGTTGGCTCACCAGGAGCTCGTCCGTCATTGTTCGCAGAGCAATTATAGTGTTGATCGATCACAATTCTTTGTTCCGGATTCCCTTATCAACACTCGCACTTACTAGTTTAGCAGGTCAGCTTTGGGCGGAGCATCCCAGGTCCCAGTGGATACCGCTTGGAGGTATAGTAAGCACAGTTGACGTGTACTATAAGTAACAGCATCTGGGCGACACCAAGTTGGCACCAATCAGAGTCTACCCGAATAGTACAACGCCCATCCATACACTACTACAGCACTGGGTAAAACAATATTAAAAAAATAAAAAAATAAAATTAAAAGAAAACCTTTATATTAATTTGGTGGACGATTTCTGCACATCATTTGAAGTTCAAACCTTCTGTTTGTTTGAACTCCTTTTAATATTTCTTTGTTTTTATCTTTTATTTGTTGTGTGCTTGTGACTCGCGTCTTGAACATGTCCATCATACGTTTGCGGCGCTCATCAACTTTATCTGCCCCTCTGTTTATGTGGCTTTGATTGACTGCAGTGCTGAGGTTGAAATCCTTTTTTGGATTGGGTAAGCGCTGGATTGGACCTGCTGACTTCCCACTAATCGTTGAAATTGCAGTTGTTGTTGGCTTGAAATTGAACATTGGCTTGGGAAGTTGATTTGCCTTTGAAGTGGAACCAAAAACAAAGGAACTTTTTTCAAAAACTTTGATAGGGGTTTTTCGTATTTGCGGCAGTCTCGAATCGTTGGTAGACTTATGTTCAATTCTCTGACGAGCCTTAGGCTTGTGACGAAGCGTCACAATTCAATCTCCGCCCCCACTTCCCAAACCACCGCATCAAAACACTCTACGTGTTCTCCCTTTAATTCTCGTTGCCCACAGCAACTAAATTACATTTATTACAAGGCCAAATGACATCACTGTGTGTGCATCTCCTTATAGGGGAATGCATTGGCAATAACCAGCCGTTCTTTTTATTCACCGACTTACAGTTCACACTTGCTTTCCGTGGAAAAATCAATAAGTAGAAGTGGTTTTTGCACTACAAATCAGAAAAAGATTTACGGGTTCTCATACCTCGAACGTAAACTTTACTTTTTCTCTTCCTGGACTATTTTAGTCTCACCATTTTAGGACGTTACATTATTGCGGTGTTTGTACACCGAGTGTGTAGACGTTCCTCGCCGATTCAGTTGCCCTAAGGTAGATCCAATCGATTGCGGTGTTTGTACACCGAGCGAGTGGATTCTTCTTTTTGGTAATCCTCTCTACCGTTTCTAGGAAGTTACATTGCTGCGGTGTTTGTACACCGAGCGTGTAGACGTTCCTCGCCGATTCAGTTGCCCTAAGGTAGATCTAATCGATTGCGGTGTTTGTACACCGAGCGAGTGGATTCTTCTTTTTGGTAATCCTCTCTGCCGTTTCTAGGAAGTTACATTGCTGCGGTGTTTGTCCACCGAGTGTGTAAATGTTCCTCGCCGATTCAGTTGCCCTAAGGAAGGTACATTATTGCGGTGTTTGTCCACCGAGTATGTAAACGTTCCTCGTCGCCCCAAGTTGCCGTAAGGAACTTACATTGCTGCGGGGTTGACCATCGAGCTTGTGAGCTTCTTTCTTCAGTCAACCTTCATAGCGAGAGTCATTCTCAACCGCAGACTTTTTCTACGTAGTCAGCTGCCGCCGACGAAGTGTCTTGCCCTGAGTAAGCGCACACACTTGCTACGAAGTCCGCCAAAGCCGATCGATTGTTCTGCCGTTTGCTACAACGCAGCGTCCACCCCCCCCCCCCCCCCAGGAGAAACGTCACTGCGACCTCCGAGAAGACCAGACGTCCCGAGAAGACCAACCATCCCAAGAAGACTAGTGCAAGGGACAAAGAAACGGAACTCCCTTAGCTTGCATGCAACATCGTTAATTATTCATTTGTAAAATTTGTAAAACTTAAAGACCGAATCCTGAGAGAAATTGAAAAATAAAATTCAAAGTTATTTGTAAAATACCCGACCGTTTCCGCGTCTTCATTTCATTTTGAGAAGTTGGACCGCCGAGCCCAAGTCTTACGAAGCTTCCTTGGGTAGACCCTGGACACCCTGAGTCCTACCCCAGCCTCGTAAGAGAAGCATCACAAATTGGCGCCCGAGCAGGGACCGTACATACCCCGCCACGTCCACATATCCCCCACCTGGCCGATTCGGACGCAGTTTCGAAGCGGAACTAATGAACACCGTCCGCAAATGGGGATTTCGATTCGATGGCTCCGGAAAACCATTGGAATTCTTGGAGAGAATCGAAGACCTGGCGGTGTGTTACGAGATACCATTAAACGACATGCTCCGGACACTTCCCGAGATTTTCCGCAACACGGCTCTAGAATGGTTCAGGATTAACCGAGACGCCTTAACCACTTGGGCAGTGTTTCGCCAGGCCTTTCTACGTCATTTCTTGCCAGCACGTTATTTCCATAAACTGGAAGATGAAATAATGCGCAAGAAACAAGGCCCCAAGGAGAAAGCGAAAGACTATGTACGTTCATTCCAGTACCTGATCCGACAACACCCACGCATGACTATCGAGGATAACGTAGACCGCATCTATGCCGCACTACGACCAGAGTACCGACTCTACATCAAGCGTATAGAATTTACGACTTTAGAAGAGCTGATGGATCTTGCGGAGGAATACGAGTTCGTACGCCAAGAAGAGCGAAACTCTCGTCCTGCCTCAAGTCATCAGCAATACCAGTACCCGACCGCACCTGTTCCTCGATTGCAAGTACAGAGGCCTTCACCCGCCTTCTCTAGTCAAGCCGTCATGCCACGAACGCCGATACCGCCACCTACCGCTGCCTACGACAGAAACACGCATTGTTGGCAATGCAAGCAGAGAGGGCACAATAAAAAGGACTGCCGACGCCCTTTCAGATTGTTCTGCTCTTTCTGTGGGGAAGACGGTCGGCTCACCAAAGATTGTCCTTGTCATCGGAGTTATAACGCCGTTCTCCGCCAGTCCGGCCCCACCCGTCCACCCGATCCTCGACCGTTCGTGCCTATCGAGGCTGGCGATAGAGTATACTATGCATTGATCGACACCGGTTCTTCGCGATCATTTATCGGCCCTGGCTTACGGGAGGAATGCCGCCAAATCGGAGCAGCTAGGAGAGACCAGCCGCATGCCGTGGAATTTGCTGACGGTCGAACAGCTAAACTGTCCGAGCATTATGTCCTGTCTCTGAATTTAAATGGTAAAGTAGTGCAAGGAGAAACTATTTTCCTACCCACCTTGGCAGAAGACGCCATATTAGGTATGGACCTTTTAGGAGAGGCAGGATGCACGCTAGAGCTAGGAGGCCGCAGACTTGCTATGCCAACAGCTGCTACGACCCGAGCACATACACGAGATATGAAAGGAGCCGCAGCGACGGCAAAATCATGCCTTGTTGACACCAACAATTGCGCAGCGAATATTGCAAAAATAAATACAAACCAGGAAAACTTCATTCGACCGCTGACCACCGAGCGACACAGACCTCTTTTTGGCAATAAAGAAATTTCGAATTTTGAACAACCAGACCGAAAAACGGACAAAGACAAGCAACCGAAGAAAAGACCCCCGCCGACTTCACCCGACCATCCTTGCAAGAGGAAGCCGACGCACCCTTGTCGACCGAGCCCTGGAGACCGTCCGGTTGTATTGCAACTGGTGCAAGCTGCACCAACCAAGGCAACTACCTCCCGACGGGTAACTCAAAAACCCACTCACCCGCCGGCCGTACTCATTCGACCTCCGCCGGGCCCAGAAGTGCGGATGACCCAGATCCAATCAGTGCGGGATAAGGCCAGCACGCTATGGGACGAGCGCCAACTCAGAGAGCTGCAGCGAGCTAATCCCAGCTCTACGAGGTCGAATTGCCTCCGATGGACGAGGTGCGACGGTTGATCATCCACAACGTGTTGGGGGGCCCAGCTGCCAGACAATTGCATCGGTTGGATCCCAGGCTATTCCCCCCTGCCAAAGAGTCCGCGGATGCGTCCGGGCCACAGAGCCCTAGCTCTCCAGATGCCGAAACCGAAGCCGATTCTACGAATGCCGGAACATCACGACTAGAAACAAAACATGCGAAAGAAGGGTAGTGCAATAGAAACCGTCTCTAATCTCTTAGGTTAGGTGCAATGGACCTTAATTCTCAGGCAGGTGTACAATGGCTAAATATATAATAAGTATTCAAGTATGTATATTAGACTGGGCCAAAAAAAATTTTTTATTTTTGAATCAAAATCCATATTGAAAATATTGTTAAGGATAGCTAAAAAAAATTCCAAAAAAAATTTTAGCTCAAAAAAAAGTTATTTAGAGGTCTATCAATCGTGTTTTACATTTTTTAGACCTAACCTAACTTGAGCGTCAAAACTGTTCAATTATTTTGAGCCCAACAAATTTAACGATAAATATTTTTGTAGAGAATTAAATTTCCTTTTAAAAAGGTCTTTTTAAAAATGTTTGTCAGACAAACCGTTTCGGAGCTATCAAGCTTTGAAAAATGGTATATTTTTTTGATTTTGCTCTTTTATTTTGGAGTTTCTTAACTCACGTACAAATCAATATGCGAAAAATTGCAAACACTTTCTTTTAAAGAAAATTGAATTTCCAAAAAAAAAGATTATTTTACATTTTTAAGTAATTTGCGATTAAAGTTCAAAAAATAAAACGTTCTCGATTTTTTTTTTTTCGTTGTTGATTCTTTTTTTTACTCAATATAGCAAACTGATACTGACAATTATTATTTTATTTATTATTACTATTAAAGAAAAAATTTGTTCATAGATTTTAAAATTATAGTATTAATGAAACAAAATAAACATCGTTTAAATGATTAACAGCTTAAGAACTCAATTTCATTCAGAAATCAATAATTTGTTCTGCATTAAATTTTTTTTGTTACAACTAGGAAATGTTTTTCTTTTTTCACTAATAGCCAATAGCAAGAACTGAAGTTGGTCTTCGTTTCTCGTCAGACATTTATTATACTCTTCAATCAACGCAACACCACGTTCAGCTGCATCATTTACGACTGCTAATTGATACAATCAAATTTTGTTGTTGAACTGCGTTAAATCCTAATTCTTGCTAATTGATCAAAAAATAGTTTACACTCTCGAAAACTATCAATGTTGGACCACGTACGTACTTCTTCATTGATAAAATCATGCGGTAAATCGAAGACTTATATAAGTTGGGGAAAAACGAAAGAAATAGAGAGAAGAGAGATAAAAGAGAACAGTTATTGATAGATTCGCGCATTCGTGGATATGAATGAGTACGATATTATATTAATATGTAAAGAACAGTAAATAAATAATTTTTTGTTGGGGAACTACAAAATTATAAATTTAAGACAATAAGGCTACATTATCGTAAAGCAAATAGTTTTTTTTAGTGATGACATTGCTAAAATAATGATTTTCCATGATCTCGACTATCAGTTTGCTACATTAAGTAAAAAAAAAGAATCAACAACGAAAAAAAACGAGAACGTTTTATTTTTTCAACTTTAATCACGAATAACTTCTGAAGGAAGCACTTTGTGAAAAAGTGTAAAAATATCTTTTTTTTAGAAAATTAAATTTTCTTTTAAGAACATGTTTGCAATTTTTCACATATTGATTTGTACGTGAGTTATGAATCTCCAAAATATAAGAACAAAAACAAAAAAACATACCATTTTTCAAAGCTTGATTACTCAGAAACGGTTAGTCTGAGAAAAATTTTTAAAAAGACCTTTCTTAAAGGAAATTTAATTTTCTATAAAAATATTTGTCGTTAAATTTGTTACGCTCAAAATACTTGAACAGTTCTGACGCTCAAGTAAGGTTAGGTCTAAAAAATATAAAACACTATTGATAGACCTCTAAATAATTTTTTTTTTGAGATAAAATTTTTTTGGAATTTTTTTTTTAGCTATCCTTAACAATATTTTCAATATGGATTTTGAATCAAAAATAAAAAATTTTGGCCCAGTCTAATGTACCTATATGTATATCTATGTTAATTTATTTTAGTCCGTTTATAGATATCTATATTTATACTATTTACTTATATATATATTAATTTATTTCAGTCCGTCCAGAGATTTATATTATTTACCTATATCTATGTTAATTTATTAGTCCTTCCAGATATTTATACTATTTACACTTATATGTTAATTTATTGAGTCCGTATAGAGTATCTATAGATATATATATATATTTCTATTTACACCTATAGAGTAGTTAGTAAGTATTTATTAAACCTAGTCTTAAGTATATAGTTTATTTATCTAGTAATGTAAGTAAAGTATGCTTATGTGATATTTACAACCCTCGGTTAAGTATTTATTTAATGGTGATATTAGCTAGTAAGTATATTAGGTTAGTTTAATAATGATAACAAGCAATATCAAGGATTTATGTTGTTTGTTTATCTACGTACTTTATTTTTTTAAATCTGTGATATTCGTGTTACCAATTTGTATCTTTGTTTACATGTTAAGAAATTTAATATATTAATGCATGTTTTAATGTCTATCTATATCTGTAGGTATTTAAGTATTTGAGATATCACCATAAAGTAATTAATGTTGTATGTATATAGCCAGAAGAAAGCAAAAGTGTTATAAAATTCTACTAATTTAAGCTCACGTTGTAACTCTAGAGTAAATCCCCGAAACCCACAACGAACCAGGACCGATAGGTGATACACCGGCCCTGCAGGTCGTTGACCTTAAGCAGATCTTCATTGCAACTAACCACAAACAGCAGGTTCAATAAACCTAAACAAACAATTTGAGAATAAGGCTAATTACAAAAGGGAAACGGAAACCTACCTGTTTAACCCTTATTGCCCGGGTAATTTAAACGCGGGTTTCTTCCCCACGTTAGTGTTATCCAGGTTGTTCATATTCGTTCGTTTTCTTTTGTTTATGGTCCTCCTTGTCACCTACCTTGGCGAGCCTAGCTACTCCCAAGTCAGGTGTTTTGTTGCAGGCACCTGAAAGAAAAAATTTTTGGTTTAAAATAAATAGAAAACGAAAACACAAACCCAAATACTTACCATGTTTGTTGTTTCTTATTTTGTTTTAATTTCTCGTTAGTTTGTTGTCCTTGTTGTTTAGTCCACAAGTCAATGGTTTGGATGTCTTCTTGGTGGTGTCTGCAGATGGATGGTGATTTGAGGATGTCTATGGATGAACTTTCCTTATGAATGAATGTTCAATGTTGTATGGATGAGGTATGTTTTGGTTCTGAGGTCATGTGGTGTTGAAGTTGATGCCGTATGTTTTGGTTGTTGTTGTGTCGACTGATTCGTGGGCGGGTAGTACTAAAGAGAAGAGCCTTTAATAGATGGCTGCATTACGCGACCAGGGTTATTAACCTCTCCTTGATCAGCTGTTGGCTGATAGTCAAGGGAAATGGAGGTTGCAGCAGAACCACTGGCCACGGGGGTTGGTTGCTGGAAGTTTCCCTTTGCTCCGTCACTTAAGGTGACAGAGTAGAAGGAGGTTTGCACCAGCAACCCTCGAATAAAAGGAATGGTACTTACCTGGGAATGTTTGTACAGCGTTGAGTGAGCGAATGTTTGTTTGATTGCCCGTTTTTGTTTCGTAGAGCGTTGAGTGTGTGAATGTTTGATTGATTCTGTGAAACTTTTAAGAAAAAAGAAAGCCCAAAATAAAACGATGTTTCTAATGCGAGAGTATAGCTAAGACTAATTCATTTATTGAGTGTACTCATACATAATGTAGTTAATAGTGTGACAGTTTAATAAGGGATCTATGTGTTGACACACAGCACATTTCAAATTTTAACACTTCCACTTGTGTCAAACATAATAAATTCATTTCAAAAAGTAAATTAAGAAAAATACAAATTTGATATAATATCATTTTTTTTTAATTACTTGTGAAAACTAGTTAATGAATGCAAATTCAAAGATGATTTTAATTTATGAAATTGTTCTTTAGGCAAAGACTTAGTGAATAAATCAGCAACTTGTTGTTCACTTGGAACATATTCTATTTTAAACATATCATCTTCATAATTTTCTCTAATAAAATGATATCGCACATCAATGTGCTTGGTGCGCTTATGAAATTCAGGGTTTTTAATTAATTTAATTGCGCTCTGATTATCTAAGTATAGCGTTGAGCATGCTCTTGCTGCTTCGGTCAGCTCACAAAAAAGTTTCTGCAACCATACCAAGTCTTTTACAGCTTCCGCCGCAGCTATATACTCGGATTCAGTAGTGGACAGTGAAACACACTTCTGCCTCTGGGACTGCCAAGAAACTGCACCATTACAAAGCATTATGACCGCACCGCTCGTTGACCTTCTTGTCTCAACGTCACCCGCATAGTCAGCATCGCTAAAACAATGTAAATACATTTTATTGTTAATATTATAAACTATACCATGATCGATAGTTCCATTGATGTATTTAAATATACGCTTCACTGCGCATACATTAGTCTCATCGGGATTTTCCAAATGCCTGCTGACTGAACTGATTGCATAGGAAATGTCGGGTCTTGTTCCAACAGCCAAATACATTAATGATCCCACTGCCTCACGGAATGGAAAGTGTCCTGCGTAGTTACCTCTAGTGACAGCATTCGGTGTTTTCTCAGACGGGGTTGAAACTGGTTTTGAATCGTTCATGTAGAATTTGTTTAAAAGCCTCCTCGCATACGCAGCTTGGTGAACAATTACAGCACCGTCCTGCCTCCGAGAAATTTCTAGCCCAAGAAAATAGTTTGCGTCGCTGTGTGTAACTTCAAATTCCTGCTGTAGGCACTTAAGTAAGTCATCTACATCTTCTTTGCTTGACGCAGCCACCAAACCATCATCGATATAGATCGCAAGTAACACCTTTCTCTTCTTGGAAATGTTAATAAAAACACAAGGATCATAAAGACTTACTTTGAAGTCGAAGCGTTGAAGAAAAGCAGAGAACTTCTTGTTCCAGCACCTGGAAGATTGCTTTAGTCCGTAGAGACTTTTCTGCAACTTGCAAACTTTTCCGCTTCCATCATCATAGCCTTCAGGTTGCCGCATAAAAATGTCTTCAGATAGGTCGCCATTCAGAAAGGCGGTTTTTATATCGAATTGAAATAATTTCAAATTTTCAGCTGCAGCTATAGCTAGAATGGTTCGGATTGATGAGAATTTCACGACAGGGCTGAATGTTTCAGAATAGTCCAATCCATATTCCTGACTGTAGCCTTTGATAACCAGACGAGCTTTATAACGGCTAACTCGTCCATCTGCCGATAGTTTTACTTTATACACCCATCTATTACCGATAATCTTTCTTCCTTTGGGTAAGTTGACCAGATGCCAAGTGTTGTTCTTGAGTAAACTTTCGATTTCCTCGTCCATCGCACTTTTCCATCTATGTGCTTGTGGAGAATCCATTGCTTTACGAAAATTTGGAGGTTCAACAAGTTCTGCAACAAACGCGAAGCCTTCAGACATAACAAAGTTTGATTGTTTTCTTTTACGAAGTTTTGATCTATAGTCTTCTTGAATCGAATAAGATTCACCTTTATCATTCTCCTGAAATTTATCAGAACTTTCGGAGCTTCTGCGATTGGGGATTCTTCTTTGCATAACGACGTTCTCTTCGTCTTCTTTGTATAAAACACCACCTCGAGCACCATCTCCTTCTGCAACGACTCCAACCACACTATCTTTTTGCTTACCAGTTTTAGCACGAACATCACACTCGTCTACGCCACCTTCGTCTACATCGCTTTCATCTGCACAAGCACCTTCTTGACCCATCCCAGTGTAAACAGCTTCTTTTTCATCATCAAACGTCTCGTCTTCAAACATTTTAATCTGAACAAAATCCCTTTTTGTTGCTTTAAGGCTCGGCTGAGCACCAGATTCATTGAACCGAACATCTCTTGAAATTTCTATTTTTTTGGTGTCATCTAAAAGAATCCGATGGCCTTTTGTGTTGCTAGCGTAGCCAACCCAAACCCCTCTCTTTGCTTTTTTATGCCACTTTTTTGTTTTTTGGCTAGGCACATGCATAAACACCTCGCTACCAAATTTTTTATAATCTAAGAAGTTGCTCTTCTCATTGAACCAAATGTCATAGGGAGACTTCCCTGCTATCGGACTTGGGCAGCTTCTGTTCAAGACATAAACTGCAGTATTAACTGCCTCAGCCCACAGTTTCACGTTGAGATTTTTACCACACAACATCGATCTAGCTGCTTCAACAATTGTTCGCATATCTCGTTCGGCTCGCCCATTTTGTTGCGGAGTATATGGAACGGTTCTCTGATGACATATGCCCTGAGCCCTTAGTACTGATTCTATATCCTTATTAATGAACTCTAAGCCATTATCAGTACGCAGAACTTTGACAGAATAACCAGTATCGATTTTCACCTGCTCTAAATATAGCTTTACAATTCCAGTAACCTCAGTTTTTTGTTTTATAAAATACACATGACGAAAACTAGAGCAATCATCTTTCATTAAGAGAAAATATCTAGATCCTCCGTATGACGTTTCATGCATGGGACCGCAAAGATCACAATGCACTAGTTCACCTGGCAAAGATGCTCTATTCAGGCTCCTAACAAATGGCAACCTATGGCTTTTTCCCATGGCACAAGCAGAACAAAAGAATGTGTCTCCTGAATAAGAAATATTGTTTAATTTCAGAAACTTCCTTACGTACTCTACGTTCTGATGACAAAGTCGCTCATGCCACGACTGTAGATCATCCACATTCTTGCAACTCGAATCTTGAAGAGCGCTATTAACCTGATAATCAGCCACCACTTGAAACAACAACTTAAACATTTTGTTTTTGCGTAAGCCCACAGCAACAACATCCTCTTTTTTAAGCAATTCACACTCATTTTGGTTTGACCTCATTTCTAGCCCTTTGTCAAGTGCACAACTTGCAGAAAACAAATTTAATTTAATATCAGGAACGTATAAAACATTGGATATGTGCTTCTCTATCCAATCCACTTTGTTAAAAGCCAGAATATTAATATCACCGGTGCCATATGCATGAATAATTTCACCGTTCCCAACGCGAATATTAACTGGTTTATCAAATTTTTTAAAAGAAACGAACCACTCCCTTCTAGACGTCATGTGGTCGCTTGCCCCCGAGTCGAGAAACCAACTATCTTTTTCTGCCATTTTGTCAAATTCAGCTTGAGATATGAAAGCTTCCCCTCTTTTGACATTACCTACAATGAAGTTTTTCTCTCTCTGCCTTGCGGGACATTCCGCTTTCCAATGACCCGTTTTTTTGCAGATAAAACACTTTCCCAATTTTTTGCTTTTACCGCTGTCTCGACGACTAGCTGTTTTAGATGACGAAGACGATTTACCTTTTCTTGCCATGAGAGCCTCACATTCAACATCGTTCTGCATGTTCATTCTCGACTCCTCCATTAAAAGACGTGCAGTCAAATTCTTTAATGTTTGTTCATTTGCTGTTGTTGACTCCCATGCACTGTAAAAGTGATTATATGTCGCCGGTAGAGTCATCAGTATTTTCGTGATGATCATAGTTTCTGAGATATTCTCACCAAGGTCCTTAAGTTGCTGAACGATTTTTTGAAGCTTTGAAATATGAACGGATAAATTTTCATCTTCACTTTTGGTAAAGCTGTAAAATCTCTGTTGCAATAAATGTACGGAAGTCTTCGATTTTTGCTCATACACACTTTCGAGCTTGGTCCACATGTCGAATGAACTTTCACAAGTCATTATATGCAGCATTGGCTCCTGCCCAATAGATGTGACGATAAACTTCTGTGCTTTATTATCGGATTTCACCCAGTTTTTTAATACCACTAAATCGGCAGCCGACGTTTCAGATTTAACGACAGGCATCTTCGACGAACCTTCAACTATCTCCCATAATTCATGTGCTTTTAGCAAGACCTTGATTTGGAATTTCCATATCAGCCATTGCTCACTGCTCTGCAGCTTTTCGATTCTTTGCACATCGGTTTCCATTTTTACGTCCAAATACGACAAGTCAAAAAATATAATCCGCGTTATAATCGATTTCAAAAACAAAATTAAATACTTCAGAGTATATCTATAATTTATTTTAACGATTAAGCGCTATACTAATTACAGACTTCTCCGCGTGTCTGGGCCCATAACCTGTGAAACTTTTAAGAAAAAAGAAAGCCCAAAATAAAACGATGTTTCTAATGCGAGAGTATAGCTAAGACTAATTCATTTATTGAGTGTACTCATACATAATGTAGTTAATAGTGTGACAGTTTAATAAGGGATCTATGTGTTGACACACAGCACATTTCAAATTTTAACAGATTCTTTTTTTGGTGAAGGTCTGAGAGTGTTTTTGTACAGCCAAGCTCATGATTTTCAGTATTTTTTTTGGTTTTTTTTCTTTTTTTGGTTGTTTCTGCCATGCTCGATGTACCACGCTATCCGGCAATTTTATTCTGAATCAAAATTTTGCAAATGTCAGTCTGTGGATTGTATTCCACAGCTGTCATAGGGAAACCGGATAAGGTGAGCGTTGGGAAGACGTCGGTTGTGAGATATGGAATGGTTTGTGTATGTGTTAAGTGTTGTTGAATGTTTAAATTTAAAGTTGTTTTCAATGTCAAGGGCAGGGTCGATGACCAAGTAACTGGGTGAACTGTTACAACGGCCAATAGTTGCATTGGGCAAACTGCAATGAGTCCGTTTGTTGGGTCCGACGAAAATTTGTGAAGACCACAAAACTATTCAAAGTTGAACATTAAAGAGTGTGTGTCGCGTTTTGTTAACCGATTTGAAGTAAAGTGCGTAGAGTCCGTAGTTTTTTTTGTCGTGTTGAGTAGATTTAATAATGTGTTTTTTTTTTTGTAGCAGCAAAATAAAAATCAAAAAAAAAAAAAAAAACTCAGTGGACAACACACATAGTTGCATTAGCATAGACACCAAAATTGTGTAATATAGTATCCACGGGTAAGTGGCTGAAATTGCGTTCAATCTGTGCCGTAGATGTGTGTTTAATTGAGTGTAGTATGTTATGTTAATTTGTGTATCACCTTGTCCAGTTGTAGGGAAATTCATTGGCGGCAGAGGAGAAGCACCTGGCAAAACGCGTCAGAGGAGATAAAGATACATATCGGAACGACATAGAAGTGGCTGAAAAAGTGCATAATTCAGGTCCATCATCTGGTAACACCTGGGTCCGTGGGAATCTCCGGACCCCTACAAGTAACTTGTGAAAATTTTTATTAAGCGTCGTGTAAATTTTGAATTCCGGTATGAATATGTATAGTATACATATATGCACACACATATTTGAAGTACTGTGCAACAAATTACTAAGTAAAAAGCCACTCTGCAACCGTGGACTATATTGAGGCGATATTTGTTTAAAAGTGTCGAAACGCATACTAAAATTTGCGGCAGTAGATATTCCAAATATTTCAAATTGGCTGGCGGACGGCCAGTAAGCAGCAGCGATCGACACAGCGATCGACATTTTGTTATTTTATGTTAATTCTAGGCGTGATTTTTTTATTGTAGTTTTATAACATTAGTGTTCAGTTTTTTTTTGTTGTTTAAATTGATTTATTTTTTTTGTTCTTTTTTGGTGAAAAATTTAAATTTTTCTAGAGTTCGAGTTTGAGTAGGGAAACGAAGTGAAGTGTGTCTCCTCGAACTGGGTTGAGGTTTTTGCGTGGTCTAATTAGACACCCCTGTTTAGAGCTCTAAGAAGGTAGGACTTACAGTAGCGTGGGCTGGCGTGGACAAGCGCCCTTGAGCACCCAGGTCAAGGTCGGCAGTACCTAACCTCGCGAACCCACTACCGTCAAGATCAATTGAAATTTTTTTTTGCTATTTAAAATTCGAATTCAACTTCAAGGTCAAGTTCAAATTTTTTCTAGTTTTAAGTGGTTTTCAAATAAGTTTTGTTTTATTTGAAATTGTAGAGCAAGTGTTCATTTTCTTTTTGTAGTTTTTCTGATTTTGTTTTTTTTTTTGAGGATTTGCTTTTTTTTACCTTTTTATCGTTATCATCATTATTTTTCTTACGTCGTAATGTAGAGAAAAGTTTCGAATAAAGAATTTTTGTACATCACGCCTATATGCGAGAGATAAAGATTTTTTAATGGGCCCTAAACGAGCCTAATGGAGGTGTGATTTAAAAATTTCAGGGGGTGAGAGTGTGACGATGTGGCTATGGTGAGTGGTGCCACAGACAGCCCACTCGTGTAAGGGGAATCCCACCAACGATGGCCGACGGGATTCCAGGAGGGGTGGGAAAAGGCCGCACTACATAACAGCGGTAGTGCCTAGGGTGAGGTGAGGTACTTTTTGTGGTGGTGGTAAATTTTCTTTTCGGCACGATTTATGTTTCTGGTATAAGGTTCAGCTCTACGAGGAGGCAAGACCCCCCCATATCCAGCGAGCTAAGCCGTGCCTCGCGAGCGTGCCAGGCCTCCAAGTAGTAGCATCCTTTCCCTTCCCATCCCTTCCTTCATTTTCCTTTCCCTTCCTAAATACCTACCTTCCTGTTCCCTGTGTTGGTTCTGATTCCCTACCTTATCCTCGTCCTACTTTTCAGATCCTTTTCCTACCTTCCGTTTCCTTTACTATATCCCATCCAAATTCCCATCCTCTCCTTTCCTCTTCCTTTAAACCCCCCCTTATATCAACATAAAGCAACTTTACATTTTTGACAAAAGGTACACGTACGTCCATTACAATTATTTTGGCAGATTTGACGATTTTTTTCAATTTGTGGAAAATGACCAAAAATATCACAACGTACTGAAGGAAGAGGAAAATCTTGATGCCTTGCAGGGGGCTGTCTTTTGGCGTGGTTGTCGGTGTTGTAATGACTGATCGAGTTCGAGTTGATATTGGAGTTCCAAAGGTCTCAGGAGTTGCAAGAGTAAGTGAACTACAAGTTCGGCCACGTCTTTTCAAAACTAACTTATCAGCCTTGCATAAGTGCTCTGCTACAGCGAGTTGAAAACCAAAAAGCGGTAAGTGGAAGTCATTCTCACGTCGCGTCGTCGCTAGATGATCCATGCGTTCACTGTACACATGTGAATCATATGAAAAATATTCTTTTGTACTATTTTTTGGATCGCAAAGGAGTACAGAATCGAAAAAATCGACGCCGCCCGTGTTCTTGCTGAACACTTCGACAGATTTAAGAGCGGAAATATTTCAGGTCTGCTTATTCTTTCTGAAAAAACGGCGGCGGCGTCTTTCTACAATTGGTTCGCTACCCACATAATAAGCAAAATAAAAAAGCTTCGATTAAGGACTAGTTTCTTATGTTTTCTAAGAACTGTATAAATTTCATTCAAATTTATCCAGCGGTTTTTGAGTTACAGTTGGCACCACAAAGACCCATTTTTAAAACTTGTATAACTTAAAACCTCCATAACACGTAAAATGGTTAATATTTTTTTTGAAATTTTGGTGAAGTAATGTTAAAATATGATGAAATTATACTACGTTTTTACTTTTGTAATTAAAATTCCATTACTAGTAAAAAAAAATTATTAAAAAATGGCATTTTTTCACGCTTCTGACTACCCCTAACCCCTTAATCTAAGCTTATTACTTTTTCCAATTTTCACGGTATTCCCAAAAGGATTTGTAAACAGCCATTTGTAGGAAGAGGGAATGCTAATCGGAAGTGAAGTAGAGTTCGGAGTAGAGATCTTCTGGATGTTAGAAATCTTTATAGTGTAGTTATGAAGGAAGAATCTTCCTAGCCAAACGGTGTCAGCTGATACAGGTGTGTTCCTCACTGTGAAGATCGAAGTGTTGTTGTTGTTTAGCTTTGTGATCCTTGTATTCCATTCCGAAATAGTCCAAGAGGATCCCAAACGGTTTATGGTGGGCTCGGTGGGGGGGAAATAGGTTCCAAATCGGCTACGGAGGGGGCGGTATAAGCTGTGTGAGATGTTGTTGTCGTGAGGTTGGCGTCCGTTTATTCAGCAAGTATGGAGATGTTGGATTCAGTTGGTCTTTCCGGTTGCTGATCAGTTGTATTGCTTTTGAACGAAACCGCTCTTACATCGTCAGATAGATCTGTGATCAATACTCTATTTAAAGCAAGATCATTGGTTACGTCAACGAATCTATCAGCCAATTCAGAAAGCAATGAATCATGTTGACACGGAAGGGGAGTTGGGTTAAGTGAAATCGTTTGATGATGATGATTTTCAACAGAGTTTACGGCAGTTTTCAGAGAACTCAGCTGACGGATTGAAGAGGTTAGTAACGAGGATAGATATTCGCTCAGAGTCTTGCGAATTTCAGTTTTGAATGACTGAACGCTCTGCTCAATTCGATTGTCGCTAGAGATATCTATGACGACCTGAGTCAGAGCGACAAGTTGCTTCTCGATAGGTGTGAGTTTACTCTGGTTCTGCAGTTGAACATTGGTTGAATTCAACTCTTCGGCATTCTTCAAAACTTCATCGAATCTGGCCAGTTCTTGTCTACCCTTTTTGTGGTATAACTTCATATCAGTTTTCATCTGGTTTATGTTATCGCTCAGACACCTTATCGCCAGCATTATGTGAGAGAGCGAGATCTGTTTGCATTCGTCACAATAAAAGGTAAAGTTACGCAGGTATTCGTTTAAATGAGATAGAGATCGCTCAGTCACACCAGCCAAAGGGGATGGAAAGATTTTCCGCATAACCCACAAAATGAAATAATTTTTGCAGCGCTATCAGAAACAGCGCATTCCACATTGCCGCACTTTCCCATTCTTGCAAAATTTGATTAAATATTGTTTTTGATTTAAACTGAATTGAAATATGTGTCAAAAAGTGACACGGAAATGAAAAGCGCGAAAGGTTTGGCTGGGCTGTACTGCTTTCATGCGTTCATGTCGAACTTGGTTAGTATTATTTGTTCATCTACGGTGAGAAACTAATCTTTCGAAATCAGCAGTAATCGCTCCCTTATTATTTCTGAGACTGGTCTTATTTTGAAGAGTTTGTCATATCCTTCAGTTTCATGTTGTTTAAAATTGGTATTGTCGTTGAAATGGAGGAATCTTTCGACCATGTAATAGTTTCAAAAACAGAGGATTGTCCAACAAACTTACTCTAATAATGTTGCAAAGACTGTTGGTAACAACAAGACGTGTAAATCACTATCCCAGTGAAATGTTTCATCTCGTTATTCGAAATATTCACCGACTTGTTTATATTGTCCTGGAGGGCTTTTTAATTTGATTCCTAAACGAAATCCATGAGCTCATCAGTAAAAAAAATTTAAAAGAAAACTGATGATTCCTTTAGTGCTTTTACAGATGCTGGGAGTTCGATAGATCCTGTGAATTTAAACTGTTCTTCGTGGTAGGCAGGAAGATGAGGGTTGCAAAATCTTAATTCTTTTCTTAGCTTAAGCTAGTCTTTAATTCACAAGCTAATATGTGAATTATGAATTAAACAAATAATAATTCTTAAGCTAGTCGGTGAATTATGAATTAAATTTTCCCAAGTCATGAGCTGATAAGTGAGTTATGAATTAAAAAAAAAAAAATTGTCTGGTAAGGTAGTTGGTAACTTGTGAATTAAATCTTTTCAAATCCTCGCACAGGCAAATCTACTAGACTGTTTTTGGAGTATAATAGCGCGTTAGTTAGGTTCATTCCATTCGTATCAGAGCTACTGATTGGGAAGCGTTCAGATTAAGCCTTCACAACAACATTTCCCACTTAAATGTACCTTGCGATAGAAATATTTCAAATTCAGAAATCGATTGCTTTATAAGCGAACTTAATGACAAACTTAACACTGTTGTAGAATCCAATTCAGTCATGTGTGAACCTAAAAAACATAAATATAAAGACGTTTCTGACTTCACAATCAAACTTATAGAAACGAGAAGCTATTGGTTAAAGAGGCTGAAAAGAATATACCATAAGTATTACAACAAAGTTAGTTCTGAGTACCGCGAACTCTCATCTCGAATTACATGTCTTACCAAGCTCATTAATCAAAGAGTTAGTATTGATCTGAACAACGCATTTAAAAATAGACTGCAAGATATACGTCCTTCTCCACAAGCATTTAAAGAAATAGACAAAATTACCGGTAGAAAATTATTCGGCAGCGATATTTCAAAAGAGGTTCTAACTTATAATGGCCTTGATTTAGCTGACAATCAGTCAAAAATTAATGGCTTTCAAAATTTTTTCTCAGTTTTATACACAGAAAAGATTCCAAATTTTGAAGTTTGCTCCACGGTACACGAACGAAGTTTGCTCCACGGTACAACAGTTTTCTTCATCTGATCTAAGTACACCCATCAGCATATTTTCAGCAGCCAACCCTTCACATAATCCTGGAATTCCTCCTTTTACTAGTCCACAGCAGATCCAAATTTTCAGATCTAATCTAAAAAACAAAAAATCGTCAGGAAATGACGGTATATAAAATTTTGTTTTACGAAAATGCTGCCTTTCTCTCGACACTCTCCTCTCATCCATATTTAACCATTGCATAAATAATGGCTACTTTCCCTCAGATTGGAAAATAGCAAAATTATTACCAATTGCAAAAAATAAATCCACAAAAGAAATTCAAAGTTTTAGACCTATATCACTGCTATCAAACATTGGAAAAGTTTTCGAAAAAGTACTTTCACAACATATAAACTTACATTGCGACAACATGAGTATAATACCTTTAAATCAGTTTGGGTTTAGAAAAGAACATTCTACAGAACACTACACTTCTGCGATAAAATAGTTCAAAATTTGAGATCTAAGAAATGTACGATTTGTGTTAAAATAGACCTTGAGAAGGCATTTGATTCGCTGTGGCATAAGGGATTGTTATACAAATTAATAAAGCTTAATTTTCCTTTCTTGAAGACCGATTTTCCTCAGTATTTATACGATCTGAACAATCAGAATTATTTACAATTTCCTCAGGAATTCCACAAGGCTCGATTTTGGGCCCAATTTTATTTATCATATACATACATGTATGATTTTCCATTCCAAGACGTTTTAGTCGACGAAGCAGAAGCCATTCTTTTTGCAGATGACACACAACAGCTAGCGATGCGAGACCACAAATTGCTTTAATGAAAATAAAACGAAAGCTTCCCTTGCTAGTTGTGGTACCCGTGGCGCAATGGTTAGCATGTCCACCTGCTAACCCAGAGGTTCGAGGTTCGAATCCCAGCAGAGGCAAAATGCAAAAATGTTTTTCCACGGGTATCGCCTTTCGCGAGGAATTGGCAAGTCCTCCGTTAGTAAATTCACTGCCATGAAAAGCGCGTTCTCAATTAGCCGTTCGGAACCGGCGAAAAATTGTAGGTCCCCTCCATTCCCTCACAAGGCATGGTTGTGAGAAATGCGCTAGGCCCAGGGGCTCCTCGCTCTGTTGCGCCACCCTATTTATTTATTTATTTTCCCTTGCCAGTTGGGTACTTTCAAAAATGGGGTTTGAACATTAACTGTGAGAAATGTAGTTTACATGCTTTCAAAATGCAAGCGGGAAAGGGCATCGACTGGCTGTAAAAGAAAGCAAAACACTTTCATTGACAATCAACAACAGTCCTATTCCACTACGCACTGAAATGAAGTACCTTGGAACTAATTTCCATAATAAAACCAGTCTTGCACTCTAGGGCAATGTCGAAGAATACAAAAGTACTGCTATATAAAACTTTAATTCGTCCAATTTTGGCATACGGGTTCGGGTCATGGTTTACTATTTCTCCCACAATAGCTAAAGAGATTGAAAAATTTGAAAGACGAGCAAACAAAAAATACTTTTCGAATAAAGTAATTTATGAATCATGCAAAGTAACTCCGCTTTTAACATATTTAATAAATCTCACAACAAATAAACTTCAACGTTTTGAACATCATCCGAATGCAATAATGAAATCCTTGTTTAATTCCAATACAACAGATTGCTTATTAAATAATTATTATATATCTCCATTTAATATGCTTAACGATAGATCTCTGTCAAGCATTGTACAAGATTTAAATAGGGACTTAATTGTTCCTTTCTATGAGAAAGCCTCAAACCTCAACCTGAGAGGATAAAAGTCCCTTTAAAATAACGCACTCCTATTATGTCTTATCTAGTTTTCTTTTGAATACTAATTTCATTTTGGTCTAAAAAAAAGTATGTTTTGTTTTCGAACAATATTATTTTGCTTGACTTTTTTGGTCTTTTTTTATGTATGTCTAGTCATAGTTTGTAAGTATATTTATTTAATTAAAATGAAGAACGTATGCCGGGAGCAAGCATACAGGTAAAATAGCTTGATATACAAAATAAAAGCATCCCATAATTTTTGTAAGTTATTTAATGAAATAACTTTTTGAATTGCTTTGCCAGGCATATTTTAAGTCGGCTACATACTATATACATAAGTTGAAATTGTAAAAAAAAATCATGTGTTTCAAAAAGCCTCAATAAAGAATTGAATTGAATTGAATCGTATCAGAGCTATCTTCCAATGGACCGACAAAAGAATTTTTCACGCTGCAATCCTGAATTTATTCAGAGTCCCTTGCCACTCCGACTACACCACCCCCCAACTGGTTTTTGATAATGAGTTCCAAGTCTCAATTTTTATAGTATCACAATACACCTAATACAGGTCTAAGTGTGTCAGTTGTTTTCCTGACAGCCATTTTAACCTTACCTAACCTAGATAGGTTTTCTGCTCGACACGCTTTTGCGGATTAGACAGTTTTGCAATCGTGCTGAAAAATTTTTTGAGATAACAATTAAACATGGCATTCCGATGATAAGTCTAAAAACGGCACCTCCCATAGTACCTACCGTTTTTTCAAACTTGTTGTTGGATGTTGGCGAAATTTTGTATTTTAGAAGTTCCAAGTTGTTGAAGAAAAAATGCATGTCAAAATGTGAAAAATTTTAATTTTTGAAATTTTTATAAATTATTAAAAAAACTTTTGATTTTTTGTACGAAAACATATCTTTGTTTTTTTTTTCCAATTTTTTGTCAAAACAGTTTCACACGTATTTAGCAACATAAAAATCATTACAGATTAAAATAATAACAAAATACAATAACCTACCAATGTATAAATAGCCAAAAAAAAAATATCTTTCAATCAATTTTCTTGTATTTTAAATCTGCATTTGTTTTGCAAATAACTCGCATTTCAAAATTTGAGTCATTAATGCGGTTATTTTTCGGTAAGTCAAGCATTGTGACTTGAGAAAAAAACCTTTCCACAGGAGCGAAAGATGGCAAGGTTGTATTGTATTTTATAAACAGTGATCGCATGGTCTTTTAAAATCTCGAGGCTAGAGCTTGGATTCACCAAAAACCTCATGACTTCTGTCTCCTCACTTTCTTGGGGAATAAGAGATGTTATTATTGCGTTATTACTATCGTCCCCGAAATCAAAGAAATCATTTGAGCGTTGTCGACGCTTCAAACAAACGTTTATTTGTTAACCCTAGTTTACGTTTTGGGGTTCGTGCGAACCCCAACGCAAGTTTGAATGCTTATAACTTTTTTCTTAATCATATTTTCGACCTGGGATGAAAACTCAGTGAATGAATTTCATTTTTCTTTACTTTTTTCATCGTATTTTCATCATAGCGATTTAAGATAATTTTCTGGATTTTTTTTCTGAAAAAACCAACAAAAAAAAAATTGGGGTTCGTGCGAACCCCACTATGATTCCGGCTTGTTATGACAGCCTGAAATAGCCTTCGCAAGATTGTGTTGTGTTGGTAATAAAACGACCTGTTTACATACTTGGTTTTGGAACATAAGATACCAATGCCATTCTCTGCAAAAATCCAAAAATGAATGAAGTGGACAATACTGATCTGATCTGGTACGGTCAATTCAATTCGTTCAATAGAATTTCAACAGGCTGGAGAGTGTTTGTCCTGGCTGATAATTGAGCTCAGCGACCAATTGAATCGTCGAAACGGAGGAAGATTCAGATGTTCAAAATGTGTACAATTCATCACGGCTCGAAGAATTTATGCCCATTGATAGTATCCCAAATTAGATGTGAATACAAATTTTGGGGTTCACGCGAACCCCAATTTTTTTTATTGCATTATTTGTCGTGCCGTAAACTAGGGTTAAATTCTGCACTAGGCTCTTAACTTTAAGTTGCTTTTCTGAGGTTAGAAGATTTATCCATGCTATTTTAAATCTAGGGTGAGTTAAGGATGCTAAAGCAGCTACCTCACCCTTATCTTTTATTTCAAAGTAATTTTTAAAACGTGTACATAACGATATTTTCAATTTTTTGACGATGGGGGTGCAAAATTGTAGTTCGGCACTATCAATGAGACACTCCCATTTTCGATTAACGGAAAGAATTGTGGGCAACACATAGCCAAAATGGCAATTGCTCTCCCCTTGCAAAATGTCAATTACCTTTGAAAGAGGATTTGACCAACGCAAATACTCACTAATGTACTAATCGACTTCGTAAAATAGCACTAGCTTTTTGTTAATTGAAATGAGTTCGCATTCAAGTAACTTTTCCTTTAGCTGGAATACCTGTCCTAAGCTATCGTACAAACTGTTCCAGCGTGTGACAACGGGTCTTTTTAAACTGCATTCCAAAAAACAATTGAGTTGTTCCCTACATTTTGGAGAGCGTAAGCAATTCCACAATGCGTTGCATTTTCTCATAACATTAAAATGCATCGTTTTGAGCTTTGACGGAGGGTGTTTCGTCTATTGCTCTTTGGTGTCGCTACTTGCAATTAGCTTGAGAGTATGGGAAGCACATTGAAGATGATAAGAGAGTTCCAAATCAAATGGTTCACTTTCCAAAAACACATCGTTTTCGTCTTCTTCAGCGATTTCATCATCGCTACAGTACTTATTATCATTGCCTCCGGAAATTGAATCCTCGTTCGTTTGAAGTGATCCAATGTCATCTGAAAACACATTTTTTTTAGATATACATATGTATAGTCCGGGATCCCTGGTCCAATTTTTTTTGTGATTACTATCAAGCTAATTTTCCCTGAGTGGCTTCATTTTGTTGAGACGCCCAACAATTTTCTAACAAAAACTTTCGACTGTGGTAGCTAACAGAGGTAGCAAGGGTCAAATATGTCGATTTCATGATATTAAAAAATTTAATAGTAACAGTTTCTTTCTTAGTTAAACTTCAAGATAATTATCTGGATTATATGAAAAAAAATTTGTCCTACAAATTGTATGGTTTGATCCCAAGAGTCCCCTTCCTCAAACATGTATCGATTACGAGGTCAAAAAAAGTGATTACTAACAAGCTGATATTTTGGTTTTTACTTATTTAATATTTATATAATTTAACAGTCAGATTGTCCTACAAATTCCGTGGTACGTTTTTTCAGTCCTACGCTCAGAAAATGTCAATTCCACGAGAACGTTAATTTCATTACTAACTGTAGGACAAAAATATTACATTATAGGTTAGTGTGTTCTCTACCCAATTCAAACAATGTCCTACAAGAAAACAGGTATGTATCGCTAGTCCGACAAGAATTGTCATTTTTTTGTTTGTTTATTTGTAACATATGGTACAAGGTCCTTGCGTTGAACTTTCTCCAGGGTTGACGCACGTTTTTTTTGACAGCCCTATGAGTTGTCAAAAAACCTGTGTTTTCCAGTCCTCAAAAAACGCTAAACCACAAATCCCCACACATCTCTGTCATTAAAAAAAATTCCATTTGACAGCCCTCAACTCGCCACAGCTAAAACCTAGGGCGAGTTGAGGGAAAACCAATGTCAACCCTAAGGTTTCAACGAACAAACAAACCTACAGTGAAAAAATCTTCCTCTAAATTTAAATATTTAGATTTATTTTTTAGTGAATTGATTTTTAATTAATTTAATTAATTTTAATTAATTTTTTCAAAGATTTCGGTATTTATGTTAAAAAACAAATTAATCCTCCTCAGATTCATCAGACAAGCCTTCGCTGCTATCGCTACTATCGCAACTATCGCTCTCATCAGCATCTATCTCACTTCCTTCATTCGTGATATCAGACTCTGTAATAACATAAAAAATTAAGTAAATCATAACATAATAATGAATGGTCAATCATAAAATAACAATAGTATAAATAGGGTACCTTGAATGTCAGAAGATATTTCTTCAAAAGATGGACTTTGGGGACCATCAAACCAATAATACTCGTATTTAAAATAAAAATAAATAGGGTGGCGCAACAGAGCGAGGAGCCCCTGGGCCTAGCGCATTTCTCACAACCAAACCTTGTGAGGGAATGGAGGGGACCTACAATTTTGGGCCGGTTCCGAATGGCTAATTGAGAAAGCGCTTTTCATGGCAGTGAATTTACTAACGGAGGACTTGCCAATTCCTCGCGAAAGGCGATACCCGTGGAAAAACATTTTTGCCTCTGCTGGGATTCGAACCTTGAACCTCTGGATTAGCAGGTGGACATGCTAACCATCGCACCACGGGTACCACTCGTACTCGTATTTGCCATCAATTATTGTCCATCCAAAATTTTCGGGCAATTTTGCCGTGGGGCACCGCATGTGTGCATTACACCATACATTGCAGATAAATACCGTTCTCTTAATTTGTTGCAACAATTCTTGTTTTGTTGGTGGCAAACTGGAAGGATCATATCCTACGATTTTTTGTTTTAAAATATCTTCGTTTTCATTTTTTGATTTATATCCTTTCTCAAATAACTCATACCGTCCTTTGTTAATATCATTTTTTGTTTTTAATGAATAAACTCTACATACATACTCTTCGATAATTTTAAATACCTCATTTGATGTTGTTAATGAGGTATTTTCAATTCGTAGGAGTTGAATAAAAACCTCTTGAAAACTGTTATATTTCTTCAAAATACTGAAAGGTCTCTTTTTTCCTTTACGAAAGAAAGCAGGATTATAATCATTTCCTGTAAATATATGGCATATAGCGAGTGAACTATCGCGTAGTGCTTTATTTTTAACATCATGGATCTGTACTTCTACTTTTGGGCGTAGGACCGGGATAACGTACCACGGAATTTGTAGGACAATCTGACTGTTATATTATATAAATATTAAATAAGTAAAAATTAAAAAATCAGCTTGTTAGTAATCACTTTTTTGACCTCGTAATCAATACATGTTTGAGGATGGGGACTCTTGGGATCAAACCATACAATTTGTAGGACAAATATTTTTTCATATAATCCAGATAATTATCTTGAAGTTTAACTAAGAAAGAAACTGTTACTATTAGATTTTTTAATATCATGAAATCGACATATTTGACCCTTGCTACCTCTGTTAGCTACCACAGTCGAAAGTTTTTGTTAGAAAATTGTTGGGCGTCTCAACAAAATGAAGCCACTCAGGGAAAATTAGCTTGATAGTAATCACAAAAAAAATTGGACCAGGGATCCCGGACTAGTATATTCCCTTGAAAATCATAATCATTCTCATTTTACAATAATAAGAATGAAATAAATAATAGCTTTTTTGGTCACTATCATCATGAAGGGTCGGGTATACCCAATACCAGTGCACCCAATACCATTGCACACAATACCTTTGCACATAATATGTACATCTTAGGTACAGTTATTAATGGATTTTCATTAATGAATATGGAGTTTAACGTTATTTCGTTATGAAATGTAGTGCATTTATGTGATTGAGAAAAAACTTTTTAACAGGAGTACTTACATATGTTCGAAAAAGGGTTGAAATGGCGAATTTTTTTAAAAGGTCTTCTCACACAATTTTGGTAAATGTGAAGGTACCTACCTACAAAGTTATTAATTTCGCGCGCTTCCTCAATGGATTTGCCTAGCAACGAACGATATAACGTCATGAACATAACGTCATGGAAGACACTATCTTCAAACACTATTATATGTATAAATAAGCTGGAATTTAGAGCCAGTGAAATTACATTTCAAAACATTTTAAAAACCCTATTTGAGTCGATAAAAAAATTTTAACCCTAATTTACAAACTTGGGTCCATTTGGACCCCAGAGCACTCATAACTTTTTTGTTTTTCATTTTTTTTAAATGGGATTTTTACTCAGTGAACAAAATTAAATTTTTTATTCATTTCTTAAGTTGAAACGATTATCAGATGCTTACAGATTTTTCTGCGATTTTTTTGTGAAAAAAACCAGTCCACCCGAACTGGGGTCCATTTGGACTCCAATTCTATGGAAAATCATATTTTTTCTAATAAATAATTATTTTATTTTAAAAGCAGCCTAGTTTATGTTTAGAAGAATTTAATTTGAAGTTGTGGGCAGTTTCGGGAGACATTTAACACATAAGGTTCTAGTGTGGCAAGGGCAACAACATCTGCCACATCCATCGCAGGTGGTTCTGGTTTTCTTGTCATCTGTTCTTGGGCAAAGGTGACATCTGCTTTTTTTACAAGAGAGCCTTTCGGGGACTGTTGGTAATTTTTCCTGAACTCTCCCCAAAATACAGAGAGCATCCATTGCAGATTTTCCAATGCCAGATTGTGTTGCATGTTGAGAACGGTTATTCAATTCTGACTCCGCTAGTTCGATGAGTTTATCACTTCTGTTTTGTTTCTTCTAGGTGGATTAAAGTGTCGAAAAATGATAACAGTTGCTAGGGCTGCTATGTCCAGTAAGTTGTAGAATACAACCATCGGCCAGCGATTTGTTTTGCGTGTACATGAATAAACTGAGACCATTTGGTCGAATACATCGACTCCACCTTTGGTGCTGTTATAATCCAGTATAATTGCAGGCTTACTTTGATGACCGGAAGTGGCTTTCTCACAGTTATGTTGTGTTGATAGCAATACCACTTGTTTGTTTGGCTTCGGAACATAACTCACCAACGCCATTTTTCCAGAAAATCCAAAAATGGATGAGTGGACTGGACGATACTGCTTTTTTTAAAGTGACCAAAAAAAGCCGAAGGAAAACACACATTCCACCAACAATGATACTGCTTTTTGTTATTGACCTTTACAGGCTCATTCTGCTCATCAAGAACCTCCTTCGCTACAAAAGGTTTAGGCAAATCTCTTTTGTTTTTCCGAATCGTGCCAAGAATACTGATCTTCTTATCCAGCAACTTCAATGCTAAATCCACCGACGTAAAGAAATTATCAATAGTGAGGTTGCGTCCAGAATTGAAATATGATGGCATCAACGACATCACCACATCATATCCACGACCAAGTCCTGTACTTTGGTCAGAGCTACCAGTGTAGACAGAAAACTTCAGTGGATAGCCCGTTGAGCTTTCATACATCCACCTAAAGTTCAAGCCATTTTTGGCAGGCTTGCTTGGCATGTATTGGGGAAATTCAATCATTTTTACCTGAACAAAGTGAAATAATGACTATTTTTTTCTTTTGATAGGCGGACCTGGCAAGAACATTGATATGCATCAATATTACAATCAGTAATTACGTAAAACAGACATATCGAAAGGGATAAGCGGGAATCCCAGATTTGCAAAATTAGGCAATTTCCATCGTTTTTGAAATTGAAAAATTTTATTGCTGACCTCCTACATACCTGCATAATGACATCTCTGCTTAAATTTCTTTATCCCTGCTATATATAATACTTAGAAACAATTCATACAATAGCCAGAAGAACTATAACTGAACAATATAAGTCAGAAATCAAAAAAATTTCGAAGAAAAAATCGTGGGGTCCATTTGGACCCCAGTTCGGGTGGACACGACTTTTGCCGGTTTGTAAACGAGGGTTAAAGTTAAAAAAAATTGAGATTCTGGAATATTTTTAAGGTAATTCTTCTGTTTTAGAAGCCTCAATTTAGTTTTTATGTTTTGTTCAAACCAAACTTTTACATTCTAATTTTAACTTTTATTTTAATTAAAAATTTTAATTTTTTTTTTAATTTTTACCTTGAGAAATAAACACGATGATTCCCAACGTTAATATACGTATTAAGTTTTTTTTCACTTTTATAAGAAATATACACTTTTGCACTTGCACTTTTTCACTTCACTTATCAACAGACCAAAATGGAATAGTTAACGAGTGATTTATGTAATTGCAAGTAATTTCTAATGTATCATCGCAAACATAAAAGCTTTCTCTCAAGATAAAACTTTCTCTTACAACAACATAAATTCACCACTGATGTTTTGAAATCAACTGGTTCAGACGAGGTGAATAGCAAAAGATGCCACAAAAGATCGTTGAGTACAAAAAGTTGAGACAAAAGAATGCTTGAAATCAAAAAAACTACACAACGACAAAGTACACCAAAAAGCTTGTATCGAAGTCATTTTTTTTTTTTTGTAAAATTGGTAATTTTCTTAGCTGTTTTTTCCACAATTTTCCATAACTAAGCCCTTAGTTTCTTTTTTAGCATTCAAAGCTCTTAGTAAAGTAATGAAGTGAAAAGCCTTCAAAAACTGTCGCAGTTTCTAAAACATTCATATTGAAGCAAAAGAAAATGGAAAGTAACTACTTACTTTATACCAAAAACAGATTTTTAGAGGTTTGTTTATTAACATTATGTAACTAAGAAGAGATTTAAAATACTTCAATCACTACTTTTTAAAGATAATTGTGATGCAGCAAATGAAGCATAATTCAGTGCACAAGAAGAAGAATTGAGTTAATGAGTTAAAATGAAAAGAGAAAAAAAAAATTAAAAGAAAATACTAGTAATAAAGAAAAAATGAAAATAAAAGACATTCCGTGGATAATGAAAAACTGGAAACTAAACTTAAACCACCAGTAGTTAAGAAGACTTTAAATAATTCAAAATGCTTTTTTAAAAAGACTCGCGGCTTTGGTGAGAAAAAAAATCTACATGAATACAAATTTTATTGGCTTCTCTGCAACACAGTGTTATGGGTTCATTTAAGCCATAATTAGTACGATGATAAGGCTTGGACGCAGCGGTCCTGACGGAGCATATACATTTACTAAGGACAGTAGCATAGGCCAATTAATATGGCTTGAAATAATATCACGTAAGACCATTACCGAAAAATATTTACGACGATTATACAACGACTGAAGGCCAAAAAGTTGACATCTAGTGTTATATATATATAGCAAGGAATAGCGATATTCCAGTTTAAACGGTAGACAGCTGCTGGAGTGATTTTCGATCCGCAAAGAATGAATTTGATAATAAGGATCCCAAATCACACAACAATATTCCAGCGAAGATCTAACATATGCGTAGAACAGAGACGTAAGAGTATACGGAATACGGATCCTTAAACTCTTAAGAGTTTCTAAGTATGAAACCTAACATTGAATTAGCTTTGGCAACAACGAAATCAATATGTGACTGAAAACTGAATTGATTGCCAAAGATAATTCCTAAATCTTTCTTTTCTGTTAACTTCATCAGGTCAATGCCATTGATTGAATAGTTGAACATTATAGGAGATGAGCACCTAGAAAAAGATAGAGACTGACACTTAGAAACATTTAAGAAAAGTTGGTTTGAAGAACACCACTTTGATAAGGACTGAAGGTCGCATTGAAGCAAAAGACAATCTAGATTTGGCTTAATACAGCGATAAACTTTAATATCATCTGCAAACATCAAACAAGAGGATTTTTTTAGGAAATCAGGGATATCGTCAATAAGAAGCAGGAACAAGAGGGGTCCCAAGTGACTTCCTTGGGGAACATCAGACGTGACATAAATAGCATCAGAACACAAATTATTAATTCGAACCCAAGGACTCCAGTTTATTAATTAAAACTTGATGGTTAACTCTGTCGAATGCCTTAGCGAAGTCGGTGAAAATTACATCGGTTTGAAAACCATTTTCAATGTTGTTGATTATTTTATTGCTAAACAAACTTAGATTAGTAGTTGTTGATCGACCAGCTATAAATCCATGTTGATAAGGTGATATAATTTCCTTTAGAATAAAAGAAAGCTTCTCATAAACAATTTTTTCAAACATTTTTGGAATAGTTGATAATTTGCTTATTGGGCGATAATTAGAAACTTCTTGTTTAGAACCGGATTTATGAATAGGTAAGACATAAGATACTTTCCAGTTATCCAGGAAAATTCCCTTATCAAGAGATCCATTAAACAACAAAGTTAATGGCTTCGAAAGGGAGGTAGCGCAGCTTTTAAAAATGATAGGAAGAATGCCATCAGGTCCCGGTTGCTTATCATCTTTAAGACCTGTTAAGGCAATTTCAACATCTTTGTTGCTTAAAACTAAGCTACCAATATTGATTGGAGTTGAACACATATTAGGGGAGGAACTAGTAGAGACACTTGAGGGTGAATAAACAGAACAATTGCAAAAAGATTACAAATTGCAACAGGATCACTTGAAGTAGTGCCAGAGTACTGTATGCAATTTGGGATACCATTTGAGCATTTCTTGTCATTAATATATGTTGAACCATCTAAGAACCTCAAATCAATTAGCAACATAAGAAATTTCAATTTCAATTTTTGAATAGTCCAAAACTAATACAATGAATTTTAATTTTTTTTTTAGATTAGATTAGATTTTATTCAGTTTTTTTCATTTGTTCGTACAATCATTATTTTTACAAAATTATAAAATCATTAAAGCATGGCATAGCCGTCTGCCGGATTGACAATTATATTTGTACATATGTATGTTAAGATAAAAATAGTAATTTATGAATCGGTAACTTCTTCTTCTTCTTCTTCATTTTCGGCGTTACGAGTAGTGATCTTGAAGCGATCACAACTCTCCCACTTTGCTGCTTCACACTAGTGATCCGCCTGTGGGGTACGCCGCGTTGACCTCAGAAATCGTCGGCAAGCCTCCCGGTTTTGGATTGTTCCATGTCTGAGGCCAACCAAATGCTGCTGTTTTTGCATTTGCTTGTACCAGGAGTGTTTTGGCCTGCCTTTTCTTTTTCGTCGCGAATTTGTTGAAACGTTGTACGATATTGCCTTTTTGACGGGGTTCTGCGGATCTCTCCTTTGAACATGACAATACCAACTGAGCCGGTCGTGCTGAATTTTGTCCAAGATGGTACTTTTGACATGAAGGCTTCCACGGATCTTAGTACTTCTAATTCGATCAAGCTTTGTTACTCCTGCTGTCATCCGAAGCATCTTCATTTCGGCTGCCGTCAATTTGCTCTCATACTTTTTGTACATTGTCCAACATTGTGAACCGTATGTCAGAGCTGGACGGACAACTGCTGTGTAGAGTCTTCCCTTCAGCTTAGGGGGCATTTTTCGATCACAGAAGATAGCGGAGTTTTCTCGCCACTTCATCCACCCTACGCTTACTCGATGATTGATGTCGTCATCACAAGATGCTTCACTATTGATCATAGATCCCAGATATTTAAACTTTTCACACTTGGGAAGCACATTTCCATTCAAATAAATGTCTGGAATAGGCTTGTCTGGATCAGAAAAAGGGCAGCACAGGTATTCAGTCTTTTTAGCGCTAATACGGTACCCATTTCCTTCCAGAACATCAATCCAAACGTCAAGTGCTCGTTGCAGGGATGTAGGATCCTCGCTTATGATGGCTCCATCGTCAGCAAAGAATAATTGTTGTACTTTATTGTCCGTTACTTTTCCTTCGAGCAAATAATCCAGAACAGCAATAAAGAGCAGTGGACTCAAGACACTTCCCTGATGTACACCTACTGTTATTTGGAATTCTTCGGTGACTCCAGCTGGGCATCTCACTTTTGTAACTGCTCCCTCGTACATGTCCATAATTATTTGCACATAGGCTTCAGGAACTCCTCGGTGTCTGAGGGCCACCCATATCAGATCTCGTGGTTGTCGATCGAATGCCTTTTCGAAGTCAACCAACACAATATGCAAATCCTCTAAGGCATCTCGGTGTTTTTCCATAATGATCCTTATGCTTTGGATTGCGTCTGTAGTTGACTTACCCGCGACAAACCCGCATTGGTCATCAGACAGCCTTATTATTTTCCGCAGTCGGCTATCCAAAACCCGCTCAACGATCTTCATAGTGTGGGACATCAACTTGATCGAACGATAGTTGTCACAGCTTCTGGTATCTCCCTTTCCCTTGTACATTGGAAGAAGAAAACTTTCCCTCCATTGATTAGGCAAACTGTCACCTCTTACAAGTTTGGAGATGAGAATCGTGAGCCATCTTAACCCGATGTCTCCCATATTTTTCCAAAACTCATATGGTACCTCGTCTGGCCCAATCGCTTTGCCTTTTTTGGAGTTCTTAACTGCCTCCCTAACTTCTTCGACTGTGACGTCGGATACTTCCGTAAAGTTAGGTGCAGCTGTTGGAAAGTGGCGCCGAGGAAACTGTTCATTCAAAAGATCATCACAATACTGTCGCCACCTGTGAAGAATTTTGTCGTCATCCACAAGTAGCACTCCTTGAGCATCATTGATGAACTTCGGCGAACGAATCTCCTGCGCATTTCTCCTTCTCTGAGCGGCTATTTTGAAAATGGTTGCTCCCTTATTCAAGTTGCTTTGTCTTAGCTCTTGGATTGTCTGATTTGCTTCAGCAGCTGGGGCAGAAATCTCTTCCAGCTCTCGATACAGGCCCTCCGTGCTTTTTGCTTGAAGTTGGGCGCACTTTTTCTTCGCTTCTTTTCTGCAGCTCTTGTATTCCATTTTGAAACGCGCTTTTTCATTTGTATTTCTTGAGGGGCACTTCGACCAAGCTTGGAAAGCTGCTTTCTTCTTTCTAATCACTGCTTTAGCTTCATCATCCCACCACCAGGTTTCTTTAGCTTGTTGGTAGTGTCCTTTTGAGACTCCTAACAGTGATTTGGCTCTCTCTAAGCAGGTTCGTTGTAGGCGATCCCACATATTTTGTGCCGTGATTGCATTTGAAACTGCGTCGATGGTATTACACAGCTGACTTTGCATATACGAAATGAATTGCTGTCCTTTGGTTTTCTCCAGATTGTACCACTTGATTCTCCTAGGAGCCTTTGTTTGTTTGACTTCCTTTACCGCATCCGTAAAAAATTCTGTTAAAAGAAGACGGTGTTGTTGAGCGGCAGCTTCTCCTAGTATCACTTTGCAGTCTTTCACCCGAGATTTCATGTAATTGGTTACCAAATGGTAATCAATCTGGGTTTCATTTCCTCCACTGCTGTAAGTGATAAGGTGTCGGTCTTGTTTGATGAACATGGTATTTAGTACGATTAGACCGTATGACTTGCACATACTTAGAATATCTTCACCAGGAGTGTTCCTGGTGCCGAATCCCAAACCTCCATGGCAGTCTTCATAATCCTCGTTTGTCTTCCCGACATGTCCATTCAAATCTCCTCCAACAAACAAATACTCTTCTTTTGGGATGTTCTTAAGTAGGTTATGAAAATCAAGCCAGAATGCATCTTTTTCCTCCTGCTCACACCCTATTTGGGGAGCATATGCACTGATTATATTCCAGACCTTTCCTTCCATCACCAATTTAAGAGACATCAAACGGTCACTGGACTTCAAAATGGTCAACACGCTGTTACATAAACTTTGGTCAAGGATGATACCGACTCCGTTCCTACCTTGTTCCGTTCCATAGTAGAACATCTTGTAAGCCTTGGTCTTTGCATCTAAGAAACGGGCTTTGTTTGCTGTGTTTCGCCATTTCGTTTCCTGAACACACAAGATGTCCACTCGCCTCCTTCTCATCATCTCTTCGAGTTCAAGACTTCTACCAGTCATACTTCCAACGTTCCAACTCGCGACTCTAAATTTTCGTCCAACTCGTCGCATTACTTTGCTAGCCCCCGGAATCCGTATAGCTCTGACCCGAACATTGCTGCTCGGTCCAGGATCAGCTCCATGCATAGCAATGGAACTGCCTGGCGGGGTAGTGCTTCTTATGTTCGCAAGTACTTCCATAATGCTCAAAATTTTTCAAAAATTTTCTTTCATCCTTTTCGACACATGCATGCTCCATTTAATGAGTTTGATTTCCCTTTTACTACACCGGTGATCTCCAGTCGTGTAAACCCCGGGATCTGCATGCATACTTGGGGAGAGTTTTTAGGTGGTATGTGTGTCGCTAGACTCACTTTGATGTTAGTCGTCTAGATATGATTGTTCCTTTAGTCGCCTTTTACGACAAGCGGGGAGGCGCTGCAGTGCTATTCTAACCCGACACTGCACGGGGAAATTTATGAATCGGTAACTATAAATTTTAATATTTTGCCCCTTAAATATATTCATGTAGTGTAACGATTTATATCTACCTACATAAAATGTTTGAATTTTTCAGGTATTTATATTATTAGGTTTTTAAAAATCTTCGTTTTGAATTCTTTCTCTATACTTCAAAGAAATTTTGCAGTACTCGTAAAGG
Source organism: Melanostoma mellinum (assembly GCA_914767635.1). Taxonomy (NCBI): domain Eukaryota; kingdom Metazoa; phylum Arthropoda; class Insecta; order Diptera; family Syrphidae; genus Melanostoma; species Melanostoma mellinum. The sequence continues at coordinate 80,150,295 of OU612059.1, read as the reverse complement.
CGTGAAACATCCATCTCATTTAGTTGCATTAGAACTTGATCCTCCGATAAGAAATCACTTCCGAAAATGCACCTTCTCGTTTCTCTTAGCGTTGGACATTTTCCAATGAAGTGAATGGTATCTTCTCTTTCCCCTAGGTTGCATATACTATACTCCAATGGCAAATCAGGTCTGTGTGGTATATAATTTAGGTTGAGCAATTCGCTCCGCAGCCTAACCATTGTACTAATGATTTCCACATTATTTGAGTCTTGGAAGTAATTATGGCTTAACAAGTTGTGGTTGAGTCTACTGTAGATTGTTCTGTACAACGAACCAGTTGCTTCAGCTATGTATTCTTCTCTACATTGTTCGTCTACCTTTGCTATTATTTCGTAGAGATTTCTTCTACTACTTGTTCCATCTTCTATGTTGATGTTCAGGCTCAAATTACACCCTTGCGCCAGAGCCAACCATTCACCATACCAGCTGTTTTTATCTTCAATAGCTTTGAGGACAACTTTCCTAATCAGCCGACTCTCTTGCATATTGATAATTTTTACCAGGTAGTCTGCTTGCATCTTAAGCGTCTTAATGAACAACGGTGATAGACCCGTCTCTAACATGATGACATAATTTGGTGTGTTTGGTGGTAGGCGGAACATCCTTTTGACGAAATGCCTCAAAAGTTGTTCAACTGCGTCGAACTTTTTACATCCCCAAGCCTGTGATGCATACAATAAAATGGTCTCTGCAACCGCTTGAAACACTTTGTATTTGCTGCTATGCGCTATGTTTTGGTTCACAAAGCAAGTTCGCCATGACACATTTATTGCTGTTTTTGCCTGCTGCAACTTTTCTTTGAAATGCTTCGTCATACTCAAGCTCTTGGAAATGTATACACCGAGATACTTAAATTCGTTGACAATTTCAATATTTTCTCTGTTGAAGTTCCACCTTTCGTTCAGAGTGTTTCTTCCTCCACCTTTTTTGAAAATCATTATTTTAGACTTCTCGATGTTGAGAATAAGGTTCCATAAACGGCAGTAGTCATAAACCCTATTTATCATTAGTTGCAAAGTCTCGGGGGAGTTTGCAAACAAAGCTACATCGTCCTCAAAAAGCAGTGTTTTTATCCGTACTTCCCCAAATTCTACGCCTCCGGGAAGATAATCAACCAAATCGTCTATAAAAAGAGCGAATAACGTTGGGCTCAAAGAGCATCCCTGTCTTACACCAGATAAAGTTATGAACCAATCAGAGAGCTCAGTTCCATCCCATACTGCAGCTTTTGTTTCCCTGTACATCTCTTCTAGAACTCGTCCAAATTTGCGTGATAAACCCAAACCATATAATTTGTATAGTAATGCTCTACGGTCTATCGTATCAAAAGCAGCTTTGAAGTCAATAAAAAAAACATAAAGTTTTTTGTTTCTTGAGATAAAGTTCTCTGCCAGACTTCTCAAAATGAATATGTTGTCTACTGTTGAGTACCCAGCTCTAAAGCCAGCTTGGAACTCTTTTAATAAATTTTTTGATTCGATCCAAGTTGTAAGTCGAATTTGCAGCATAGCAGTAAAGATTTTATAGGTTTCATTTTGAAATGAGATTCCTCGATAGTTTGAAGGATCCGCCGCATTGCCTTTTTTGTGTATCGGGAATATAATCGACTCTTGAAATTCCTTTGGCATAATATCACCCTCTAAGACTTTGTTATAAAGTGATGCCAAGCACTTCCTCAGGTTTTCTGTCGCATATTTGAAAAATTCGACTGGTATTCCATTTGCTCCCGAAGCTTTTCCATCCTTCATACATCCCAGCACCATTTCTATTTCACCCGGAGTGATTTCTGGGTCCAGAATATCATTCTCAAAACCAGGAACTGCATAATGCCAACTGAAACTACTTTGTACCGGATTTAACAGCAATCTGAAATGCTCCTTGAGAATATCTTTATCCAGCATTTTGCTTATGGTAAATTGTTTGCCATTTAGCTTCCACGCTAGTCTCCAGAACTGCGATGCGACCTTGCATTTTGCCAACATATTCGCTTGCATTTCACCATAATTTTTCTTTTTAGTTAAGCAAAGTTGTTTGAATTTTTTATTTGCTTCTAAGTATTCCTGCTTGAATAGCCCTTGGCTTGATTTTTGGAAAATTTTTAACCATGCAAATGATTTGCGACGAGCACATTGACATTCCGCATCGAACCAAGGCTCTTTTGTAACTATTTTCCTTTGGTTTTGTTGCTGTGGGTACGAGGTCTTGATTATATCAATTCTAATTTGCCAAAATCTATTTCTTGTTGCGTTTGGAGTTGCGAATCAATTAAACGTCTGTACTCTGGCGCTTTTTTCATATTCCATTTTAACTTAGGAAGCAGCTGCAGGTTGGAATTTTCTATTTCTGTGCTCATTGAATTGCTAAAGGTCACAACTAAGGGAAAATGATCTGAATACGGTACCCCTTTGATCTCAAGATCCGTCACATAAGTCTCCCAATCTTCTCCTAAAATGCTGTAATCGATGACTGATGATCCTTGTCCGCCGGCAAATGTCCAATTACCAGATTCATCGCTCAAGCTGGTTCCATTTTGAATCCGAAGACTAAAAGAATCGCATAGTTCTATTATTTTTTTTCCTCTTACATTACATATTGAGTCTTTTGATTGTCTATTTATTCCTTTAGCTGCATTCATAGCTCCTATTTCGAGTCCCACCCTAGCATTGAGATCTCCAATTATCAAAACGTTTCTTGTATTTTTGTGGCTTAGTACTTCTTCTAGTTGTTCGTAGTCTGACTCCCAATTATTACAGTTTAAATAAAGAGGTAGTATCCATAGTACTTTGTTTACCATTTGTACTTCGAGAAATAGTATTTCATTTTGTGATCGAAATTCACACTTGATTCCTTTAAGGTTTTTCTTATACCCGAAGAAACAGCCTCCACTTGCTCTTCCTCTCGCATGCATTTTTATTGCTGGAATCCACTTAAAGATATAGTCTACCATATTATTTTCTACCTTACTAAAATTATTTTCAGTTATAAATGTTTCATATAAAAATATAAAATCAAAAGTATTCACAAATCTATAAAATTCATTAAAAAGCAATTTATTAATTAGACCAGACACATTATATGATAATATCGTAAAAACTTTTAAATTTAAACAAACATTATCCTTCTTTAAACTACATTTTGCTTGGCAGACGGCTTTAGTACTAAATTTTATAATTTATACTAATTCCGCCGGCACTGGTCGCAGGTAGTGTGTTGGCCCCATAAGACGAAGTTTCTCTCCGATAACTTGTGACGTTTGAGTTGTCATTGCTGTTAGTGACACAAACGTCAACCATCTTCTGAAGAATGCACATGCCATCTTCTCCTTCACATTTGAGGATATTGTTTCTATTCAGATAAAATGATTTGTTGTTTACTTGTAATGTTTGTCCACGAATCAATATTTTAATGTTTTTATTTTTTGTGCTTATATCTGCCTTTATTTGTAATAGTCGATTTCGTTTCTCTCTTGCAGCTTTTGTGTAGTCTCGATGTATCGATATCCCAGTGTTTTTCAATCGACTAGCAGCATTCAGAATGAGTGGCACGACATAACTTTCCTGCATTTCAACAATTACACTGGCCATTTTGTTATCTCTAGAGCGAATTAATCGTGTTCGTTTTATTTGCGCAGGATTATCTTGTTGCAGTAGATCTCTGCACACATTCTTAGCTTTTTCAATTATGTATGCATTTGTCATCTTGCTGCTGGGATGGAATATGCAAGACCAAGTTATTCTCGTTTGATTTTCTTTCGAGATTCTCAACTTGCCGTTCGAGTGCGAAGCATCTATCTTCCATTTGTTTAACCTTGGTCTGTAGCGCAGCATTATCCTCTTGCAACGACTGCATTTTTGTTGTTATTTCTGCAATATCAGATTTTGTCGGCAGATTTTGCAGTCGCGCATCAAGTATTGATCCTAGGCAGGATTCAATCATTGATTTAAGGGCCCCGACTTGCATGTTTCCGACTTCCGAATTTTGTGCAATTGATTTTTGTTGTGGGGAGACCTCAGAAAATAATCTCTTTGCTTTGGAGCCAAGGTATGACGATTCATTTTTGCCGTTTTCTTCGTTGTTGTTTTTTGGTGTAGTTTTTTTGTTTTGTGGAGTTCTTTTGACACTCATCATTTTTATCGGCTTATAATGGAGCTTAAATATTAAATAATGGCTCACCTTTGTAAATGTGAATTTCACTTGCTATTTTCTCATGTATTATTCCAAAGTATAAGGATCATTATGGAAAAACACCGAGATGCCTTAGAGGATTTGCATATTGTGTTGGTTGACTTCGAAAAGGCATTCGATCGACAACCACGAGATCTGATATGGGTGGCTCTCAGACACCGAGGAGTTCCTGAAGCCTATGTGCGAATGATTATGGACATGTACGAGGGAGCAGTTACAAAAGTGAGATGCCCAGCTGTAGTCACCGAAGAATTCCAAATAACAGTAGGTGTACATCAGGGAAGTGTCTTGAGTCCACTGCTCTTTATTGCTGTTCTGGATTATTTGCTCGAAGGAAAAGTAACGGACAATAAAGTACAACAATTATTCTTTGCTGACGATGGAGCCATCATAAGCGAGGATCCTACATCCCTGCAACGAGCACTTGACGTTTGGATTGATGTTCTGGAAGGAAATGGGTACCGTATTAGCGCTAAAAAGACTGAATACCTGTGCTGCCCTTTTTCTGATCCAGACAAGCCTATTCCAGACATTTATTTGAATGGAAATGTGCTTCCCAAGTGTGAAAAGTTTAAATATCTGGGATCTATGATCAATAGTGAAGCATCTTGTGATGACGACATCAATCATCGAGTAAGCGTAGGGTGGATGAAGTGGCGAGAAAACTCCGCTATCTTCTGTGATCGAAAAATGCCCCCTAAGCTGAAGGGAAGACTCTACACAGCAGTTGTCCGTCCAGCTCTGACATACGGTTCACAATGTTGGACAATGTACAAAAAGTATGAGAGCAAATTGACGGCAGCCGAAATGAAGATGCTTCGGATGACAGCAGGAGTAACAAAGCTTGATCGAATTAGGAGTACTAAGATCCGTGGAAGCCTTCATGTCAAAAGTACCATCTTGGACAAAATTCAGCACGACCGGCTCAGTTGGTATTGTCATGTTCAAAGGAGAGATCCGCAGAACCCCGTCAAAAAGGCAATATCGTACAACGTTTCAACAAATTCGCGACGAAAAAGAAAAGGCAGGCCAAAACACTCCTGGTACAAGCAAATGCAAAAACAGCAGCATTTGGTTGGCCTCAGACATGGAACAATCCAAAACCGGGAGGCTTGCCGACGATTTCTGAGGTCAACGCGGCGTACCCCACAGGCGGATCACTAGTGTGAAGCAGAAAAGTGGGAGAGTTGTGATCGCTTCAAGATCACTGCTCGTAACGCCGAAAATGGAAAAGAAGAAGAAGAAGAAGATTATTCAGTTTATACTTTAAAAATAACACTTTTAATACGTTTAATATTCTTAAAATCATAATGAATTTTAATGAAATAAATGAAATGAACACATTACAAAACTGTTTACATACTTATATCTATATAAAAAGAACATAAATACACAATTACTTATAAATAAATTAAACATTATCGTCTTAAAACTAAATTGCATCACATTCAAACCGAAGAAATAACATCTGAAAAGAATAAAACAAACCATTAGAATTGTTTAAAAGCAAAATACATCATATACTTTGCTTAGCAAACTCCGTTTGCCCAGGGCAGCATCTACCCATCAGCTCACGTACCTAAAAAGAAAAAAAAGGGGAAAAAGAAAAAGTAAACAAACGAGCAAATGCATGCGAATTACGTGTGTATCCTTACCTACTGCACATACCAATTGGGCAGCGGAGTCTCGGGAAACAATTTAACCGCAGCAACAACTTTCTTGCATTAAAACGATCTGGAATCAGAAGACATAAAAAAGGATGAAAAAACAAGAAAATTATGCATTAAAGTTAACAAAGACAACACGAAATTGCACAGAAAACGCAAGTTTTTTCTAACCTCCAATTAGGTTGAAGGTTAAATTGCACATTTAACATATTAAAAATATAATATGAACAACATATGAACTACTGGATAAACATATGAAATCACTTATTTGTTAGATTAAACACAACTTGCAATGAATTTGCAAACAATTAAATTAATTAAACTCACGATGTCACGAAATGTCAAACAGTAGACATGCGCGAACTTTTTAAATCAATTTGACGTCTTACTTACCTTTATGAACAGAATACATAAGGTACATTAAGTGAAGAAAATATGAAATGAAGAATTCAAAAATTTCATTATTTTCGCGAAATAGTATTTTTTTTGGTAAAAATTCAATAATTTAAATAATTTCATAAACAATAATGAGAAAAAAGGAGATAGGGAAGAATTATGGCAACCAGAGGGAGAAGTAAAACCTCAGGCAAAGGAGCACGAAAAAAGCAAATGTCGTGCAACGGCATTGCCAAGTGCGAATAATTGCTGAGTGTAAAATGTAGTTAGTATACTTACCAAAGTAAATTAAAGGGTGTATTTATAACGAAATTAACATAAAATTAAAACTTTTTTTTGGTAAAAGAGTCGGATTCAGTGGAAGTTCAGTAGTGTTGAGCAAATTAATACTCAAGGCATTATTATTATTATTATTATTAAAAATTCTTTATTTGATCAAAACTCGAGATACATTTGAAACATTTTACAAGAACATTAGCATGGCAAAATTTATATTTGCCGTCTGCCTGAAAATTGACATTTATCGAGAATAAACAAAAAGAAAGTTTAAGATTATACTTTAATAAGTAAATAGATTTAATTAATTAAAAAAAAACATAGCATCGATTTTTTTTTTTTTTTTATAAATATAAATTCCCTGATGAAAAAAGATAAATACATAATATTAAAAAAGAAAAAAAAAATTTAATTTACTCTGAAAAACTGTTTCGATAATCTAAGGCATGATCAATATAACTATAAAGATTTTTCCAACCGTACTCTCCGTTTAAGATTTCTTTTGCTTCCTGGAGATTGAGAAAGCTCTTTGAGAAATAAAGTCTTCGAAGTTCCTGCAGAATCGGGCAAACGGCTAAAAAGTGGTTGACATCTTCGTTTTCATTTCTGTTGCAGAGGTTACACCTGGGATTATAATTTCTGTGAGGTTTGTAATTCAAATCAAGCATCTCAGTCCTTGTTTTAAACAACGTACCTATTTGTTTTGCAGACAGTTTGCTATTAAAATAATTGTTTACAAACAAAGTGTGATTGAGTTGCTTATAGACCAATCTGCTTGGGGAGGTTTGAGCTCTATTCAAGAACTTAAGATACAATGAATCATCCACCAAAGCAATACAATCATAGAAGCTACCTTTCCAATCAGCAGGAGAAATTGTTCTAAGATTTAGATCAAAACCGTGCGCATTTGCTATCTCATACCATTCTTTAAACGGCGACAAATTCCTTCGGAATGCGAAATCCATCATTTGCTTATGGAGATTTTCATTTGACCTTTGCATTACTTTAACTATGTAATCGGCATTAAATTTAAGATTTTTTAGAAAAGTTGGCGGGATACCTGATTCTACATGTATAGCGTAAGTTGGTGTGGAATTTGGAAGTTTAAAAATTCGCTTGAAAAAGTAGCGTTGCACTATCTCAAATTCATCGAGATCTTGGTAACCAAATACTTGAGTTGCATAGCATAAGCATGAGTTTATAGTGGCTTCAAAAACTCTAAATTTAGCCGATATGTCAATGTACTTATTGCAGAAGATTTTGTTCCATATAAGGTTAATTGCAGTTTTTGCTGACAAGCATTTTTCTTTAACGTGGGGACGAAAATCCAGATTGCTGCAAAACAGAACACCTAAATACTTAAATTGGTTAACCACCTCTATAGGTTCATTATCCAATGACCATGACTCGAGCGGGTTCCTCCTTCGGCGTGTGCTTTCAAAGATCATAATTTTTGATTTTGAGGTGTTAATTTTCAAATCCCATTTATCACAGAAAGTTTTCAGTCTATTAATTTGTAACTGTAGTGTGGTGGGGCTGTCCGCCAAAACAACAAGGTCGTCTGCATAAAGTAGAACCTTAATAAGTAGGTTTCCAAATCTTACACCCCCAGGCAAATCACTGGAGACGTCGTCAATAAAAAGGGAGAACATAATCGGGCTTAAGGAGCAACCTTGGGGCACGCCGCTTTCAGTTTTGAAGAAACTGGACATGGAGCTCCCATTTGACACAGCAGCGCAAGTATTGGTGAGGAGAAGTTTATAAAGCTTTAAAAATTTCGTCGATATACCTAAATTCGCTAATTTATAAACTAGTGAGTTCCGATTGATAGTGTCAAATGCTGCTCTAAAATCGATGAAGAAGGCATACAGTTTTTGTTTGTTATCGATGAAACGTTTAGCTATATTTGAGAGTGCAAATATTTGGTCCACAGTTGAAAGACCAGAGCGAAAACCGGCTTGGAAAGTGCTTAGCAGTTTTTTCTCTTCTACCCACCTCATAGGCCTGCAATAAAGAATTTGGGTAAATATTTTTCTCAAGCAAGGAAGAATTGAAATGCCTCTATAGTTTTCGGGAGAGCTGGGATCTCCTTTTTTGAAGATTGGGCAGATTTGTGACATCAAAAAAGACTGAGGTATTTCTTCCTTTTCAAGAAGGTTATTAAAAAAATCAAGAAGAAGATTTAAGAAGGACGGGGAGGAGTTTTTATAGAACTCGGCTGTAATTCCATCTAGCCCGGCTGCCTTATTGTTTTTCATATTTTTAAGAGTTGTTTCTAATTCGTTATTTGAAATAGGTTCATCTAGTTCTGGAACAGAGATTGAGGGTAGAGCATATTGAAAAAGTTGTGAGTCCGTTGCATCGTTTAGAAGTCTCTTAAAATGATTTGCCAGTAACTCGATATTTATTGTTGTTGCTGAAAATTTTTTGCCACCACCTAACAATCTTACTTTACACCAAAATGATTTCGAGTCCTTACATTTGGATAAACTTGTTGCTAGACCACACATAAAAGCTTTTTGTTTATCTTTGCATACTCTCATATAAGTTTTGTTTGCATCTAAATAAAGTGATTTAAAGAAACTAGACTTGGTTTTCCTAAAAATTTTGAGCATTGTGAAAGATTTTTTTCTGAGTTTTATGCATTCCCAGTCGTACCACTCAGCAGTAAAATTTTGTTTGTTATTGGTTGGCATGGCTGAACTCTTGATAATTTCAAGTATTTCATCAGCCGACTGCTCACAAGACCAGGATACATTGTTCGGTAGGCTATTTACTTTGGCATCGAGTCTACGCTTGTAGAGCGCTACCTGACTATCGACCCATTTATATTTTTGTTGTGGTTCACTCAGAGTGGAATCGAAGTTGATAAATTGTATGGATGTCACTATTGGAAGATGTGCTGAATAGCTTACGGGTTGCACCTCAAAATCCTCAATTGCAGTAAGCCAATCGCCTCTAGCCAAACAATAATCAATCATAGAACAACCCTGACCAGAAACAAATGTAAGTTCACCTCTGCTATCTCTTTTAGTTATTCCATTCATAACCATTAAACCGAAGTCCTCAACCAAATTCATTAAACGCCTGCCAGAACTATTAACGGTTATGTCCAAAGACCTTCTCAAACTCTCAAAAGCGTGTGAGGTGTTGTTCACCAGAGAAGCTAGATTTTGAAATTCACCGATTCTCGCATTTAAATCACCTAATATTAAAATGTTATTAAAATCAGTTTCATTTAGAAAGGTCTGCAGTTCGTTAAAATCGTTATTCCAATTGGTACAATTTAAATAAGTTGGAAGAATGTAAAATTGTTCATGCCTATGATTTAACATTATAACGGTCTTTCTCGCTACAGATTTAATACAAACAAAACTCTTTAAACTACATCGTATTGCTATCAAATAACCTCCACTCGCTCTACCAAAAATACTACTGCGTGAGGCGGGGATAAATTTAATAAAAAAATCTTTGAAAAACTTAAAAAATTGTGTTTCCTGACCATCTTCAAGAAAAGTCTCTAAAAGAATAATAATATCAAAATTAAGAATACACTTAAAAAAATCTGGAATTGCTAATTTGTTTTTAAGTCCAGATACATTATAACTTAAAATTTTTAAATTTAAAATTACTTGGCAGACGGCAACACTGTCCTACAATTGATGACGATGTTTACTCCGCTGAACACTGGATGTAGTTTGTTGATGTTGACTGTTTGGTGGGGCTAGTATCGCATAGGGTTGTTTATTGTTGTAGCTGTCAAAAAATTGAAGTCCACTCTCTCCAAATGTGTTCTTGACAAATGAATATTCTTCCACATTGTTGACAATCAATCCGCGTGCAAAGTTGAAGGAAAACGCGAAGTTATTGATGTGAAGTTTTACTCCTCTTATCACAATTTTCGCACTTGGTGTTATGGCGAGTAGTTTAGTTTTAATGTCGTATAGTGATTTCCTTTTTTGCCGTGTAATAAAAGATTGTTCACGATGAATAACTATACCAGAGTTTTTGAGTGTTGGAGTTGCATCAATAACTTTATTTGCAGTGTCTCCCGGATGAAAGTTTAAAACCACAGTGGATTTGTTTGTGTTATTGTTTGTGAACTCTTGTGTGCTTTTAATCGGTAATTCTGCACTTTCTTGAAGATGAAGAAGACCCATGCAAGTTTGTTTTGCGTAGTCAACTTTATTGGTCTTCCCTTCTGCCGGAAAATGCACAACAGTGTTTTCATAGTTTTTTCGTGTAAGGATATCCAGTTGGCGCTCTAACAGCTGACAGTAATTCTCCATTGCAGTTACTCTTTGCACAAGATGTTCATTGTGTGCTTTAAGTGCCTGCATTTGGGAAGCAATAGCTTGAACGTCCTCCTTTTTAGCAACACCATCAAATTTCGGGATGACGCATTCGTTAATGCAATCAAACAAAATTGCTTTTAGTTGATCGATAGACATATTTCCAACTGCCATATTACTTATTTTTTCGATGGAAACTTTTTTTGAATTGCTTGATTTTTCTGGGGAGTTTTCTTCTCTACCTCGCTTTAGCGGCATATGCAATTTTAATTAACGGTGCACTACTGAGTATACCGCAGATAAATGATGCGAATTTTGTGTTTTAAATGTGCAATCGAACGAAATAAAGCGTTTATTCTATGCAAATTAGGTTTAAGTAACGATTTCAAGTGTTTTTAGAGTAAATTAGTCTATTTTAAAAGTATATATTAATAAAAACAAGAGGACCGCACAGAACTCTGACTTTCTTAATTATTGACAGATGTCAAACTCAAGGCATTATGACAAACTTTAAATTTCACTTTTCTATTTTTCATGAACTCACCACACCTCCAAATGGACTGAAACAAGCCAAATGGCAAGGATGCAACCACGAGAAAAAACGGAACACAACTGCACGAAAGCCACTATAAAAGGGGAGGAATCAGCAGTCAAAAATCACTTCAAGTTCCTGAATCAGCGAAGTACTATCAAGCGAACCAGTTTTAATTAAGCCAGCGAAAATCCAAACAAGGGTAAATCAATTTTTGAAATCGATCTAGTTTGATCGAATATATTTTTTGATAAAACTTGTCAATTTTTAATAATTGTTGTAAAAAAAGTAAAATAATAAATAAACAAGGGTAAATCAATATATGAAATCGATCTCGTTTTGATCGAATATATTTTTGATAAAACTTGTTAAAATTTGTTAATAAGTATTGTAGTGTAGTGTAATCAAGTCGAAATCGTTCAGCGAACATATACGCTGTGCGAATATAATTTGATTACGACTGCAGGATAGTAGTATTTGTGTGTACCTAGTTAATAATTATATATATAGAAATTCAAGTGGAAATCATTTAGCGAACATATACGCTATCTGAATATAACTTGATATAATCTGGCTTTGAATGTATAGCATAAGCGTTTTTAAACAAATAAAGACTGAAAACCAGTCAATGAAAATACACACAATCCAAATCTTTTTAATTATAAATTTTTTGGAGCATCTGCACTCTACAGATTTTTGTAAGTATTAGTTGCGCCAGAAACAATATATGTCCAGAAATATTTACTATTGGTCTTCAGATTGGTTTCAGTTCGAATTAAGTAGTCTTTATGCAAAAATTTATTTAAAAAATCAAATTCTTTTTGCAGACGTAAATATTTTAGTCGAAAACATTCATTGGAAGGAGATTTGTAGATTCTTATTTTAGTCGCACCACCCGAATGTGGAATGATCTTCCTGACCCTGTTTTTCCCCTACATTACGATTCCTATTTTCCGAAAAGCTCGCACTGTGTTCTATAAGATTATAAGGGTAGTCATAACCCCTTGATATTCGCGTTAATTAAGAGTATAAGAAAAGCTTCCTTGAAACCACAGTAAAAACTCCACATCTTAGAGAATGAGGTAAGTGAATAGCTTAACTTGCGAAATGACGTACGAGGACGAAACTCTAGTGGAATTTTCCAAAAAATTTCGAAAATCTACTGGTGTTTGAGGCAGCCTGCTCTTCAGTATATAATATAATCAATAAAGTTCTTGAATTTTTAAAGTAATAACATTACTTCTCCTTTACTTTTTAGTCTTGCTCATGCTATATTTTCCGCCCCGTAACGAAATTTGAAAATTAGGAGCCGATAAATGTAGTTAATGACATCTTTTATTTTTCCAGTTGCGGATGACTTCTTCTTCCATCCAGTGGGTGGATCAAATACTTCACCACCCGTCGCATTGCTTGATCGTTTATTTTGGGCCAGCTTTTTTTATGGTCAAACCCAAACCTTTGCCAAATAAATAAAAATAAATTAATAAAAAATAAGTAGGGTGGCGCAACAGAGCGAGAAGCCTTTGGGCCTAGCGCATTTCTCACAACCATGCCTTTGAAGGAATGGAGGGGACCTACAATTTTCTTCCGGTTCCAAACGGCTCATTGCTTTGCGTCAGCAAGGGTAATAATAACAAGACTAAACAGTGCTGTGGTAATTTGCGGAAAGTGTCATTACTTAAGTGATTAAAACCCTCGCTGGTAATTCCTGTGCCGGGGGAATTTTTGTTGTGAAAGCAATAAATAGAGACAAGGGTGGAAACACCGACTATTTTATTGTTTATATTAAAGATTTAATACCCTCGCTGGTAAATCCCAGTGCCGGTGGGATTTTGAATTTTGTGATTAGTGGAAAAGAAAAAAGGGAAGAAGGAAGAAATTTTAACTTGCCAACTTGGACATCTTCAATAAATAAAAATTGGAAGTGAAAGAAATTTTAATTTAAATTTTTATTTATTTGGGTGAGGTTTTATAATGGATAAGTTCGTGGGACTTTCCTCCGATTGTGAATCGGAAGAGGAAATTTTCCGAAAGCCGGCTCCAAAAGCCGATGTAAGTAAGTTTCTTAAAGGGGATACGGTTAAGAGTGTGACGGCTCCTAATCCTAAGAAGAAAAAAAATTTAAAGAAAAAGGGAGTAAGAAAAGAGGGTGGTGAGGCAAGCTCTTCAGAGAGCTCAGGGATTGTCGACTCGTCAATGGAGTTTGAAGAGGAGTCCCTGAAGAGGAAGTTGATGGAAGTAGCTCCAAAGGGAGAATCATCTGCCTCTGAGGAAGTGCTGCCAAGAAAGTCTTCCAAGGTGGAAGCAGGTCCGATAACCGTGGGGCCAACTTTGTCGGCCAAAGAGCTGGACTGGCATAGCTGGCTCAGCTGGGATCCCTGCAAAAAATCCGCAGGGTAGTGCAAATAAGGGAGTGAACAACGACATGGTGGTTGCCGAAGGAAGTGCTGCATTGGCATCACCGGCCAGGTCTGGCACAGTTGCATCAGCTGGAATCACTGCAAAAGTTCCGCAGGGTAGTGCAACAAAGGGAGTAAATAGCGATAAGGTGGGAAAGGGAAAATTAGAGAAGAGTTCTCCGCAGATATCTGTTGGGACGTCCAACTTGGACGAAGGCTTGACTCTGGCCGACGTCATGGCCAGGAGCGCTGCTATCAAACTGGAAGTGGCAAGTCTGATTGCAGAGTTTCCCGGTGCTGGCAGACAGGTTGTGGAGCTGACCTCCAAATATGAGGGCCTTATTATGGCTCTCTCGGGGGCCAATGAAAGGCTGAGGGGGCGACTCGAGGGTGGCATGGCTTCCCACGTCAGGTCATTGGGTGCTACACCTAATGGTGCTGATAGGTCGGGTGGGCCTCCAAAGTCTCTGGGTGTTCCAATGGGATTGAGTGTTGCAGAGCGACCTTCATTTGCTCAGATTGGTGTCTCGGCTGCGGTTTCGGGTGGTTTGGTGGGTGAAAAAATGGTTTCTTTACCGGATATAAAACCTGTTAAGCCGACTGAGACGTGGTCGTTAGTGGTTAAGGGTTAAAAGGGTGATACTCCAGGTGAAGTAAAGCGGAAGGTGGTAGAAGAAATAGTACCTGCTGTGGGTGTTAGAGTGCACAATGTGCGCACTAGCAAACAGGGCTGCGTGACGGTTTCACTGCCTTCTGCTGTCGAGCGAAAGGCTTTTCTGGAACATGAAAAGCTTGAGGCTGTCGGTCTCTCGGCAGCATCCAAGAGGATTCCACTTATGGTTCGGGGGATGGAATGGAGAATCTCTCCTGAGGAATTCCTGGCTGAGCTGCATAAATTGAATTTATGCAAGCTTACCAAGGAGGAGTTTCAACGGGAGGTTACTCTCTCCAACTCTTGGAAGGTAGATAATGGCCAAGTCAGTGTAGTGCTGGAATGTAGCCCAAGGACCAGGGACCTGCTTCTGGGTGGTGGGAGGTGCTACATCAAGCACTTCTCATTTCCCATACGGGAGAGGCCCCTGGTGGAGCACTGCTACCGGTGCTTGAGCATGGACCACTTTGCGAATAGGTGTAGGCACAGGGTGCCCACGTGTATACGTTGTGGACAGTCGGGTCACCAGCAACGGAATTGCAGTAATGCAATCCACTGTCGTGATTGCGACTTCAGAGGTGCCCCGGCTGGACATTTTATGTTGAGCATGGACTGCCCTGTCTATGCTGCCGCGGTGGAGAGAGCAGGTACCAGGCACTAAAATGACAGTAAAATTAATACAATTTAACTGCAATGGTGCTTGGGCAACCATGTGTGAGTTGGGGCAATTGCTTACCAGCATGCAGTGTAGCTTTGCATTGTTGCAGGAACCTTACCTTGTCCAAGGACAGGTGAGGGGACTGCCAGCGCATATGCGATCGTTCACTGACACCAGAGGTTATGCCGCTGTTGTAGTGAACGATTTAAATACTGTGTGTTCACTCAAAGATTCGAGCGAGTTTGGAGTGTGCGTTGATGTTCAGGGTAGCTTTGGTAGACTGCTTTTATGCAGTCTTTACTTTAAGCACAACTTGGACATCGAGCCATTCTTGGGACACCTTGAGAGGTTGCTTCGACTCGCTGGGGATGTGCCTGCGATTTTCGGTATGGACGCTAATGCAGTATCTCCTGCTTGGTTCAGTAAGATGACTGAACGTTGTTACTCATCTCACAGAGCCAGCAGGGGAAGGCTGTTAAGCGAATTAATTACCGTAAATCGCATGGGTGTTCTCAATGAGCCAAGCGACTTGTATACATTTGATGGCCCAAACGGTGTGAGTGATATTGATGTAACCCTTGCAAACTTGCCAGCTCTTCGTATGTTCGATTTTCGCTGGTTTATTCAGAGGGCAGAAGGAGTGAGCGATCACAGCCTAATTCAGGTTCAAATCGCTCGCTCTGATGAAGCACGGGATGCTGGCGAGGATCAGCATGCGAGGAGATGGTGTTTACGCAATGTCAACTGGCCATTGTACCAGTCTGAGGTTGCGAGAAGGGTTATGTCAATATCACTTGACACTTTCCAACGTTTGGGAGTTGATGGCAAGGTTATCTTTTTGAATGATTGCGCATGTGATGTCAACGACCAGCTCTTCCGGAGAATCCGAAAGGTAAATCCAAAAAGAGTCAGGTGGTGGACGTCTGAGCTCCAGGCTAAGCGTGTACAGGTGAGGAGACTGCGTAAGCGCTTCCAAGCCTGTAGGCGATGCGGGTCCGCAGACTTGGATCAGTCGAAACTTGCTTTTCGGCAGGGTTTGGCTGACTATAAAAGGATGTTGGCCCGTAGCAAGAATGATGAGTGGAGGGCCTTTGCCGAAGAACACCAAGAGGACCCTTGGGGTATGCTCTATCGGGTGTGTCGGGGAAGGAGGCCCTTGGAAATAGGGGCCATCCAGGATGATGGGCGTTTGCTCACGTCATGGACGGACTCTGCGACTGCCCTGATGAACTCCTTCTTTCCCAGAAGTGCTGGTCGTGAGGGTCCTTTTGTGGACTTTATTGACTTGGCTCCTACGGTGAGAGAGGGCGAAATTGGTTGTGCTATTGCTAGACTCAAATCGAGGAAGTCACCAGGATTCGACGGACTGACTGGTGAAATGGTGAAAGCAATCTGGGCAGCGGTTCCCGAATACCTGATGGCTCTTTACTCGTGCTGCTTCAGGGAGAATTATTTCCCACTGGAATAGAAATGTGCGAAGGTGATAGTTCTCCTGAAGTCTACTGATAGGGTCAGGACCAATCCTAGATCCTATCGTGGAATCAGTCTCCTTCCGGTACTTGGAAAAGTGCTGGAAAGGGTCTTGGTTGACAGACTGATGGAGAGCATCCCTGAGCAAGGTCCATTCCAGTTTGGCTTTAAGTCTGGTTGCAGTGTCGATGATGCATGGCTACGTGTTCGAAGTTCGGTTGAGGGATCGACGAGCAAGTATGTGCTTGGCATATTTATAGATTTCAAAGGAGCGTTTGACTTCCTCGACTGGTCGAGTGTTGAGTGGAGATTGCTTGAGGTTGGCTGTAGGGAGGTTGGCATGTGGAGGAGCTACTTTTCCGATAGGATTGCTCGTGTTGTGAGTCCTGTTGGTTCTGTCTCGGTTTCTGTTGAGAGGGGATGTCCTCAGGGGTCTGTTGGTGGTCCATTTATTTGGAACCTCATGATGGATCCTCTGCTGCAGCGGCTTTCTACTTGGCAGTCGTACTGTAAGTGCATTGCTTATGCTGATGATCTTCTGGTCCTTGTTGAAGGTCAGTCTCGTGCTGAGCTGGAAAGCAGGGGCACGGAGGTAATGGGCATGGTAGGCGCTTGGGGTGTGGGTGTTGGGGTGGATGTGGCTGTGGAAAAGACATCCTTGATGCTACTCAGGGGCAAATTGTCTCTGAATCGGCCTCCAAATGTAAGAGCTGGCGGGGTGGGTCTAAGGTACGTGACTAAGGTCAAGTACCTTGGAATAACCATCGGGGAGAGGATGAGTTTCCTACCTCATCTTCAACAGATGAGATCGAAGATCACCTCTCTTGTGCCTGCGGTTAGTAGGATGCTGAAGTGTGACTGGGGCCTTTCTAGGTTTGCGAGTCGTATCGTATACAATGGGCTATTTGTTGCCTGTGCAACATTTGGTGCGTCTATATGGTACGACACTGCAAAGACTGTGAGAGGAAGTAGTATGATTACCTCTACTCAGAGGATCATGCTCCTTGGTTCACTACCGGTCTGTAAGACTGTCTCTACGGAGGCTCTTCAGTTGTTGGCCGGTGTGCCTCCGCTTGACTTGGTGCTGATGCGCAAAGGTATCGCTTCCAGGTTACGGAGGCAGTGGCCGCTCTTGGCTGTTGGCTGGGATGAGTGCAGCGTGGCTCGTGACATGGGTGCATCCGAAAGAAAAGCGTTCCTGAATGAATGTGTCTTCTCCAGGTGGCAATCTCGCTGGGATGAGAGTGAAAAGGGGAGGGCCACTTATCGGTTTCAGGTCATGGCTCCCTGAATGCATTTTTGCATGAAAGGACCTTGGCTGAGTCGGCGGAGTGTGCGTGTGGAGCCTTGAGAGAGGATTGGTGTCATGTGCTGACTGAGTGTCCGCGATACGCCAATCACAGGGATCTCACTTTGATGGGTATAGTGCGGGTAGATAAAGCTTGGGATTTCAGTCGGGCTCTCTGCACAAGGGAGACGGCTGGTAATCTTGCCATCTTTGCCGAACGAGTTTTCCAAATTCGTCGGCAATAATGGCACTTCCTGGTTTGAAGTGTCCATGCAGTGGTTTTGCCATGTCGCTGCTGGGCTTGAGGCAGAGATGAGCGTAAGTACATGTACTTGTTCTTCCCATCTGTGTGTTTTTGTGGTTGGTAGTGCCGGTGCCTATTTGGTGCCTGACTCGGATTCTTCTCGTTGAGTTGCCTAGTTTTTCCTTGTCGGTTTGTGTGTGTGTGTATTGTAGTTGTATAGGTGTGCGCATTTGGCCAGTGGTTTCTTCCTCGGCTGGTGGTTGAGTGCGTGCATCTGAGGTTGCCAGGCCTCGAGTATTGTGGTACTCATCTGGAAGTGACCTTCACGGTCGCGAAGCTTCACCGGAAGCTATATTCTGGTACCACGGGAGATAGGCCCTCCTGGATGGCTAAGGTTTCTTGTGTCTCACGACGCATGGCTTTGCTATCTGGGGCTATCTATGAGGTTGGCCCCCTGGTGGGAGCATCGTGGTGGCTGTGGTTATCCAAATGCGGAAACGATTGGCATTCATCGAATGCAAGAGGTGTTAGATCGGCCTCGCTCTTCAGCAAAGGGTGTGACTTGCCTCAACAAGTTCACAAAATTGCTACTGGGTTATACTCAAGGTGGTGGTTAACACTCAATTTAACTGCGTTATGCTGAGTAGGTTTGCCGTGAAATAAGTCTTAATTGGCAGGTGTTCACGTTAAACAAAACTTCAACTGTTCCAAACGGCTAATTGAGAAAGCGCTTTTCATGGCCGTGAATTTACTAACGGAGGACTTGCCAATTCCTTGCGAAAGGCAATACCCATGGAAAAACATTTTTGCCTATGCTGGGAATCGAAACTCGAACTTCTGGGTTAGCAGGTGGACATGCTAACCATCGCGCAACTGGTACCACTATAAAAACAATTGATTAATTTCACTTAGCTGAACTAATTTTACAATTTACCTTCTTCCACTCGCAAATTTGCTTGGCTAGAGCACCTAGCGAGTTCAAAGCTTCTTGTGAGCTCTGCCGAAATTCTTCCAAGAGTTCAGGGCAGTTTTTTGTAAAATTTTAGGCAATGTCAGGATGCTCCTTCATTCTTCTGACCATCTCTTTGAATTGAGCGCGGTATCAATATACTATAATATAATATTTCGTTCTTGAAAATAATTAAATTTTTATTAAATTAGATACTTTCACAATAGAATCACAAATATTTTTTATACAGCAATAAGTAGTGCTTATCCACTTTCAACCTTATTATTCTATACTTTTTTAAAGAATCAGTTTTTACTTTTTTGAACTTTCAATTTTTTATTCAAAAGAATGAACATTCGCTATTAAATATCTGCACTGCTGATGAACGGATTCGGTTATACGACGTTTTAAACCTGTATTATCTCACATGCAGATCGCTTCCGCAGCCCATTTTTCTGGTTATATATGTAATAGGGGTTATCATTTTTGTTTCATTTAAAAAAATTACCTAGCATTAAGCACTTTGGTTGTTTTTCTGTGTAAATTGAAATCTAAGGTTAAAACAAAGCAATTGGATTAACTTACATTTATTTTCAAGTAAAAATAAAAAATTTTAATTATTAAAACGAAGATATGGGTCGCCATCAAGTTCAAAAAAAAACTCTCAGCAAACTTCTGTTACACTCGTACATCTGCCAAAAAAATTATTAATTAAAATTTAACAACCAACACTGTTCGTTTAACTTACCTTTCTTCTATAACGGCACTTCGTTGGTGCAGATGAGTGCTTCTTCTGTAAAATTGTTTCTTCTATTTTACTTTTTTTCACAGGCACTTTCAAGCAGTTTTTTTGTTAAATTATTCCACTTCCTTTTTGTTGTGGACGAGTTTTACACTGAAATATGAAGAAGTGCAGAAGTTGAAACTGAAATGGATGAATTTGTTTAATAAATTGACAAATTACCTGGCAAAATGGCAACGGCAAGCTGTTGATGGTTGTGGTATGTGGTGTAGAGTGGCTGGTGGTGGTAGAGGAATGTTTTTGTCTAACTGTCTATTAAAAGTAAATAGGGGGAAAAATAGCAAAAGCATGAATGGAAAAGGGCATGCGTAATACGAGAGTGAAGAGCGCCGTATAGTCTTCTTCCATCGTGAAGGATGGAATTTACGAGTCTATTACGGCTTCCACTGATTTTGTATTCAGAAAGCCTTCTTCTTGGATACACCAACAACCTAGCAGATCAGTTCAGTTCGATAGTAGCTAAACTAGTTGGTGGTAAAAGAATGAACTTTTCACTTGGCAGTGGATACGCGGACCGCTGTTTTGCTGCTGTAGTTTAATTCAAGGCTAAAGAAAAGGATGGTGTACAGCGATCGCAAAACCATTTTTAGAATAAACCGTGCTGGAATTGGAAATGATATTGGCAATGGAGACGGTTCTAGACAACCAGACATGAGACATGTTGCTGAACAGGAAATTAAACAATTATACTAAAAAGGCTTGAAGCCAACAAAAACAACCGATACCTCTTAGAACAGCAAACAAGTGTTCACATTTTGTTCACAACAGAGTTATTTTCTCGTATTAATATCAATTACCCAATTATGTACATTACGTAATGTACATCCAACATTCAAGACAAATTCCCTAAACGAAACTCCAACGTTCAACCGAATCAACAAAGTGGCATCACTATAATGTACATCTAATGGAATGCGTTGTTTGTGAGTGAGTGTGTGTGTGCAGAAATATACCGGTACCGGGAGGAGACAGTGTCTAGCCATATATGGTTGCGAACTGGCAAACCACTGGAAAGCCGTCGATGTTCGAAACTGCTGGAAAGCTCTGGATGTGATGTGATATATTGTCCTGTATAAAGAGGCTGCTGATGCAACATGCAACCAAAGAGAAAACAAAGTTTTATTTATTTAGCGAACGTTACAATATAATGAAAAAACTCACTTTGTCTCTGTCTAAATAACAAAAAAATAAAAATTTCATAAGTTAAAGTGAAAGTACAAAACTGAATCAGTGCCTATATGTATAGTGCAATATTTGTATTATTAAAAATTTATTAAATTCGCTGCACCATAAAGTACAATAACACCGATAAAAGATGTTTCAACTAAAAATGTCACTAAAATATATCACAGTTGATTGCCACTATTTCAATGACATTTTGCTAAATTCTAAGACCTGGGTCGAAATATCGCACAGGTAATACGTGGGTGAATTTTGTATCACTATTCGATATTCTTTCATCATTATTTGAAAGAAACTAAAGTTGGTAAATGAACAGCTGACTGATGTTGTGTTATAATGAGCGAATTTTAAAAATAGAATAGTACCCACTCACTCGATCACTGATGCGGTAATTCGACCCCTGCGCCGAAAAAAGTTAATAAAACCGAATTATTTCTTCTGAAACTACTTTTAAATAAATCTGCAACGAAGTCTGGCTATGTTTGATATTTTACACACTACTACAACTACCGACCAAAGAATATAACTTAAAAATGATGCCTGAAAAAATGAATGCATAGAAATTATTTAAAAAAAAAAAATAGAAGCTCTGATTTGCTTTGACTAATAAAATGAAAAAATTAAATTGAATTTAAATAAAATAAAATTAATTTCTTGATCTGTGGAAAAAATATTCAATTTTATTTTATTCTAAATTCAGTGCAGTCACAGCCACAGCTGGTGTAAGGTGTTGTCAATTGTGGTGCGAGCAGGCCCGTGGTCAGTATTAATTGCAAGACCTAAATCAGGAGCAACCATAAGAAGAGTTTCGGTCGATGAAAGACTACTGGCAGCTGTTGAAATCGATCCTTCTATTAGCATGAGACGCTTGGCTCTACAATTTAATGTTTCTTAACAAAGATTCTCCAGAATACTGCATGGCGGAAATATGCATCCATATCACCATACACCTGCGTAGAAACTACATCCGAATGATTTTGAGATGGGACTCGAATTTTGTAACTGGTTGCTAGAGAGAAGCTTGAATGACAACCAGCTAAAAAACAGAATTCTTTGGACAGACGAATCCCAGTTCACAAGAGATGGTATCACGAATTTCCATAACCCCCATACATGGACTTCAAGCAATCCACGTTCAAGACGACAAAGATCGTTTCAGCGCAGATTTTGTGTTGATATGTGGGCAGGTGTAATAGGAAAAAAATTAATCGGGCCTTTCAAGTTACCACCCCGACTTAATTCTACTAATTATCTGAAGCTTTTACAAAATAGTCTATTAGACCTTTTGGAGGATGGTCCACTGCGTCAGCGATTTTCATCATATCTCCAACAAGATGGTGCTCCCGCCTACTATGGTCGTGAAGTAAAGGATTGTCTGTATGAAAAATACAGTGGTCGATGGATAGGCAAAAATGAACTGATTCACTGTCCTGCACGATCTCCCGATCTCACTGTACTAAATTTCTTTTTGTATAAGGACGAATAAAAGAAATTTTTCGACTCCATAGTATTTAGTTCGCCTTAACAGCTGCCAAAGATATTGCATTATAGAAGTATGTACATATATGGTAAGTTTTTCCACTCCATTCACTCGATTAACAGCAGTTAAACCGCGAAGAAGAGCTTGAAAGGATGGAAGAACGTCCTCATTCACCATAAATTTGGCATTAAGGCCTTGCATAAGACAATCTAGGCAGGGAATAAGTACGAAAACTCTAAAACATTCTTCAGCACATGATGTTTCTGGGTTGAAGCGTGTTGTTTGTTTCAAAGTTATCCTCGGAGCAGCTATTTTAAGTTGAAATAAACTGGCCAAGTTGTGATGCAGATTGAAAAGCGTCTCTGAAAATATTTTCGACTTTTTCTCTTGTGTTTTAAGCAGTGAGGCTTACTTGGTGTTTTTGGCGCAACTAATACTTACAAAAATCTGTAAAGTGCAGATGCTCCAAAAATTTATAATTAAAAAGATTTGGGATTGTGTGTATTTTCATTGACAGGTTTTCAGTCTTTATTTGTTCAAAAACGCTTATCCTATACATTCAAAGCCAGATTATATCAAGTTATATTCAGATAGCGTATATGTTCGCTAAATGATTTCCACTTGAATTTCTATATATATAATTATTAACTACACACAAATACTACTATCCTGCAGTCGTAATCAAATTATATTCGCACAGCGTATATGTTCGCTGAACGATTTCGACTTGATTACACTACACTACAATACTTATTAACAAATTTTAACAAGTTTTATCAAAAATATATTCGATCAAAACGAGATCGATTTCATATATTGATTTACCCTTGTTTATTTATTATTTTACTTTTTTTACAACAATTATTAAAAATTGACAAGTTTTATCAAAAAATATATTCGATCAAACTAGATCGATTTCAAAAATTGATTTACCCTTGTTTGGATTTTCGCTGGCTTAATTAAAACTGGTTCGCTTGATAGTACTTCGCTGATTCAGGAACTTGAAGTGATTTTTGACTGCTGATTCCTCCCCTTTTATAGTGGCTTTCGTGCAGTTGTGTTCCGTTTTTTCTCGTGGTTGCATCCTTGCCATTTGGCTTGTTTCAGTCCATTTGGAGGTGTGGTGAGTTCATGAAAAATAGAAAAGTGAAATTTAAAGTTTGTCATAATGCCTTGAGTATTAATTTGCTCAACACTACTGAACTTCCACTGAATCCGACTCTTTTACCAAAAAAAAGTTTTAATTTTATGTTAATTTCGTTATAAATACACCCTTTAATTTACTTTGGTAAGTATACTAACTACATTTTACACTCAACAATTATTCGCACTTGGCAATGCCGTTGCACGACATTTGCTTTTTTTGTGCTCCTTTGCCCGAGGTTTTACTTCTCCCTCTGGTTGCCATAATTCTTCCCTATCTCCTTTTTTCTCATTATTGTTTATGAAATTATTTAAAATTATTGAATTTTTACCAAATAAAATACTATTTCGCAAAAATAATGAAATTTTTGAATTCTTCATTTCATATTTTCTTCACTTAATGTACCTTATGTATTCTGTTCATAAAGGTAAGTAAGACGTCAAATTGATTTAAAAAGTTCGCGCATGTCTACTGTTTGACATTTCGTGACATCGTGAGTTTAATTAATTTAATTGTTTGCAAATTCATTGCAAGTTGTGTTTAATCTAACAAATAAGTGATTTCATATGTTTATCCAGTAGTTCATATGTTGTTCATATTATGTTTTTAATATGTTAAATGTGCAATTTAACCTTCAACCTAATTGGAGGTTAGAAAAAACTTGCGTTTTCTGTGCAATTTCGTGTTGTCTTTGTTAACTTTAATGCATAATTTTCTTGTTTTTTCATCCTTTTTTATGTCTTCTGATTCCAGATCGTTTTAATGCAAGAAAGTTGTTGCTGCGGTTAAATTGTTTCCCGAGACTCCGCTGCCCAATTGGTATGTGCAGTAGGTAAGGATACACACGTAATTCGCATGCATTTGCTCGTTTGTTTACTTTTCCCCCTTTTTTTTTCTTTTTAGGTACGTGAGCTGACGGGTAGGTGCTGCCCTGGGCAAACGGAGTTTGCTAAGCAAAGTAAATGATGTATTTTGCTTTGAAACAATTCTAATGGTTTGTTTTTTTCTTTTCAGATGTTATTTCTTCGGTTGAATGTGATACAATTTAGTTTTTTAAGACGATTATATTTAAATTAGTTATAGGTAGTTATGTATTTAGGTTCTTTTGTCTAGATATAAGTATATAAACAATTTTGTAATGTATTCATTTAGTTTATTTTATTAAAATTCATTGTGTTACAAATTGGTTTAGATTATTCAATTGTTTTGACGCTTTTTAGGTTTGATTGATGTTTAGATGCTTCAACACTTGGAAATAACTTCTTTAATTTTCTTTTCTTTTAATAACTAACGCCCTCTTCAAGGGTTATGACTACCCTCATAATGTTAAAGAACACAGCGAACACAGTTTGTAAAAAAAGGATAAAAGAGAGAGAGAGAGACAAGTTACGTTTCGACTATGTTCAAGAGAATCAGTGGATTTCTACCAATGAACTATCACCTATCGATTTTAAAGCTCTATTTTGTACCCTGTCAAGTGGGCGCATGCTTACATCATTCAATATTACAGCAGCGTTACCATTTCTGTTTATAAATGAGTGCATATGTGTTTGGAGTCCCCTTACGCCACCTTGAGCGAGATAAGGTTCCTGCAACAGTGCTACGCTGCATGCATTAGCTGCCCTAAGTCTAGCATGGCTCTGCGAGCCCCATTACAATTATATTTTATTATGTGTACTGCCATTTTAATGTCTGGCAATTCATCCTCGCAACAACTAATCTATAGTACGGGCAGTCTTCGGTCAACATGAAACGACCAGCGGGATCACCCCTAAAATCACGTTACGTTAACACAATGCTTAATAGAGTGACCCGACTGGCCGCATCTCCTGCAGACTGCTTCCGTAGCCCTCCATTGAATTTTATATGACGGATTCCTAAACATCTAAAGCATGGCCTCACTTGTGACTGTTCCTTGTCGATAAAGGAAAAATGCTTTATGTAGCATCTTCTTGATTCCAAAAGGAGTTTTGCGACACGTTCACTTCCCTCTATTACTACATTAATGGTGTCACTGCAGTCTGACTTCCAGGCACCACCTACTATCTTTACCTCATTTTGGAATTACTCCTTAGTAAGTTCCTTAAGGTTGAGCTGGTGCAAATCACTAAAAACTCTTCAGCTTGAATTTTCTTCTCTACTTTTAATACAACAACTCTTGGCCCTAAACTTTTCTTCACTTCAACAGATAGACCAACCTCACCAAATTTCTTGTTTGATGCTATTCTGTCCCTTTCCTCAGATGAAGGCGCCGTAATGACTAGGGTTCCTTCTTTTTTTCGAAGGTTGTAGCGTATGGATTCTAATGTTGGTTAGTAGTATGTTTTAATCGGTTCTGGCGCAGTACAAATTTTTCAGGTTCAGGTTCAGGTTCAGGTTCAGCAGTCATGATGTACAGTTGTGTACCATATGATGATATTTTTTTTTCGGCAGGTAGTTTTTTTATTTGGCGGGATGGTTTTTTGATGGTAGCGTCTGGTGGATAGTAAAAATAGATTGTTTTTATTACGGTATGAAAAAACCATGGAGTACATAACAGGAGAAGTGTCCTTTTACAATTTATAAAAAATAAAATAAGTAATAAATAAAACAACTTTTTTTTTTTTTTAATTTCAATTATATATTTTTCTTTATGCTTTGCTAATTTTTTAATAAAACAACATCAGTATTAAAAAAAGACAATTTTTGTTAATCGTTTTGAGGTATAGATGTCCATGAATTGTGTTCAGATGGAAAACCAAGCCATTTCACAAATATTTGTCCCTTTTTGGTTTTAAGTACTTTTTCTATGAGGTAAGTATCTGGAAATTTTGTTTTTTGTAATTCAAGTTCATAAAATCCTCCTTTGACGGGATGTCCTTGATAGTCCTCTAACAAATATGTTACGGGATTTGTGTGTTGAACTTTTATTATTTTAAAGATTTCAGTTGTCCAATTGGGGGTGTAACCTTTCTCAAAAACATGTTTATATTTACTTATTCTTACAAAGTCACCAATATGAAGCTTAGGTGTAATATGAATTTTTATATGATTATATGCTGTGGAAAGTATATGTTTTTCATTTCTAGAATTAACTTCAGATGGACACATTTTAATAGTGCGATGTCTGGTGGTGTTATATGTTTTAGTCAGTGATTTTATCATATCAATCCAGCGATATGAGCCATTGGCGCTAAATTCTTTCCACATCATGATTTTTAAGGTGCGATTGAAACGTTCAACAATGGATGCTTTAAGTGCACTGAATGTAGAGTAATGTTTGATTTTATATGTTTTCATGAGATTTTGAAAAATTTTGTTATAAAATTCTTTGCCGTCATCTGTTTGTAGATTCTTCGGGGTGCGTCCTTCATTAAATATATTTTGCATAGCTGCAGTGACATCCACTCCAGTTTTACTTTTAATAGGGAAACTCCAAGCAAATTTAGAAAATGTGTCTATTACCGTAAGAAGATATCGAAAATTATCATTTTCTGCTGAATAGGTAATCATTTCCACCAAATCAGCTTGCCATAGCTCATCAAGTCCCTTTATAATGACTCGTCTTTTTTTGAAATTTCTTCTTGCAGGTTTATGCAGCTCGTTAACAATGTTTCTCTTACTCATCTTTCAGTTGATTGAAATAAAAATGTAATGTTTTTTCTTTTTATAATAATTTTATTTATTGTATTCTTTTATATAATAACATAAGTTTTTTTATTTTTAATAGCCGATTTTCAATCATGTAGCACGCACATGTATCGGGCCCTGATTTACATATATTAGAAGACCATGAGCAATTTATAAAGTGACAGCCATGAACAGATGTTGTAGAAGATACATTTTCAAATTTCCTAAGAAAATTTATACTAGCGAGGAAATACTCATAGTGTTCTTCTAGTATAGTGTGTTGATTTGTTTTAAGAAATGTTAAAATTTCATCAAAAATTATAGAAGTATTTATTCCTGCCATTATTAGGTTACTGTCCTCTCACAATGATATACAAAACAAGACTGAAATCAAAAAAAAAAATGCTATTTCATATAAAGTGAAATAATAGATTTTTCTTTATTTTAGTTTGACAATTCACACAACGATTATGACTACAATTTTCTTAAATTTAAAAATATAAATATTTGTTATCCTTAGAATACAAATATTCTTCAATTTTCGCAATTAAGGCTTTTAATTCACCAACATTCTCGTCAATATAATTTTTTGTTGCTGCATCTTCTTTCTCTTGTGGGTCCTGTAGATTTTGTAGACGCTTCCAGTTTATATTATAGTTTCCGTTTACTGTTTTGAGAAATCCCTCACCAGGTGTTCCCGGTACTCCTTGTATCCCAGGTGGTCCCAATTCTCCAGGTAACCCAGGTGGTCCCGGCACTCCTTGCAACCCAGGTGGTCCCGGTTCTCCTTGCTCCCCGCGTGGTCCAGCTGGTCCTGTTAGACCTCTGACAGGAGTTCTATTTGAAAACCTGCCGAACTTATCTACACTCATTTTGTTTTTACTCGATAATATTAGATTCTTTCAATTCTTCGATAATAATTGATATAATTTCGTTGGAATGGTTATTATGCCCTGCTTGATGTGAAGCGACAAGAAGCCTTAATCGAACTACAAGTTCATTGGGATCATCCCAGAAGATATAGTCTTTTTCTTTCTTAGATAGTTGCATTAATCCATTTCCTGTATGTGAAACTGTAGTAGTAGTATCTGTTAGTAGTTTGCTTATAATTTCTTTATATTTACTGCCACGATTTCCTAAAACTTGTTTTGTAGAATCATGAGAACGTCGATAAGCATTGGTATCTTCCAATATATCCTTATATATTTTTAAATCTTTCTCATTATATATATTTTGAGAGGGTTTTTTCTTGAATATTAGTTCATATAATCCGTTTGAACCTTCATAGATTTTATTCTTTATTTGTATATTTCTTCCTAGAATTTTAAACTCCCCATCCCCGATGAACCACTTGCCATTCTTTTCGTGAACGCCATATATATTATCAAAAGCACTAGACTCATTCAAAAATAAATCTATATACTTTTGCGATATTTCATCGGATTCATTGTCGTCTATTTGGTCGGTTAAGTGACGAGCTTTGTAATGACCACGTACTCGTTGTCTGCTTTCCCTAAAATGTTTGCTTTTGGGTGTAGTTGAATAGTTTTTTGGAGTAATACTACTGATGCTTGCAGCAGGCGTGGCAAAATCATCATCAAAATTTTGTTTTGATTTAGCTACTGGAGTTTCAAAATAGTTTTGCTGCTCATTTGATTTCTCAACTAACTCTTTCAGAGGGTTGGTAATTGGTTTGAAGGTTTCCTCTAATTGAGTTTCGAATGCTTCCTTTCCATTTCTTAGAGCTTTATATTTCTTTCGTAGGGCATCAGTAGTTTTAATGAGTTCACTTGTCAGTTCCTTATTTAAATTCATCATTATGAAGCTGTATTGTTTTTACAACAGACTGTAAATAAACTTCGTATACTATGAAAGAATCTTTCAATCGGTTTGAAATTGAATTTTATGTTGAATTTACTGCTTCTGATTGATGAACATCGATTTTTAAGCCGAGTCGAACGACTTCGAACTTCTAAGGATTGTGCGTTGAACTGTTTTGAGCTGCTCTCATAGAACATTACTCTACGTATGTTGTAAACGGTAGGAAGAAATGTTTTTTATATTTCTCATTTATGAACTGCTTTGAAACAGTTTTTTACTGCTTTGAAACAGCTTTTGAACTGCTTTTGAACGGGTCTGAACTGATTTTGAACTGCTTTTTTCTGTTTTTTACTGCTTTGAAACAGCTTTTGAACTGCTTTTGAACGGGTCTGAACTGGTTTTGTACTGCTTTTTTCTGTTTTTTACTGCTTTGAAACAGCTTTTGAACTGCTTTTTACAGGTTTTACTGCTTTTGAAGTGCTCTCATAGAACATTAATGCACGTATGATGTAATCTGTTATAAAGATCTTCTTTTTATAGTTTCAGGAAATGATCAAAGCCCTTCCTATATCGACCTTCTTTCAAAGGACTATCTTCATCAATTACCAAGAATCCATATTCATCATTCCAACATTCTGCACATACCTTTTGAAATATATTAAATGTCATATCAGAATTAACATGATCATTATAAATATGTTTCAAGTTCATATCGTCCTGTTTGAAAACAATTAAAAAATTTGCATTGTCGCGTATAAGATGTTTTGGAATTCTTGTATATGTTTGACATAGATAAAAACTATCAATGAGATGATGTCGTCCCATACTAAAGTAAGTTCGTAGAGTATCTTGTTTTTCACATGCAATATCATCAAAGATAAATACTGAATTGGGTTTTGCTTCTTCAGGTGGTATAACTTCACTGTTGTTGGAAAACGTAAAGAAACCCATTTCTTTGATTGGCTTCATACTTTGGTTGATGTAATGAATTTGAATAAATATATATGTTTTCAAATCTTAAACCGTTAGGAAGTTGTAGTAAACTCATCATAGCATTTGTTTTTCCGCAATTTGAGGGACCCGTAATTAAACCTCTTATGCTATTGGGTAATAGTTTTCCATGTTTTCTTGACTCATTACTTTTAGTCAAATCCAAATTTTGAATTGGTAAAAGTTGTTGTTGTTTCACGAATCGCATGATGAAAGGTACTAAACAATTTCCTTTAAATGTGAAGGTTATATTAAAAAATAGTCATAACATTGTAAACCGTTCTATCGAGAACATAAGTTTATTTCTATAAAAATGTTGGATTTTTCAAAAAAACATATCAGTCAACAAAGCATCGTTAGAGGAGATGGTTTAGTAAACTCTATAATCAACAAATTACCCCTTGAACTTCATCTTCCTGGCTATCAATATTGTGGACCTGGAACAAAACTAGAAAAACGATTAGCAAGAGGAGATCCAGGAATTAATTTGCTTGATCAGGCATGCAAACAACACGATATATCTTATTCTAAATTTAAAAATACATCTGAACGTCATACAGCAGATAAAATCTTAACTGAGAAAGCTTGGAAACTAGCGACATCTAAGGACACTGGTTTAGGTGAACGAGCGAATGCTATACTAGTTACAAATCTAATGAAAGCTAAACTTAAATTAGGTATGGGTTGCTCTACTAGTAATGAAAAAACAAAATCGAAAAATAAAAAAGAGAAAACCAAGAAGAGAATCACTTTTAGTAGAACCATTAAAAGTCTTGGAAAAACTATTCAAACAAAAAAACCACATAGTCTCGAAAAAGCTATCAAAATAGCATTGTCAGCTGCTAAGAAAACAATTAATAAAAATGGGCACAATATTAAAACACCAAGAGTTATTTCAGTACCGAAAATTGGTGGTGTCATACCATTTCTTGTTCCACTCTTTGCTGGACTTTCAGCTCTCGGAGCTTTATCTGGAGGTGCTGCCGGTATTGCTAAGGCTGTCAACGATTTAGATGAGAAAAAACGACATAATCGAAAATTGGAAGCTATTTCAATGGATAACGGTCTACATTTAAAACCTTATAGAAAAGGACTTGGACTTTATTTGCGTCCGCATTCAAAAAACTTATAAATTCATTACCCAAACGTGCCTTGAATGAGATGGATTTGAGAGCTTTTGCCATGAGATTAATACCACATTTTAGGGGAGTTTTCATGCGTGATAATTTACCGGAAAGTAAACCCTTAAGAAATGAATGTGCAATAGTGAATTTAGATTCCTCAAATGGACCAGGAACACATTGGGTAGCGTATTATAAAAAAGGCAGTCACATCGAATATTTTGATAGTTTTGGAAACCTTCAACCACCGAACGAATTAATTGATTATTTAGGCGATAAGATTAAATATAATTATATTAAGTATCAAGATTATAACTCTGTAAATTGTGGACACTTATGTTTAAAGTTTCTATATGATCACTATTATGAATAAATAACAAACATTTTGTAAAATTATTTTCATTGTCTTTTTTATTGTCATGGCGTTCACACTCACACTGAGCGGAAATACTTCTCATTTGTCTGCGGAATATTTTCCACCTTTAAAATTGGATCGGGAGTACGTTTGCGGTTTGATAGATTTTCAAACATATAACTCTATACCTAATGTTGATGAGCGAAACAATTTGCTACATATTGGAGCACATGTTATTGAATTTCCAACGGGTTCATATGAAATCGACGACATTTATTCTTTTATTAACTATGCATTAAAAGAAAATAATTTTCCAATCTCCATGAAAATTGAAGCTAATAATAATACATTACAATGTGAGCTGATTAGTACAGAGACTGTACATTTCGAGAAAGATCGATCTATAGGAAAATTATTGGGATTCAGTAAACGATCTTTGAAAGCTGATTTGTTACACACTTCCGATTTACCTGTTGACATAAACAAGGTGAATGTTATAAGAGTTGAGTGTAATATTATTTCTGGTTCATATTTTAATAACAAACCAATGCATACAATACATGAATTCTCACCAGAAGTAGGACCTGGATATAAAATCATCGAAGTTCCCAGAAATGTCATCTATTTACCAGTGAACGTCAAACAGATAAGTTCGATTTCATTGAAGCTTGTTGACCAGGACGGAGATTAAATAAATTTTAGAGGAGAAATAATTACCATACGTTTACATTTAAAACCATTAGGAGGTGCTACATAATGTTAATATATAATAATATAAGCGACCGCAAAAGTGGCGATTCTGTTAGTTCTACAAGAGCAGCAAAACTGACAAGACCAAAGCTGACATCTGAAAATAAATCTTATCTCCAGTCCTTAGGATTTGTTTTAAAATAAAAATATAATAACAAATAAAATAAAATAAAAAACACAAAAAAAAAGAAGATAAACATGAGCGAAATATTGAATATAACCCAAACACCTCGTTATGATAATAGCATCGCCAAATTTGAATATCACAGCTACTCCCCGTTTTTGCAGTCTTACAATGCAAGCGATGAAATACGTATTTCCATTCAACAACAAGACCTCTGTATTCTGCCCAGCAAAAGTTATATATACATTGAAGGAACCCTAAAAAAAATAGATAGAAGTAATTCTAGTTCAGTTAAATTATGTAATAATGCTATGGCCTTTCTTTTTGAAGAAATTCATTATGAATTAAATGGTGTGGATATTGAATACAATAAAAATGTTGGTATTACAACAACATTAAAAAACTATATATCCTTAAGTGAGAATGAAAGCAAATATCTTCAAAATGCCTCATGGTATAGAAAAGACACCATTTTGACTTCATCTGATACTTTCAACTTTTGTGTACCTCTTAAAAGTTTACTTGGATTTGCTGAAGATTATAAACGGATTATAACAAATGCAAGACATGAGTTGATTTTAATACGCACTCGAACAGATGAGAATGCTTTTGTTTCGTCGGAAGAAATGCAAATTAAAATTCTGAAAATGCAATGGAGAGTTCCTCACATCACATTGGCGGACAGGGACGGCAGAAGATATGGGGTGGGTGGGGTATAGACCCCACCTAACTTTTCTAAGCATGGGGTGCACCCCACCTTCTGGCCTTGGAAATATACCAATTTTTTTAGTTAAATGAGGCAAAAAAAATGTTATGCAATTATGAATATTGTTATACTAATTTTTGCTTGATTGAGACTGACCAAGTGATTTGAATCATTTATTTATCGGTCATAGATTCAACGTTATGCATTATTTCTTATCCTTTTTTTCTCCTTGATTTATTTATTTATTATTTATTTGTTTATTTCACCTACGAGCAATGAGCTCAACAGATTATACATCATTACAAAATAGGTTTCAATTTCTTAAAAATAAGTAATACAATTCATTTCGAAATTTATCTCTAGAGAAGGCTTTATCAATATGTCCACAAATTTCATTAAACTCTCTAACTGATCTTGAAATTGGTTCACTCATGCCATAATTAGTTCTGTGCCTTGATTGAAAAAGAAGATTTCTATCCCTCAACGGCCTCTCCGGAGCATAAATACAAATTAAGGACAACAAGGAAGGACACTTTATATGATAACATAAAATGTCTCCCACAAAAACTATGTCATGACTAGTTCTACGTGATTTGAGTGACTGCAAACCTTGAAGACTCTGCCTAGCTGTGGAATTTGGATGATAGTACCATCGAATTTTGTAAAATGCATACTTCGTAAACCTATTCTGAACTTTCTGAATTCGATCGGAAAAACATTGCTGGTGATGGTTCCAGATGATATCTGCATACTCTAGGTTGGGTCTTACTAGCGAGGTATAAAGAGACACAAGGGTGCAGGGGTTAGTAAAGTCTGTTGAATTTCTTTTGATGAATCCTAACATTGAGTTAGCTTTTGATACAATAGCTTCTATATGTGGTGTAAAAGTGAATTTGGAGTCAAAAAATACGCCTAAATCCTTAAATTTTTCTGTTCTCTGAAGAGGGCTGCGATCAAGATAATATGAAAACTCTTGCATAATGATTCTTTCTTGAATAGAGGTTACTTTCAGAAAAAGTTTCAGATCGTCTGCGTATATGAGGCATTTGCTGAAGTTGACACAGTTAACAACATCATTAATAAATATGATAAAAAATAGAGGACCTAGATGACTACCCTGTGGAACACCAGAGGTACAATTTATCTGCCTTGAGATGAATTCGTCAATTTTGACTTTTTGAACCCTTTTTATGAGAAAGGAACAGATCCATTGAAGGAGGCTTGAGTGGAAACCAAATGATTCCAATTTTTGAAGCAGTATTTTGTGACAAACCGAATCAAACGCTTTGCTAAAATCGGTATAAATAACATCCCCTTGATCTTTACTTTCGATAGCGTCAACAACGAAAGAAGAGAAACATGTTAAATTGGTCATTGTTGATCTTCCCGAGATGAACCCATGTTGGGCGTCACTTATGTGTTCCTTCACTAGGAAACCAAGTTTTTTTTGACAAGGCTTTCAAAAAACTTAGGAATTGCAGATAGTTTACAAATACCTCTGTAGTTCTCTACATTGTTTTGGTACCCGATTTAAAAATTGGAATCAAGAAAGAGGATTTCCATTCATCTAAGAACAGTCCAGATGACAATGAAGAATTAAAAATGATAAGTAATGAAAGAGCCAGAGAACTAGAACATCTTTTCAAAATTATCGCAGGAATACCATCAACGCCAGGTTTAGCGTTTGGCTTAAGATCATGCAATCCTTCTAAGACATCATTGAGATCTAACTGTAAGGATCCTATACTTACTTTAGGATTATAACCAGAAAGGCGAACTAGATAGGCGAGAATTTACTTACCAGATTGAACTCCCCGCGAAGATTAAAAAACTGTATTTGGTCAGCCAAATCATTTGATTTCTTAAACTTAGCGAAAGATTTATTTTTTAAATTTTTAAGGTGTGTCAGCCTGTCATACCATGGAGGTTTGGAAATATTCTTTTTCTTTTTGTGTGGCACTAATTGATTGAAAGCATTATTTAAAATCTGCGAAAAGCGATCAAACATATTTTGTAGTTTTTCAGTTTTCCAGTCAATACTTTCAAGATAATTATCAAGTTCATTAAAATTGGCCTTTAAAAAGTTAAATGATAATGAATTGTTACTATTAATTTTTAAATAAGTGTATAATTGAATTTCAATATATAATTCTTTATGATTGATAGAATCGTTTAATAATGACAAAGGAAGCGTTTCATACACTGAACGCTTGAATTCATCATGTGGTATGAAAACAAGATCAAGAATATTATTCAAGCTATTTACAACGCTCCTGATTTGACATAAGTTTAGAGCAAATAAATGGTCAACAAAAGTTATTTTGATAGCACTTTTTGAGTTACAGGGAATAAGCATATTTTCATTAGAAGAATAAGACTATTTCACATCAGTCAGGTTAAAATCACCTATTACAAAAACCTTTGCGGACAGTCATTCAAATTACTTACAAAATCAATGTTAGCAAGGTGCTTTTCATAAATATCAATGGGACTTCTAAGTGGTATGTAGCTTGTGATGATATACACGGAAATACCTATTCCGAGACGAAGTGACACGCATAATTTTTCGATGTCGATAATTGGCAGCGATATTATATGGTATGGGAAGCATGAACGAACCGCCAATAGTAGACCACCTTCGCGATCTTCAGCAGTAATACATCGATCTCGTCGGAAGACTATATATGAACCGCCGTTGATAGTTTCAGAATCGGGGACTCCACTCCAAAGCCAGGTTTCAACAATAACAATAATATCGTAGTCTACGTGGGTAGATAAATGGTATAAGACAGGTAGTTTGGTTGGAATTCCACTTGCATTATGATAATAGATTTTGAGGCAACCAGCGTTCATGAAGTTATCATTGCTTCGTTCGTGAGAATGTATCAACGAGGCCCTTTCAGCTGTTGTTGGGTCGTCGCTTCTTGCTGCGAAAAAAATTATGGACCACAGTATGCAAAGGCCAAAAAGACATATTGCATAGTAAATTGTAGAGCTCGAGGTTTCTTCCAACTTTGATCTCGAAAGAAGAATATTCCTTTTCTGGTGTCATGACGAATTTTCGAATGGAAAGATTAGATACACAAACCGATGAACTATTTTTAAGAATATAATTGTGAACTAAATCTTCACACGTTGATGGAGAAAGACGAGAAACAAAAATACTCCTCACAGGTGGTAAAGCAGTGAGTTCTTCGATATTAGATTGGTTTGACATAGAGTTAGTTACAGTGGACAAAGTTGCTACCGAGTTGGAGCACCCCTCATCCGTGATGGAAGCTGTTGGGGTTACCAGTGGCTTTATAGCATTAAATCCACTGGAAGTGCTGGGGTTTATGTAAGAAGAGTCACTTAGTCATTCACTTTAGTCATTCTTTTTTAAAAATATGTATAATATTCATATATAATATGTATATTGTATATATATGTATATATATGCATATATAAAACTACCATACCTTATTTTATTCTATCATGCTCCCCACCTAAAAAAATAGTGTTCTGCCGCCCCTGTTGGCGGATGCTGATAAGCTTACCTTACTTAAACAAATACAATCAAAACCCATTCAAATTCATTTTAGAAACTGGGAAATGTATGAATATCCAACACTACCAGCTGCAACCGATCATATATGGACAATTAAAACATCAAATCATCTCGAAAAACCTAGATATATTGTAATTGGACTACAAACGAACCGAAAAAATCAAAAAGATAAAGATGCTAGCAAATTTGACCACTGCACGTTGAGAAATGTTAAGGTACATTTAAACTCTGAGTCATATCCTCGTGAAGATTTGAATGCTGATTTTTAGACCGGCAGATATGCTGTTCTCTATGATATGTACAGTCGATTTCAACAATCCTTTTACAACAAACAATCGCAACCACTATTGTCACGTAAGGAGTATAAGGAAACTGCTCCGATTATTGTAATTGATTGTTCCCGCCAAAATGAGTCTATCAAATCGGCTCCTGTAGATGTGAAACTTGAAATCAAAACAAACGTAGCTGTACCGCCAAATACTTCAGTATATTGCATGATCATACATGATCGTATTATTGAGTACAGTCCCTTAACTGGAGAATTCCGAAAACATACATGAATTATGAGAAACATCTGTTACAACATCTGCTACAACAAGAATCTGTTTTTCTAGGAATAGAAACACATAAAAATAAAACTAAGAAAGAAGGAAAAAACATGAACAAACTTGTCCCTAAGAAGATAAAAAAGAGAGAACAAAAAAAAAATCCAAATAAATTCAACTGTTTGAGATGAAATTATATTATTTTAGTCTGAGAAATCATTATTATCAAACCATGTCTCAAGAATTTGAAAAAGAAATTCAAAAAATTGAAGTTGAAAACAGTTTTAATACTGTGATTAATATAAAAAACTTGGAGCGAAATCATTGCTATCCGATACTAAGCATGAGAAGAATTCAAACGAAATTTGGAACGCAATTAGTTATTGATCTAAGTACAAACGATGTAAGTAAACAATTTTTTTTATTTATCATTTTCTTTCCATTTTATTTTCTTTCAATGTTTTAATATTATTTTTTCTTTCGTAGGTATTCCTTCCAGCCCGCTACAACAAATTAACTGACAAGGCAATAGAAAACATAAATATGAAAACAGCATCGTACTGTATCATATACAAAGGTCCAATGGGAAGATCTGTTAAATTAGAAATAAGAAAAATTTACGACCAAGAGAGAATTTAAAAAAAAAAAAAAAATAGGTTTTTTTCTTTTTAAATATACAATTATTTTTTATTATCTAATAAACGTATAAAATACCATTTTGTTAACATAAAAATTTTTTTTGTTTTTTTTTTGTTTTTTTTTTCACAATATATAATACCACCTTGGGGCTGGTGGTACTTCGTCGTCTTCCTCCATCTCTTCAAATTCCAACATCGGCATTGGAAATTTATCCTCATCCTGGCCCATAAACTCGAGTGCATCATCTTCGTCATCTTCACTTTCCACCTTTGGTAAAATGATCTGTTGAATTGGAAATAAAAAAATTTACGACCAAGAGAGAATTTGAAAGAAAAAAAAAAAATAGGTTTTTTTCTTTTTAAATATACAATTATTTTTTATTATCTAATAAACGTATAAAATAAAATTTTGTTAACATAAAAAATTTTTTTTTTCACAATATATAATGCCACCTTGGGGCTGGTGGTACTTCCTCGTCTTCCTCATCTTCGCTTTCCACCTCCGGTAAAATTTCCAACATCGGCATTGGGAATTGATCCACATCCTGCTCCATTAGCTCCAGTTCGTCATCATCTTCCTCATCTTCGCTTTCCACCTCCGGTAAAATTTCCAACATCGGCATTGGGAATTGATCCACATCCTGCTCCATTAACTCCAGTTCGTCATCATCTTCCTCATCTTCGCTTTCCACCTCCTGTAAAATGATCTGTTAAATTAGAAATAAGAAAAATTTACGACCAAGAGAGAATTTGAAAGAAAAAAAAAAAATAGGTTTTTTTCTTTTTAAATATACAATTATTTTTTATTATCTAATAAACGTATAAAATAAAATTTTGTTAACATAAAAAATTTTTTTTTTCACAATATATAATGCCACCTTGGGGCTGGTGGTACTTCCTCGTCTTCCTCATCTTCGCTTTCCACCTCCGGTAAAATTTCCAACATCGGCATTGGGAATTGATCCACATCCTGCCCCATTAACTCCAGTTCGTCATCATCTTCCTCATCTTCGCTTTCCACCTCCGGTAAAATGACCTGTTAAATTAGAAATAAGAAAAATTTACGACCAAGAGAGAATTTGAAAGAAAAAAAAAAATAGGTTTTTTTCTTTTTAAATATACAATTATTTTTTATTATCTAATAAACGTATAAAATAAAATTTTGTTAACATAAAAAATTTTTTTTTTCACAATATATAATGCCACCTTGGGGCTGGTGGTACTTCCTCGTCTTCCTCATCTTCGCTTTCCACCTCCGGTAAAATTTCCAACATCGGCATTGGGAATTGATCCACATCCTGCTCCATTAGCTCCAGTTCGTCATCATCTTCCTCATCTTCGCTTTCCACCTCCGGTAAAATTTCCAACATCGGCATTGGGAATTGATCCACATCCTGCTCCATTAACTCCAGTTCGTCATCATCTTCCTCATCTTCGCTTTCCACCTCCGGTAAAATGACCTGTTAAATTAGAAATAAGAAAAATTTACGACCAAGAGAGAATTTGAAAGAAAAAAAAAATAGGTTTTTTTCTTTTTAAATATACAATTATTTTTTATTATCTAATAAACGTATAAAATAAAATTTTGTTAACATAAAAATTTTTTTTTTCACAATATATAATGCCACCTTGGGGCTGGTGGTACTTCCTCGTCTTCCTCATCTTCGCTTTCCACCTCCGGTAAAATTTCCAACATCGGTATTGGGAATTGATCCACATCCTGCTCCATTAGCTCCAGTTCGTCATCATCTTCCTCATCTTCGCTTTCCACCTCCGGTAAAATTGCCAACATCGGCATTGGGAATTGATCCACATCCTGCTCCATTAACTCCAGTTCGTCATCATCTTCCTCATCTTCGCTTTCCACCTCCGGTAAAATGATCTGTTAAATTAGAAATAAGAAAAATTTACGACCAAGAGAGAATTTGAAAGAAAAAAAAAAAATAGGTTTTTTCTTTTTAAATATACAATTATTTTTTATTATCTAATAAACGTATAAAATAAAATTTTGTTAACATAAAAAATTTTTTTTTCACAATATACAATGCCACCTTGGGGCTGGTGGTACTTCCTCGTCTTCCTCATCTTCGCTTTCCACCTCCGGTAAAATTTCCAACATCGGCATTGGGAATTGATCCACATCCTGCTCCATTAGCTCCAGTTCGTCATCATCTTCCTCATCTTCGCTTTCCACCTCCGGTAAAATTGCCAACATCGGCATTGGGAATTGATCCACATCCTGCTCCATTAACTCCAGTTCGTCATCATCTTCCTCATCTTCGCTTTCCACCTCCGGTAAAATTTCCAACTTCGGCCGTGGTATTTCAATTCGTCTCGGGATTGGTAGTGGTGGTAGTGATTCTTCATCGTCTGCGTCGTAATAGTTATCTTCCTCCATCTCTTCTTCCTCCATCTCTTCAAATTCGATCCGTCCAATTCTCCTCATTGGTTCAACTCTTTGAACCGGTTTTACTCCAATTACCATCATCCATGGTGGTAGATGGTAAGGGGTTGGTAGTGGTGCTGGTGGTCCTTCGTTATCTCGGATGGGGATCCATGGCATCCTTCTTGTTGGTTTGACTATTTGGATAGGCCTCCTCCTCTTCTCGGCCTCCATCTCCTCGGCTTTCATTTCTAACAGAAATACTTCAAGAGTTTCCTCGTTGTTCAAAATGTCCATGATATTTACTTTTTGGAAGTATAATTGTTTCTTATTCTAATAATGGTCATCTCATCATCTTTTATACAGGAAAAAAATTAATTGAATACTACTTCTACTACTAAAATAGACTTTCACAAAAACACTGTAAAAATCAAATCTCGTTCTCATTGGTTCGAATAGAATATAAAAGAAAAATATTAGATAACGCCCACGAAAAATATCCTTTAAAGAGTCACACCAATATACATGAAAAAGATTTTACTATGTGTGATAGACTTAATGTGTAAAAAAGAATTTAATAGGATCGGCAGATAAAAATACTTAAAAAAGATCCTTTAACAATTCAAAGAGATATATTTTTATCTCTTCCATGTGTGTGTGTGTGTGTGTGTGTGTGTGTGTGTGTGTGTTGAGGATCAATCGCTAAGAAATTCAAAAGGATCAAAAGGTACCTGTTTTCTTTTTTAATGTGAGATAGAAACACTGTAGAGACTCCTTTTTTTTATGCTACTTTAACGTTGTCATAGATTTCTTATTTTTGAAGATACAAATATTTTTTTTTTTTATTAAAATTTGAAAAAAAATGCCGATTCATTGTTATATTTTTTTTTTATTACCTTGAGTTGTAATGAATTTTACATTTAAATATGTGGTATATTTTTATGGCCCCAAGCATAGGTGCTTTTACCATCTTCACATATAAACCTTTTTGTATCATTACAACTCAAGGTTTTTTTATTTATCATTTGAGTATACATCAAATGTTGCTTACTTCTAAATATATACATATTTCTATAAACATCTCGTTTCTTAATTAAACAATTTCTATAGTCTCTTAATTCTAAATTAT
The DNA here is from genome assembly GCA_914767635.1 of Melanostoma mellinum. Lineage (NCBI taxonomy): Eukaryota > Metazoa > Arthropoda > Insecta > Diptera > Syrphidae > Melanostoma > Melanostoma mellinum. The sequence goes on along the minus strand of OU612059.1, from coordinate 80,108,919 downwards.
TTGTTATATATTTTTTGATTCCTTTTGCTTTTTTTGTCACTTCAATCCCAAAACAATATAATTTAGCCCTTAGCCCTACGAAATCAGTCATAATCCTCGAATTATTTTCATCTTTGAAAAGTCCTATCACCTTGCCATTATTCAAAGGGAAATTATGAATGTTATTCACCGGATACTCAGAAGTGTCAAACCTAGATCTCTCAGGATTAATAACATCATCATAGATTTTAGCATAAAAGTCGTCTGTAAATATGGAATAGATAAAAAAGTCTGTATCCATATAGTTCAAACGAATTTATTGCTTAATTTCGGCTTCATGTAATCATAATGAAAATCATACATTAACCACTTGGAGAGTTCTAAAACGACAAAACCCAAATAAATTGGTTTATCTAGCTTAACACTTCCTTTCTTCATCTCAATAGCACACATATTCGGTGTAAATATGCTACTACTATGAAAATGCGCAATCAGCTTTCTTGCTGAAAATTGGTTTCTATGCGCACTCCATTCTGTAACAATCTTCACATTTCTACGGTTTTCAACATTTTCCATGGTTTTACCATAGACGCTATTGTTCATTAACTTGAAAAAGTCTTTCTCAAACTTATTCCTGGCAACCTTTCTTTTTTCGGTGTTCAGTGAAATATATTTTTGGAGCCAGTTCGACTGACTAAACTTCATGACTCTATGTACTTTTTTTAAAACTAATCCCTGGGAAATACATTGCTGTAAATTTCTTAAGTGAATTTTGAAATTTTTCCTTGAATTCAAGTGCGCAACTAACTTAGGAATTTTACAACCTGGGGTGGCTATATTTTCAGGACAAAATGGGAGATCGTTATGTGAGTCGTGAATACTCGATGCATAATCTAAATCTACTTCCAATACATATCCTACATTATCACCTTTAATGTTGGAGATGTATTCAGATGTATAAATCTGAGGATTATCCCACTGAAAATTACCATATGGTAAGGGTTGTGACATAGCCCATCCGTATAAGTTATTAGCATCAAGATACATTAAGTATTCCGATGCTAGGTTTGGATTATAGCTAGACATGTATTTATTATTAGCTACAGCATTTCTGTGACTACATTGACACAAACCACCCCTAATTCCAGTTTAAAAAAAAATTTACATATCGACATCAGTTAAAAGCTCTAACTTAATATTAGTTGTTTTGAGCATAGCGTCCCAGGAGCTGTAAAATAATGACAAGGATCAAGTTCATAAATTGAAATACAAAGTTTCCTAAAACTTTCAAAAATATCTGCTAATAAAAGCACATCACTCTTAAGATAGAGAACCATATAATCTTCAAGTTTTTTACACTTAAAGTGATTCCATACATTAAGAGCATGTTTATAGTCCTTAACTAAACATTCTTCATCAATCATTTTGTTATAAAATTTTGATTTAGAGGGTAAAGAGGTTTCTTCAAATCGTTCCCAAGAATCTAAATGATCATAAGGAAATACACCTTTTCTTTGCATTAAATTAAATGACACATTGTCTTGGAAAACACTTTTAGTATTTTTCAAATCATTAGGCGATAAATTCTTTGCTAAAGATGCGATGCTTGACTGAAGAAACCTATTTGAATCTTAAAATCTTATCTCAAAACTGTGATTTGCATTTAAATTAATTCGTTTAGACTTTAGAAAGAGAAATATAATTTTCTTTGTTTAATGGAATTATTGAAATTTCTCCTTTGATCTTAGAAAGACTTTTTACAAAGAGATGACAATCATATCCCGAAAAATTATGAAAGAAGACGGGGAAAAATTTTGGAATTTTAAAATTTAAATTACAATGATGGTGGGCGGGTCCTCTATACAACCCGGTGAAGTGACAATGATCCCTTACCCTTAAATCTAAATTCTTAAAACTATTCTTACATATATGGCATGATGGCGAATATCTCTGCCTGAAATCCTCGGCTATGGTCAACATGGGCATCGGTTTCGGATTCTTGATGACTTGCTGATATAAATTCGTCAAATCTTCCACCAACATTTCTACAAATTTATCTGACGAATTCTCACCTAAAATAGAAAAAATGGAAAATTATAAATATGTATATTGGGAAGTATTATTATATTCAAATTTAAGTTCTTACCAACAAATGTTTTCTGAGTGTTGAACTTTTCATCAAATGTGCATGTGATAAAATATGAAAAGGCGCAAGGTACATGCTGTTGTACATCAGTTGTTGAAGAAAAATCCGGGTTGGGCTGTTGATGATTTATCGGTTGTAAAATAGACTCGAAGTCAGCGTAAACTACAAATGGAACTTCCAATTTCTTTCCATGCTTCTCAAACTTTAATGATTTCTTATCTCCCTCTGGCATTATTCTAACGATTTTACAACATTCGCTTTTTTGTTTTTTTAATGAATCTTCATTAGCAAAAGTTTGTAGACAACCATTACAAAAATGTTTTTTATTTTCATGTTGTGTTAATTGTGAACTGATTAATCGTGACATGTTTTTAATAAAAACATAATGAGTTCGACCATCTTCATTCTCACAAAAGAGTTAATTTATATGCTTACTCTTTTCCTTTTGTGTATGATAGAATGGACCGATTATTTGTACATCTTTAGTTTTCTTACTCATCTCATAACCAAATACATTCACACTTATCTCAGGATTGTTCTCTTCAAATATTTTAACATCTTTTATAGTAAGAGGGAACTGCAAGTCTTTAAAGCTTATGAGTTGGTTACATAATTCTATTGTTTCGTCAACAATGTTATTTTTACATGGGTATGAAATAGTTCTTTCAGGATGTGATATGTTTACTGTGAGAGCAGCTATTATTGACCATTTGAAACACTACTGATCATTGTTTTGAACGTTTATACATGCTTTTTTGTGTCTTATTTGAGCTGGTAGTTCAAAATACGATGATCCTCCAACAGGTTGGTATTTATTGATGTTTATCTCAATTCGCACAAATGATAACAAAGCCCATCCGCTGTCTTTTTCTTGAAATTCTTCTAATTTGGCTTTTATTTCAGCAATAAATTGCTGAAGCTTTTCATCTATGTCATTTTCATTCAGCATCACACACATTTTTGTTTGAATATTTTTCACATCAGAAATCAATTCATCAGGACTATTGTTGGACTTGAAAAAATCACCGAAAAGTTCAATGTTTAGCTTCAATGAACCTAAAATACCAATCTCGTTTTCCAGCAACTGTTTTATGAGGCACTTATTTTGGTCAAACAAAACATCAACATCCAAAATTGATTCATCATCAATCTTTATACAATAGGTCTTAATTCTATTTTTGAAAGCTCCACTTATGTCGCTAACATTCTCGGTCAGGAGCTGCATAGCAAGTGCTCTATGTGAAGCTTTTCTTTGATGATGTGTTATTTTTCCTTGCTCGATAACCTTCTCACAGATGGGACAATATGAAGTTTGAAGAGAACCTCCATCATCATTTTCTTGAGGATCACCATTTTCCGAATACAGTTCATCAACTAGAGTCATATGAGAAGTTTTTTTATTGTGTTCACTCCATTCTACAACATCTTCTTCACAGATATCACAATAGTCATTAGCAATTCTTCTAGGCCTTTTATTCAAAACCGCTCTAGATGTTGAATGCTGTGGAGAACGTTCCCTTTTTCTAGAGTTTCTTTCATTCACTACAACAGATCCTGCTGAATGTTCATTTTGGTCCTTCAGTTCATATCCATCATTTTCACTTAAGAGCAGTTTACTCAAGTTCTTATGGAAAGCTTTTTCGTTATGCTCGCTCCATTCAACAACAACTTCTTCACAGATATAACAATAGTCATTATCATTAGCAATTATTCTAGGCCTTTTGTTCAAAATCGCTCTAGATGTTGAAGGTTGAGGAGAATGTTCCCTTTTTCTCAAACTTCTTTCATTAAGTTGTTTTACTCCTGTTGAATGTTTATTTCTAGTGTGCTCATCAAGTCATTCTTTCCTCGACAGAACCTTCTCGCATATATTGCACTTAAAGATTTTTCTTTAATCGCTATGAATACGGCTGATGTGTCTTGCCAAAGACGGCTTTTGGAGAAATGAATTTTCACAATTAAACATTTTTAAAAATTTAAATATAATTCGCAAAGAAAACACAAAAAAAAAATATGTATAAAAATACAAAAAACAGATTTTCAAAGAAAAATTCAACGAATAACGAACTTGACTGTCTTATTCACAAAAAAATAATGTCCTATTACGTTTTCAAAATGCCCCTTTTATATTTTTTTTGTTTTTTATTTAATTTTTTATTTATTTATTTTTTTATTTTTTATTGAGATAAACATGAACGTACATGATCATGATCGTAAAGGGAAAAAAAAGAAAGTGATACACATTTAATAATGTCGTTAACAAAATACTTAAAGTAGTATGACGAATTAAAGCTTTCCTGAATCCTTATTGATCGTACTATATGACTAGCCTAAAATATTTCAAATGCTTACAGTTTTGAATCAATAGCGATTCATTTTAATAATTTTCAATTGCTATTTTAAGTGAAAATACCTAATGAATTATGTTCACATACCAAATCGTTCATGGTTTTGGGGTCATTTAGGTTAAGCTCCACTTCATCCAAATCCGCCTCGGTTTTAATGGGATTGCAAAAATGCAAATCTCGTTTCCGAAGCCAAGTTCAGCAGAGACTGGATTATTGCCCGAGAGTTTTTCGTTGATCTGCGACAATTGATCGATTCGTGCAAAACATTCTGTCTGCCCAGCTCTTTGAAAACTTTGTCCAATTTTTCGCTGATCTCTTTCAAGTTTTGAGGTGTTTATTGTTGAAAATCGAAAGGCAAACTCTCTTCCGCGATTTCGATCAATTGCGATTGGTCATCAATGGCCAGGACCTATATTGAGAAAATAAAAGTTTTATCGTTTTTGCTTCAAAAAATCGACCAATGTAAGACTGGCCTATAAATTCAAACTATTCTAAGGGAATTCATATCGTGGAAAAGTATGTCCCTGGAATAGGAATTTGTGCTTTTTACTCACCTTTAAATAACTATCACCCAAGGGCTGGTAAAATTTCTGTTTCCTGTATCTCAATGTTAAAATGATCCTGAAAGCCTAAAATATTTTCAATTAAAACTTTTATTTAATTAAAACGTTGTTTACCTGTTAACAATTTTCGAAAGAATTAATTAAGCCGTACACTTCTTTCGAATAGTAAAGTGCTTTTTTCTTCCTGGAGACGGAGCTTTGGTGATGGACGCTTCAGTTTCGCTATTTGCTTCCATTTTCTGGATTTCAGCCTCTGCCTCCTCGTATGAGTTAAACTCACGCTTTTTTAAGCATTTTTGTATAAGAAATCCACAGAGATGCCATATTAAATGATTTGATTCCGGCGAATGGGTTGGCTGGGCTGGCCGTCGACTCTTGGTTTGAACTGCTCGACATGCTGGAGGTGGAGCCACGGTGGATTTGGTTTGAACTGGAGACATCTGGCATATTCCTTTCCGGAGTTAGGGGTATTTCATCTCCGAAGGTGGGGATGGGCTGTCGCAAATTGCAATTGGGGAACCTGGCGGTGTGGGCCTTGCTGTTGGTTGCCTCTCGGTGGTAGTGGTCTCGGCTACTGGGGTTCCATCCTCACCTTCGTTCCGTCAGTCGCCTCATTTCCACGATGGCCTCCATCTGGTCTGCGATGGGTCTTTGTGTTGGTTGACTTTCGGAGTTAGTTGTCTCGGCTACTGCGGTCTCGTTCTCACCTTCACAACGTGTTGCCCACTTCTGTTCCGCCAGTCGCCTCATTTCTCTGATTGCCATCATTTGGTCCGCGATGGGTCTTGTTGGCCGAATTACCACCATGGATTCGACATGGATTGAAGGGTGTTCAGACCGTAGACATGGTGGCCTTACTGCTTTGTCGTACAAAGGGTGATGTTGTTGCTGCCCCATCGGTTGCGTGCTTAGCAGTCACCTTTATTTGCCCTTTATTGTTGGGTTTTTTGTTTACTTTCTGCGTCACTTTTGCTTTGCTGCTTGCCGCGTTCATGGCTGCTGAATAAATAACCTCTTCGTCGGAAAATAATCTAAACTATAATTCTGCGTTTTTTGAGAGCGTTTGATGTAACAGAAAGCAAAATTTCCACAGAATCAGCAATATTTTCTCAGCATCAAAAATCAAAACCATAGTTTCCTGATTGATCAGTGGATGATGCAACTCCTGGTGCACTCGACAAGAGCAGCATTGTCAGTGGTAGTGAAGCAAAAGTTTTGTTGAGGGAACGTCTGCATTTCTAACTACCATGTTTCTTGATTTGCCAAAATCGATGTCATGTAAGTACTTCCATTATTGTCTCCCAACCAAGAAAGAAACTGATTCGGTGAGAAAAAGTTTGTGATTTGGCTAAACGTATTTCAGGACTGTTACGAACCAAACAATACGAACATCGCATCTCAATTAGCAGATATTGCTCCAATTATTATTAACATCATCCCGTTGCTGCACTAAGATTGATAAATTCAAGTGAATTTGAAGCTGTTATTTTCAAAAACTCGAGAGATTTAACAAGAGACGAAAAACAAACAAACGAAAAAGTTATCATTTTGCAAGGATATTTTTTTAATCTACAAGAATCTATCATACTTCGTCCATAGTTTGTTTCAATTTCTAACTTTGGTCTTATATAAAAGAAAAGTACACTTTTTTAAGTAGAATGCGCAATTCGGGCTTCATTTTCTTTTTCAATGGAAAAAAAGTGCAGAAATAGCAAGAACGTATCTCCAACAGAAGGGCGACCAAATCCCTATGAACTTGCCGCAGCATATCCGGGAAAACTGTGGTCTAAAACCTAAAATGGTGTACGATTTCTATACGTTGGTAGTCAGACCAACAATTACTTATGCAGCTGTAGAAGATAGTTGAACACAAAAGGAATAACGGTAATCCAGAAGCTTAAAAAGGTTTAATCATTTGCTACAACATGCAAAACTGGATGCATATGAATCACTCTTATAATATGCAAGACTGCCAAATCACCGTCTCCTCCATCAAGGACACATAGCTTCGAATTCAAACTCGAGGGACACCTTTAAATAATGGACAGTCAAGAAAAACTCAATACTTTCTATAGAGATGCTACTATTCTATTATAAAAATCATCCCTTCTAGGGAAGACATGGAGAACACTAAACACCACCCTTCAAGGTAAGATATGGTCTGGTATACTGACGACTCAAAAATGGAAGCTGGCACAGGGTTCGGGGTTTTCAGTGAATCTCTTAGAATGAACATTTCAGAATAAGTCCATTTTGAAAACACAGTTTTTCCAAACTAACCAATCTTCGCTTTTCAGACAACCAAGCTGCCCAAGAAGCTCTAAGCTAACCTGCCATAATAGTCCATTGATTATGTCGTAAAAAATGACATATAAAGGAATTCGAAAAAGGGCGGATTTTTATTACATGAATCGATTAATGGGCTAGTAAATTAAAAACCGAAAGTGCTATTAAATTAGAGAGTGCAAATCGGAGATATGGGTTCTAGTCTAGTTCTAAGGACGTTTTTTGTAGAAATAAAATTTTGGAACTCACTGAAATATAACCAATAATAGACATTTTATCGTTGTTTTTCATCCTATTGAATCTAAATAGGAAAACCCTTAAAATTGGCACAGGACTATTAACCGATAACCGGCCTCTGTTCTCTACTTCAGAATCATCTTCACGAATAGAGGTTGGTAGCACACCGCATCTGGAGACTAAAACTCGAAAATCTAGCAAGACCTCTGAACATTATTTCAGAGCTTTCCAGCACTTTTGCGCCTTAGAAAACAATTTATGTATTATACTTTTTCTTGTGTTCAAACTAATTTTTTTCACAGTCGTTTTAACTATTTATTATAGACGCGATGTGTCGCCGCAAATTTGGATCTTGAGCGCAATCATTGTACAACGTTAATTTTTTCTTTTACTTTTGCTTTCCTTACTTTACAGACACGATGGCTTATTGTTTTTCTTTTTCTTACTTCCGCACTCTTAAACGATTTTTTTTCACTGTCAAGACTCAAGAGTTTATTCTTTTTACTGCGTAAGCTAAGCTTGTCGTATACGAGCTGGATCGTTGTACATAGCATTGTTCAGTTAGGCTTAGTACATGACCATGACCACCTCAAGCCACAAGATTGCCGCCCACTCTCTTGGGCTGTGGCTTATCTCTGCAAGTGCATTGCTGTGATATGGTCATGCACATTTAATGTAACCTAACAATATTTTGGATGTGCAGAGATTATTTGCATGGAAGAGATAAGCAAATAAGCTTTTACATGGTGGTATTAAGTGGGGGTGTTATTATTTTTGTTGGTATCTATTGTGTGAGTTTTATTTATTTTTACAAGGTAATGATAGTTTTACATATATATTTATTTCTAGTAAGTAGAATTAGATAAGCATGTAAGGTGGGTTGAGCTTTTGCAGCTCTGCCTAGTCTGAATTAAACGTATTGCGCCAACCTTAGTGATGAATTAGAGCAGTTTTCTAGCTCTTGAAAATTGAACCAGAAATTAACAATCTTCTGTGGGTAGATGAGTTTCTCTAGTGGGGATAATCTCATAGTCAAGTGAGTTGTTATTAAAAAGTTCCAGTTGATTCTTGTTTCTTGCCTTGGTTTGACAATTGTCATTCGTTCGTTATATTTATAACTCGCTTCACACCGATTGTGCTATTTATTCGCTTTAATTATTGGTTTGTTTTATTTTCTAAAGAAATTTGGTCCCTATATCCAATAATTCGCTCTTTTCAAGTTTTCGATCATCGTAAATATAAGTAACTAGCTGTCTCGCCAGGTGTAGCTCGGATCTTATGCTATGTCCGCACCTGAGACTTAAACTTGTTTTACTCAAAACAATCCCAAACCAACATGATAACCAAGTGGTTTGCCATACGAAATGAAACCTTTTTAGTCAGTGGGTTTCATCTTAACCTACTCGAAACCAAGTGGATATATGTAGGTATATATAATATATGGATCCAATTTCTTAACAAAATAAAACAAACGAACATTTAAAACAAAAAATATAAAAAGCACAACCGCTGTGCCACGAATAAAATATGGAGAACGAATGAAATATGTCTTACAGTTTTTATAATCTTAATCAAAAGAATCAACTGCAACTTTCCAATAACAACTAATTTGACTATGATGAAACTCATCTACCCACAGAAGACTTATAATTTCTGGCTCAATTAAGGAGCTAGAAAACTGCTCTGAATCTTCACATGGGCTGGCACAATAGGTTTCATGTATAGGCTAGGCAGTGCCACGAGCTCAACCCACCTTACATATATATTCTTAACTAATTTTACTAACTAGAACAAATATGAAACCTTACCTTATTACCTGTGAAAATAAATAAAACTCACAAAATAGATACCAAAAAAAATAATAACAACTCACACTTAGTACCTACCACTAATGTAAAAAAAAATATTTAGAAAAAAGTAAAAACATATGAAAGACAACAACATATAATTCGTAAGAGACAATTTGCTAATCTCTTCCAATGTTACGCGCACGTAAAATATTGTTAGGCTATATTAAATATGCATGACCATTGACTATATCACGGCAACGGAATTGCACTCGCAGAGATAAGCCGCATAGTCCAAGAGAGTGGCCGGCAATCTTGTGGCGTGAGGTGGTCATGGTCATGTGCTAAGCCTAACTGAACAATGTTTGCTATGTGCAACGATCAAGCTCGTATACGACAAACTTAGCATAGCTTAAGAAATAAAAAGAATTAACTCTTGAGTCTTGAGTTTTGACAGTCAAAAAAAAAATCGTTTAACAGTGCGGAAGTAAGAAAAAATATCAATTATCGTGCGGAGTATGGAAATTAAAAGTAAAAGAAAAAATTTACGTTGTGCAATAAATGGGCGTAGTAAGATCCAATTTGTCGTTTGGCATTTAATATAAGTTACAACGACTGTGAAAAGAGAAAAAAAAAAATTTACGAGCCGTTTGAAAGTATTTTAGAAATAAAAAGCATTGAAGTAAAGAAAAGAAAAAGCCCCACAAATACTGTCGACTAAATTTTTGTGTGCAGTTCGAAGCCGAGAAAAAATAAGGAAAAAAAAACGTAAAAATGAAAGAAATGAAAGAAATACATAATATAGTGTTACCGAAAGCCCCTGAATATTGATGTTGTGAAAAATCTTTTTCGCTTTCAAAAAGCGAATTTTTTCGGTCTGGTTTTATTTTTTAATATTTCAAGAATACGTCTCTTAAATTTTAAGCCGATTTCAGCAAAACGCATGGAATTATTCATTTTACTAATCTCCTTTACTCAAACTCCGAAAGGGGATAGGGGGCATCAATGGCGTAGATAGGGGGGGGGGGGGGGGGGGGATAGACCTAGTTCGCTCACCTTTTTTTTTTGTAAGTTTTAATAATTAAAAAAAAAAGAAACAAATAACAAGACTTCATTGAATTTATTATGTATGCCATAAAAAACTATATTATTTAAAGGTAATATATTATACGCATAAAATTTGTTGTATAACGCAATGCTATTAACAAAGTTTAGATGGCTGGTGTATACTCTCTCTCTCTCTCTTTTGAATTACATATTATGTACTTGAACATATGTACATAGAATTAAGTAATAGGCTAAGCTTGAAATGTCAATGAATAAAATGTAATCCTTTGACTAAACGTTCTTCTGACAATACCACAAATTTGAATATGAACTAGAATAAATATTGATGTAATAGGTGAATAATATTAGGTATTTTAAAAAATAAATCATAGAATAAAATCCTTTTGTTTCTGTCCTTTTTAGATAAAACACATAACATCGTCAGCTGCTTTAAATATTTTGCGATGAATAGCTAGAGCAGTCAAACCAATCAAACGATCTTGCAAATACGTAAACATTTTTTTAAGAATTTCACTTCGTTGGTCATGCATCTTTGTGCTGTTTTGTTAAAGAGAGTGACTTTAAGTACGAGAAAGTTCTTTCGGGAGTTGAGGTTGAAACGGGCAGTGTAGCTAAGATCCTGAATAAAATATATCTGTTAAGAAATTTTTCTTTGGGGCAGCTATCGAGTGCTTCTAATGAATTCTTAGAGGAAGTATTATTTCTTCGGATTAAATGTCTTCTAAGTTTTTAATTCTTCAAGAACAGAAGATGGTACGGCAGACAAATATGTTTGGTAAAACTCAACAGTTTAATTAAATTTTTTGCTGATTTGTCTATTTCTGACGAAGAATCCTTGAAAAGAACCGAAAACCCTTCTAGTATTGTTTCATGGTTTGTAAATTTTTCTCCAAGGTCATAACAAAGAAATGGAGAAAAGGATTGAAGACAGTAACACGAAAATACTCTTCTGTACTGCTAACGAAAGGTTTCGAACGATTCTATTGTCGTTTAACATTTAACGTCAATACCAAGGACTTCAGCTATTTGTTTTTCGCATATTCAAACATTTTCAAAAATGAGTCATTTTCTGCCCGTTTAGTTTTTAGTTGATCCCTTAAATTTTTGGCGAGATCCATAGCTTGGACCAGGTTTAAATTCACTCTTAATGACAACGAGAGTTGGTAAACCATACTTATAACCATTAAGCTAATGAAAAACTCGAAATCCATAGCGTTTTTTAAGTTCCTTGCGTCACTTTCCAATGTTCTTATTTAGTCAAGAGTTTCGAACACAAACGAAAATAGCTCCTCAAAATCTTCAACTGTTTGATATTTTCAATTTTGAGATCTATCGCCTCGGATTTAGCCTTTTTAATATCTTTTTAGTGTAGTCTCTTCTTTCGCTTACTGTTTTTTTACAATATACATATCTTTAGTTTTCGGTGTATTGAAATAATTGTCAACTTCTTCAATTGTGGTTAGACGGACTCTTGTGGCTGGATTTTTCTGGAAACAGATAAAGCAAGGATTGACAAGGACTTACAGAGCATGCGAAGCAAATTGGCGAATAATTGCCTGAACACCAATATATCGACCAGACGGATATGGTACGTTTCGTCATTTTTATCTCGTTTATTGTTGTTTCGCCAAAGTTGTTTCGCTTTTTGTAGTTTCGCATTTTGTTGTCAAATTTTTCGTTTGCTTAGTTTATTTATTTTTCGATATTTCTCGACTCGCTTTGCATTCGTTTCGTTTAAAGATCATTTGGCCTTTGATTACTTTATATTTGGATCGTTTCGCTTTGTATTGCTTCGTTTTTCGATTAGTTCGCTTTTGCTTCTATAGATTTTGATTATTTCGCCATCGTTTGATTGGTATTTTGCTTTTAGTGGATGAAAAAAGAGGCTAGAGGTGTAAAAATTCGCGCAAATTTTTTTTTGGAGGCACCTCATTTTTTAGACGAGTCCATGGCCGAAGATATAACCTTCTTAATTTTAGTACTAGAACAAAATCTCGAAAATTTTTATTTTGTTTATAACAACAGCAAGAGACGTACGGATTTTTTCGATATTATGTTTTGTCGCAAAATAGTGCACGTTTGAACAAAACATTAAAATTTTCACTATAAAAAAAACGACAAATTTGTTGATTAAAAATACACTATGCAATAAAGAAAAAAAACCTAATTACATCTCCGGAGAAAGGTATTTCGTGGGACCCATGCCATGGCGTGATGGTTAGCATGTCCACCTGCTAACCCAGAGGTTCGAGGTTCGAATCCCACCAGAGGCAAAAATGTTTTTTCACGGGTATCGCCTTTCGCGAGGAACTGGCAAGTCCTCCGTTAGTAGATTCATTGCCATGAAAAGCGCTTTCTCAATTATCCGTTTGGAACCGACAGAAAATTGTAGGTCCCCTCCATTCCCTCACAAGGCGTGGTTGTGAGAAATGCGAAAGCGGCTCCTCGCTCTGTTGCGCCACCCTATTTACTTATTTATTTATTTACTAGCTGACCGGCCCGGCGTAGCTCAGGCCTTAAGTGGGATGCAATATAGTTCATGTTACTCAGGGACAATTAAGCACTCTAGCGGTGACAGTATTTTTAGAATCGGTATAGCGTTTTCCAAGATCCCGCGTATGTTCCAGTTCCCGTTCCTTTTTCATTTGGAGATGAAATATAGTCTATGTTACATCGTATTGTAATGGCAAAAACCGTATTGAAATCAGTGCAGTGGTTTTTGAATTCCGGTTCCCGTCCCTGTGGGAAAATTAATGTTGAAGAACTATAGTCTATATTACTCAGGGACATTGAAGCAACCTAAGAATGAAAGAATTTTTGGAATTGGTTGACTATATTTTCTAGGTTTTTGGCTATGTTACCATTCCCGTTTACGTTCCCGAAAGAATATGCAAAGAAAATAATTATAGTCTTTGTTACTCAGGATGAAGGAAACACTCTTACGTGCAAATTTTTTTTGGAATTGGTCCAGTATTTTCCAAGTTCCAGTTTTTGTTCCAGTTCTTGATAGGGTACAAAATAGAGCGATAAAATTGATGGGTGGTAATTCAATCGTAGAATCGATTGATTCTCTTGAACATCGTCAAAATGTTACATGTCTCACTCTCTTTTATCGCTTTTTTCACAAACATTGCTCTAGTGAAGTAGCCAGTTGCATTCCTCCCCTAAAAAAATTTAGCCGCAATACCCGCCTTGCTAGGAATGTCCACCAGTTTAACCTTGAGCCCAACTTCGGGCGTACAGTCAAGTAAGGAGATTCTTATTTTAGTCGCACCACTCGTATGTGGAATGCTTTAACTGGCTCTGTATTTCCCCTATATTCCGATTCACAAAGGTTCAAAAGCAAAGTGCATCGGTGTCACCAATTATTTCATATCCTATTTTCCTAAATGCTCGCACTGTGCTCTATGACATTATAAGGGTAGTGCCGTGTGCGCTAATAAAAAAAACAAAACAAAAATTTTTTCTATGGTACTCTGGGGCAATAAACTAAAAAAATTTTAAATTTTATTCTTATAAGTCAAAAAACTAAAAGAATTTTTCAAAACAAACAATCCCATAATCTTATTATTTGTCAATTATGTTTTAATTTTTTGTCGTCAAAAACGATTAAAAAAAAAACAAAGTCATTGTTTGAATTTAATTTTTAATTCATTACAGTTAAGAATAATAAAATAGTTTCTTTTACCATGCTCCAATTATTTCTTTTCATCTTTTCTTACCTTTTAAACCTTCCCTAAGCCCCCACGAACATTTCAATACCAAGATAAGATAAATCCATTCAGCCGTTCTCGATTTTTAGCCAGACTAACGAACAGCAATTGATTTTTATATATATAGATCTAGAAAGGTATAGGTATTTCGAATGTACTTACAAAATTTCAACAAATTGAGAAAATCAATACCAAACCATTTTTTCTAGCAAAAAAGGAGAACACAAAAAAATCATTTTATTAATGGGCGAATTTCAAAACGCAAGCCTTGCACAAATTATGCCAAACAAGAAGTTCCTAAATGCCGACAAAAAAATTCCTTCAAGGCAGAAGTGAATACGAAGCTAGCAGCCCGATTCTGGCAAAAAGTCACAAATCACAAGGTTGTGACCTGCTGAGAACCACATCGCAATTTGAGTGTTGAGTGGAAAACTGTGACTTTTCTGGAAAGTTGTGATTCGTTAGTCATCAGTGACTTTGGTCAGAATCAGACTGTAAATAAATATAAATTTGCAAATGTATAAATTTACATTTATATTTGCTTAAATTTTATTGTGTTTTTACTAATAAAAGCGATTTTTCTCAAAAACTAGTTATGATCTAAAAGAAAGTATCTCCGAAATATACTCTTTATAATGAAAGTCTACATACACCACCTCAAAAAAACTCTAACTGTGAAAAATTTCATGAAGAACTCACTCATCTCTAGTAGCAGTTGACTCATCGACTTATCTCTAGTTTCTTACTCTTAATTATTTTGACTTATTTATATCTACCAAAAAACCGTAACGGATTCTATGAGTCACCCAAATCCGTTGTTTCCGGCCGCCATCATCCGACAGCGAACGGACGCAACGGATTCTATGTGCAGGGTCCTTTAAGCAGAACTCCATTACCCATAAAACACTTTCAATAATTGATATAAGGTGATATAAAGTGAGAGGAAAGGAGAGGATGGGAATTTGGATGGGATGAGGATTAGGATAGGGTTAGGAAACAGATCCAACACAGGAAACAGGAAGGTAGGTATTAAGGAAGGGAAAGGAAAATGAAGGAAGGGAACGATGGGAAGGAAAGGATGCATCTGCTTGGAGGCCTGGCACGTTAGCCACATCGTCACATCTTCAACCCCCCTGAAATTTTAACCTCACGCAATCATTAGGCTTATCTAAGCCACATTAAAAATCGGTAATTTTTCGCAAATAGGCGTGATGTACAAATTTCTTTTATTTGAATCTTTACTACATTGTTTCATGAAAATATTCCGTAAAAAAACAAAAATCAGTAAAACAACAACTAAAATGAACGCTTACGCTACAACTCAAAAGGAAACCAAAACTTTCTTAAAAAGAGAACTTAAAACTAGAAATTATTTTAAATTTATGAGATCGTTAAAAAAATTGAGATTGAGTGAACGTTAAGGTTCCCGAGTTTAGGTGCTGCCCGAGTTTAGGTGCACCCAACCTGGGTGCTCAAGGGCGCTTGACACACTTTACTTCGTTCCCCGTACTCGAATTCGAACTCAAAATAGAAAATTTTTCACCCCAACGAACTAAAATAAATCAATTTAAACAAAAAAAAACTAACACTTATAAGAAAACTACAATTAAAAAAAATCACAAAAAAAAAATTAATCAAAAAAAATTACGCCTAATTATAATATTAAAACCAAAATGTCGATCGCTTCTTACTGGCGGTCCGCCAGCCTATTCAAATTCTGGGGCTCCGCCCCTGGTATGACTTTGGCCGCAACTTTCGTGCACTTTGACACCTTTGGTTATGGCATCCACATTATTATTTTGTTTATTGTAATTTTATGTAATTTTTAGCTAATTTTAGGGAATATTCGGTAATTTTCAATCCACGGTGGCAGTCCTAACTTCACTCATCTCATTATTTTTATTTACAACTCCCTTAGGTGCTGCCGCTGCACCACTCAAAGGACTGAACGCTGGTGCGTCCAAGGAGCTGTCGCTGAGTTCACGAACTAAATCAACGGGGGGAGGAGGCAATGAGAAATTTACTAGATCCTGAATACCCTCTGGACCAGTATTCGATAGAGGTGGGTCTATGAAATAACTCCCACGAAATAAGTCCCACTTTTAAAAACGAAATAAGTCCCACCAAAAATTGCTATTTTGAAAGTGGGAGTTATTTCGTTTCAAAAGTGGGACTTATTTCGTCAATTGGTGGGACTTATTTCGTTACGCGTTTTTATTTTAAGTGGGACTTATTTCGTTTTGAGTGGGAATAAATTCGTTTTGTAAAGTGGGAGTTATTTCATACCCCTAAATTTGTATTTTTTCTTATGCAAAAAGTTATGGTTGTCCCTTTTACGAAATGTCCAATGTTTCGTAAAAGGGACAATCATAATTTTTTGTCCTTATCTCTCATATCTCTTCTTGCTTGTATACGATTTTTCTTTATTATTCCTCTGCTTTGATTATTCATATTATTCGACGTGTGTTTTTTTCGAAGAGCCAAATACTTCTTATTTGAAATCGCATTAAACAATGAAAAAGTGGGACTTATTTCGTTTATGAAAGTGTGACTTAATTCATTTAAGAAATATATTATTCAAGGGGGAGTTATTTCATATTGAGTGGGAGTTATTTCATTTCAAGTAAATTTTTAAATCATTTCATTTTGGTGGGACTTATTTCGTTTTCAAAAGTGGGACTTATTTCGTGGGAGTTATTTCATTTTTTAAGCAATTTTTGGTGGGACTTATTTCGTTTTTAAAAGTGGGACTTATTTCGTGGGAGTTATTTCATAGACCCGATAGAGGTAGCTTGGAAGCAGGAGAACGTCCACCAAACGACATTGTTTTGGCCTTTGCTGCTGCACGGGTAACTATGGTACTCTTTATTTGCTTCTTGTATGGACTAAGCCTACTCTCTTCCTTTCTACCGCTCATACCATCAATGAAACGTATCACCTATGGATCGATAGTGACGAGCAGTTGGGACCGAATATATTTAAAGAAAAACAAAATTACTGATCCTTATGGCTTATGACAATTTAAAAGAAATACAAAACATGAATTTGAAACTAAACACTAACAAAACTCTTCTAACAAAATTCTTATACTAAATTGAAAACTATTCCTAACTTACAAAAAAAACTAAACAAAACTATTCTCAAAACAACTAAAAACTATCCTAACAGCTATGAACGAAAACCAAAAAAAAAAAAAAAACAATAAGGAGACGAATGTATCAAAAATAAAAAAAAAACAAAGTAAATACGAAACTTAACACTAAAAAAAGCAAGATGATCAAACCAGACAACCTGTAATCAAAAAAAAAAAAAACCATACAAATAAATTATTCAATACGCTAACCAAAGCTTAATTTTAAAAATTTTTTTTTTGATTATATATGTTTGTATATTACAGATATAATGTATTTGATGTACGTATATGGATGATGAAATATTTGTATGATTATGATGTTTTTAATTTGTTTATTGACAATGTTTCGATACTATGTATAATTAGTGATTGCATTTGTATAGTTGTTTATTTTATGCATGTAATTTGGGGGTTGTTCTGTGACGTTTTTCAGTGGCTTATGGTGTTACTTTTCGACGTTGAGGTAACACCTGACAGCCTTAATTTTTCATTTATAAGATCTCATTTTAGACAACAAAGATACATTTTACTTTGGAAGCATATTGTTGTCATCTTCAGTCGCAACATCTTCGTCGCGAATGATCTGGCGTGCTAAGGAGCTATCCAAATCACGACTTACGAAGTGTTGAGACCTAGGGTGACAACGTTTTAGGGATAGATTGGGAAGGGAATTGCTTGTGCTGATGAAACCCGAATTCAGATCGCAATTCATATGATTTGTCATGGACTTTCCATTTGAAGACATATCTGAATTCCAATCTCACAGTACAAACCATAACATAACATAACAACGTAACACCCGTCGCAAATGTTCTGGCATGCTAAAAAGCTCTCCAGAACATGACTTACGGTTCGTTACGTCACTAAATGGGAATTTAAAGAACAAAAACAAAAACTAGGACAACACGTCTGGGCGCCATTTGATACATACGAGGCAAAAGGAGGGAATTAAAGGGTAAGGAAGGGTAGGATTTGAGGAAGGAAATAGGAAATTGGATCGGAAGGAAATGAATAGGTAGGTATGGTGGGATAAGAAATTTTAGAAGAAGGCAACGGTAGGTAAGGATAGGAAATTGGCAGGATAAAGGAAAACGAACACAACTGCAATGAAACGAAACACAAAAAAAGATGCCACCACCGATGAACTCCACACTCCAGGAGCAGCTGGTCTTGGTGCAGCATGGCCTGTAGCCCTCCCTGCCTGGAACTCCGGCGGCGGCCGATGATCGGGAATTCCCCAATCACGATCACTGCTGCCAGGTGAAACCAGCTACCAACGATGCATCGCAAACCTTTTCATCTCCCTGGAATCGTGCTAAGCACGCCATCAACATCGTCGATCCAAAAGAAAAACCTCTATTTCAAACCATCGGCGTCATGAGCATATTTATTTAAAAAAAAAAACTAACAAACACAAAATGAAAACAAATGCTCGAAATGAAAGATAAACAACTCAAAAGATGACCTAAATGAAACTAAATTGACAAAAACAAAAATGAATCAAAAATGAACTGACTCAAAACACTAACCATAAAATAATAAATTAACAGAAAAATAATAAATAACGAAAATCATAAAACTAATGCTCAATCCTATATTGTTTTTTTTGTATTTCAATAATTTTATGTTTTTTTGTAAGTGTTTTTATATTTTTATGTTTTTTTGCTTTTAAGAATTTTTATAATTTTAGATTTTTATGTTGTTTTTATTTATTTTAGTTGGTTTTGCAGTTGAACCCTCTTTTTTCTTCTTTTCAGGAATGTCCGACCTGCTCCCGAATTCTCCCCATCACCGGCTACTCGGGAATTGTTTGCACCCCTAATTACTCTTCCTGCCTAAAAGGAGCTCCCTGTAGTGGAAATGGTCTCAAAGCGACCTACAAAAAAAACTAAGCAGCCCTTTTGAAACGGGAAAACTGAGCTGCGCAAAGTCTCACACCCTTTTCCGCACGCAACTCAACTTAAACTTTCAAAAAGAGTAATGCAACTCCCCACAACAAAAATTTAAAACAGAAAAAAAAAACGTGAAATATAAATAAAATGTGTAAAAGTAAACAAAAGAACTTAAAAAAAATTAAATGCAGATAAAAAAAGATAAATAAATAATTAACAAAAAAAAAAAAAAAAAAAAAAAACACCCCGAAACCTTAATAATAATATCAGCAACCCAGAAACAAAATTTTATGCTGCGGCCCTTAAGGCGCTTTTCACCTCAGGCCGGATCTGACTTTGCCCTTGCACTGAATCAATGGCGCAACGTATTGTTGTTGGCCTCTTACAACGTTCGTCTTATGGCGAACATATATATATTTACGCAAGTAAGTTGATTTAAATTGTATAAACAAATATAAACAAATGTTATATCCACGGTTCTGGAATCTAAATTTGGGTTACTTGTTAGCCTGGGAACCCACAGGCTCATAACCAGCTGTTGAGAATTTTTCTCATTCGTATTTTCTCCTTTACACTGGGTATAAGCTCAACTTTATTTTGCCGACTTTAAATTTGCTAGGCCAGACCCCCAGAACTAACAAAAATCTTATTTTATAAATGCATTAAAAAAATTTAATTTAACTCACCCGTGGTATTTAATGCCTGTACACATATATATATGTATGTACCTAAATGTTCTCTGCGCTATTTTCTATTTCCTCCTTAATTTTCTTATAGACACTATTCACTAAAATATTTTAAGTTACTTGAAATATTTGATATCTATACTGGATATACTAATTAAACACTTAAAAACTTAACTTACATGCAACGAATAAAAATTAATTAAATAATTAATTAATTCAATTTACATACACCACTTTCATTGACTTTAGACGACTTTTCTCCATCTTCAAAATCGAACGGTTCGTTTTTACCGTCCACATCATCCACTATAATCCGCTCTCACCAACCTATTAGAAATTATGCCAGTCTCCTTCACAGTGGCGTAGCATCGCCAGTGGAAATGATGGTGGTTCTTCATTTTTTTATTTTTATTTTTATCTAAAATAATTACACCACACTAAATAATGTACGCATATAAGCATACAATACAATAATAAATACGTACATAAATACATAAAATACTTATCTTAACACAAACTACCTATAAACATAAGCAGCCGTATTTATTAGATTTTCTTAAGACGTCTCTTAGACGTCGATTAGTTAAGTTTCAATTAAAATTTAATTGGAACTTAACAGAGGTTGATTAAATTATTATCGATAATCGATTCTGCGGTGATACTAAACTAATTGATAGTTGTGTCAAAATGAAATAGTAAAAACAGAAATCTAGTCCAATTTAAACTGCGTTTTGACAACCATTCGTTTGTAAACAAATTCGGAAAACCAAACAAAAATAATTTCATGTATTTGAGTAGCCTTCTTACGATAAGCAAATGGAAAACGCTAGCAAAAGGCAAAGAGAGAGAGATCCCAGAATTGGGATTCTTCCGACAAGGTAAGATAATTGGTTTAGGTAGCATAATACAGTCATAAAATTGTTTTTGATTTGCACATAAGGCCGGAGCGATTTAAAAAATTTTTGAAAATCCAAAAAAACCCTCGGCAAAAGTTGTATATGACCTTTAAACTAATTTTAAGATTCTTAAAATTTTTTTATTTCCACCGCTAGGGGTCACGCAACGCAAAGTAAATTTTTTTAATTTTTCTTTTTGATTTTTTTTTTTTTTTTTTTTTTGATTTGTCTGATATCCGACACGCACTTTCTAATATTCTATATGCAGAATTTATACAAGCACCTTAAAATCCTTGCCTTGTAACGATCAGCATTGGTAATTAGCACTCCTGAAAATATTGAAATTTCCTACTTATCGTTATCGTTAGTTAAGGTTTTAAGTATACTTTTCTACTATTTCATTTACTATCTGTGCTTGGTTCTTAAACGTTCGTCTGGTGTTGTGTTTCAGAATTCAGACCTTTCTTTTGATTTTATTAAAATAAACTATTTGGAACAGTGGCGGATATAGACTAATGGCGCCCCTAGGCTGTGACAAAAAATACGCCCCAAAAAAATAAAAGACGAAAAAATAACGTCATAAAACGAGCCCCCCCCCCCCCCCCTGGAGTTGCCGCCCTAGGCTGCAGCCTACTCAGCCTATAGCTAAATCCGCCACTGATTTGGAATAAAAAGGTAAGTTGATTTCGTAAACGAATGCGAAATCAGAGAATTCATTATTTCTTTTTTATAGATAAAGTGAAAAGTGAAGCGTTCCCAACAAAAAGTCTGCCAAATATTTGGAGTAGGACAACCGATGTCGACGCGTTTGTTGCCGACCTACAGAGATATTGCTCTGCATCTGACTTTTTTGGAAACCGAAGAAAACTCATCAAAAAAGCGGATAGGACTAACTGCTGCAAGAAGCAAGAGTAATGGAAATTTATGACCTAGCTTCAATCCCAAAAGTAGGAAAGTTCTGTGTTGAGAAAGGCATCATAAAATTTAACGATAGAAGAACTGCTCTTATTGTAGCACCTAAGGCCAGAAGAATACTTGGAGTTTTTGAGCTTCAAATGGATAAATTGAAAAGTGACGGAGAAAAACTGTTTGATATGATTTTTGCCGATGTCCCAAAGAAAACAAAGTGCCAGAAAAAACGTTCGTTCTTGGAAGACCAAAGGACTGAAAGGAAAATGGTGATTGGGAATATCGATGTTGCGGAAACCATCAAGCTTCAAAGGTCACTTAAAAGGAAAGTTACATGCCTTTCGTCTTCGAGCACATCTAAAATACGTACCGAAGCATAAGCAGCTAACAATGAAACAGAAAACATCCCTTCAAATTCAACCACTGATGAAGAAGAAGATATTGGCACTGAAGCTTTAACATCAAAACTGATTGCCTCCATTACTGCTCTTAGCTCAAATCCAAAATCTCTTTTCAATGTTGCGAAGGTCGCAGATAGATTTCAAATGTGAGACAGGGCAACAGCAACACTTGTTACAGCGGTCTTGCAAGATTATGGTGTAATAACTGAAACCAATCGGTCAAACGTCATCGATAGAAGTAAGATTCGAAGGGAAAGGACAAAATCAAGGTCCATGCAAAGAGATGTCGGCGAACTTGACTTTTTTGGCCTTTATTTTGATGGCCGGAAAGACGTTACAAAACATACTGGAGGTTTTTCGAAAGAACAAATTGTCTTGATAACAAAACCCAACTCGCAATACCTAGGACATGTAACGCCAACCAATGGGAAATCAGATACCATAGCAAATGTAATATACATACTTGGTTTTCTTGAAGAATCTGCGGTTTCAACAAATAATTTATTTTTGGATGCGATGGGACTAATGTAAACACCGGATTTAGAAATGGAATCATCAGAAAAATCAATACGAAAATTAAACGACCCTTGCAATGGTGTATTTGTTTGCTCCACGCCAACGAACTACCTTTGCGACACCTTTTTGAAAAATTTTATGGAAAAACATCTCGCCCAAAACGCTTATCCTGGTGAAATTGGCAAAGATCTTAAAAACTGCCAGAATCTGAGAGCCACTAATTACAAAATCATCCATGTGAACTAACCTGAAATATCTTTACAACGCTTGAGTTCCGACCAAAAATATTTCTGTGAAATTTGTATGGCAATAAGTAATGGAGTTAAAGAAGGCTAAATTTTTTCAAGAAATGCTGGAGCAATGGTCCATTCATGATGGTTGACGACAGCTAACCGCATTTTAAAAGTGTACGTTTCCAAACAAGAACCAGACGAGCCATTACAAGATATAGTTCAATTTATTTGTAAAGTTTATGCAGTGATGTGGTTTGATATTAAATCTAAGTCTTCATTTGTCTACGGTGCGAAACATCTCCATAAAGCCATTCAACTCACAAGATATTTGCCAGAGGAGTTATTAAAGAAGATAGTTGACCCAGTTTTCGCTCGTAATGGATACTTCGGACACTGCGAAAAGATTTTGGTAGCCATGCTGCTGGATGATCGCCAACACACTCGAGAACTTGCTGCTCGACGCATTATTAAAGCAAGAGAAACAAAAAATAATAAAGGAAATCCAAGAGAGTTTCAACTTCCAAAATTCAGTTTCGATGCCTCTGAATACTTCGAGCTTATTGATTGGTGGCAGATAGAGCAAGTTCATTTAACTAAGCCTCCATTGGTTATGGATTTTTCAACAGAAGAGCTTTGGGATATTGTCAGTCAAATTTATTGACAAGTTTCCCATGCCACAGCCAAGCAGTTGAAAGGGCCGTCAAATTGGTCACCGAGGCTTCCCAAAAAGTTTGTGGATTCACCAACAGAGACGATTTGATAAAAAATACACCAATATCAAGAAAAGAACTTCCAAATATTGAAACTAAAAAAGATTACTTTAGAGATAATCGATGTTTTCTTTCCTTTTCTATTCTGGCTCGTAATTTCTGGTTTTAACTTAATTTATTCTACTATAAATAACAACTAGAAGTCACATGGCTTGTTTTTTTAAGCAAAAAATAACAGTAAGCATTTGAATCTACAAAGCAATTCCAATAGATCTGTGCGATTTCGTATTTTTTTCTAGCGGTCACTTCAGAAAATAAAAAAAAATCTTAAAATTCTTAAAACCAATACAACTTTTGCGAGGGTTGTTATGTTTTTCATTTCAACAACTTTATTTTTCTCCATATAACTTCGCTCCGGCCCAATACGCACTGATTTTTTTTTTTTTTTTTTTTGAATTTTATACTGTTTTCACTTTTTTGACATGCGGGCAGACTATTATAATAGTTAATTCCATCATATAAAACAGAGTTCTGAGTTCTGCTCAAACGACATCGTTCTGGCCTTAAATCACTATTATTTCTTAATCTAAACGGTTGGATCACAAAAACAGATTTCGAGAAAAACGCGTTTAAAGTTTTAAATACTATAAAATCATATGGCATAACTGTGGGGCGCGGCCGCAGAAGTTTAAGCTTGAGTTTAAGTTCATTTATTAAGTTGATTAATATAAATTGTAAACAAGAGAGTCCCTAGGACAGATCCTTGAGGCACTCCATATTCCACATCAATTGATTCTGACACTACGCCATTGACTTTAGCTCTTTGCTTTCGATTTTTCAGATAACACCGGAACCACTGTAATTCTTTATCTTTAACGCCGTATTTTTGCACTTCCATTAATTAAATATCTCTGTTGACTGTCCCGAACCCCCGTTTCAAATCCAAAAATAAAAATAAATGTTTACTTCAATATATTTTTATACAACTGCTTGAATACCACTTTTTCAATAATCTTTTCACACAACAGCATAGCATTCACAGGTCTAAACTCTTCACATTTTACCGTATTAACTATTTTTTTGATTGGTGTCACTAAAGATTGTTTCCAGGCATCAGGAAACTTACTTGTAGACAAAGAACTGTTTTTTATTTTACAAAGAACTGAGCCAAGGATTTCGAAATGGTCTAAGTAGATACTTGGCCTCATGAACTGAAAATCTCGTTTGTTTATTTATATTTAGCAACTGTTGCTAGAATTCTATTTTATTTTTTTCCAAGCGGTATTTATGTTTGTATACGTTAGTTTTTCAGGCTCTTCAAGCTTAAATTAAGTTCAAGGAGATGTAAAAAATCGGGAACCTATGCTGGCTCCGATAAGATTCAGAACAAACCTGCAGTTAGTTCAAGAAATTCCCAAACATCTACATCAAAAAATTCATCCGCTTCGCCATCAGGGGCCGCGAAGGCAACATCTAGCAAACGTATAACGCCATATATATATATATATTATAAGGCCAGATTCAACAACCCATTGGAAAAATATAGAGTACTTCGGAAAAATTCAAGGTTAGAGAGAGAAGAGTCCGAGAAGGGAAAAAAATATTTTGAGCTGAGTATCGGATGGATATTATTATAATTGGGGTGGCTTAAGTCTAGTACGCACCGAGTTGGGGCTTAAACCAAATTTGAAAAAAAAGGTAGGGGGACATTTCAATAGAATAAATTTCTAAACAGAAATTGCCGGAGACCCCTTACAAGTGTTTAAAAACACGCTTAAATTTTTAGGTTTTAACCTCACTAAAGCTATTTTTTTTTACGAAACAGGAAAAGTTGGATGAAAACATAAACTACCGAATAAAACAACAATTAATATTTAACTATTTTATTGCAAATAAAACACTTTTTTTTATAT
This sequence comes from Melanostoma mellinum, assembly GCA_914767635.1. NCBI lineage: Eukaryota > Metazoa > Arthropoda > Insecta > Diptera > Syrphidae > Melanostoma > Melanostoma mellinum. The sequence continues at coordinate 80,083,503 of OU612059.1, read as the reverse complement.
TTTAAATATTTGATTAAAGTTTGTATTTATCAACAAAACAGCTGATTTGTCTACTTTGACAAAACGTGTTTAAGTAATGCCAAATAAATGTTCTCAGGTGGGATATTTTTAATTCGAAATTGTGCAAGTAAAGTTTTTGTGGTTCAAAATACAACTTTATTAGTGCTTAAAAATCTTCACTTTCTAACCACAAAAGTAATAATAGCTTTAAATTCGCACGAATTTTAGGCTCATTATTTTAATCCTTTTTTCGCAGGGTTAAGCTGCTCATGCTAAATATGAAAATAGCAATTAATTTCCATATGCAACAGTTTTTTATTATTTTTACTTTTGTGGTTAGAAAGTGAATCTTTTTTTATGAATTGTAACCACAAAACTAATAATAAATTAAAATTCGCGGGAATTTTAGGCTATTATTAGTTTTGTGGTTAGAATTCATAAAAAAGATTTGAGACTTCCAGTTCAAAATAAAAAGCGTTAGTTGACAATGGTGGATGGGCGTTGTACTATTCGGGTAGGCTCTGATTGGTGCTAACTTGGCGGTGCCCAGATGCTGTAACTTATAATACACGTCAACTGTGCTTACTATACCTCCAAGCGGTATCCACTGGGACCTGGGATGCTCCGTCCAGAGCTGACCTGCTAAACTAGTAAGTGCGAGTGTTGAGATAAGGGAATCCGGAACAAAGAATTGTGATCGATCAACACTATAATTGCTCTGCGAACAATGACTGACTGCACGAATCTCAGTGGTCTACGAGAGCTCTCGTGTAAATGTCCCAGCGGATGAATTCGAAGGACAGAATCAACGGTGGACTTCAGCAGCCATAAAAGCAGAAACCCCTGAAAGAGCTACTCCAACATATCTGGTTTAAAGGTCTTTTGGGGTCTTTCAATACTAGGACAGGGTATTGAAGTAGAGATGGTGGCGGACGAGCTCCTGGTGAGCCAACGGCAGCACTCACACCCCTGCAGCAGGGTACTGACTCTGGATACTCCAGCCCTTTGTGTCCGAAGGGATCCAAAAGGACCTGGCCCTCCAGGTTGGGGGTTGTGCGTAGGGTTAACTACCCAACCACGTAAAAAAGATATAGTTCCGAAACAATCAACAGCCTCGGATAACGATAATTATTTCAAAGTTGACGACCCATGCAAACGAAAAAAGGACAACGACCTCCGGATCTGCACCTGGAACGTAAGATCTCTTAACGGAGAAGGTGCAGCTGGAGAATTAGCGGACACCCTGGACTGCTGCAAAGCAGACATAACCGCCATCCAAGAAGTGCGATGGAATGGACCGGGCATAAAGAAGATGAAAAACTGTGACATATACTATGGCGACTGCTACAGACAGCAGAAAAAGCGTTTATTTGGGTGCGGATTTGTCGTTAGAGGTAGACTCAGGGATAAGGTGATTAGCCAAAATCCAGTCAATGAGCGTATAATGACCATCCGCATCAGGGCTAAATTCGCCAACATTAGCCTTATATGCGCCCACGCCCCCACAGAAGAGAAAGACGACGATTCCAAAGACTGTTTCTACGAGCTCCTCGAAGAAACATATGAGCAATGCCCTAGATACGACGTGAAAATCGTTCTTGGCGATTTCAACGCAAAACTAGGGAAGGAGGACATCTTTGGAAACACAATCGGTAAGCATAGCCTCCATGACAAAACCTCCGAAAACGGATTGAGGCTTATCGATTTTGCTGCGGGGCTAAATCTTGTTGTAAGTAGTACACGCTTCCCGCATCTCAAAATTCATAAAGGCACATGGCGGTCCCCAGATCAATTAACCGTCAACCAAATTGACCATGTTGCGATCGACGCAAGGCACTCTTCCAGTGTGCTAGATGTCCGAACTTTCCGAGGGGCCAACTTTGACTCGGACCACTACCTTGTTGTAGCCAAGGTACGAATGAGGATATCTTGTTCACGACCAGCACGAACTAACGCTGTGAAGAGATATGACGTCGGAAAGCTACAATCGCAAGAGATTGTTAATGCCTTTTCCAATCGAGTGTCCCTTCAATTATCCTTGAATCCCGTGCCGCCAGCATTAAACATCGAAGACCAGTGGCAGCAATGCCAAGAAGCCATCAGAACCGCTGCCTCTGAGGTTCTGGGTTTCACTCGGCCACCAAAACGAAACCCATGGTTCGATGAAGAATGTAGGCAGGCAAATGCAGCCAAGCAAAGAGCACGACAAATGCTTTTGCAAACACGAACGAGGGCTGCTCACGATCGGTATAACGAGATTTACAAGGAGAGAAGAAGGGAAGAACACCGACTTCTCAAAAAGAAAAAGAAGCAGCATGAGAAGCGCTCGTTTGAGGAAATAGAGAGGTGCCATGACAGGAACGAGACTCGGAAGTTTTACCAAAAGGTAAAAAGATCCTGCCAGGGTGGCAAACCCCGAACTCAAGCCTGTAAAGACCAGCAGGGAAACATAGTTGTAGAGTCACAGTCGCTGCTGAGGATCTGGAAAGATCATTTCTGCAGACTGCTTAACGGCGATGAAGACACAAATTCCGCTGTCAGGCAGATTGCCCCATTCAGCCTGGACGATGATCAAGAATGCCGTCCTCCCGACCTAGAAGAAGTTAAGCTTGCTATATGCAAACTTAAATCAAATAAGACTGCAGGTGCAGATGGCCTTGATGCCGAACTTTTCAAGGCAGCTGGAGATCAGTTGGAAAGGAGCTTGCACCAGCTGATCTGCATGATATGGTCGAAAGAAAGCATGCCCGATGAATGGAACCTCAGTATCGTATGCCCGATTTTAAAGAAAGGAGACCCTCACAATTCCGCGAATTATAGAGGGATAAGCCTCCTTAACGTCGTTTATAAGATCTGGTCTGCTGTAATATGTGAAGGTCTGAAACCCCACGTCAACAACTTGATAGGTCCTTATCAATGTGGTTTTAGACCAGAGAAGTCCACAATAGACCAATTTTTTACATTACGGCAGATCTTGGAAAAAACCCGAGAACGTAATATCGATATTCACCATCTCTTTATCGATTTCAAGGCCGCGTATGACAGTATCTACAGAGACGAGCTGTACAGAGCCATGTCTAGTTTCGGCATCCCTGCAAAACTCGTACGACTATGCAGGATGACTTTGGAGAATTCACGCTGCTCTGTCAAGGTCGGTAAAGAACTCACCAAGACCTTTGATGTCGAAAAAGGTTTTAGGCAAGGCGACAAACTGTCATGCGATTTCTGCAACATCATACTTGAACAGATTGTAAGAAACTCAGACGCCAGCACCAGAGGAACAATCTTTCAAAAGTCTGTGCAATTACTCGCATATGCAGACGATATTGACGTAATGGGAAGAAAAAAGCGTGATGTCATAGGTGCTTTTGCGAGTATTGAAACAGAAGCGGCAAAAATGGGTTTGATGGTTAATGAGGGCAAAACAAAGTATATGCTGTCATCAAACAAGGACACAGAACATCGACGAATTGGACAAAACGTCACAATAGACAGACATAACTTCGAGGTAGTACAGGACTTCGTCTACCTAGGATCCGCTGTAGACACGGACAACAACATCAGTGCGGAGATCAAACGGAGAATAACTCTTGCCAACCGTTGCTTCTTTGGGTTAAGAAGGCAATTGAGAAACAAAACCCTCTCCAGAAAAACCAAGGTAACCATATATAAGACCTTAATCATCCCAGTCCTGCTTTACGGCGCGGAAGCATGGACCTTATCGAAAGCGGATGAGGAAACCCTTGGTCGTTTCGAAAGAAAAATTCTCCGAATGATCTTTGGTCCCGTATGCGAAGGCAATGTGTGGAGAAGAAGATACAACAACGAGCTGTATGAGCTGTACCGCGACATGGGCATAGCCAGAAGAGTAGGTACGCATCGCGAGGCTACGATGGTTGGGCCATGTTGAGCGGATGGACCCAAACGCTCCGGCTCGTCGGGTGTTCGAGAGCACATTGCAGGGAAATCGCGGAAGGGGAAGACCTCGTCTTAGGTGGCGCAATCAAGTGGAGGATGACCTCAACCGACTTGGAGTGCGAAACTGGAGAGAGCTCGCCCGAAATAGAAGTCGTTATCGAAGGATGTTGGTTGAGGCCCAGGTTCACCCCGAACTGTAATGCCCACCTAAGTAAGTAAGTAAGTTGACAATATTGCATTTTTATTGGCTAAAATCACGGTTGAGAAACGGCGTTGCATTTATTATTACTACATATGTATATTTTGATTTAATTTTGTTAATTTAATTTGAAACTGATTGGCCAAACATTTTTGTATTTACCCTATGATTTGTTGGTTGCTAATCGCTTATTTCAATTCTAAGCATGATCAAATGCTATCGTTGCCTACACAGTTGCTGAAGCCGTTGTTTATTGCGAAACCAATGTACTGCAATGTTAATGCAGATAAGCTTACCTTTGGTGACATATGTAATCTGTTTGCTCGTTGGCTATTGATGATAGATTTACTCTTCACTTCGTAGCAAACCACCAAACCAGTCAGTCGAACCAGTAAATAAATAATTAATTTGTCTTGTTGAGATTGATGAGTTCAGAATAAAGTTAACATATTATAACGTTTTAAGAAATTGATTTTTTTCTAATTTTGAAATTTAATTCATTCTTTAACAATCACCATAAACTAGATTCACAGCTTTAATTAACTGCGCAAAAGGGTCTTGCAGCTTTTTTTCCACATTTCTCCTCCATTGGTACACCACGATCCAATTTGCAAAATCCTTGGAGTAATTGTCATTATAAAAATGTCTTTTTACCACTCTCCACTGGGACTCTATTCCTTGCGTGTGAGTCCCATCTTCTCCCACAGCCGGATTGTCTGGGTCTCTGTGATTCACTTTTTTGTGTATATATCCATGTTGCGATAAGCAATCATACGCTTTCCAACAATCTGTATGTATTGTTGTACCCAAAGCAACATGCTTTTTTATAATGGGTATTAGCAGTTACAGTTTTCAAAAAATTCTTCCAAAAAGTAAATATTTGGCATCACTGCAAAAAGTAAAAAAGTCAAATTGACATCCATATGGCAGCGGTTTGTTTACTTCTGTAATAAATGCCAAAATGCAAATCGATGAAAAGTTGAACAAATAATTATAAACGAAATAAAACATTCTTGCGACCGAAAACTTTTTTTTTTATTATATTTTTTATTGAACTACATAAATACAAAGTCTTGTCACATTCATATTTTCCTGTTAAGAAAAAAAGTAAGATAAGGTTAAAACCGAAAAATTAAAATGTGTTCTTAATCAATTAAATGGGGTGTCCGGCAATTTTTGTTTCGAAATTTATTCTTTTGAAATACCCCCCTACCTGTTAAAACATAGTTCAAGCCCCAACTCGGTACGTACTAGACTAAAGTTCAGCATTATAATTATTATGAATACTGAGCCCCTCTGTATTATGTCGCATAGGGTTTCTTCAAATTTCGGGCACTCTAATAATGTGATGTCATACAACTGAGTGAATCTTTTACTATTTCAAACATCAATAACTTTATTGTTTGCTTTTTTTGTATTAATTCAAAGATTGTTTAGAAATAATGATTAATAAAAATAAATAAAAAATAAATAAAAGAATAGCGTTAGTAAATATTTTAAAATGTCAAAAACCTCAGATTTGTCCTTTATCGGAAACAGTTCTGAGCAAAAGACACAAAACTTTCTCCGAAGGGTATAATATTATACGCAATGACGATGGTATAGGTACTGCTATCGTTATTGATCAGAAATTAAAGATTTATCAATTTTCATTTCATAGCGACGTCTTTTCTGCTTGTCTAAATGTATTAATGTGTCAAAACAGCGTGCGTGTATGCAAACGTATTTCAGTAGGGAGTATATATATTCCAACAAACGCAGGCCAAAGACTTTCAAGGGAATTAGATTGGCTCAACTCAATTCTCCAAACTTTTGGCGCAGCAATAATAGGCGGCGACTTTAATGCACGTCATCCAATCTGGGGTGACATTGCAAGCAATGCGAATGGCAAGACACTTCACAAATGGTATCACGATGGTCCTTTCTTCTATCTAGAGCTTATATCGCCTTTCAGCCCAACTTATCCACAATCCTCATCAATTCTTGACTATTTCTTAATATCGAGCTCTTTATTACAATAAACATTAAAAGACCTTTTTAACAATAAACGTTATAAGACCTTTTCCACTTTCTCAAATCATTGTGGTATAGAAATTAACTTACATTTTTAATGTTTACCCAATCTTGACTTCGCCTAGGATTTACGTTAGCTTTGAAAACTCAAATTGGGGTATTTTTAGAATGCAGCTTAGCAATAGCCTACCAAGATTAAAAGCACCCCTACCCCTTTATAGGAATATCTCTAATATAGAAATTGTCACTTTCGTAGAAATTTCAAAATAATGAATTGTGTTGAAAATAACTCAACAACTAAACAAGCAAAAAATGGAAAATATAATAATATTTCTGGATTTACTAAAAATCTTTTAGAAATTAAAAATTTTTGGCTCAGAAAGCTTAAAAGAATCTTCCACAGAAACCTGAATAGGCATAATGCTGAATATTTGCAACTCCTTTCTCAAATAAAATTATCTTAGTATGAATTATAAAAGGCAGAATCAAGTTTGACCTAGACCTGGCGTTTAGATCAAAGCTAAATAAAATAAAGCCATCTCATCATGCTTTCAAGGAAATTGACAAAATAACAGGCAAAAAAGTTTTCGGAGCAGACATAGTAAAAGACGTTTTTTTTTTGTGGCTTAAAATACGTAGGTAGTTCCGCTCCATTCCCTCACAAGATAAATAAAATAAAAATCGTGGCTTAATGGTAAACATGTCTGCTTGTTGCACAAATCGCAGAATCATCAAAGAAAAAAAACAAAAATTGTAGGATCTTGAAAAGAGTTAAATTTATATAACTATGTTGAACCAACCTATTTATTGATTTCACTCTTCAGCCAGAAAATGTATGGCCTTGAGATATCAAATTCCGTCATCCATTCCTGTACTAGACTAGAGCGAAAATCAATTACTGTGAGAATCATCAGTTCTATTAAAAGCCAAAATGTTTGTGTAATGTAAATGGAAATCGAAAAGCGTGGGTGAACAAGTGTAGGTCGCCAATACTTCTTCCAATGCATATTTGACTTCCGATTATACTAAAAAAAAAATTGCTGAATACAAATAATGGCAATAGCAATCGCGTTGAAATAAGATTAATTATGAGGCAAAGAAGGGGTTGCGTAGGCGAATCGATTTAAGTCTTGACTTGTTTGGAACAATGTAATTTCATGCAACAACATCATAGCTTGATTTACTTTAATGGGATGGCAATGTATCATTAACATGGATGTTTAACAAATAGATACACCGGATTAAGTAAAAACTTTTTACATATCAAAGCTTCATCAATCGACTTCCATGAATACAGGAAGGCATTATTAATTTTAACATTTAATTCGCTAAAATTAATATAGACACACATTTGGTCAACAAATTGACTGTTTTGATGGGAAATCATTTTCGACTTGTTAAAGAAATCTCGCGTTCAGACATGGATGTATCAATTTAGTTAAGGTAGGAGCAGACATTCATAACTAGATTATCATAGCATACTTAACTTAGCACTATTTCGGCTGTTAGATAGAAAGGAAAAAGAAAGAGAAAAGTACGCTTGATCGTCGTTGAGGTCAGGGGCGGCAGAACACTATTTTTTTAGGTGGGGAGCATGATGGAATAAAATAAGGTATGGTAGTTTTATATATGCATATATATACATTAGGGTGGTCATTAGGAAAAAAAATTGGGGACGCCCCCCCAGATTGGTTCTAAATCAGGAAAAAATATTCCATATTTTTTTTTCAAATTTTTATTCCTAACTCTTCCTGACCCTATTTCATTAAGAAGTTTTTGTTTTTTCGATCATCCGTCCAGAAAACGGCTGCTCTTATAAAAAAAAAATGTTTATCGAGTGTTTGTTAAAAACAAATGAAATGATAAATAAAAAAAAATCTAATTTAATGTTAGGTCATTAAAATTGCCGTAGATATCTTTGAAAAGTCAAATCCCTATGTAATCTTATGGACGTTTGACTTAATGCATAGGGATTTGACTTAACGCAATCGCATCGCACGCACTCACCGCGTTGGTTTGTGCTAGGCTTTAAGAGGCGTCGCGCTCAATTTTCGCAAAAAATTGAAATAAGGACCACCCTAAAACATATACAGGGTGTCCGGTAATTCGTGTATTATCCTTTGGGGTGTGATTCTTGGTCATATTCTGAGAAAAAAATTGTTCTACAGTAAAGTTCGTTTCTCAACTTTGACATAACTTTTTGACAATTTAAAAAAAGGCTAACTTTGGTGTACCCTGACCTGTGTTAAATTCGATATCTCTGTCAATACTGATGATAGAGACCTAGTTTTAGACTTAATTTTTTGTAGAAATAACAATCTTTGTATTTAAGTTGAGCTTCTATAGGCTTAGGGTTGCCAGATTTGGGATAAGGTTCCTGGTATTTTCGATGTGCTCTTCTTGAATCTTCATTGCAAAACCCATATGCGAATAAAATGTCTGCGTATTCTTCTTTCGTAAATGAAGGCATTTCAAAAAGCTCTCCGATCACAATTGTTACTTATTTTGATAAACTGATGAAAAAATTTGTTTTCTTATTCTTTTATACGACCCATTTCACATTCATGCCCCAAAAATTTCCATGAGAAGAGGTAAGTCAATTAGGATTTTGGTAGCAGGTCAGTCATCAGTGCAAAGTCATAAAAATTGTCTTAAAACAATCCATTCTTGGAAATCTACTCAATTTGCAAGTTGTTGCAATAAAAAACCGTAAAAAACCCAAAATTAGATTTCTTACCTGTTTAGTTTTTTTCAAGTACATATCATAAAATGTATGGGTTTTGAGTGCATCTGTAAAAAATAAAGAAGCTTTATGTTTATCAAGCATTTTCTGAAAAAAAGTGACCTCAAAGTCAAAACTTTGTTTGGGGAAGAAAATTTGAACACCACTTAGAATTGAAAATATGGCAACCCTAAGCCTATAGAAGCTCAACTCAAATACAAAGATTGTTATTTCTACAAAAAATTAAGTCTAAAACTAGGTCTCTATCATCAGTATTGACAGAGATATCGAATTTAACACAGGTCAGGGTACACCAAAGTTAGCCTTTTTTTAAATTGTCAAAAAGTGATGTCAAAGTTGAGAAACGAACTTTACTGTAAAACAATTTTTTTCTTAGAATATGACCAAGAATCACATCCCAAAGGATAATACACGAATTAAAGGACATCCTGTAGATACAATATGCGAATACATATGAATATTCCGTGAAACGTACGTCTTATTATACATATTTTTAAAAAAGAATTACTAAAATTAAGGAGAAAAAAAGGATAAGAAATAATGCATAACGTTAAGTCTATGACCGATAAATAAATGATTCAAATCACTTGGTCAGTCTCAATCAAGCAAAAATTATTATAACAATATTCATAATTTCATAACATTTTTTTTCCTCATTTAAGTAAAAAAAAATTGGTATATTTCCAAGGCCAGAAGGTGGGGTGCACCCCATGCTCAGAAAAGTTAGGTGGGGTCTCTACCCCACCCACCCCATATCTTCTGCCGTCCCTGGTTGAGGTAGCATCCAGGTTGTTCAAAATTGTGTTATTTTTGATGCTATATTTTTAAAAGATAAAATTTTTTTCTTTGTTTTGAACAAAACATTTGCTAAAGCAATAAATCTGAACAGACGGACAAAAGGAAAGGAAAAAATGTGTAGATCGAAAACCGTACATGCTGGCATCAGATTTAAAGGCCTGGACAAGGCTTAAGTTGTTGCACAGTGGCTTAAGTTAAATAGGAGGGCTGAAAAGATCCACTGGTTTTGTTTTGTGAAATCTGAACTTTTTATTTAGAATAAATATTGCAAGTAAAATAAATACTTCAAAAATAATATAAAAACATTAGCTGTTCTACTTAAGCTATTCAAGAACGAGGTTTCTAGAGTCTGTCCATTGGAAGAATTTTTTTATTTGCCTGTGGCCTTATGATCATCATCATCATCATCATTTTTATTTCCGGCTTTACGAGTAGTGATCTTAAAGCGATCACAACTCTCCCACTTTTCTGCTTCACATACTAGTGATCCGCCTGTGGGGTACGCCGCGTTGACCTCAGAAAGCGTCGGCAAGCCTCCCGGTTTTGGATTGTTCCATGTCTGAGGCCAACCAAATGCTGCTGTTCTTGCATTTGCTTGTACCAGGAGTGTTTTGGTCTGCCTTTTCTTTTTCGTCGCGAATTTGTTGAAACGTTGTACGATATTGCCTTTTGGACGGGGTTCTGCGGATCTCTCCTTTGAACATGACAATACCAACTGAGCAGGTCGTGCTGATAATACAAATGGTAATTCACAATAATAATTCAACACCTTAAGCCTGTTATTAATGAATCAGTGGATATCGGGATTCGATGTATTGCATCTTCGGTCGTGTCAATTCGGCTGCATTTTCGTATTTAACCTGCGACAGGCTTTATAGCCCTTATTTCGTCATTCTTGGAATTTTTTGGAGAGTAATACAACATAAAATAAACAAATTTGAAGAATTTCCTCGCCATGTTGTGACAAAATGTAGCAGCAGCATGCTCGAAAGTTGAAGTTGAGTGAACTTGTGCTGCTGCTGCTGCACATTGTATACACTTTTGACACGTTCGCTGCCAAGTGACCCACCGGTGGGTCGCGGTGAAGATATTTGTTTAAGGAAGTTTCCTAAGTCGATTGATGATGAAATGTCATTTTTCTTACCTTTGCACCTAGGTAAAAGTCCCTGCTTTACAAAAAAAAAAAATCTAGAACCACCTGTTTGCAAATTTCTGACTTTTATTGTTATCTTAATTCAAGTCTTATTTTTTTTTTTATATATGTTGAGCTATAGTGAAAATAAACAAAGAAAAATGAATTCAAATCAAATATAAATGATATAGTAATCAGTGTTTTTTGTTGAAACATTCCAAGCAAAAGGAGGGATTTCCTTCGCGTGAACCACAATAAGTTGAAACATTTTTTGCTTTTTTCGTAGCCGCGTTCCTTCCCTCGCTTTTAGAGATTTCATTGTAGCAATTGTTACATCGTTTCCGTACATTCGATTGGTGTTATCTCTGGTTTCAATCTCTTTTAGTTCATGTTTTTTAGATGGTGCTGTTGTATCAATTGACAGCCCACAAAGACTTTCGCAAATGGACTGCCTAAATTGAAGTATAGGCATATTTTTCTGCTTTCTACAAATAGCTAACGCATTGATAATAGATAATAGAATAGAGAAGAAATGAAACGACATTAAGCAACACACTAACATCAAAAATCATATTTTATGGAGATGCTTCGTTTTTGTATGAAAGAATGCAGTTATGTGGCGTTTGAAAATAGAATTTATCATAAGAAACAAGGTACCTATGGGCAGTACGGCGTCACCCATTTTAGCTGAGATAGCAATGAAGGCCTGATGCAAAAACGAACAAGGGCTGCTTACGATCAGTATAACGAGATTTACAAGGAGAAAAGAAGGGAAGAACACCGACTTCTCAAAAAGAAAAAGAAGCAGCATGAGAAGCGCTCGTTAGAGGAAATAGAGAGGTGCCATGACAGGAACGAGATTCGGAAGTTTTACCAAAAGGTAAAAAGATCCTGCCAGGGTGGCAAACCCTGAACTCAAGCCTGTAAAGACCAGCAGGGAAACAAAGTTATAGAGTCACAGTCGCTACTGAGGATCTGGAAAGATCATTTCTGCAGACTGCTTAACGGCGATGAGGACACAAATTCCGCTGTCAGGCAGATTGGCCCATTCAGCTTGAACGATGACCAAGAATGCCGTCCTTCCAAATTAGAGGAAGTTAAGCTTGCTATATGCAAACTTAAATCAAATAAGACTGCAGGTGCAGATGGCCTTGATGCCGAACTTTTCAAGGCAGCTGGAGATCAGTTGGAAAGAAGCATGCACCAGCTGATCTGCATGATATGGTCGGAAGAAAGCATGCCCGATGAATGGAACCTCAGTATCGTATGCCCGATTTTAAAGAAAGGAGACCCTCACAATTCCGCGAATTATAGAGGGATAAGCCTCCTTAACGTCGTTTATAAGATCTGGTCTGCTGTAATATGTGAAGGTCTGAAACCCCACGTCAACAACTTGATAGGTCCTTATCAATGTGGTTTTAGACCAGAGAAGTCCACAATAGACCAATTTTTTACATTACGGCAGATCTTGGAAAAAACCCGAGAACGTAATATCGATATTCACCATCTCTTTATCGATTTCAAGGCCGCGTATGACAGTATCTACAGAGACGAGCTGTACATAGCCATGTCTAGTTTCGGCATCCCTGCAAAACTCGTACGACTATGCAGGATGACTTTGGAGAATTCACGCTGCTCTGTCAAGGTCGGTAAAGAACTCACCAAGACCTTTGATGTCGAAAAAGGTTTTAGGCAAGGCGACAAACTGTCATGCGATTTCTGCAACATCATACTTGAACAGATTGTAAGAAACTCAGACGCCAGCACCAGAGGAACAATCTTTCAAAAGTCTGTGCAATTACTCGCATATGCAGACGATATTGACGTAATGGGAAGAAAAAAGCGTGATGTCATAGGTGCTTTTGCGAGTATTGAAACAGAAGCGGCAAAAATGGGTTTGATGGTTAATGAGGGCAAAACAAAGTATATGCTGTCATCAAACAAGGACACAGAACATCGACGAATTGGACAAAACGTCACAATAGACAGACATAACTTCGAGGTAGTACAGGACTTCGTCTACCTAGGATCCGCTGTAGACACGGACAACAACATCAGTGCGGAGATCAAACGGAGAATAACTCTTGCCAACCGTTGCTTCTTTGGGTTAAGAAGGCAATTGAGAAACAAAACCCTCTCCAGAAAAACCAAGGTAACCATATATAAGACCTTAATCATCCCAGTCCTGCTTTACGGCGCGGAAGCATGGACCTTATCGAAAGCGGATGAGGAAACCCTTGGTCGTTTCGAAAGAAAAATTCTCCGAATGATCTTTGGTCCCGTATGCGAAGGCAATGTGTGGAGAAGAAGATACAACAACGAGCTGTATGAGCTGTACCGTGACATGGGCATAGCCAGAAGAGTACGCATCGCGAGGCTACGATGGTTGGGCCATGTAGAGCGGATGGACCCAAACAGTCCGGCTCGATGGGTTCTCGAAAGCACATTGCAGGGAAATCGTGGAAGGGGAAGACTTCGTCTGAGGTGGCGCAATCAAGTGGATGAGTACCTCAACCGACTTGGAGTGCGAAACTGGAGAGAGCTCGCCCGAAATCGAAGTCGTTATTGAAGGATGTTGGTTGAGGCCCAGGTTCACCCCGAACTGTAATGCCCACCTAAGTAAGTAAGTAAGTAAGCAATGAAGGCCTTGTTAGAAGAATTCATTGGTAAATTCACTTTCAAACCCAAAATTATTACCAAATATGTGGATGATCCTTTCGCCATTCTGAAGAGGAATGAAGTCGAGTCAACTTTGACAGCTCTTAACTTTTTCAATAACCGTATTCAATTCACGGTTGAAATCGAAGAAAATGGGTCATTACCATATCTCGATGTCAGGGTTGTTAGACATAATGGAAGCATTATTTTTGATTGGTATAAGAAACCAACCTCTTCAGGTAGACTTGTTAACTAACTTTCAAAACAGCCCAAACAGGTTATATTCAATACTGCGCAAAGTTTATTGATCGAGTTCATATTACCTACCTGCCACAACAATTTTCGTCGAAAAAATGCCGACATCATTAGAGATACCCTGTTCTCAAATTTATTTTATTTTATGTGTCGACAAGCATATGCTAACAGATTAAGATTATTGTGATTAAAGACAGTATTTAGAGTAATAAGAAAATTTAATACAAATAAATATTTTATAAACAAATAAAAACAAATTATCAAAATATAAATATTAACAAAACTTTTGATTTGAACATATCTTTCCTCCTGCTTAGGTCTACATTTTGGCAAACTTCATTGAAATGTCTTATACATCTACAAATGGGTTCATTTGAACAATAATTTGTTCTGCGATATTGTTCAAAAAGCAAATCCTTTGGACGTAAAACCCTTGATGGTACGTATATTGGTATTTTCGATAGTAAGGAAGTTATATCATGCATACGCCTTCTAGATTCTAGTGATTTGATTCCCAAAAGTAGGCAACGGGACTCAGGCGCGGATCTAGAATTTTTTCCGGAGGGGGTCACGGGATAAAAAAAAAATCAAATATAACAAAAATAAACTGTTGTTCATATTAAATTATAAATTGTTTATATAAAAAATGTACTTTTAAAAGTAAGAAATGTTTTAGCCAATAAATTTTTTTCTGAAACGTTTCCTCGTGTGTTTTCAAAAGGCTTCGCGCCATTTATGGCAGAGTGGCTATCACATCAGTTTGCAATCAAAACATTGAAAGCACAACAGTCCATTGTTGATTTCAGTGTCGTTGAGAAGAAAATAAGCGATGCTGATTACACAGGTCTGCGAAAAATATTTTTTTGTCAGCTGCATGAGATATTTCAACTGAATTATATGTTTTAAAGTGCGCTGATTTCAAAATTGACGGCCATTTTTTTCTATCACATAAGGATTTGTTGCAAATTCAAACACAAGAAAACACAAAACTCATCTTGCAGCCTTGAGCTTCGTATGCTGCTGCTGCTAGCATCCGTTGCACAATGGTTTTATAGTTAGGATCCTTAGTACACTTCGCCCAAAAATTAAGGGAGCAGAAAAAAAATCCAAATTTTTGGGGGATTGTCAACACTCAACAGGCTGTAACTTATACAAAAATGGTCGTACACCAAAAAAAGAAGAAGCAAATTGTAGCTCTAAGTGTCTAGTTTTCGAATCTGAGTTTGAAATTTTTTTTTTCAAAATATTTTTCGAGTAGTCAAAAAAAAAAAAAAAAACCACCGATTATTACATGAATTTCCCAAAAACTTTCGCACTACGTTGTTGAACGATACCGAAGCTTCTTTTTCCTTCTCAAATGAAGGGTGCGTTAAAAGTTCTCTTATGTCGGAGCCGGTGCAAACTCTCTCTTTCAACTTTGCTTCTGACAGCTTCGGGAATTTTGTACATAAATATTTGAAACAGTCTCCATCCTTTTGGAGCGATTTTACAAATGGTTTCATTGACTCCAGTTTGATACGGAGAGGGGGCAATAAAACCTTTTCTGATGGTACCAAGGTAGTGTTTATAACATTTTTCTCTCCATTTTTTAAAGTTTCTCGGGATGGCCAATCACTTTTTTTCCAGTGCTGTTCTCTGGCTCTACTATCCCATAAGCATAGGAAGCATGGGTATTTGGTAAAGCCTGGCTGCTGACCCAAAAGCATTGTCAGTATTTTGAAGCCCCCACAAATCATCCATGTCTACTGAGAGCTTTTCTTTGTTTCAAGCAATATACTCGTACGTCATTTGACTTGTCTCAACATGTTAAAACATTCCCAGTCTCACTCACAGTTCAGGTTGTTTTTCTCCATTATCAAATAAAAATCATATAGGTTTATTACCAATGAACATAGATACTGCAATATACATAAAACCTTATGTGATATAATAATTTGATTTTTTTTCTGTTTTTGGGAGGTCTAAATCTGTAAGAAAATGTAAAAAAATTCTATGCAGTTTTTTGGTCGCAGACCTGTGTTTTGTTTTCCAACGGTTGTTTTCTGAAACTGAAAATCTTGCAACACAGTTGGGTGTCGAGTTGAAAGTACCACGCGTTGTTTCTCGTCAAAAACATCGAGATAATCACCAAACAGAGCAAACCCCGGAGGAATATTTTAGAAGAGGAGTTAACGTTCCTCTTTTAGACAACGTTTTAACGGACCTCAACGAAAGGCTTTCTCCAGACGTAATGAAGCTTTTTGGGTTGAGAGTTTTTCTGCCTCGGACTTCTTATACAGAGGAGGACATTAAAGAAGTTAATCTCGTAGCAGTCATGTACCAGAAGCTTCTGAACACTCCTCCTGCAAGCGTTATTGCAGAATTTGAGTTGTGGGTAGGAAAATGGAACCGAATTGTTGAAAAAGGCGGTGAACTTCCTGATTCGGTTTCTGCCGCCCTTGATGCGTGTGATAGAGTAATGTATCCGGCTATTCATACCCTGCTTTGGATTTTGGTGACGCTTCCTGTTACTGCAGCCACTGCAGAAAGGAGCTTTTCAACTCTCCGTTGCCTCAAAACTTGGTTGAGATCGACTATGGCAGAAGACAGACTCACCGGTCTTGCATTGCTACACATTCATCGCGACATTGAATTGGACATCGATGCGATGATCAACAGATTTGCGAAACAAAATAGAAGATTGGATTTTGTGTTATAAATTGTTTTTACTTAAAACTTGTAATCAAATGTTAAGATATTAAGTAAAGCTACTATCCAAGTATAGAGAAATTGATACAAAAGTCAGTATTGTGTGAGAAATTTATTCAATTTTGAGTCAGCCATTTTTTGATTGCAAATTTTCCATAGTGCAATAAACTAAGTAGATTTTGGTCGCTTGGTGGTTAGTTTCCGTTTTTCAAGTTTACAAAAATTAGATTTTGTTCGTCTATTTTTTTTTTGATTTTCAGTTTCAGTTTCGATTGGTTTAGCTCTATTTTTTGAAATGCAAGCTGTTTGGGGGGGGGGGGGGGGAGTCATGACCCTGTGACCCCCCCCCCCCCTCTTGAATCCGCGCCTGACGGGACTTGTATTCAGGGATAAAAGTCCATTTCATTTTATAAAATATGAATCTAGAAAATATTTTTTGTACTTTTTCAATACGTTCAGAATAAGTTTTCATAGCTGGGTTCCAGACAATATCTCCATATTCAAGTATCGATCTAACTAGCGATGTGTAGAGAGAAAGTAAAGCATGTGGGTCACTAAAATCTGTACGATTTCTCTAAATGAAACCAACTAGTAAATTTGCTCTTGATACCATATAGTCAATATGGCTTTTAAAAGAGAAAGTTGAATCCAGCATTATACCGAGGTCCTTAATTTTTTCAACACGCGAGAGTATGTTTGAATCAATTTGGTAAGGAAAATTAATGTACGTATGAGTCCTATAGAAAAAAATAACGTTACATTTTCTTATGTTTAGTTTTAAACAACTCAGATATTAGATTAATATCTAATTGTAGGAGGGAGCAATCATCAAGAGTTTTGATTTTAAGAAATAATTTTATGTCATCAGCATAGAGAAGGCAATGTGAATATTTTATAACGGAGGTAATATCATTTATGAAAATATTAAACAACAGTGGGCCCAAATGACTTCCCTGAGGAACACCAGAAATACAATTAATAGATTTTGATAAGGAATTATTGATCAAAAACTTTTTGAGATCTACCAATTCTTTCCCCATGGCGATAATCAACAATAGAGAATAGCGTTTAAGTCTACCAACACGCTCAAGTCGTTAGTATTTACAAATAATAAGGGATGTGTTGATAAGTTGTTCCGATTTGCGACTTAACGCACCAACACGCTTTGCGATAAGTGTCCGTTCTCCTGCTAAAGCCCATACAATACAACAATAAAATAAAAAAATAAAAAATCAATTACAATACAAAAAAAAAAACAACAACAATTCATCTAATTAAACACCTATCACTAATTTCGCACCGTGCAAAAAAAAGGAAAAAATCATAAAGTGCATAGTGTGCTGTGATGTGTTTTCTTACCGTGTCAATCTTGTGCAGCAAAGCATACCACCCAATCTTATCTTCAACAATAAAAAAAAGCCACAAAAAAAATATTTATAATATACACACAATCGTCTCATCTCCTGCCATACACCACTTTTAGTATCGGCACCTGCATACATTTCATTTGATCTGATTTTTTTTTTTCTTATCAGTGCAGTGTGTGCAGATGAAGAGACTTTGAATTTGTCAGGCGGATAGTCAACCAACGGGTGGGGTTTCCGTTAATGAACCGAAGTCAAGTTGCTAGCTGGGCATAACACCGCTAGTAATTTGCTTTGATTTACTAACTAGAGACTACACTTGTTGGTTTGACTTAGGTAGCGTTTGTGTTGATACCTTGTTTTTTATGTTTGTGATTTGTAATGTTGGGTAAATTTACTGTCGATTTTAGCAACATTAGAAGGTTGCGATCGAATTTATTTGCTGTGTACGCTCACACTGCAAAATGCAGGGCAGCTGTTTTGGCACTAAGTGAAACACAGGTGGGTGTTGATTCTGATCCCACAGAGTTCAACCTGCCTGGATATAACTTAGTGCCATTATTGTTTTCTTCTTATGGCCTCGCCGCGCCGTTTATATTCGGAATGATATTGCTTACCAGATTCTACCACAATACGGCCTCTGTTCTAATACGAACTTTAATTTCATGTGGTTAAAATTCACTGTCCGTGAGCATATCATTCATTATTGTTTTATCTATAGAAGCCCCAATTTAGATAGCAATTCAACCTCTAACGAGCTTGATGCGCTATCTGACTCCATAATAAGAATTATTTCCCTGTATCCTCACACTGAAATCGCAATTGCGGGCGATTTCAATGTACACAATTCTGGTTGGCTTCGACATTCTGGCTAGACAACACCCGAAGGAAAGTGTGTTGAGATCTTCGCTGAGTTTAACCAGTTAACTCAACTTGTTGATGAGCCCACTCGGGTTCCAGATATTGAAGGCCATGCGGCCAATACTCTTGACTTATTTCTCACTTCTCATCCCGAAAAATACAGGGTTGTAGTATCATCTCCTTTAGGCAAATTGGACCATTGTGTCATATCGGTAGATTTTTCGAATTCCGTGACGGAAGAAAAAGATAAAGTCCCTAAAAGAACTGTGTGGCAATACGAGAAAGCCAATTGGGACGACCTGAATAATTTCTTTGGAAATATTAATTAGTCATTGTGCTTTCTCGACGAAAACGTTGATGCATCAGCTGATATGATATCTAACGTTATTCTCAACGGCATAAAATATTTTGTTCCTCACAGAACAAAAAGTATTATCCCCAAAGAGAATTCGTGGTTCGATTCAAGCTGTAAAGAGGCGATTAGGGATCGAGAAAGTAGTTTTCGAAAATTTAAAGATAACCCCACTGCAGAAAACCGAAATTTGTTCAAACGGCCCAGAAATATCTGTAATGCTCAAATAAAAAAGGCTAAGTTTTTACATGACCAAAAAGTAAGGCAAAAAATACTGATGTGTCCAAAAGAAAGCAAAAATGTTTGGTCTTTTGTTAAGAACGTTAAGAACTCGACCACGTCATCGGTTCCAACGCTCGTCTTCAATGACTCTAAATATGTTAGCTCCATCGACAAAACCAATTTGCTGGCAGCTCAATTTGCTGCCAACTCGACACTTCCTCATAGCATATTGGCTCTACCTGAGCTTGAAACTGCAAATTCTGCGATGAAGCAGATATTTTTTCGAACTCGCTCGGTTGCGCGAGTCCTCAAAGATCTCAATAAACATAAATCCGCTGGTCCAGATGGTATTTCCGCGGTTATTCTGAAGAGGTGTTCTTCTTCGCTGGCAAAACCACCGCGTAAACTTTTCCATCTTTCCTATTCTGCTGGGATTTTCCCGAGCAGATATAAAACTGCATTTATCCAGCCGGTCCCTAAGAAAGGCGAATCTTCCTCCCCTTCCAAATACCGTCCAATTGCACTTACGTCCCTTCTTTCCAAGGTCATGGAAACGTTGATAAACCTTAAACTTATGAAATTTCTTTAAGAACGAAAGCTTCTTAATGAGCGTCAGTACGGCTTTCGTAGCAAACGGTCCACTGGTGATTTGATGGCATATCTCACCTAAAAGTGGAACCAATCTTTACATTGTTTTGGAGAAAGTAAGATTATTGCGCTTGATATTTCTAAAGCATTTGATAGAGTTCGGCATCAGGCTCTTTTATCGAAAAAGCTTGCTTTTGGTATCGATGAGTCTCTTCTTCGTTGGATTAGAAATCACCTCTCCGACCGTTCAATACAATTTGTGTTGCATGGCTTCAAGTCTGATACTCATTTCATAAATGCAGGTGTGCCCCAGGGCTTCGTTTTGTCTCCGACTCTCTCCTCATTTTCATAAATGATCTTGTCTGAAACTTCTAATCCACTTAACTGCTTTGCTGACGACTCGGCGCTCAGATTTTCATATTCGTTTCCAAATTCACGTTCCTGCTCTTTGGATGTGGAACTGGAACGGTTGCGTATGATAAGCTCATTGAATTCTGACCTTGACAGCATTGTTGCATGGGGTAGTAAAAACCGAGTAGAATTCAATGCTTCGAAAACTCAATGCTGTCTCTTGTCATTGAAGCTTAACATTCCCCCTTTGCCATTATCCATGAATGGTACCTGCATCGAAGAAACCGAAAAGCTGTCAGTACTTGGTATGTGTGTAAACGATGATCTTCGTTGGAACAACCACATATTTGAAGTTGCCAAAAACGCTGCTAAATGCTTAGGCTTCTGGAGACGATGCAGAAAGTTCTTCACCCCTTCTAATCTGGCTACAATTTATAAGGCCTTCATCCACCCAAAACTGGAGTATAACTCCCACATCTGGTCAGGTGCTTCTCAAACATCTGTGCACCTACTTGATGGGGTACTAATAGAGCTTTTAAATTGATAGGTGATAGTTCAATCGTAGAATCGATTGATTCTCTTGAACAGCGTCGAAACGTTGCCTGTCTCAGTCTCTTTTATCACTTTTTCTACAAACAATCTATTTAGCAATTTAGCCGCAACACCCGCCTCGCTAGGAATGCTCATCAGTTTAACCTTGAGCCCAACTTCGGACGTACAGTCAAGTATAGAGATTCGTATTTCAGTCGCACCACCCGAATGTGGAATGCTTTACCTGGCTGTATATTTCCCCTGCATTACGATTCACAAAAGTTTAAAAGCAACGTGCATATCGGTGTCTCCTTTCAAATCCTCTCCTATTTTCCTAAAATGTGATGTAATCTACAAAATTAATTGTTTGGGTGATTGAAATAACACCTCTTGCGCATCGGTGTATGTAGGCACATTGCACATCGAAACAAAAACTGAGAAACCGACTCTCCGGCCACCGTTCTGACATCAACAATGGAGGAGCACAAAAACTGCACTGGCTTTACATTGTATTGAGGAATCACACAAGCCAGATTTTGATAACGTTGCAAAATTGCAATACTGGACACATAGAGAAACTATAATAAGAGATCGTTGCTGGAAATGTTGCACATTCTTAACACTAAGAACACAGTCAATAGAAGATCTGACATATACAGCCAGCTGATCTTCAGAACAAATAAAGATTTCAATAGCAAGTTTGTTGATTTAGCTTTTAAACTTTTTTGCTTGCCAAAATTTCAAATCGTCGTGAAAATGACTAAATGACAATTGTCCATTCTGTATAAACTTAATGTGACCATACGTCCCGCTTTCAGCAGTCTGTCCCGCTATCCCCCGTGAGGCTGAAATTGTCCCGCTTTTGCAATTTTTGTGAGGATTGAGTTTCTTTTGATTCTATAAAATATAAGCAAAAACATTTTCGTTCTTTTGTATATTGCTATTAACTCGGAATGCGTGCTAGCAAAATACTTGAGGTTAAAATTAAAAACAATTCTTGAGTGGAAAACAAAAATATAGTTCAAAACTCCCTTTTTTTGAGGTGAAATCTGAAGTGTTGGTGGCATCTGAAGTTGTGTTCGAAGCTGACAAATCCGGTTTTTTACACTAACTCAACTAGTGTAGGACAAAGCGAAATTAAAGTTGTGTAAGTAATTTTCGTGAAGTTGCGTGTGAGCAGCTTGCGGACAAATGCCGCAATGGACAGAGATTGCCATCTTGTTAATTAGTTATCGATGGTTTTGTTTTAGTTCTAAAAGTGATTTGTAACAGAACAATACTGCCTAAACGCAAGTATTCCTTTAATATTAGTCTGCACACAGAAGTATCCATTTATAATTTATATCATTTTTACAACAGTTTACCAAATAAATTGAAATCCGAAACAGATCTAATCTCTTTTAAACGTAAACTACAAATATTTTTAAAATCAAAAATCAGTGTGCTTTAATTCTTTCTGATGTTTGTAATTAAAGTAAAATTCATATAAAATTTGCACTTAAAATTTAAAATTTAAATACTAAGAGTATAGAAATTATATAATTATAAAAAGTTGTAAATTATTGACAAATGATTTTGAAAAGTGCATTGAACTAATACAGAAATATTATATTATATTATTATAAAACAAACAAAAGATGACACCGCAGACGTTACATGTGAAAACGAACAGATTTTAGTGTTGGATACGGTGGTGCCAGTGATATAGAAAAACATTTAAAATCAGAAAACATAGACTTGCCGATGAAGTCGTTGATTCAAGCTCGTCAATGCTTAATATTTGTAAGAAAACCGAGTCGCCAACTTCTTAGGATTTAGATTTAGCTGCAGCTGGGGGTACGTGGGCTTATCACACAGTGCAACATCATCACAGTTTTCGCTCAAATGACTGTTCTCCTCCTTTAATTCTTGCATGTTTTGAGCAAAAATTTAGATGGGCAAATACAAAGTTTCAAGCTATTGTGGTAAATGTGCTGTCAACCATAGCAACCGAAGATTTAAAAGAGTATTTACGTAAACCCAATTGCAAAACTTTATTAATGGATGCTTCAAATCATGGCTCAATCCAATTATTCCCAGTTTTAATTCGCGATTCGTCACCATAGGAAAGCGTGAAAGTTAAGGTCTTAGATTTTGGGGAGCAGCCAGGCGAAACATCGGATATTATTGTGCAATATTTGAAAGAAGTATTGCCTTTAAATGACTTAAATAAAAAAATTGTTGTGTTTTGTGGAGATAACACGAACTGCAACTTCAGGGCAAAGAATTGAAGAGGAAATAATAATATTTACTCAAAGTTGAATCAATCACTCGGCAGACAGATTATTGGGATTAGATGTGGAGCTCACTTAGACCATAACGCGATCAAAACTGCCGCTGATTGTCTTCCTGTATTCGAATGCGTTATAGTAAAAATTTACTCATTTCTACAGCGTTCGAGTAAAAGCTTTGAAAAAGTTTTGTATTTCTACCGAGACAGAGTGACTTGGCTTAATGCCCGTGCTTGAGAGAGTAATCAAAATGTTTCTGCCTTTGAAAAACTATTTCCTGAGTATCGAAAATGCCCAAATATTTTAAAGACGTTTTTCGATAATCCCAGCTCAGAATTATGGTTATAGTTTTGTCAAGCACAAGCAGCGACCTTTCATGAAGTTGTTTTGAAAATCGAAGCGCAAAATGTATCGGCTATATAGTCTGCCAAGGAAATTAATCGTCTCTGAGATAACCTAACGGCTAACACTAAAAGCGATTACGATTTTCCTTTCCCACATGGTCCGTAACATGATGGTAAAATTACAAGAAAGAGCAGAAGAAAAAGTAGCAGTAAGCCAGAAAAAGAAAACTACGGCGGCGTATAAGTTTTATAAAACAAGCAAGGAATACTTGGACCAGTTGACCAATTTAACACAGAAATAGAAGTGTTTGAATGGGTAAATTCAAAAAAGTGCCTACGTGGGAATAGGTAGAGGTTGATTTACTTTTCACGCAAGGATTTATTAGCAGCAGCCAAGATGCGAAAGTTTTTGACGAGTTTTCACTTATTTTAAGCTTTGTGACCGATGAAAACATTTCTGGCTGGAATACCGAGAATGTTTCAACTGAAAATCGTTGGGTCGATTTATCCCAGCACTTTCGTGCCAATGATCTAACTTTAACAAAATTTTTACGATTGTTGAGTACGTTATGTGTCTGCCTGGAAGTTATGCACCTGTGGAAAGAGTTTTTTCTCAAATGAACAAGGTTTGGACAAGTGATAAAACACAGTAGAGTGTCTCAGTAATGAAAGCAACTTTGATAACGAAGATAAATATACATAAATAATGTACTAAGTTTCACACTTTTCTAAAAACATGACCCGATATTTTTTATAACAAATTTGTTCAACCAATTAATATAAAAATACAAACTAGAATTCACGCCACTACTTATTTGCTTTGATTATTTAAAAATAATAATAAAAAACGTTGTAAGACACTAGTATTTTTTTTTATTACATAATTCCAAAGATGTCCCGCTTTGACTAAAAAAAAAAAAAAATGGTCACGTTATATATACTAGTAGAGTTCGTTCTTACTTATGTTCATTAATTGTGAAAACTGATTTCATGGCTTATCATTATAAGTTTATTGTTGTAACCATTGTGTTCTTGTTGAACAATTAAATTGACGATTGTTTTATTTATTTCCCAATAAACAGACCTGATGAAAAGCGGGTCCATGCTCGAAAAGTCGTTAACTATATGTGTAACAACATGGTTTTTTTTACCTTCAGCCTGCTCAAAGCCAACTCTATTAACATTCAAATGGTCGCATCACACATTCCTTGAATTCCTCATTGTAAAATAGTATTTGTATGTGTTAATTAAAATAAATAAAACAAGAATGAGGAAATAAATAAATTAAGTGCTCAAAAAAAAACAAAATGCTGGATCTAGAAAAATAAATTCAATTTTTTTGGCTAGGAAAAAAATATTTCTATTTATTTTATTTCACGTAATTTAATATCTCTTCATTTGAATTTCTTGGCCGTGAAAAAGAGTTGTGTTTCGCTTACCGGAAAGCATATGAATAGTAAATTCTAAATTAAAACAAAAGAAATTTTTCTGGTTCGAAGTTTTACTAATTAAAAAAAAACAAATAACAAGACCTCATTGGGTTATGTACCTATGCCAAGATATAATATATTATACCCATTAATTTGAACATGAACTGGAATAGTTTTTTGATGCAATTAGCAAAATAATATTAATTCAAAATATAAATCACAAAATAAAATCCAGTTTTCTGTTCGTTTTACACTTATAACCTCGTCCGTTGTTATAGGTATTTTGCGATAAATAGCTAGAGCAGTTACACCATTCCAACGATCCTGCAAATAATTAAACAACCAGAGCTTATCGCACTTAAGACACATTTTTTAGAATCTTACTTCGTTTGTCACGCTTCTTTGTATTATTTTTACTCTCTTTAAACCGAAGAAAGTTCTTTTGGGAGCTTACGTTAAAACCGGCAGTGTAGCTTATATCTTTAATAAAAAATTTATATTCGTAAGGCTTTTTTCGGGGCAGCGATCGAGCGGTTCCAATAAATTATTAGAGGAAGTATTATTCATTGCATTACATTACACATTGGTTCCTTATGTTATAAGCTAATATAGTTAGTAAGGTAAGGTTAGGTTAGATGGAAGTGGCTGTTAGCCAATGACTAAATTGCCTGACACACTTAGGCCGCAAGGGCTCATTGTGATACCACAGAGATCAGCATGTTAATCACCAACTGATCTTATAAACCCGATTTAATATTAACGAGTTGATCACCCATTTATCTTCCATTACTTGACTAGCCGGTTAATCACCTGCTAGTGGAACCACCCGGAACTTTTAATGTATTTCGAAAGACTTTTAGGGTCTATGTAAGCTAGGTCGCTAGTATCATCGAAGAAGAATTCACCGAGATGAATTTCCTCCTATGAAGTAGTTCAGGGCATGAACGAAGAAGGCGTTGAACGGTTTCTTCCTCTTCTTCGTCCATGCAGCTTCTGCAGAAATCATTGGAAAACACACCAAGTCTTTTGTAGTGTCTTCTTATTAGACAGTGTCCCGTGAGAACACCTATGGTAGAACCTTGATACAGACGGTTCAGGGATAACAAACTCTTCGAGCGTTTTGAGTCTACACACGGCCAAACTTTTTTCGTTGCAAGGCAGTTGTTACTCTCAGTCCATCTAGTGTTCGTCTTGTCTTAGGAAGGTTGCAGCCATTCACTAAGACCTTTTCGTTCATTGGAATCGACTACTTTGGACCCATGCTGGTTTCAGTGGGTAGGCACTCAGAAAAGCGATGGGGAGTCCTGATAACATGCTTAACAGTACGCGCAGTACACTCGCTTAACACAGATTCCTGCATAATGGCAATAAAAAGATTTATAAGTCGAAGAGGTTGGCCCCTAGAAATAAATAGCGACAACGGAACAAACTTTCGTGGTGCAAGTAATGAGCTGAAGGAGGCGATGGAGCATATAGAGCACGAAAAACTATCAAACGAATTCGTAGGACCTAATCTAAAATGGAAATTTATTCCACCCTCTTCACCCCATATGGGCGGAAGCTGGGAAAGACTGGTAAGATCAGTAAAAAAACCCTAAGTTTCATAACACCAACAAGAAACCCTTCCGACGAACTTTTACTTACCATGCTTACTGAGGTAGAGAGAATAATTAACACTAGGCCCCTTACTTACGTTCCTTTAGGTGATGATAACGAGGAAGCCCTGACTCCGAACCACTTCTTATTAGGCTCCTCCAACGGCGAAAAAACATTTGGTGAGTTGATCGACGATGGTACTCTACTAAAGAGAACTGGTTGGTAAGCTTACAGTACGCGAATCGTTTTTGGCGGCGATGGGTCAGTGAGTATCTACCGGACCTCACCAGACGAACGAAATGGTTCGAGACAACTAAGCCGATCAGAGAGGGAGACATCGTCATCATAGTGGACCCTAACAACCCAAGAAGCACCTGGCCCAAAGGAACTATCCTCAAGACGATACCGAGTAAAGATGGTGAAATAAGAAGTGCAGTAGTTAAAACAGCATCCGGAATCTACACGCAACCCACAGCGAAGCTGGCCGTTCTAGACGTTGGCCGGTTTGAGGATGGTGGAAAGCCCGATCGAGGACTAGCCTTACCAGGGGGGAGTGTTAGCAAACCTGGCAACGCCAGAAGATAAATTTCCCTTGACAGAAGGGATCTTTTACGATCTGCCATCTTTCTTATTGTCTGCCATCTTTTTTACTGTCGGCCATCTTTTTATTCTATAAATGACATAGGGCAATTGGCAAACAAAGAGGAGAACAAAGGCAGACAGCAGACGATACACAGGTTTAACATTTGACTAGCGTCAACCTAAAAATAAGTAGAATTAAATAGAAGAAAAGAAAAAACCAAATGTAAGCGAAAAAACTAATAGAAATTATAATATTTATTGAAACACATTTATACCTACTTAGGAAATAATAGTCATAAAAAGCAAAAAGCTATTTTGGCTAAATCGTTGGGAAGAAAATCAACAGGGTTTAAAGCTATTTATTGTGTATTGTATTGGGAAAACCGTACAAAAGATGGATTAAGAACCCAAATCTTTTCAACAATAAAATGATACAAGGTGGACAGTTAGACGAACCGTTTAAAAAAGTAAACTAACACAAGTAACCAGAGAATGAAATGTTAATTGTTCTTTCCCGAAAAGAACAATTAATACGAATTAACAAGGGTCGTGTGTCTCACAACAATTGAGAGTTTAAACGATGGCAAAGATCAACCGAAAAACCTTTTTAAAAAGACTCACAAAAAAACTAAAAAAAACTCTACTTATCTTTTTCCTCCAGCTTTTCTTTCTTCCTTCAAATTAACTTTATTTTTGTCTGTCTGACAATTTCTGCTAGTCATCAATTCTCGCCAACTGCTGACTCAACACAATTTCCAAAAC
Source organism: Melanostoma mellinum (assembly GCA_914767635.1). Lineage (NCBI taxonomy): Eukaryota > Metazoa > Arthropoda > Insecta > Diptera > Syrphidae > Melanostoma > Melanostoma mellinum. Next base: position 80,055,846 of record OU612059.1, on the reverse strand, counting down.
TTTTCTTACAATTTAAAAAACTAATCTTCGAATCGAAACCATGGGGAGAGTACGATAACTATGGCGACAAAAAATAATAACGGTTTCTGATAGAGGGGTTCAATACAAGCATTTTTTACTATGGGATGGGGGGTCTATCTCCCCCCGTTTAGGCGGTAGGGGCAATTTTATAAAAATTGACTTAAAATTTAAAAAAAAATATTGTAGAACAACGGAAAAACTTACAGATACAATTTATACTTTTTATGAAAGCCAGAAACTTGCACTTTATAATAAAATTTAAATGAAGTGGTTTCAATTTATAGTTTTTGAAATAACTGACTTCAAAGTCAAAATTTATGAAAAAAAATTTTAAAAAATCACTTTGAGTACTATGTTTCTCGTGATTACAAATGCCAATAAAAAAAAATTAGATGCAGTTAGTTGCTTCAATAAATTTTTTATCAAACGATATAAATTACTTTTTTCTATGTCTTATAGTTTTTGAGATAATTGAAAAATAGTAAAACTATATTTCTTTTTTAAAATCAAAAAATTTTCTAATTTTAAAAGAAACTTTTCATATAAAAAATTTGCACCCCAAAGCTTATGAGCAGCTTAACCCTGCGGAAAAAGGGTTAAAATAATGAGCCCCGCGAAGCGGGCCATGCGGAAAGCTGTTGCATACGGAAATTAATTGCTACTTTCATATTTAGCATGAGCAGCTTAACCCTGCGGAAAAAAGGGTTAAAATAATGATTCCCCGCGAAGCGGGCCATGCGGAAAGCTGTTGCATACGGAAATTAATTGCTATTTTCATATTTAGCATGAGCAGCTTAACCCTGCGGAAAAAAGGGTTAAAATAATGAGTCCCCGCGAAGCGGGCCATGCGGAAAGCTGTTGCATACGGAAATTAATTGCTATTTTCATATTTAGCATGAGCAGCTTAACCCTGCGGAAAAAAGGGTTAAAATAATGAGTCCCCGCGAAGCGGGCCATGCGGAAAGCTGTTGCATACGGAAATTAATTGCTACTTTCATATTTAGCATGAGCAGCTTAACCCTGCGGAAAAAAGGGTTAAAATAATGAGTCCCCGCGAAGCGGGCCATGCGGAAAGCTGTTGCATACGGAAATTAATTGCTATTTTCATATTTAGCATGAGCAGCTTAACCCTGCGGAAAAAGGGTTAAAATAATGAGCCCCGCGAAGCGGGCCATGCGGAAAGCTGTTGCATACGGAAATTAATTGCTATTTTCATATTTAGCATGAGCAGCTTAACCCTGCGGAAAAAGGGTTAAAATAATGAGCCCCGCGAAGCGGGCCATGCGGAAAGCTGTTGCATACGGAAATTAATTGCTACTTTCATATTTAGCATGAGCAGCTTAACCCTGCGGAAAAAGGGTTGAAATAATGAGCCCCGCGAAGCGGTCCATGCGGAAAGCTGTTGCATACGGAAATTAATTGCTATTTTCATATTTAGCATGAGCAGCTTAACCCTGCGGAAAAAGGGTTAAAATAATGAGCCCCGCGAAGCGGGCCATGCGGAAAGCTGTTGCATACGGAAATTAATTGCTACTTTCATATTTAGCATGAGCAGCTTAACCCTGCGGAAAAAAGGGTTAAAATAATGAGTCCCCGCGAAGCGGGCCATGCGGAAAGCTGTTGCATACGGAAATTAATTGCTATTTTCATATTTAGCATGAGCAGCTTAACCCTGCGGAAAAAGGGTTGAAATAATGAGCCCCGCGAAGCGGTCCATGCGGAAAGCTGTTGCATACGGAAATTAATTGCACATAAGTACCTGTCTTATGAATTTTTATACTTTCACTAGTCTATTTCCTAACATTATTGTAAATTCGTACGTATTTCCATAATTTTTTGAAAATAATGCATACTTCAATAGTTTTACTATTTTTCAATTATCTCAAAAACTATAAGACATATAAAAAAGTAATTTATATCGTTTGATAAAAAATTTATTGAAGCAACTAACTACATCTAATTTTTTTTATTGGCATTTGTAATCACGAGAAACATAGTACTCAAAGTGATTTTTTAAAATTTTTTTTCGTAAATTTTGACTTTGAAGTCAGTTATTTCAAAAACTATAAATTGAAACCACTTCATTTAAAATTTGTTATAAAGTGCAATTTTCTGGCTTTCATAAAAAGTATAAATTGTATCTGTAAGTTTTCCCGTTGTTCTACAATATTTTTTTTTAGATTTTAAGTCAATTTTTATAAAATTGCCCCTACCGCCTAAACGGGGGGAGATAGACCCCCCCCTCCCATAGTAAAAAATGCTTGTATTGAACCCCTCCACCAAAAACCGTTATTATTTTTTGTCGCCATAGTTATCGTACTCGTGCCGAAACCATTTTCAACTTTCAATAATTAAACTTTCCCTTTTCTCAAAAAATCACAAAATCGCAATAAGAACCACTTGACGTTAGCTAGGTTAACCGAGCAGTGGTTGATCTTGCCAGTTTGTTCTTTCTCGACACTCAAGTTCACACACGCATTCATAGCATCACCCAATTTTGAGGTTTTATGTCACGGCTTTCTAGCACATGCAGCCTTTTGTCTGACATGCACCTCCGTTGTCGAATTCCAGCGAGACCTTTTTCTTATCACACTGAACTGAAAAAGTTGTTGGGTGTTCCCAAAACTTATCCAGTTCATTAGTCGAGATCAGAGATCAGACCCCTCCCATAAAACATGTCGAGAAAAATGAAAGTTCCTGAAAGTTGAAAATAATACTTCTGGGCATTTCCCCAGTTACTCTACTATATATTCTACTGAGTGAGGAGAAGGATAAAATTCTCTGTTACAATTTTTCGAAAATTGAAGAAGGGAGGAAAAGCTACTTATACTAAAACCAAAATGAACTACTTTACCCTATTCGGTGGATCTTTGCGCAGATTTGGGGAAAAGGGAAAACTATTGACGTTTAATTCTTATGATTCGGTTTTACAAAAATAAAAGTTAACTTTAGGACGTTTTCACTTGCAGCAGTATGGCGTTTACAAGTGCCATTTCTATTGTTCTCCTCCGAGATATGTGTATGTATGTGTATAATGTTGTGTGTGTGATATTCTGCTTTGTGTAGTGTGTGTAATGATGTGTGTGCAAGATGATGATTGTAAAGATAATAGTTGTAATGATGATAAAGGGTGAATGATGGTATAAGTATATGAATGTAGGTAGGTATGTGTAAATGATGATAATGGTGTGAATGTCGATGAACGAGTATGAAGTATGACATTCAATTAAGTAAATGGTGTGAGAATCTGCAGAAGCTTCTGGCTCGACACACCAAACGCCGACATCAGTTCAGCTCATCCGCTGATTACGACGTGCACCTATTTTGTCATTTGTTCAAAGCTATGTTTCGATCACATTGCTAAGAGCAAACAACGGAGAAATTATGGGACGAAGAAATGATAGGGACGGGTTTGAGGAAAAGGCAGGGATATCGAAATCAAAATATTAAATGCAAGAATGGTTTTTGTTGCTAGAAAATTTACTGTAACAATATTCTAAGAAAAAAATTGTTATACAGTAAAGTTCGTGCTCAAAGTGCCCTACTTCGTTTTGAATTCATCCCAGAGAGCCTGTTTTTAGATTTCATTTTGAATGTTTGCGCTCGATAACTCTTGTCTTCCTTGTAGTAATCCTTCGGAAATACGTTGTTCTAATTCAATTAAGTTTGTTATTTCAGATGAGTAAACAATTTCTTTCATTCGTTCCCAAACAAAAAAATCCAGTACAGTGAGATCGCGAGATCGTGCAGGCCAGTGAATCGGTCCATTTCTGCCTATCCATCGACCACCGTATTTTTCATTCAGCCGATTCTTAACTTAACGACCATACACCGAAAGAAAAACCTTGGTAAAATCAAACAGGAAACTTGTTTGTTTTTGCGTCAAGCAGGAACATACTTAAATTAAACAAGCTGGCATTTTCATTTTATTTATTTAAATGCTACAATTTTCATTGCTCAAATCAACAACGTCATTTTCAATTTCATTGTAAACCAACAACGGTTGTGATACTAGAAACATACATGTCCATGATACTTTAACAACGTTTGTGTTTCGTCAACAATTCTGAATTGTTGGCAAAATATGAACATTGTTGATCAAGTATGTTCGTGAGAATTCAGCCACGTTTTTATTTGCTCAAGAGTTTTAATGTAAAATTTCTATGATAAATGCCTGAATTGATACATTTGATTGGTCAAACTTCAATTCAGGCATTTATCATAGAAATTTTACATAAAAGCTGTTGAGCAAATAAAAACGTGGCTTGGAATTCTCACAAACATACTTTATCAACAATAAAGAATAATTAATTATCCCTTAAGATAAAATGGTCACGAAACTTATCATATATTGAATTGAAGTTCCGTTTGCGACTTCACGTTTTCTGTGGGCTTAAGTATGAAAAATATTGGAATTCAAAATGTTACTGATACTTTAACTATTCTTTATTGATTAAAGAAGTATGACCATTGTTGATTGTGATAGTTCAACAGTGAATTTGGTATTTCAATCACAAACCGGATAGTTTTTGTAATTTCAGCCTTAATTGTTAGTTGAATATGTTTGTTGTCGATCAAGTATGAAATCAACAATCACGTTGTTGGTTAAAAATTAGAACATATTCAAATCAACTACGAACATACTTAATTTAAACATTTTTATGATACTTACCTGAAAAAAATTGATCACGGCAGCATACTTGATTTGAAAATGCGTTCTTATAAGAATTCATCACGAAACTTGGTTAATTTCACAATTTTAGATGAATTGTTGATTAACAATGAAACATGTTTAAATCAACCAAGGTTTTTTCTTTCGGTGTAGTAGGCGGGAGCACCATCTTGTTGGACATAATATGATGAAACTCGCTGATGCAGTGGAACATTCTCCAATAGGTCTGGTAGATCATTTTGTAAAAACTCCAGATAAATAGAAGAATTAAGTTGGGGGTAACCTGAAAGGCCAGATCAATTTATTTCCAAATACACTTTGCCGTCTTGAATGTGGATTGCTTGAAGCCCATGTACGGAGGTTATGGAAGTTCGTGATACCATCTCTTGTGAGCTGGGATTCGTCTGTCCAAAGAATTCTGTTCATTGACTGGTTGTCATTCAAGCTTCTGTCTACCAACCAGTAACAAAATTCGAGTCTCATCTCAAAATCATTCGGAAGTAGTGTCTACACAGGTGTATGTTAATATGGATGCATATTTTCGCCATGCAGTATTCTGGAGACTCTTTGTTTGGAAACATTAAATTGTAGAGCCAAGCGCCTTATGCTAATGGAAGGATCGATTTCAACAGCTGCCAGTATTCTTTCATCGACCGAAACTCTACTTATGGTTGCAGCTCCTGCGTTAGGTCTCGCAGTTAATGCTGACCACGGGCCTGCCCGCACTACAATGGACAACACCTTACACCAGTACCCTATTTCACCAACTCACAAAATTGTAATTACAAGCGTTTTTTAACAAAGTTTGTGAGTTTTTGTAAAAATGTTGCTTCACCAAACATTGTTAATTACAATATTGTAGTTGTATTTTACAAAAGGAAATTAGTGGAAAAATTTCCTTTTCGGTTTCACCAATACAAAATCTAAGTTGTACTTTACAAGTAACAAACTTGTTATTATAACATTAATTTGTGAGTTTTCATTTCACCAACGAAAATAGACTTACAACATTTTTTTAGTTTGCAAGAAAAACAAATATTTGAAGAAAAAATTTGTCTTTGTTGTACTTATTTTAAGTAACAGTTCTAAACAAACTGGACATTCGCAACATTATGAATTTAAATAATTTCCTTTTGGAAAGTAGAAATAAAAATTTTTTTTATATTAATTTTTTTTTATTATATGACTTTTAGTAAACAAAATTATACTTATCTAAGCGGTGGATCACTTGGCTCATGGGTCGATGAAGAACGCAGCAAACTGTGCGTCATCGTGCTTAGTTTTTTAGCTTTTCAAAATGCTAAAACACGACTCTGTAGGTATTACCGTTTTTTTAAAACAATTTGTTTCCCATTTTTAGTGATTTTTTTCTTAAATTGCCCCTCCCGCCTAAACGGAGGAAAATGGACCCCCCCTCCCATACGACTTTTTGCTTGTCTAGGTCCAACCTACACAGCCTATCTTTTTGTCACACCTTATGCGAATCACCCTGTATATTGCGCTTAAATTTTTCGGAATTTTGCAATGATGAATAGATCTATTGATTTAATCGTTTATATTGTATGTGCTTTTATGATTAACAATGCGATAGATTCAGGATACCTTCGGGACCCGTCTTGAAACATGGACCAAGGAGTCTAACATATGTCCAAGTCATTGGGTATTTTTAATAAAACCCAATGGCATAATTAACTTAACTGTTATAATGGGATTAGTTTATATTTTATTATGAAATATTAATTCAATCCCGGGGCGTTCTATACAGTTATGTATAGTAATATTTATATTATTTATGCCTCTAACTAGAGCGTACCTTGAGCATATATGCTGTGACCCGAAAGATGGTGAACTATACTTGATCAGGTTGAAGTCAGGGGAAACCCTGATGGAAGACCGAAACAGTTCTGACGTGCAAATCGATTGTCAGAATTGAGTATAGGGGCGAAAGACTAATCGAACCATCTAGTAGCTGGTTCCCTCCGAAGTTTCCCTCAGGATAGCTGGTGCATTTAAAAATTATGTAAAATAATCTTATCTGGTAAAGCGAATGATTAGAGGCCTTAGGGTCGAAACGATTTTAACCTATTCTCAAACTTTAAATGAGTAAGATATCTATTTCTTGATATGACAACTCACCTGCCGAAGCAACTAGCCCTTAAAATGGATGGCGCTTAAGTTGTATACCTATACATTACCGCTAAAGTAGATGATTTATATTTAATTTCGATTGGATACAAATTTTGAAACTTTAGTGAGTAGGAGGGTACAATGGTGTGCTTAGAAGTGTTTGGCGTAAGCCTGCATGGAACCGCTATTGGTACAGATCTTGGTGGTAGTAGCAAATAATCGAATGAGACCTTGGAGGACTGAAGTGGAGAAGGGTTTCGTGTGAACAGTGGTTGATCACGAGTTAGTCGGTCCTAAGTTCAAGGCAAAAGCCGAAAATTTTCAAGTTATAATTAAAAAAATTTCGAGTCTTTATTCGTAATAAAATTAAAATACTTTATAAATTTTGAGCGAAAGAGAATACAGTTCCAATTCCGTAACCTGTTTTGAGTATCCGTTTGTTATTAAAAATGGGCATTTTGCTCATCCTGGCAACAGGAACGACCATAAAGAAGCCGTCGAGAGATATCGGAAGAGTTTTCTTTTCTGTTTTATAGTTGTACTACCATGGAAGTCTTTCGAAGAGAAATATGGTAGATGGACTAGAAGAGCATGACATTTACTGTTGTGTCGATATTTTCTCCTCGGACCTTGAAAATTTATGGTGGGATTACGCAAACTTCTCAACAGGCCGTACCGATATCCGCAGCTGGTCTCGAAGGTGAAGAGTCTCTAGTCGATAGAATAATGTAGGTAAGGGAAGTCGGCAAATTAGATCCGTAACTTCGGGATAAGGATTGGCTCTGAAGATTGAGATAGTCGGGCTTGAATTGGAAGCAATAACATGGTTTATGTACTCGTTCTGGGTAAATAGAAATTTTCGAATTTTGTTCCCCGGATAGTAGTTTACGTAACCAATTGTGGAATTTTCTTGCTAAAAACCTTGAGATATATTGCAAGATATTTTCTTTTGGTTTATAACGACTATCAATTAACAATCAATTCAGAACTGGCACGGACTTGGGGAATCCGACTGTCTAATTAAAACAAACCATTGTGATGACCCTAACGGGTGTTGACACAATGTGATTTCTGCCCAGTGCTCTGAATGTCAAAGTGAAGAAATTCAAGTAAGCGCGGGTAAACGGCGGGAGTAACTATGACTCTCTTTTTGACAGCTGAAGTGAACGGACGTGTTTATTTGTCGCTCCCGAAAATTGAGAATTTAGTCGGAATACGTGACTTTTTATTCAAACTAAGCTCGGAAAAGCATTAAATAAATCGTTCGCTCTAATTTGTGAAAATCCACCGAAGGATTTGCGAGAAAAAGTGTGATTTGCAAAACAATCAATAAAGTGAAAAGTGGAAAATCAACGTGGTCAAGCGGAAATACACCATTCTGTGAGGAGCGCCAACAATTCCACGAGTGGTCGTTCTGCGAAACCTCGAATTATTTTCACTTTACACGTCACACACATTTCCGGTTCATTTTGGGTTTGTGGATTTGCTAAGTGGCATAGGAACAGCCGCTGTAACCTAAGGTCACAACACAAATCCGGATCTGCAGCAGCCCGAGAGAGGAGCTTCTTAAAACAGAAAAGAAGTAAGGAAAGTGATGAAAAGTAGAAATCTGAGAAGCAGACAAGCCAGCGTTTCGGCGATGCCACCATCACCCATAACAAGACAGCGCTACCAACACATCTGCAAAGGATGTGGAAAGTCCTATGCAACGGAGAAGGGGAAACTTCAACACCTACGCCGATACTGCCGAGGTCCAACCGCACCGGAAGATAACACCTGCAAAATCTACAGTAGGTCATTTACAACATACATTGGCCTGCGGCAGCACATCAAACGTGCACACACGGTTGCGTACAATGCGGAGCACGAAGCTGAGGCGGGAACATCTAGTAGGCGTTTTTGGACGGAGGACGAGCAAAATGAGCTGGCGAGAGCGGAGGCAGAACTGGGCTCATCAGACAGAACAGAAATCATCAACCATCTGGCGGCAATCTCCTCTAGATCAAGAGAGGCTATCAAACGAAGGAGGCAGCGACAATCTTTTGGCGCAAGAGTTGAGCGCTTCACAGAGACCTTTGCTGCGATCTCTGATGAGTCCGGGAATTCGGAGTACGAATCCGCTAATGAAGAAGGAGTAAACATCCAAGAGGATGCAGAGGAAGAAGTAAACAATTCCCTCAACAACAGTCTCTTGGACTACATTGGAGGTATTGCAGGCCTAGACGAACGGGATGAAGAACTTCGAATCTCCCTACTGTCAGCAAATGATGCCAGCAGAAATGCGTTGGACGAATGGTATCAACGTTTAAGCCAGCAGTATGGTCGAGAGAACAACCGGCGACAACAACAACCAAACCCGATCGCTAGCGCCACCCGAAGAATCAGGGCAACAACACCACCAAGGCGACACAGAGCCATTGAGTTTGGACTCGTTCAAAGAGAGTACGCGTGAGACACGAGGAGATGTGCGCAAAGAATACTGTCCGGGCAAAACTTCGACAGCATCCCCGAACAGCCCTTACCACCTGACGCACTACGGGCACATTTTTCCTCTGTGATTTCGACGCCATCCAAAGAGGACAACGCGCCCACTACAAACCCCCGTAACCAAACAGTCGTATCAGCACCAGTTACTGTGGAGGAAATATCAATGACAAGGCAAAAAATGTCATCGGGCTGCCCTGGCGCAGATGGAGTCACGCTTAGGAAGCTACGCGCAATCCCAGTAAAGAAACTAGCATTGCTTTTCAATGCAATGCTCCTTTTAGAGACTACATCATCGGCCTTCAAAGTTAGTAGAACAACGCTCATTCCAAAAAAAGAGCACCCAGCAGACCCCGGAGACTATAGGCCAATAACCATTTCGTCCATCGTTATCAGGCTCCTGCATAAAATCATGGCCAACAGAATAAGTGCAGTCGAGCTCAACCTATGTCAAAGGGGCTTCTCGAACGTAGACGGGTGCTTTGCTAACATCATCACTCTGCACACGGTTATCAAAAGCAGAAGGCGGACGGGGAGACCAGTATGTATACTCGCCCTGGATGTGACGAAAGCCTTTGATACTGTGTCTCACCATAGCCTAGTGAGGGCAATGAAGAGAGTTGATTTGGACATGAAATTCATCTCATATATGGCCGAAAACCTAAAAGACGCTGCAACACAAATATCTTCAGGCAATGAGACGGTTATAGTAGATGTCAAAAGAGGAGTCAAGCAAGGTGACCCTTTATCCCCAGCCCTCTTCAACATATTGCTGGACGAGCTCCTCGAAGACTTGAACCGTCACACAGGAATCCAACTAACACCCAATGGAAGACTCAGATGCCTGGCGTATGCCGATGATATATTGCTGTTCGCAGATTGTAAGGAAGATATATAAAGAATGTTGGGAACGGCGAACAAGTTTCTTAAAGAGCGCGGAATGATGCTGAACGCGGAAAAGAGCTGCATGTTGGACTTAAGAGCAGTTCCGGCAAAAAAGAAAGTCTTCGCAGCCTCACAGCCTGCGCGCTCTGGAGAATTGGAGATCAAAGCTCTTGGCATAAAGGAATCAATGCGATATCTAGGAAATGTATTCACGGCGATGGGAGACTCCGAAGCAAACCCGGGAAAACTGCTCGTGGACCTCCAAGCAGTTAAACGCGCCCCATTAAAACCACACCAAAAACAAACATCCTTAAAAACCACACCAAAAACTAAACATCCTTAAAAAATACATTATTCCAAGATATATCTCAGCTCTACAGAAGCCCACCATCACCAGGAAAGTGCTAAAGGATGTGGACCAAAAAATTAGAATGTTCGCGAGGAAAGCACTCCACCTGCCAACCCACAGCTCGAATCATATCCCTTACGCCCCGGTTAAGAACGGAGGACTGGGCCTATTTGAGTTTAGAACCAGGATTCCAGTCATTATATCGGAGAGGATCGAGAAGTTAACGCAAGACCCGATCATCCATCAAATCGCAGCCATTGGTCAGAATTGGATCCAGCGAGTCCGGAGTATGATAGCGGCCGACAAAGCCAACAAAACGGCCTGCTTAAACTTCCATGCTGACAGATTGGAGACGTCGTTCTCAGGCAACGGGATAAGACAAGTGTGTCTCGGTGGTACATGCCGGTAGTGGATGGAGAACCACAATAAAAAAGGCTCCTATGCGGTGTTTTGGGTTATGAAATACTTCGCATTAAAATCAGTGGGCTATTAAAGTCCAAAATCGAGGAAAAGTGCTTGTCATGGACAAGATCAGATGGAGTCATGATTCATGACGTCGATTGAACAAAAGATGATACAAGATGAATGAAGTTATTGCATGTATGTACAGTCAGTACATAGTACAAGTCGGTTATGAAGTTTAATGAATGAGAGCAAAGATGAAAGCAAAGATGAGTAAGTTGTTTATGAATGAAAGCGTTGGTATGTAAGGGTAAATGTATGAAAAGTATGAGGTGTGCGTAGTTGGCTGCTGGTTTCTTTCTCGACTAGTGGCTGGCTGCGTACATCTAAGGCTGACAGGCCTTGAGTATTGAGGTACTCATCTGTAAGTGACCTTCGGGTTGCGAGGCTTCACCAGAAGTTGAGCTCTGGTACCACGGGAGATAGTATGCCCCCTGGATGATGCTTTACACTTAGGTGTGAGTGTTGTCTGGGACTATCTATGAGGAAGGCCCCCTTGTGGGAGTATCGTGGTGGCTGTGGTTACCCAAAAGCGGGAACAATTGGCATTCATCACTGAATGCAAGAAGTGTAGGTCGGCTTCGCCCCTAAGCAAGGGGGTGGGCTTGCCTCAACAAGCTCATGATTGCCACTAGGCAACTAGGGTGGTGGTTGACACCAAATTCAACTCCGTTATGTTGAGTAGGCTCACCGTGAAATACGACGTAATAGTCAGGTGTTCAAGTAAAACAAGACATCATCTGTCCCTATTTACGATCTAGCGAAACCACAGCCAAGGGAACGGGCTTGGAATAATTAGCGGGGAAAGAAGACCCTATTGAGCTTGACTCTAGTCTGGCAGTGTAAGGAGACATAAGAGGTGTAGCATAAGTGGGAGATAGATAGCTTCGGTTATTTATCATCAATGAAATACCACTACTCTTATTGTTTCCTTACTTACTTGATTAAATGGAACGTGTATCATTTCCTAGCCATTATACGGATGTATTATTTATATGTCTTATGGTATTTGGTTTTGATGCAAGCTTCTTGATCAAAGTACCACGAGTTTGTTATATGATTATAAACAGGTCCCGATGAAATAGTAATGTAGTTATATATGGCTATATTAGTTAAACTTGGTATAACTCCAACACTCAGGTATTGAGTTTGACTTAGGCGGTACATCTCTCAAATAATAACGGAGGTGTCCCAAGGCCAGCATGCGAACAGAAATCACACATAGAGCAAAAGGGCAAATGCTGACTTGATCTCGGTGTTCAGTACACACAGAGACAGCAAAAGCTCGGCCTATCGATCCTTTTGGTTTAAAGAGTTTTTAACAAGAGGTGTCAGAAAAGTTACCACAGGGATAACTGACATGTGGCGGCCAAGCGTTCATAGCGACGTCGCTTTTTGATCTTTCGATGTCGGCTCTTCCTATCATTGTGAAGCAAAATTCACCAAGCGTTGGATTGTTCACCCATGCAAGGGAACGTGAGCTGGGTTTAGACCGTCGTCGTGAGATAGGTTAGTTCTACCCTACTGATGACTATTGTTGTTGCCACAGCATTCCTGCGTAGTACGAGAGGAACCGCAGGTACGGACCAATGGCACAATACTTGTTCGAGCAAACAGTGGTATGACGCTACGTCCGTTGGATTATGCCTGAACGCCTGTAAGGTCGTATCCGTGCTGGACTGCAATGATAAAAATGGGACAATTGAATTGTATGGCAATAAACCATTAAAAGCTTTTAACATTTTGTTATAAGCGACAATGGATTTGATGCTAATGTTCTATATAACATAGCAAATATGGGATGTATCACGTATCGCCTATATGCCGCGCTAGTTATGTAGTTGAACATTATTAAATACGATGTCAATGCCTAGAATCAATTGTAAACGACTTTGGTAACGGGCAAGGTGTTGTAAGTGGTAGAGCAGCTGCCATACTGCGATCCACTGAAGCTTATCCTTTGCTCGATGATTCGAATATACAATATAAGCATACAAACATGTATTGTGAAAGAGGTGAAAACAACAGCATAGTCTATAAAATATATATTTAATATATATTGTATCTAATATGTCAGAAACACTTTAGTAACAATACTAGAATGTTGTGAATTTAATAAAATTTTAATAGCATAGTTTATAAACATGAATATCTAATATATGTTGTTGCATTTAATATGTTTGAAACACTATAGGAACAATACTAGAATGTTATGAGAAACAGATGGGGTAGTATATGTGTCATAAAAAGAAATTTAATAATGAAATAATATTGTGTTGGGAATTATGTGAAAAGAGCATAGTTTAAAAAATATATATATACTAGATGACCCACCCGGCGTTGCTCGGGTCTAACTTATTTAAAGCGTTGTTCACACCAAACTGCCTAGAAACGAAAACTAAGAAGACTAAGTTTAAGAATGCCCGAAAATTTCTAGTTTCCCCGTTTTTGTAGGAATTTGGTCATGAAATATAGACCATGTAAGCTAAAATGTAAGAGTTCCCTTTCCCGTTACGGTTCCCTTTCCTTTTCCCGACCAATTGAAATTATTTGGAAGTTAGAGCTCTTATAAGTGAACCCAAAAATTGAATTGCCCAACACCCCAACAACATTTTCTATCAAATGAATAAAATTCTAATATATAAAATTTCCATGTCAAAATGTTATAAAATAAAGTAATAATAAATTTACTTTAGAATATAGTTTATATGACATTTACACTGAGACTTTAAAATCTAATATATAAAATTCTCATGTCACAGTGTAAATTAAAGAAACAATGTTAATGGTTGATGACCCTTATCACTTAGGGGTATGAAAAATAATTAGTAGCCGATTCTCAGACCTACTGAATACGCATATAAAATTTGGTAAAAATCGGTAATGCCGTTTCGGAGGAGTACGGTAACTAGCATTGTGACAGGGAAATTTTATATATATAAGGATATCTAATTTATATTGTATCTATTATGTCAGAAACAATGAATTTAATAAAAGTTTATTAGCATAGTTTATAACATGAATATCTGATATGTATATGTTGCATTTGATATGTTAGGAACACTTTAGCAACAAATAATTTAAATTATTGGACCGCAAATAGCCCACTTGAGCGAAAAAAAAACTGAGCTTTAACACCAAGGCAGCAGTTTCTAACAGTTTTGCATTGGCTAGGGAATAGATTACAATACCATGGAGTTTCCGACATGCATGGGATATCTAAATCAACAGTTTGCGAATGCTTACATAGAGTTTGTACCGCAGCCCGCAGTTTAATGTTCGAAAATTTTGAAAGTTGTTGTGTTATAAGGAGCGAATTTTAAAAGTAAAATAGTACCCACTTACTCGAGCACTGATGCGGTAATTCGCCCCCTGCACCGAAACAGCTTTGTTTCTTCTGAAAATACTTTTAAATGCATCTGCAACAAAGTCTGGTTATGTTAGATATTTTCCACACTACTACAACTACTGACCAAAAAATATAAATTTAAAATATAATGCCTGAAAAAATAAATACATTTAAAAAAAAGCTCTGTGAGTTCTTTAATTTTTTATTAATTTTCACAATTTGCTTGGACCCATAAAATGGAAAAATTAAATTGAATTAAATTAAATAAAATTATTTTCTTGATCTCTAGAAAAAATATTCAATTTTATTTTATTCTAAATTCAGTGCAGTCACAGCCACAACTGGTGAAGGGTGTTGTCAATTGTGGTGCGGGCAGTAAAAATTCAAAAATAATATTTGTTTAAAAATAAAACTATAAACAACATACATTTTCGCTCCATTTGCTTCCTGATTTTTTTTTTTTTTTTTTGCATCTCAGAGACAAGCGGTACTGAACTTAGAGCATGTTCATTTGTACACACTTATCTACGCTCTTCACCCATTCATCATAATGCAAGTGTTAGTGGTTAGTAAATAACGCCAACACATGCACAAAGAGATGGTATACGAAGAAAAAAATAGAAGTAACATATGAACTAAATAAACTAGGGTAACATTATTAATCAAAAACTATAAATAAGAACAGAAATTAAATAACATTAACAAAATATCATTTGTATTTGAAAATCACTTAATTCTAAAATACATATCAAAAATAAATACGTATATTTTTTTATACTAAAAAACTTAAAGACTATTTCCTATTTCACTTCTTATACGATTTGCTTGGCGATTAAGTTCTGAATCGTTTGTATCCACCTGTCGTCAACACTATAATTGGTGTTGGTGGAATAGTCTTTACCATCTAAAGATGTATGTAAAATTCACATCAGCTGAAAAATGGATGCACAGGTTGTGTAAGGCGCAGCAAGCATTTACTATTTGAATTGCTTTTTTTTAGAACGTATTGCAGCTCTCTTGCACCGAGCAGACACCTCCATCTTGCCTTAAGTACTCCGTTCGTCCTTTCAATTATGTTTCGGCATCGAGTATGGGCTTCATTGAAATTAGCTTCCGATGTACTTTCTACTGTTCGATGGGGCGTTAATAGCCATGGTTCCAATGGATATCCAGCGTCACCTGTAAAACGTTTTGTTGAAAACATATAAATGTTTTTTATTTAAAAATAGGATTTATTTTGATGATTGTTTATTGGTTAAGATAATATTTACAGATTGTAAAATTTTTCGTGCTTGTCGGTTTTTTGACGAATAGGCTCTTCAATACTTCTAGTCTTAGTTTCCTATAATCAACTCATTCCTTTGAAAGTTTATCCGGGATAGTGTTCTTCTATTTCACTTCTTAATTGGTGATTAGTTTTGGTCATCTTCGAAGCAAAGACTTGATTTGAGATGCTTAGTGTTGTTTTTGAAGTAAATTTCAACCTTCTTTTAGTTCTCCGATGGTCCTGCTCCTTTCAGAAGTTCGGCATGCAGCACGGGAAAATCTACATTGTCACATGCTTTTTTAATGTGCACTAAGTGGTTTTTAAGCTCATCCAGGTCAAACCACTTCAGTATTATGCACTGGTTTATGCTCTGGCAGATGTCATTGCTTATGTAGGCGATTTGGTTTGGGAAATTATTTTCTTCTCTGTAAACACTATCCGCAAATCGAATAGTTGAATACGCAAGATTGCAATGGTTCTTCATAATGCCAAGAATTTGTTTCACCATTTAAATATTTTTGTTTCATCCAGGATCGCAATTCAAAGACAAATCAAAGACTTGATTTGAGATGCTTAGTGTTGTTTTTGAATTAAATTTCAACCTTCTTTTAGTTCTCCGATGGTCCTGCTCCTTTCAGAAGTTCGGCATGCAGCACGGGAAAATCTACATTGTCGCATGCTTTCTTAATGTGCACTAAGTGGTTTTTAAGCTCATCCAGGTCAAACGACTTCAGTTGTATTATGCACTGGTTTATGCTCTGACAATTGTCATTTCTTATGTAAGCGATTTGGTTTGGGAAATTATTTTCTTCTCTGTAAACACTATCCGCAAATCGAATAATTGAATACGCAAGATTGCAATGGTTCTTCATCATGCCAAGAATTTGTATCACCATTAAAATATTTTTGTTTCATCCAGGATCGCAATTCAAAGACAAATCAAAAACTTGATTTGAGATGCTTAGTATTGTTTTTGAAGTAAATTTCAACCTTCTTTTAGTTCTCCGATGGTCCTGCTCCTTTCAGAAGTTCGGCATGCAGCACGGGAAAATCTACATTGTCACATGCTTTCTTAATGTGCACTAAGTGGTTTTTAAGCTCATCCAGGTCAAACGACTTCAGTTGTATTATGCACTGGTTTATGCTCTGACAATTGTCATTTCTTATGTAAGCGATTTGGTTTGGGAAATTATTTTCTTCTCTGTAAACACTATCCGCAAATCGAATAATTGAATACGCAAGATTGCAATGGTTCTTTATATTGCCAAGAATTTGTTTCACCATTTAAATATTTTTGTTTCATCCAGGATCGCAATTCAAAGACAAATCAAAAACTTGATTTGAGATGCTTAGTATTGTTTTTGAAGTAAATTTCAACCTTCTTTTAGTTCTCCGATGGTCCTGCTCCTTTTAGAAGTTCGGCATGCAGCACGGGAAAATCTACATTGTCACATGTTTTCTTGATGTGCACTAAGAGGTTTTTAAGCTCATCCAGGTCAAACGACTTCCGTAGTATTATGCACTGTTTTATGCTCTGACAATTGTCATTTCTTATGTAAGCGATTTGGTTTGGGAAATTATTTTCTTCTCTGTAAACACTATCCGCAAATCGAATAATTGAATACGCAAGATTGCAATGGTTCTTTATATTGCCAAGAATTTGTTTCACCATTTAAATATTTTTGTTTCATCCAGGATCGCAATTCAAAGACAAATCAAAAACTTGATTTGAGATGCTTAGTATTGTTTTTGAAGTTAATTTCAACCTTCTTTTAGTTCTCCGATGGTCCTGCTCCTTTCAGAAGTTCGGCATGCAGCACGGGAAAATCTACATTGTCACATGTTTTCTTGATGTGCACTAAGAGGTTTTTAAGCTCATCCAGGTCAAACGACTTCCGTAGTATTATGCACTGTTTTATGCTCTGGCAGTTGTCATTGCTTATGTAGGCGATTTGGTTTGGGAAATTATTTTCTTCTTTGTAAACAGTACATATCCGCAAATCGAATAATTGAATACGCAAGATTGCAATGGTTCTTCATCATGCCAAGAATTTGTTTCACCATTAAAATATTTTTGTTTCATCCAGGATCGCAATTCAAAGACAAATCAAAAACTTGATTTGAGATGCTAAGTATTGTTTTTGAAGTAAATTTCAACCTTCTTTTAGTTCTCCGATGGTCCTGCTCCTTTCAGAAGTTCGGCATGCAACACGGGAAAATCTACATTGTCACATGTTTTCTTGATGTGCACTAAGAGGTTTTTAAGCTCATCCAGGTCAAACGACTTCCGTAGTATTATGCACTGTTTTATGCTCTGGCAGTTGTCATTGCTTATGTAGGCGATTTGGTTTGGGAAATTATTTTCTTCTCTGTAAACAGTATCCGCAAATCGAATAATTGAATACGCAAGATTGGAATGGTTCTTCATAATCTCAAGAATTTGTTTCACCATTTAAATATTTTTGTTTCATCCAGGATCGCAATTCACTAACCTTCCAAATAAATGAGTCGTGACATGCCCCAGGGTGAGAAGCATTTACGAATCGAATTTTCATCTCGTCGTCGCAAACCTTGACATAGATAAATTAAATTAGTGTAAATAGAGATAGTCCAAGAAAAAATAACTCACAAGTAACACGTTTAAACTAAAATATCCTTTTCTGTTATAATGTTAGTGCTTGTTCGTTGTTGGCGCAATAGTTTTAACGTGAGTGCCGTCTATGCGGCCCACTAACCCAGGTATTTTATGTTTCTAATAAAAGTTTAAAATTGTTTTTTTCTTTTCTTCGTCGCTCAGTTGCGTTTGGATAAATATGAGGCATATTTTAGTCTAAAAAAAAAAAACTCAACACACTTGTCAGAACTTCCGAAAATGAAGATTGGGCCAGCCCAACCTCATGATCTTTGCCTACACCAGTTTGGTATCCACCTTCGGCAAAAAAGCGCAAGCATGCACTGAGCTTGACGATAGGAGGAATAGCTATCGGTTTTTTTGTGGGGGGCATCCAATTCGATATCATATCGAGCAAATGTTTGAACAATGGTTTGTTCACTCTATAATAGTGGTGGAATCTGTGAAAAGAGAGTAATAAAATATTGTTTTTGTATCAGTAATTATTTTTGCTTATAGTGACGGTGGCAGTTCTAGAGGATTTGAATGGTCTCGCAAGCTTCTCCTAGTAATCCTTTGTTCATTTCTTTGCTCATGTTGCATTTCATCCATTAATAATAAAAAAAAATATTCTCTGCATTATTACAAGTTTTCAGAATCAGCACAAAAACCAACAAATATATTTTTTCACTATACTTTAATAAACAACGTATGCATTTGACAACTTCGATTATGTTCTAAAATTTGTTTGCTATTTTCATGTTGACAAAATTTGTTCCCATGGAAAAAAAAAATCCGCGGGGAATTCCCGATAGTAGGAACTTGTTCCCGGGAAGGGAAACATTTTTTTGGAAAAATATTTCCCAAGGAATTCCCGATAAGGCTGATTGTCGAACTTTCTGTTTTTGCAAATCATTTGTTGAGTGCTGGCTAGTTGCGGTTGTGTTTTGTTGATGTTGTTGTTGACCAACTTAGTACTCTCCTGTTACACTGATCTCTCTTTTTAATCACACGAATGCTCCAGTAAACACCAGAAGTAGATGTGGACAAGACAATGTAAGTGGCTTGAAAAGTAATAGTGGGTCTTTGACCCCCGGCCCATTCGTCTAATCGAACCGTGTCAACACCTACGGAAACAATTGAAATATTCTACGAAAAAATTAAAACTTTTCTTCTTGAAACTGAAAAGCGTTTGACTTCAAGATTGGATGATTTAGTGAAAAGTCTTTCAAGTCGATTGGACATTGCGGAAAGCGAAATATCTTAACGAAATCTTTCAGCGAAGATCTGAAAGAAAAACTTGATGATAATCAGCGAACGCAGAGGCTAAGTGATAAGAGGGGTCCCGTTTAATGAAAAGGAGAACACAGACTCTATTGTTGAGAGTATTGCTACCGTACTGGGACACCAACTCCCCCCACACATTGATTCTTTTTTTTGCATCTCAAAGACGTAAGCGGTACTGAACTTAGAGCAAGCTCATTTGTACACACTTATCTACGCTCTTCATCATTAATGCAAGTGTTAGTGGTTAGTAAATAACGCCAACACAAGCACAAAGCGAACGTATACGGGAAAAAAAATAAAAGACATTACAATTTACAAAAAAAAATTAAAAAAAAAGGTCATTAGTAAATAGAACAGAAACTAGGGAAACAGTATTAAACAAAAACTATACATAAATAAGAACAGAAATAAAATTACAATAACAAAAAATCAAATATAAGTCATGCAGGTGGCACACTGGTTCTTAGTTTTAATTTTAAAGTATTTTTACTTAGGTTGAAATCGGAAACAAAAGGATAGGAGTTAGATAACCTACTCATGCGAGCTAATGGCTCATGCATGCCATAGTTAGTTCTGTGGTGGGAACAATGTAAAAACTCTAAATTACGTAGTTGGTGAGATCCTCTACGATAGTTATAACTAATGTGGGAAAGCAAGTCGGGGGCATCAGTTGAACCGGTTATTAATTGATGAAAAAAAACTAAATCGTTGTTAATTCGTCTCTGTGAGAGGGTTTGAAGGTTTAATAGGCGAATACGATTTTCGTAAGGAGGTAGATTGAAAGGATCTTCCCAAGGAAGGCCTTTGAGAGCGAAACGTATGAATCTGTGCTGTGTTGCTTCGATTCATGTTTTTGATATCATAAAATGGTGACCACACCTGAGACGCATATTCTAGATGCGGACGAACATAACATTTATATAAAGAGAGGGTGACATAGAAGTCATTAGATTCTTTTGCCCATCGCTTAATAAAGCCAAGCATTGAATTTGATTTGTTAATAATGAGGTTGATGTGTTCATTAAACTCGAGGTTAGTACTAAATAGAACACCGAGGTCACGGAATCTAAAAACTTGAGATAGGGATTGTTGTGATATTGAATATTCTCCAATACTTGGCGATCTTTTGCGGGAGAAGGTCATACTTTGACACTCGGAAGCGTTCAATCTAAGTCCGTTTTTAGAACACCATAGAGCAAAACAATCGATATCTTTTTGTAAGAAGTCTCGATCTGAAGCATTTTTGATTGTTTTAAAAAATCTTCATATCATCAGCAAAGATTAAAATGTCGCTGTACGAGATGCAAGAAATTACATCATTAATTGCGACAATGAAAAGTAAGGGACCAAGATGACTTCCTTGTGGCACACCAGACAAAGCAATAAAAGATTTTGATAAAACATTTCGAAATTTGACTTCATAAGACCTAATTTTTAGGTAGGAGCTTATCCAAACAATAAATAATGGGGGAAATCCAAATTAGTTTATAAAGTACTAGTTTGCTACATGTTAACTGCTCCTGTGACGTCGGCTTCTTGTGAGCGGTCATTTAGTAAACTTAAAATACTTAAAATTGCGTACGACGATGGGTAGTGATAGGCTAAATTCATTAATGCTTCTGTATTCCTCAAAGGATGTTGTTGATAATATTCAACCTAGTGAGGTCGTCAAAAAATGGGCATTATTAAAACACCGTAGAGTTGGAGTTTAAATTCCAATTGATGAACTTTTTTTTGAATAATGATAAAATTTATAAAGACTAAAATGAATATATACTCTTTCTCATACCAAATACTATATTGTAACTAGCTGACCCGCCCTGAGTTGCTCGGATCTAAGTTATTTAAAAAATTGTCATAAACACCCGGTTGACTGTAAATTAAAAAAAAATGTTAATGGTAGATGGCCCTTCTCACTTAGGGGGATGAAAAATAGATAGTAGCCTATTCTCAGACCTACTGAATACGCATATAAAATTTGGTAAGAATCGGTCGAGCCGTTTCGGAGGAATTCAAGTTCGAATACCGTGACACGAGAATTTTATATATATGATAATATTATGAGACAGTTGCTCAAACGCCTTAGAGAAGTCAGTGTAAATGCAGTCAAGCTCGTTCCCATATTCAAGGGCGCTGATGGCAGATAACATTCTTTGCAAAGAATTATAGGCTTTCGCAGACTACTTGTTCAAATAGCTTGGGTATACATGAGAGCTTTGAAATTGGCCTGTAGTTTTTTATATCGATCTTTGCACCCTTCTTGAAAACTGGTGTTATAAAAGATTTTTTCCAAATAGTAGGAAATATTCCAGCTTTTAAAGAAAGCTTAAAAAGATATTTGAGTGGAAATGATAAACATGAAGAACACTTTTCAAAACAATTAAACAATTGGCGGAATCGTGTTCGGACCAGAAGAAACGTCATCATTAAGAGAAGAAAGGTAGTAAGTAATTCTGTCTCTTTGAATAGGGATACTATTAAAATTCACTTGCGAGCAGTGAGTTAAATACTATAAAAAATGTTCATCAATTTCTAAATTCGTATTACAAAAAGAACCACAAAAATGATTTGCAAATGCATTGCAAATCTCAGGAGTATTTTTAAAGAAGTGCTATTATAAACAAAGTTCAGTGGATAGCCGTCTGATTTTTTTTTAGGGTTTACAAAAGTTCAAATTTTTTTAGGTAATTTTTCAGAGAACACCCCATTTGATTGACATAGTTAGAGTATAGATTTTGAAAAAGAGTTTTGAAGTCTTCAAAAAAACTTATGAATCGTTGGTGGTCAGTTGGAGAGAGAGTTGTTAAATAGATCTTCCAAGCTTTGTTTCATTTGTTCCTTAGAGCCTTTAATTCCTTGGTAAACCACGGTTGACTGAAACTACTATTTCTAAGCAACTTTTGGGGAATTGTTTTTTTTCATGCTATTTACTAAAATTGAGTAGAAGCAAGCGACTGCTTCGTCAATATTTGCAATAGTTGATATATTTTCAATGCATAATTCATTTGATAACAAATCGAAATTTGCTTTTCGAAAGTCAAAAGTATATACACAGCAGAGTTTTAAAGACTGCAGTCTTTTTGGTACTGCAGTAAAGTCACGAATAAAACTAATTTTTTTAGTCTTTTAACTTTGATAAGTACTCTAACTGCAAAAAAGCAGTCAGCAGTTAGTACTAACTTTTTGACTGTGCAGTTAATAAGTCCAGTTAATTGACTAAAAGTTAATTAACTGCAGTACATTTAACTGGGCCTAGTCTTTTTAGTCACTAAAAATTCTTTTGTACTGGTGTGATTAAATTTTTAGTCAGCAAGTCTTTTGACTGTAGTGATTTAACTTTTAGTCATTTAACTTTTTTTAGTCTTTTGACTTTTTTTAGTCATTTAACTTTTTTTGGTCTTTTTGTTTTTTGACGAATAATTCAGAAAACCCCAATTTTTTGACAAAATCTGTATGATCTATAATCATATATTTCCTGTGGCCTATTATATGAAGCCACGAAGCCAGCTGCAAAGATATTACAAGCCTGTTACAGGGTACTTGTGGCCAGAGTAATCGGGTGCTTCAAACAAAACATTCTTAGTTTTAGAAAATAGAAGCTGCTCTTTTACAATAAAATAAATGATTTTATTCCGTTTAAGTTTTTTTTTTAACAAAACAATCTTTCTTTTGAATAAGAATTTTTATAAATTTACATAATTTGGTCAGTTTATTGAGGAGTTAGCTTTCAGTAGCAGCAATTTTTCAAAATTGGTGTCTGAAAGTGCTCCTCTTTTAGGAGTAGAAATAAGGCCAGCTATCGAAAAGAGACGTTCTACTGCCGCGGATGATGGTACTGGAGTATTGTACTTTATAAAAGCTTTTTTAATGCTTGGAAACTTCTCTAGAGAGTCAAAGGATGTGGATTTTTGGGCAAGATAAATGTCATAGTTTTCAGTTTCTTCAGTCCTAGATTCAGGTAAACCATTTTCCATATCATCTATAAGTTTGAATGCGCATTAGAAATTAAAACCAAAGATCTTAAGAAATTTTGTGAATGTATTTACCTGACATACGGAAGTCAAAGAAGGAATTTCCAAGTACTGCTGAAGATAATGGATGTCGACTATTATCTGAGAACAAATTTACTTTCTCCCTCACCATAGAATTAACTTCACAAATCTTTTCTACTGTGAAAGATGGATTCAAGGCAGTTATCCACCTCAGCTTCACCGACGGGCAGAACACAGAGGCAGCAATGGCATTATTTACATCTGGTGTCAAATCAAAGTAGTCCTGAAACCTAGTTACAAATGAGTTTTCCAGTTTCACTACCACCTCTCTTGGAATGACACTAAAAACATTATTTACTTGCAGCTTACGTAGCTTTACCCGAATAGTTGCTAAAGTTGGAAGCAAGAATCCAAACAGCATACCTTCTTTTTTTTGAAGAAAGTCAAGTGCATCCGCAATTGGCTTCATGACCATTCTGAATTCTTCCAAATACTTGAATTCAACATCCAAAAATGTCTGAACCCCCAACTTTTGGCACAGACCGTTAATCTTTGATTTTTCATTTACGATGTCACTAACAGCGTCATATAAGGAATTCCACCTTATGACTACTGGGTACTTAAGCTGACATCCCAGTTCAGCAACAATTATCTCCGAACTCTTTGGCCTATTGATTTTATGCCACAGGGCGGCACATTTTTGGAATATCTTTAAAATTTTAAAAATTATATCCACTATTTAGTTAAATTTGAAAAGACTGTACTTACATATTGATATTTGTTGCAAATTTGTAGATTTTATCGAATGATTCTGGAAAAATCTGATGAAGCTAGTAAATTTAAGGTATGAGTAGCACATTTGATATGCTTAGGCAAAGAGTTTTCGAATATCTCATTTGAACATTTAAGAGACATACTTTCATCGTCAATAAAAAAACCCTCTTCGCAGTTTGTGACATCGTCATTTTCATCTGAATTTAAAAAATTCATCAAACCAAACTCTTGAAACGCCTTTACGAAATTTGAACCATTGTCAGTTACTGTGGCAACAACGTTTAAACAATTTAATCCGAATGTAGTATGTATTTCGTGAATCACATTATTTATTCGGTCAAATGAATGTGCTCCTGAAAAACGTCTACAGGCAAGGGCAAATGACTGCCTCTCAAAAGACTGATTTAGCCAATGGCATGTATAACCGAAGAAACTTCTATGCTTTGTAGACCATACGTCCGCCGTGGTACAGAAGTAGTCATTGCTGCCTATAATCTCTTTTATTTTATGAATCATACCTAGTGGTGTATGATTGATCAATCACTTTAACAGCTGTCGGACGACTCATCACTTTTAAATTCGGATTTGCAAATTTTATGACATTTTGAAATGATTGGCTTTCAACAATTGAAATAGGAAGAAGGTTTTCAGCAATCATTTTGACAACCAAATTTTGAAATGTTTCATGTTGGGACCCAGGCTTAGTCTTTTTAGCATTCGACATATTTTCCAAAAACACTTCATAGCGTTCCTTATGTCTCGCTTTAATATGGCGTTTAAAGTTAGATGTTATCAGCTTAGATCCTTTAATTTAATCGCCTGGCATGAACTGCATTAAACCAGTATCCCTTTTGATCTTTTATTGAACTCTGTGTCGTTCAGCTATTAGGAAAAAAGGTCAGATATGTACTACTATATTTTTTTAAATTCTTACCTCTTTGACAATTGTAAACTCTTGGTTGCAAACAAAAATTTTTTCAACACTATTGCGGCAATTTCAAAACCTGTAGAGCTTAATGGTTCTGTACTAGGATGCGAAGTAATGTTGCAGATAAAATTGAAGAGGTTTGCTATTGAAAATATTTGATGGTAATGAAGCTTATCTGTGTCTATTTACAAGAGAACACTATATTTAGAGAACACTGTGTGTTTTTTTTGTTTTGGCTAGGTTTCGTTACCAATTCAGCTTGCTTAATCTACCTGTTGGGCCACGGTTGGTATATAGCTTTGTAATGTTTCCTTAGCTTTTGGTCTGATGTGATTTTTTTTTTTGCCAGGTGATTTTGCCTTTTGCTGTTACTTTATGTGACTCTGTACAGATTAAGACAAATGCTTATTACACAGTCTTTTAAATTATTAATATCTTGAGAGACGCTGCTCAATTCTATAAAAATATCTAAAGGGGGATGGAAATCATCAATTCTAGTAATGCCTGAATTTGTTTGAAGAACTACCGTGCTAATAGCTTAGGATGAGAAAACTAAATCTAACATACGATTTTGGAAATTTCTAATACAACTGACTTGCTGTAAGTCAGTAGATATAATATTATCTAAACTAGGAAGCTCACGCTGCGGTGAAGTTAGGGAAGGTTTTTGGAAAGATCCATCGTCAGAGGGTAACCATTGAACGTATGGTAGACTAAAATCACCAATTAAAAGAATTTGGCTTTCTAAGTCAGACAATTCAAAAACATGATCCAAAATCAGGGCCCGTTCAGAATAAGCTGAGGCTGAACTTTTTGGAACAATATGTTAACAATAAAAATATTTTTTAACAGTGTACAAACTTTCACACAAACAACATCAATAGACAGTTCAAACAGAAAGAGTATACGAGACGAAATATATGTATTCCTGACCGAAATCAAAACACCACCCCCGACATCATCTGGTCTGTCTACGTGCCGATCTTTACGGTAGACTGAGAATTCAATAGTTCTCTATAGTTTTTTCAATGTTCGACATCTCCTTGTTCATTGGTTCTTTTTATTTTAGTTCGTATGCCAAATCTTAAGCTCCGATGAGTGACTGCTCTCCAACATCTTCGTATCCCAAATATTCTGCTGCGCTAAAATATTGGAACATGATGATCTTTAAGTCACAAATAAACCTCCATAACGATGGTTCCTTCTAAGTCGTAAGTTCCTCTATTATTTCGCACCATTGGGAAGAGGTTATCTGCAACATCAGTATTGAGGTGCACCAACAAAAAATTGTTTTGTTCCTCACTCTTAAGATGTTCCCAGATCTGAATTATTCCTCTCAGTGTTTTCTTTAATCTCTTAAAGCAAGGTGGAATTTTGTATTAACCGGTGCTTTTCCAGTCTGAAATCCAGTCAATGAAATAATTCAGATACTCCTAAGTGTCTGTTTCATCCGACAGCACTTTTTTGTTCGGCTTTTTGGAATACCGTTGGCCGGTGTTGGGAATATTGAACAGATTCATTCGTTTTATGAATGCAGCTGTAGAGTGTGAGACTTTTTTCCGCCACGATCTGGTAGACGTTACATTTGATCGTACACAAAACTCCTGTCTACACATTAAAACTGAAAATTTGTGTAGCCAGTCTTACCAGAAACTTCTGGAACGGCTTTGGCGCTATATGAGCAGTTTACAGTAGACCTGAAAGCCTACATGGCAGTCTTCTTTATATAATGTTCTTATAACATCACAGTGAATATTATCGTCCTTAATTTCTATTTTGTGTTTCACTAGGATGTTTGGCATACTAATAAGTAAATAAGTAAATTTTATTTCAACATAAGTATAGTAAAACATAATGTTTTTTAGATAATACTTAGTATAAGATTTTAGTATATAATTTTTGGGTTACTTAAGAAATCTTTGAATGGAGACAAAGTAAATTTACAAATAAAACAATGGAAAAATAACTGTTAAATATTTTAAGATCAATAAAAACAAAAGAAAAGTGAAAAAAGAAAAATTTTAAAAAAGAAAGATTTTAAAAAAAGAAATATTTTAGCACCTTAAATGATTGAAGAGGTCTCTTTTAAATATGGCAAAATTGTTGATTCTCCTCAGATTGGCAGGTAAAGAGTTCCACAGCCCAACAGCGTGAACAAAAAATTGTCTTTTGGAAACAGTATACCTATGTGTTGGTACTATAAGTATTCTACTTCTCTGCGATTGTGCAAAAACTATTTTATCGTAAAGGTAGTCCGGAGTCTTTGTCTGTATTAAATTAAAAAGGAACAATAACACCTTGCTGTCTAGGTAATTTTGAAAAGACATGTTGAAGATACCATTTGCATACTGTGTGACATGGTCAAACCTGCGAATACTGTGTACAAAACGTGCTATACTGTTAAAAGCAACTCGGAGTTTTCGGTGACTATTGCTATCTACGTTACAGAAAATTACACTTCCATACAGCATGATGGGAAGGATTAATGTTTTAGCCAAAATGGTTTTAGTTTTAATCGGAAGATAGTTCCCTGAGGTACTGAGCACTCTAAGCGCACCATACGTTTTGCCAACGGCGCAAGAAATATGGTCCTCCCAAGTTAAAGTTTGGTTGAAAATGATGCCTAAGTTTTTAACTGTTTTCATGTAAGGAAGAATGGAAGAACCAAGTTCTACCTCTGGGAAGCAGGTCGTATCTAAAGCATTTTTGCTAATGACAATGGCTTGACTTTTCTTCGGGTTTAATCGCAGTTTATTTTCCACTGCCCATTGAAATACTTTGCTCAGGTCAAGGTTTAACCGAACGGTAGCGTCATCTACCATTCCGATTCGATAGCTATAGTACAGTTGGACATCATCTGCGTACATAAGCGCCTTACAAGACCTGAGAACATCAGGAAGGTCGTTTATAAATAACGAAAATAGTAGGGGTCCAAGAATAGAGCCCTGTGGGACACCGGCGTTAGTGTACAAAAAATCGGAAAGCTTGTTATTGATCGACACAGCTTGAGTTCTTCCTTGCAAATATTTTTGAATGAGAGCAACCGCGGTTCTTTCAAAACGAAAATTCAAATTCAGTTTTCTCAAAAGAATCTCATGAGACACAGTGTCGAATGCCTTTGAGAAGTCAAGCATTACTAAGGTCGAAACATTTTCATTGTTAATTTCATGACGAATATCATCCACTAATTTTAAAAGTGCGGTCAGACAACTGTGCTTTGGTCTGAAGCCCGCTTGAATTGAAGATAAAAGCTTGTGCTCCGTTAAAAACATGGAAATCTGTTGAGACATTATTTTCTCAAAAGCCTTCGAGATAAAAGGCAAAATTGAAATTGGCCGATATTCCACGTGGTTTGAAGTTGAGTTTTTGGGAATAGGGATAATTTTGGCAACTTTCCAAATAGAAGGGTAAGAAGAGGTGGTTAACATGAAATTGAATATATGTGTAAGGAAGGGTAAAACTTGGGGTAAGATAAGCTTTAAAAACTTTGGATGAATTTCGTCTAAACCTATTGCCTCCGATTTAATTGCAAGGACTGCCTTTAATACTTCGAAGTCGGTAATGCATCGAAAACTAAATCCATTTGAATGTTCTCTCACAAAATTAAAGTGGGAAGAAGTACTGTTTTGATCAGTTGAATTTTGAGAAGAAGAACTAGCAAACAATTTATTTAATTCATTGGGGTCACATTCAATGTTACAGTTGCTGGGCTTATTATTTATACCTAAGCTTTTGACATTACGCCATAATTGTTTTGACGACAAACCATTAAACTTAGACTTAAAGTAATTGCATTTAGACTTCTTGATTTCTTTATTTACAATATTTCGAAGTTGTTTGTAGTCTTCATAAAAAGAAGAAAATCGAAAACGTTTCCATCTCTTGAAAAGAGCGTTTCGTTTTGAGATCAGTTGTTCGATCCTGTAATTAAACCATCCACATCGACGACTACGAACAGTGATAGTTTTAGTTGGAACACAAATATTGAACAGATGGTTGACTTTTTCTGTAAAAAACTGTATTTGCTCATCAACAGATGGTTGGAAGCAAATGGTTTCCCAGTTAACATTAGAAGTCTCAGCAGATAGAAATGACAGATCGATTGACTTAAGGTCACGGTATTGTATTGTTTCTGATTCAACAGATTGGCAAACATTTAGGTCATAGAAAGCAATAATTAAGTCGTGCCTTGAGAAGCCAGATGCATTCAACTGATTATAAAAGTTAACCTTACTGAGTTGGTTTACGAGCATATAGTCTATTAGCGTAGAGCTAGTCTGCGTAAAATGGGTAGCAACAGAGTCGTTAACTGGGAAAAGATTTAATGAAGTTAAACTCCTAGAAAAATTAATGACGTTATTATTTAATTTGTCAAAAAAATTTGTGTTGAAGTCACCGGCTATTAAAATATGACGGAAGAATGGACTAATTTCCGCAATAACATTCGTCAAACAACTAGAATCGTATACATCTGGAGGTTTATACATGACTCCCATCAGACATTTTTCTGCATCAATTACGGATTCAACGAAAACAAACTCCAAACCATTTCCATCCGATTTTTTTACAACTCTTGCATTGAATTTTTTCTTGACAAATATGGCAACACCCCCTCCTCTGCCATTACGATCAGACCTGAAAATATCATAATTTGTCATTCCAAAGACACTGCTGCTTATTTCTGGCCTCAACCAAGTCTCCGATACGCAGATAACATCCACAACATCCTGTTCAAAAGTAAGCTTAAATTCATCTAAATGTTTTCGCAAACTTTGTGCGTTTATGTGACAAACAGAAATACCTTCATACCTATTACGAAAAATTCTAAGCATTGTATTAGTAGAGTTAAATCGCGAATCACGCCTTGTCTGTGGAACCCTACTGTTACTTATTGGACTTGTATTCATGTGTTGTTGAAAAAAATTGATAATGATATCGCCGCCAAACGAGAGAGAGTAAACAACCTGATGCCGCTAGAAACAGTTTCATTGAAAATGCTAAAATCAATTTACGTTTCTCAAAAATTAAAAACATAAAAGTTAAAATTTTAATAAAAGAAGAAGTTGTAGGAAACCATTTTTTTTTTTTTTTTATATTGTAACGTGAACCCAACATTTTATACCAATTTCCTAATCGAAAAACGTTCAACCGAAAACACAACTGGCAACACTTTAATGGAATGGTATAAATGACAGGCGTTGCTTGTAAGCCAGTGTGTGTGAGTGTAGAGAGACAGACAGACAGAGAGTAGACAGCAAATGTGGAGATAATGTAGAAGTTACTGGAGAGTTCTAGATGGCATGTCATTCGATATAAATAGCCCGCCCGAGGCAACCAGAGGGCAGTTTTGTTTATAGAGTGATAAAGTTAAGAGTAAATACAAGTGATAGTCCAAAAGTCGAGTTGAGTTCGAATAAAGTGTATATCGAAAGTAGATACTGAATAAAGTGGTAGAATTAAATTGAAAGGTAGAGTTTTATTTTTGCGAACTAAGCGCACGTTACATTGGTGTCAGAAGTGTAAATAAAACTTATTTGACTAGTAAAGTGTAAAAAAAAAAAAAGTAAAAAGAAAATAATAATTATATACAGTGAAAATGGGTAAGTTGTTAGAAGAGCTCACTTGCATTGAGCTTAAAAGTGAGTTAGGTAAGCGAAATCTTTCTAGAGCGGGATCGAAAAATGAGCTCGTCCTGCGCTTGCGTAACTATTTGGAACAGCAAGGGGAAGACGTAAACACTTTTGTTTTTGAAACAGAAGTGGAAGAAGAGGAAGTAAAGGCCCCGGCCCATAGAACGCGGTGCGTGCGTGCGGCACCGCTTCCAACTGACAGCTCGATTAAATACACACGTTCTTATGAGAGGTGACCCATAAGCACCGCGAGCAACGCGCCGAACGCGCCGAGTAGCCGAACTTCTATTTTGCCGCGGCTCTCACGCGGTGACAGAAGAGAGACATGCGCAGTCACAACCAATTTAAAGTTTTCTCTTATATGGAAAAAGTGACAATGGGCGCGTTCAAGAACCTATCGGATACCTATCTCGGATAGCCGTATCTTAGATACCTTTTTGAACGATCGACAACAGACAACAGCTGTGAAATATTAAAATTTGACTTTTGAAAGCAGAAAAACATTCAAAATATCATTGCTAGACGATTATAACTTATTTTTTTCGATTTCCCACACGTAAACAACAACAACAAGCTATCCGGATACGATTCTTGAACGCCCCCATTTTGACTAAATTTATCTGTCAAAACACCGCAACGGATTCTATGGGTCACCCCTATCAGTTGCGCGCGGCAAAACCCACCGCATCAGTTGCCGCGCCGCTTCTACCGCACGCACCGCGTTCTATGGGCCGGGGCCTTAAGTGAAAGTGTAGATTTTTCTAGTATGATGAAACTTTTGTTAGAACAACGAAATGAGCAAAAGAAGGAACAGCAGAATGTTCTCGAACAACTTGAAGCACAACGAAACGAGCAAAAGAAGCTGATTGAAGAGCAACGAAGCGAGCAAAAGAAAGAACAGCAGAATGTTCTCGAACAACTTGAAGCACAACGAAACGAGCAAAAGAAGCTGATTGAAGAACAACGAAACGAACAAAAGAAGGAACAGCAGAATGTTCTCGAAAGACTCGAAGTACAACAAAAGAATCTGGAAGAGCAACGAAACGAACAAAAGAAAGAACAACAGAATATTCTCGAAAGACTTGAGGCGCAACAGAATGTTTTGGAAGGTCAGAAAAACATTCTAGAAGGAAAATTGGGTAATATTGAGAAAAATGTATGTGCCCTTGACGAACGAGTTGAAGGTGTGGAAAAACAGCTTTCTGTTGTAGAGAATCGTTTCGAAGGCGTAGAAAGTCGATGTGATGTTCTCACCAAGGAATTAGACCAGATCCGGAAAATAAAAATTCGAGAATCTGCTGGAGAGTTTGCAAGGAAAAAGGAGATGAAACCCCCAACATTTGATGGACAGTCTTCTTGGCCAGTCTATAAGAGACAATTTGAGGCAGCCGCGACAACAAATGGCTGGGATGACGAAGACAAGTACATTGCACTGACTCTTGCTCTTAGAGGACCAGCAGCTGAACTACTTCAAACAGTTCCAGCTGGTAAGAGCGGCGATTTCAGTTCTCTCGTGGCAGCTATAGATAAACGCTTTGGAGATAGCCACTTGAAAGAAGTCTTCCGAGTCCAACTCAATAACAGAGTCCAGAAAAGGGGTGAAAGTCTACAGCAGCTCCAAGCAGACGTCGAAAGACTGGTTCACCTGGCATACCCGGATGCTGGAGAAGAAATAATCAACCAGCTCGCTGTTGAGTCCTTCGTTCGTGCCATTTCCGATATACATCTTCAGAGGTCTGTGCGAACTGCTAGAACACGTACTCTTTCCGAAACTTTAGCATTCGCATTGACAATTGAAGCAGCAGAACAGGCTTCTCAGGGAGTACATCGACTTAGAGAGGCCATAGTCGAAGAATGCTCGTGCCAAAGAGCTGAAATACAAAAGAACCGGAGCGGATTAGCAAGATGTTGGAACTGCAACAAGACCGGGCACTTACAGCGTCAATGCCGACTACCACCAAACAAAGCAGGTTGTCAACATTGTGGAAGCAAGAAATCCAACCCAGAGCAAGGTAACAACAACACCAGCGTTGCCTATCAGCCCGTTTCCCATCAGGGAAACGAGTAAGAACCAACTTCGAGGGGCAGAGGCTGGTTTCTTGTATCGATGGCCCCAGAACCACCATCCAGGTCTCTCAGACCAAACGAGACAACAAAAGTCTGACTGTGGAGACTACTATTAACGGGAACAAACATGTGGCTACCATCGACACCGGTGCCACAGCATCCATAGTACGTCGAGACCTGGTAAAGACGACGTGGCTTCATAACACCAATAGCTACCGTCTAAGAACCGCAACGGGAGAAGCAGCAAGAGTATATGGAGAAGTGTGTCTTAAGATCCGACTGGCCGACCTAGTGTTTACTCATCAATTCCTGGTGGCAGATATATGTGACGAGTGCATCATTGGAATCGACTTTATGAAACAGCACGGAGTTATTTTGGACATCGGTAATCAGGTTTTGAAGTACCAAAATAAGGAACTTCCAATGACTTATTCGAACGAAAGTACGTCGACACTGAGAACTGTCATCAGGGAAGATCTTATTCTGCCTCCTTCTTCTGAAGTGTTCGTTTGGACAAAACTGGAAGGTGAGTTTGGAAGCCTTCGATACCTCATGGTGGAACCAGACCCAGAGTGTTCCTCCCAAAGCGTCATCATTGGGAAAACACTGGTAGCACCGAAAAACAAAATGGTCCCCGTACGATTACTAAACACCAGACCGTACGATGTAAAGTTGAAGAAAGGAGAAGTCGTTGGACGTTGCGAATCGGTTGCAGCAATTACGAAGATCACAGACGAGGCCCCGAGAAAAACGTTAACTCCGGAGGAGCTCATAACCATCAGAGCTAAAATACTGAGTTCATCCAACCTTGATCACCAACAAACAAGGATGGCTGAAAATCTCCTACAAGAGTACACTGACATCTTCGCATCGAAAAAGGGACAATATGGTAGGACACAGTTGGTGCAGCATCGCATCAACACAGGAGATGCAAGACCGATTCGTCAACCCGCAAGACGCCTTCCACTGGCCAAACAAGGTGAGGTTGAGGAAATGATAACAGCAATGAAAAAGGACGGTCTTATCGAAAATTCCAAAAGTCCTTGGGCTTCACCAGTGGTGCTAGTGAAAAAGAAAGACGGAAGCACTCGTTTTTGTGTGGACTACCGAAGGCTGAATGATGTAACTAAGAAGGACAGCTATCCCCTGCCCAGAATCAGTGATACCCTGGATGCCATGGAGGGAGCGCAGTGGTTCTCGACGCTGGACTTGAAGAGCGGATATTGGCAAGTTGACATCCACCCTGATGATCGGGAAAAGACGGCGTTTTCTACAGGTAATGGGCTCTGGCAGTTTAAAGTTATGCCGTTTGGGTTATGTAACGCTCCGGCAACATTCGAGCGTTTGATGGAGTGCGTTCTTCAAGGACTGACGTGGAAAGCTTGCCTAGTCTACTTGGACGATGTCATTGTTTACGGGAAAACATTTGACCAACATTGTAAGAACCTTAAAGCCGTGTTTCAGAGACTTCGAGAGGCTAACCTTAAACTGAATCCAGAAAAATGTGCACTTTTCAAAACCGAAGTCAAGTATTTGGGACACATCATCTCATCCCAAGGAGTAAAGACTGATCCTGAAAAAGTTGACTCCGTCAAAAATTGGCCAACACCACAGGACAAACATCAACTCCGAAGCTTTCTGGGACTTGCCACATATTACCGACGTTTCGTTAAGAACTTCGCTGGAGTTGCAAAGAGTTTGCATCAGCTCACCGAAAAGGGGAAGCAGTTTAAATGGTCAGGTGAGTGTGAGAAATCTTTCCAGGAACTCAAATACCGCCTCTGTAACGCTCCAGTGCTGGCACATCCAACACCTGGCAAAACATTCATCGTCGACGCAGATGCAAGCAACGTTTGAATCGGGGCGGTACTATCCCAAGTGCATGATGGCGAAGAGAAAGTGGTGGCATACTACAGCAAGGTCCTATCGAAACCCGAAAGGAACTACTGCGTGACCAGAAGGGAACTGCTAGCTCTTATCTTGGCAACAAAGCACTTCCATAAGTACATCTATGGACAGAAATTCCTTCTGCGGACAGACCACGGTGCTCTGAGCTGGCTGTTGAACTTCAAAAATCCAGAAGGTCAAGTCGCAAGGTGGATAGAAAGATTGCAGACCTATGACTACCAGATCCAACACCGCAGAGGAAAGCTGCACTCAAACGCCGATGCATTATCACGAAGACCTTGCAAAGTTGATTGCAAGCATTGCAAGCGGCAAGAAGACAAAGAAATCATTACCGCTCAGCGACTAAGAGCTGACCCCATAAGCGGATGGAGCAATGAGGAAGTGAGGACTGCTCAACAGGAAGATCCAGATATCGAACCCATTCTCGCATGGAAAGAAAATGAAGAGAAACCGGAATGGGGAGACATTTCTGACAGGAGTCCAGTTCTCAAAGCCTATTGGGCACAGTGGGACTCACTATATGTGCAAGAAGGCGTCCTCTGGCGAAGATGGGAATCCGCTGACGGTAAGTCACATGTGATGCAGCTGATCGTATCGCAATCGAAAGTCAGTGAAGTTCTTCGGGAGATGCACGACGGACCTTCTGGAGGCCACCTGGGGGTAAACAAAACACTGGAGAAGGTGCGACATCGGTTCTACTGGTTACATGACGAGATGACGTGGAGAAGTGGTGCCGAACATGTGACAAGTGTGCTGCAACCAAAGGACCTGGTAGGAAGATTCAAGGTAAGATGCATCAGTACAACGTTGGATCGCCTTTTGAGAGGATTGCAGTAGATGTGGCTGGGCCTTTTCCAGAGACCAACGCTGGAAACAAATACATTCTAGTTGTAATGGACTATTTTAGCAAGTGGCCTGAGGCGTATGCCATCCCAAATCAAGAAGCCAAAACGGTGGTCGACCAGATTGTGTTTAACTGGGTTAGTAGGTTTGGCGTGCCTATGGAACTCCATTCCGACCAAGGGAGGAACTTTGAGTCAAACATCTTCCAAGGAGTGTGCGGACTACTTGGCATTAAGAAGACGAGAACCACACCACTTCATCCACAATCTGATGGGATGGTTGAAAGATTCAACCGGACCTTGAAAGAACACCTCACCAAGGTCGTAGGCGACTACCAAAGAGACTGGGATAGGCACGTACCGCTATTCCTGATGGCCTATAGAAGTGCAGTACATAGCTCGACAGGACAAACACCATCTGACATCCTGTTCGGGAAAACCATGCGGCTGCCCAGCGAACTTAAATTTGGATGCCCCACAGAGGAGCCACAGGACACAAACAAGTATGTGGACGACCTCAAGGAGAGACTCGCTGACATCCATAAAAGAACAAGGGAACGGATGAAAGCCTACAGCGACCGGATGAAGACACGGTACGACACAAAAGCGACAACGTCAGGATTCCAAGCAGGAGATCGTGTGTGGCTTTATAATCCTCATCGTCAAAAGGGATTGTCACCGAAACTTCAGCAAAACTGGGAAGGTCCTTATACTGTAGTCACGAGGATTAACGACGTGGTTTACCGCATCCAAAGAGGACTAAGAGGCAAAATAAAAGTAGTTCATTGTGACAGGCTGCATCGATATAGTGGCGAGGCTGCAGATGGAATTATTCGGGACGAACAATCCTAAGGAGGGGGCAGTGTAACGTGAACCCAACATTTTATACCAATTTCCTAATCGAAAAACGTTCAACCGAAAACACAACTGGCAACACTTTAATGGAATGGTATAAATGACAGGCGTTGCTTGTAAGCCAGTGTGTGTGAGTGTAGAGAGACAGACAGACAGAGAGTAGACAGCAAATGTGGAGATAATGTAGAAGTTACTGGAGAGTTCTAGATGGCATGTCATTCGATATAAATAGCCCGCCCGAGGCAACCAGAGGGCAGTTTTGTTTATAGAGTGATAAAGTTAAGAGTAAATACAAGTGATAGTCCAAAAGTCGAGTTGAGTTCGAATAAAGTGTATATCGAAAGTAGATACTGAATAAAGTGGTAGAATTAAATTGAAAGGTAGAGTTTTATTTTTGCGAACTAAGCGAACGTTACAATATATTACAACTACAGTTTTCATGTATTATTTTTTTTTATTCTAACATTCATACTTCCAAGTTCAAAATTCAAATTCAAATTCAGTTTCCAAATTCAAATCAGTTCAGTTGGTTTGAGGATTAGGTTGAAGTAATAACAATCGCTTATAGAAAGATGAAGGTAAGGTAGTGTGTGAGGTGTGGAACGTGTTGGTTCGGTCATTAGATGAGAGAGAGGAATGAACATCGTCGAGTATTGAACAAATCGTTAAATTACGGGAAAGAAGAAACTAAATGTAGCCCTTACAAATATATCTAAATAAAACTACAAGATAAATATGAAAAAAAAAGTAAAATTAAAAAAAATAAAAAAATAGTAAAAGAGGAGCAGCATCCGGAATTGATCCCGGACCCCAAAAATCAATACTTCATGGCATGGCGGTCATACCAATCGGGCCACGTAAGCTTGCAAAGTTTATATGACTAAGATCGTTTCATGTAATATGGGACGTGGGAGCATACAAGTTAGATACTTTTCGAAGTTCGAAACACCTTATCATTTAACACCCACGAAGAGGATCGGCGTCCCCAACACAAGCGCAGTTCAGTTACGCGTCTTTTTCTATTGAAGGATATTTTAATCAAAAAAACAGGATAACGTCACACCTATTTTTCTAAAATTCTAAAGAAAATTTTGAAACGAAAAACAGAATTTTCTGAATAAAATTGGTGAAAATATGCCGAAAAAAGGAAGTGCGAAAAGTCACCATCTTACATTTTGCGAATGTATTGGTGAGGGAGTTTGGTAACACAACAAGCTGACCCAACGACGCTATATAAGGGAGTGCACGACCTATCTTCCGTCTTTTCTTTCGTCAGGTGCATCGGTGCGGGTATCTCGTCGCTGTTGGTGTCACGATCTTCAAACGTGGTAAACTAAAAAGGTATAAAATCAAAAGAGTGTGGTGCAAAAAGAAAAAAAAACAAAGGTATAAAACAAGTGTAATTTGAAAAGAAAAAATAAGCTATAAAAATAATAATCGCAGAAACCCTTCCCTCCCATTTGTAAAAAAAAAAAAAAAACCAAAAGTGAAAAAAAAGGGAAGGTGGTACACCAGGAAAGATACTTGGCCAACACTTCCCCCACGGCAAAAACATAGGAGAACGCTGAAGGGTAAGTTCGGCACTGTTCCGAAAAAAAAAATAGATTTTGTAATAGCCTATGCAGAACTAAAATTTCGCACATATATATTAAATACGCAGGCGCAAATAACGTATCCAGAAGCACATTTGAGGCATACATTAAGTATACACGTGCCTCGCTAAAACAGAAGTAAAAGCACATCCAAGATCAATTTACAAGAAGCCACCCGCAACACATAGCCCACGCCAGAAGAAAAAAATCAAGAAGCATCCTCACCAGACAGCACCGCACCAGAAAAAACAGATCGCCTGCCGTACAGCAACAACACCTCTGACGGCAAAGATAAAGCCACAACAGCAAAAACAACTACCCAAAGAAAAAAAAACACTTCATCATATCATACACCAGCATACGCAAGAAAAAAAAAATCATCCGCAGCAGTCATCCTCATATCATCGTGATCGTATCAATAGATTTGATCAGCGCCTTACTTTTCATCCCAATTACAACACCATCCATTCATCCGTCTTCCCATCTTTAACTCATCGCATTCAACAACGACCACACAGCCAGCCAAGCCAACAGTATTCCACACACACCAACCATGTCCAACCTGCATGCCCATAGCGGCTACAAATATAAATAAATAAAAAAAAAAACTTTAGAAAAAAAAAAAAGAAAAAGCTAAGTATTCATTAATTTAAAGTCATTCAATCTTTATGTACGGTTGTTCAAATTGTTTTTCCTTTTTCCCCCCTCAATTAGCTAAACGCGATAGCAGTGTTAACGTAAACACACTTATGATCAACACCAGTCCCTCGATGCTGTGCACACCATCAAGGAGAAGTGGATATAAACTTATCGAAATTGTATCGCGAATCTAAATATGAGATTTCGCTTTTAGTGGGTGAGTGATTAACTATTTAATTTTACCATAAATTTGAACGACCAATAAGTCATTAGTTCCGATTAAACTTGTTTTTTTTATTTACTTTCGTATAATAATTTAATAAAATCCTATAAGTATACTTTGATTTTCAACGACATAAGTTAGTGTTCTCTTTGAAACCGACTCAAAGGAAAGATTAGTTTTTCTTTTAATTAAAAATTGGAATCGGAGTCGTAGATTCTTGTCGTAACAAATTTTAAACGTCGAAATGTATTCACCATCATAATGTGCATAAAGTACATCAATGCTATAGAAAATAATATAAGCTCGAGCACGAAGCACGAAATAGTAGTATATAATATAAATGCACACATACTTTCAGGATTCCTTCTTCCTTTTATTGCTTGGAAGTGAATATGAATTTGAACTTGAATTTGAATTGAAAACTTAACGTAATAATTATATTACATTGACATATTGATTTTAATTTGTTGGTAACAACAGAAGAAGAGGTGCCTATGCAAGGCCAATTTAGTAATTTTTTCGTTAAGAACTTGCCGATGATTTGAATTTGAACTTGAATTTGGATTGAAAACTTAACGTAATAACTATTTTACCGAATATATATTGATTTTAAATTGAATTGTAACATCAAACTATGCAAGGCCAGTTTAAGAATTTCTTTTCCTTTAAGATAGTAAATTTGCCGATTATCGTTAAATTTATCTTTAGTTTTAAGAATTTTTTCTTTATAACGATATATCATACCCAACGATTTATTAAAAGTTTTTTTGATGAACATGAAAATATTTTAGTTCTTGAATGGTTTGTTTATGGGTCGATTTCGTTCTTTCGATTTTTTTTGGATCACAGACAGGTACAGTCGTATCTCTTGTGTGATGTTTTTTTTTTTTTTTTTTTTTGATTTTTGGTTTTCTTTTTATAATTTGTTTTCGCAATTTCGTTTCGGAGTTTTAGTATTCGGAAAGTGTTAAAATTTCGTAATTTAGTGGAACTATACTAAATATGATGATGGTATAAGTTTCTTTTTGTGAGTGTGGCTTTGCTAAGGATATCCGGGGGTAGATTTGATCATAGACGGGGAAAATAGATTGATGACGTAGGACGTCAGATCGTTTTTTTTTGAATTGGGGGTTACTACAAACTCGAGGACACGGTAATCCAGGATGGTATCATTCAAGAATTTATTTTCTTTGGTATGATACCGAGGGAGGGAAAATCCTCAGAAGAGCTTCAACATCGGTGCTCTCCTCACTTATTTCTTATAGGAATTTTCAGGATGAATGGGACGATTCAGGCTTCGCGCGAATTTCGTACATTACATTAACGGCATAAAAACGTAACGGCCGTCCATGATTCCGACGCAAGAACCCCCCCTCCGACGAGCTAGTTTTGGCTATGCAAGCATGCCAAGCGGTCGTGAGTCATGGACAACCATCTGCCTCGCTATCAGGACTTTCTTAGTGTCCCTGTAAGCGCTGAGAAATAACGTTAGTGCAAAAGGTGGATGGTCGAAAGGGACTATCTTGGGTTTTGGTTGATGACATCCTTACGTGTAGTATCGTGGGTGTGATTGGGCCTCAATTCAGATGTCCTTCCTCGAATATCACCTCGAGGGTACGTTACAAAGTTAAACTAAAAATAGAAAAAAAGTTAAGATTAAGGATAAGTTTTAGAAATATATCATTCAGAATTGAATTTAGAGTTAATAATAAGCTATGATGGCAGCTCCTCCTGAGTGTAGTTTCGTGGTGAAATGTCATTTTCATTTATGTTGTGCTGCTTTTGCCGCTTATCGTGGTGAGTTTCTTCGGGTATGCGCTGGTTTAATAAAGTGTCAAGATGACCAAGAGATTGAACGTTGACAGCTTTGGAAGTTTTGTTTACTTTTATGCACACCAGCCCATGTGAAGTAAAAACAGAAAAAAATCTTTTTTGACGTCTAAGATTAGTTGCATGCCGCATTATAATTCTGTTTTCTTTCGTTAGACTTTCGTGCAAGTAAATCGGTGCATTGGAATCGGTTTCGTAAATGTCTTTAATAACTAATTGTCGCGAGTTTAATTTACGAAAATTTGATATGGCCTTCATGACAGTGTATTTATCATGTGAGGAAAAAAACTTAACTATGACGGTCGAATCTTGCATTGGCTTTGCTCGAATAATTTTGCATATTTGTGGTGGCTTTATGTTCAGTGAGTGACACAGGAAATTGAAAGTGTTTTTTAGATTTTCATCCGCAATAAAAGGTATGCCAATTAGTATCGCATCGCATGCTAAATTTTTTATGTTGATATTCTCCATCTGCATCTTAAGGGACTTAAGTTCGTCGGATATATTTTTGTTGGTATGCGAGATGTTCGTAGAGGATTGTAATTGACCTTTTATCTTGGCAATTTCATCATTAATCCCATCAATGTTTGCATTTAAACTTTCCAACGTCGTGACGCGCTCATCAAGTAGGTGGACTTTAGTAAGAAGTGTTTCTAGTTTTTTCGTGAAAACGTTTTCTACCGATTCTATCTTGCTTATTAAATTTTTTTCAATGGTACTTAATCTATCTAATATAGACTTACATTGTAAATCCATTGCTTTTGTCATAGAATTGTTGTTGTTGCCGGTTGATGTTGTTTCCCGATTTGTTGCAATTGAGGATATTGATGGACTTTGTTTTGCTACAGGTGTTGTTGCAGCTGATGATCTAACACTTGAGGCTATGGAATTTATAGGAACTGGTGTTGCTGGAGATGATTTTTTTGGTGTCGGAGATTGTAAGATGGGAGAAATAATTAGGTTTTTCGTGTTGGCTCTTGTTGTTCGCGAGTTGGTATTCATGTTGGTATTAGTTTTGAGAGTGGAAAAACGGATTTTTTTTTTCTTTGGTTGGTTTGAGCTATTTTCAATTTGATTTTAATTGTTTTACAAATTTAAAAATTTAATTTCACTTGAACTGAAACCAAAATACCACAATTTTCTTGTTTAAAACGATAGTCTGTTTATTGAGCCTTCCAATGGCAAGTGTCTAAGGGTTATTTTTAAAAAACTTGGCGCGTTTAATAATTATTTGAACTACAGCACTTTAAAGCACGTCTGCTCACCAACTCATTACACCACTCATTATACTCTTAGATAGGTGACGATAATCGTAGAGCAGGAAAATTATTTTAGTGCCTATTTCGCTTTATAGAGCTTATTCAATGATTCGAAGTCTACTCCGAGGGTCTTGATTGCCAGAGCATTGTGTCCTGGTCGCAGCTTGTCGAAACTTCGTTTAATCCACATTCCAGAACTTTATCTAAGGCATTCTTCATTAATTTTGTTAGAATTCCTCCTTTTGGTGACCCGACGTAGTTACAAATCGTCTTGGTCCAGTTGATGTTTAGACCACGAAAAGTAAAAACCATTAATTTGGAATCTATTTCGTTGGTGCGTCCATATAATTCTCCAAAGTCAGTGTATCAATACTGTATATCGTTTTTGGAATTGTACTCTTTTTCCTGTTCAAAGCTCACTTTGTCGAACAGTGGTACGCACTTTTTATTCATATCTGACATGGTTTTAGCTTTTTCGCTAAGCATGTGCAATGTCAATTAAGAAATTTCTGTCTCAAGGCGTATTTCCGAGTGCCAACGGCAGACTGTGCTGACAGCCGGTATTTTGAATCCCGCACTAGCTAAAAAAAAATGGCACACTAGAGACTTATAAAAGATTATTAAAAAATATTTTTCCTTAAGTGCCCAGCGAGCATACTTTTCATGGAAAAGTTGAGTCAATACGAAAGTAAGAACTTCTTTTTTCGAATTTTGTAACATTTCCTCTACCGCGTTTCTAAGATGATATTTTTTGCTACTCCTTTTTTTCCATAGCCTTGGAGACAATTTTTTTTTTGGTGTCCGAGATGCCGACCTCTTTCTTGGGTTTAGTCGAAAAGTCGGGGACGGAAATGGGGAAGGTGAAACAAGGGTATTAGCAGCAACGACGGCGACGTCTTCAAAAGTAGAGTCCCAACTATAGGTCTTGGTTGAAGTAGAAGCCAAATTCTGAAAGGGGTTAATTTGGCTTTGTGAGAATACTTTCAAAACTCAAGCCTAAGCACTCTTTTGAAGACTTTGCGCAAAAACTATAATTCGGCAAAGTTGGGGTCCGAGCTGTTTTAAAGGAAGAGTCGGAAAAATTTTTAAAAGAAGGATTAGAAGACGTCGTTGGAGCGCTAGGAGTTTCAGAAGAAGAAGAACGAGCTAAACGGCTCATGTTGGAAAAAAGTAATAAATTCTCTGCTGCCCTTATATCGACAGAACTAGTGGCCGATTTTGGTTCAGAAACAGCTGCTTCAGACGTTGTAACTGGATTCTAAGTGCGTTTGTACTGTTTTAAGCCTTGATTCCTTCCGCATCCATTATTCGTTGACAGAAACGGCCAATAGCAACATCCGTGCAACAACAAATAGTTGGTGAAGGAATCGAACGTGCATGTTTCGATAATAGTCGACGAGTAGACTGAACAGTTAAGTCCTTTTCATAAAAATGATCACAACACATGGTAATGGCAGCCGTTGTAGGCAACATTTCCATGCTTCAACCAAATCTTTCTTCCGCAATCGGATTGATTGCAGTCCTTATATAAACATTTCGAAATATTTATTTAATCACAATAAATTTCACTTATCACAAAACGTAGTTACACAGTTCACTTACTTAATAGTGTAGTACTTATGTTTAACACCTTTTAACACTGGAAACCTTTCTTTTTGTTTTGGTGAATTTGTTCACTACCACGTTACTTAACTTCAATAAGACCCTAATCAAATCGAACATAGTTCTCTAGAGTCCCTATTCTACCGAAACCGAAAAAATTGTAACATTAATAAAAATAAGAAATTATTAAATACAATAATTTCACCTTTACAAAACATATCAGAAAATGAGAGAACACTTATGGTCACAATAAAGAAAAATGAATATCGATAGTTTAAAAATTAGGATGATAAAGTAAATGTGGTAAAAATTATTATTAAAGAAATAATAATAACATAGTTAAATACTCTTACTGAAGATGAAAATTTTGTTTTTCAATTCATGTTCTCCTTGCGTGGGTACTCGCTAGGATAGGTTGTTTGGATATATCATTTGCGATTACCGGTGACATGAACACCGAGTATGAAAAATTTTCGTCTATAATATTGTACTCCC
This sequence comes from Melanostoma mellinum, assembly GCA_914767635.1. Classification (NCBI taxonomy): domain Eukaryota; kingdom Metazoa; phylum Arthropoda; class Insecta; order Diptera; family Syrphidae; genus Melanostoma; species Melanostoma mellinum. Next base: position 80,011,696 of record OU612059.1, on the reverse strand, counting down.
TTAGAATGGTTCATTTATGTACCGGGACATGACGAATTTGTTCATGATAGCTTCGGCTTAAAGGTGTCCGAAACATCCAACAAAATTCAAGTAATTGGACTACATTCAAAGAGCGTGTTTCTTTAAATAGGAAAGTTTGGTAATATGAGTTCATGTAAACCATTTCCGTATTTCAAAGCTTACCTGAGGAGGGTTTTCACTACTTCTTGCACATACTTTATTAAAAACTTCTCTTATTTCGTGCCTTTTCAATGAAAAGCAAAAAGCGCTCATCTTTTATTTCATTAATTGTTTTCATTTTTTTTCACCTTTGATACCAGTGTGTTTCATGTCATCGAAATGAATCACCTTATTAGGGTTTCTTTCTTGTTGAATAGGCTGACTGCAGCTTGTCTCCGATCTCAATATGGAATCGATAGCAAATGCTCTGAATTCAAGTTGCGAAAGAGATGCTCCTTCTGAAAATTTCTGCAAACACATCGTATTTTAAAAGCTTTTACAAGTGTTGCGTCGAGTCCGTTGACTTAAATTGGCCAATACCACTTCTTTTCCCGAATTTTTATTCAAAAGTTGCATGTGGCGTTATCAAAAAATTCAACTCCACGCTCCACCCATCGTTATATTGTATTGGCAGATTGCATTTGTCATCGGAATGCTGATATGCATCTTGGTTGGTTGCGATCAAACCGTTTCGCTTGTTTGATTGGCTGATCAATCAAATGATTTGACAAAACAGTCATTATGGAATTGTCATTACCACGAACAGCAGTAATTTCGTTTTCCTTGTCGAATTCAAAATCGGTGGACCTACGGAATTTTTCTTCATTTTCTTTGTGTCTGTCAAGACTGCTTTTGCAGTTCTGTTTTCACGAACCGTGTCTGTAAAGATATCAAGACCTGATGTTTCTCTTTAAGATGTAAGTAATGTAAATTACCTGTTTCCAAGTAGTCGAGTTTAGAAAGACGACACATTAGTTTATGTGATGTAAAGAAGTTGTCAAAAGTTACCTTATGCTGGCCTCTTGTATCAACTTTTGAAAGTAACCTCAGGACAACGTTTTCATCCAAATCAAAATCTGAGGAATTCTCGCTTGATGCACCACCATAGGGGATAAATTGGAAAATGTATCCTTCATGTGAGCACAAGTTCCAATATTCATACCCAAATCGTCGCCGGAATCGATTTTACTGTTATCACAGACATGTAAATTTGTTTTTATTCTTTTGAATCTACCTCGGCTCATGGCATATTTTATCACATCGCAGCGAATTACTTGTGATTCAACCAATAAAGTTCCAATTGGGGTATTATATGTATTCCCGAAGGAAAAGAATTCCATTGTATTTGCGGAGTTCATTGATATGTATTTGTTTTGAAATTTGGATTGTTTTTGTCCACGTAAGCATAGAAATTGGCTACTTTTGACGACGAAATTGATTACCTCGAAATCATGGAACAATTTCAACAACTGCAAAGGGTTGAAATTTCCTATGTTTTAGAAAAGCATATTAATTATATAATTATATAATCTATTTATTTTGTAATGTTTAATCTCAAAAATACTGACTCGTCGAAGTTTGCATGCACATGCACAATAAAAATCTAAACGTCTTCTCGTCACAACTTCTTTATTACAAGTGATCACTTAACATAACTTACACAGTGTCGAACAGTTAACAATTATGTTTTGGAGACTTTTTAATTTACAGTACATAAGAGAACGTTTACATGAATCGTTTGATAGTACATTAAGAGAACAAGATTATTTAAAACAGTTTCATACATGCATATTCTTACTCGCTTGATATGTATATATACTCTGTTACACTCGTAGGCACATTATATCTGAAAAATATCAAAAAATTTAGCAACCAAGAACCAACACTATTTTTGGTTAATCTTACCTCTTTCTAGCACCGCATTGATACCGATGCTTCCTCTGTCAAATTTGTCTCACTGTCTACGCGTTTGTGTTATTCCAATTTATTATTTTTTTTTTTGATAAGTTACGCTCTGAAAAATATAAAAATAGCTTAGCCGAATTTGAAAGGATAAATTTGGTTAGTAAAGGTTTTGTGAAATTATTAAATTACCTGGCAAGCTGTTGATCGTGTGAAGTGGCTGCTGGTTGGAAAAGTAGTGCTCGTGTCTCATGCATATGCAAATAAATAGTAAATAGATTTTTTTTTGTGTCAAAGCATGAATGGAAAAGGGCATGAGTAGTAATATACGAGTGCGAAGAGCGCCGACGTATAGTCTTTGGGGGCATTGTTGATAGTAAAAATATGACTATCCAATGCGTTCCACTTTCGCTTTGTGGGGGGTGTAAATATTAGTTGCCACAGGGTGGCAAGGAAAATAAAATCTTTCTTGAGAATCCTAAAAGTATATAGCAGATAAGGAAGTGCAATTGGTGAGCTTTTGTTTTTTTTTTTGTGTAATTGGAAATGGGTGCAGGAGAAATAGGCCAGGTAGTGAGAGACTAGAAAACTAGAGAAAAATGAAGAAATGAGTTTTCGTGTGGGTTGAATGTGAAAATGTTCAACAGGGAGCCGGCATTCATTTCCATAAAACAAAGTAGTGCAGGAGGCAGTAAAATTGCTTAAACTCAAAACCGAACGACATCTGTTAAGGAAAGTTTATTTATAAAGACCTTTGTTAAAGGCAGTGTTTAATCACAGTGATTTGGACAGATAACAAAAAAGAAGAAAAAGGAAAAACTAATTTGGTCTGGATCCGATAGACCAACGCCAAAGAGATTGTAAAGAAAAACAAGCAGGAAATCCACGGGTAAGAGGATAGTGAATATGTAGTTAGGAAATTTTGTTTTGTGATCTTAATATAATAGGCAGTGTAGTGGCGGGTTTGGTTGTTGTTAAGTGAAAATTAAATCAGGATGGAAATTAAGGTTTTTTTTTTTGTTATAGTCTTACCTTCCGGCGGTCACACAGACCAAGGTCAAAAAGGTCGTGACCGTCCACCGTTAGAATACGGGTCAAGGTAGTACCGGCACTCTGAAACAAAAGTCAATGGATCGGAACTGACCGTATAACAAAAGACAAAGAAAAAAGGAACAACAACAACAGAGAAGAAAAATCGAAGGTGAAAACGAAGGATAGTGAAAAGCCCGTGGGAGTACCCGGGCTTCCCAAGTAAAACTTTTTTATTGTTTCTTGCATCAACAAGTGAAAAAAGTGTTAGAAGGAAGGTAGGCCGTGGTTTTCAAATAATACGCGGTTATAGAAAAATTATCGAAAGCTGAAAGCGAGCAGATTGAATTTGAGACGAAACACAATGGCGGCCCGATAAATCACCGTCACCGAAAGAAGAGAAGGCGAATCATTGCGGATTCAGTGCAGAAGGCGGATATATCAATAGCGTGATATTTGTTTTTTTGTTTTTAATTATTTATTTAAATTTTTATTGTTATTTTATTTTATCGGCGGTTGTGTTTTTTTTTATGTGCTAGCGGGGCGGCTCGAGAAGGTTATCAGATTCGTGTGGACTGATCTGTTTTTTTTTTGTAATATCTGGAGGTTAAAAGAAGACCCCCCATCTTAAAGAGTGCTCTTTTTAGGTCAGGCAATAAAGTAGATTAGTGAAGGAGTGATTGGTTCTCCCTTCGAAAATCCATGGTTTTCCGAAACCCAATTCAGCATGGTCTCGTTGCATAGGAATAGACAACGCGAATACAGTAGAGTTTTTTTGAAACTATCTTAGATTTTAACGTTTGTTTTGTAAGAGGGTGAAGGGATATTTCACCCGTTAATTAAAGTTCACATACTTTTGTGTTTTGGTTGTTTTTATCGTTGTTTTTTTTTATTCATCTTTTATTTGAGTTTTTATTTGCCATTCTTTGGTTTTTTTTTATCCTAACTAATATTATAAATGTGAAAGTCACTCTGTCTGTCCGGCTTTCTATGTTACCGTCTCCTGCTCAGACTACTGAACTGATTTAAATGAAATTTTGTACAGAGATAGTCTAGAACCTGAAGAAGGACATAGGCTATATATTTTATCCCTATATTCCCACGGGAACAGAATCGTATACGGGAACTTAGAAACTGCAACACCGATATCAAAATTTTTTCCACCGATAGAATGCTTCACCATCCTAGAGTAACATAAACTTTAATTCATCCACATATTCCCACGGGAACGGGAGTCCTTACTAATATAATAAGTGTGAAAGAAGCTCTGTCTGTCCGTCGTTCTATGTTACCATCTCCCGCCCAAACTAATAAACCGATTTAAATGAAATTTTGTACAAAGATTGTTCTGAACTTAAGGACGGACATAAGCTGTATTTAATTCGAATATTCCTACGGAAACCGGTCCTCACGTGTTTTGGTTGTTTTTATCGTTGTTTTTTTTTATTCATCTTTTATTTGAGTTTTTATTTGCCATTCTTTGGTTTTTTTTTATCCTAACTAATATTATAAATGTGAAAGTCACTCTGTCTGTCCGGCTTTCTATGTTACCGTCTCCTGCTCAGACTACTGAACTGATTTAAATGAAATTTTGTACAGAGATAGTCTAGAACCTGAAGAAGGACATAGGCTATATATTTTATCCCTATATTCCCACGGGAACAGAATCGTATACGGGAACTTAGAAACTGCAACACCGATATCAAAATTTTTTCCACCGATAGAATGCTTCACCATCCTAGAGTAACATAAACTTTAATTCATCCACATATTCCCACGGGAACGGGAGTCCTTACTAATATAATAAGTGTGAAAGAAGCTCTGTCTGTCCGTCGTTCTATGTTACCATCTCCCGCCCAAACTAATAAACCGATTTAAATGAAATTTTGTACAAAGATTGTTCTGAACTTAAGGACGGACATAAGCTGTATTTAATTCGAATATTCCTACGGAAACCGGTCCTCACGTGCAAAAGTAGCTCTGTTTGTCCACCATTCTATGTTACCATCTCCCGCTCAAACTAATGAACAGATTAGAATTAATTTTTGAACAAAGATTGTTCAGAGCCTGAGGAAGAACATAGGCTTTTTGTTTTATCCCTACATTCCCACGGGAACGGGAATGTATACGGGAACTAAGAAACTTCACCATCGATTTCAAAAAATTTTCCACCGATAATATGCTACACTATCCCTAAGTAACATAAACTTTAATTCATCCACATATTCCTACGGGAAGGGAAGGCCTTACTAACATAATAAGTGTGAAAGTAGCTCTGTCTGTCCGTCGTTCTATGTAACCATCTCCCGCCCAAACTAATGAACCGATTTAAATGAAATTTTTTACAAAGATTGTTAAGAAACTGAGGAAGGACACAAGCTATATATTTTTTCCTTATAGTCCTACGGGAACAGGAACGTATACGGGAACTTTGACACTACAGCACCGATTTCAAAAATTCTTCCACCGTTGGAATGCTCCATAATCTCCGAGTAATATAAACTTTTACTCATAACCATATTCCTTACGGGAACGGTCACCACGTTTCCACGGGAACGGGAGTCTTTACTTTTATTATAGGTCCGAAGTTAAATCTGTCTGTGTATTTTACCATTGTATAGTTACCATTAAACGCCCAAACTATTGAACCTATTTATATTAATTTTGGTACAGAGACAGTCTAGAACCTGAGGATGGACATATATGCTATGCAATATGTTTTATCCCTGTATTCCCATGGGAACGGGAACTTGGAAAATACAGAACCCATTTCAAAAAATGTCTACCGTTGGAATACTACAATATTCCCAGTAATATAAATTTTAAGTCATCCTCCGGAAACGGCCCTCATATTCCCACGGGAGTGGAAGACATTAGTAACATTATAAATCCGAAATTGACTTTGTGTGTCTAAACAATTGAACCGATTTATATGAATTTTGGTACAGAGATGGTCCAGAACCCGAAAATGGACATCCTTACTAATATTACAAATCCAAAATTAACTCTGTCTGTTTGTATTTCTTTGTTACCATCTCCCGCCCAGACCACTGATCCGATTTAAATGGAATTTTATTCAGAGATAGCCCAGAGCCTGAGGAAGGTCATGGGCTTAATAAGTAATCCCTATATTTCTACGGGATCGACAACGTAAACGGGAACCTTAAAACTACTGGATCGGTGAAAGTTCTTTCACTGCGGGGTGATTTCTGTCAAATTGTCGAAAATACATTTGACCTGAGAGGAAATATCTATCTTGATCTTCAAATAAAAATTGGGAATGGCTGTTGTGAGAGGTCGATTTCGGCGCCGACTAAAGAGATAGTTAACCATATAAACTAATAAATTATGTTTGATGTATTGGGGGATGTTGTCGAATGTCTATCAATAGACAATATTATGCGCACTGAGCAAGTCACATCATACCCTAAAGAATTTCTCAATTTCTTAGAAATATTAGGAGTGGCAGCAAGCTGGTGTTCCAGTAATCCAATAATGAGTACCTAATCCAGAATTGTACATTGCTACAAATTACACATCTGGGATGCGGCACTATAAAAATTTTAATAATGACTCGACGTTATGATTCCCCGTTTTCCTTAAATTCCCACTGATTTGTCACTATAAATAAGGCTCAGACACTTTAAGTTGCAGTGTACCTAACTATTCCACGCGTACGAAGTCGCGGGCACAGCTTGTAGTTTATAAGTCTAAATATCACTTTGTTTTCATTTTACATTTTTATTTTTTGGTTTGTTTTCGTAATAAATGTGAATCACGCTATTCATTTATGAAAATTTTAGTGTTGGAATCATTTTCATTTCCGGGTGATGATGCTCACTGAAGAGTAAGAATCACGTGGGGTGTGTAAGAAGGTGGTGAGGATGCTGTGGTAGGGGTGTTGACAGTTTCTCAGATTTTATTGGGGAATTCCATATCATCGGCCGCCGGAGTTCCAGGTTGGGAGGGATACAGGCCATGCTGCACCAAGACCAGCAGCTCCTGGAGTGTGGAGGTGGTGGTTTTTTAGTGAAAGGCATGTATTTTGTGTTTTGGTCGAGGTGAGGTGCGACCGGGAAGTCAAGATCCCCCCCTACATCCGGCGAGCTAAGCCGTGCTAGCCAGCATGCCAGACTTCCCGGCGTACATTCCGTCCCTTTCCCTACCCTTCCTTTCGTCCACATCCTCTTTTCCTATCCTTCCTTTTCCTAATGTGAAATTCCCTCCGCTTACCTTTCCGGTTTGGTGATATTCCAGTGGTGTTCCGTTTCCTTGATCCCGCCAGATTCCTATCCTTACCTACCGTTTCCTTCTTCCAAAATTTCCTATCCCACCATACCTACCTCATTTATTTCCTTCCGATCGAATTTCCTATTTCCTTTCTAAAATCCAAACCGTCCTTACCACTTAATTCTCTCCTTTTGCCTCGTATCAACTCTAAACAAATGTGATGGGTGTTTTAGTTAGTTTAAATGATTTGAGAAATCTCTTAAAAATTAATATTTATTAATTTTATTATTTATTTGTTTCAGTCAATCGGAATTACAAATTCTTATAGACTACTCATTACTAAACATGGATTGTATATATAAATATATATACCTAATTAACCACCAAAGTCAAAGTCAAAACAGATCTCAAATTGGATTTAAAAATATTTTTATTATAAGAATGGTTCAAAATATCATTACCTGCATTATGAGATACTGAGCTCGCTTGTCTGAAGCAACGCGCAAACGCAATATGCTCATTGTATGAGTTCTATAAAGTTCTATAAATAAATTATTTGATCTGAAGGAATGTGATGGACAATTGATGCCAATCAAATCAAGCAAAACGTACAAACAATTTCTTAATTTAAGACATCTCGAAATATTAACAACGTGTTTCCAGACTTTGTAGGCCAAAAAGCAGGCAGCGAGCATTGTATGAAAGTCTAATAATATTCAAGCGTAAAAGATAGATCAAGTATCTAGTGAAACGTTTTTGAATTCGCTCCAACCTATTTCAATGTGTTGAATAAATCGGGATCCATATAACATTGCAATATTCTTGGGCTGATCTTACAAATATGCAAAATGCAAACGCTTAAGTGTGAAGGGATCTTTAATTTCTTTGGAATTGCGAATCACAAATCCCAACATAGAATAAGTTTTAGCTCTACACGGCACATTTCTTTTATGAACAATAAATAAAATTTACACATAACCGACGACGACAGAAAGTTAAACTTTGGCATTTTGAAATATTTTATTGCAATTTGTTTTATTTACACCAAAAAGAAACGTTTAATAAGTCTTTTTGCAGTTTTAAACAATCATATGATGTGCTATTAACCGTGTACTGCGATGCTTTCTTTCTAAGGCTGAGGTAAGCTCAGCGTGTCCAAGGTATTCTCGACGAAGCACCAGAAGTCGAGATAAAGATTCCACCAAAAATAACCAAACACGACCAACTTTTATCGTTACAATAAATTCCTTTTTATTTATCTTCTTAATAACAATAGGTTTTCTTAAATTAGCATATACAACAACAATTCTGTCTTTAGCGCAAATGCCAAAGAATAATCGGGTGGCCAAAAGCCTGTCCTCGGTACCTTCAGGAGGAAGGGAAGGAGGAATAAACACAGTAATTCTGTCCTCAGCGCAAATGCCGAAGAATAAACGGCTGGCTATAAGCCTGTCCTCGATACCTTCAGGAGGAAGGGAAGGAGGAATAAACACAGTAATTCTGTCCTCGGCGCAAATGCCGAAGAATAAACGGTTGGCTAGAAGCCTGTCCTCGGTACCTTCAGGAGGAAGGGAAAGGAGGAATAAACACAGTAATTCTGTCCTCAGCTCAAATGCCGAAGAATAAACGGGTGGCTACAAGCCTGTCCTCGATTCTCGATACCTTCAGGAGGAAGGGAAAGAGGAATAAACACAAGTATTCTTGTCCTTGGCGCAAATACCAAAGAATAAACGGGTGGCTGTCAGCCTGTCCCCCCTACACTCAGGAGGAGTGGAGAAAGGAATAAACAAAGCAGGTTCTCGCTTCTGCCTTCTGTCCAAAGCGCCAATGCAATGGAATTATCGTTGAAGCTACCTTTGCGTCGGCAGCTTCCAATGTCCGTGAGGATTCCTGACGGGAATTCACACGGAATAAACGTTTGAGCCTTCCGGGCTCTGTCCTCAGCGTACAATGCTGAAGAATAATCGGGTGGCTTTCAGCCTGTCCTCCCTACACTCAGATGGAGTGGAAAGAGGAATAAACAAAGCAGGTTCTCGCTTCTGCCTTTTGTCCAAAGCGCCAATGCAATGGAATTATCGTTGAAGCTACCTTTGCGTCGGCAGCTTCCAATGTCCGTGAGGATTCCTGACGGGAATTCACACGGAAGAAACGTTTGAGCCTTCCGGACTCTGTCCTCAGCGTACGATGCTGAAGAATAATCAAATGGCTTTCAGCCTGTCCTCCCTACACTCAGACGGAGTGGAAAGAGGAATAAACAAATTTGGATAGCTTGCGCCGTCCTTCTCAAAAATGTGGTGGGATAGTACCAAGGTACCAAATCCCAAGTTTTCAATTGAGTGGTGTACACTCTACCGAAGCGGAGCAGAAAACTTAACTTTACCTCTACCAGTTGCATCCCTATATCACCTTTTCTACAACATGTGAGTGTGAGCTCTATAAGTGAGCGAAACACATTGACTATTGTTCGTGGCGAATGCATACCCAATGTCGTGCTGATATGCCTGTGTTTGCACATAACGAGTGGGTGAATGGGCAACTTGGAAATGCGTATGTAACTTGTGTGTGTTGCTGCGTGTGCGGAGGTATTCGGTGCATTTGTTGGTTCGGTTACTCCGATATACATATATCTTGTGTATGTCACTCGAATTTTGTTGAACGAAATATCCGCACTGTGACGGTTCGTTACAGAGCCCCCTCTGTTCGCGAGACGAGAACCTTCTCGGCTAAAATAATATTAATTTTTTCATATTTAATATTTGTTTTCTTTCAAAAACAATTTCTTTTTTCGTTTTTATTTCTAAGATTCTTTTTCTTTTCAAAACTCTTTCTTTTTCAATATTTTCATATATTTTTTTCTGACTATTCATTTTTTTCCAATAATATATTAAATTCCCACTGATTTGTCACTATAAATAAGGCTCAGACACTTTAAGTTGCAGTGTACCTAACTATTCCACGCGTACGAAGTCGCGGGCACAGCTTGTAGTTTATAAGTCTAAATATCACTTTGTTTTCATTTTACATTTTTATTTTTTGGTTTGTTTTCGTAATAAATGTGAATCACGCTATTCATTTATGAAAATTTTAGTGTTGGAATCATTTTCATTTCCGGGTGATGATGCTCACTGAAGAGTAAGAATCACGTGGGGTGTGTAAGAAGGTGGTGAGGATGCTGTGGTAGGGGTGTTGACAGTTTCTCAGATTTTATTGGGGAATTCCATATCATCGGCCGCCGGAGTTCCAGGTTGGGAGGGATACAGGCCATGCTGCACCAAGACCAGCAGCTCCTGGAGTGTGGAGGTGGTGGTTTTTTAGTGAAAGGCATGTATTTTGTGTTTTGGTCGAGGTGAGGTGCGACCGGGAAGTCAAGATCCCCCCCTACATCCGGCGAGCTAAGCCGTGCTAGCCAGCATGCCAGACTTCCCGGCGTACATTCCGTCCCTTTCCCTACCCTTCCTTTCGTCCACATCCTCTTTTCCTATCCTTCCTTTTCCTAATGTGAAATTCCCTCCGCTTACCTTTCCGGTTTGGTGATATTCCAGTGGTGTTCCGTTTCCTTGATCCCGCCAGATTCCTATCCTTACCTACCGTTTCCTTCTTCCAAAATTTCCTATCCCACCATACCTACCTCATTTATTTCCTTCCGATCGAATTTCCTATTTCCTTTCTAAAATCCAAACCGTCCTTACCACTTAATTCTCTCCTTTTGCCTCGTATCAACTCTAAACAAATGTGATGGGTGTTTTAGTTAGTTTAAATGATTTGAGAAATCTCTTAAAAATTAATATTTATTAATTTTATTATTTATTTGTTTCAGTCAATCGGAATTACAAATTCTTATAGACTACTCATTACTAAACATGGATTGTATATATAAATATATATACCTAATTAACCACCAAAGTCAAAGTCAAAACAGATCTCAAATTGGATTTAAAAATATTTTTATTATAAGAATGGTTCAAAATATCATTACCTGCATTATGAGATACTGAGCTCGCTTGTCTGAAGCAACGCGCAAACGCAATATGCTCATTGTATGAGTTCTATAAAGTTCTATAAATAAATTATTTGATCTGAAGGAATGTGATGGACAATTGATGCCAATCAAATCAAGCAAAACGTACAAACAATTTCTTAATTTAAGACATCTCGAAATATTAACAACGTGTTTCCAGACTTTGTAGGCCAAAAAGCAGGCAGCGAGCATTGTATGAAAGTCTAATAATATTCAAGCGTAAAAGATAGATCAAGTATCTAGTGAAACGTTTTTGAATTCGCTCCAACCTATTTCAATGTGTTGAATAAATCGGGATCCATATAACATTGCAATATTCTTGGGCTGATCTTACAAATATGCAAAATGCAAACGCTTAAGTGTGAAGGGATCTTTAATTTCTTTGGAATTGCGAATCACAAATCCCAACATAGAATAAGTTTTAGCTCTACACGGCACATTTCTTTTATGAACAATAAATAAAATTTACACATAACCGACGACGACAGAAAGTTAAACTTTGGCATTTTGAAATATTTTATTGCAATTTGTTTTATTTACACCAAAAAGAAACGTTTAATAAGTCTTTTTGCAGTTTTAAACAATCATATGATGTGCTATTAACCGTGTACTGCGATGCTTTCTTTCTAAGGCTGAGGTAAGCTCAGCGTGTCCAAGGTATTCTCGACGAAGCACCAGAAGTCGAGATAAAGATTCCACCAAAAATAACCAAACACGACCAACTTTTATCGTTACAATAAATTCCTTTTTATTTATCTTCTTAATAACAATAGGTTTTCTTAAATTAGCATATACAACAACAATTCTGTCTTTAGCGCAAATGCCAAAGAATAATCGGGTGGCCAAAAGCCTGTCCTCGGTACCTTCAGGAGGAAGGGAAGGAGGAATAAACACAGTAATTCTGTCCTCAGCGCAAATGCCGAAGAATAAACGGCTGGCTATAAGCCTGTCCTCGATACCTTCAGGAGGAAGGGAAGGAGGAATAAACACAGTAATTCTGTCCTCGGCGCAAATGCCGAAGAATAAACGGTTGGCTAGAAGCCTGTCCTCGGTACCTTCAGGAGGAAGGGAAAGGAGGAATAAACACAGTAATTCTGTCCTCAGCTCAAATGCCGAAGAATAAACGGGTGGCTACAAGCCTGTCCTCGATTCTCGATACCTTCAGGAGGAAGGGAAAGAGGAATAAACACAAGTATTCTTGTCCTTGGCGCAAATACCAAAGAATAAACGGGTGGCTGTCAGCCTGTCCCCCCTACACTCAGGAGGAGTGGAGAAAGGAATAAACAAAGCAGGTTCTCGCTTCTGCCTTCTGTCCAAAGCGCCAATGCAATGGAATTATCGTTGAAGCTACCTTTGCGTCGGCAGCTTCCAATGTCCGTGAGGATTCCTGACGGGAATTCACACGGAATAAACGTTTGAGCCTTCCGGGCTCTGTCCTCAGCGTACAATGCTGAAGAATAATCGGGTGGCTTTCAGCCTGTCCTCCCTACACTCAGATGGAGTGGAAAGAGGAATAAACAAAGCAGGTTCTCGCTTCTGCCTTTTGTCCAAAGCGCCAATGCAATGGAATTATCGTTGAAGCTACCTTTGCGTCGGCAGCTTCCAATGTCCGTGAGGATTCCTGACGGGAATTCACACGGAAGAAACGTTTGAGCCTTCCGGACTCTGTCCTCAGCGTACGATGCTGAAGAATAATCAAATGGCTTTCAGCCTGTCCTCCCTACACTCAGACGGAGTGGAAAGAGGAATAAACAAATTTGGATAGCTTGCGCCGTCCTTCTCAAAAATGTGGTGGGATAGTACCAAGGTACCAAATCCCAAGTTTTCAATTGAGTGGTGTACACTCTACCGAAGCGGAGCAGAAAACTTAACTTTACCTCTACCAGTTGCATCCCTATATCACCTTTTCTACAACATGTGAGTGTGAGCTCTATAAGTGAGCGAAACACATTGACTATTGTTCGTGGCGAATGCATACCCAATGTCGTGCTGATATGCCTGTGTTTGCACATAACGAGTGGGTGAATGGGCAACTTGGAAATGCGTATGTAACTTGTGTGTGTTGCTGCGTGTGCGGAGGTATTCGGTGCATTTGTTGGTTCGGTTACTCCGATATACATATATCTTGTGTATGTCACTCGAATTTTGTTGAACGAAATATCCGCACTGTGACGGTTCGTTACAGAGCCCCCTCTGTTCGCGAGACGAGAACCTTCTCGGCTAAAATAATATTAATTTTTTCATATTTAATATTTGTTTTCTTTCAAAAACAATTTCTTTTTTCGTTTTTATTTCTAAGATTCTTTTTCTTTTCAAAACTCTTTCTTTTTCAATATTTTCATATATTTTTTTCTGACTATTCATTTTTTTCCAATAATATATTTTCCTTTTTTTTTTTTTTTTTTTTTTTTTTTTTTTTTTTTTTTTTTTTTTTTTTTTTTCATTTTTTTTTCTTTAAATTCATTTAATCTTTCAAATTCATTTTTTCTTTTCAATAATATATTTTCTTTTTTCTTCCTTTTTTTTTTCTTTCTTTTTTTTTTTTCTTTTTCATTTTTTTTTTCTTTAAATTCATTTAATCTTTCAAATTCATTTTTTTTTTCTTTTTATAACTAAAAATTTAGTTCGTACAACAAATTTTTTTAAAAAAAAACTATCTTCCTCTTCATCGTCTGGCCTTTCCGCGTCTCCTATTATGCGATGTCAATGACCTTGGTTTGGGTCTTATACTTCAGGCTCGCCTGTGTTCCCTTCTTATTTAATCGCACCGAAATTCTTCCCCATGGCCTGTGGATATAGAACGTCCGGTGGTGTTGTTTACCCCTTAAGGTTATGCCCTCGAAGGGGTCTTCCGGCGTCGCGGGCGTCTGGGAATACTCCCTCACGAAACTGACTGGAATCGCCTGAGGAATTTCCGATAAAGTGGCTGGTACGCCAGGCCTTTCAACTGGCGTTGGGAATCGTATTATGGCTTCGAGCCCTTGGCTGGTGAGGGGCTGTGACGGCTGGCGGTCTTGGCTGGTGGAAGGTTGCGATGGCTGGCGTGCTTGGTCGGTGCTGAGAGGCCGTTTAAAGCCCATCCTCTTTGGCTCTCCTTGGGGCACGAGCTTCTTCCTTCTCTGGAGTAAATCCTCTGCAGCTGCTCTCTGATCCCTGATCATTTTCATGCGGCTCTGAGGAGAATCAGGGGCCGTGATTGGTTTTGGTGATGGTGCTCGTCCTTGTTGGTTAATCAGTCGGAAATGCACTGGTTCCCCGGTACGTCTCGGGGTAGACATGGCCGGTCTGGTTGGGGTTCGCACCGTAGGGTCGATCTTGGGATCAACTGGTACCCGTCCTCTTCGCGTTGATGGGTTCGACTTTGACTCGCTTGATTTTGATGGTCGGTTTCTCTCCAATTGCAGCCTGTCGAATCGGGGGCTTGTCCTACCTGTAGGTTTCTTTTCCATTCTTTTTATTTTTTTTCGTCTTATACTGCTGCCTTGTTCGGTGGTTGGATGATGAGTGACCTTTTTGCGCTGGGGTATCTCTTTATTTATGTATTTTTCTGGGCATGACTGGATGTGAACTGAAGGGCATGAATTTATATTAGAGGCGTTAATAATTGTTGCTAGATTATTTTCCTCGTGTTCGCTGTGGAATCCTTTAAGATCACGTATATGACCGCGAATATTTGTTGCTCCTCTTCGTTGATTTTTACCTCTGAGAACAACAATCACCGGGGAAATGAAACGGGCGACCTCGTAAGGTCCTTCGTATCGTGGCGCAAGTTTTTCGGTGAAATAATTTGCACCAGAAGAAAGTACGTGTGATTTTTTGTAGACCTGGTCCCCGATGCTGGGTCGCCAGGCTCTTCGTCGGAGGTTATAATGCCGAGCTTGGGATTGACTGGCTTTCTGTAGATTGACCTGAACCATCTGGAACAGGGTCCGCATCCGTTCTTGTCGAGTGTTGATGTCTTCTGCAGGTGTGCTTATTGGTAGGGCGGTTCGTAATTCGTTAGGGATCCTAAGTTCGCGACCGAAATTAAGCATCGCGGGGCTGAAACCCGTCGATTCGTGTCTGCTAGAGTTTATAGCAAAGGATAGCTCTGGTAAGTATTCGTCCCAGTTGCGATGGTTATCTTGCACGTATTGAGCAATCATGGTTTTTAATACCCTATTGACTCTTTCCGTTGGGTTCTCTTGGGGCGTGTAAGGAGCGGTTAGACGTTGTTCAATCCCGAGGTCAGTTAAGAATTGTAGGAATTGATGGCTGGTGAATTGGGAGCCATTGTCCGAAAGGAAGGTCTTCGGCGTTCCAAAGCGTGTGATGATCCGTTCGCGTACGGCTTTAACGAGGGTGGCGGTGGTGGCGGTTCGGAGTGGTATGATTTCTACCCATTTTGTAAATTTGTCCATTAGGACCAGTAACATGGTATTTCCATTTAAGGACTTTGGAAGTGGTCCCATGAAATCGGCACACACGGTCTCCCAAGGTTCGTTGACTGGTGTCGTAAACATCATTCCGCTCGGTTTTTGTTGTGAAACTTTATATTGGTTGCATATATGACATTTTCGGATATATTTTCTTATGTCTCGGAACATTCCTGGCCAATAGTAGCGCTGGGTCACACGTGAAGTGGTTTTAGCTATGCCAAGGTGGCCCGCCGTGACGTCATCGTGATTCTCGAACAGAATCTTGTCTCGCTCGCTGAGAGGTACGCACATTTTCCAATCGTATTCATTCGAGTTGGCCAATGGGTGACTGGATTGGAAACGGCGGTACAATTGGTCGTTTACGGTTTTGTATTCCGGGAAATCATCGGGGCGCTTTTCTATTAAGTCTTTCTTCTTTTGTGTCCAATCTGGACCTGCTTCAATGACGGCGGCTAGCGCGTCGGCTTCCGTGATTGGTAAGGGGTCGCGTGATAACGCGTCGGCGACGACATTCATAGCCCCCTTTCGATACTGAATTTCAAAGTCGTATTGTTGTAATTCCAGCGCCCATCGCGCCAGTCTTCCGGATGGATTTTCTAGGGAATGAAGCCATTTCAGGGAGTGGTGGTCCGTGACCACTCTGAAATGGTACCCTTCGAGGTAAGGGCGCATCTTCCTTATGCCCCATAAAATTGCGAGACATTCCTTCTCAGTTGTAGCGTACTTTTGTTCGAGATCCGTTAGTGTTCGACTTGCATAGGCGATGACTTTCTCTTGGCCTTCTTCTACCTGAGAGAGTACTATGCCTAGTCCATAGTTACTAGCATCGGTTTGTAGCGTAAATGTCAGGTTGAAGTTCGGGCAGGCGAGGACTGGTGCCTCCGTCAGCTTCCTCTTAAGTAAGTCAAATGCAGCTTGGTGAGGTTCCCCCCAATGCCATTTCGCGTTCTTCTTGAGGAGGGACGTAAGCGGAGTAGTAACAGTCGAAAAGTCTTTGATAAAGCGTCTGTACCAAGAACAGATGCCAAGTATGCGGCGTAGCTCTTTTATACAGGTCGGGACGCTTAATTCTTGAACAGCTCGGATCTTCTCAGGATCGGTCTGGATTCCGTCTCTACTAACTACATGTTCAAGGAATTTCAGACTCTCGCGACAGAAGTTACATTTTTCCACGTTTATCTTCATGTTAGCTTCTCGCAGTTTCTTGAAGACCTCAGATAAGTGTTGTAAGTGCTGTTCAAAAGTTTGACTCACGATTATAATGTCGTCCAGATAGACGAAAACATGATCCATCATGTCCGCTCCAAAAACTGAGTCCATGGCTCTCTGAAATGTTGCACCTGCTGAATGCAAACCAAATGGCATTACGTTCCACTCGAAAAGTCCTCTTCCAGGCACGGTGAACGCAGTGTACGGTCGGCTTTTCGGGTCAAGAGCAATCTGCCAATAACCTTGTTTTAAATCTATCGTGGAAATAAACTTGGCGCCACGTAATTTGTCGAGTATGGCCGATATATATGGCAAGGGGTAGGCATCCTTATAAGACACCTCGTTGAGCTGTCGGAAATCAATACATAATCTCCATGATCCCTCTTTCTTCCGCACCAGCACGATTGGTGAGCTATATGGGCTCTTTGAGGGTCTGATTTTCCCTGTTTCGAGCAACGAGTCTATCTCTTCATCTATGACCTTCTGCATGGCTGGGTTCCGGGGATAATAGCGTTGCTTGAACGGTTCTTCGTTTTTTAGTCGGATCTTATGAGGGGGAACGTGAGCCATGCCTCTTAGGTCTTCAAAAGCGGGGAGTTCGGTATTGAGGAATTCCTTGAGTTTTTGATCCTGATCGTATGGTACATGTGAGATGGCAGAGCACCTTGGTTTGGGGTCGTAATACCCTGGCTTTTTACCTTCTACTATCTGATTTCCTATGTATATCTCTAACCCGGCTTGTCCTAATACGTCTATTCCGAGTAATGCGTCAGCTTCTAGGGATGGCATGTACGTAAGGTCTTCGTTGATTTGTCTCCCATTTAGTTCGAATGAAACTCTGTACTTTTCTTTCGTGGTAGCTGACGTTCCGTTTGCCATGCTTATCTTTTGATACAATTCATAGCTGGGTATTTTCAGACGGCGAAGATGTTCTCGGAATCGTTTGTTGATGTACGTTTTCGTTGAGCCGGTGTCCAGCAAGGCGTAGTAGACCTCCTCCTCAATCTTGATTGGTACATAAGGCCGTGGATCTTGGTGGGGTTCGTGGTATACTACGGCTACGTTGTCTCGCCTCCGGCATGAGCAATCCTTGGTCAAGGTACCGTCTTGCCCGCAGAAAGTGCAGAACAACCGGAACGGCTTTCGGCAATTTTCTCTACGGTGGCCTCGCTGTTTGCAGTTCCAGCAGTGAGTCTGGCGATCGTAGGCGATTTCGGGAGGAGCGGTTTGGTGTCGCATAGGGGTGGAACTCGTATTTGGTCGTGGCTGAGTTGTAGGGGTGTACCTTTCATCTTTTTTAATTGCGTCGCATTCCTCGACGAGGAGTAATAATTCGTCGACTGTCCGGAAGTCTTGACGACGCGCATATAACCTATATTCGGGTCTCAGCCCATCGAATATTCTGTCGAGATTGTCTTGTACAGTCATCCGTGGATGCTGGTGTATCAAGTACTGGGTCTTCGCGATATACTCTTTCGCGTTTTCTCTCGGCCCTTGACGTCTGTGATATATCTCGTCTTCGAGCTTAGTCAGGTATCGAGGTGGTAAGAAAAATTGGATAAAGGCTTGGTGGAAGTCTTCCCATGTCGTCAAATCCTCCAGTTTAACTCGCAACCACTCCAATGCCTTTCCTTTGAAAAACTCGGGGAGCGTGCGAAGCATATGGTCTTTCGGGATATCATAGCACGTCGTTAGTTCTGACACCCGTTTGATGAATTCCAAGGGGTTCCCAGTTCCATCGAACCTGAGACCCCATTTCCGGACAGTGTTCATCACTTCTGCCTCGTAGCTCAAAGTGTACCGACCTGATGACCGAGAGTGCGTTGGTAAATTCTGTGAGGGTCCCATATGGTTGGGGAGCTGGCCCGAGGGTCGTTCTTCCGTACGCCCCGGGGTGCTAGGTTCCTGTCTAGTCGGACCTCTACTCATAGCTGGCACAGGAAACTGGATTTCCGTATAATACGGGGCTGCCGGTACATGCGGCGTTCTTTGGTCGGTGGTCGTCTGAGTAAGTGAAACGGGGGTAATCGCAACACTACCAGTTGGATCCCCATCCTCGTTGAGGCGTTTCTCGATAGTATCTTCCCATGTCTGGCAAAGATTTTGTGTCGAGCCGTGGTCTCTCAGCTTCCTTAAATGTTGGCTGAGGCGTTTTCGTAGTATTTGTACACTACCTGTCGCATCTAATTTACGAGCTGTCAGCGTTTCAATCAGCTCAGGTTTCCTCATAAAATAAATGAATCCCAAATTTTTACATGGGTTCAAATATTGATCGTCCTGGTCCTCGGAGTCGGACATAGTGCTGATTCGGGTAGTGTCTGTTGTTGACGGTGATCGGAAACAGAAAGTTAATTGCAAAAATTCTCTCTCGTAGTTTATCTGGTCCAATAGCGGCGTTGGTTGGTATGTGGTCTCTTAGAAGGTGAGACCTTTCGAAGAATGTTGGTTTTGGTTTGGCTGTTTGGAATCTTTTATAGTCCCTGCTCGGGCGCCATTTTGCGATGCTTTCTTTCTAAGGCTGAGGTAAGCTCAGCGTGTCCAAGGTATTCTCGACGAAGCACCAGAAGTCGAGATAAAGATTCCACCAAAAATAACCAAACACGACCAACTTTTATCGTTACAATAAATTCCTTTTTATTTATCTTCTTAATAACAATAGGTTTTCTTAAATTAGCATATACAACAACAATTCTGTCTTTAGCGCAAATGCCAAAGAATAATCGGGTGGCCAAAAGCCTGTCCTCGGTACCTTCAGGAGGAAGGGAAGGAGGAATAAACACAGTAATTCTGTCCTCAGCGCAAATGCCGAAGAATAAACGGCTGGCTATAAGCCTGTCCTCGATACCTTCAGGAGGAAGGGAAGGAGGAATAAACACAGTAATTCTGTCCTCGGCGCAAATGCCGAAGAATAAACGGTTGGCTAGAAGCCTGTCCTCGGTACCTTCAGGAGGAAGGGAAAGGAGGAATAAACACAGTAATTCTGTCCTCAGCTCAAATGCCGAAGAATAAACGGGTGGCTACAAGCCTGTCCTCGATTCTCGATACCTTCAGGAGGAAGGGAAAGAGGAATAAACACAAGTATTCTTGTCCTTGGCGCAAATACCAAAGAATAAACGGGTGGCTGTCAGCCTGTCCCCCCTACACTCAGGAGGAGTGGAGAAAGGAATAAACAAAGCAGGTTCTCGCTTCTGCCTTCTGTCCAAAGCGCCAATGCAATGGAATTATCGTTGAAGCTACCTTTGCGTCGGCAGCTTCCAATGTCCGTGAGGATTCCTGACGGGAATTCACACGGAATAAACGTTTGAGCCTTCCGGGCTCTGTCCTCAGCGTACAATGCTGAAGAATAATCGGGTGGCTTTCAGCCTGTCCTCCCTACACTCAGATGGAGTGGAAAGAGGAATAAACAAAGCAGGTTCTCGCTTCTGCCTTTTGTCCAAAGCGCCAATGCAATGGAATTATCGTTGAAGCTACCTTTGCGTCGGCAGCTTCCAATGTCCGTGAGGATTCCTGACGGGAATTCACACGGAAGAAACGTTTGAGCCTTCCGGACTCTGTCCTCAGCGTACGATGCTGAAGAATAATCAAATGGCTTTCAGCCTGTCCTCCCTACACTCAGACGGAGTGGAAAGAGGAATAAACAAATTTGGATAGCTTGCGCCGTCCTTCTCAAAAATGTGGTGGGATAGTACCAAGGTACCAAATCCCAAGTTTTCAATTGAGTGGTGTACACTCTACCGAAGCGGAGCAGAAAACTTAACTTTACCTCTACCAGTTGCATCCCTATATCACCTTTTCTACAACATGTGAGTGTGAGCTCTATAAGTGAGCGAAACACATTGACTATTGTTCGTGGCGAATGCATACCCAATGTCGTGCTGATATGCCTGTGTTTGCACATAACGAGTGGGTGAATGGGCAACTTGGAAATGCGTATGTAACTTGTGTGTGTTGCTGCGTGTGCGGAGGTATTCGGTGCATTTGTTGGTTCGGTTACTCCGATATACATATATCTTGTGTATGTCACTCGAATTTTGTTGAACGAAATATCCGCACTGTGACGGTTCGTTACAGTACAGTAAATTTTTAAATCATCAGCATACATAAGACATTGGGATTGAACAAGAGCATTTGGAATATCATTAACAAGTAACAGAAATAATAATGGCCCAAGATAGCTTCCTTGAGGAACACCGGTTATATTCATGGCACGTGGTAAGCACTTATCCGTAAGAACATATTGAGTTCGACACTACTTGACTGAAAGCCATATCTTTCCAACTTGCGAATAAAAATGACGTGGTCTACTTTACCAAAAGCCTTTGAAAAGTCAGTATAAATTACATCGCAATGTGAACCAATTTTAAGGGAGCTTATCACAAAACTATAAAAAAAAATTGCGAGATTGGTGGTAGTAGATCTACCACTAAAAAAGTCGTGCTGATGTAGTAAAGTGAAATTTTTTTTAGTGAAATTATAGATTTCTTATAAATAATTTTTTTTAAACAGTCTCGGAATGATTGATATTTTATGACATTTTACATATTGGTCGATGGTTTGTTACTTCATTTTAAGATCCAGCCTTGTGAATAGGGGTAATAAATGAGCTTTTCCAACAATCTGAAAAGGAGCCTGACGAATTGATTAATTATAAATATTATAAATGTTGTTAGCTCAGCGATCTTGTCAAAAATTAATTGTATCTTGCCACTTGATACGTCTGTTGGAATTTTTGAAAATTCAACAGGGCGGCATTTAGACCTTTTTGGCATTTCATACTGGAGACATGACAATGCTTTTTTTTTATGTTGATACTATATTTTGCCACAAAAAAGAACCTCACCTCACTCTACGCACTATTGTTGGAGAGTATAGTACGTCCTCACCCCTCGGGATCCCGTCGGCCACCGATGCGATGGTGGGATGCCCCTTACGCGAATGTGCTGTCACGGCCCTCTCTACTTTATTTCGTAGCTAATTAGAGCTCTAAGAAGGGGGTCCCATTGGACGACACAACACTCAACCACTTCAATAAAAAAAAAAAGAATTTTTCTTACCAAAACAAAAAGAACCAAAAAAAAAAAACAAAACGTCGATTGCTGTGTCTTACTGGCCGCCAGCCAATTCAGATTATGGGGCTCCACCCCTGGTATATGCGTTTTTGACGTAAATACTTCAATGCACTTTTTTTTATAATTAACGCGCACATCAAGGGGTTATGACTACCCTTATAATGTTATAAAACACAGTGCTAGCATTTAGGAAAATAGGAGAGGATTTGAAAGGAGACACCGATGCACGTTGCTTTTAAACTTTTGTGAATCGTAATGCAGGGGAAATACAGAGCCAGGTAAAGCATTCCACATTCGGGTGGTGCGACTGAAATACGAATCTCTATACTTGACTGTACGACCGAAGTTGGGCTCAAGGTAAAACTGATGAACATTCCTAGCGAGGCGAGTGTTGCGGCTAAATTGTTTCAGGGGAGGAATGCAACTGGCTTCTTCACTAGAGCACTGTTTGTGAGAAAAGCGATAAAAAAGAGTGAGACAGGTAACGTTTCGACGATGTTCAAGAGAATCAATCGAGTCTACAATTGAACTGTCACCTATCAATTTTAACGCTCTATTTTGTACCCTATCAAGTAGGCGCAAAGATGTTTGAGAAGCACCTGACCAGGGAGTTATACTCCAGTTTTGGGCGGATGAAGGCCTTATAAATTGTAGCCAGATCAGAAGGGGTAAGGAACTTCCGGCATCGTCTTAAGAAACCTAAGCATTTAGCAGCGTTTTTGGTGACTTCGAATATGTGGTCATTCCAACGAAGATCATGGTTTACAAACATACCAAGTACTGACCGCTTTTCGGTTTCGTCAATGCAGGTACCATTCATGGATAATGGCAATGGGGGAATGTTAAGCTTCAACGACAAAAGACAGCATTGAGTTTTCGAAGCATTGAATTCTACTCGGTTCATAAGACCCCATGAAACAATGCTGTCAAGGTCAGAATTCAATGAGCTTATCATACGCAACCTTTCCAGTTCCACATCCGAAGAGCAGGGACGTGAATTTGGGAACGAATATGAAAAGCTGAGGGTCGAGTCGTCAACAAAACAGTTAAGCGGATTAGAAGTTTCAGACAAGAGATCATTAATGAAAATGAGGAAGAGAGTCGAAGACAAAACGGAGCCCTGGGGCACACCAGCATTTATGAAGTGGGTATCAGACTTGAAGCCATCCAATACAACTTGTATTGAACGGTCGGAAAGGTAATTTCTAATCCAACGAAGAAGAGACTCATCGATACCAAAAGCACGCATTTTCGATAAAAGAGCCTGATGCAAAACTCTATCAAATGCTTTGGAAATATCAAGCGCAATAATCTTACTTTCTCCAAAACAATGTAAAGATTGGTTCCACTTTTCGGTGAGATATGCCATCAAATCACCAGTGGACCGTTTGCTACGAAAGCCGTACTGACGGTCATTAAGAAACTTTCGTTCTTCAAGATATTTCATGAGTTGAAGGTTTATCAACGTTTCCATGACCTTGGAAAGAAGGGATGTTAGTGCAATTGGACGGTAATTGGACGGGGAGGAAGATTCGCCTTTTTTAGGGACCGGCTGGACAAATGCAGTTTTCCATCTGCTCGGAAAAATCCCAGCAGAATAGAAAAGATGGAAAAGTTTACGCAGTGGTTTTGCCAGCGTAGAAGAACACCTCTTCAGAATAACGGCGGGGATACCATCTGCACCAGCAGATTTATGTATATTGAGATCTTTGAAGACTCTCGCAATCGAGCGAGTTCGAAAAAATATCTGCTTCATCACAGAATCTACAGACTCAAGCTCAGTTGGAGCCAATACGCTATAAGGAAGTGTCGAGTTGGCAGCAAATTGAGCTGCCAGCAGCTTGGCTTTGTCGATGGAGCTGACATACGGAGAGTCATTGAAGACGAGCGTTGGGACCGATGACGTGGTCGAGTTTTTAATGTTCTTGACAAAAGACCAAAAGTTTTTACTTCCTTTTGGACACAATAGCATTTTTTGCCTTACTTTTTGATCATGCAAAAACTTAGCCTTATGTATTTGAGCATTACGGATATTTCTGGTCTGTTAATATAAATTATAATAATAATATAATAATAAATAAATAATAAATTTCGGTTTTCTTCAATAGGGTTATCTTTAAATTTTCGAAAACTACTTTCTCGATCCCTAATCGCCTCTTTACAGCTTAAATCGAACCACGAATTTTTTTGGGGATGATGCTTTTTGTTCTGTGAGGAAGAAAATTTCTCATGCCGTTGAGAATAACGTTAGATATCATATCAGCTGATGCATCAACCGTCGAGAAAGCACAACGATCAATTAAAACTTCGAAAGAAATTATTCAGGCCGGAGGCCGTCCCAATTGGCTTTCTCATATTGCCACATAGTTCTTTTAGGGACTTTATCTTTTTTTACCGTGACGGAAAACGAAAAATCTACCGATATGTCACAATGGTCTGATGTGCCTAAAGGAGATGATACTACTACCCTGTATTTTTCTGGATGAGAAGTAAGAAATAGGTCAAGAGTGTTGGCCGCATGGCCTTCAATATCTGGAACCCGAGTGGGCTCATCAACAAGTTGAGTTAATTGGTTTAACTCAGCAAAGATCTCAACATATTTTCCTTCGGGTGTTGTCTGGCCAGAATGTCGAAGCCAACCTGAATTATGTACATTGAAATCGCCCGCAATTGCGATTTCAGTGTGAGGATATAGGGAAACAATTCTTACTATAGAGTCAGATAGCGCATCAAACTCGTTAGAGGTTGAATTGCTATCTAAATTGAGGCTTCTATACATGAAACAATAATGAATGATTTGCTTACGGACGGTGAATTTTAACCACATGAAATTAAAGTTCGTATTGGAACAGAGGCCGTATTGTGGTAGAACCTGGTAAGCAATATCATTCCGAACGTATACGGCGAGGCCGTGAGATGAAAAGAATAATGGCACTAAGCGATATCCAGGCAGGTTGAACGTTGAACTCTGAGGGATCAGAATCAACACCCACCTGTGTTTTACTCAGTGCCAAAACAGCTGGCCTGCATTTTGCAGTGTGAGCGTACACAGCAAAGAAATTCGATCTTAGCCCCCGAATGTTGCTAAAATCGACCCGAAATCTACCCGACATTACAATTCACAAAAACACATAAAACAAAATATCAACCGTAGACTCTAACTAAGTGTATGTCCTTTTAGAAAACAAAATCAAATTACTAGCGGTGTTATGCCCAGCCAGCAACTTGACTTTAGTTCAGAAACGGGATCAACACCGTTGATTGACTATCCGCCTAACAAACGCACAGTCTCATTGACTGCACACACTGCCCAGATAAGATAAGAGACTATCAAATCAGAGAAATGTGTGCAGTCACTGGGACTGCGAAAGTGATGTAGGGGAGGAGACGATGGAGAGGTAACGCACTTAGTGTTTGGGCTATTGGATAGACATGGGCTTTTTTTTTCACTTTCACAGCACTGATTTTTTATGGCACTGGAATTTTTTTTTTTCGTTTTCGCGGCGCGGCTGGAGAGATTTGTGATTATTGTATTGAATATACATATGTACATATTGTTTTGGTTGGATTTTTTGTTTAATTGTTTATTTTTTTTATTTTTTTTTATTTTATTTTGGTAATTTGGGTGGTAGGAGGTGGCACAGTTCGCGAATTACTAGGGCACCAAGCGCGGTGCGTGTGGCTACGGTGAATGGCAGATCGCCACCCACTATTATGGGGGTTTATTGCAGTTCTAATCGTTTCTTGTCTTCGTTTTCTTTTGTTGTTTTTAACGTGGTTAAACTCGTTCTTCTTAATGGTTTGCATTGTTTTTCAACCATTTTTGTGATCATATCACTTTCATTACCATTAAGCCCCGCCACATATTTTATGTATTTTAACTCCTCGTAGTTATGTGCATTCATCGAAACTGTGCATAACCTAAATACCGTACTGTTGAACGCTGCTCTTTAACATTGGATAAGGACAAAACGAATCCTTTAGTATAAACTTTGGGATGTTTAAAGGTTTCCTATAAACTGAAAAATCCACCTTGTTTTCGCTTGTTTCTCGTGATGAGAATGTCCAAAAACGGCAATTTTCCATCTTTTTCAATCTCTGCAGTAAATTGTAGAGCCATTTCGAATTCAAAAATTCCACAAATGGCGGAACTTTGTTGGGATCTATGCACGAAAAATTATCATCTACATATCTGTACCACACTGCTGGCATCTTTCCTTCTTCTTCGATTGTGTTCTCGAATGTAGACATAAACATATTCGCCAAGAACGGAGATAATGAATGTCCCATTGTTGTACCTTCAGTTATCTGATAGAACTTATTTAAGAACTGGCAACGATTATATTTCATACATAAGCTTGCAGCATCATGGTAAATCTTTTTCTTTTGTTCGTTGTCTTCTCGTACATTGAGCCATTTTTTAAAAAAAAACCTAGGAAATAACGCCACTTCGTCAAATGAAACTGGAACTTCATTGTCTCTTAGCTTAATATTTTGAACTTTGTCTAAAAATTCAGGGGTGTTGATTACGCTTCTGCTTTTTATTTGTTCATACTTTTTGAGCTCAGACAATAACCATTTTGAAATTTTCTCAGTGATCAACATTTGAAATAACGGATTTTTATGAATCCAGAGATTGTTTCTGTCAAGTTTGAACCCCATATTCTCAAGAAAGCGGAAGAACAAGAAAGGGAACCTTAGAACTATAGATACTGCGCCGGGCGACTCAGTTTGTAAATAAATAAAACTAAAAGCAATTAAAAAAGTGTGCATTTCACAGAAATTCATTTATTGACTAAAAATCAATTTATAATAGCAATTTAACGATATAACAACAAAACAAACGAATTAAAAGCATTTATAGGAAATAATATTATAATAGGCGTGTTTTTTTTTAAGCTAGTACCTATATAGTACAGCATTCGAGTTAAAAAAAAACGATCTGTCCACAGTATTTCCAGTTCTATTTTCAGCAACAAGATGGAGCTCAACGTCAAAGCTTGCTGCTACTTTTCAAAGCTCTCTGTGAAATTCAAGATGAAACAAAATCAAATTCATACTGGTTTGTTTCGTTAATTGTTCTATCAAATGAATAACGATACAAAGCCAGGTATGAATTTGTATTTTTTTTTCTTATTTTTCATACATCAGATTCTCTCTTACAGCTCTTTTTACTATTTTTGGAGGCATCGTCCAGCATTGAAGAAAGCTCTATGTCAAAGTCAGCTGTTTTGTTGAAAAAAAAACTTTCGGGCATGTTCGGGGAGTATGTAAAAAGATATTAAAAACTAATCTTTGATGAAATTTTCCATTGGCAAACAGAATCAATTAATTTTTTATCCAAACCTGTAAAGCAATTTTACACTATTGACCAGTCTTTTTGATAGGTTTAGAAAGAAAATAAGTTGATTCTATTTACAAAACCGTGAAATTGAACTTTAATATTACCGCACAAATAAACACAACCCAGATTAAATTAGGTTGAAACACGTACTGCTAGTCCCAAACTTGAATTTCTATTGAAGAATGTTTAATTTTCATACATATGTATATCTTTCCCTTTTGACCATTTTTTACTGCTTTGTTTGTTTGTTTGATTTGTTTTTTTTTTTATTGCATTGGGCTATATTTTTTAGTCAAATAATTCTATGAGAAAAGCTATTAGCTTCAGCAAAAAAGAACTAGTGCAAAATCCTGTATTATATTCACCACCAGGTAAAAAACAGGGTGAAAATTCAATATGAATATAGTTTTTATTTCTTTAATTTTTAATCGAGAGAAAATTTTTCTTTGCAAATACCACATTTTTTTTTTTTGAACACGTCCTTTCGAAAAAGCTTTGATGAACTGAAATCATTGGTGGTGCCATCTTATTTTAAAAGCTAGAAACTATCAATCCACAGCAATACCATCCCTGTTTTTACTGAGGAAAATTACGACAGTAAAATGATTTGTTGTTGTTCCCCAAGGGAAATTTTTACTGTACTATATACTAGCATAAAAAAACACGCCTAATATAGTATTTGGTAAGAAAAAGGGCCCACGTTCTTTGTTTGTATTAGTTAAAAAAAATTCATTAATTGGAATTTAAAGTCCAACTCGCCCGTGATTTTATGAAGCCCATTTCTTGACGACCTCACTAGGCTAAATATTATCAACACTATCCTTTGAGGAATAAAGAAAAGCATTAATGAATTTATCCTATAATAATTAAGAACTATTTTAAATGCTCGCTCACAAGAAGCCGACGACATATTAGCAGTAGCAAACTAGTTTGAAGGCTAACGGAATCACATCTCTTGAATTAAATACCTCTTTGATAATATCGTCAAAAATTGAGCAATTCTCACAAGTAAAGAGAAGAATTTGCAGTTCCATTAAGAAGCATTTAACTAATTCTTTGGTGGCAAACACTCTAGAAGCGGGCACTTTGAAAATTTTTAAGAATTGAATGTCATCATCGTTCATTTCTTGAAATAATTCCAATATGCTTCAAATCAGTAATGAAGCATCAAAAACGTTTAACTCTTCCGCCTATAAATTTTCGGACAAATTTTTAACTTTAAACATGGCATTTTTACCAAAACATAACGAACTAATAAAATCAAAATCTAAGATTTTTTTCAAAAGTCCAGAACCAGGTACAACTTTTGATGTAGAAAGAACTATCATCGCTTTTTATTCCTTCTACAGCACTTACAATGCCTTCAAAAGATCAAAGTTCTCGCAACATCGACTAAAATTTGCAGCACTTTTAAATGATACGCATTTTCTTGTTCTTCTTGAATGCTTTGTTGTCTTTGAGCTTTGTCCAGCAAAACATTGACGTGAGCTCTTCCATTAACAAAATTGCAATAATCAAGTAAAGCCGCCTTATGCGATTCAGAAGTGAAATGTTGAACCAATTTTCCTTTTTTTTGTGTACCCCGACTCTTCATTTTATGGCACTGACGAACACCCACCGATACCCATTCCGGATTAGCAAATTGTCTTTGAATTCCTTCTGAGAATAAAATGCAAGGAAAGCAAAATGCAGAATCTTTGTTAGGACTGTATTCCAAAAAGAATAGTTTAGTTAAGTTTAGTTTATTAAGTATTTATAAGCTAACACATTAAGATAAATCTTATTAAATAGTGATAGTTGCTGTAAATGATGTACTTTTCAAAAAAGAATATTACGTTAAATCCAATTATATAAAATAAATTTTAAATAACAAAGTAGGTACATATCTATGCGTTTAATAAATTAATACATTACAAAAAATTTAAAAAAATTAAAGCGAAAAAAAAGAAATAGAAGAAAGAGAGAGTAATATAAGATAAAAGAAGATCAAGGCAAAGGAGGAGAGACTAAATTAAAATTAATTAAATTAGGCTGACGACTGAAACTAGTTGCTTTGGTTGTTTAAGTAAACAAATAATTCTTTGTGAAACTTTTCCATGTTGTTGTTTTTCCTCAAATTAGAGGGAAGTGAGTTCCAAAGACGGATTGCGGTGATGAAAAATTGTCTTTAAGATGTTAGACAATTAAATCTGGGAAGAATAATTGTGATCGAACGGTTTGATTCCGCGAAGCGAAGAATTTCGTAAAGATACTGTGGCTTATGCGATTGCATAATATTGTAAAGCATTTTTACTGTGCGAAAATTTAGATAGTTTTCAAACGACATATTAAGAAGCCTCATACTTAAATGCGAGACATGATCATATTTTCAATGTAACGAATAGTGCTGTTGAATGCGACTTTTAATTTTGCTCTGCAAGAGGAATCACAATTGAGAAATATTTCACAGCCATGAGTAAGCACTGGTATGATGAGGGTCTTTGCAAGCATTATTCGTGTATTAATTGGTGTGAATTGTTGAAATTGCCATAGAGTACGGAGAACTCCATACACTTTTCCGACAATTGAATAAATATGGTTGTTCCAAGTCAGTGTTCTGTTAAAGACAATCCCTAAGTTCCTCGCAGTGTTAACAAACTCTAATGCAGTATTGTTTAATAAAACTGATGGGAAGTATGTTAAATCTAGAGCTTTTTTTGATATAACAAGACATTTGCATTTAGTAGGATTTAGATTCAAACCGTTACTTATCGACCAGTCAGAGATCAAACCAAGCTGCTCATTAATTGTGATGACGCAATCCTCTATCAGCCCGAGTGAACAACTTTTATAAATTTGGATATCATCGGCGTAAAAATGTCTAGATGTTTGGGTGATAATAGACGCGATTTCATTAATGTATAATGAGAAGAGCAGTGGTGACAATATTGATCCTTTGGGGGACACCACGTGGCACTTTTGGCTTTGAGAAAGATAGGATTTATTTCGTCCACTCCGACTGCATTGGATTTTATTGAGAGAACACTTTCTAAAACATCGAGTTGACTTACCCCAGAAAAACAAAAAGATGAGAACGAAAAGTTTTCAATAGAAACCTCGTTACCAATAAAAGGGGTGATGTTAATAGGTGTTACGAACTTTTTGTTTAGTTCATCACCATTAATATTGGAATGCGACTGAGGTTTTTGTCTACCAAGTCCAAGTTCACGCAATTTTTTCTAGAGATTCCCACTACCTATTTTAGTATTGAGATGACTTGAGTAATATTGAGTTTTTGATACTCTTATCTATATCACCACCCTGTTTCGTAGCACTCTGTATACTTCATATAGTTCTACGACCCTAGAACGAACCCACCGCCTGTATGCTTGATCCCGTTGATTAATTAAATTTTTAATTGTATTTAAAAACCAGGGTTTTGAATCTTTGCGGTTTTTATTGACTTTTAATGGGACGTGTTGGTTGTAGAGGTTTAGAATTTCTGTGTTTAAGAACTTCACCTGGTCATTTGGTGTCGGCATTACGAAAATATTTTCCCATGGTATGGAACGAATGTCCGTTTCGAGAGAAAAACTATTAATATTTTTGAAGTCTCGTTTATAAGACAGACGACTATTGGGTCTAGGCATGGTTTGGAAGTCATAAGTGAGGAAAATAAGGTCATGGCGTGAGAAAGTTGGAGCGTTAAGCTGGTTGTAGAACAAGACTTGATCGTTACTGTTCACAAGAAAAATTAGATATCTTAGGGTACTTGCCGTCTGACTGTGATGTGTAGGCTCAGTAGAGTTTAAAAGATGAAGGTCGAAGGAATTCATTTGCCCGCTAAAGCTACTATCGGCTAAAATGTTGTTATTTAAGTCACCACAGATTATTAAATTTGGTGAAGTTGTATTAATTTCATCAATGATGCTGTAGAATGGTTCCAGGTCAACATATCTGTTGGGTCTGTAGACTACCCCCAGAAGAATGTTGCTTTCAACACCAAATATTTCTACAAACAAATATTCATAGGAAGATTCCGCTGGGGAGTAACAAACCTTTCTACAAGTTAATCCTTCTTTGATGAAAAGCGCAACCCCACCACCACGACTACATCTATCGGCACGAAAGAGAATGTAGCCATTCAATTTATAAAAGGCGTCTTCAATGTAAGAAAAAACCATGTTTCAAAGATGCAAATCGCATCTATATCCGATTTTTCAAACAAAAAGCGAAATTCATCGATCCTAGGAGCCAAACTTTGGGCATAGATGTGGACAATTTTAAGTCCCACAACTTGTTTGCAGATAATTTTAAGCATGATTTTTAATAAAACATCCCCACTGTTCGCTCCGGAACCCAAGTTACTTTCACTCAACTCTGTGCCGGTGAACTTTCATACGAGAAAAAAACAACATACAATCAATGCTACTATCAGACACAAAGCAACCACTTTTACAACAACTAGAAGTCATAATAAATTTATAATACAGTCAAACCTGGATAAGTGAGAACTGGATAAGTGAGAAAACTCTATAAGTGAGAGTAATAGCCAGGACCCGACATTTTAAGCTCCCAAAACCTCTATTAGCGAGAAACAGAAACCTCTGTAAGAGAGAGTTGTTTTTCCCTCATTGACCTCCGTAAGTGAGACTGCTACTTATCTATACCTCTCTAAGCGACAGTCGACCATACAAATTTAACATCTGCTATTTTATGACTCGTTCTTAACTTTCATGGAACTTTCTACCATTGTTTTGGTATTGTTTTCTCGTCAATTTTGTACCCATTCTATTTCGTCGAACTAAAAAAATTTTATTATTTTATCGCATTCTTTTCGAATGGACACGTGTCCCTGTGTTGATGTAATTTTATCATTATTAAATACTAACTACATTTGTTCTTGCTGTCACTTGTTATTGCTGTATACTTCTATAAGTGAGAAACGCAACCCATGTACCTTAATTAGCGAGAAACTCGGGTTAGTGAGAAACCTCTATGAGCGAGAATGAGATTGTGCTCCCTTGAACTCTCGCTTATCCAGATTTGACTGTATATTAAAAAAAGATTATAGTAAGAGAAAGAGGAAAAAAAGAAAAGCAAAGGAAAAGAGATTAGTAGATATAAAACTAACGATGTACTGGTGCACTTAGGTTTCATTTTAAAGGTGGGCTTCTTCATCATATTCATTCGTCGTCGCTTCGGCGGTTAGTGCATTCAAAATCGCATTGGTGTTTATGGGAATGCTCTCTGAATCTGCGCTCTTTTTTGCGAATATTAAACCAGACCGTGTAAAAACGCTGTAGAGTGACCCATTCTGTTTCAATCGCATTGCCTGTCTTAAATAAGAGCGATTTGTTGGCGTCAAGCGTCAAGCTCGCATGCAAGTAAAGTTTCTGTTGTCTCTTCCTTGCACGTTAAAACCTATGTCTGTCAAATTTAGCTGCCTTTTTTTCATTTTGTGGAAATTGGCAATACATTTTAGAACCTTGTTTCTTTCGTTTGGAGTTCTAAATTTGAGGACAATGGGAGAGTTATGCACAGAATTGTTGTTTCCCTTCTTTATTCTAAATACAGCTTGCAGAGGAGGGGGGTCACACTGAATGACGTTACATATGTTGTTGACTATGGATGTGATGTTTTCATTTTGAAGTTCTGGGATGCCAAGAAGAACGGCGTCGGCGGAGACTTCTCTTCGTTCATATAGGTCACATCTCTTTTGTAGGTCTGCTACTTCTTCATTGACCATTAAAGGCCCCGGCCCATAGAACGCGGTGCGTGCGTGCGGCACCGCTTCCAACTGACAGCTCGATTAAATACACACGTTCACCGCGAGCAACGCGCCGAACGCGCCGAGTAGCCGAACTTCTATTTTGCCGCGGCTCTCACGCGGTGACAGAAGAGAGACATGCGCAGTCACAACCAATTTAAAGTTTTCTCTTATATGGAAAAAGTGACAATGGGCGCGTTCAAGAACCTATCGGATACCTATCTCGGATAGCCGTATCTTAGATACCTTTTTGAACGATCGACAACAGACAACAGCTGTGAAATATTAAAATTCGACTTTTGAAAACAGAAAAACATTCAAAATATCATTGCTAGACGATTATAACTTATTTTTTTCGATTTCCCACACCTAAACAACAACAACAAGCTATCCGGCATCCGGATACGATTCTTGAACGCCCCCATTTTGTCTAATTTTATCTGTCAAAACACCGCAACGGATTCTATGGGTCACCCCTATCAGTTGCGCGCGGCAAAACCCACCGCATCAGTTGCCGCGCCGCTTCTACCGCACGCACCGTGTTCTATGGGCCGGGGCCTTAAATGAGATTTTAGGCGTGTTTCCAGTGTTTTTACTCGAGCTTTGAGGGCATCCACAGCTGCGTTGGCTTCGTTGATATGGGCAGATAGGTTGTTTTCGATGGTGTTTATTTGTTGGAGAAAATCGGTTCGCAGGTCTTTCATTTCTGCTGTGATGCGATTTACGATGTCATCAGTTATGCTCTTTACATTGTATATACATTATATATAGTTTCTATATACAATGCTCTTTATCAATTTTTCCATGTCTAAATCGTTGTTTTTAAGAGCCGAGGCTAGAGTTGTAGATGCAGCTAGTTTTTATGTGAGTGTTGTAGTCGTTCAATGTGTGTATTGTCTACTGTGTGTGCTCTTGGCAATCTTCGTTTCTCTTTTCCCGTGCGGCGCTCGAAAACCGACTCATTACTTGGTACATTTCTATGAAATATCTTTTGTTTCACGCGTCAGGCATATTACTCGTATCTCATACAAGTTATATTAGCAGTCCTCGTGCGCTCGCCGAAGCGCACGAGATTTTATCTTTGCAGGAAAATAAGTCTTAATAGTTTAGTAAAGCGCTCAAACTGTTTCACATAATTTGAAATTTAATTTTTTATACGTTTTTGTATGTTTAAAAAATAAATATTAAAATGGTAATTTAAAAAGATGAAGTTATGTATTGTAATTTTTTAATCTTTTGAATTGGTGGTTCAGCGCACGAGCGCACTTAAGGTACAGCCGCCACTGCGCGGAAGGTAGGCCAAACTTTATAATAACCGAAAAAAGGAGTAATCGAAATTTTAGGCAGAGTAATATTTTTCGAAGACGAACCGAACGAATTGATTTTCTTAAGAAACGCGGATTGTTGCTCTGTTAGTTGCTCATATAATGATGATTGTTTTTGAGCATTCTGCCTATCACGAATACATTTTGTCATTCTAGCAGTCGCAGTAAAATATTTTTCTTCATACTGCTCAAATTCCTGCTCATGCTTCGCAATTTCGTCTGCGTCGTCTTCTACTCCTTCCAAACAAGAAGCATGATAGCATGCATACTCCTTCATGTAATTTCTAATTTAGATAATCTTACCTCAATCATCTCAATATCTACCCCCTCATCGATTGACTCACAAAAAACGGCTGCACGAGTAATCGAAGCCTTAGCATGGCCTCGCATTTGCTGAGAACTCATTATAATTCAATTAAATCGACTGCACAAAAAAAATCAATCGAAAACCCAGTGTTTTATATGTCGCTCTAACTCAAACCACAAATCTTTGATTAATTATAAACCGATCTTATAATTTAAAGACAACGTGCTAGAGTCGATTGTAGTTTTTCGCGATTACAACCACGTATTTTGAGCGAGCACATGAATTACTTTGTTCATAAACTACTCGATTTTCCGATTTCGCACAGGTTCGTTCTTTTTTTTTTTTTTATAAATTCGGCTAGACAAAGGACCAATGTTTAGTTTTAAATCAGCAAATAATAATTTTCCCGTACAGCAGCTCTTGTCTAATAATGCAAAACCAATTCCACAAATCTTTTCATTTCATTTCATTTCATTTTTATTCATTCCAACTTAAAGTTAAAGCTTAACAATTTAAATATTAGTAATAAATAATTAAGTACATCAAGTGGAAGAAATAATCATTCAGTAACTATTTAAAGTTAGTGTTGAATGATTCATAAAAATTAAAATTTTAAGAATTCACGGGACTGTAGTGGGGTAGAAAAATATATAAGAAAAGAAATAAGAGAGAAAAGCAATTAAAAAAGGATTACATCATTTAGAATATGAATGCAAAATTAAGCTACTCGAGAAAATATTTTTAAGACACACATCGAAAAATTGATTCAATACTTATATAGTCGATATTAAATAACCATTGTTTGACCTTATTGAGAAATGAATGGAAATTGGAAGTTTGTCTTACAGCAATCGGTAGTTTATTAAAACATTTAGGACCAGTAATGGTAAAAAACGACAAAATTTGGTTTTATGAGCAACTGGGACAGTAACTAACGCTTGATTGTTTACACGTAAGTTATAACAAACGGAGTTCCTATTTATAGTGTTTCCACTTTGTTTGAAGAATTCTCTAAGAACTTAAAAATATAGAGATGCCTTAATGGAAGAATTCTCAATTCTCTAAAAAGCGGCCAACAGTGTGCAAAGCGATTTCTACCACAAATGATTCTTATTAAAAATTTTTGAGCTTTGAATAAGGAATCAAAAGTATTCTCATATGAACCTCCCCAAGCAGTTATACCATACTGCAGTTTGGAGTTAGCAAGCGCGTAGTAAAACATAGATAGTACCTTACGAGAACAATACGGTCTGAGAAGGAACATTTTTCTTGCGACCAGTAACAAACCAGATTTAATTGTTTGTACATGAGAGATCCAATTCAAATTAAAGTCAATTGTTACCCCCAAATATTTAAATTCCTTTACTGAATCTATTATAAAACATTTATTCGAGCATCGATAATTATCATCAAAGTTTTTGATACCACAGGTATGCAAAGGTAAACAAAATCTATCACAGTCGTGAGAATGAAAAATTATGTTAAAATCAATTAGATCACTTCCTTTCATTTTGAAAGCCATTAATTTAGTTTTCTCACTAACAATCAGCTTGTGAAAAGCAAACCATTGCCTTAGTTTCTGCAGATCTTCCTCGATATTAACTATGCAGTCTACCAAAGTGTTTTCATTATATGTATGCAAAAGCTATATCATCCGCAAATGCTGTGGGTAGTCCATTGAAGGTTTGATCGAAAAGTGAATTAATATAAATTAAAAACAAAAGTGGACCAAGGACAGAACCTTGTGGAACACCATTCAATATTGTCAGTGAACTGCTAAAATTTTCATTGATTTTAACAATTTGCTTTCTACCTTTGAGATAAGAGCAGAACCATTTATAAACATCACCTCTGAAGCCAGAGTTATAC
This sequence comes from Melanostoma mellinum, assembly GCA_914767635.1. Classification (NCBI taxonomy): domain Eukaryota; kingdom Metazoa; phylum Arthropoda; class Insecta; order Diptera; family Syrphidae; genus Melanostoma; species Melanostoma mellinum. The sequence continues at coordinate 79,975,227 of OU612059.1, read as the reverse complement.
AGTTTATCTAGAAGCAAATTGTGATCTACTAAATCAAATGCTTTTGACATATCTATGAGAAGCGCCATGGTAGATTTTGAGTTATTAAACCCTTCATATAATGTGGTACATAATTTAAGTATAGCATCTTCTGTAGACTTACCAGATCGAAAGCCAAACTGATTGTTGGAGAAAAAATTCTGACCATCCAAAAAAGAAATCATTCGACATTTCACAATTTTTTCAAAAAGTTTTGAAAAAGTCGGAAGTAGAGAAATAGGTCTGTAGTTTTGAACATCTTTACGATTTCCTTTTTTATATAGCGGTATAACTTCTGCACATTTTAATGCCTGTGGAAAGCATCCCTTGCTTATACAATAGTTATACGAGTAACACAAAATGTCACTTATATTGAAAGCAATTTTTTTTAAAAGCATATTTGTAACTCCGTCGCTAGTACACGAACTTTTATTTTTTAAAGACATTATAAGTTTAAATATTTCTTCCGAAGTGATTGTATTAAAAACAAAACTGTTCATTGACCTGCTATCTGCATTGAGTGGTGAAATATTGTTGCACTGGCAAGAGTAATTAGACTCAGTAGAGGGCTTGAGGCTCTCTGAAACTTCAATGAAGTATTCGTTAAATTTGTTTGCTATGCTGCCTGAATCAGATAAAATAACATCATCTACTACCAAAGCATCAATAGGTTTTGGCTGACGATTTTTTCCTAAAATATTGTCCACAATTCTCCATTCTTCCTTGCTATTACCTTTGGCACAATTCATCTTATTGATATAAAAACAATCGCGTGTATCAATGATTTCTTTGTTTAAAGCCTTACACATTTTTTTTATAGTATTCCTTTAGTCTCAAGTTTGAAGATTGCTTAGCGCACTGAATTCCTATTTTCTTTTTCTTTTCTATTTTTTTTAATAAAACTTTTGTCATCCATGGTTTAATTGTTTTGACATTTTTACCATTTGTATCAGGTATGGACACAGAAGTGCAGTCATCGACGTGTTTCCTTAAAATAGATAAAAAAACGTCATATGCAACCGAAGGATCGTCTTCAGAGAAGACGGGTTCCCAAAACTCGTATTTTAAACACTCATTTAACATGCTATAATTTATACGAAGGCTGTCACCTAAGGACGGAGAAACATTAGCAGGTATTAGTGTGCTTTCAATGTTTAAAGTAACCATATGATGATCAGTCAGTTTATAGTCATAAACATGACCATGAAAACAAACTTGATTATTTTTGTGCATTCGCATGAAAATATGATCAATGCAGGTCGACGTTGAATTAGTTACCCGAGCTGGTTCATTGATAATACTTTTGAGACCATATGAAGCCATTAATAATAGATAGCTCTCAGTGTCTCTATCAGACTCATTTAAAATGTCAAAATTAATGTCACCTAGCACAATTAAGTTTTTAGCTTTTGTTTCACACAAAATTGAATTGAGTTCTTCGATGAAGACACTTTTACAATATTCATGCAATCTGTAAATGCATAGTATCACATAGGTTTCATTAGCATATGCAATAGACAACTTCACTATATCGGCACTGGGAATGTTAATCAATGAACAATCACACATAAAACCAAACTTGACATAAACTGCTACGCCACCGGCTGCGTAAGAATCATTGCATTTTCCATAAAGTATATAACCCGGAATATTATAAAAATCTAACTCATTTTGGTAAATCCAAATCTCACTTAAAACAATTATAGTAGGTAGATTCACGAAACTTTCGATGTGTGCTAACAATGTTTGAAATTTTTTTCTTAGACTACGAATATTCTGATGTAAACAAAAGGTTTCAAAATCATTTATAGAAGAGGAAAGAGAGGGGGTGATTTGTGTTTTGTTAGGACAGATGATAGAACTAATCATGCTAGCCGAATTCATAGCTTATCAAGGTCAGCAATATTGTTAATTTTTATTGAAATATCACCTTCCTTCTTTCGCATAAACACCGTACCCAGTGGCGTAGCGTGCCTTGTCGGGGCCCCGTATAAAAATTTTTTTGGAGGCCCTTATATGCAGGTAAAAATTTTTCACAAAAGAAAAAAAAAATATTGTGAGAAGAAATATTTATTTATCACATAATTTACATATTTTACAAATAAAAACTAATTTTAAATATTCACTCTCCTGGCCTTTTTTTCGGCAAACTGATTTATGAAATCATTTATGGCTGATGATGATTTTAGTTTTTCTAAAGTTTCTGCCTCTATGGACAATAGTGAAATGTCTGACAGCCGTTCTTGTCCCATAGAAGTTCTTAAATAATTTTTTATTAGTTTTAATTTTGAAAAACTTCTTTCTGCCGTTGCGGTTGTAACTGGAAGCGTCAAGAATAAAAAGCATGCTGTGATTATCTCGGGAAAACTGGATGCAAGACTATTGAATTTTACTAGCAATAATTCAATGAGTTCTTTAATGGAATAAATTTTTTTAATTTCAGAATTTAAGCATGTTTTTAGAGCCTTTAATTGGTCACAAAGATTAAGTGAGATGTCTTTACTGTATTTAGCAGCCAGTTTTCCGGAAGCGTTTAATATCTCTTCGCTTGAAGAAGACAGGAGTTTCTCCGGTTGTAATATTTCGAATATACTACTCAGATTGCAAAGGCTCTGAAATCTTTCTTTAGTTTGAGAAATTAATATATCTAAACAGCAATAGTATACATTGACTTTGAAATAGGTTTCCGGGTCGAAAATTCTCTCATCTTGTGATAACTCATCAAAAAAACGCTTCGTTATCTTTCGCCTACTGTTTTTAAAAACAGTTGTTACTCCCCACTCTTTTGCTAAATCTTTGGATTCATTTAGCAAACTATTAAATGAATTCTGATTTCTTAATTGGCACAGTCTATTTAAAAGATTACTTAATACTAGATTTCTGTAAGTCATTATTTTCATGCTGTAGAGCTTTAGAAACAGGATTAATAATTTCAAATAGTGAAGAAAAAAATGTAACGAGCACTAAGAAATCAAAGCTCTCTAAAATATTAATTATACTTTTACATTCTTCACGTTCATCTTTTTTACTTGAAATTAAATTTAGTTGGTTGGTTTTCATGATTAGTAAAAAAATTTTTCTTTACTGCTAATAAAGCGTCGTTCCTAGAAGACCATCTGATAGGACATACCTTTTTAAGGGTAATCAAATATTTTTCAGACGAATCGTCACTTAGCATAGCCCAGCGTTTTATACTATTGCCAAAAAAAGTATATATTTTTTCTAAATTATCGAAAAAAGTCGATACTTCACGAACATGTCTCGCAGCATCATTCAAAACCAAGTTTAAAGCGTGCGCAGCACAATGAACATAATCGGCATTTGGAGCATGCTCTTTTATAAGGGTTTGTAATCCTCCATACACACCCGACATAACATTTGCTCCATCGTATCCCTGTCCTCTACATTTAGTCAAATCAATTTCATATTTTTTAGTCAGATTTAAAATGTCAGTTTTCAGGCCTGCAGCACTGCAATCGGTTACTGCTATAAATCCTAAAAAGGACTCACAGATTTTTATTTCCTTAGGCACATTATCATCATTTTCTGTAACCGAGATATATCGAAAAACTACAGATAGTTGGTCAATTTTTGACAAGTCTTGTGTTGTATCCAGAATTAATGTCAGAAATGGAGCTTTTTTAATTTCTGAGATAATATTGCTCCTGACGGTGGTACCAAGCAAACTAATAATTTCGTTTTGAATCGTAGGGCTTAAATAATTTATTTCACCTTTCGGTTTTAGAAGAAGTTCTTTTAAAGTTGCATCATAGTTAGATAGCAGACGTGAAATTGCCATAAAATTGCCAGAATCAGAATCATGCCCCCTCAAAGGTAGATTACAAGATACTAAAGTAATTATAACATTAATTATACGATGCAGTACATCTCTCCAGAATGTAGTTTTACTAAGGGGTAAAAGTAAGTAAAACGGGGAAGTCCCGCAGCCCGCCATAACGATGTAGAGTGTTGCCAACTTTTGAACGCACGCTTAAGGCGGGAAAAAAGGAATTGCTTTATAGAATTTTGTCATTTGAAAAATAAAATAAATTAGAAAGTTTATATTCTTTTTCCTTACACACTTTGGGGGCCCCGTATAATTGATACGGCTGATACGGCGGTAGCTACGCCCCTGACCGTACCATTCCTCGTCCACACATATTTGTATCCCTTTGTAGTTTTCATCGATGCTGCAGCCTTAAACAATTGACGAGTTTGGTATGATCTGCTTTCATTTACATACATATTTTGTGGAACAGCATTCTTGTTGATTATCGTTGTCATCAGATTGGGTTTGTGCTCGTTTTTCGCCTTTAATATTTTCTCTTTGCAAAAGCGCGAGAGAAGTCTTACTTGCAGTATGTTGATTTTTTTTGGTGAGCCGTTAAACGGTTTCGTTGTTATTTTTTTCATCTGACAGTAATCAATGTCATTCTCGCTCACATCCAAGTTCATACCCTCGCGAAACACTTTCATGGCAATTTCGGTATCGGAGATGTTGTTTGTGTTGGGAACATTGAAAATCTCGATGTTGTTAGCAAGCAGTTGCTGCTCTAAGCGACTGACTTTGGTCTCCAAAGATGCAATTTCTTGTGCAAGTTCTTTGTTTTTTGTTTGCAGAGCATCAATTTGTTCTTTTTGATTTTTTTTAATTGATAAAATCTCTTCATATATCATTTCCAAAGTTATTGGTTTTTTAGATACCTTATCGTGAATTGCCTCCATTAAATTGCCAACTGTAGCTGTGAAGTTTGGTGGTGTTTCAATTGTTGATGCAGAAGAACCATCCACGGGCAAAGTATTTTTTGTTGCTGAGGAAGCGGAGAAATGTGCCGTTGAGGTTCCCGAAAGAGAACCACGGCGGCTTATCGTACAGCTAGAGCAGCGATATGTTTTGTTATTTTCCTTCATGAACTCCAAATCGCTAGGCCCCAATTTAGCACAGGAAGCGTGTGTATAAAAGTGACAATCAGAACATTTAACCTTTGTCTCCGATCTCTCTACTTTCTTTTTGCAAATTTTACACGACATTATAAAGTTAAAGAAGTTTTAGCTCCCGATGTTTGTGTACCCCACAACAGACAAACAGTAACTCGTACAGTAACTTAACACGTTTATTGTAGGCTAACTGACAATACAAAAAAAACACCGAAATGATTTCTAGCGGTCTTCAATACGTGTGGTCAGCTTGAGAGCTCAAAAGAAACAGCAGTTAATAATGATTTATGAGTTACGATATGACATGATGCTTAAGCTGGCTGATCGCTGATATGTATAATGTACATGGTAATTACATATTGAATTGGTGCATTGCAGGTTGCAAGCCCGTTAGTAAAGATAAGAAGAATTTAGGTAAGCAAAATATTTACAAAAATAACATAAAGAAAAACTACATAGGGTAATGTATACAATGTTTTACATAAAAAGGTTAACTTGAAAATTAAACTGAATGAAAACTAATAGCTTTGAATTTTAACAAAAAAGATTAATTTAAATCTCAAACACGCGCTTAAACTTCATATCTGATTGAAGTTTAAGCGAATAATCAGAATACTATGTGAAAAATTGTATGTGATATATGATTTTGAAATTGTTGTATCTTGTATGAAATGTAGTGTTGTATTAACTGTGAAACAGGCCCGTGATTCCATTTTGGTCTTTTTGGTTGAGATGACTTAACTAGTCAGTTGGCAAATCTACTTTGTTTTTCTACCTTAATTTGCCAAATTGTTGTTTTTTTTTGGGCAGCAAATCGACAATCGCAAACACTCCCATTCGTGTCTTTTTGGTTGAGTTGACTTAACTTGACAAATCTACATGTTTTCTTCCTCGATTTGCAGACTCGGGAAAATCATGGGAGAGTGCTGCACCCCCCACACCCCCCTCGCAAAGCCCCTGCAACCATGGCATGCTTACCATCATAAATAATATCTGGAGCACTCACACCTAAGTACCGATTCATTGTACAACTAGTTAGCAATTTCCTTTTTCTTGATAGATTTAAAGACGTTCGTAGAAAAACAAAAAGGAGCCTTAGTTACGAGTTCTCACCACGTCCGAGTAACTGTGAACTGATGCGAAAAAATGCAGGACATTCACGGAAGAATTGCTCCGCGGTGTCGTCATCCTCTCCACAGGATTCACTCACAGAATTTGTAATCCTTACATTGGTTCAGGTCTTGAGAAAGCTGTCTAAGATCATTGCTTCGCAATTTTATCGGCGGTCTCATTTGCAGTTGCGCCGTGATGCCTTCTAGAACCCAAACGAGACTCTAAAAGTGTTGTCTTCCAACCGTATTCACAGAGGTCTTGCATTCCTGGATGTTCCTATAGCAAATTGTAGAACTATTTTGATCTGCGCAACTCGTTGAGAGATGATGAGATGCGTTTGTAAATCGAAAACAAAGAACAAGAAGAAAACGAATACATTACATTCAAATTTTAACACCCTTGGAGCTAGAAGGCATAAATCAATTTGTAAGCTTCATCAATCCCAACATGACGGGTAACAATCAAGATTGTTGTAGTCGATAGATTTTGTTTACCTTTTTATACTATGAGACTATGGTCGTCGAAAAAGCCGACATGTGTATGTGACATGACTATACGTAGGTTGACGCCTACAAAGGTCACTAGAACTGCTTTCATAGCTTATCCGACTGCGCCAAGTTTTTTCCAAGCAACTTTTTTTATGCGAAAACAATGGCACATTGAAATTAGATTCAACGGAAGGAAAAGTAAAGTAAGCAAACAGAACGTTTTCGTTACGTAATTTAGTGAGGTGTCAATGCTTTTGTTTGTTTGGTATTATAAGCTTTTAAATTATGGATTTCTTGTTTCTTTTTTTTTTAAACCAGAAACAAGATATTATTACAGTCTTAACTCGGGGTATTCTGAGATGAGATTTTTATGATTTAGTGAGGTGACTTTGTCTAGAAATAGCCTTTTTTAACAACTATGAAAAACGTGCTTTAAGCCAGTAGGCATGAGTATGAGTAGCAAAACATTTCTGAACTGTGGGCGGTTGTATTTTGTTTACTCGTAGGTACGTTAGAAAAGTTTTTACTTTGTTTTGACTTGTTCACCCATTCGATTCGTAGAAAAGTTATTCAACGCGAAAACCAACACTGATCCGTTTGGAGACTAAAAAAAATTTTAAAGCTATGCCGATCCTTTTACGGTAAAATTTCACAGCAACAAACATCCTTACTTTGAATTCGGTTAACGAATATCACAGGTTTATGAATACCAGGGGCATAGCGAGGATCAGGCCATGGGGGGTGAATTTTTATGAAAGGCCGACTAGTCTAGAATTTGCCGACTGCATCGAAAAATAAATCTACATATATATAAAAAAGTGGATGGGCGTTGTACTATTCGGGTAGGCTCTGATTGGTGCTAACTTGGCGGCGCCCAGATGCTGTAACTTATAGTACACGTCAACTGTGCTTACTATACCTCCAAGCGGTATCCACTGGGACCTGGGATGCTCCGTCCAGAGCTGACCTGCTAAACTAGTAAGTGCGAGTGTTGAGATAAGAGAATCCGGAACAAAGGATTGTGATCGATCAACACTATAATTGCTCTGCGAACAATGACTGACTGCACGAATCTCAGTGGTCTACGAGAGCTTTCGTGTAGATGTCCCAGCGGATGAATTCGAAGGACAGAATCAACGGTGGACTTCAGCAGCCATAAAAGCAGAAACCCCTGAAGGAGCTACTCCAACATATTTGGTTTAAAGGTCTTTCAGGGTCTTTCAATACTAGGACAGGGTATTGAAGTAGAGATGGTGGCGGATGAGCTCCTGGTGAGCCAACGGCAGCACTCACACCCCTGCAGCAGGGTACTGACACTGGATATTCCAGCCCTTTGTGTCCGAAGGGATCCAAAAGGACCTGGCCCTCCAGGTTTGGGGTTGTGCGTAGGGTTAACTACCCTACCACGGAAAAAATAATTTGTTCCGAAACAACGAACAGCCTCGGATAACGATAATGATTTCAAAGTTGACGACCCATGCAAACGAAAAAAGGACAACGACCTCCGGATCTGCACTTGGAACGTAAGATCTCTTTACGGACTAGGTGCAGCTGGAGAATTAGCGGACGCCCTGGACTGCTGCAAAGCAGACATAACCGCCATCCAAGAAGTGCGATGGAGTGGACCGGGCATAAAGAAGATGAAAAACTGTGACATATACTATGGCGACTGCTACAGACAACAGAAACAGCGTTTATTTGGGTGTGGATTTGTCGTTAGAGGAAGACTCAGGGATAAGGTGATTGGCCAAAATCCAGTCAATGAGCGTATAATGACCATCCATAAATTCGCCAACATTAGCCTTATATGCGCCCACGCCCCCCAGAAGAGAAAGACGACGATTCCAAAAACTGTTTCTACGAGCTCCTCGAAGAAACATATGAGCAATGCCCTAGATACGACGTGAAAATCGTTCTTGGCGATTTCAACGCAAAACTAGGGAAGGAGGACATCTTTGGAAACACAATCGGTAAGCATAGCCTCCACGACAAAACCTCCAAAAACGGATTGAGGCTAATCGATTTTGCTGCGGGGCTAAATCTTGTTGTAAGTAGTACACGCTTCCCGCATCTTAAAATTCATAAAGGCATATGGCGATCCCCAGATCAATTAACCGTCAACCAAATTGACCATGTTGCGATCGACGCAAGGCACTCTTCCAGTGTGCTAGATGTCCGAACTTTCCGAGGGGCCAACTTTGACTCGGACCACTACCTTGTTGTAGCCAAGGTACGAATGAGGATATCTTGTTCACGACCAGCACGAACTAACGCTGTGAAGAGATATGACGTCGGAAAGCTACAATCGCAAGAGATTGCCAATGCATTTTCCAACCGAGTGTCCCTTCAATTATCCTTGAATCCCATGCCGCCAGCATTAAACATTGAAGACCAGTGGCAGCAATGCCAAGAAGCCATCAGAACCGCTGCCTCTGAGATTCTGGGTTTCACTCGGCCACCAACACGAAACCCATGGTTCGATGAAGAATGTAGGCAGGCAAATGCAGCCAAACAAAGAGCACGACAAATGCTTTTGCAAACACGAACGAGGGCTGCTCACGATCGGTATAACGAGATTTACAAGGAGAGAAGAAGGGAAGAACACCGACTTCTCAAAAAGAAAAAGAAGCAGTATGAGAAGCGCTCGTTTGAGTAAATAGAGAGGTGCCATGACAGGAACGAGACTCGGAAGTTTTACCAAAAGGTAAAAAGATCCTGCCAGGGTGGCAAACCCCGAACTCAAGCCTGTAAAGACCAGCAGGGAAACATAGTTATAGAGTCACAGTCGCTACTGAGGATCTGGAAAGATCATTTCTGCAGACTGCTTAACGGCGAAGAGGACACAAATTCCGCTGTCAGGCAGACTGTCCCATTCAGCCTGGACGATGATCAAGAATGCCGTCCTCCCGACCTAGAAGAAGTTAAGCTTGCTATATGCAAACTTAAATCGAATAAGACTGCAGGTGCAGATGGCCTTTATGCCGAACTTTTCAAGGCAGCTGGAGATCAGTCGGAAAGGAGCATGCACCAGCTGATCTGCATGATATGGTCGAAAGAAAGCATGCCCGATGAATGGAACCTCAGTATCGTATGCCCGATCCTAAAGAAAGGAGACCCTCACAACTGCGCCAATTATAGAGGGATAAGCCTCCTTAACGTTGCTTATAAGATCTTGTCTGCTGTAATATGTGAACGTCTGAAACCCCACGTCAACAACTTGATAGGCCCTTATCAATGTGGTTTTAGACCAGAGAAGTCCACAATAGACCAAATTTTCACATTACGGCAGATCTTGGAAAAAACCCGAGAACACAATATCGATATTCACCACCTCTTTATCGATTTCAAGGCCGCTTATGACAGTATCTACAGAGACGAGCTGTACAGAGCCATGTCTAGTTTCGGCATCCCTGCAAAACTCGTACGACTATGCAGGATGACTTTGGAGAATTCACGCTGCTCCGTCAAGGTCGGTAAAGAACTCACCGAGACCTTTAATGTCGAAAAAGGTTTTAGGCAAGGCGATAAACTGTCATGCGATTTCTTCAACATCATACTTGAACAGATTGTAAGAAACTCAAACGTCAACACCAGAGGAACAATTTTTCAAAAGTCTGTGCAATTGCTCGCATATGCAGACGATATTGACGTAATGGGAAGAAAAAAGCGTGATGTCATAGGTGCTTTTGCGAGTATTGAAACAGAAGCGGCAAAAATGGGTTTGATGGTTAATGAGGGCAAAACAAAGTATATGCTGTCATCAAACAAGGACACAGAACATCGACGAATTGGACAAAACGTCACAATAGACAGACATAACTTCGAGGTAGTACAGGACTTCGTCTACCTAGGATCCGCTGTAGACACGGAAAGCAACATCAGTGCGGAGATCAAACGGAGAATAACTCTTGCCAACCGTTGCTTCTTTGGGTTAAGAAGGCAATTGAGAAACAAAACCCTCTCCAGAAAAACCAAGGTAACCTTATATAAGACCTTAATCATCCCAGTCCTGCTGTACGGCGCGGAAGCATGGACCTTATCGAAAGCGGATGAGGAAACCCTTGGTCGTTTCGAAAGAAAAATTCTCCGAATGATCTTTGGTCCCGTATGCGAAGGCAATGTGTGGAGAAGAAGATACAACAACGAGCTGTATGAGCTGTACCGCGACATGGGCATAGCCAGAAGAGTACGCATCGCGAGGCTACGATGGTTGGGCCATGTTGAGCGGATGGACCCAAACGCTCCGGCTCGTCGGGTGTTCGAAAGCACATTGCAGGGAAATCGCGGAAGGGGAAGACCTCGTCTTAGGTGGCGCAATCAAGTGGAGGATGACCTCAACCGACTTGGAGTGCGAAACTGGAGAGAGCTCGCCCGAAATAGAAGTCGTTATCGAAGGATGTTGGTTGAGGCCCAGGTTCACCCCGAACTGTAATGCCCACCTAAGTAAGTAATATATAAAAAATATGATGTAAGGGTTTTTCAACAAGGACGCTAGAAAAGTAGAGCGACAAGGGCAGCAAACGACGCCATAATTCTTGCTGCTCTTTTGACATTTCTCTTTAGTAAAGTTTGCCATTTTATCATATGTAAAAAGATATATGAACCAACAACTTATTATTTAAATTAAATTATTAAAATTTACTACTGAAATTCGGAGTCGGTGGCCTCAACATTAAGAGCGCTACGTCCAATTTATGATGAGGCTCATTTCTGGCTGAATAGCTTCGTCAATAAACATAAAACGCGGTATTGGTCAGGCAGCAATCCACACGTACTCCATGAGTCATCATTGCATCCCGAAAAAATTACGGTTTGATCTGGTTTATGGGCCGGCAGAGTCAATGGGCCGTACTTCTTCTCTGATGATCAAGACCGGCACGTTACTGTGAATGGGGATCGCTACCGTTCAATGATAACCGAATATTTTTGGTCCCAATTGGATGATAGCGTAACGGGTGCAATGGTTGGCAACCCTAAAATTTTTTTCACTTTAAATTTTAAGTTGCTCTCGCATTAGGAATATGTTTGATATGTCAAATTAAAATTTGAAGAATTTCTTACTTGAATGTTTTAAATAAAAAATGTTTGATAAACAATTAGTTTTATAAAAACATTAAAATAGAAAAAAATAGTTGAAAGGTACAGTCATTGGCATCCAGGTACAGTTGTTGAAAGAAACGCTATTGTTTTTTGTGATAGCTTTTATACTTTTCACGTGATAGAAATACTTCATTCAACGCGATTAAAAAAAATGATAATTAAAAAATAAATAAAAAATTAATTAAACATGACATTTAAAAATCTCTTAGGGCTACATATAGCTATTTAGAAATTAATTTTTTTTATTAGAATTGCTTACTGTTTTAAATCATTTCATTCTTTGTAGTAAAAAATTAACAGTTATTAATTAGAAAACAAAAATATTTTGAAAAACATAATTCAATGATAGTTAAAATCACATTATTCTATTAATTGCTTAGTTATTAAGTTAAAGTATTCTTGAAGAATATTTCAGTCTGTATAGTAGAAAAACAGTAATATAACAAAAACCGCTCGTTCAATGTAATCAAAGAGATGTTTATTCATAATAAAAACTTAAAAATAAATATAATTCTATTCGCTTATTATTATTTTAGTTTCAAATTTAAGAACTAGTTTTAATTTTTTTTCTTTTATTAGTTATATAATTAGTTTTCTTTATCATTGTCATAAATTTTGTGCAGAAAAAGGACATCTGCCCAGCGCATACTTTGTTGTTGGGAGAGTTCTCAATAGAAACCAATGCATTGGAGGTCATTGTTTTCAAAGGTTACATTTTTGGAGGGGAATGAGGTGGATGATCAGCCAACGGACCGGAAGTTACGACTTCCGATGGAAATTGTTTTTTGGCGGGAGTAAGCATTTTTGTTACTTTAGTTTTATAAGGAATCTTTTTTGTTTTCATTTTTTTTTGTTTTTCTAAGGTTTTAGCTTCTTTTTTTTCGAGTCTCAGAGCTTTTTTGCTTTTCTTCTTTAATCTTCTGCTTTTTTTCTTTTTTCCTGTTCAATCCATGTGGAGTTGGTAATAACGAAGCTCTTATTATTTTCTTGCGGTTTTATACCTTTACGTAATGGTGTTTCAGGCCAATCTAACAAATCTGTTGCTTCTACAACAACCGGATTACTTTCGGTTATTTCCGTATTGTTATTTAAAACATTAGCATTCAAAACATCGATATAGTCACCATCAGCAAAACAAAAATTCGTTGGTTGCACTAATGTCCACCAATTCTGGTAAGTCCGAGGCTTTCAAGATCAGTTTTTAATCCGCAATTAACGAATGTTTTTTTTCTTCGACTCGGATCTGAACCACCCTCTTCCAGGCATTGAATCGCTCCCAAATGGAGTTTCTCTTTGATTTTGTTTCAATAACTCCTGGATAGCGCAAAAAAATACTCCTTTCGTTTGGGAAAGACTTTTCTTGACATTCTTTTAACCAATTAACCATTATTATTTCCTCTGCTTCGGTTTAAACAGTTTTTGGCCCGGAACGTGTCATCAAAAATTTAGAGGTTAAGCGAAATTGTAACGTAATTCTGGGCACGTTGAACTTTAAAGGAGCTGCTTTTTTAGATGTTAGCCCTCTTCTTATTTCTGTCAAAGAATACTGAATATTTTCTTCTTCGTGATTCTTCCTTTTTTCCATTTTTCAAACTGAAATTTATAACGGATGTGGGGTATAATTATTGGCAGTCTTAAAAGTACAATTATTGGCCGTGCCAATAATTGTAGTCCCCATTAGACGAATTATTGGCACCCCCTGCCAATAATTAAACCATTACTTTATATGGGACCAATTATTGGCACCCCTTTCTTACAACTTTAACAACATCTAAAAAAAAAGCAATCAAAATCAAAATTACAAAATCATGTCTTCTTAGCGGGAACACTGTTTTAAGCACTTTTTCACTAATTTAGTACGACTGTACACTTTCACTGACAAAAAAGTACTGAGAATGAAATACACATAAATAAAAATGCAGAACTGTAGAGAAATGATACAGACTATGAAAATAACGTAATTTTTGGGCACAGAAGTCTTTGTAAAATTTCATACAGAATTAAGGGTGCCAATAATTAGTACAAAAATAGGGGGTGCCAACCATTGTACCCGTTGCGCTATGGACTTGGAGGACATGTAGTAAACCATTTCCTGTGTGACAAGGACTACATCAAGTCTATGGTCTATGCCAACAAGCCAGCGACTTGATGAACTTCGTACGAATATCGAATATGAAATTGCAGCAGTATTGGCCGATTTATGCTTGAAAACCTTCGTAAACTGGGTTCAGCGTTTGGACTTCTGCGTGTCTGTGCGTGTCCGTGGTGGCCGTGCTTAAGAAACGTACTTTCACAAGAATAAAGAGTTTCATTGATATCCAAAACCGTTTTTGTTTTATTTAAAAAAAACTTTTGTAGCGCTCTTATTGAATAATCCGACATTTCCATTACATGAATATTCAGTGAGCACTCCAAGCGTCGAATGAAACTTTGTTAGACGAACGATGAGAGAATGCCAAATTGTGGCACTAGATCATTCGATAACGTGAGCGGTAATACCAAATTCATTCCGTCATGAATTCGATAACGTGTGCCATAATTCGGCCCCTGATCAGGTATAAATATGTATGTATATTCATAAAACGTCGTCAAATTTGTTTTTGAAATTTTGGCACAATAGTTTTGAGGCGTTATGCATTCTTTTGAAAAATATGAAGAAACGGAAAAAGCCTCAGGGCCTTAGATTTAAAATGCAGTTCCTATTCAGAACGCAAAAGCGAGCACGTGGAACCCATCAGTTTGAACACTTTATTTGGATGTTGACTTCCTTTCATAAAATTACCTTCTTGAGCTTCTTAAGCATTCAACTTTTTTTAGTAGTTGTTCAGCCAATTAGGTGCATTAATTTTACCTATATTTAATTGAAAATGGCAAAGTTAGTTGTTGTGTTTGTCTTTGATTGTTATTGCTTTTGTTCTTAGGATGAATTTCTTGTTCAATCCCACACAGAATCTCCTTAATTCTCGCAAACGTTTGTTTATCAAATTGATTTTGTCTTTTGTCGCCGACCAAACGCCAATTTCACTGCTGTACTTTTTTTTATAAACACTCCCATCAAAATAAGAACTTTTTTTAACCAATTTAAGCTTAATAAAAACAAACTGAAATGGTTTGTTAAATGTTTTTTACCTGTTTCGGTTTAAGTCCGTGTGTGGAACATAAAAAAGAGATTAAACAAAAAAACACAAAAAGAAACAACGAAAGTTCTTTCCAGGTTTTGACCTTGAAAAAAGGAAACTTGCTTTGAATTCGTTTTTTCCTAAAAAAGGCTTTCAACGATGATTTGAAACTTGACCCAAAGAGAGAACTTCTTCAAACGTATTCTTTGGATTGAATAACTTGCATGTTATTTGTTTTGCGATGCGGAGTGGCTTTTAAAATACATTTTCCCATTATGGTCTGATGTAATTGTAAGAAATATCTTTCAACACTAACGATGATCTGCCACTCCTACAGTATTTGCTCTTTTAGGAAGCAACTACGACAATATTCCCACACCCACTTTAACTTACACTGCCACAGCAATTACCAAGCTCATACACCAAAGTGTTGAGAGGTCCAACAAAACACCTAGATTTTTCTACTTCAATTACTTCAAAAAAGACTGGTTTTCCCTATTACCTACGTTCGTAAATCGTCTCTTTGCTTAGTTAGCAAGTGAGCAAGAAATTGAAAGTTTTCTCTTAAGTGTCTGTCAACAAACTCGCATATGTCCGGCTCGGGCGCTAAGACTTTTCTACCCATATACGGCATCTGAGCAAACACAAATATATTTTTTTTCGCGCTTAACTTTAATACGACGACGCATCTGAGCAAACTATAATAATTACGTCACAGAAACGCCGACTATCTTCTTGGCATGAGCGACATTATATGCCAAACATGTATAGTTTCAAACCGCTTCGCCTTCGCTATCCGACAATCGTATTTAAATGAGCCATTATTATTGTTATTATAAAGTTGTTGTCGATTTATTTTTCTTTCTCCGAATTAGTGATGTCGATTTGTAATTATACGCCATACGACACCCACGCATGATTATTCATAATATTCTCAACGACTATTTTGGCAAGAAGTTATTGCACAGTAGACCTCTGTAGCAAATAAAACCTTTTCAAAAGACCGATCGAAGATCAGTTCTAGATAGATCGTCGTCGTGTTCAGAATAAAACTGTTTACTTTTAAATACAAATTTGTTCGAATTTTTGTTTAGTTTTTTTTTTTTTAAGTTCGAAATTATGGTGAGTTAGTGAGTGAGTGAAGTCAAACTAAACAGCCGCACATTGAATGGACTTGTGTAAACAATGGACAAGGTTGAGGTTACACAATGTTTTGCATTTTGTTGACACTCAATGAGTAATAATTTGGTATTGCATCAATAACCGGTTGGGGATGTTTCGTAACGCATTTAATTGCAAGGACATTGCAAAGTGCTTTGTTAACTAGTAGTGAGCGATATTATAGGAAGTTTTACAAGCTTAAGTGGGAGGTTTGTCTTGGCGGCTATGATGTGTTGTTTGTCCTTAAAAATGGCAGTTGTTTATAAAAACTTACTTAAAAGATTGTGATTGGTGTCGCTGAAAGGTTGCTCACAGTTAAACTAGAATTGAAATTGAATCGGTTGCCATAAAGTCCTTGCTAAGCATTTTAATGAAAGAAGTTTAAAATTTTGAATTGGATCAACCTTGCATAAGTGGTTATTTATAACAATCATAATGTCAGCAGTCTAAAATGCCATATTCTAGTGCATTTGTTGGTTTTCTTTTGCAAAATTTTTTGCTTACTCTGACAAAATTGTTCAAAAGATCAACTTTTCTAAGAATCATAATAAAACTTCTTAGAATTTCTTTGGGAAGTGGAAAATCATTGGGAACTTGACAAAGCTTTGTTTAAAATAAAACATAACAAGGCGTCAGGGTTTGATGGAATTCCCGTAGAGTTTTTCAAAAATTCAACTCGTGAATTTGAAAACTATTTGCTTAGATTCTTCTAGTTGCTACTTTATGACTTTATTGTACCATCCAGCTTCAATCAGGCCGTAATTGTTCCAGTTTTCGAAATGGAGATTTAAGGTTAGGTTACGTTAGGTTAAAGTGGCTCTCTTAATAGATCTAATGTATCCTTATCCTAATGGAACCATTTCGAGCCAACAAGGAACCAAGAGAGACGCGGGGATAGAGATTCAGACTAACCAGAAAATTATTGAGGCATATCAATCTCGAACTCAATTAGGAAGATAATTGCTTCAATTCTTTACATCCGGCTCTCTACTTAAATAGAAAGAAATTAACGTCAAAGTCCAATTCAAGCTGGTTTTTGATCCGGATTTTCGACAGTAGATCATATTCTTTCTCAAAATTTATACAGGAAATGAAAATGCTATACCCTTGTTTTGTTGATCTAAAGGCAACTTTTGACACAGCCAATCGTCAAGATTTGATTCAAAAAATGACCGTAGTTGGTATCTCAAATAAATTTCTTGGAAATGTATGAGAAAATTTTGTATGCAAATAGTGCGACAGTTGCTTTGCAACCTATGCAGGCGTCCCTCAAGGTTGAATTTTAAACCCAATCTTTTTTGCTGTTTCTGTTGACGATGCCAATGACGGAGGTATCAGTATTTCCAACATCACTGAGAAAACGTTGGTTTATACGAACGATATGGTAATGCTTGCTGAAAATCTGACAATCCTTCTGTCATTTAGCTTCAAAACAGTCCCTATGCGATTGGAGTTCAAATTAACAAACTTTAAACGTACTAACAAATTTGGGATTTAAGAATTTACGCTGAAAAAAACAAAAATTGTGATATTCGAAGCATAGAAAAGTAGAACATTGACGGAAGAAAATGGATGTGTATGTTCAGGAACGTATTGAGGTTGTTCAGAAATCCAAATATCTGGGAGTTCTGTTGTCCTCAAATGTTGGTTTCGTAAATCATGCACAGTTAATCAGCAAGGAAGCAAAAATGGCTCTGACTGTTATGTGGCTAAACGTTTTTGGGAGCCAAAGCGTTGATTTGGAATTGAAATAAGGAGTGTTTGAAGACTGTTAACTCTTGCATGTGCAACGGATCCCAGGTGTTCGGTTAAATAAGCGCTTGCTTTGTTTACCGAACTCTACTCCCACCTACTCCACTCATGTCGATTATTTGCATACAAATTTTAAAAAGATGCTCAGAGTATTTGTTAACAGCAATGAATAAACTCTAAAACTTTCTCCAGCTATTCATAATGACACATTTCCTTCGAGCACAATGGTCCTCTTTTAAAGAGTCTCTCTCGTACTATTACATGGCATCCGATATAATTTTAGTGAAGCAAATTTATATGCCTGGACTAAGTTTTTTGAGCAAGTAAAAGCGAGAACAAATGAGCAATTGTATCTCCACAACTTAATTCATGTATTGGCTTCATCCACAAGAACTATTAATAGGGTTTTAAGTAATCGTCTTCTCTCTTCTGTCATCAAACTATTTCCAACTCAACCTTGCCTTTACTGCTATAAGCATTATATTTAGAGCAAGATTCGAGATTCAGAATTATATCCTCCATCGCAAAGTGGTTCCACTCTCAAACAAGGGCGTCCATAATTACCTATACTCATCTGATAATATATAAAAACTATTTTTCTTAATATGATTTGTGCTCTCTGATTACGAAACAGTTTTGATGTAGGTATTTGTCTTGCGATAAGTGCGGTAAAAGGGTTCAAGATCGAATTATTTTATTTTGGCTATTGGAACTAGAATAAAATAACGTTAAAGGTATATTTTCTATGTTTATTGAAATATAATTTTTTTATTCTATATATGTATATATATACTTACTAGCTATGCCCGCGACTTCGTCCGCGTAAAAAAGTGACTTTCAGCAGCATTTTTAACTTTTTAAACTATTTATTTTGCAAATAAAATATATTCATGATTTAAAGTAACCTATACTTATATTATTTAATTAAAGTACATGTTTACACACGACGTTCTTCCTGTTCTATCTTTTGACAAATAAAAACGTTTTGCACGTGACCGTGCCGCAAAGAGTTGCCAAGGGTTTTTTTTTGAACCTCCAACTTTAAGCGTCTCAGCTTTATTTAAGAACTTATACCAAGTACTGGTTTCAGAGGAAACTGCACTCTTTTAAACTAAAATAAAAAATCAGTGGGAATCAAAGGAATACGGAGAATCAAGAGGTTTCCTCCTTTTACCGTTCCGGTTATTATTAATACTTTTATAGTGCCGCAACCCGTATGTGTAATTTGTAGCTGTGTAATTGCTACCACTCCTGATAATCCTAAGGAATTGAGAAACTCTATAAGGTATGATGTGACTTGCTCAGTGTCCATAGTATTGTCTATTGATAGACATTCGACAACATCCCCCAATACCTCTAACATAATTTATTAGTTTCTATGGTTTCTCATTAGTCGGCGCCGAAATCGACCCTCCACAAGCCATTTCCGACAGGCCACACCACGGAGAATTTTATCGATCCAGGAGTTTCAAGGTTCCCGTTTACGGTGTCGATACCGTAGACATTATTGGGATTTCTTATTAAGTCCATGTCTTTCCTCTGGCTGTAGGCTATCTCTGAAAATAATTTCATTTAAATCGGATCTGATAGTAACAAAGAAGCACGAACAGACAGAGTTAATTTCGGATTTGTAAAATTAGTAAGGAAGTCCTTCTTTAGGTTCTCATTGCCCTAGTGGCGATGCTACACTTGTGGACTTGTTTCTCGTTAGTTACGTAGAGAACGAAGCTCTATATTATCAGCTTTCTGCTCCTGCTTTCTCTAGACATGACTTAATCTTCTTTACTTATAAATTAAGCTTTGATTACACTTGTTCTCAGTGAATATCATACCGGTTGCCTTAGTTGCGACGTGCTTTCTGTTCACTACGCAATAAAGTAGTAACAGAAATACGTTAAGAAAAATCGAAAATTGTATCTCCCCAGCTCAGTACTTCCCGAGCCACTTACGTATAGCGGGTTTTGACAAGTCAAGAAATGGGACAGCAATTGACGTTGATCCCAACAGCCTTAATAAAAGTTTTGCTTCTCAGCCATCAGCACGTGCTCCGTCTTCGAATAACGCAAACCCTAATTCATTTTTAGATCAATTGGATCATATTGGTTTTGGTTTTCGGTAAACAGATTGTGCTGACGTAGTTGAAAGTTTGCTTTCATTTAAATCAAATGCTGTCGGGTTAGCTGATGCTCACCCCTAGTTTTTGTGTATGTTTCTGCCAATAGAACTGCTTTATATAACATTTGTATTTAATACTCTCTTGATGACAGGAATCTTTCCGGACCTGTGGAAGATTGCCAAAATCATTCCAACTCCAGAAAATACCCAATGTTTGGAATTTCGTTCTATCTCTGTGTTATCATTCATATCTGTCGAAACTTACAGACTCAATTCAATGAAAATCAAACAACCAACTCGATGCCAACGCGGATGCAATTTGGCTTTCGAAAAAAAAGACACAGCTGAGTTACAGTGCTTCCTAGCGTTACTTACCATATAAAGGCATGCATTGGATAAAGATGAAGTAACATTTTTGGTTCTGCTCAATTTTTCAAAGGCTTTCGACTCTGTTAACCATGATAACTTAAGCTTATGCAGTGCTTCTATTTTTCTTCAAGTGCCGCTAAACTGATTTATTCTTATTTGACTGTTAGGAAACAAGCAGTTGCAAGACAGGGATAGCCTATCCAATTTTCTCCCAAATGTTAACGGTCTTCTTCAAGGATCTATACTTGGCCGTTTACAATTTTCTTTTTACGTTTACGAGCTTCCGTCTTTATTTGACAATAGTTCTTCTCATTCGTATGCTGACGATGTCCAATCGTACTTTAGCTGTACTTTAGCTCCACAGTGCATGGAGTCATTTGTGTCAGCAAAGACCTAGAAAAAATCTCAAAGTGGTCAGAGAGTCAGAGTTAATTTGTGTTAAATCAAAAAAAAAAAAAAAACAAAATGTATCGTTATATCGAGGAAAACCCTTAGTCAGGATCATTTTTCTTCCGATAATGTTGAAAGATGCTTAAATCGACATTTTGAATTCTGCAAAAAATCTCGGAGTAATTTTTAACCGCTCTTTAACCTGGGACAACCACACTAATGTGCTTGCTGGCAAAGACTACGGTCTACGGAGTCTCACATACATTATGGGTAACTAATAGCTTCACGTAATTTGAAACTTGTTTACCACTTTCTAAGACTCTGATAATTCTCATTCTGATATACGGCTGCGAAATTAATTGAAACAGCAGCTATGCTAAAGTCAATTACGCCTCTAATAGTACATCACGTTATGTCTATGGCTTGAGTAGGTATGATAGATTGGCTGGTTTTTCCCAACTCTTGTTGGGTTTGACATTTGAAAATTTTTTGGGCTTAGGTGTTTAGTTTTGCTGTCTGATAATATGATAACGCGCCAACCACTATACTGCTTCAAAAGAATTACATTCGCGGTTTTGACAAGGTCTCGTAAATTGGTTCATCCTCGTTGTTCGTGTTTAACATCTCAGCGTCAATTTATTGTAAATTCAGTGCGTCTTTGGAACTCATTACCACGCCATGTTAAGGAAGTCAAAAACGCAAAACACTTCGAACAAACACAGCAGCTAGAAAATTTTAATTTAAATTTATTTCATAATTTGCTAGCTTCTCTCTATCCTGCTCTTTACTTTGTCAAATTACCTAATGACTAGCTTAAAAGATATTATATCTTGCAGTTGTTGAGCATTCACTCAAATTAAAATAGAAATAAAAAAATTGAAATTCCTAAGATTGATGAGGAGAGTGGTGTGTGATGAGTCTAAGGACGTACCGAGCTATTCTTTAGCTCTTATCTTTGTTTTCAATTTTAGACTTATCATTTTTCTTACTCATTTCTTTTCTCAGACTAGTGAACAAGCTCACTTCATAGTAGATACATTTTGTTGTTCGTAGCTAGTTCTTGAGCTAACCCAAATCGTGATTGAGAAAATGTTTTTCGAAGAGTGGCTTAAAAATATTTTGACTACACTCAGTGCGTTTTTCCTTCATTCACGTAACTTTAATTGTTCCTTTTTCCATGTATTCAACCCACTTCAATTCTGATTCAATACTAGCGTCATGGTATAACATACCAACAAGGCATAGATTTAGAGCTTAAAAAAAACTAGCATTGGGGTAATTATGCGTCACAGTCACTCTACCGGTTCCGTCTCAAATAAAATACATTTATAAAAGCAAAACAACTTAATTTGTTAGTCGGAAGAAGATGTCTCACCGGCATTTCTTCCAAATAAATCAATGATTCACTTCAACCGGTCCATTGTTTACATAATCAATGACATTTGATGGGTTCAAGAATTTATGGTTGAACGTCCTACAACATTTGCATCTGAGGAATCTAATACGTAACTTGTTTTATTTTATAGGTTCACTTGCCATTAAAGGTACTTACCGGCAGCCTGTGGCTGACGCTATTGTGCCCTCTAGTCTTAGGCCGCGCAGCAACTGAAAAAAGATGCGTCAACTGTTCATATCAACGAACATATTATTCAGACGGAACACCAGCTTCCTATTATCAAACTAATCAATATGGTAAATTATTTGTTTACTTGCGCCATGTATACTTTTTATTAAGGCTTGAATACCTTTTGCTAAAAAAAAAACAAAAATAAAAATTTTTTTCTCTCTACTTGTACAGCTCGTCAGTTAAATTATGGTTGTGCAGGAAATCCTTGTGGATCAAATGCTGTATGTCAGGAGGCAGCTGGCGGCCGACCAGTTTGCTCCTGTCCTCCAGGACATAGTGGTAATCCTCTGGTTGTGTGTTCACGTGGAGAGTGTCTGGATAACGTAGACTGTGTCAGCGGATTGAGTTGCAAGGATTCACGTTGTGTCAATCCGTGCATTGGGGCTTGTGGATCGAATGCACACTGTGAGGTAAGTTGATTTCTGAAACTAAACGAAGAAGATTTGATATCAGTCATTTCGTGGTTAAATTTTAACAAGTTGTTTTCTACGTGATCATAGAAAATTGAAAGTATAAAAAATGTTCTCCGTTTTTCCTTTGGTAGGCAAGGAACCACGTTGCTGTGTGCAGTTGTCCTGTAGGATATCGAGGTGACCCTTTCACGTTGTGCACTCCGATTGATCCAGGTGGGTACTTTTAAGTGATGTTGATTGATTTTTGATATCAAATAATTTACTGTGCTATTTATTTTCTTTTTCTTAAAACTTAATTCTCTATATTATTTGGTATACAGAGGAGCAGTGCCACCCTAGTCCATGTGGGCAGAATACAAAGTGTGAAATTCTAAATGGAGTACCAACTTGTTCCTGCTTACATAGTTTTATCGTAAGTCTAATTTATTTACCACTTTTTAACTGATAGAGCTTAAGCAAAGACTTGGATGCATTTTTTTAAGAACTACTTTAGGTTTGAACATTCAAAAGTAATTGTATATTCGTTTATTCACTTTCTCTGAGTTCCTAGCAAGTACCCTTATAAGAACACTTTTTCGTCTGTCCGCCTAATACACTGGTTTTTCTCGAACATTGAATTGCGCAGAAAATTGAAACCGGGCTCTACATTATCTTTTGTCCTTTTGAGTAATAATTGGGAAGGAAAATCATTTTTGGAAAAAATAATGCACAACCGTCTCAGTTGTTATTCTCATGTTCGAAGGAGAGATCCACAGGTCCACTCAGAAAGGCAGTATTTTACAATGTTCAAACACGATAGGGAAAAAACGAAAGACAGATCAACACACTCCAGATATAGAAAAATATTACGAAATCAGTATTTGCTCAGATGTGGATCAATTGAAAACCTGAAGGCTTGCGGTATTTTCTGAACTCAAAACGACCTACTCTGCAATCGAATCACTAATTTGAAGCAGGAAAATGGTAAAGTTGTGATCCCTTCGAAACCACCATAATTCTTGAGTAATATAAGACTAAGAAGAAGAAGTGGTCCTTAAGGCTTAAAAAGTGCAAAGACATTCGAAAAATTGTGTTTCCATCGAGTAATTAACTTTTTTTTTAATTCATACTTCCCGGACTTTGTAGCTAGGTTTTGACGACATTTCTTATGTTTTATTCTATTCCAAATTGTCTTGGTACCAAAGCCCAAATTAAAGGAAACTCTGTTCTCTATTATTCTTAAATTTTACCGCTACGAAACAAGATAACATCCTAAAAAAGAGAAATTGAAAAATGACGAGATCAGAACATTAACCCTCGTTTACAAACCGGCAAAAGTCGTGTCCACCCGAACTGGGGTCCAAATGGACCCCACGATTTTTTCTTCGAAATTTTTTTGATTTCTGACTTATATTGTTCAGTTATAGTTCTTCTGGCTATTGTATGAATTGTTTCTAAGTATTATATATAGCAGGGATAAAGAAATTTAAGCAGAGATGTCATTATGCAGGTATGTAGGAGGTCAGCAATAAAATTTTTCAATTTCAAAAACGATGGAAATTGCCTAATTTTGCAAATCTGGGATTCCCGCTTATCCCTTTCGATATGTCTGTTTTACGTAATTACTGATTGTAATATTGATGCATATGAATATTCTTGCCAGTCCGCCTATCAAAAGAAAAAAATAGTCATTATTTCACTTTGTTCAGGTAAAAATGATTGAATTTCCTCAATACATGCCAAGCAAGCCTGCCAAAAATGGCTTGAACTTTAGGTGGATGTATGAAAGCTCAACGGGCTATCCACTGAAGTTTTCTGTCTACACTGGTAGCTCTGACCAAAGTACAGGACTTGGTCGTGGATAGGATGTGGTGATGTCGTTGATGCCATCATATTTCAATTCTGGCCGCAACCTCACTATTGATAATTTCTTTACGTCGGTGGATTTGGCATTGAAGTTGCTGGATAAGAAGATCACTATTCTTGGCACGATTCGGAAAAACAAATGAGATTTGCCTTAACCTTTTGTAGCGAAGGAGGTTCTTGATGAGCAGAATGAGCCTGTAAAGGTCAATAACAAAAAGCAGTATCGCACAGTCCACTCATCCATTTTTGGATTATCTGGAAAAATGGCGTTGGTGAGTTATGGTCCGAAGCCAAACAAACAAGTGGTATTGCTATCAAAACATAACCGTGAGAAAGCCACTTCCGGTAATCAAAGTAAGCCTGCAATGATACTGGATTATAACAGCACCAAAGGTGGAGTCTATGTATTCGACCAAATGGTCTCAGTTTATTCATGTACACGCAAAACAAATCGCTGGCCGATGGTTGTGTTCTACAACTTACTGGACGTAGTAGCCCTAGCCCTAGCAACTGTTATCATTTTTGGACACTTCAATCCGCCTAGAAGAAACAAAAATTTGTTCAGAATTGATAAACTCATCGAATTAGCGGAGGAACTGGTTGAGTCAGAACTGAATCGCCGTTCACAACCTCTGCAACACAATCTGGCATAGGAAAATCTGCATTGGATGCTCTCTGTATTTTGGGGAGAGTTCAGGAAGTATTACCAACAGTCCCCGAAAGGCTCTCTTGTAAAAGGGGTAGATGTCACCTTTGCTTAAGAGCAGATGACAAGAAAACCAGAACCACCTGCGATGGATGTGGCAGATGTTGTTGCCCTTGCCACACTAGAACCTTATGTGTTAGATGTCTCCCGAAACTGCCCACAGCTTCAAGTTAAATTCTTCTAAACATAAACTAGGCTGCTTTTAAAATAAAATAATTATTTATTAGAAAAAATATGACTTTTCATAGAATTTCAGTACTGGGGTCCAAATGGACCCCAGTTCGGGTGGACGGGTTCTTTTCACAAAAAAATCGCAGAAAAATCTGTAAACATCTGATAATCGTTTCAACTTAAGAAATGAATAAAAAATTGAATTTTGTTCACTGAGTAAAAATCCCATTTAAAAAAAATTAAAAACAAAAAAGTTATGAGTGTTCAAACATGCTCTGGGGTCCAAATGGACCCCAGTTTGTAAACTAGGGTTAAGGGAGTCTTACAATAGCCGCTTGTGATGTGTCGCACACCTGATATCTTTGGTCGAAGGGCACATATTTCTGTAATGTAGTGAATGGTTTTGATAGCACTTTAAAATCGAATTAAAATGAACGAAGCTATTGACAATGGTTTACATAACACTCAGAATAATAGACTATGATAGTTTAGTGACAAAGTTTCGTTCGATTGTGCAGTAGTAGAAGAATCAGAAGTGCACTCCAAGAGAAAAAAGTCACTTTTTTGAATTCGATTTTAAATCAACTGACTAATAAAATGCCTTCCGTTTCTCCAGTTGTACACTTCAGTTCATTTCCACGAAGTCTCTCCCACAGATTCCAGGTAAAATTATGCACATCATGCTTCAAATTTTAAACACTTTATAAGGAATGAGCCACTAGTGGTTATTCCGTAAGTTATAGTTTATTTTATGTTTTATCACTGACAGCTGTTTTACACTCCAAATGTTGACAAAAGGTCTGTATCCTACCTCCAGATACATGCATAAGGAGGTTCAACAGATCAAGGGGCCCAGAGGCTTAGCGAATTTCTCACAACCATGTCTTGTGAGGAAATGGAGAGGACCAGCAATTTTCTGCCGGTTCCAAACGGCTAATTGAGAAAGAGATTTTCATGGCAAGATTTTACTATCGGAGGATTTGGCAATTCCTCGTGAAAAGTGATACCCGTGGCAAAACAATTTTGGTCTCTCTCTATTTGGTGCCAGGGCACAGGGACATACCAGGCAACTGTATGGCAGACGAACTAGCCAAAAAGGGCACGACCACTTCCCTACGCTCAGAATGGAACAACATAGGTGTACCTATCGCTACATGTAAACTCCTGCTTCGACAGGACGCTTCAAGGATAACAAACACTAGATGGACTGAGAGTAATACATGCCTTGCAACCAAAAAAGTTTGGCCGTGTGTGGACTCAAAACGATCAAAGAGTTTGTTGGCCCTGAACCGTCTGTGTCTAGGTTCTACCATAGGTGTTCTTACAGGACACTGTCTAATAGGGAGACACGCCAAAAGACTTGGTGTGTTTTCCAATGATTTCCGCAGAAGCTGCATGGACGAGGAGGAGGAAGAGACCGTTCAACACCTTCTTTGCTCATGCCCTGCACTGCTTCATAGGAGGAAGGCTCATCTCGGTGAATTCTTCTTCGATGATACTAGCGACCTAGCGTACATAGACCCTAAAAGTCTTTCAAAATACATTAAAAGTTCCACGTGGTTCGACTAGCAGGTGATTAACCGGCTAGTACCGTAATGGAAGATTAATAAGAATCTTACATCGGGCTTCTGAGATCAGTAGGTGATTAACTTGCTGATCTCTGTGGTATCACAATGGGCCCTTGCGGCCTAAGTGTGTTAGGCAATGTACTCATTGACTGACAGCCACTTCCACCTAACCTAACCTGGATTTGAACCACTTTCTCGCCGCATTATAGGCAGATATGCTATAACGACCCTATCATACGCTACGGGCCCCAATCAATCATACCTCAGCAGAGTGAAATAATTCGCAATAGACGTGAACAACGTCGTGGAATATTGTAAACTTATTTCCAAAGTGAATGCGGTGTACAGTGAAACCATTAAAATAAAATTTTGAATAAAATACAGGCATCCTAGTGGAATACGTTCATTGTCTCCGTCTCCGTATTGCTTTTGCCGAGAGTGAGATTCAATCGACATAAATTGCCATCTACTAAACAGCTCAATATATCAAGCATTTGAATGAGAAAAGTTATGCACATAGATCTCAAACTACTCACCTACAGGGTGTATTCGATTCAGCAATATTGAAACCTAACCACCATCTGCTTCCTTGTAGCTTCTTAGGGTGGGAACTGAGCAGATTGAATTGAACTAATCGTCTTTTCTGGCGAGATGCATTAACAAACATTGCTACCAATTACTTACTGATTTTAAGCTCACTAGAGGAAGAGCAGCCACAGTAAAAATGTATAAACTAACACTGAAACAAAAGAGCTGATGCTCGAACTAGCGTATACAATAACGAAGAACACTTAAAGAAGTAAGCAGATGAAGGTGTAGAAACAAATAATAGGTGAATATATACTTATATGAAAAAAGGGGTGCAAATTCAAGAAATATTTTCTGGATGATCTATTACCTCGTTTCCACTTAGAATTGAATCACACTTCAATTCGAATTAGTGCCAGTGTATACCTACATCGAATTGAAATAGGATTACCCGATCCGATACAGCTCTTGTAGCTGGATCGATTCAAAAGAGTGTGTTGTATACCTAGATTACTTGATTCAGTGGGTAAGTAGATACCTGCATCGAAATCTGAATCATAATCCGATTCGATTACCCAATTCTAAGTGGAAACGAGGTATATGTAACACACTTTCACTTTAATATTCGCTCTGTTTTGAGAATTTAGTCATATAACTTTGTGTATACTCGGTACATTAATTTATATTTCAAGTATTCTATGTTTTTGTTTACTTTAGTAGATTTGACATTTTATGTGGATGGTAACTTTAAAAAATGTTTGATTAGTTATTTTATTTCAACATTTACTATATTTCAATGTGCTTTCGTACAGGTGCAGATATTTTTTGTTCCGAAAGCTTTATTTCCCAGTCTGTTTACCTGCGAATGGCCATGTCATCATGTCATGATTTCTTTTATCTTCATCTCCATGCTAAAATTTGGTAACCCAATTGGTGAACATTTGCATTGCTTAACCCAAAACAGATAAATCTAGTTGGTTTAAAGTTTTTCAGAAGCAGCTGAGTTACTTAGTGCGAAAAGCCTTCAATCGAATGAGCTACACAAAAATGTAGCTTTTTTCATGTGCAAAATTGTGAAACGTTTATCTAGTTTCACCTATTGCTTTATTTTTGCCCAAAAAACTGTTATGAAATTCAACTCATTGAGTTGCTAAAGGACCACTAACATAACTGGTTTTTGAATCCCTCCAGAAATTAGTTTTGGTATTTAAACTACTGCTTAAGTTTTCTGAATCTCGATAGTTACTTAAACAGTATCAGGTGACAATGCTTGGATACCAAATGAGTTTTTGAAGGGTTCATCAACGCTTTCGGAATCCAAAGTTCTTATCAATGTTAACTTATCTAGAATGAATGAGCACACAAGTTACTTAAGGACAACATTGATTTTTGTCTTGCCTGTGTTGACGTGTTAACATAATCTTTTGATTGTGTGGCATAGTTTTTCAGAATAGTGTTTGGTTTCCATGTAGTCAACAGCCAAATGCTTAAATCCAATTTTCCTATAACTCAAAATGGGGTCTACAGCGACACTATATTAGGGCGACGACATTTCAAACCTTAGAGCTGCTATGGTTTCAATGGTTTGAAAGACATTAGCACAGTAACATCTACAGCAGCATCGGCGTCAGACCAACCTCGAAAAATCGAACTTGCTGTGCAATTGATAAAAACTTAAAGAAGACATTTCCATGCAAATGAGGAGCTAAAATGCTGTGCGTTGTGAATGTGTCCACCAGTTTTATTTGACTTTATTTGTCCAAATTGTTGTTGCTGTCAAAGGTGCTGTTAAGCTTTTCTAGCATTATGAATATTCTAGCAACAAGAATTGAGTTACAGTTGCAAAATAACACAGTTCCTGTGTTGGTTTGTTAGCAGAAAAGTTGTTTTTGAGTAAATTATGACCTAAGAACATCTTTCACTTTGTAGAAAAGAAGTCAATAAAGTTTGATAATAACAAAGGGTATAGCTTGAGGACCAAACATATCTGTTAATAAGAAATAGAAGTGTAGCGAATGTTCAGAAGAATTGTGAAATTTGTGTCGTGAAATGTTCCATTCTTCATCTAACTGAGATAGCGGATAAGAAGACTTGCATGAAAATAAGTTTTTGGTTTCTTTTACAACAGCTGCTTTTTATCTGAACCTTGTGTCGTTACTCAAGCGGTTCTAATCTGAAAGTATTGATAGAAAATTAGTTTCTACTTCGAAGTTCATTTGCACTAGCATTTGGACTTGTCTACCCTATCAAGCTAAAATGTTTTTTTTTCTTCTTTTCTTTTAAATAAATTTTTAATAAAGTTTAAATAATTTCAGGGCAATCCCCTTACCGGATGCAGACACGAATGTGACAATGATGGAGATTGTAGTGCTAGAGATATGTGCAGCAACTTCAAATGCGTTCCGGCATGCAACCAGTGTGGTACTGGTGCCTCTTGTAATGGAGTTGCCAACCATCGGGCAATATGCGAGTGTCCTAAAGGCTACATTGGCAGTGCTTATAGTGAATGTCGGCCGGAGTGCTATGGAGATGTAGACTGCCCATCCAACAAACCAGCATGTTTCTATGGAATTTGTAAAAACACCTGCGACGGAGCCTGCGGTGTTGGAGCTGATTGCAACTTGAGAGGATTGACTCCAGTATGTAGTTGTCCAAGAGACATGACTGGTGATCCATTTGTTCATTGCCGTCCATTTACCAAAGGTAAATTTCCTTTGACTTTAAGTGCGTAGCATGTGTTTGTTTAACATTTTGTGCCTTTCAGAGGATCTTTGTGAACCAAATCCTTGTGGAACAAATGCCATTTGTGTTCCCGGACACGATAGTACCGGAAAGGAGCGTCCAGTTTGTAACTGCCTACCTGGACATACAGGAAATGCGCTGTCACACTGTTCCAGGGTAAGGACTCGTTGCTTTTATTGGCGTTTTAATATAAAAAATATCCAAACTTTTAGGGAGAATGTTTGAGTAACAACGAGTGCCCCGATAATAAGGCATGCATCAATTATCAGTGCGTCAATCCATGTATAGGTAAATGTGCAACTGGAGCTACCTGTGAGCCCAAGGCCCATTTGGCTGTTTGTAAATGCCAGCCGGGATTAGATGGTGATGCTGTTGTGGCTTGCCGTCAGTCACGTGCACACCCTGTTGCCAAATATGGAAATGAATGTGTTAATTGTGGAAAGTAGACCGTAGCAGTATTATTAAGTAAAATAAATATTTTTTGAAACCAGTAAGCTTTGAGAATTAAAGTAACAGTTACTCAAAATTTTTATATGGTTACAATTGTTTTACCTTATTTTTAAACTAAACTGGAACTAAATACCGCCAATAGAACCGATTTCGGAAACTAGTAATATTGACACATTGCTTTGTATCGAATACCATCGCGGTGACTTCATACAATTCTCAGCTTAAGGAGTGAGTCAGCTAGAGTCTTACCTTTATCCAACTTTAACTTTTGAGGTGATAATATAAACATTTCTTTGCGAAAGCAGCGAGATTTCTTCAAAATGGGGATGTGTTAATAAGTACTCACAGCATCGTAAGTTTGTCAAAAGGCAAGGGGGTTGCGTATACATAATACAAGCGTACACTTTGACAATAGTTTCAGAGGACTAAATTTGAAATGTAAAGGAGCAGCGAAAGCCTTACAACAGCTTCTGAAATTAAGGCGTCGCGCAATCCAAATCCCACACCGACGCAACATGGCGAAAACGACACCCAGTTTTCAAACATTTGCAGTCAATAGCGTTTCTGCCGATACCGCAACTTCAAAATTGTTTTGGTTAGGGAGATCATTAAAGACATAAGGTTGCTGGAATAAGTTTTCAGAGCATAAGAAATAAACGCTAACTCGAAATTGAACTTTTCAATGAAGACGACTATTTACAAACTTATCGAATGAAAATTTTAGCATCGTACAAATAAGATAAGAAATAAATAGGATTCCGCAACAAAATTCCACGAACCTCTGGGCCTAGCGCATGTCAAGGGCCTACAACTTTATACCGACTCCGAACAGCTAAAATAAAAAGCGCTTTTCATGGCAGTGTGTCTTGGCCTCCAAAGTCGAAGTACTGCGTAACAGGTAGACATGAAATGAAAACAAATGTTAAACAAATTTAGCAATGTGATAATGTGTTTCGAGCCCGCAGTGACCTATTATCCGCCAGAAAAGGATCGCCATATTAATTAAGACGATGAACGTAACGTTGTTACGTAAAACAGGATCGGGAAATGAAGCTTTAATCTCCACTTCTCATTTGTACTTGAATTACTACACTTTTCTTATCGTTATACAATTTAATTTATAACCATACAATGATGTATCTTACAAATCCAATCTTTACATCATTACTTCACAATAAAAGCTGAAGCCTGAGTCAGCAGCTCTTTCTATGCATACCAGCAAACAGCAATATCGATATCTCTAGAGAAGACCAGAACAATCGAGCAATTTCGAACAGTTAATAGCGTCATATCTCCCTTTATTCGCAACATATTACACGCTGTCTCCTTCTTTTATACTCTTTAACTATATTTCTGTAAGCAGGGGTTATAGGGAATGTTCATTGGCTGTACATTAGGAAGATATCCTTTTTTTATAGAGAGCTCTGAAACACAGCTAAACTTTCATTTAAGGGAGAAGCTGGTCAAGAATTTTAATGAAACTGAATTTTTTTTATTTTGTCTTAAAAGGTACTTTAGGGTCTTTAAAATAACATACCAAAGGATAAATGCCGGCAAAAAGGTCTAAATGCCCAAACTTTCTATTCTGCGGCAGCGCCTCTCAGATATGCAACATGATTTGATAGTACTTAAAACTTTAAACGCGTCTTCACCGATCAATACGAAATTGTGACAGTACATTCAAAATACCTTTCTCCAGAGACGTACTTATGACTTTTTTTATATTGAATAGTTTTTTTTAATCAACAATTTTGTCGTTTTTTTATAGTAAAAATTTTAATGTTTTGTTCAAACGCGCACCATTTCGCCAAAAAACAAAATATCGAAAAAATCCTACGTTCATCTCTTGCTGTTGCTATATATAAAGGGTTTTCCAATGAGAGTGATATGATTTCTTTTTAGAAGAAAAACACACTTTTTTGTTAAGGAAATTCAAATATTTTTTATATTTAATGTGCAGTTCAATCAATACAATTAAGTTTTAAATACAATGTCATTCAAATGGCCACCACGACTTCTTCTGCAGCAATAAATTCGATGAAAATAATTTTCGAGCACTTTTTCCACTAAATCAAGTCTTATATCATGAATGGCACGTTCAATATTGACTTGTAAGGCTTGAAGAGAATCTGGTTTATCCTGAAGATGATTTCAAATAACCCTCAAAAAAGTAGTCTAATGGTGTTAAATCACGACTTCTTGGAGGCCATTCAATATCACCATTTCTTGAAATAATCGAATCTCTAAATTTTTCTCGCCATAATTCAATTGTTGCATTTGCTGTGTAACATGTAACCCCGTCTTGTTAAAACCAAATGTTGTCAAAATCAATTTCTTACAATTTCGCACATTAAAAGTTGATTATCATCGATTTACACCGGTCGCCATTGACAGTTATGGTGTTACAAGCTTCATTTTGAATGAAGTACGGACCGATGATTCCACCAGCCCAAAAACCACACCAAATTGTCAATTTAGGTGGTTTTTCATGAATATTTTGTGGTTTTCATCGCCAGTTTTGTTTATTTAACGCACTATTCAAATAAAAGTAAGCTTCTTGATGATTTTCTTAAAAAAATCGTTATCGTTTTCAAGTTGTTCCAAGGCAAAATCAGAAAGTTCACGACACCGACGTTTACGGTGATCCAATGGTGAAATTGTAAAAGCTTCATGAAATACTACAAATGGTCGAAACGCCACTGCAAAACCATATCATACCTATTGGAAAACCCTTTGGAAACTAAACATTTTCTGGGTTTTGTTAACACGAAAAATTTGTACATATTTGTATATCTTAATCTTAATCTTAATCTTAACAAAGTATAAAATAAAGTCGCTTTCTCTGTCCCTATGTCCCTATGTATGCTTCGATTTTTAAAAATACGCAACGGATTTTGATGCGGTTTTTTTTTAATGAATAGAGTGATTCAAGATTATGGTTTATATATATAATACATGCATATTAGAGCAGAGAAAAGCCAAGAAATTTAAAGTTTTGTAATGCGATGTCATAACAAACATATTATTTTACTATAAAAAAAATTATTTACTTTTACTTTTACTTCAATTTTATAATTTTATAAATCAGTTTGAAACTCGCACGAATAGTGAACTATTTTTCCATATTTTAAATAGTGGGATAAATTAAACAAGTAACATGAATCAAGGACTAACAGCAATTTATTAAAATGCAAAGCGGGACATTAGCAGGTCTAAATGAAAATGAGACGTAAGGCTCACCTCAGTCAGACTCGGTATAGATATAGAGCTGACAGAGAGAGAGAGAGAGAGAATCTTCAGTAGAGCGTGAGATTCGCCGCAGCCGGCATCGTGGTAGGCATATGGTTCAGAGAGACAGAGAATCATTAGCTTGAGTTACCAATTCATGGGTAAATAAAGAAAATTCTGCCATGAATTAGTATCATCAGCATTGTACCCGGGTGAGGCCGGGGCGGGTCGCTAGTTAAAATATAAATTATAAAACCTGTTTCACAGATTTTCGATTGATCTTTTTGTTGAATCACATAAAAATTGATAAATTATGCCCATTTTTCACGCTCAAGAAAAATATCTGTTCACAACTGTTCTGAGTGGGTCAGACAGAGACTAGCGCGCTTTGCCAAATTATTCCCATTATGAATATGAAAAGGTAAGGATTTTCGTGGTTCCAGATGGACAATCGAGAAAATTTCATTCATTTCGTAGCAGTGAAATTAATGTAGGAAGACTTGCAAGCTTCTCGCACAGGTGAAACCGTGTGAAAAACTATTGGATGTATAACGGAACCGAGGTGTTGTCGGCAAGGACTCTCGGCATAATGCTTCACTTGTCTCACTTTCAGGTGAGGGGCTATAACCATTAACCAAAAAAAACACAAAGCAACCGATTCAAACGAGTATACCAGAGAGTCCTAAACCTCTCTCTCCGTTACCACCGTTACAACCGCCTGCTTATAGGTACAGTCGGCTGATCCTGGCAGCCGGAGAGAAAGGGTGTTCAGTTTACGTAGGCTTGGCATGCTAGCTTATGCACGTCCTAGCTCGTCGGATGGGGGGGGGGGTTCTTGCCAACGTAAAACTGAACGGTCGTTACGTATTTACATGCCGGAAGAGATTAAAAATAAAAATTCGGGTTCAAAAAAAACACAGGAGCCCGAGTACGTCCTAAATAAAAATTAAACCTGCCCTTTTACGTCCAGAATTCCCAAGAGAGGAGAGCACCAGGTAGTATTGGCTCTCAGAGGGAATATCCCACCCACATATCACAATGATACGACCTTGGCTGTTATGTCCTCTAATTTTTATAACAGCCCCTACTTTGGTGGAGGATGTTGCTAAAATCTTACATGGATTTTAGAACGCCGCTCACTTTTCCATTGTCATGGTTCCATCGCCACATCCACCTTTATTCTCTCTTAGCACAAGCTCATATTCCTAAGCATATCCATAAAAAAACCTGAAATTTCCGGAAAAGAAATGACTTCCCGCAGAAATACACGATCTTGATTCTCCGCCAAAGAATATATTAAGAAAAAAGAATTCAAATTTTCCTTGTATTACCATCGGAAACATAAGGTTTATTGCGAAACTATATCTAACAAAAATTCCAAAAAAATTCAATAAAGATATGTCCTAGAAAAAAAATTTAATCCAACAATCGATAATGTCTACTTGAAATAGCTTAAGTGTTTTCAAAATTCTAATTCAAATTCAAAATTTAAGGTGATATTTCATTATTACTAAAGCAAAACTTGTAATATATTTGGTCTGGATTTTGTCTCTTAGATCTGTTATATATATATATATATATTTTTTTTTGTTTTTTTTTTTTTTTATTACTTTATAATTATCAGGGTCACCCTTTTTGTGAACCTTACTAAAAACAAATTATTACAAATAAAATGTAAAACAAAATGAATGACTATTCCTTTTTCACCACCGTACTCACATAAGAAAATAAAACAAATGTATAGGCCAAGATCAAACCAGGCATTACCTTTAAGTTCAATTGCTAGTCGGCAAATGGGAGACAAAACTCTCTTCAGATTAATGTGGGTGTAAATTTATTTACAAGGCGCAATAAAATTTTCTTACTTTTTTTTTGTATTTTTCGTTCAAGTATATAAATTGTCTATAAACCAAACTTACCACGACTTGATTTCTTCCTGTGAGGGGGTGCACCGCTTCATAGGTTGATGATTGTATTTTTGCATCTAGATGTAAATTTCGGAATAGAAAAAAAGTAACTCACTACACCTTGGTTTCACACACACACATTAGCCGGTAGATATTTCGATATAACTTTTTGTTTTTTTTTTTTTACACATGTAAAATATTCTAGCGATAGTAAATTTCCTTGTGGTGAATAGGGAAGAAAGAATAAACAAAATGAAACAATAAAAAGTGTCTATAATTCCTAATGAATTAACTCCGGTATTTAATTAAAAGCACACTCTAATTATACAGATGATGAGGTTGAGGCTGGTGGTACTCGATGAAGTTGTTGACGTGTTGATCAAACGACACAGGTAGCGGGTGGTAGGGGAGCTTTTAAAGGCATCAAATCCCGAGTGATATGCTACTGCTCGTAGGTCACTGTGGGACACATCGGGTTGTTGGGAAGATTTCGTCTGCGTGATTTCTGACGGATAAATTTGACGCCAGGTAAACGTATGATCATTGGGGGAATTTCGCGATGGTGCACTTCGTCGATTTCGCCAGGAATAGTGGAGTTTTCGAGTTTGGATTTTTTTTTTTTTTTTTTTTGCACGATCTGTTTTGAAGGGGTTTTTTTTTATAAAACTTTTTTTTGCTAGTTTTTTTTCTACGTTTATATTTTCGTTGTTACTTCACGGAACTGCATTTTTGGAGCCCCACGTGAGTTCCAACGCGTGCACGTATCGTTTTTGTAGGTTTTTTTTTCTTTCCCTTTTTTTTTTTTTTGACCGCGATTACGAGTAGTTTTAGTTTAGCTCATTTCACTTTATGATACGAATGGTTTTATTTTATTTTCCTGAATCGCGTGTGATTTGGGAGTTCTTAAATTCGAGTCGAGAAAATTTGACGCGATTTGAGGGTTTGCGTTTTTTTGTCTTTATTTTTTTTCTTTTCGATTTATCGCTTCTTGTTTCGTTTTATTTCGTTTTCTTCTTTTTTTTTTTATTATTAAAATGCCGGACAAAAAAAAAACTTGGGAAAAAAAACCGAACTAAAAATTTGCACAATTTGCAAAATTTCCCGAGTTCAACTCCAAATTAACTCGTCCGAACCTGACTAGGTCAAAAAGAAAAAGGGCCGAGCTCTCGCATAACATGGGCTTTTATACCTGACTGGCAACGCTGATCATCTTCGAAAATTCGCGAGAGAGCCTTTCCTCGTTATGGCGTGGGAGGTGATTCCGGAAGCCTTATTTCTGGCCGTATTTTCAACCAGAAAACTTAGAAGTTTATTTTAAAAATCATTTTGATTTTTTTCAAAAATAGGTGTGACAAAAGTTTCGTCTTTTGGTTAAAAACACCCCAGAAAAAACCTCCCGGAAACACTGTCATATTTGTGTGAGTGCGGCTTGGGTTTGCTCTTTGTTCGAAAAAATTAACATAAGATGGTACCAATTTGTTGCTTTTGCTCTCTTACATTCTCTCTTCCATTTTCCGGTTAGGCAAATGGATCTTTGTCAGCCATATATCGATCTTTAAAAAAAACCAGAGTTCACCACAGAAGAGAACTTCCTCACCATCATCATCCGTACCTACAGCTGCACCAATGTTGATAAACATTTGACTGAAAGAAATGGTATAAAAAGGTTTGTGTTCCTACTAAGGCTCTACCAGATATCCTCAAACTGTATCGACTGTTGGATTTAAATTTTTCATTTAGAAAATATACAACGGCAAAAAAAATTATTGATGTCGTTTCCTACAGATGTTACTCGGATTCGAATCTTCAACACGTTTTTGTATCAATAGTTTTGTTAAACAGGTATAATATGTCGATACTATCCACAAGATTTATCATGCTGCAGGTCCGTCATGGACGGCACTAATAAAAGTCGAGTGAGTATAGTTAATAGTGTTTGACATTTTTGAAGAAACTCAAAAGAAAGAAGGAAACCCCACATGCAGTCTGTCGAAATATAAAAATGGTTTTTTATTCGGAGTTCAATTCTGGTATAAAAAACAAACAAAAAGATTAGATAATGGACATTGTTTTTTGATCTGCAGCTATCTATTTTAGAAGTATTTTATCAAGACAAGTTTGGGCTTACAAGTTGAGAATCAAAAGAAAAACTATAGAACTTAGGCTGGGCTTGAGCTTCATAGCCCAAGAATTTGCCTCGATAAAAGTTAGCTTTTTTTTAAAAAATATGTCTGTTTTTATTAAGTTGACCCTCCTATCTCCGATACGACTTATTTCGTAGAATGTGACCAAGAATCGAATGCCAGAGTATGTACCACGAACTACGGGACACCCTATATATAGGGGGAAAGAAATCATCACTTCACCAGAAGAACACAGCCCTGTTCTTAAGATTCGTGGCACAGTCAATTTCGGAAAGGACAAGGCTTTCGTGAACTATAAAAAGACGCTAAGAAGCTGATTAAGTTAAAACTTCGAGATATGTCAGGCACGTGATAAGCTAAGAAAAACAAGACCAAAAACTTATCATCTCTGCGAGCAAAACCTTCAGCGGTTACTTCGCAGAGGTCAATACGCAAGTTCTTTTTTCGCATATCAACAATTCGCATTTTGTTTTTTCGCAATTTTCGTTTGGCAAATTCATGTTTGGTCTTGCGATCGTCTCGCATTAGATAATCTTGCATATAGGGATTGCAATCCCGAAAGGTTTTTTAAATCCCGGGATTTCGGGATTCAGATATGTCAATCCCGGGATTGGCTCAATATTTTAGACAGTAAAAAAAATTTACTTGGTTGATGGCTGATTTATATTTAAATCTATTTTTTGTGGTGTTTCGATGACAAATTGGTGTGAAAACCTTTTGTTTCTTCTCTCTAATGATTTGAGCTCTTTTGTGCATAGCTTGCATTGGGTTTATGTAGTTATTTAACTAGTTTCAAACTGTTTTTTATCTCGTCATTTTATGAGGTCTTCTTATAACTAAGAAACGTAAACGATTATAAAGGAAATGCACATAAACGAAGTGGTTTTTTGTTTTGAAATTAAGTTTAAATTAAGACCATCCTTGAAAACAGCGATATTAGCACTCGAAAATACAAAAGAAAAAACAATGTACAAATGGTTTAGAAAAAGAGAAAGTTTACTATATTTTTTTTCTTTTAAGATTAGTCAAATAGATCAAAAACAATGAATAGAATGGAAGTCTCGGAAAACATACGACGAAACCTACGAACTAGTTTGAAAGTTCTCAAAACACAATCTTGTTTTCAACCATTTCTAAGCCAATGATAAAGGTCTGGTAGATACTCAAAATAAAACAAGATATTTTTATGCAATATGGATGTCCAATATGGGCTAAAGTAGCTTTTTGGAATAAAAAGAAATTACAATTATCACAAAACACTTTAACAATGGATCTCCACAGAAAAGTGAATGTTGAGTTGATTTTTGAAAGAATTGCAAACTTTCGCTTATTTTTTCATTAATCTTTTCATTTTGACTACTTCACCCTATACTGATTGTGTGTTTCTCTTTTCCTTTAAATATTATTTTTATTTTAAATATTTGAATAGTTTCTTCATGCATTCTATTCATAATGTATTGCCATCATTATTATTACTTCTTTTATTATTATTATTTACTTGAGAATATTATTACGATATAAAGAGCTTTACACACCGGAAAGACAAATTTTTTAACTTTGTTTTGGAATACACCCAAAGGATGTATTGACAGTGAAAAAAATTGTTATTAATTATTATTATTAATTCAAAACCAAGTGAAATCCAATTTAAAATTTCCCGAATCCCGGGAATGCAATCCCCACTTGCAATAAACATTTCGCTATTACTTTAATTTTTTCACTTTATCACATGTTAAAGTGATTAAACATATCAAAACAAGTAAACGTCATTAACATATTATTAAACAAGTCGACTAGTAGTGTGAGGCGAATTAACTGTTTGCGAGATAAGGGAATTCGAAAGTATTATCAGCCAGTTGCATTATAAGCCATTTGATTGAAATGCAAAAAAAATGCATTATAACTTATGCGAGCTAATGCTTAAGCGAGATCAGTGCAAGACGAAATGACTATTTGCGAACTGACTGTTGCGAAATAAATAACAAATTTGTAGACATTCGCGAGATCTTCGTTTGCCAAATGAAATCTGCGCGTTGTTCGGCACCCAGTTTTAATTTACACATGACTTTCTTCCTGATTTAAAAAAGCAGATTTTGCGACCCGGCATCTAGGCCGTTAATTTTTGACTTAAAGGGCTATACCTGTAACCCATGAAAAATTAGGCTGTTTTTGAGGACTCTCTTAAAAGAAAGTCCAAGATAAAATTTTTTGAAGTTTTTTGGATATAATATGCTACATATATATTTTCAGCTATGTTTTAGAACTTTTTTTTTTACAAAATTATTGAAAAATAACGGAGCTATATGTACTGTCTTCGGAGATGCGAAAAAAGTGCCCCAACTGCTGACATTATTCCGACCAATCGAGTTACTGAAACAAAAAAATTCAAAAAAAGGTATTAATTTTTCAAAATATCTCCTATACAATGACTTAAGATTTTGGAATTTATGTTATTTACTTTATTAAAAAAATAAGTCACAACCGATGGTTTTGTTAATGGCGCATTGATAATTTTCAACCACTCAAAAAGATCGTAAATTATTATATAGCAAATATCTATAAGAATACTTAATTTTGACTTAAAGTCGATCGGTCTATTTCTCTTTGAATTATGCAAGCAGTTTTGAAAAATGTCGTTTACGAGAAAAACGCTTTTAAAGTTTAAACTATCGAATTCTTTACCTGGGAGTGGTCGCTCTTGAGAACGCTGCCTTTCAAAATCTTTTTAAGATACTAACTTGCCGCTTTTATAGAACATTTTGGAAAGTATAAACTATCGAAAAAGGGTTAGGGGTAGTCAGAACTTTAAAAAAAAAAACATTTTTTGCATATATAAAATACTAGCTGTGCCCGCGACTTCGTCCGCGTG
The DNA here is from genome assembly GCA_914767635.1 of Melanostoma mellinum. Taxonomy (NCBI): domain Eukaryota; kingdom Metazoa; phylum Arthropoda; class Insecta; order Diptera; family Syrphidae; genus Melanostoma; species Melanostoma mellinum. The sequence continues at coordinate 79,934,466 of OU612059.1, read as the reverse complement.
GAATAGTGACTTTCAGCAGCATTTTTAACTTTTTAGGAAATAAAACTTCTAGCCTTAAAAATGGCGGTATTTCCAAAAAAAATTTAAACCCTATTTCAACACCTACAGCCCTGTTAAAAATACTTTTGAGACCGTAGTTTTTGAATTCCCATTTCCGTTCCCGTGGGAATATAAGGATATATATAAAGCTTTTATCCTTCCGCATGTTCTAGACCATCTCTGTAGCTAATTTAGTAAAATCTGTTTAGCAGTTTGAACGGGAGACATACGAAAAACATACCAACGGTGGAAGAATTTTTGAAATCGATGGTGTATTGTCAAAGTTCCCGTATACGTTCCTGCTCCCGTGAGAATATAGGGAAAAAATATATAGTCTATGTCCTTCCTCAGGTTCTGAACAATCTTTGAACAAAATTTCATTTAAATCGGTTTATTAGTTTGGGCGGGAGATGGTAACATAGAACGATGGACAGACAGAGCTCCTTTCACACTTATTATATTAGTAATTACTCCCGTTCCCGTAGGAATATGTGGATGAATTAAAGTTAATGTTACACAGGGATAGTGTAGCATTTTAACGGTGGAAGAATTCTTGAAATCGGTGTTGTAGAGTTGTAGTGTCAAAGTTCCCGTATACGTTCCTGCTCCCGTGGGAATATAGGGAACCGTAGGAATATGGAAATGAATTAGTTTTTATGTTACTCGGGGAAAGTGTAGCATTCTAACGGTGAAAGAATTTTTGAAATCGGTGTTGTAGTTTCTAGGTTACCGTTCCCGAGGGAATTTAGGGATAAATTGTAGTCTTTGTGTTATTCTGATGTATAAGCTATAATATTGGAAATCCATTCAGTAGTTTTTGCGTGAAAGAGTAACAAATATATATCCACACATACAAACTTTCACGTTTATAATATTAGTAGGATTCTCTGAAAGTTTGAAGTTAATCCGAAAAATACAGGGTGATTCGCATAAGGTGTGACAAAAAGATAGGGTGTGTAGGTTGGACCTAGACAAGCAAAAAATCGTATGGGAGGGGGGGTCCATTTTCCCCCGTTTAGGTGAGAGGGGCAATTTAAGAAAAAAATCACAAAAAATGGGGAAAAAATTATTTAAAAATAACGGTAATACCTACAGAGTCGTGCTATAGCATTTTGAAAAGCCAAAAACTTATACATTAATTTAAACTTAAAAATAAGTTGTTCAAATAAATAGTTTTTGAAATATTAATTTTCAAAGTCAAAATTTTTGAAAAAAAAAACATAATTCTTTTTTTTTAAACCACTTTTTTTTTTTTACGTAATTTAGTAGTATATTTGATCAAACACAAAAAACCGGATGTCAAAATAACCTGTAGTTTTTGAGAAAACCAAAAATTACAAAAACGACTTTTTAAAATTTAAATTTTAAAGTTTTTTTTTCGTTACTTGATTGATTTGTGTTTTGCTAAAAGTTTAATTCTAACACAATATAATACGAGCATACTGTAACAAGTTATGTAACCATATTTAGAACAAAAAAATCATATTTCGATAAATGTAGACAACATGCCATTAACAGGATTTTTTCTAGTCCCAATAGCTAAACTGAAGTAAATCGATCTTGAACCCTTTTACCGCTCTTATCTCAAAACATTGAGGTACTTAAAAACTGATGGCAGTTTCGCAATCATATAAGGAAAAATAGTTTTTATATGTTATCAAGTGGGTAAGTAGGTAATTATGGCCGCTTTGTTCGAGAGTGGAACCACTCACTGGTATGATTACAAAATTATACCCTTAAACTTCCAACGCGTTTTGCTTCTACTACTACTACTACTACTTTTTTTAAGGCGGTTGCCATGATATGTCTGGTTCTACCAAATTGATACATATGCCAATTGCACCTGCTTTAGTTTTTTGGAAATTTTAATGCAAAGTATTTTTAAAAAATTCGAAAATGTAAAAAAAAGGAGGCGAAAAAAGCATACTTTTCTTTTCGACGACGCCACTTTGTGAATTCTTTTTCTTTTTTTTCCGCAAAGGTCAATACTAAAGCGATCTCTTTACTCATGAAGAGTTTCATTAGTTTGTTTGTTTTGGATCACAAAAAGGGTTAGAGTCAATTCAATCATGAAGCACCATTTATTTGAGATATCACTTCAACCGCTTGAAATTCGACGGCTTTTCATTTTTTTTATACAATAATAAGAAGTTGAGAGTAAAAATTATTTTTATTTTTTTTATCGTAATATGAAAAATTTCTAAAATTAAAGCTTATAGATCAGAGCCCCCCTTTAAATTGATACGAAAGTTGGATGAGAATCGTAACTGGCCCTTTTCATTACTTTTTTTTTTGAATATGATGGTAGCTCAAAAACGTGTGTTTAGTGGCCAAGAACTCTTTCCAATACACAAAGGCAAAGGGAATTATCAAGGGGTTATATAAGTTAGAGGCAGAAAATGCACGCTCTTCATTTATCTACCGACGGTGATTGTTAGCTTTGCTTGCTTTTAAAAAAGACTTAAATTGGAATAAGTACCTACTAACTATGCTTCTATTCCTAACTCTTCGACAAACGATGTCAGAAAACTTCACCAGATTTGAACAGGCAATCGACTTTTAACTGATTTTAAAAATGTATGTAAAATTTGTCTGCTGTGTGTAAAATGCTTATAAATATTATTGTCAATAAAACTGAACAATAAGTACAGCTAGTTCACAGCTTTCCCTACTGATAGATCGAAATTCGAAACCAACCTGATAGATACATGAGATGATTTAAATATCTTTTGGCTGCATTTCCTTATTTGTAAAAAGTAATCCTGAATATATTTCAACAACAGCAATATCATTGACAGTAGTATTGATGGGCAATTTTGCCAGCCGGAAGTGTCTCGATAATTTGATCTAAAAATAGGGACACAAAATACAAACCAGAAAAGTTCTTAGAAACTTTCATTCCAAGTGTGCATGCAACAACAATAACCATAGTTACACTTAATTCACCAGTCAAAGACCCCTCTCTTACTCCCTACGGTGTGCGGTGCAAATACAGAAAATAATTCAAAGGATTCTTGGCATAGATAAATTCATAAATAGTATATCAAGACAAGAGGGAGCGCAACGGATCAACCGCAGAAAATTAAATCAAATTACTACATTTTGTGCTTGGCATAAAGAGCATGAATCAAACTAGTTTCTTCCTCTTTCTCACTGTGAGAGAGAAAATCAATAAGCACTGTTTGAGAGTTGAAGAAAAAAAAGTTTTCAAAAAACTCGAGCTTTTCAAAATCATCCTTTTGGCAGCCGACTACACAAATAACGAGGACAGACTTGTTCTGAGCATGCAGAGCTTTCGCAAAAAGCTTCTTCCAGGCTCCCAAACAGATTTTTTTTTTTTTCACCAACCAAGTATCCTTACCAACCTTTATTGCTCCATGCTCAGTACGAGTAAGGCGGTCTTCAAATATAGGCAAACGCGACTCTCGAACGCGTTTTATTATTCTACTCATATAATTTATTTGTGTCGCTATATAATTTCTTTTTATTTTGTATAATACACAAACCTTAAAAATCATCACAATTCACACTCGATTATGAAAGGATTCTAAGGATTTTTACCAAAACAAATAAAAAAAAAGAAAATACCAAATCTTAACACACATACGGCTTTATGTTTGGCAGACACGAAGGATCTGCTTTCTTCTCGGTTTAAATCCTGTATTTGGACAACATTAAGTGTGCATTTTGTTTGTTTTCCCCGTGAGTTTGAAAGAAGAAAAAAAAATTACAAAAAAGTTGTTATCTTCTCACAGTAACTTTTTTGTATCCGATAGGCAAACCACCATTGTACTTGTCGTGAAAAAAAAAGTGATTTAGGAAAGAAAAAACCTGGAATAGTGTTCTGTAGTCACTCCTTTTAGTTAGAATATCTTTTCGAAGTTTTTTCACAAAGTGTTTTTCAAATTCTCTGTTTTTACTTTGAAATAAAAATACCCTCCTTGAAAAGACCGAACCGAAAAAATAGGAACAGAAAAAGAAAAGAACTTCGGTCAAGGAACACACCCTATAAAAAAACGTACACCACAATCCTCGCATAAAGGACTACAGCCACCACCACTAGCAACAGAAATCAACATAAAATTATTTCTTTTTTTCCTATGGGCGTTTAACTAGTGGAACAATTTTTCCAAAGACGAATGCAAAGCCAACAAATAAAAGGAAAATCCGAGATTAAAGGAGTTAATTGAAAAAAGCGAACGGAGGAAGTAGGTATGTGGCTTTAGTAGGATACTGACTTCCCAAATGCTATATGCAATTGCATATACACATGTACTTTTTTATATTTATTTTTCATCATTTAACCGGGCGGTGGTCACATTAAGGAAAAAAACTAAAGGAAGAAAAAACAAGCTTATGGTTTGCAACACACACTCACACAGATATGTAATGAAAATATTGGCGGCGAAAAAGCCGGAATTCCAGAGAAGCGCGTGGGCGAAATAGATAGATACACCTACATATACGTGAAGAGAAACAAGACAAAGCTTTCCCGGTTCCGGAAACCGAACTGACAAAATGAAGGGTGTGGTAGTTGCCAAGTATGAAATTAATTTCATTTATTTACATACTTTCTCGCGCCATTGTTGGATTAGTTTTTGTTTTTTTTTTGTATTAAATTTTTACTTCTCTCTTGGTGTTGTTGTCGCATGTGCGTTGCGTGTGCTGATGCTGTATGCACTATGCAATTACTGCTGCTCCCTGTGTCCCTGATGGAAGGATCATATTATGTTTGTTGTTGTTGTGATTTCTCGCGAAAGTTGCATCATCCATCGCCCTATCTCTCTAGTCTCTGCAGCGGTCTCTTTGTTTCATTTATATCCTCCACTTCACTCTCTCAAATTGTTCTGGAAATTGAAAATTTTATTCATCCCCTTTTTTGTTGTGGTGTTTCTTTTTTTTTCTTCTTGTTTTGTTGTTGTTGTTGTTGCTGTTGCTGCTCATGTACACTTTATACGTGCATGCGCGGAAAACTCCATTCAATTTTTTTTTAGCTGATTCAGTTGCTTTCAGCGCTGTAATTTATTTGCTTTTAATGAATTTTCAGGGCGTGGGAGTGATTGAAGCGAATCGACCTTTTCAAATGAACAGATTTCTTTTTTCGATTCCGCTTCTTATTGAAGCAATTTTAATTTTATTCAATCTCTTGATGAGAGAACGCATAAGTACTGAACAAACATGCTGCCAACGTCAGTAATCAGTTACCACCCAGATAAAACCGGGGGAGTGCTAACAGAGATTATGAAGAAACTTTATGTAGGTATACCTGCTTAAAAGAGCCGGTGAATTGGATTGCTTTTCCCAAAAATATGCACTTTTGGGATGTGCACTTAGAGTGAAAACTATTTTGAGCTTTATTCAAGACAACTTATGGTGGAAACTTTTTGCAATAATGCGATTCCATTGGTCTCAAATGCAATCCCAGTGGGGTGGAACGGTTAAATTAAGAGCGAAGGCCTTAACACAGAAGATTCGAGTTTCTTTTTCGAGGATTCCTTGAAAATAATCTTAAAACAAATGGTTATACAACCATTTGAAAGTCTATGCAGTGATAAAGGTGCATACAAATTGTAGGCCGGAGTACGGTCCGTCTCTCTCAACGATTCCTTTTGGAATAGCGGGAATCTACAATTTTTGTTGCAGGAGGTGATGGCAATCAACGAAGCTATATCTTGACTAAGAGAAAACATGATATAATTCAAAAGGGAAATACTTATCTCATCTGACAGTCAGGCGGCCATCAAATCTCTGGCATCAAATTCTTTTAAATCTATTCTTCACCAGGCACTAAGCTTCATAAACATCGAGCCAACGCTATCAAATTGGATCGACTCCATGCTCCAAACAAGAATAGTAAAACCAGAAAAAACCTTAAGGTCAATACTTGTACAAGTACACCTCAAGAAATAGTGTTATCCCCTCTACTCTGGCTCCTATAGTAGCTAAGCAAATCATGGTTAAGCTAGATATGAGTGAAATAGAAGCCGTAGCCTATGCTGATGACATCGTCATCATATGACTTCGGGAAAATTCACAACCACCCCTTGTGAACTCCTTTAGAAATAAGACAGCTCTTAACAAGCTCACAAGCTGGGCAAAAAACTGTGAGCAAAATGTCAACCCTACAAAAACAGAACTTGTTCAGTTTACGAGAAAACATAACATTCCAGATATACTTCCACTTACCCTTAGCGGTATACCAATAAACTTATCCACTAACTTACCTAGGCGGGCATTACAGCTCGGGGTCAACCTGGGCCTCAACCAACATCCTTCTATTACGACCTCGATTTCGGGCGAGCTCTCTCCGGTTTCGCACTCTAAGTCGGTTGAGGTCTTCATCCACATGATTGCGCCACCTGAGACGAAGTTTCCCCTTCCGCAATTTCCCTGCAATGTGCTTTCGAAAACCCGTCGAGCTGGAGCGTTTGGGTCCATCCGCTCTACATGGCCCAACCATCGTAGCCTCGCGATGCGTACTCTTCTGGCTTTGCCCATGTCGCGGTACAGCTCATACAGCTCGTTGTTGTATCTTCTTCTCCACACATTGTCTTCGCATACGGGACCAAAGATCATTCGGAGAATTTTTCTTTCGAAACGACCAAGGGTTTCCTCATCCGCTTTCGATAAAGTCCATGCTTCCGCGCCGTAAAGCAGGACTGCTTGTCTCTCAATTGCTTTCTTAACCCAAAGAAGCAACGGTTGGCAAGAGATATTCTCCGTTTGATCTCCACACGGATGTTGTTGTACGTGTCTACAGCGGATCCTAGGTATACGAAGTCCTGTACTACCTCGAAGTTATGTCTGTCTATTGTGACGTTTTGTCCAATTCGTCGATATTTTGTGTCCTTGTTGGATGACAGCATATAATTCGTTTTGCCCTCATTAACCATCAAACCTATTTTTGCCAATATTTGTCAATATCGTCTGCATAGGCGAGAAATTGTACAGACTTTTGAAAGATTGTTCCTCTGGTGTTGACGTTTGAGTTTCTTACAATCTGTTCAAGTATGATGTTGAAGAAATTGACAGTTTGTCGTCTTGCCTTAAACCTTTTTCGACATCAAAGGTCTCGGTGAGTTCTTTACCGACCTTGACGGAGCAGCGTGAATTCTCCAAAGTCATCCTGCATAGTCGTTCGAGTTTTGCAGGGATGCCAAAACTAGACATGGCTCTATACAGCTCGTCTCTGTAGATACTGTCATACGCGGCCTTGAAATCGATAAAGAGATGGTGAATATCGATATTATATTCTCGGGTTTTTTCCAAGATCTGCCGCAATGTTAAAACTTGATCTATTGTGGACCTCTCTGGTCTTAAGCCACATTGATAAGGGCCTATCAAGTTGTTGACGTGGGGTTTCAGACGTTCACATATTACAGCAGACAAGATCTTATAAGCGACATTAAGGAGGCTTATCCCTCTATAATTGGTGCAATTGTGATCGGTGATAAGGATCGGGCATATGATACTGAGGTTTCATTCATCGGGTATGTTTCTTCCGACCATATCATGCAGATCAGCTGGTGCATGCACCTTTCCAACTGGTCTCCAGCTGCCTTGAAGAGTTCGACATCAAGGCCATCTGCACCTGCAGTCTTATTTGATTTAAGCTTGCCAATGGCAAGCTTAACTTCCTCTAGGTCGGGAGCTCGACATTCTTGATCATCGTCCAAGCTGAATGGGGCAATCTGCCTGACAGCGGAATTTGTGTCCTTATCGCCGCTAAGCAGTCTGCAGAAGTGATCTTTCCAATAAACTTATCTGGTACGGCAAAATATCTCGGAATTGTCCTTGCTCGTAAAATTAACTGGAAAGAAAATTGAAAAGAAAGAAAAAGGAAAGTTCAAACAGCCTTCTACACTTGCAGTAGGATTTTTGGGAAAAATGGGGACCTGGTCCCAAAACTATTTACTGGATGTACACATCCTTAATAAGACCAGACCTCACGTATGCCTGTCTGGTCTGGTGGCCATCATAAGAGAAGGCGTCAAACCTTAAGACCATGACAAAAATCCAAAAGTTTGCATGCATTGGCTCAACTAATGCCATGAGAACAACACCAACGGCAGCTCTGGGAACCTTTCTGTCGCTAGCCCCCTAGATCTTTTTACCAAGGATGTGGCGGCCAAAAGCGCACTGCGATTCAAAAAATGCAACAATTGGAAAACAGGCATATAAGGCCATAGAACCATCATGTACCATACAGATAAAGACATTCAAACAGACTATACGCCCAGTCCAGTGGGTCTAACAGTCTTTCCGACAAGAGAAAGCTGGAAGGAAAACAGGGTTATAAAAGAAAATCACATTTCCGTCTTCACAGATGGTTCCAGATTACCGTACCATGAATAGATTAATAAAGCTTCCCGACTTCTGCAGTGTCTTTCAAGCAGAAGTACTCGTAGTGTGCGAAGCCGCAAAGCAATTAGCTACGCACAACTTGATTGACAAAAATATTGACTTTGGCGGCCATTAAAGCTATCTCATCCATTATCACAAAATCCAGGCTAGTAGACAGCTGTCGCAGTAACCTTAGACTGCTCAGTGAGACAAACACAGTTAGTTTAACCTGGGTTCCTGGACATCGTGACATAATGGGTAATGAAATGGCGGATAAGCTGGCTAAAATCGGGTCAGCACTCGAATCCAGCGAAACGAACACCTCAATTCTAAAGCGACTAGAACAAGAAAAAAACAGAATCAAACAAAATTTTCTAAAAACCGCCAATGACAGGTGGTCATCTTTAGAAACATGCCGAGTCTCCAGAAACCTTCGGCCAGATATTTCCAAGAGAAAAACAGAATTTCTACTCCATCTAAGCAGACCTCTCTCTGTTGATTGGCATTCTCACGGGCCACAACTCGTTAGGTTCCCACATGATGAGAATGGGCATTAGCACATGCGACTTATGTAGAGGATGCCACGATAAGGAGGCAGAGGAAGGATCATTCCACTTCCTCTGTGAGTGTCCTAGTTTGGCCCACACTAGGAAAAAAACCCTCGGAGAATACTTCTTCGACGAACTGGACGACATTTCTAATCTCCCACTGAGCAACGTCCTGAAATCTACTCAGGGCAGCAAATGGTTCAGTGGGGGTTCCCTACCCCAATAAAACAATTACCAACCCAACCCTATATACTCCCATCTCCTCATCCTTTGATTTTCCTGGAGAGCACAATGGATCCTTGAGATCGGAGTGAGGTGCTGTCACTTGTGGCTGCAGCCCCCATGCAACCTAACCTAACTTAGGCGACATTTCTAACCTCCCATTTAACAACATCCTGCGAAGTTTACTCAGGGCTATAAATGGTTCATTTTCGGGTTCCCTACCCCAATAACACAGCTCATGGATCTTTGAGATCCGAGTGAGATGCTGCTACTTGAAACTGCACCCCCATCTAACCTAACTTATTCTGCCTCCTCTCGCCGATAACAAGAGTATCAGCGTGGCGTACCAACCACTACATACAAAGTTTTGCTCATGCAGGACGCATACAAGAAAACTTATCTGAAATGGTGAAGCAGTTTAACGTGTGACGCATCGAAAGAAGTGTGTCCCAATCTAGATCCTAAGTGGTCGAACGGCTTGATCACTCACAACAGAAAACACATATTGTATAAGTACGACGATAGGTGTCATTACAAGACACTGTCTTATTGGAAGACATGCCGCGAGGCTAGGAGTCATTGAAGGAGGATTTGAATGAGAAGGAGGAGGAGACTGTTCTTCATCTTCTCTGTTCATGCCAAACCTTAGCTCACACACTTTGGATAGGTTTGTGTTTCGTTAATGACTGCGTCTCTTCCGCTTCATTGTAAGCTCAAAATAGTTCCATTAAGATGAGGATTCATAAGATTCATTGTGGTATCACAATGGGCCCAATGGGCCCGGGCTGACAGCCACTTTAACACTTAAACCTAACCTAATCTTTTCATTGCAGTATAGTCTCCAATGGCTTCTTTAAAAAGACTTACTCTGGTTTTCTTATTGTGGACTAGTCCCTGCTGAAACTACAGGACTACTGCAAACTTAATTTCTAATTGGAACTTATTGCACTTAGCTCGCAAAATAAAACTTTACCTTTCAATTTAATTTTACCACTTTTATTCGATTTCTCCTTTATTAGATTCCAACTCTACCAATAATCACATTAACTCACTCTTAACATTATCACTCTATAACCGAAACTGACATCTGGTTGCCTCGGCGACCTATTTATATCGAATGACATTACATCTAGAACTTCCCAGTAATTTCCACATGGTCTCCACAATCCACTATTTTGTTGTCAAAAATTTCCCCTCCTGGTATATTTCTACACCTACACTAGTGTTGCCACTTGTGTTTTCGGTTGAACGTTTTTCGGTTAGGACATTGGTATTAAATGTTGGGTTTGCATTACACTGCCCCCTCCTTAAGATTGTTCGTACCGAATAATTCCATCTGCGCAGCCTCACCACTATATCGATGCAGCCGGTCACAATGAACTACCTTTAACTTGCCTCTTAGTCCTCTTTGGATGCGGCTAACCACATCGTTAATCCTCGTGTTTCGGTGACAACCCCTTTTGACGATGAGGATTATAAAGCACACACGATCTCCTGCTGTTGCCGCTTTTGTGTCAGACCGGGTCTTCATCCGGTCGCTATACACTGTGGCCCATGTCCCTCTTCTGTTAGGTCTATCGGTAAGCCTACCCACCCCTATGTTTGAATCACATACATAACAATTTCGGAACCACTTCTCCACGTCACCTCTAACGTGCAGCCAGTAAAAGCGTTTTCGCACGTTCTCCAGCGTCTTGTTGACTCCCAGGTGGCTTCCTGTAGGGCTCCTATGCATCTTTTGTAAAACCTCCTTTTTTTGTTGGAGGTTTTTAAAATACCAGCTGGAGCACTCAGACCTAAATACCGGTTCATTGTACTACCAGATAGCAACCTTGAAAAACCTCCTTGATTTTCGATTGAGACACAATAAGCTGCATTACAAAAGATTTACCGTCAGGAGATTCCCATTTGCGTTGGAGTACGCCTTCTTGCACACGAAGCGAGTCCCATTGTGCCCAATAGATAATAATCTTTGACAACAGGGCTTTGGTCAGAAATGTCGTTCCAGTCATGTTTCGTGTTGGTCTCTTTCCATTTGAGAATCGGTCCGATGTCTGGATCCTTCTTTTGAGCAGACCTCAATTCTTCCTTTTTCCATCCGAATATGGGTTCCATTCTCATCCACTGAGTCTTGGTCTCTACTCTCCGCCAGCAATTCCATTGTGGGTTTTCTACCTGATGTCCAATTGGGTATTGATAAGTCTGCGGTCTTACTCTACAGCTCGTGGATTGATTTTCTTGGACTTCACAACGTCGACAAGCAGTTTTATTTGGTGGTAACCGGCATTGCCGCTGTTAGTGCCCCGTCTTATTGCAATTCCAACATCTGGCAAGTCCGGTCCGCTGGTTCCTTTGTAGCTTAACTCCTGTGCATGATCCAGCCTCGGCTATGGCTTCTCTTTGACAATGTATTCCATCATTAATGCAAATTCTAGAGTTTCAAAAAGAGTTCGTGTTCTAGCATTTCGCACAGATCTCTGAAGATGTTTGTCAGAAATGGCACGAACGAAGGACTCAACAGCAAGCTGGTTGATGATTTCTTCTCCAGCATCCGGGTATGCCAGGTGCACCAGTCTTTCGACGTCTGCTTGGAGCTGCTGTAGACTTTCACCCCTTTTCTGGACTCTGTTATTGAGTTGGACTCTGAAGACTTCGTTCAAGTGGCTTTCCCCAAAGCGTTTGTCTATAGCTGCCACGAGAGAGCTGAAATCGTCGCTCTTACCAGCTGGAACAGTTTGATGTAATTCAGCTGCTGGTCCTCTAAGCGCAAGAGTCAGTGCTATGTACTTGTCTTCGTCATCCCAGCCATTTGCTGTCGCAGCTGCCTCGAATTGTCTCCTGTAAACTGACCAAGATGACTGTCCGTCGAATGTTGGTGGTTGTACTTCTCTTTGCTTTAGATAATCTCCACAAGTTTTTCGTAGCTCCATTTTCCGCATCTGGCCTAGTTCCTTAGCCATATTTTCGATTCGTTTCTCCAAAGTGGCAAGCTGACTTTCGCATTGACTCTCAAGCTTGGAAAATCGTTTCTCAACACATTCAATGCGTTTTTCTAGGCCACATACATTTTTCTCAATGCTACCCAATTTACCTTCTAGAATGTTTTTCTGACTTTCTAGAAGATTCTGTGGCGCCTCATGTTTTTCGAGAATATTCTGTTGTTCTATCCTTTGTTCGTTTCGTTGTGCTTCCAGTTGTTTGAGAGCATTCAGCTAATCCTTCTTTTGCTCGTTTTGTTGCTCTTCAATTAGCTTCTTTTGCTCGTCCGTTGTGCTTCAAGTTGTTCGAGAACATTCCTGCTGTTCCTTCTTTTGCTCATTTTGTTGCTCTTCCAGCTTCTTTTGTTGTACTTCGATCTTCGAGTCGTTCGAGAACATTCTGCTGTTCCTTCTTTTGCTCGTTTCGCTGTTCTAACAAAATTTTCATCATACTAGAAAAATTTACACTTTCACTTACTTCCTCTTCCTCCACTTCTGATTCAAAAACAAATAGGCGGCGGCCTATTTATATCGAATGACATTACCTCTATAACTTTCCAGTAATTTCCACATGGTCTCCACAATCCACTATTTTGTTGTCAAACATTTCCCCTCCTGGTATATTTCTACACTTACACTAGTGTTGCCACTTGTGTTTTCGGTTAAACGTTTTTCGGTTAGGAAATTGGTATTAAATGTAAGTTGTGCATTACTTTATTATCTTATTTCTCAACTAAGGATGGTTCTCGATTTTACAATTTTTATTTAATAAAAAGACCTTTACAATTGATACCAAATCATACGTTACTTAATTACATGATATTATTAATTGATGAATTATAAAAAAGAATAATCTTTTGGTGTTTTATAACTGTTGGAGTGCTCAGGTCCTGTTGTCAAGCCACGGCGGGCGGTGGATTGACGCAGCCTTAGCGTACAAGATCATTGCTTCATTGTTGGTGATTGTGTTGGTCATTAAGGGTCGTCAATCTAAAGTTGGTCAGGTTTTCAAGTGAATATCTTCCAAATTGCACTCTGTTTGTCTCTATTGGGATGATCCTAGCATCTTTAAGGAGTTTTCTATTGCTGACCTTATTCTTGCGTATCGGATTGCAACCAACTCTTGTGCAAATGCGAAAAATCTTCCTCTCGAATGAAGCCTGTTTTTTCATTCCAGTCATGGATAAAAACCGAATTATATGTTCAAATGGGCCAGTAATATTTGTAATGCTCTAATAAATATGAGCAAATTTTTACAAGGCCAATGAGTAAGGCGAGAAGTACTATTGTGTCCAAAAGGAAGAAAAAAATTTATAGTCCCTTGTGAAGAGCCCCACCACATTATCGATCCCAACACTCGTCTTTAATGACTCTCCATAAAAGTCAACTCTATCGACAAAGCTAAAGCTTGGCGGCCCAGTTGCTGCTAACTAGACACTTCTGCACAGTACATCTGCCACACCCGAGCTTGAGACTGTAAACAAGTAAACTGTTTGAGGCGCCCTTTGTTAATCTAATAAGATTGGATCCCTCTCTAAAGAATGTGCTCCCAGTGCTATTTTCGTTTGATGGAGTTTGTGTAGAGTTAGACAGTTGTACGAAATGGAATCGATTTCCAAGAATTGCCTTGCAGAACGAAGATAAATTGATTCCGCCACCCCAGACAATTTCCTTGCCTCCCGTGATTTCACTCTGCAATGTGCTTTTGAATACCCATCGAGCTGGAGCGTTGATGTCCATCCGCCCTACATGTCCAAGCCATGCGTATGCGTACTCTTCTAGCTATGAGCTGAGCATATGTCGCAGTACAACTCATACAGCTCCATTCATCCTATCAACGCTTAAAATTTTCGATACTCTAAGCCTGCTAAAATGACTTGGAAAAGCGAAGTAAAGGCCCCGACCCATAAAATCTGTTGCGTCCGTTCGCTGCCGGATTCAACTGGCAGCTCGATTAAATACACAAGATCTTATGAGACGTGACCCATAAGAATCGGATGCAACGGACTCAACAGAAAAAGTAGCCCAACTTTTTACTTTTGCGTCCGGCAGAACTGATGACATTGGCAGTCAAAACCAAATTGAAGTTTTCTCTTCACACCGCAACGGATTCTATGGGTCACCCCAATCCGTTGTGTCCGGTGAAACTCACTGCTGTCAGTTGAATCCGGCAGCTAACGGACGCAACGGATTTTATGGGTCGGGGCCTTAAGGCTTCTCTTGAAATCTAGATCGACTTCTGTTTCAGGTGTGGAAAAGAAGATTGTACTTCTATAGCAAAGACTGAATCTGTAACAGAAGTAAGTAGGATATGGGATACTTGGGCCTGGGAATTCTGAGCGAGACAGAGAGAGGTATAGTCTAGAGTGAGTCAGGTAGTAGGTATGGTTTCTATTGAATATTTTTTATGGTTTTTTTGTTTTAGATTTCGCTGGCGCCCGGAAGTGGTTGATTTTTTTTTATAAGTTTGGAATTTGTACGCCGGTAGGTGAGGGTCATAGGAATGTTTTTTTTTTTGGTTTTGGCTGTACGTTAGAGAATTTGGTCACGTCCGATATTTGGTTGGGCATAGATTGTGTATAAGCAACTCGTTTTACAGCTTAGCATGAAAGGTCGTTGTCATGTGGTTGTTTTACTCTATACCGTAGGGTAAGGATGTGAGATGTGACCCATGTTCGAATAGCGATCGCTTAGCGACAAAATCCATGATCAATGTTGAAATCGAGTATCTGTAGCACAGGAAGGTAAAATAAACCAATACTCTTTGTGAGGAAAGATGATGATGGCAAAATAGAGGAACAAACGAATAGGTTTTTTTTTTGTATTAGATTTCACTGGCGATTGGTGATGGTTGAATTTTTTTCTTGCAATTTGGTGTCATTCGATATTTGTGTGTACATTTTACACCTTAGCATGATAGGTCTTTGGTATGTTTTACTCTATGCCAAAGAGTAAGGATGGTTTTTTCTTGAAATGAATTATTATAAGGTTTTCGGCGTTGAACAAAGGATAATAAAAGCGTCTAGAGGCACGTGGACAATTGGTAAGGAAAAAAATTTAACCTGTGTGTATTTTGAACAATACATACGATCCGTTGATAGATCTTAGAACGAGGATGAGAGATTTTGGTAATTTGTTAATACTTGACGATAGAGAATTTTATCACGTTCGATATTTGTTTGGGCATAGATTGGGCATGAGCATGAAATTTTACAGATTAGCATGATAGGTCTTTGGTATGTTGTATTATATGCTATAGAGTAAGGATGGTGATTTCTTGAAAGAAATTATTTTAAGGTTGTCGGGGGTTGAACAAAGTCCCCTGAAATAAAGTGGTGATTGTAAAGTCAGCTTGAGGACGGATTCAATTTTGTGTGTGAGTTTTGCCCTTACATAAAACAAGCTGCAATTGCATAGTAAGAAGAATCAATTTATGATGTGGATGACATAAAAAAATTTTACCTACATAAATTAAAAACTGTTTTTGGTCTTGGCTGTACGCTAGAGAATTTGATCACGTCCGATATTTGGTTGGACATAGATTGTGTAAGAGCATCACCTAAGCATGATAGGCCTTTGCTATGAAGTTGTTTTACTTTATACCATAGAGTAAGGACTAAGGATATGATGACCCCATGTTATGATTTTTCTTAAAAGAAATTATTATAAGGGTGCCGACGCACGGTCTGAACAAAGGGAAATAATAGCGTTTAGAGGCCCATGGACAAATGGTAGGTTGAAGATACTTACGATGGCATGAGAGTAAAGGAAAAATGAAAAGTATTGTTGTGTGTAGTGCGAACATTAGACACGATCTGTTGATAGATCTTAGAACGGGGGTGTGAGACTTTGTTAGTTTGTTGATACATACTTACTTTGAGATATAGGAACAGGTAGGACTGAGATTGGGATATGAGAAAAGAAAATAGAGACAATATAGGCAAAGGTGTTTTCTATTGAGTATTTTTTATGGTTTTTTGTTTGTTTTAGATTTTGCTGGCGCTTGGAAGTGGCTGATTTTGTATAAGTTTGGAATTTGTGCGACGGTAGGTGATCGTAGTGAGAATATTGTTTTGTTTTTGGCTATAGGTACGACAAAGAATTTGGACACGTCCGATATTTCATTGTGCATAGATAGTGCATGAGCAAGTCGTTTACAGCTTAGCATGAAAGGTCGTTGGTACATGTGGCTGTTTTACTCTATACCGAAGGGTAAGGATGTGAGATGTCACCCATGTTCACATAGCAATAAAATCGAAAGGGGGTTGTGAATTTGAAACTCAACTAAGTTATTTAAAAGATGAAGAGTTAAATTTCTTAAACATGAGCCCACTGAAAATCATTACGAAGAAGTCGATGAACAAAAAACTCGCAAATTCTTATCACACAACCTAATAGGTTTACACTTACTTTAAGTGGGGGACACTTCACATTTAACTGCAGATTATTTTGCTCCTCTGAACATAGATCAGAGCTATGTGTGTGGATTGATTGATTTACAAACATATAATTCTATACCTAATGTCGATGAACGGAACAATTTATTTCATGTAGGAGAGCATGTCATTGAAATTCCTGTAGGGTCCTATGAAATCGATGACATTGCACAATATATTTCTGAACAATTGTTATTTGCTTTTATTTATCTTATAAATGTCCACTGTCCAATTGAGAGTACATCCCTCCTCCGAAAATTTTAAAATTGTTTATGACAATGGTTGGGGTCAATTTGTTCTACTTATTCTATTATAGGTTGTAGGTATAGTTTATCTAAGTATGTGTAAAGGCTTTATTTTAAGAATAGTTGTGTGATTGTAGGCGAATGATGCCTTAAGTGAACTTGTTATAGAATTTCATCAAATCATGAAACGTCTTGGATTGTCCAATTAGGAGTACACCCCCTCCTCGGAAACATGTTTAAACTTGCTTATGTCTTGTAGCCTGTCCTTGTAGTAAGGAATGTTTGTACAGCATTTGACATCACCTACCTCGTAGTATGCATATGAGTAGGCATGATCGATGATCACTCGCTGAGGTTGTTGTTCTTGATGTTGTTGCTGCAGAGTTGGAATGGAATTCCTCGATACACTCTCTGTTGAAGAAGGAGTTGACAGTATTGGTAAAAGCCTGTCTTTGTTAGGAATTTTTGTATGAAATTTGACATCACCTGGCTCGTAGTATGCATATGAGTAGGCATGATCGAAGGTCACTAGTTGAGGTTGATGTTGTTGTATTTGTGGTTTGTCTTTCATTGGTTGATGAAGTGGAATTACAGAAGACGTCAATGGAGTCTGTGTCACGGAGGATATTTGTATCCACGTATTAAGCGAGATTTCGGCGTGTGAGTCGTAAGTATATGTTTATCTGAAGAGGATAAAAACAAATATATTGCGGATTTTCTCGAGAAGGAAAATATCAAGCTGAAATTTTCTGAAATCTCCGAATTCCGTAGAATCTCCAGACAGTTGATGGAAAGGAATTTTTTAATAAGCATTTAAAAATCTTATGAAGCAACAACAAATAAATCATTACTCAACATTTAGCGTTCTTAAAGCATTGATCGTTGAACGATTTAATCGTACCTTAAAATCACTCATGTGGAAGGAATTCAGTGTGAATGGTACATATAGATGAATTGACATGGTAACGTCGTTAACTAAAACGTATAATAATTCTACACATTGTACAATAAAAATGAAACCATCGTTAAAACCCATACAAAATGAAAAAAACATTTACTTTCAACATTATATAACCGTGTCAGACTCCATGTTATTAGTTGAAGAGCCTGTGAGAATAAGTAAATATAAACATGCATTTGAAAAAGGATATACACCTAATTGGACCACAGAAATATTTAAAATATCAAAAGTCAACTTTCAAATCCTGTCACCTAAAAAAAAAAAAAAAATAGGGTGGCGCAACAGAGCGAGGAGCCCCTGGGCCTAGTGCATTTCTCACAACCATGCCTTGTGAGGGAATGGAAGGGACCTACAATTTTCTGCCGGTTCCGAACGGCTAATCGAGAAAGCGCTTTTCAAGGCAATGAATACTAGCGGAGGACTTGCCAATTCCTCGCGAAAGGCTATACCCGTGGAAAAAACATTTTTGCCTCTGCTGGGGTTCGAACTCGAACCTCTGGATTAACAGGCGGACATGCTATCCACCACACCACGGGTACCACTAACACCTATCTCTTAGAATATTTTCAAAATTCGGATATGACGTTTCAAACATTTCAAAGGGTGTGTTCTGAATGCTGGAATGCTTCGTATGGGTTTTTTAGTTATTGACAAGGATAGCACTCGTAATAATGGTCGTTATAGAAACTTTTTGTCTATTTCCTAAACTATAAAAGAGTTTAACTACAGTCACGATCAACAGTCGTACTGCATCAGTTCGAAGCTATATAGTGCGCAAACTGAAACAGTTAAAAGCAGATCATCTCAGTTTATTATTATTTACATTCTATAATTCAACATCTATGTACACTATGAAAAACTAATGTCTTTGTATAAACGAATAAAATAATGACATTTACTCTCAACAGTACCTATACAACCATGTCAAGCTTCATGTTATTCCCTAGTTTAAAGTTGAAGAGCCTGTGAGAATAAGTAAATATAAACGTGCATTTGAAAATTTAAAATATCAAAAGTTCAACTTTCAAATCCTGTCACCTATCTCTTAGAATATTTTAAGTTCACCCTGTAAAAAGTGGTTTCTATGAGCTGGAACTACAAAAAAATAAGTTTCCCGATAGGTACTTATCTTGTAGAAAAAGTGATTCGTAGGAGAAAAAATAAAGTTTTTGTAAAATGGATTGGTTTTCCTTCTGAACACAACTCTTGGATATCAGCACATCTACAAACTCATTTATGATATTTCTTTAAAAAAAAAACACGTAAATTGTATTTATTAATAAGAAATATTTATTTTTCAAACATGTAATTTTTTACTATTTGTACTGTCGATGAATTTTTTTCGATTGTCTCTAATTGAAATTGAAAATATGTTCTAAGTTGATTACATACTCCATCAACATATTTCTTTGAAGCTGCATCATCACTTTCTTTGGAGATCTTGAATATTTTAATCGATTCCTCTTTAAATTATAATCATCGTTTTCAGTTTTTGTCAAATCCTTCACCAGCTGGACCAGGCAACCCTCTTTCTCCTTTCAATCCTATAGGACGATGTTCACCTTTCACTCCACAGGGTCCAGGTCTCCCTTTCACTGTTCTATTTGAAAAACGTCCGATACTTTTTTTTTACTGAACTATATTGCCCTCTTTTAATTCTTCAATAATTGAAGCAATCTCGTTAGAATGATTATTGTTACCGGATTATTGTGATGCAATAAGAAGCCTTAAACGATCTACGAGTTCGTTTGGATTTCCCCAGAAGAAATCTTTCTTATTATTTGATAATTGCATCAAGCCATAACCGATTGAAGGTGAAGTGACACCAGCATTATTATCATCATTTAATAGCTTACTTATGATTTCCCTGTATTTATATCCTCTATGACCTAGTATCTGGTTTCTAGAATCGTAAGACCTTCTGTAAGCATTGGTATTATACATTATATCTTTATACGCTTTTAAATCTTCTTTACTATATAAGGAAGTGTTAGGTTTTTTCTTGAATATTAGTTCAAACAAACCCTTCGTGCCGTTATAAGTCTTATTATTAATTTTTAGTTCTTTTCCTCGAATTTTTAACTCTTTGTTCCCGATTTGTAGTTTACCATTGTTCAAATGAACTCCATACACTTCGTCAAGGGACTTTGAATTATTTATCAATAAATCTACATATGACTGAGGAATTTCTTCAAATTTTTGTTTTAAATTGCAAACCAAAGTTGCGAGCAAGACTTCTTCTTCGCACACGATCACTTCTAGTAGTTCTGTTTCTAACTGACGTTGGCTTGGACGTTTTAGGGGTTGATTCACTCATGAGTGGAGGACTATTGTTCTTAATATTGGGTGTTCTAAATTCATCATTAACATCCTCATCACCATAGTCATCGTCATCATCATCATCATCATCATCATCATCATCATCATCATCATCATCATCATCACCATTTTCATCATCAAAATTCAGTTTTATTTTCTTGTGCGGAGACTCAAAATGATGCTGTTGTTGGGGTTTTTGCGAATGTTTTCTTTTTGTGTGTTCTATTATATCTTTAAGAGGTCTCGTTATAGGTTTGAAAGTTTCTTCAAGTTGAAGTTCGAGCGCTTCTTTCCCCTCTCTCAGAGCTTTATATTTTTTTCGTAGAGCATCAGTAGTCTTAATAAGCTCTTTTGTTAAATCTTCATTAATTTGCATCATAGTGTAGATGTTGAATTATAGAATGTAAATAGTTATAAACTGTGGTGATCTGCTTTTAACTGTATCAGTTTGAGCACTGTATACCTTCGAACTGATGCAGTACGACTGTTGATCGTGACTGTAGTTAATCTCTTTTATAGCTTTAGGAAACACACAAAACGCTTCAATAACGACCATTATTATGTGGGATAAGCTCTTTTGTTAAATCTTCATTTATTTGCATCATAGTGTACATAGATGTTGAATTATAGAATGTAAATAATAATAAACTGAGATGATCTGCTTTTAACTGTTTCAGTTTGCGCACTATATAGCTTCGAACTGATGCAGTACGACTGTTGATCGTGACTGTAGTTAAACTCTTTTATAGTTTAGGAAATAGACAAAAAGTTTCTATAACGACCATTATTACGAGTGCTATCCTTGTCAATAACTAAAAAACCCATACGAAGCATTCCAGCATTCAGAACACACCCTTTGAAATGTTTGAAACGTCATATCCGAATTTTGAAAATATTCTAAGAGATAGGTGTTAGTGGTACCCGTGGTGTGGTGGATAGCATGTCCGCCTGTTAATCCAGAGGTTCGAGTTCGAACCCCAGCAGAGGCAAAAATGTTTTTTCCACGGGTATAGCCTTTCGCGAGGAATTGGCAAGTCCTCCGCTAGTATTCATTGCCTTGAAAAGCGCTTTCTCGATTAGCCGTTCGGAACCGGCAGAAAATTGTAGGTCCCTTCCATTCCCTCACAAGGCATGGTTGTGAGAAATGCACTAGGCCCAGGGGCTCCTCGCTCTGTTGCGCCACCCTATTTTTTTTTTTTTTTTAGGTGACAGGATTTGAAAGTTGACTTTTGATATTTTAAATATTTCTGTGGTCCAATTAGGTGTATATCCTTTTTCAAATGCATGTTTATATTTACTTATTCTCACAGGCTCTTCAACTAATAACATGGAGTCTGACACGGTTATATAATGTTGAAAGTAAATGTTTTTTTCATTTTGTATGGGTTTTAACGATGGTTTCATTTTTATTGTACAATGTGTAGAATTATTATACGTTTTAGTTAACGACGTTACCATGTCAATTCATCTATATGTACCATTCACACTGAATTCCTTCCACATGAGTGATTTTAAGGTACGATTAAATCGTTCAACGATCAATGCTTTAAGAACGCTAAATGTTGAGTAATGATTTATTTGTTGTTGCTTCATAAGATTTTTAAATGCTTATTAAAAAATTCCTTTCCATCAACTGTCTGGAGATTCTACGGAATTCGGAGATTTCAGAAAATTTCAGCTTGATATTTTCCTTCTCGAGAAAATCCTCAATATATTTGTTTTTATCCTCTTCAGATAAACATATACTTACGACTCACACGCCGAAATCTCGCTTAATACGTGGATACAAATATCCCCCGTGACACAGACTCCATCGACGTCTTCTGTAATTCCACTTCATCAACCAATGAAAGACAAACCACAAATACAACAACATCAACCTCAACTAGTGACCTTCGATCATGCCTACTCATATGCATACTACGAGCCAGGTGATGTCAAATTTCATACAAAAATTCCTAACAAAGACAGGCTTTTACCAATACTGTCAACTCCTTCTTCATCAGAGAGTGTATCGAGGAATTCCATTCCAACTCTGCAGCAACAACATCAAGAACAACAATCTCAGCGAGTGAACATCGATCATGCCTACTCATATGCATACTACGAGGTAGGTGATGTCAAATGCTGTACAAACATTCCTTACTACAAGGACAGGCTACAAGACATAAGCAAGTTTAAACATGTTTCCGAGGAGGGGGTGTACTCCTAATTGGACAATCCAAGACGCTTCATGATTTGATGAAATTCTATAACAAGTTCACTTAAGGCATCATTCGCCTACAATCACACAACTATTCTTAAAATAAAGCCTTTACACATACTTAGATAAACTATACCTACAACCTATAATAGAATAAGTAGAACAAATTGACCCCAACCATTGTCATAAACAATTTTAAAATTTTCGGAGGAGGGATGTACTCTCAATTGGACAGTGGACATTTATAAGATAAATAAAAGCAAATAACAATTGTTCAGAAATATATTGTGCAATGTCATCGATTTCATAGGACCCTACAGGAATTTCAATGACATGCTCTCCTACATGAAATAAATTGTTCCGTTCATCGACATTAGGTATAGAATTATATGTTTGTAAATCAATCAATCCACACACATAGCTCTGATCTATGTTCAAAGGAGCAAAATAATCTGCAGTTAAATGTGAAGTGTCCCCCACTTAAAGTAAGTGTAAACCTATTAGGTTGTGTGATAAGAATTTGCGAGTTTTTTGTTCATCGACTTCTTCGTAATGATTTTCAGTGGGCTCATGTTTAAGAAATTTAACTCTTCATCTTTTAAATAACTTAGTTGAGTTTCAAATTCACAACCCCCTTTCGATTTTATTGCTATGTGAACATGGGTGACATCTCACATCCTTACCCTTCGGTATAGAGTAAAACAGCCACATGTACCAACGACCTTTCATGCTAAGCTGTAAACGACTTGCTCATGCACTATCTATGCGCAATGAAATATCGGACGTGTCCAAATTCTTTGTCGTACCTATAGCCAAAAACAAAACAATATTCTCACTACGATCACCTACCGTCGCACAAATTCCAAACTTATACAAAATCAGCCACTTCCAAGCGCCAGCAAAATCTAAAACAAACAAAAAACCATAAAAAATACTCAATAGAAAACACCTTTGCCTATATTGTCTCTATTTTCTTTTCTCATATCCCAATCTCAGTCCTACCTGTTCCTATATCTCAAAGTAAGTATGTATCAACAAACTAACAAAGTCTCACACCCCCGTTCTAAGATCTATCAACAGATCGTGTCTAATGTTCGCACTACACACAACAATACTTTTCATTTTTCCTTTACTCTCATGCCATCGTAAGTATCTTCAACCTACCATTTGTCCATGGGCCTCTAAACGCTATTATTTCCCTTTGTTCAGACCGTGCGTCGGCACCCTTATAATAATTTCTTTTAAGAAAAATCATAACATGGGGTCATCATATCCTTAGTCCTTACTCTATGGTATAAAGTAAAACAACTTCATAGCAAAGGCCTATCATGCTTAGGTGATGCTCATACACAATCTATGTCCAACCAAATATCGGACGTGATCAAATTCTCTAGCGTACAGCCAAGACCAAAAACAGTTTTTAATTTATGTAGGTAAAATTTTTTTATGTCATCCACATCATAAATTGATTCTTCTTACTATGCAATTGCAGCTTGTTTTATGTAAGGGCAAAACTCACACACAAAATTGAATCCGTCCTCAAGCTGACTTTACAATCACCACTTTATTTCAGGGGACTTTGTTCAACCCCCGACAACCTTAAAATAATTTCTTTCAAGAAATCACCATCCTTACTCTATAGCATATAATACAACATACCAAAGACCTATCATGCTAATCTGTAAAATTTCATGCTCATGCCCAATCTATGCCCAAACAAATATCGAACGTGATAAAATTCTCTATCGTCAAGTATTAACAAATTACCAAAATCTCTCATCCTCGTTCTAAGATCTATCAACGGATCGTATGTATTGTTCAAAATACACACAGGTTAAATTTTTTTCCTTACCAATTGTCCACGTGCCTCTAGACGCTTTTATTATCCTTTGTTCAACGCCGAAAACCTTATAATAATTCATTTCAAGAAAAAACCATCCTTACTCTTTGGCATAGAGTAAAACATACCAAAGACCTATCATGCTAAGGTGTAAAATGTACACACAAATATCGAATGACACCAAATTGCAAGAAAAAAATTCAACCATCACCAATCGCCAGTGAAATCTAATACAAAAAAAAAACCTATTCGTTTGTTCCTCTATTTTGCCATCATCATCTTTCCTCACAAAGAGTATTGGTTTATTTTACCTTCCTGTGCTACAGATACTCGATTTCAACATTGATCATGGATTTTGTCGCTAAGCGATCGCTATTCGAACATGGGTCACATCTCACATCCTTACCCTACGGTATAGAGTAAAACAACCACATGACAACGACCTTTCATGCTAAGCTGTAAAACGAGTTGCTTATACACAATCTATGCCCAACCAAATATCGGACGTGACCAAATTCTCTAACGTACAGCCAAAACCAAAAAAAAAAAACATTCCTATGACCCTCACCTACCGGCGTACAAATTCCAAACTTATAAAAAAAAATCAACCACTTCCGGGCGCCAGCGAAATCTAAAACAAAAAAACCATAAAAAATATTCAATAGAAACCATACCTACTACCTGACTCACTCTAGACTATACCTCTCTCTGTCTCGCTCAGAATTCCCAGGCCCAAGTATCCCATATCCTACTGAAGTATCTTCCTATAGCCCAGCAGTTGTGGTGGGATTCATTCATCTAATCTAAATTTAGCTGTACCTAAAAGATGGAGATTTTGCGGTTATAACTCATCTTTACTCTTTTATTCTATGACGCCAAAAAAAAAATTGTGGGTGTATGGAATGAATGAACTACACATTTTTTCTCACTGTTAAACGCATTTTTGCAAACTAAACAAAGAGTTATAACTGTCTCATAACAGGAAGTGTCTTAGGCTGCCATGATTTTTTTCTTTTTCTTCTTTTATGAAAGCTCACCCCTTGTCATCATCAAAGCCTCTACAAGTTTCAGTCCTACTGCTCACTGCTTACTGTATGAGGCCAACCAAAC
Organism: Melanostoma mellinum; assembly: GCA_914767635.1. Classification (NCBI taxonomy): domain Eukaryota; kingdom Metazoa; phylum Arthropoda; class Insecta; order Diptera; family Syrphidae; genus Melanostoma; species Melanostoma mellinum. The sequence continues at coordinate 79,909,222 of OU612059.1, read as the reverse complement.
GTTGTTGCTGCATTTAATAGTAAAACAAATGATAAAATAAGGGCGGTGCAACAGAGTGATGAGCCCCAGGGCCTGCTTAGCGCATTTTTCACCGCCATTGCTTTGTGAAAGAATAGAAGGACTTACGGTTTTCTGCAGATTCCCAACGGCTAATCGAGAAAGCGCTTTTCATGGCAGTGACTACTAAAGGAGGACTTGCCAATTACTCGCGAAAGGCGATACCCGCGAAAAACATTTTTGCTTCTATTGGGATTCGAACCACGAACCTCACAGTTAACAGACCAAGAGAATTATTTGCCTCTTTACTTGCGGTTAAAGCTACTAAATGGCAAGTCTTTGTAATCGTGCAGAAAAGATCTTTTGTCAAAACAATCTCAAGTAAGATCTTTTTGCCTACTCTTCAAGACTATTCGAGTAAACGCTTTTCAAAGCATGAAATTATTATCGGATAAATTCCCAATTATTCACAAAAGCACTTGTCCTGTTTTCTCCTTCATGATTCTGGCATTCGAGGCTCGAACCTCACATAACATGCAGACATGCTAACATAACCTTAAGCCACGAAACGTGACGGGAGTCAACTAAGGTCTAAAAAGAGCTCAATTTCCTTCAATGGTGTGTGTTGCGGCGTCATTCTAAAACCAAAGGTTTTCTTTGATCGGTATCGCTTTCAAAGATGGTGGACCAACCATTACACCAGCCCAAACACAGAGCACGGTTATTCTGATCTTAACGGTGTACAGACAAAAGACAATGGATTGAGGATTATTTACACGCCAAATGAAGCAGTTTGCTCATTGACATAGCAATTGAATTATAAAAGAGGCATAGGGCTGAACAAACTTTTCTTGGAGCTACTGTGGACAACAGCAAGGTCATTTTGAGCCCTTACACTGAATCCACACTTCATGACCCAGTTAACTAAGACCTTCTCTCAATATTGCCATAATTGGCGGATGGACCGAATCACCTTCTTTTTGATGCTGCGCTCTACTGCAGCAATAGCATATGATGAGCATTATCATTTAGGGGAAACGTGAATCAAAAACTTTCATATGTCATGTGTCATACATCATAAGTCGTAAGTATATCGTATTTCATAGGCCATATGACATAATATGATATAAGGAATATCGTCAAATCAAATGCAGGTCCTCGTAAATCAAAAAATTCAACAAAAATATTATTTATTTAGGTAACAGAAAAAAAAAAATATAAAAATCAGAGGGCTAAAGTTGTTCCAAGCATTTCGTAGAAAAGAAAACAGTATAAAATATTTTACATACGCAGGGGAAGTGGGGGCAAGACCGCACATGGGGGCAGGACCGATTTTGTACAACATTGTATGAAAAAAGTTTGTATGGCACCGCTTTTTGAACAAAACACGTGTTTTTTGGTATGATCGATTATGTCTGAAAGTATGAGTCAGTTCGGTTGAGACGGAGAGAAGTTACGGCTCTTTTTGTAGTTTTTCGTGAAATCGCTATCGTTCAGACTTCAGGTGCAACGTAATTTTTGTTTTTACTAGTGAATTTCTGAATATTGTTATTATTTTCTTTTTGATATTAACACAGTAGATAATGAAAATCTTTTCTTTGTCCGAAAATTCGAGAAGGTACGTTTGGACACGAATGGGGCAAAACCGCATATAGACGGTCTTGCCCTTTGAGCTCTTGCCCCCAATGTTTTCAGTAGATTACGGGTTAGCTTTTGTTCTATTATACTTATTTTTTCAATGTCAAAAAATGGATGCGAACAAGTTCACCAACAATGGTTACTGAGCATCAAGTTCCTGAACGCCGAACACGTCGCTTACATGAAATCTGCCATCATTCAGACCGCAGTTAACGCATTCAAAAAGACTGGAATTTATCCATTAAACATCAGTGACGTGTATGAAGACTGGATGTTTGAACCAGCAGAAACCACCAACACGCCTTTTTCTGAAGAACAATCTTCCACAGAAGTAGCTGAAGAGCTTATCACAAATTCTCCATCACAAGAAGTTTCTGAAGCATCCCTTGGAAGGGCACGTTCAATTGAACCGCTTGCAATGACAATAATTTACACTCAAGAAAACTATGTTAACACTGACTTCGTCGATGCCTTGGCTGCCCTATACAACACTCCATCATGAAGGCTGTATCTGTTGATGCTGATGTCAACAGCTACAGCCTTCATTTTATCATCTCCAAAGGAGATTGTTAAGGTACATTTTGGGAAGAGAGTTTCTTCGCTGAATTTCTCTCTGGAGGGGAAAAACGGCAATATTGACAAGTTCACCATATAAATCTGAGTTGGAAGCTCTAGTTGTTGCTGCCAAAGATAAAAAAGTCACCGCCAAAAAATTATGCGTAAAGCAAAAAGGACAGTTGCCGAAAGTGAGGCTGATGATACTAGTGTTGAAGATTGCAGTTGCATCTTCTGTTTGAAGCTTTATTCCAAATCAAACCCAACTGATGGCTGGATAAAATGTAACATTTGTTCTGGTTGGGCTCACGAAGCTTGTGCTGGAGTTGGAGAAGATGAAGAAGTCACATTAGTTTTTAGTTTTTGTTTATTGAACGATATACAGGGTGATTCGCATAAGGTGTGACAAAAAGATAGGGTGTGTAGGTTGGACCTAGACAAGCAAAAAATCGTATGGAAGGGGGGGGGGTCCATTTTCCCCCGTTTAGGCGGGAGGGGCAATTTAAGAAAAAAGTCACTAAAAATTGGAAAAAAATTATTTAAAAATAACGGTAGTACCTACAGAGTCGTACTATAGCATTTTGAAAAGCCAAAAACTTATACATTAATTTAAATTTAAAAATAAGTTGTTAAAGTAAATAGTTTTTGAAATATTAATTTTCAAAGTCAAAATTTTGAAAAAAAAAACATAATTTTTTTTTTAAACCACTTTTTTTCATAATTTTACGTTATTAAGTAATATTTTTTTGGCTTATTTTCAATGCTCTTATTTCTTTTTGATCAAACACAAGAAACCGGATGTCAAAATAACCTGTAGTTTTTGAGAAAACCAAAAATTACAAAAACGATTTTTTTAATTTTTTTTTTTTTAAGTTTTTTTTCGTTATTGGATTTTTAAGTGAATTCTCAATAAAAAAAGTAAAGAGAAAATTCATCCTTTATTTCGTAAGTTCACTTAAGAATCCAATAACGAAAAAAAAACTTAAAAAAAAAAAATTTGAAAAAAGTCGTTTTTGTAATTTTTGGTTTTCTCAAAAACTACAGGTTATTTTCCATCAGGTAGAGTAATGGATGTGGCTCTGCAGTTACCAGCAGAATAACGGCCTCTTCCTCCAGTCCTTCTGAAGCAGACGAGCTCTGATTTAGCTGCGTTGACCCGTATACCCCACTCACTATAGTAAGAATATAGTTTGTGGATGTGAGTTTCCACTCTCCGGGCAGCTATGGTTGGTGATATAGATGTGCTATATGTCAGAGAGTCATCGGCGTAGAGCAGGTTTTCGCAGTCCCTTGGGGTAGGTTGGTCTGACGTCATTATGTTGAAGAGGAATGGTCCGCGTTTTGATCCCTGAGCGACTCCTGCTCTGATGTTCTTGGAGGCGGACTTAGCGCTTCCAATTTGGACGAAAAAGTTCCTGTGGGAGAGAAAGGAAAAAATTTTTTTTATTAATGGAGCTGAAAAGTTTAGAAGATTTAGTTTATGGATGAGTGCTTCAATCCAAATACTGTCAAATGCTTTTTCGACATCCAAAAAGCATGCAACGGTGACACGATGGCTGTTAAGGTCTTCGGCGACGTCATTGTGTAGTTTCAGTAGCGGATGCAGGTTTGAATGCTTTTCCCGGAAGCCGAACTGCATGTTTGGGATGATATTATTATCCCTGCAGAACTTTTTCAACTTTCTAAGTATTAGCTCCTCCAGGAGTTTACTTAGATTGTTGAGTAGGGAAATGGGCCTGTAGTTGTCGATGAGGTTTGGATCGCCTTTCTTCGGGATCGCCACTGTCTTGGCCGTTTTCCACTTCGTGGGAAAGTTGCTGTTGTTGATGCAGTTGCTTAAGATGATAGCCAGAAAGATCATCACTGTCTGTGGGAGCCTCTTCAGGACGTAATTTGTTGCATCGTCTGGGCCTGTTGATTTCTTGGGCTTGGAGCTGTGTATTATTTCTGCAATTTCTTCCGGAGTGGACAGGTTCGGGCAGTTGATTGGGTCACTCGACGGATTATTGTTGCTAGATATTGCTGCATCAGTGTTTGGCCCCAGGGTCCGTTGGATGGATGTCTCGATTTCGTCCAGAAAATCAAGGTCATTAGAATTTGCGGGCACGAAGTTGCCTTCGAAGTGTTTTTTTTATGTTTTCCAGTCTCTTCTGGAAGTGGACGTCGTTGCAGTGCTGGATCGCGTTCCGGAACATTATGTTGGCTTGTTGAAGTTCGCCCCAAACAGTCCGGTAGCTGACATTGGTTGTGTTGAGTTCCCTTTGGTGTATCCTTTGCAGTTTCTTACGTAAGAAGTCACATTTATGTGCGACTTTTGCAAACAGTAATTTAAATTTTAATGGTAAAAACTGTATTGCCCCCAATAAAATTTGGTAGGGTAATCTTGCCCTATATGGAGGCAAGACCGTTTTTTTTTTTGTTGATGTTTTTTTAAAGCTTATTATCTTTATTTGAATAATATATTCTTTTATTTTTATAATCAAAGTTCCTAGATAGAGATAAAGACTATGTGAACAATGACTTAATGTTAATTAAAAGATGTTTTCTAATGGTTTTTGGGGCAGTCAACCACTAAATGTGCGGTCTTGCCCCCACTTCCTCTACCAACAGCAATGTCTGCATTTTTTTGCGATTGCAATATGGCATATGTCATATTGTACAAAAAAGTTCATAAACAATTTGCTGTATGTCGAAAATAGTTGTTAGTCAATATTAGTTTTGAGTTTAGGAGCAATAACTTAAGATCATTGCCACTTCGAAGTAATGGTGGGTTGTCAGAAGCTAGCAGGTCGTTTTGATACTCGACATGGTTAAGTCCCAGCACATTGGATTACTGTACATTTGGTTTGACAATCGATTTGTCGCTCGAGTTCGAATCCCAACAGAGGCGAAAATGTTTTTTCCACGGGTATCTCCTTTCGCGAGGAATTGGCAAGTCCTCCGTTAGTATTCATTGCCATGAAAAGCGCTTTCTCGATTAGCTGTTCGGAACCGGCAGAAAATTGTAGGTCCCTTCCATTCTCTCTCAAGGCATGGTTGTCAGAAATGCACTAGGCCCAGAGGCTCCTCGCTCTGTTGCGCCACCCTATTTATTTATTTTTTAATCGATTTCACAAATCAAGGTTATTCGCACTCCACCCAATACCCAGAGCTGTCTAAGTATGGAAAAAGTGTTTGGAGCTCAGATCTTAAACATGAGGGCTTATACTCTGAGACTCCCAGAGCATATGAAACTATGACTTACAGCCGCCGTTGCCGATTCTAAATGAGAGGAACTTATACGATATACATAACATATTTCCAGCTAGCGGAATCGCAGTCGGAGTCAATGCTTTCCACAGTATAAACACTTTGGCCGGAAGAATTGTGTATATGTCCTTTGACTTAACAGAGTTCTTTGTATTTGTATTTTGAAAGAGTAACTTTTCAAATTACAAACAAAAAACCGAAGCGCCATTTTCCAACTATTCATGAATTAGAATCTTCAGAGATCAATTCTACACGACTTCACACAATCAACTTGAATGATTTTTCGAAAAAATGACATCTAAAAGGGGTTGAAATGAAGCTTTCTGTATAATTGATTGTGGTTTCAGGCTATGTTCTAATTTCCTAGCTGTCTTCCCATCCTACTTCCAAGTGATGCCCAAAATATACCCAAGAGTCTTCGTTCTTCCGTGCGATTTAATTGTCATCGATCTGACATAAGCTGGTGTATATGTACATGATACGACCGACGATATACATATTCTTCCAACCATAGTGGAAAAAGCATCCCTTCTGTTACATTTTCTAGCTCTTGTGTCACGTGTACAGACACACAATCATTGTAACTCATTTCACTTGTTCTTCCACCTTAAAGGTATGGGTAGTGGGTTCATAACTTATTTTTATGTGAGATACAAAAATTATTTGATAAACTAGTCGCCCTCCACTTTGAAACAAGGAAAGAAAATTTTTAAGGATTGTATTCTTGGGAGTAAAATTTGTTACCAAAAGTGTGTTTTTCGTCAGATTGGAGAGGGTTCACTATAATTTAGACGATTCGGCCCTTCATTTGGCTTGTTGAGTTAATCACAACTGCATATCTGGACTTGTTTTGCCTATTTTGTGGGACATAGATGAGGTTGTTCTTTAGTAAGCATGTGGCAGAGTGATTTATTAGAAGCTAGTTCGGGGCTTTCGATTCAAACAGACTGTGGTTGGTTTTTCCTTAACACCAAGAGATAGTTTCAGATTGAAATGGACACTCCTAAAGTGCCTTTAATAAAGCATTCTGAACCATGAAAAAATTGGAAGGATCTCCTTCTCAACCTTAAAATATCCCCCAAATTTATTGACGTCTGGCCATCAGAATATTTTCAAGCCAGGCTCAATCTATGTAGGAACGGATTAGCTTTGTACTCTCCTGGCTCCTGCTAGGAATCCCGTCAAGATATGTATTTCAATACGCGAAACGCACAAAAGCAAATACGCACAACCCCGTCGATATTAACGAAAATTATATTTCCAATTCACCCACTTAAAAGGGATGACAACTAGGAAAACGGCTCTGCCATGCCAATAACCTCCCTTTTCCAAAAAATCAGCACCATAAATAATAATAAAAAAAGGAAAAACACAAGCAACATTTATGCTAAATTCTTTCGATGTACCTACTTCTTTCGACTTTCACAATCATCCCCCAAAAAATGGGGTGTGAATTGATTTTCCTACAACTGGTTTTGTGGGCTCTCGCTCTACTCTATAGTCGCCGTCGTCTATGCTTCCAGGTGGTAGTTTTTCCTTATGTTCAATGTTCTTGTATTGCGTTATGTACCTACAAACATACATATTTTCCCATTTTCTCTTTTGGTAGTTTCCGCCAGGACCTTAGCTTCGTTGTCTTGTAGACAAAACAACACTCACAAATCTAATGTGAACGGCAAACGAAAGGGATCGCGGTTTTATTTCAGTTGTCCTTTTTTTTGATACAAGAGAAAACTGTTTTCTTCTGTTTTCTATATATTAGTTTTGTTTATTTTTGTTTTTGATTTTGTCTCTGTGCGGATTGAGAATTTCCTTACATTTTTACTCTGCCAAGTCAATGTTTTGAAATAAATTCCGTGTTAAGGCTGTGACAAGTTGTGTAATTATACCTACCTATTTTATATATTTTTACTGGTAAGATAATATATACTGTATGTCATTCTCTAACGAGAAGTTGTTTCTTTTTTATGTGTGCTCCTATCTTTAACCCCTGACTATAAGAAGTCCTTAAAGGCGTAATTGAGTGTTATTTAGGTGTGCGATATATTTACTAAAATTGAGGGCACTGTTTTCTTTATTATTGAAAGGTATACATATGTGTCAATAAAATCTATATCCTTCAATTGAATATTAAAATGAGTGCAACACAAGTATCAATCAAAAGGTGGCATTCACTTTGATTTGTTACAAGCAATTGAAGCTGTTAAAAATAATTATGAATCCTTGTTGTAGTGATAATCTTCGTGTGGATCGAATTTAAAGAAATTAAGTGATTAGAGACTGGGTGGAGAGGGAAACTTAACCCCCGCCATACTTTTCTTTTGGAAAAAAGTGTTTATTCTGGTCTGCCACAAGCGTGGTTTGTTCATCCTTAGTAGTTAAAAAACGATATTTTCTCATGTCAAGCTCATAAATGTTAATTGTTCAAGTATCCTCAACTCCAACATGCATTGCGAGCACAACCAGGTGCATCCGTTGGCCAAACTTAAGGCACGGGAGTGGGGCTGTTTGGGAAATGGTGTTTTTTTTTTTAATTAAATCAAATGTCATTGTTTATCTAGAAACTTTCAGTGTATTGGTATCAATTTTAAGAGTTAACTTAAAAGAATAATTAAAAATAAATAAAATTGGTTTTCAAAAAATTCTTTAAAGGGGCTGGCAACCAGAGACTCTAGCCTAGGGTTCATTAGTTAGATGGTACCCCATCCTTCTTTGACCGAACTCCCACGTAAAAGTCATACATGCTAACTGCTAAATACTACTGGTTTATGAGAATCATTAAAAGGCAACGCAAATAACACGGATGCTCATGGCGAATAACTTGCTTACTTAGGTGGGCATTGCCGTTCGGGGTGAACCTGGGCCTCAACCAACATCCTTCTATAACGACTTCGATTTCGGGCGAGCTTTATCCAGTTTTGCACTCTAAGTCGCTTGAGGTCTTCTTACACTTGATTGCGCAACCAAAGACGAGGTCTTCCCCTTCCGCGATTTCCCTGCAATGTGCTTTCGAAAACCCGTCGAGCCGGAGCGTTTGGGTCCATCCGCTCAACATGGCCCAAACATCGTAGCCTCGCGATGCGTACTCTTCTGGCTATGCCCATGTCGCGGTACAGCTCATACAGCTCGTTGTTGTATCTTCTTCTCCACACATTGTCTTCGCATACGGGACCAAAGATCATGCAGAGAATTTTTCTTTCGAAACGACCAAGGGTTTCCTCATCCGCTTTCAAAGTCTATTCATCCGCGCCGTAAGGCAGGACTGGGATGATCAAGGTCTTATACAGGGTTACCTTGGTTTTTCTGGAGAGGGTTTTGTTTCTCAATTGCCTTCTTAACCCAAATAAGCAACGGTTGGCAAGAGTTATTCTCCGATTGATCTGCGCACTGATGTTGTTGTCCGTGTCTACAGTGGCTCCTAGGTAGACGAAGTCCTGTACTACCTCGAAGTTTTGTCTGTCTATTGTGACGTTTTGTCCAATTCGTCGATGTTCTGTGTCCTTGTTTGATGACAGCGTCGTTCGTTTTTTCCTCATCAACCATCAAACCCATTTTTGGCGCTTCCGTTTCAATACTCGCACCTACACTCTTATTTCTTCCCATTACGTCAATATCGTCTGCATAGGCGAGTAATTGTACAGACTTTTGAAAGATTGTTCCTCTGGTGTTGATGTTTAAGTTTCTTACAATCTGTTCAAGTATGATGTTGAAGAAATCGCATGACAGCTTGTCGCCTTGCCTAAAACCTTTTTCGAATCAAAGGTCTCGGTGAGTTCTTTCCCGACTTTGACGGAGCAGCGTGAACTTTCCAAAGTCATCCTGCATAGTCGTACGAGTTTTGCAACGATGCCGAAACTAGACATGGCCCTGTATAGCTCGTCTCTGTAAGTGCTGTCATACGCGGCCTTGAAATCGATAAGGATATAGTGAATATCGATATCAGGTTTTTTCTAAGATCTGCCGTAATGTGAAAGTTTGGTCTATTGTGGACTTCTCTGGTCTAAAACCACATTGATAAGGACCTATCAAGTTGCTGGCGTTAGGTTTCAGACGTTCACATATTTCAGCAGACAAGATCTTATATGCGTTGTGAAGGAGGCTTATTCCTCCATATTTAGCGCAATTGTGAGGGTCTCTCTTTTTTAAAGATCTGGCATACATACAGAGGTTCCATTCATCGACCATACTTTCTTCCGACCATAACATGCAGATCCCCTAGTGCATCCTTCTTTTGAATTGATCTCCTGCTGATTGAAAAGTTCGGCATCAAAGCCATCTGCACCTGCAGTCTTATTTGACTTAAGTTTGCATATGGCAAGCTTTACTTTTTCTAGGTTGGGAGAACTGCATTCTTGATCATAGTTCAAGTTGACAGCAGAATTTGTGTCTTCGTCGTAGTTAAGCAGTCTGAAGAAGTGGTCTTTGCAGATCCACAGTAGCGAATATGATTATTTCCCTAAGTTTCTATGCTGGGTCTTATAGGCTTCTTCTCTTCTTCTTCTTTGGTCTTTGGTCATGCGGGCTCATGACCTTTTAACCTTATCCTAAAACCTCAGAGATTTTTTTCTTTCATCAATCAATTTCTTCGATTGAGAGTTTTCTTCTTCTTTGAATTATTAGACCCAAAATCTTTCAACTACAATATTTACTTTTCCTGGAACCAATGAAGTTTTCCTAAACCTCTCGATAAAAACAGGTGCAACAGCAAAAGCAATCGATTGGCTGTCAGCATTGTCAGAAACAGCGATTCATCATATCTCTCCTGATTTTGATAGCTCTTTACGATCACCCGATCTTCGAAGTGAATATGTATGGCATTTTCCCTCACCTCAACCTTCTTTATCGGTAGCTTAGCTCATAAAAGGTTCGTTTAAGACCCGTGGTTGCAGGGTGGTCGCCCAAAAGCGCTTTTTTTTAGAAACTAAGGTAGCACTTCGGATTTTTTGGGACCAGTTCAAGTAGCACACATTGTTGTCAAGTGACATGCATTTGTCTTCAAATGCAAGGTTTGTGTGATGATTGCGTGATTTGGCGTTTTTTGAGAACCAAAAACCCTAGTTTTTTTTCAGAACTTATTTGGTTGTTAAGGAGACCTGAGCTTACCCAGGTTAAAGTTCAGCTCATTTGTGATTTCCATATAGTGGAATCAATTTGCTTTTTCTTTTGCTGTTTCTGTTTCTAGTTTGAATTAATAAATCTCTCAACATTCAGAAAACCACAATAAAACAAATCAGAACTAAATGCATTCAAGAAGAATAAAAAATAAATCAACGAAAATGTGCTCCATAAAGCGCTGCTGTTTGAGTTGAAATCTTCTATTGACAATATCATTCCTAACTAAAAAATGAGTGTAGCTTTAAAAAAAAACCCAATCAGTGTTGAATAAATAAATAAATAAGTTGGCGCAAAAGAGCGGAGGGCCCTGAGGTCTATCGCGTTTTTCACCATCATAGCTTGTGAGGGAATGGAGGGGACCTACAAGGCTTTGTCGATTCGAAACAGCTAATCAAAGTAGCTTTTTTCATGGCATGAAGCTTCTATCGTAGATTTTAAAATTTCCTTGCAAAAGGCGATACAAGTGGTAAACCTGTTTTGTCTGATGTTGGGATTCCAACTTGGAACATAACATTCAGATATACTAGCCACGTTGAAAAAGAAGTAAAAAAAAAGTTTTTAATTTAACGATTTTATTGAAAATAAACACGTTGCAGTCAATGTAATCAAATCAACGAAATCAAAATTAGGTCCTAGGTACCAGCCATCATACCAATTTTCTAATCAATTCAGGATCTAAGGCATTAATGAAAACAAATGATATCCTTGGGAGTGTGACACCTGCGTTGATTTATCTGTTTAAAATTTAACATGCTCAACAACTGGAATGGTATTTAAGGAACGAAGGATCCTTGAAATGGGGAATGCTTCGGTAACTCTATAGCTGCGGATATATTTCTTTCGTCAATGCTCAGCGCAACAATTAAATCTTTTTGGAATCAGGATGTGTTTGAATTAGGATCCGTATTCCGTATACTTTGGATTGCATCTGTTGTTGAGTTAATAGCAACAAACCCACATTGGTGATCACATAGCTCTTTTTTTCGCAGTCGGTTACTTAATACCCGCTTATCGATTTAAAAGTGTGGGACATCAGCTGGATCAATCGGTAGCTATCGCAATTTCGTGTATCTCCTTTCCCTTGAAACATTGGTTGAATCAAATTTTCCTATCACTGCGTTGGCAGTCACCTCAAGATGAAAGTCGTGAGCAAACTATGAAAGTCTATTGGATGTTTATTACTTTTTAAGTAGTTCCTTTCGTTAAGCTATTGATTGTTTTGTACCTAAAGTTGTCATTCGAAAGAATTCTAAACCATTTTGGTTCAATAAAAGACTATGCAAACTATCGAACAAAAAAAAAAATAAAGCCTATAAAATCTTTCGAAAATCTAATAATTATATTACTTTTCTAAATAATTATCTACGACTTCAGAAGGAAGTCGATGTACTAAAAAATTGTCTTGATAAAGATTATATTTATCGCACCGAAATGGATCTAAAGAAAAACGGCAAACGTTTTTGGTGCTTCGTCAATAGTAAAAGACGTTCAAATGGTATTCCCCAGCAACATGCACTACTCAGGGGAGAATTTAAGTGACCCTATTGAAATAAATAATATGTTTTCAAATTTTTTTCAGTCGGTTTATTCTTCTTCGAACACACCTCCAAACTTTTCTCCAACCACCCCAGTAAATCAAGTCAATATCAGTTCCTTAATCTTAAGAAACTCAGATGTTGAAAGAGCCCTATGTGAACTTAATTGTGATAAACAACCGGGTCCTGATGGTTTTCCTCCAATTCTCTTAAAATCATGTTTTACCGCTCTTTCTAAACCATTAAATCGACTGTTTAATGAAACTCCGAAAACGGGCAATTTTTTGAGTGATTGGAAAATGTCTTATATTATTCCTATTCACAAATCGGGATCAAAGCAAGATGTCACCAATTAGCGTCCTATAAGTACAATTTCAACCATTCCGAAGTTATTTGAAGAAATCGTTTACAGCAAATTGACTTTCATGACCAAAGATATCATTTCCCCGTTTCAACATAGTTTTGTCTCTGGAAGATCTACAGTAACTAATTTAACAATTCTTTGTAATGAGCTTATAAGTAACCTTGAATCTTGTTTTCAGTCTGATGTTATCTACACAGATTTCTCTAAAGCCTTTGACAGAGTTAATCACTATATCTTTGTAGCCAAACTATCTGCATTACGTTTTCATTCGAGCTTCCTGCTATGGTTAGAATCATATCTGGTAGGTCGAACCTAATACGTCAACTTAAATTCAGCTTTATCTTTTCCAATATCTGTCACCTCTGGTGTTCCTCAAGGAAGCCACCTAATTGAATCGTCTCTCTGTCTTATGTTTGCAGATGATATCAAATTAAAAAAATGTATTAGAACGGCATCTGATCGAATTCTACTTCAAAACGATTTAGATAGGTTACTTTGCTGTTGTTCTGCCTGCACACCAATTACATCTTAACGTATCTAAAAATGTCTAAAATGTGATGTATCAATTAATTATTCTTTATCCTGGTGGTTAGTCTGTAAGTATTTATCTAATTGTAAAGCAAACCATGCAGCTTCTATCTTTTCAATTAGCCTATAAGAATATATATTAGTAACCTTTTATATATTCTGCTTGATGAATAAATAAATAAATAAATAAATAAATAAATAAATAAATAAATTAAACCAAATGTCTTCTGTTCAATTTTTTTTTTTTTTTTTTCAAAACGCCTTTGCTTTCTCTTCCTGCTCTTAACCATTTTTGGAGTTCTTAAATACCTTACTAATTTCTTCGACTTTGATGTTTGATGTTTGATGAAAGTGCTTCCAAGTGCTTGCGAGAAATTTTTATTTTTCGATAAGGTCATCATCTGTCATCACCTGTGCAGAAGCTGTCCATGAGCAATTCAACGATCTTCACCGAATGAATCTCTTAAGCATTTTTCTTTTTTGAGCGGCTATTTCAAATATGGTTGCTCAGTTATTCTACCTGTTTGATCCTACTTCGGCTATATTTTAAAAGCAACCCCGATTTTCCTTACAGCTCTTTTTTCCCTAACCTTACTCTATCATTAAAAATTCAATCACCCGTATACGGTTCTCCATGTACACTTAGTAGTTCTTCGCAGTCTTTCAACCGGGGCTTCCAAGTAGTAGTCAATTTAGTTTCATTTCCACTACTTCTGTAAGTGACTCGGAGTCGTTCCTCTTTGATGAGCATGGTATATAACTAGAATAGATCGTGTGACTTGCACCAAGAGCGTTCTTATTTCAAACTTCTATGGGAACTCTTATCCTTAAAGTCCTTGTTGGTTTCCTGACTTGTTGGTTTCAAATTCCCTCTGAGGGCAGTTCTTCCACTTGGACGAAAACCTATAGCTCGTTTTTACGAAATATTCTTTACCTAATAGAATATCATTGTGGTACCCGTGGTATGATGGATAGCATGTCCGCCTGTTAATCCAGAGGTTTGAATTCGAATCCCAACAGAGGCAAAAACATTTTTTCCACTGGTATCGCCTTTCGTGAGGAACTGGTAAGTCCTCCGTTAGTATTCATTGCAATGAAAAGCACTTTCTCGAATTAGCCGTTCGGAACCGACAGAAAATTGTAGGTCCCTTCCATTCCCTCACAAGGCATGGTTGTGAGAAATGCGCTATTTTTTCTTCATATCTTCGGTGGAATCGGTATTAGTGGTTAGGCGTGAAATTGGACAAACGGCCAGGATATGCCAAACTGAGAGAACCTCTCTACAAAGAGTACACTCTTCCGGAGGGTCGTTGGTGTAATAGTGACGACTGGAAAAGTTAGTTTTTCCCACTCTTGTCCGGAATATGGTGATGCATTCTTCTCTGCTTAGTGTTTTATTATATGTTATACGGAGATGGGTTGGGTGGTGTAGTCGAAGAAAGTTTTGTTCTCCAAACCATGATCTTTCTAGTTCCTCATTTATTTTTGATATGAAGATTTTCCGTATCAGTTGAGGTATCAAAGGTAGTTCTTTTATGTAAGGGTAATTGACTGCTTCTTTCGCTGCCTTATCTGCGGCCTCATTTCCCTTAATACTCACATGTCCTGGTGTCCATGCTAACGTTATTCTTCCGTTGTTATGGAGGATGCTCCGGATTTTGTTCAGTGTTGAGCAGTTATTTTTTGGACTTAGAATTCCAGTAAGGATGCTCAAATTATCAGTGAGGATCAATGTTTTTACTGCAGATGTTTGCGCAATTACAAGGGCTTTTAACAACGCTGTTACTTCAGCAATATAGCTACCGGATGCGTCTGGTATAATTCCCTGAATAGTGTTGACCTCTTCGTTATTTGCGTTCATTTCGATGACTGCATAACTTGCGTTGTTGTCCCTAAAGGATCCGTCAGTGTATAGCGTTCTAATGGGCTTAATGGTATCTAGTAGTTCGCGGTGAAGCATTAGGTAAGTTTGATTTGAGGTGCTCTGTTTTTTTTGCAATGAGAGACTGGTGTCGATGGGCAGTAGGTGTCTTTTCCAAGGAGGAGGGGATAAGGTGTTCGGGTTTTCTGGTACTTCTGAAGGGATGCATCCATGATTCCTCGCCAAATTAACTATTTTATTGAGAGAAGAAGTTGAGTTTATCTTGTTTTGTTTCTTCCTGGACAAGGTTTGTTGTGCTGATTGGAATAGAGGATGAGACCAGTCTATGAGCGCTTTGCTTATCAGATTCCCTGCCCTTTTTTGACCAAGTCTGGTAATGGAGTTATACCCTGCTTCTATTCTAAGGGATTCGATAGGTGTTGTCTTGAGGGCACCTGTAGCAGTCCTGCAGCATTCGTTAACTGCTGTATCAATGCTTTGTAAGTTTTTCTTGGAAGACCACATGTATAATGTAAGGCCATGCTGAAGTGTGCCTTCAACCAAGGCCTTTGTTATTTTTAGAGCAGTTTCTAGATGAGGACCTTTTCGACGGGAACATATCATTCTTAGTGCGTTGTTAATACATTTCAGTTTGGATATGGTGTTTTTGATGTGAAGATCCCATTTCATATTACGGCTGAAAGATACACCAAGAACTCTCAGATCTTTATTTAAGATGATGTTGGTGTTGCGAAGCACGAGTGGTGTAGTTGAGCCTGGGCATTTTTGTTTTCTGCAGAGGTGCAGGGCTTCTATTTTGGAAGGTGGAGCTTTTGCACCCGTTTTCTGAGTCCAAGCATGTACTTGTTTGTCTGCGGAATTTAGGACTGTGTTCACCTTAGATGGGTCACCTGAAGCTATCATGTAGATATTATCTACGTATACCCCAACGAAGTCTAGGTTGTGTTTTGGTTGTGCCAGTTCAGTTATGAGTTCATCTATGTAAGCATTGTATAGATAAACTGATAAAGGAGAACCTTGCGGTATTCCGTTTTCCAGTTTCAATTTGTCTGAAGTATACCCATTAAAGTTTACACAAAATGTTCTTCCAGTTAAAAAAGATGAAACAAGCTTTAAAAGTTGGTATGGAACTCCCCATTTGTGTAACTGCTCTATAACCGGAACAGTCGTGACACGATCGAATGCTTTTTCAAGATCAGTTGACAAAACAACGCTGTGCTTACGATGTGATAGGTTGTCTGCTAGTTTATGTTCCATAAGATGAATAAGCGAATGGGCTCCTCTGTATGGCCTGTAGGCATGTTGTTCATTTCTAATCGACTTTTCCATCAGCCATCCGATTCTACGTCCTAAGATTTTTTCCAAAATTTTGGACAGAACAGGTAGAAGTGAAATGGGACGATAACCATCTATTTGGTGACGGTTGTGGGAGCTTTTTGGGATCGGCTTCAGTATGGCTTTTTTCCAATTATGAGGAAAGATACCAGTCCGAAGGATGTTATTGTAAAGAGCGCATATTCGATTTTTAAGCGTATCATCTGCTGATTTTACCATACTGTAAGTTATTTTGTCATCCCCAGGGGTGTTACCTTTGAGCGTTTCTAATGTTGAGTCAAATTCTATTCTTGTAATGTCCTCTATAAGTTCCTGGCAAGAGTCTTGATTGGGTGTAAGATCACTTAGTTTAAAAGCTAGTTTCTCTGCAATGATGTTATCTGAGAAGGTGTTGTTTTCGCTGTACTTTGCCCAAGTTTTAGAAAAAGTGTTTGATATTTTATGTGGATCATTTTCCAGAGATCCGTTGAGGTATATAAAAGGCAGATGCTGACAGAAGTTTGGAGATCTTAGAGATTTTATACGATTCCATAATGTTTTGGAATCAAGAGTAGGGTCCATGTTGTTTACGAAGTTTTCCCAAGATAATCTTTTTGCACTGATTGATTCGTATTTGACCTTCGCACAAGCTTTGCGATAAGCTAGGCAGTTTGGTGTTGATGGATATCTTCGAACGTTCTTCCAGGCTATGTTTTTAGCCTTGACCAAAGAGGCAATTTTCTCAGTAAACCATATGGGATTATTTTTACATTTGTAATCTTTTAGTTTCGTTGTTGGA
Organism: Melanostoma mellinum; assembly: GCA_914767635.1. Lineage (NCBI taxonomy): Eukaryota > Metazoa > Arthropoda > Insecta > Diptera > Syrphidae > Melanostoma > Melanostoma mellinum. Next base: position 79,892,246 of record OU612059.1, on the reverse strand, counting down.
ATTGACTTAGCAGCTGCGCTTCTAAAGATTTTTGTAATTTTAGCTGCTTCCTGGTTGATGTTGTTGGATGTTGAAACAGATAAGGATAAAGAATGCGTAGCTGAAACAAAGATGCTCCAGTTTGCCTGAGATTCTTTGAATCGGGTAGATGTTTTTCTTACAGTTGTTCTCTCATTGGTACGTATAATTATTGGAAAATGGTCCTTACTTTCCCCATCTGGACTTACTTCCCATTGAAGGAGTGGAGCTAGATCTTCGGATGCAAGTGTAACGTCAACGGCAGAGAAAGTGTTTCTTGTGTTAAGGAGAGTTGGCGATCCATCATTTAAGATAATGAGGCGATTATCAATGGCAAACTGTTCGAAAAGTGCACCAAGTCGATTGGTGGAGTTTGAACCCCATACGGTGTTCTTAGCATTAAAATCACCTAGGAACAGGTGATGATAGTTTGTATCAATTCTGATTTCATGCAGAATTTCAGTTGTGACAAAAACTTCATGCTCTTTATATACATTGGTGAGCCTGATTGGTTTTCTTGCAGGTATTTCGATAGTATTATAGAGAAGGTTTGAAGAGGAGGTACAGTGAGATGTCACAGGTATGTTGTTTTTAACGAGAAACCCTATACCTGATTTGCAATATTCGTAGTCTTTATTATGATGGAATGGTTTATAATTTTTGAGTTTGAACATATGAGTATTTGATGGTATGATGTGTGTTTCCTGAAGCGCTATGATGTCCGGGTTGAGTTTTGATATGAGAAGTTCTAAGGCATGTTTGTTGTTAATAAAGCCTTGCATATTCCATTGGAGGATAATGAATTCATTATCCAACAAAGTCATTATTGTTTATTAAGGTTATTTGTTGGGTGTGTGAATTTTTTTGTGTTTGAGTGTTCGGTGAGTGGGAGTGAGTTGTTGTTGGTTGTGATTGAGTTTTTTGGTTTTTGGTTTGTTGAGTTGTTATTGATGTATGATGGTGTGACGTGTGGTATGTCTTCCATTTCAGTATCTGATATGGATGACAAAAGAGCTTCGTGTGCAGAAGAATCATAATTTGCGTGTGTTTGATTTTTTGAATGTGTGGGGCTCGGGGTGATGAGTGATTTATCGATTGAACTAAGTTCTTCCATAAGAGATTGAGAAACAATGTTATCTTTTTGATTAGACAAGTGCATGTTCTGTGTTGGATCGATCGTTTGGCTTGTGTTTCTTGTGGTTGGTGTTGTAGTTTTTGTTGGAGAGTGAGAAGAAGTTTGGAGACTTTTCTCATTTTCAATTCTCTTTTTTATTATCTCTGCTATGGTCGGATTCGAATTATTTCTCTTCTTCGGTGGAGACAATTGATGTAGGTTGGGATTGTCATTGTAAATTTGCCACGCGTCGCGAACAGTACAACGACGATCGGCTTTAATTTTATTGACAGATTTATACCTGAGGAAGGCGGCACAAGAGGGGTCGTAGGAAGTATGACTTTCTTCGTTGCAGTTAATGCATAGAATTCGGGTGCAAATATCATTATGTGGTGGAAGGCAACAATTTTTACAAATTGAAGCATTTGTGCATCGATTTTTGGTATGACCAAGTTTTTGGCAGTTAACGCAACGCATTGGGTTTTGTATATACTCTTCGACTTTGCACTTCAGCCAACCTATTCTAACCTCGTGCGGGCGATGAATTTGGTCGAAAGTGAGAATTGCTGCTCCAGTTGGGACTAATGAATCATTTTCTTTTTTCATCATTTTTCGCACTTCAATCACTTTGTATTTCTTAAGTTCTTCCAAAAGTTCCTCTTCGCTGATGTTTTCAATGAGCCTAGAATAAATTCTTCCTTGGATTGAATTGAGTGTCATGTGATTTGTAACTTTAACTGGAATAGAGTCAATAAGTTTCGCTTTAATAAATTTGTCGGCTGTCGCTACGTTTAGCACTTTAAGTAGTAAGTCACCAGACCTCATTGACTTAACCTCCAATATGTTTGTGGATATGTGTTCTAGTCCACGATTGATTCTAATTGGGTTGTAAGTAGATAGTTTGCGGAAATTGTTTGCATCTTTCTCATCTTTCTCTAATCCATTTATGACAATGTATCTTGGAACGTTTTCGTTGTTTTGTATGGCCGGTAGTTCAGGGAAAATCTCTGTTACATGCCTTCTTTTTTGTTTCTTTCCCCGGTTCAAAGTAACCTCGGACTCTAGGCTACTGAACCGGTTTTGGTTGGGGGGAATGGTCCCCCCGTCCATTATGAAAATTGCAGTTACTCAAATATAGTCTTTTTATTTTAAGAGAAATATTTAAGTTTTACTCACCAAGGGTGGTAAAGAATTTTAGTTGAAAATAAATTTAACCTCTTTGAGAAAAAAATCACAGGTGTTTGCGCGGTACTAACACTCGACTGTTCACGGCGTTTGCCAGCACATTACTGTTCCTGCACAGTTATGTATCTGAAGTTAGAGCTTGAATTTAGGTCTACAATTCAGATCTGACTTTATTTATCTATCTTTGTCCTTTAAATTGGTCAAGAATCGTATCTTAAACTTGGGAGACGGTTCTCGGAGTGTTCGTACTTTGTTGTTGTTTGGCCAACGCAAACAAAAAAAGAAACGGGTACATAAACTACAGTAAGGATTTTAAAAATAAATAATAAATTAAATCCCTTTAATAGCCGATGAATTCCTTGATACTCCTTTTTCTCTATCTGAAGTTGAAACAGCTATACTAAACTCCAAAGATGGCAAATCCCCTGGTGAGGACAGAATACCTTTCGAATTTTTTAAACATCTCACCCCCAAATTTCTACAACTTCTTACTGTCGAATTCAACAAAATTTTTGAGACGGCCGACGCTCCCATGAGTTTTCGATCAGCAATCATTTTTCCCTTGCATAAAAAAGGTAACCCCGAAGATCCAACAAACTACAGGGGCATCTCACTTTTAAACACCGCGACAAAGCTTTTTAGTTCAGTATTGCATACAAGATTAACCAATTGGATTGAACGTAAGGAAATTTTGACAGAGTTTCAAGCCGGGTTCAGGAAAAATTACTCAACAGTCGATCAAATATTTTCTTTAATAAATATAGCCGAAATCTACAAGAAAAATGGTAAAAAGCTGTATGCCTTCTTCGTCGACTTTCGTGCAGCGTTTGACTCCATTCCTAGGGAAGCTCTCTTCTACAAGCTCTACAATTATGGAATCTCTTCAAAAATAATAACAGTCATCAGAGCAATGTATAGACAAAACGTGGCACGAGCGTGGGATGGGAAACAACTTTCCGATGAGTTTCAAACCTCAATTGGAGTAAAGCAAGGATGCGTATTAAGTGCGCTACTATTCAGTCTATACATAAATGATATAACAAACTCAGTGAAAGGTGGTATAGTGCTTAGTGGAAAATCCATTCCCGGTCTCATGTATGCTGATGACATAGTCTTCCTGGCCGAATCTATAGACGGTATGCAGATGATGATGAACCGACTTCAGTGCTATTGCAAAGTCTGGAACTTATCAGTTAATTTATCAAAGTCCAAAATAATGATATTTAGACGGGGTGGAGGAAGATACTCTAGAAAGGAAAAATGGACATTTCAAGAAGAAGTAGTAGAAATAGTTAAGGAGTACAAGTATCTGGGTGTCTGGATTACCCCGAACTTAAATCTCGATAGACACCTTGGAGCAAAAGTAGCAGAAGCTAAGCGTGCAATGTGTTCCGTATGGAGAAGTTGCTATTTGAGAAACGACGTTTCACATATCGCCAAATATAAAGTTTTTCGAGCAACCGCAACTGCAATTCTTTTTTACGGCGCGCAAGTGTGGGGATACCTTCCGTTCGATGCAGTGGAAAAGTTCTTCCGTTTCTTCATCAAAAGCATCTTTAGGCTGCCGAGTACGACACCCAACTATATGCTGCAGCTAGAAACAGGAACAGGCCTCCTCTTCTTAGATACTCTCAAATTACATTTCAATTATGTCACAAGAGTTATGGAGATGGGAGAAAATAGGATTCCGAGGCTTGTACTAAGTCACATTATTAATTCCAGAGGAGCATGCGTAGGTGAGTGGTATAAATTGGCGAACGATTGCTCAACAACGTTTTCAATATCAACGGAAGATAACTTTTCTTCGCTCAAAACGAAATTTGATATGTTGTTGATGAAAATCGGAAACAGGTTGTACGATAAGTCAATAGAGGAAGCGCAATCATCATTATATAGAGTGTATTACAGCAAAGTTAACCACTTTTTGGAAAACAAGACCTACTTCTTGACCGATTACACTATACATAAAATCAGTACAATCTTTAAAGTCAGAGGTGAACTCCTCAGTTTAAACTTCATCCCTCATCGTCCAGATCTTCCTTTATTGTGTGATTTATGCAATCGAAGAGAACGTGAAGACGTGTTTCATTTTTTGGGAGTGTGTCCAATTCTGAAAGAATTCCGCAAGAGATATCTAGGAATAGATATACTTAGCGTAGAGGAGACCTTAAAATTGATGAATGGAGAACGAGGGTGGGAACCCCTATACCAGTATTGTTTGAGTGCCTTACGATACAGAACTTGTATAATCAACGAAAGCTTTTAATATATAAAATATTGTATGCAAAATTGGTAAACTTCACTTATGAAAACTTTATATTAAACTTTTCTTTATTAAAATTGTTTATAAAACTTAAAATGTAAATGTCAGTCTGGTAGACGGCCATAGGCCAAACCATTTTTAAGACTTAAGATAAACTTACAAAAAAAAAAAAATTGTGAACAGTATAAAAATTTTGAAGTCAATAAAACTAAACTAACTAAACTAAAAATAAATAAAAATTAAATAGGGTGGCGCAACAGAGCGAGGAGCCCCTGGGCCTAGCGCATTTCTCACAACCATGCCTTGTAAGGGAATGGAAGGGACCTACAATTTTCTGCCGGTTCCGAACGGCTAAACGAGAAAGCGCTTTTCATTGCAATGAATACAAACGGAGGATTTGCTAATTCCTCGCGAAAGGTTATACTGTAAATGCGACCAGCTGCAGTTGTCAACCTTAAAGTTTCAAATTTTGCATCCATATCAGAAATCCGTACAAGTTTTGCCAATGAAGAGGATAATTGGTCTATATGAACACTTCCTTTATGAGTGCGCAACCCAGGTTTTTATCGGGCAATGAAAAGTACTGGTGTGCGATTTACAAGAGTGTAAACGTTGTGAGTGTGTTGAAAACAGTTAATGAAAATGATATGCGAGCAAGACAAATCCGCTCATAATATTTCAAAACAGGACTATGATTGGTATTGTGAAAGGAAAAGGCAGTCGCTTAGAATTGGAAACACGCTTTTGCTACGCATGCTCCCATAATGAATGTGCCATTCTACGAGAGCTGTATGTCTTATTTACAAGCGCCAAACGTCCCATGTTACCTGGGCCGTATGTCCAATGTTAAAAGGGCCACAAGTCCAATGCTTCAATTGCCGCATGTCCCATGCTACAAGTACATCGTGTCCCAAGCTAAAAACACCTCATGCCCCATGGTACAAGCGCTGCATGTGTCATGCTGCAAGTGCCCCACGTCCCATGTTACAAGCGCCAAATGAACTACATATATGCTAAAAATGCTACCTGAGCCGTGTGTCCCATGCTAGAAGGCGTGTGTGGTGTGTGTCGCATGCGAAAAATGTAGCATGCCCAATGCAATATGATTAAAAAAAACCGTCTCCTTAGTCATTATACGAATATGGTTTCCACTGTAGCCCATCTGCCAACACACAGAAAATATTGGTACCTATGTACCTCCCATTACAAACGCATGCATAAAGTTTGTCTAAAAGTGCAGATTGTGTAATATGAATTGACAACAACAAGCAGCAAGCTAAAAGTAACTGACAACAATAATTGATCATTTTTACGAGCCAACACCGTTTGACAAATATTTTGTCCAAATGTGCAGCCAAAAACGTATCCAAAAGTTAAGATGCATAATAATTTCTTCTAATAAAAATCCGATTATAATTTGTATCTATAACATGGAATTATAAATCAAGAGTGCCACAAACATCTTAGTGATTTACAAAACTCTCTAACGAAAACAACATTGAAATAGGGCTGAAGGACATCCCTTACCTCGTACCTGTATTTTAAACAAGTTTTTTCCCAGACTCAATTCGCTAACAAAACGCATCTCTCAAAAAGTAAGAAAAGGACATCCAAAACACTGTCCGTTTAGGAAATAAGACATTTTTTTTGATTCAGTGTTTGTTCCCATTTCAACCCTCAGGCAATATTTCAAAAGAGATGTAGCTTAGTAGCAATAGCAATAGCAACTTGGTTGTAGCGATTGCCCACCCCATAGTTAGTTGTCAATTGCAGCAAAGGACAACGCACAACAGAAACATATTTTGAGTGAAGAGGAAGAGCGCAGTCAGATATCCCTTTTAGATATTACACATGTATGAATGTGGATTATAATCACCAAAGTTCAATGACCCTTAAGTTGAATGAAAACAACATGTTCTGTTTACATTCGAAGTCTTGTGATTGTATGGGTCTCACTTACACTCGTTGAGTGAGGATTATTCTTTGAATTTCGTAATTCAATTCAATCGATGGCAATTGATTTTATCGAACGGATTCGTGTTAATGGAAGCTAATTAGTTTTGAACAAGTGCTTGTGAATTTCAGCTTGTGTTGTTCGTTCGCCTTGGTTGTTTTATTTAGTACGGGTGTAAATAATCACCCGTACTAAATAAAACGGCCGAGGCCGAGATTGGTTAAAATCAATAAATAAATAGGGTTGCGCAACAGAGCGAGGAGCCCCTGGGCCTAGCGATTGGGATTCGAACCTTGAACCTCTGGGTTAGAAGGTGGACATGCTAGCTATCACGCGACGGGTACCACTTGATTAGAATTTAGAAGAATTTAGTTTTAAAGAAAATCGGCGCACTTGTTTTTGTCAAATAAAAATATTAGCAAATTTAAAAAAAGCTCTCCAACCTTTCCTCGTAAATTACCATAGACCAGTTTTTTCTATCGTAACCGATTGAAACCAAAGCAAGGATATTGCAAATTGTGAGAAAAAAACTGAAACCTGATTCTTTCCCAGATTGTTGGACCCAAATACCTACATACTTTTTTTTTTAGAAATCCCACATACTTTTTATGACCAATACAAAGCTTCTCTAAGTTAAGTTATGGTAAAAAAAATTAAAGTTAGCGAACAACATTTAAAATTTGATGAGACCAAAATTCATCAGGAAAAAAATATTTGACCAGGTCCGCACAACGTTTCTTTCCATCTCATCCCATGCCCACCCTTTACTGTCGTGTCATCGACATCAAACGTTGAACCCCATACCAACCCTAAGCTTGGTTAATATTTTTGACTGCAAATGTCGCTTGCGGGCTATTATCTTCTCTGGACAATTTGATTAAATGAAACGGTTAACGCCAATGGTGGATTTACTAGTAAACTGTATAGGCGAAAGCCAATTGAGTCTGGACTTAAGGACGGCATTTTTTGTACCGGAAAGTCTTTAAAGTGAAGGGGGAATGTTTTTGAAAGAGTTAAATTGAAAAATGTGGCTACAACTGTGAGGTGGAACGTTTTTCTTTTTTTTTTGAAAAACAAACTAAGTGCGAATGTTAAATCACATTTTTACTTGGAATTGAGTTGTCAAAAAAAAAAACAGAGTTTTTGGTTCTCAATAAACGCTAAAATTTGAAACCACCACAAAATCACCAAACATCATTGTCATTCGAAGAAAGATACATGCCATTTTACAGCCCTGTTCATCGCCCCAGCAAAAACCAAGCACTACTCCAGGGCGAGTTGGGGGCAAATCCCGGGATCACAAAACACTCATGGCGGGATTTGGTTTTTCAAAAAGCGCTTTGTTTCGACCACAGGGCAACCTTAGGGCTTCAACAAACAAACCTATTTGAATGCTTCTTTGAAAAACTAACCCATTTGTGATATGTCTTTATGGATTTGAGAAACACAACTTTGGCGCTTTCTTTCAGTCAGCAGCTAATAGTATTTGAATTTTTTGAAGCAGGTTGAGAAGATTTCATCCATCTCTAATCTCTGGACGTACACATCCATGATGAGGCCAATCCTCACACAATGCCTTTTTAGACAGTTATTTCTAGACAAAAATCTTGTCGCCAGCTCCCTTAAATCTTTTCACGTGAGAAATGGCGGGTACTTCGACAATTCAATAATTGGAAAATATTAGTCCAGACTCCAGAGAATACAATATAACGAATCATACCTATGTAGACATTCACACGCATTACACCTCACAGTATACCGATTTAAGAAAATTAGTAGTGAACAGACGTTCGGCAAGCAAATACTTTGAAAACAACAGGGTTATGAAGGAAAGTCATGTCTTCGTCTTCTAAAATGAAAGAATTTTGGCAAAGCCATGAGATTTTCAACGTAAACGACAACAGTATTTTGGTTTTTAACGAACTTAGCATACACAATCTTTTTTCCACTCAAATAACACAAAACGCAGAATAGAGAAACAAAAAACCTGTCAAATATTTTAAGAGATTTCTCAAAAATGCCTGTCTTAAGCGAATAAACATTAACCTACACCATCTTTATTCATTTAAATTAATCAAATGCGGTATTAAACGATCTAACCCCAGACTACACGGTCTATTTTGGGTGCACATAGACACTTCCGGGACAAAAATCTTTTCAGAATATTCTCTTCCCTACTTTTGCATCGTATCTTATGCCCGATCCTAAAGAAGAGAGACCCTCACAATTGCGCCAATTATAGAGGGATAAGCCTCCTTAACGTCGCTTATAAGATCTTGTCTGCTGTAATATGTGAACGTCTGAAACCCCACGTCAACAACTTGATGGGTCCTTATCAATGTGGTTTTAGACCAGAGAAGTCCACAATAGACCAAATTTTCACATTACGACAGATCTTGGGAAAAACCCAGAATACAATATCGATTTACACCATCTTTTTACCGATTTCAAGGCCGCGTATGACAGCATTCACAGAGACAAGCTGTACAGAGCCATTTCTATTTTCGGCATCCCTGCAAAGCTCGTACGACTATGCAGGATGACTTTGGAGAATTCATGCTGCTCCGTCAAGGTAGGTAAAGAACTCACCGAGAGCTTTGATGTCGAAAAAGGTTTTAGGCAAGGCGGCAAACTGTCATGCGATTTCTTCAACATCATACTTAAACAGATTGTAAGAAACTCAAACGTCAACACCAGAGGAACAATCTTTCAAAAGTCTGTACAATTACTCGCCTATGCAGACGATATTGACGTAATGGGAAGAAAAAAGCGTTATGTCATAGGTGCTTTTGCGAGTATTGAAACAGAAGCGGCAAAAATGGGTTTGATGGTTAATGAGGCAAAACGAAGTATATGCTGTCATCAAACAAGGACACAGAACATTGACGAATTGGACAATAATACAATATATAATAATAACTTCGAGGTAGTACAGGACTTCGTCTACCTAGGATCCGCTGTAGACACGGACAACAACAACAGTGCGGAGATCAAACGGAGAATAACTCTTGCCAACCGTTGCTTCTTTGGCTTAAGAAGGCAATTGAGAAACAAAACCCCCTCCAGAAGAACCAAGGTAACCTTGTATAAGACCTTAATCATCCCAGTCCTGCTTTACGGCGCGGAAGCATGGACTTTTTTGAAAGCGGATGAGGATTATATATGATTAGAAATGGGTATTAGCACATCCGATTTATGTGTTGGACAGCAAAAAGAAAACAGTCCTCGGAGAATACTTCTTTTAAGAACTGGGTGACGTCTTTTACTTAACAACATTCAAAAATTAATCCACGGTTCCAAATAGTTCAGTGAGACTCCATAGCTATAATTAAGTCACTACCACTCATCCGCTCACTTCAACACCCCTTATCTTCCGTTATCCCGGTGAGTGAGGTCTTACCGCGCTTCAATTCGATTACTGACTGAAGATCTTACCTTCTTATTTCTATATGTTGGTACGATTGTTACCTTGACAAGGACGAATGAACCAATCGAACACTCTTCGTAGCAGGAAATATTCGGTCCCCTGATTTTGATTCTTGAGTTTAAGAATCTAAAGAGACAAATTACTGACAGCAATTGGAGTTTCTTACCAAAAATGGACAAAATCTGTTTAGTGACGAAAATCTTTTTTCTTCGAATTTGTTGATAATTTTTATTGTGCAATAACAAAATAGCCAACTTTTTCAGGGAATATCACGTTTTTCTCTTCAAAGTGTTCCAAAAAAGTGAAAAATTTGAATTTCGAAAAACCCCATCGACATTATCTGGTGAAAGCTACTATCTAACGAATAAACTTTGATTTTTTTGATTTCCGATGTTTCAAGTTATGAAGGGCACCGCAACTCGCCTTTTTTTAGAGGCAAGTCCCAATAATTGCTGCCATTACCGTATTTTTAAATATTTCTTTGTAAATGTAAAAATTTTACACAACACCCTTCAAATGTCACAGTTAAATTTGTTATTTGTTTTTATAAGGAAATTTGAACTGGTTCACAAAAAATTCGCAAAAGCATGTTTTTTGAAAAAGAAATTGTATCCAATGTAAAGTGCTTTTCAAAACTTTAAACGCGTTTTTCTGAAAATGGTGTCGGTGACCAAAATTACTCGGAAACGGCTAAGCCGATAAGTCTCAAATTTTAACAAGAGCTTTATAAAAATATTTTTAAGTAGTTAATTGAAGATTTTTTCTCACCGATAAATATTTTTTTTATACACAAAGACCGAAATTTTGGTCAAAAATCGACTTCTTTTTGAGAAACCGCCATTTTGTGTACAAATTTTTTTTTGCTTATTCCTTCGATTAATTACTAGATTGGACATTACTTTAACGAAAACTGTTTGGTTTTTTAATTTCGGAGGATACAGTTCAGAGAGAAAAACGTCTTTTTTGAGAAGAGCTCCCGGAGAGCAGCTGTCGTAGCTCCTTTCCAAATAAATATTTTTACTAATTCTAAGTCTTATACAGTTTAAAGATACCATAATAGCGGTACAAATTTTTAGATCAATAAATTTAAAAAAATTCTGGAAAATTCGCTTTTTTTCGGCCTTCCAACATCTTAAATTTAGAAGAGTATTTTGAAACAAATCGCAGAAGATACTCTAACATAACAACAAAAACGATAGGTGCTGCAAATTTTGAATACCCTACAGGCGACAAATGTATAAATCCGCCCCTGGCTATCGCTGCTGTGAGCAAACACCGAGACCAATTAAAAGAATTCAACGAATATAAAAAAAATCTTTTCACAACTTACAAAAAAAAAAAAAAAATTTGAGAGCTAGCCAAAATTTGACCACTTTTCATGCCCGAGTTGCATATTACATAAATGTAACCCACCCCTGTACTTATTCCCAAATAATTTTCAAAAAAAAAATCATGATCAAGCTTCGTTATGTTTGTCTGTTGCTGTATCTGCCTATGTGCATCCACTTTAGTGTAGAACAGCCATGGTAAATGTCTAGACAAGTGTTGGTACATACATAACCAAACCATAATGCCTACTCTCTGCAGCAATCGAACATTGCAACCATCAAACTGACCCTTCGCCTTCCATGCAAGAGTGGATTTCTTTTTTTAATTAAAAGAAAAGGAATCTCTGCAGCTTAAATAAAAAACTGCATTGCTATCCTTTACTATAGTTCCAGAAATATACCTACAGTTGTAACAAGCACACGAGTTAGAATACACTGGCGAGTAGCGAGTACCCGTGTAACAGGGAATGTCATGAATCCACCCCAAATAATTTAGAAAGTACCCCTTTGCCATTGATAAAATTCTTAATCGAAAATGAAAAGGACGTTACTCAGCATATTTATACATATGTACCTACATGACTTTCATATTTGAAAAACAAATGTATGTACTTACATACGTACGACTGTCGACCCGTTTTTTAACTTTTTTTTTAGCGATGGTTACGTATATTGATTTAATTGGAAGTACATAGGTACGTATCTATGTATATAAAGTTATGCAAGAAAGCAATGAGAAAGCATTTGAAATGGAAGAATTAGTTTGGAGTTTAAAAAGGAAGTCATGTAAAGCTATAATCTTACGTTCCTGATTTCGAAACGTGATTTAGTGAACCCCTCTTCATTTTTAACAAGCCCTTGTCCTGGTGATGCAATAGTAATTGTATCGAGGATATCTAAAAATGAAGAAATGAATAAAAAATTTTTCGGATCCAATTTTTCTACTTGGAGCGTTTTTAAGAAAAGCGACATGAAAAATGTATGTTTCGTGTCTGCATAGCTTAGAAAAGAATCCTAACTAATATTATAAATGTGAAAGTCACTTTGTCTGTCCGTCGTTCTATGTTACCATCTCCCACCCAAACTAATAAACCGATTTAAATGAAATTTTGTACAAAGATTGTTCAGACCCTGAGGAAAGACCTAGGCTTCATATTTTTTCCCTATATTCCCACGGGAGCAGGAACGTATACGGGAACTTCGACACTACAGCACCGATTTCAAAAATTCTTCAACCGTTGGAATGCTCCATAATCTCCGAGCAACATAAGCTTTTACTCATCCCCATATTCCTTACGGGAACGGTCACCCTGTTTCCACGGGATCGGGAGTCTTTACTAATATTATTTTAAGTCCGAAGTTAAATCTGTCTGTCTATTTACCTTGTTATCATTAACCGCCCAAACTATTGAACCTTTTTATATGAATTTTGGTACAGAGAACGACTTAGACCTGAGGATGGACATATGATGCATTGTATTCCCATGGGAACGGTAACTTGGAAAAAAAAGCACCCATTTCAAAAAATGTCCACGGCCCTCATATTCCCACGGAAATGGAAGACTTTATTAACATTATAAATCCGAAATTAACTCTGGCTATCTGTTTTTCTTTGTTTATATTTAACGCCCAAACTATTGAACCGATTTATATGAATTTTTGTACAGAGATAGAGTAGAACCCGAAGATGGACATCCCTACTAATATTACAAATCCAAGATTAACTCTATCTGTTCGTGTTTCTTTGCTGCCATCGCCCGACCAGACCACTGAACCGATTTAAATGGAATTTTATTCAGAGATAGCCTAGAGCCTGATGAAGGACATGGGCTTAATAAGTAATCCCTATATTTCAACGGGATCGACATCGTAAACGGGAACCTTAAAACTGCTGGGTCGATAAAAGTTCTTTCACTGCGGGGTGATTTCTGTCAAACTGTCGAAAATACATTTGACCTTAGAAAAAATTTCTATCTTGATCTTCAAATAAAAATTGGCAATTGGGAATGGCTGTGTGAAAGGTCGATTTCGGTGACGACTAATGAGATAGTTAACCATATAAACTAACAAATTATGTTTGACGTATTGGGGGATGTTGGCGAATGTCTATCAATAGACAATATTATGATAGAGTTTCTCAATTTCTAAGGATTATTAGGAGTGGCAGCAGGTTGGTGTTCCAGTTATCCAATAATGAGTAATCCAGAATTGTACACAGCTACAAATTACACTTCTGGGATGCGGCACTATAAATATTTTAATAATGACTGCAACAACAAAAGGAGACAACGTTTTGAGTCCCCGGTTTCCTTTGATTCCCACTGATTTGTCATTATAAATAAGGCTCAGACGCTTTAAGTTGCAGGTGTTCGTTTAGAAAAAAATCCCATGGCAACTTTATGTTGCAGAATCACGTGTATCAATCCCACAAAACCTTTTTTTCGGGATTTTGTTTCAGGACCAAAATTAAGGAGGTTACATCTTCGGCCATGGACCCGTCTTAAAAATGAAGTGCTTCCGAAGAATTGCTGGATAGCCACCATTTTGAATTGAATTGATATAAAAAATTTGTATTTGTATAAAATAAAAGTTCGTGTGGTCGAATTGTGAAAAAAAAACAAAAAACTTAAACTTTGATGGAAGGTCTTTATTGTCGGAAAGCTCGCTTAAAACTAACTTTGATAAAGGTTTCTACATTTCTGTTTTTCTGTTTCTGGGGTTCAGGTTACAAAGACAAATGCACAGTAATGCATTCTTTTGATTTCCGTGGGAATGGAAATCAACTGAAATATGAACGTTATGAAAATATGGATAATGCATTCTTTTGATTTCCGTGGGAACGGAAATCAAATGCAATATGAACATTATGAAATTATGTGGTTTGAACTGACTTTGCTTATGGCGCGAATATCGACTTTGTCTGATATGTAACCTCTCCCCCCTTTACATTAAAATTCTCCTGAATTTTCGGAGTTTCTTTAACATTTTCATTTGAATTTTGGGTACCTTTTTCTTTAATTAAAATAGTAATTTTCTTATATCTTTTTAAGATATTCACAAATATTAAAACTAGTATAATGATAAGTATTATAGTCGTTGAACCAATAACATAATGAATATTTTTATGTATTTTTAGTAATTTTATCCGTTTAAGGTTTACAATGTTTTAAAGGATGATTTCTTCAAAATTTAATTCCTTAGTAAAATTATAATTCTCCGTTTCGTCATAGTAGAATCTTTCAATAAAATACATATTTTTACTAGTAATTGTTTCATTAAATATCTGGATTGTACAATTGTTAATAGTTATTAGATAGTTTCCTTCCAGTTTGATATTTCTATCGTCGCATTTGTTAACAATGTTTTCATTTTTAATGTTTTTACAAATAATTGTGCTATCGTCCATTCTTTTAATTTCTGTAGTGTGATTTTCTTTAAGAGTACAATTTTTGTTTGTTATGCAATTATTAACAGTAAGCAAATCCATTTTATATTGAACATCATTTTGATAATAGTACATTGTTTGGTTAATTTCAATGAAATAATATTCTTGGAGTACAATTTCTAAATTTTGTTTGTTTGGAATAGGGGTTATAAGTTTTAAATCAACTTGTTCATAATTATTTGGAATTTTTATTGCTATGATTAAAGTTTCGCTGTTATACTTAAGAGTTCCAACTTTAATATTTTTTAGTTTCAATAAATCAAGCTTTGTGTTAATAATTTCTGTTGTTGTTAGTAAGCTAGGATGTATTAGTCCATGTTTAATTAAAGCTATATTGTCTATGATCTGGTTTATTTTCTCTTCTAACATATAGAGTTTTAGAATTTGATCTAATTTGATTTGTTTGAGTATAAACTGTTTTTCATTTTCTTTTAGTTCGGAGAAGGTTTTAGTTAAATCTATCCTATCCGCTTCTATAATGGTTTTGAAATGTCTTATGCTTTCATTAAAACTTTGGTTTATTTCTATTTGTTTATTGACTGTGTTAACTGCGTTTTCAGTGTTTGTTTCTAGTACGCTAATGTGTTCTATTATATCTTTTCTATCGTCGTCGTCCATTGTACCAAAAAGAAATTTGTTTACCTTTCCTACAATATTAATCAATCCTCTTTTGTGTCTAATACTTGATTGTGGTTCTATGGCTTTAACCTTAGCTTTTATTGTATCTAGCTGTCTCCTAATTATAAAATCGTTATATAATTTTAAGTTTTGAATGTTTCTCTCCATGTCACCGATTGTGTGTTTCAAATCTTGAATGTTGATTATATGAAGTATTATCTTTGTATCTTTAATAATTTCTGTCTGACCCATGTTAATAACAGAATATCCGTTTTCTGTCATTATTTTATCCACTGTTAGGGTGGGTGTTACTGATGTTGTTAGTAGTAGCAACACTAAGATTATCATCTGCAAATAAACGTGGTCGTTTTATATTAATTGGGTGTTCCCTTTCTAATTTTTTTATTCTATATCTGGGCTCGTTTTTGTAATAGTTTCTTTTGTAATTTTTTACTGGTATTACCTGTCTATTCTCAGTATATTCTTCCCTATTTCTATTAAGCTTTTCTATTCTTCTTTCTTTTTCTGTTTTAATGCGATTTCTTAAGGTAGCTATGTCAGTGAACATTGCTTCTTCTGGAGACATTCTAATGGTTGAATGGTATCTATTATTATAATTACTAACGGCTCTATGGACTTTTTGGATTATTGTGAGGTCTAAATTCCTCATTGTTACTAATTTTTCCTGCAATGTTGAATGGAATCTTTCAACATCACTGTTACCTGTATGTGTATTTGGTTTTGTTAAGTGAAGGTTCACTCCTTGTGCGTTAAAAAATTCTTTTAAGTTTTCAGATTTAAACTCGTTGTCCGCAATTATTTTAAAAGGTTTTCCGAATTTTGAAAAGTGTTCCTCAAGAGTTTCTATCTTTTTTACCCAGTTTCGATTTGGCAAATAGTATGCATATGCTTTCTTTGTTAACTTATCTACTAGGGTCATAAATGGATTTTTCATAAAGTAATAGATATCTAGGTGCAGGATCTATTCGGAGTTTCGCTTAGTTCGAACTTCTTCTTAATTGGTTTTCTTTCATATTTCGTCTGTAGACATGTTTTGCAATTATTTATGATTTTGGTTATTTCTTTTACTAATTTGGGGTAATATATTTTATTTTTTAAACTATGATATGTTTCTATAATTCCACTATGGAGACTTTCTTGGGTGTGATATAAAGAGATTTGTTTCTGTGCTTCTTCTAAGTTACTTATTTCTTGTGCTCTCAATGTGGCCTTAATAAATTTGATCTGATTATCATGACCAAACAACTGTATTAACAATTGTTGTATTTTATTGTATTCGTGATACGTTAATTCTGTGTATATTCCTGTGATGCCTGACTTAATAAATCTTCGTAATACGTCTGTCCAATATTCTTCTCCTTTTGTCATATCAATGTAAATAATTCTTCTTCCATGTAAAATTTCAATTTCTTTTTCTGCATTGTTTGTTAGACTTAATTGAGTTTTATAAATATTTACTATTGATTCTTTTATAGAAATATGATTAAGCTGCTCTTCTTCTAATAATTGTATTGTTGCATTGTCTGATAAATTATTGACTGATTGTTCTACGGCTACCTCGTCTTTATTATTATTCTCTTCTGGAATCCTACTTAGAAAGTCTGCGACATTATTTAATTTACCCTTTAGATATTCGATGTCATATTGATATTCCTGTAATTTTAATAACCATCTTTGAGTTCTCTGACTAAATTCTTTTCCCGTGTATTTTTTATTTAAGTATTTAATTGGCAAATGGTCTGTAACTATTGTAAATCGTTTCCCCCATAAATAAGGTCTATAATACGTAACAGCCCAAACAATTGCTAAAAATTCTTTGTCCGTTACTGAATACTTTTTTTCATGGTCGTTTAAAGTGCGGGATGCGTAACAGACTGGTTGACCTTCTTGTGTCAACACTGCTCCAATTGCATAGTTACTTGCGTCTGTATAGACAGAAAAGTCTTTTTGGAAGTTAGGGAATTTTAAAATTGGGTGTTTGATAATATTAAGTTTTAAAGTTTCAAATGCTTGAATATATTTCGGATCATGTACGTTGATTTTGGAATCTTTTTTCAAATACTTAATCATGGGATATGCTATTTTGGCATAATCCTTGACAAATTTTCGATATAACCCTGTAGCTCATAGAAACGATTTTATTTGTTTCTCTGTTTTCGGAATCTGATATTCTTCGATACACTTAGTTTTCTTCGGATTTGGTTTCATGCCTTCTGCCGTGAGGACATGACCTAAGAATTCAGTGTTCTTTTTCATGAAAGAGCACTTGTGAAACTGAATTTTTAAGTTATGTTCGGATAATTTTTTGAAAATTAAATTTAAAGCGTGAATATGTTCTTTGAGGCTGGTTGAGAAAATTAAAATATCATCTAAATAGACGACACAAATTTTGTTAATGTATTCTCGAAGAATGTTGTTCATTAGCCTTTTGGGTGTCACAAATGCTGTTTTTTGAATATCGGCGGGGTGAACTTTAATTTGGTGGTAACCTTTCGCAAGGTCAATTGATGAAAAATATTGTGCTCTGCCAAGCTTATCGAGAATACTATCGATGTTCGGGAGTGGATACTTATCATCGATAGTTATTTCGTTCAATTTCCTGTAATCTACACAAAGGCGAAACTTTTGCTCTCCTGAATTGTCTAACTTTTTCGCTACTACAACAATGGGAGATGAATACCGGCTATTAGATTTCCTAATAATACCTTGATTTTCCATCTCCTCAACTTGTCGTCTAACTTCCTCCTCATGTCTATGTGGTAGCCTATAGATTTTTGAATGTATGGATTGATCTATAGTAGTTTTTATCTCATGCGTGATCGTATCTGTATTAGTCAGTTGATCACCGTCATGATAAACTAATTTTTGGAATTTTCTTAACAATGTTTCTATTTCTTTCTTTTCCTCTTCATTTAAATAACTTAGATCCAGTTCTTTCCCTTCTCCAATAAGTTCAAAACAATCGAAAGTTGTAATGTCTTTTTCAGAGTATAAAGGAATTAAGGTTTTATTTTTTAATACGAGAGTTTTATTGTCGAAATCGAGAGTTTGGACAATTTTACCTAGTAAGTCCATGCCTATTAAAATATCGTATGGCTTTGGACCTAGGTCTCTCTTATACCACCTTGTGGCGATTTTACTGTCTTCTTTGAATTCTTCGGGAATGTTCGTGATTACTCTTTCTACTACCTCGTTTGTTATATTGTTTATTGTTTGCAATTGCACAGTGCTGCCATCCGTATGATAACTAAGCTACATGTATGATAATTTTATGCCTTGTATGATGTATGATAGCAAACCATTATCATACGCCAAATGTATGATAATTTCGAGTTTTCGAAAAAATATTTTTTAGAAAATTAAATTAATTATAAAAAATATATTCCGAAGCATAAAATAATTAGAAACGGGTACTCTTTAATAAATATCATGACTTGTCATCACTGATCCATTACGCGCTTTTAGCTTTTGCATTGTATATGTATATTACTATATTATATCTTTATTACTCTCGAAAACAAAACCAGTCCCTGAAAGCAATCTACATATGTATCCGCCGGCGTACTAACATTCCCCTATAAACTGTAATTTTTAGAATGCCGGCGGATACATAGATGGCTTTCAAGGACGGTTTTGTTTTCGATAGTAATATAGATTCCATATACAATGGCTTTTGGTGATTCAACATGAAGTGACAACGGACTGTTTCCTTAGTAGTGTTCAATGAACTGTTCTGGCACATCGTTTTCTGCAATTCTTTTGAGCAAGATCAAGATTTGTGAAAATTGTCGAAAACAGATGTTGACTTTTGGCATGTAGTTTTTTTTCTTAGCTCAATTTAATTTTAATAACTAATACCTAACCTGTTGCTAAAAAAAAACAACATAGTTGCCAAATTTTTCTGACAAACTCACATTATGTTACAGTAACCGTGTTTTTTTTTCTTCAAGGTAGTAGAGATTAGACATTGCTATGGCATATTGAAAAGGCAGTATTTAAGTTGAAAAAAATCAATTTTACACAGTATTCATTCATTTTTTTGAAACAAACTTTTTATCTATGGTAGAACTACCTTGGTTTTAACTACATATATACTTTTCGACAGGAAAAAGATTTGTTGCCCTACTCTTTCTGTATTTCCTTTATACTTGTTTAAAAAAGGCTTATATAAACCAAAAGAATTAAAAAGTGTTTTGGCATACGTATGCCAAAATGTATGTCTCAACACTTAATTTTAAGTAATGAATTACGTCGAGCATTTATTCACTCAACAAGTTTTCAATATTTTGACTTCTAAAACAATACCAAAATAAAATTTATATAAATGTATAAATACCTTCTTTCTGTCTTTTTACGAATGAAAATGAGGGTGTTCATAAAAAGTTAGATTTTTAGATAAACTAACTTATATATCTAAACACAAATATTGAAGAAGAAGCGTTCGTTAGCTCATTATCTGTGTGTCGAACCGTTTAGAAACGGCGTCATCGAATATTGATTATTTTTTTCATTTCTTAACTTTAACTCTTTTTAATAAAAAAAAAGAGCACAAATAAGTAAGATAAGCAAAATTTAAATTTCAATTATTAATTATTGACAGTTTGGAAAGTTACAACAGCTGAAAGTTACTCACTTCAACAGCTGGGTTTATTGAGAAAGTAGATTTTAGAAAAAGTTGTTTGCAAGAGATCAAAGACTGCTGCAATAACAAGGAATGTGATAGGAATATGAAACAAGGAGGAGTTAGTTGACAAATTAAAAAAACACCAAGTTCAGTGTCATGATTGACGAATCAACTGACGTGACTTCAAACAAAACCACCTGTAATGTTGTAAGATTCTGTGATCCAGCCCAACTCAAAATTGCCAGCTCGTTTTTCGACTTATTGGATTACGACAAGGCCACGGCAAAAGTCATCTACGAAGCAGTTGTAGAAGCGATACAAAAATGTCTGATACCTATGAATAATGTAATTGGGTTTGGATCGGATGGTTGCAAAACAATTATTGTTGATAATAATTCAGTTAAAACGAGATTTGAGGAAAAGTGTAAAGGCATTTATGTCTCTAAATGCGTTTGTCACTCTTGCGCAATTTGCGCAAGTGAGGCGTCGAAAATTTTACCACGTAGATGTGAAGACCTTCCTAGAGACATATATAGCTTCTATGAGAATAGTGCTTAAAGAAAAGCAATTTTTCTTAAATTTCTGAAACTTATTGAATTAAAACCACATGCAATATTGAGACCATCACAAACCCGGTGGCTATCTTTACACCAAGTAGTCAACAGAATATTGGAACAGTGGGAAGCGCTTTTGCTTTTTTTAGAGATAAATAAAGAAAACGTTTTAAATACAGACAGAGTCTTGCAGTATTTGTAAAATCCTCAAGTAAAACTATTTTTCCTATTTTGGGATTGGGTTTTACCGACATTTATTTCCCGAAATGCTTTTTTTCAATCCGAAAAATGTATTACTACTGCGCATTAAAATATGTGTTCAGTGTACAAACAACTTCTGTCAGCTTTTTGGGAAACTCGGTACATAAAAAGTTGCAATTTGAATGATATTGATTCTTATTCATCTTCGTATCAATTGTCTAACAATCAAATTTATTTAGGTTCTTCTGTTTTAGAGAAGATTTAATCTATTTTGAATAAAAATAGTCCTCAATCAGAACAGAGAAAAAGGGACCTAATAATGATTTCAGAATTTAAAGCTCGGTCACGAAAATTTCTGCAAGTTGCTTGTTATCAACTTTGCCTTCGTTACAACTTTTCAGACAAAATAATGGAAAGTTTGTATATTTTCAGGCCACAAAATACAATAGATTGTTCCACAAGAACAAATTTTTCGTCTTTACTGCATTACAAAACTTTTACCAAGGTGTTTGGAAAACGGGGTGGAGATACAAATATTAGACGACGAATGGCGAATTTTGGGGTTTTCCAAATTACCAGAAATGATTTTAAAAGAAAAAGAGGTAGAGAGTTTTTGGGATAGACTTTTAGAATTTGAAAACGAAAATCAAAAAAAGCCTTTTGAAGTTATTTCAAAATTTGTTTTAAATATACTTTCCTTACCTCATGCTTATGCCGACTGCGAAAAGATATTTAGCCACCTAGGCTTAATCAAAACAAAATTAAGGAATACTTTAAGCAATTATTTGGTTACAAATAATATTCTTCACGCCAAGGATCACATGAAGTCTTGTGGCGGTCGCAATAAGTTTAAACCTAGCCTATCAATGTTAAAAATTAACAATAATATGTAAAAGGATATTGTAAAAAAGGATAGTTTTACAAACAATGATGACATTGTAAATTCTATGTACAAAATGTTTAAGCTTAATGAATCTATTCGTAAAAAAATGTTAATAAAATTACTTTAAATTGACTTGAAACTAATGTGTTGTTGCTTTTCTAACATTGCAACTCTTTCTTTCTTAATAGGGGTAATTGAAATACAGGTCCGTCTACTTTCAAGCTTTAGAAACCATTTCAATTTCAATGCTTTTCAATAATCTCTTTTCATCTTTACGGTACCAATATGAAGCAAAAAAAATCAAAAATCATTTTTTTAGTTATATTTTTTTCAACTTATGTAAAACGAGTGCGACGTTGAACGCGTATGATAATTTGCCCTCTGGCATGATAATTTCAAACAAATTGTATGATAAGTCATTCGCTCAAATCTGGCAGCACTGCAATTGCATGTTGACTTTGTCGTATACTCGAAATTTACTACAATCAACTGCACTAGAATTTATTACACTCATTGTTGACCCAGTGTCAATGAGTGCTCTATAAATATTTTTATCTATTGTTAAGTCTACAAATATTTTGTTTCCAAGGCTTAGATTAGAAAAAACTCTAAATTATGAATTTCTTCTTCTCGGTTTTCAGTTTGGTTCACCGACATCGGTGTCGGATGTTGTGTCGCTTTTCTCAATTGTCCAGAGGGGTTAAAAACGGGTTGGACGTTCTGCCTATACTGACCTGATGTGTTATGTCTATTCTGTCTGTGGAAATCTCTGCTATCGTACCTTTGTCTGTTATAGTTTGGATTGAAGTTATTATTGTTTTCCCTAGAATAATTATTATTTTGTCTGTTAGAATTGTTGTTGAAATGGTTGTTAATCTGCCTATTATTATTTTGATTCGACTCATAATTATTTTGTCTGAAGGGATTATAACTATTGTTTCTCACATTCCTATTAAAATTTGAATTCTGAGTACTACGCCTATCCTGACTTATAAATTCTCTGTCTATGTTGTTGTTATCATATCTTACAAAGGAGTATAAGATGTCTTTTATCACATGTAAGTTATAAAGATCTTTGATTTCTCTTGATAAATTTCCTGACACTAACTGCTTTTTTCTATTGATTAACACTGTATAAAAAGTTTCTTTTGCTTCTGCAGGGTTAGATTCATAAGTCACAAATTGATTTATTTCTTGTGTTAATTTTTCAATTTTATCAGTTAAATCTTGAAAGTGTTGTTTTAGGAGTGATTTCGTCGCTTCCCATCCTTCAGGTCTGTTGTTCAGTAATAATTCTTTTGCTCGTCCTATTATTTTCGAATTATAGATTGCCTGCCATACTTCTCCTCTCATTCCTACATCTATTGAGTTTAAGTGAGTTTCCACGCTTGCGAAAAACTGGCTTAGTGTTTCGCTTTTTCCCTCGAACGTTGGTATGTGTTGGATTTCTTTCATTAAATAGAATACTCTACTTGGTTTTTGGGCGTGCGGTGCGGCCAATGCTTCCATACGGCCCCTAACCGGTTCATGATCTCTTCGTTCATCATTTCTTGAATTTCTCTCTGCCAAAATCCGAGTGCTCTGTTCCGACGAATAGTTGCTTTTTGTTATGTCAATTTTAGTTTGACTTTGCACACACTGCACACACTGATTTTATGTTTGTATCTATAGTTTCTTTTCTACCGGCAATAGTTAAAACTTTAGTCGCGTTTGGGTTCAAACAATATTCGTTTGCTTGATACACACTAACACTATTTATTAAAAAAAAAAATGTTCGAGTAGATTCGTTCTCGTATGGATTTCTACAGTTTATAGAAATCCTACCGACTGCGCCAAATAAAAGTTCGTGTGGTCGAATTGTTAAAAAAAAACAAAAAACTTAAACTTTGATGGAAGGTCTTTATTGTCGGAAAGCTCGCTTAAAACTAACTTTGATAAAGGTTTCTACATTTCTGTTTTTCTGTTTCTGGGGTTCAGGTTACAAAGACAAATGCACAGTAATGCATTCTTTTGATTTCCGTGGGAATGGAAATCAACTGAAATATGAACGTTATGAAAATATGGATAATGCATTCTTTTGATTTCCGTGGGAACGGAAATCAAATGAAATATGAACATTATGAAATTATGTGGTTTGAATTGACTTTGCTTATGGCGCGAATATCGACTTGGTCTGATATGTAACCTATATGAAAGCCTAAATTATAAAACCTTTTTCACAGATTTTTGATTGATCTTTTTGTTGAGTCACAAAAAATTCATAAATTATGCCCATTTTTTCACGCTTTAGACCAGCTTCATCCCATAATGAAATAATAATGTTATGCCCTTTTCTTGCAATTGTGACCAAAGTAAGCACTTGGTTTTGTCTAATATTTGCTCTTAAATTAGGCATAAAAACACAAAAGTCCAAAGAGAAGAAGAATTTACAATAAATTCGTGAAACGATTACTTTTCCAAAAAGTTGTTGGTATTAAAGTGTCAGGAGTAAAAATCCTTTAAAATTAATGTTCAACTGTTTTTTATACATCACTCATTAATTTTCACAGAACTATTGCAATGACATGAAAAAAAAACATCAGAAATAAGAATGAATATTCATCAACTTCTCTTTTCTCTTTCAGATAACTGTTCGACAGTGGCATTGAAAAATAAGAAGCAGCTAAACTGAAAATAATCTTATTGCAAATCAACACCACCAAACAATACCAACTATACCTATACATCATTTAAAAATGTTGAGTCAATAATTTCAAGCAAACCGTGAAAAATCGAATGTTCCATTAATTTATAAAAAAAGAGAGAAATATATAAGAAAATATTAAAATACCTAAATATATATATATATGTGTAAATACATATATGAATTGAAAACCAAAGAAAAGAAATGTCTCACAAGATTTAAGTAAATAATATTGCTGTCTTTTTTGCATTTTTGCAGTTTTATATAACACGAAAATTTACATAAATATATTACAAAAAAATCTCAACCACTCACAACTTAAGAACATTTGTTCGAAAGATCCAAATTTTAAACAAAAAAAAAACAACAAAACATCAACTCAAATAAAACAGGAAGGAGAATACAGCACTCCACTCGAAACAAAGATAGAAAAGAGTCCCTCACATTCAGATTGCACGTTGAAAGTGATTCGAAGGGAAAATCGAAAAAAAATTATTATAATTTATATAAATATATATGTTTTATCTATACATACGTAGAATAAACATTTCAATGTTAAATTAAACAAAAGTCGGGACTTGTGCAAAGCGCAATCATAATTAACACAATATATACCTAATATATTTTTTAGACAATTAAAACTTAGACTTGCGTAAATTTATCTTAAATAAATTTTAAAATAAAAAAGGAAGAAGAAAACTCAAGCTTTCACGTACACATACAAAACAAAGATTTAAGACAAAAAACATCCCAAAACAGTGAGATAAATTTAAATTTAGTAACTAAAAATCAACTCTCAGTAAGGAACTTAAAGTAAGAGTTCATTTTTTTGAAACTGACACAATGACAAACGCCATGGAAATTGCAATTAAAAATGGAAGCACCAATGGGTCTGTTGACGGAAGCCAAGACGAGTCGCGGACAAATTTGATTGTGAATTATTTGCCCCAAACCATGACACAGGAAGAAATGCGTTCGCTTTTCTCCAGCATCGGTGAATTGGAAAGCTGCAAGTTGGTTAGGGATAAAGTTTCAGGTGAGTAAATATGCCTACGGATTCACGTAACTATTTTCTAAAATGTCCTATCTTTAAAGTGGTATGTAAAGACTTTAAAAGAGTGTTCAATGTTTTAAAACTTAAGGGTCTATCAGAAAAGAATGTGATCGTGATCCGTGAGCTGTGAGGATGGTATGTGCAGTTGCACTTTGCGTCCTTTTATGTCAAACATAATGCGGAAAGTACTCGGTGTCTTAATGTCAGAAAAAAATTTTTACTGAGTGCAAGGTTTGTAGTTAATTAAAAAGAAATATAAGAGAGTATGAAAAACCTATTTGATCGAATAAAGTTTCTCTTATCACTTGAATTTTCCTTTTATTGATACTGTCAGTTTTCTTATTCAATATCTTTTACATGCACCCATAACGTTCTCTATAAAAATTTCATCTTCACATTCTTATATTTTCTCTTTAAAGAACGCATTATAGTTCCGAACAACGCAGAAACCACGACGGGTAGAACTTTTGTCCGCTCTGCTTCTAGCGCTTTCTACTTGGCCAGACCTTTTTGTTGGATAAA
This sequence comes from Melanostoma mellinum, assembly GCA_914767635.1. Taxonomy (NCBI): domain Eukaryota; kingdom Metazoa; phylum Arthropoda; class Insecta; order Diptera; family Syrphidae; genus Melanostoma; species Melanostoma mellinum. The sequence continues at coordinate 79,866,352 of OU612059.1, read as the reverse complement.
ATTATAATTTTTTTCCACAAAATGAGATCTAAAACATCAATCGACTACAAATTGCTATTATCACACAGCCACATTTTGGACAAAATTGGATAAAGCGTTTCAAGGAATATTTTGCCTTCTTCTGTGACTTAAGAAACTAAGGATAGAGGAGAAAAAACTTCCGAAATAGGAAAAATTTAAATTTACTAGCTGTACGGTCCCGGCTACGCGTTGCTGTGCCTAAGGTTTTAGTTATGTTACATTGTAGTAAGCTATTTAAGAGGAACGGTGGGAGAACATCAGACATGGGGACCACTATGCTTTTTTACATAGAGATGTCATTTGTAAAAAAATTATGGTGACCTCAATGACACATTTTTTACGGTGCGGGTGCATAACTTCACAGGTCATAACTTCACATGGATCATAATTTCACCTCTAGTGGGTTATAATTTCTTATAGTAAGCTTTACTGCTTAGCGCCAACAACGCTTGTTTATTCACACTATTTCTATATAATATAATTTACTAAAACGAGAGATCTGTTTTTGAAAATACATGATGTCGAAGTTCGTAATTTAAATAATTGATTTATGAAAGCTACACTATATTTGAACATATTTCTAAGTTTTAATTTATATTTTGCAGTATAACGGAATATGTATAGGATTTTGTTATAAAAACTTATGCATTGCCAGTTTTTATGATTAACTAATAATTTTTGAAGATGATTTTAAAAACTTGCAATCACTTTGAAAAGTAAACAGCCTTAAATACTCACATATTCTGCGTATGCAAAGTGCACAATTAATAATTGTTTGTAGCCAGTGGATGTTGGAACAATGTTGAATGTTCCATCAACCAAGAACCTTCTCTGCTCATGATATAAAGTACCTTTCATAAGAATAATTTTTTTTTTTTATAAATAACAGCTTTTGATATTTTTTTGTTAATAAAAATGTTTCAATAAATTGATTACAATTTATAATTTTTGTTGGCTTTTGACTGATTGGATTTCTAAAGATTTTTTACAATGTAGGTGGGAAATAATTTCACACAAATTTCAGGTGAAATTGTTGCTCACCTAAGGTGGGACATAACTTCACCCGAAAAAAGTGAAATTATAACCCATGTGAAGTTATGACCTGTGAAGTTATGCACCCGCACCATTTTTTACTGCCTTAACCCGTTAACACAGTGAATCTATTATTTACGAACGAAGACGGAAACGTTGGGTTTTGAAGGGGAAGGACTCTGGATAAAACTTTCGTACAGTTGATAAATGAAAAAAAAAAAAAATCAAATTTTTAACAAATGAATGTTGTTAGTAAATAACATGTGATACTTAAATTTATGACTGAAGTGGGTACTCTTAATCCTTTAACAATAATATTTATTATTTTGAACTAGCTGACCTGCCCGGCGTAGCTCAGCCCCAAGTTTCCATTCTAGTGGCAGAGTGGAGATGAAATATAGTTTATGTTACTCATAGGCGTTTGAGCACTAAAACGATGACAGCATTTTTGGGATCGGTCCAAGTTCCCTGATTTGTTCCAGTCCCAATTCCGTTCTCGTAAGGGGGTGAAATATATTCTATGTAACCTGAGAATACTACCGTATTTTAAAGTGAAAACCGTATTGGAATCAGAACAGTGGCTTTGAATTCCCGTTCCCGTTTCTGTGAGTAAATGGTGATGAAATAAAATCTTTATTACTCAGGGACTATAAAGAAATCTTACAGTGAAAGAATTTTTGTAAACGGTTCAGAACTCTCCAAGTTCCCGCATGTTTTCTTTTCCTGACCGTCCCCGTGGAAATATAGGGATAAAATATTGTTGGAAGATATTTGGGGATAACGTCGTATTGTAACATCGTATTGTAACATAAATCTGATATCGTTCCAGTAGTTTTTGAAATCCCGTTCCCGTTCCCAATACCGTTCTTTTGGGAATTTATGGATGAAATAAAGTCCATGGTACTTAGGGGCAATGCAGCCAGTCAAGCGGCGAAAGAATTTTTGGAATCAGTCCAGCATTTTTCAAGTTCCCGGTTATGTTTCCGTTTCGAGAGAATATGCGAAGGAAATCTAGCCTTAAATGTTATTTCTCAGGTTCTATGCCATTTTTTTGTTCCAAACTTCATTCAAATTGGATTAATAGTTTTAGTGGCTCTTCAATACAAACACCTGGCACTCGTTAAAGTTTCTATTCCCGTTCCCGAGTACTTTTGAGGTTATGTAAATAGCACAATGAAATAGGAATAAATAATTATAAATAAGTAAATACGGTGGTGCAACACAGCGGCGGTAGCACGTCATGTTTCTCTTCGCACATTTGATTTTCTTTTTATATATTAGAAAAAATATAGTAAAAGTAACACTTTTAATAAAAAAAATTAAATCTTTGTTCTTACCATACCAGTCAAAAATTAGATTAGAAGAATTCTTTGAAACAAACAATGTAATAACTATATTATTTGTTTTTTTTTTTTTTTAATTTAATTTTTGTTTATAACAGTTAAGATCTAAGAAATTGTTACTTTTAATTTATTTCAATTCCTTCTTTTCATATAAACATACCTTTTGAACCTTCCCTAGACCTCCACGAACATTTCAAGACCAAGATAAGATAAATCCGTTCAGCCGTTCTCAAGTTTTAGCCAGACTAACGAACAGCAATTCATTTTTATATGTATACTAGCTGAGCCATCCGGCCGGTGTTGCTCGGGTCTGTATTTTTAAGGTTCCCGTTCTCGTTTTTCCGCTTAAGTGGGAGCTTGGGGCTGAAAAATAATCGTTTTTACTTTGGGATTATGTGGCATCACAGTAACGAAAGAATTTTTGAAATCTGTCCAGTGGTTTGTAGGTCTGCGTTCCCAGAGCCGTTCCTGTGGGAATCTTCCGTTACCGTGGAAATATGTAAAATATATTAGTCTTTGTCAATGAGGGATAATGTATTAGGTATCCTAGAGTTGAAAGAATTTTTGAAATCGGTCAAGTAACTTTAAGGTTTCGGTTTTTGTTCCCTTTTCTGTTTCCGTGGGATTATTGGGATGAAATATGGTAGTTTCTCAGTTTCCATTCCCAAACCCGCTCCTGTTGGAATACATGCGCAATTTTTTAATTCCGTTACTGTGGGAATATGGGGAACAAACCTTGACAGGAACCATTTAAAAGTCATTGTCACTGAGGGATAATATAACATCCTAAAGTTGAAAGAACTTGGGAAATTGGCCAAGTAACTTTAAGGTTCCGGTTCTCGTTCCCGTTTATGTTCCCTTGAGATTATAAGGATGAAATATATTCTAGGTTACAGATGGAGGGGGATAGTGTTGCACTCTTAATGCCAAAAGAATTTTAAAAATCTGTCCAGTAGTTTCTAAGTTTCATTTGCCAACCCCGTTCCTGTGGGAATATGTGGATCAAACCGTGACAGGAACCATTCGTAAGTCTGTGTCACTGAGGGATAATGTAATATCCTTGAGTTGAAAGAATTTTTGAATCGGTCAGGTAACATTAAGGTTTCGATTCTCGTTCCCCCATTTCTGTTCCTGTGGGATGATAAGGGTGACATATAATCTAAATTACTGATGGAGGGGGATAATGTAGCACCCCTAATGCTGGAATCGATTAAGAAACCTGTGTAGTAGTTCCTCAGTTTTCGTTCCCAATCCCGTTCCTGTGGGAATATCCGCGCAATTTTTTAAGTTTTTAATACCAAAAGAACCTTCTTCTGACAATAACAAACAAAAAAAAAAAAAAAGAATTGGACAAATTGGTCCAGACGTTGTTGAGTTATGCGCTTACCAACACATTTCGCGATTCATTTTTATATGTAAGAAGAAAGATATAGAAGATAGAAGATTGGTAGAATACGTTTCGGTTATAAACTGGTTTCGAGTATTATTATTCAAATTCAAACAGATCATTTGAGGATCTGTTTATATGCATCCAACACGAACTCACACGAGTAATTCGAAGAATAAACAAAGATCGTGTCAATCGTGTTGGATCGTTTAGCACGAACTATTATTGAGTATTTGCGGTGCACAAGTCGTGCAGTCATTCCTCGGTTCTTTCAACACAAGCCCACTCGGTCTTTTCTGATGAAAAAGCTAATTGTGTGTCTTATCAATCTTTAGTTGAAAGCCTCCTGGCGATGCTTTTGCTGGCTCAATCACTCAGTGTATTGTGCTGAAAAATCATGTGATGGTCCTGTTTTTCGACCAGTTCTATGTATATGAAATTATATTTTCCACTCGGGGAGACCTAAAGAAAAGCAGGGATGAAAAATTCGGTACAATTGTATTGAATTAAAAAGAGTTGATTTACAATAGTACTATTTAACAGAATTTAGTACCATTGCTGATTTTCATCTTTTATTTATACTTTATGACAGAAAAAAGAGATTAAAAAAACAAAATTTAACTCGTTTACAGTTTTGACTCCTAAAGGTAAACTGTTGTAAATCATTGGCTAATTTGGCTGTTGCTCCATTTATTTGAAAAAGTTTTTGCTGAAATATTAAATATAGCACCCACCGCGCTTGCTGTTTCCAAGAATCTATCTGCTGTAGACAATAGTTTTGGTGGGGCTTATAGAGCAAAACTTACCTATAAAAATTGATGACATAGATTTCGAAAACCTCTGTTTCATGTCATTTAGGAGAACTGCTAGCTACAAGTAGACCATAATGGACATTTAATTGGAATAGTAAGAAATCGCTCTTATGTTAACAATCGGGAAAGGATTGAAGCACCTGGGGCCAATATCACCCAGGCAATTTGTGAGGTACAGCCCTAAGCTAACAACTAAGTTTCGGAAAATTGGTCGACAAAATGCGCTTCTTTAAACATCCAACGCAGCCACAACATGAATATATATAGTTTGTGAATATATTCCCTTTTGCTATTAGAGCCATAAAATATACATGCAAATAGTTTCATTTCGTTCTTTTCATTGCACTTTTAAAAAGAAACGTGTACATATTTAGCCCACCCAACATCAAAACAATTAATACCATTTCAGAGTAGCTATAACTATGTATGGTAAACTGGGGCACATTCGTTACTTTTTTTTCATAGGCCCATTTTGCCGTTTTTAAAGCCTTCAACAGAACTTGTTTTTTGTTCTCCAGGTAGTTTGAATAGTGGTAATTAATTCTTGGAAGAAATATTCTTCATATTATTCACCGTACTGGAACTCTAACCATTTTAAAAACTTACCTCTGTTTGATGAAAGTGCCCCGGCACGGGGCAGCTTCGTCATTCAACGGGGATCATTCAGCATCCTAAAAACGTCAAAGAAAACATGAAGAGTTAACTATCCATTTCATATACATATCGTCGGCTGAGTACTATCTTGTTCAATGGGCCATTTTTCACAAAATTCAGTTCGGTATTGCAGATTGGCGCAAACTATTTTGTTCAACATATCTCTTTTAGTTTTTCAAGTTATGGAAAACAGCTTTGTTCAATATGACACATTTCTAACTCTTTTGGGTGTCATTTTTGTTCATCTATTTTGGTCAATGTCCACTGTTTTTGTGTTTAATATTAAAAAAAAAAATTCCAACTTGTCATTGCTCCATACAATATTTTTTAATATCCAAATTGACTTCCATATTGATATTAATATATAACTCATTTAGAAGAAAAGAAAAACATTCAGTGTGACTTGTTTTAAAACTAAAATTGCCTTTACACGAGCAATACTTATGTTTTCTGGTTTGATTTCTCTTCAAAAAACTATATAGCCAATCTTCCGAAGCATCCTTAGATATGTTCTTCAGCGCATATTCATACGCCAGCTTTCGAAACGAACTGTAAGTCAACCCAAAGTAATGAAAAGCCGACTTCTTAACATAAGAAACGAGTTCTTCCCCTTGAACTCTAGTGAAGACTTGTTTGGAGGTATTCTTCGATTAAAATTTCACTGCACTTTCGGAGTCCGATGGCTCTTCCCAAGGCTCCCATTTCAAGCCTTGATTGCAAGGCCTGACGTTTTATCATGTATTTTCTTCTTGCAGATGAAATAGTTTCATTTTGCATTAAGACATCTGCAACTGTCTTCTTCATGAAATTTTCGTTGATGGAGTTTCTATTGATTTTCCTTTTATTATTTCAAACCATATTTACACTAAAACTAGAAAGACTAAAATCAAAACTTAATTTCGGGGTACATTCGGCACCTGCTCAAACTGCCCCAAAGCCATATGACGAATCTTCCCCTACGTCACAAAATTGCTTAATTTTTCACATGTGCTTAGCAGTTTTAGAAACAGACTTTTCCCTTTATTATTTTAACTTCCTAACGTATAATACTTGGTAATGAATGAAGTCTGCATTCCATATGGCAATTTTTTCACTTAGAAAATCACTACTTACCACATATCCAAAATAGCAACGGAGAGTGGGAAAACACAAAACTGCACACAACTTTCTTGAATGCGAGACTACTAATGTCAAACTAGGAAGGTGTTCGTGAGTTCAGTAATAGATGCATTCAACGCAATTTTTATTTCTTAATTCAGCAAGCATCCAGTCGAAAATAGCTTTGACGAATGTGCCCCGATAATGAATGTGCCCCAGTTTACCATAAACTATTTTTAGCACTACTGAAAAACTTCATCAGGAAAGTAATTTTATTCTTTCTGATATCAATTCCGATTGCTGAAAGGAAAAAGCGATCTTATTGTTAGCTTAAATTGTTTTTTTTTCCTGTTCAACGCTGGATGGCCGTAGGTAAGCTGTGCTCGTGAATTCGTGTGAATCTGTCCTACAATATCCAACAATGCCTTGAAGTTTTCAACTGCAATGAGCTCTGTTTAGATTCAACTAAAGAAGACACCGTCAGCTTTTTTATCAGATATGACTGAGTGATTTTGTGTCAAAGCAACACTAGTCACATCAAAATTTGTTTTTTACTCTCAAAAGACTCGACTGAGTTCGTGTTACACAACCCACCATGAATCACACCATGCATGGGTGCTGGGTGCATATAAGAGAACCCTATTGCATCTGTACACGTATACACGTAATAAACGTTCAAATTAATTTTCCGTATATGAACAATTGCTAATATATGTTTAGTAATACACGTTTTTTTTATATTACACCTTTTCGCAAGAGCGCAATCGTGGCACGATGCTGGCTTTCTTCTCACGCATTTGTCGTAGCAGGAGCAGGAAATTAGGTGATTGATTGTCATACAATTGGAGTTTTACATCAGCTCTGTAGCCAATGCAAGTTCGTCACCGATCTCGACAGGGCGGAGCCTATTCCCAATCGCCGCCGCCGCGCCGCCGTGCAAACACGACTCAGTGTATTTACTTTATCTACTCATTTGCACATGCCCTTCTAAGCTAAGTAGCTGTTCAAAGGAAGACCACTTATGAACGACACTTTTGTGTAAAGCACAAATTTTAGAATAAATTAAGTTTCTTTATTCATGAGAATAAAGAACCAACCGACCAGAAGTCTCGTGTACGTTCAATTCAAAATAGTTTTTCATTATCAAACACTCCCACTTCAATTTTAGCCTTGAATGACTCAAAAAATCCCGTTTGTTTTGTTTTTAGTACTTCCAGCATCCCTTACAGCATTGAATCCAGCTTTGCAGCAAGGTACGAGTAAGTTTGCCAGACCACGTTATCTAATAACGTACATTGCGATTACAAAAGTCCATTTAAGGTTCGGTTCTTTCAGGTCAAAGTCTTGGTTACGGTTTCGTCAATTATGCCCGCGCTGAGGATGCTGAGAAAGCTGTCAATACCCTCAATGGCTTGCGTTTGCAAAACAAAGTCATTAAGGTATCATACGCCCGTCCAAGTTCGGAATCGATAAAGGGTGCTAATCTTTATGTATCGGGTCTTCCCAAAAATCTTTCCCAACCAGACTTGGAGGCGATGTTTGCATCCTTTGGAAAGATAATAACATCTCGTATACTCTGTGATAATATATCTGGTAAGTTGTTTTGAGTAAAACTTTTAATGCAAACTTCTTTTTATTTTGCTTATTTTTCTGAATTTTTATTTAGCGATTGATTTTAATGGCATTTTAAGCCCAACTAACATCGATGGTACGGCATGATTTTTTGTTTTTTTGATTTTATATCTGACTTTTCGTCATAAGTCCTGGTGCATAGAAAGAAGTCTTATCAAATATTCCATTGTTCGTTTAGGTCTATCGAAAGGAGTTGGTTTTATTCGTTTCGATCAACGCAACGAAGCTGAACGTGCTATTCAGGAGTTAAATGGTAAAACACCAAAAGGATATACCGAACCAATTACTGTGAAATTTGCTAATAACCCAAGCAATAGTGCTAAAGCTCAGATCCCACCACCATTGGCTGCTTATCTTACACCACAAGCTGCGGCAGCTACAAGGAGACTGGCCGGTGCTCTACCATCTGCTGGCAGAATTAGGTAAGACTTCTTCTTCAAAAAAAGCAAATACACGTCTTCTAAGGATACACACTCAGTTAAGATAAAGTTTTGTTTATCTACTTACTCGTATACTTTTTTAAATTCCTTCAATTAAAAATAATCCGTAGAAAATTTGATTTCTCTGATTTTTGTTTTTGAAACACGATTTCCTTTCCTTGTTGGCATTCAAGTATTTGTGTTTGCTAAAATGTTTTGCGCAGAAAAACCCTGTTGTGTTTGTATTTTAATAATTTTTTTTTATAAGATTGCCGGTCAAAAAAACGCCTCTTTGAAAGGGAAATTTTGTTTTTTGTTTTAGATTACATGAGGACCATTTGTTATAATTACGACTGCTAGGGTGAAATAAATCAAGAGTAGAGTTCAAATATTTCAATACAAACATACGTATACTAATATGACAAAAGGTTGAGAAACAATCACAAAAAGTCAATTATTACAACTGACCAAAGTTCAATTAAACCAGTGATTCCCAAAGTAGTCGATATCGAACCCAAATTCTGCAATTGGCCCCCTTTAAACAAGATAGTGTTTCGTTACTTTTGTCATTTTATTATAATGATAAGTAGTATTGTAGCAGTTAAAAAAAAAACCATACAAATTTCTTTTCGTACCTACTGTTTCGACGAATAGGCTGTTGATGTAGTTACATTTTTATTGAGGTATATTAAATTTTCCAATCCTTACCCTTTTTGTCTGGAAACAACTGTTGGTATCTAGCTGCAAAAATATTTACTCTATTTCAACAAATTTTTGAATGGTGACGTCGATACTATCCATAAGACTTATTATGCTGCAAGTCCTTCAAAAGCGGTACAAATAAGTAGAATCGAATGTGAACATCTGATCAAAACTTCAATATAAGTCAGACATGAGCAATAAGCTACGAAAAACAAAACCAAAAAATTACCAAATCTGCGAAAAAACCTTCATTGGCCTCCCCACTATGTTTAATCCTTTTAAAAATAAGTTTTTAACTGTTTATGAAAATTGCTTACTTGACGAAGCTACATCATAAGTCAAATTGCTCGATTTAAAAAAGCTGGCTGATGTTAAGAAACTCTTGATGTTCTTTATTGTTCCAAAAGATGTCTAGGACTTTTATAACAGAGTACTGTCAGGAATTGCCAAAAAATGTGCTGAAGAAAGGGGCGATTTTGGAGAAAATCTAAAGAATTGTGTGACAGATATTTACTATAAGTCAATCAGTAAATATCTTTGGCATGTTCAACAAAGTCAACTTGCAGAGGCAGGGTGATGACCTGAACTTGATCATAACAAAATCAAAAATCAATCGGCGAATGAAAATTTCTGCGAATCTTTGGGTTTTTTGTAAAAAAATAAAATTATCTACTTTATTTAAAATAAAATGTACCGAGATCTCTATAAGATTTTTTCCGTTCGGTAGTAAACCTATGATTGAAATACATTTGATGATCTTAATACTAATTCTCCAATCTTGTATGCACATATGTATGATATTGTAACGTGAACCCAACATTTTATACCAATTTCCTAATCGAAAAACCTTCAACCGAAAACACAACTGGCAACACTATAATGGAATGGTATAAATGACAGGCGTTGCTTGTAAGCCAGTGTGTGTGAGTGTAGAGATGCTTGACAGCAAATGTGGAGACAATGTGGAAGTTACTGGAGAGTTCTAGATGGCATGTCATTCGATATAAATAGCCCGCCCGAGGCAACCAGAGGGCAGCTTGGTTTATAGAGTGATAAAGTTAAGAGTAAATACAGTGATAGTCCAAAAGTCGAGTTGAGATCGAATTAAGCATAGATACGGAATAAAAGTGATAGAAATAGATTGAAAGGTGAAGTTTTATTTTGCGAACTAAGCGCACGTAACAATATGTATGTATATATGTACAATGATCCTGAGAATGGAATGCAATATCGATCTTGTCCAGCGGGATGTTTATGTTTATTCTGATTTGTCGGTCTTATGATGGTTTCATATGGCAATAAGACCCTGAGTCTGGTCTGATATGCACGGCTTCGCTAACTCGGCGTTTGTGTGAAAACTTATTCTTTATAAACTAAATTTAAGCAGAAAAGAATACTTACAGTTTCCACATTTGTCAAAATCATCAGAAATCCTTCAAGACGATGTTATTTTATCATTTGTCTCACTCACTTGGACGCACTACACAATGATTTTACCAATAGGTTTGAGGATCTTTTGTTTTTGAATTTACAATTTCCTAATAAGAGGATAAATCCGCACAAGCCATTAATGCAAGAAGAGTCAATCAGGCTCAAAACTGACGAAGATCTTGAGAAAAACTTAAAAGAAGTCTGAATGAAACTCGATATACCTACTGCATTGAAGAAATATTGCTGAAAAAAAAATTCTCACCATCATCATATTTCGTAAAAAAATTGCTGAAGTATAGTTGCAAACATTTTGACAAGAAAAACGTTTTTTTCTCAATTAAAAGCACGTTTTAAGATAACTTTAAAAAAAAAGCTTACTCACTTAACCAACTGCAGATTTTAAAGTTGGTTAGTTTTATAAGTAGATTAGATTAGATTAGATTAGATAGATTCTTTATTTCATCAATAGATTTAACAATAAGGTTTTTTTTTAAGAAGAAGGACATGGCAAAACTGCCGTCTACCTGAAATGACATTTCGTATGATTTTTGAGGAATAAAAATAGAAGAAATGTAAAAATACTACTAAAATATATATGCATACAATAGTTACTTCACTTGGTATTGGCATAAATTATGTTTTTCTTAATTTAAAATTGAATGGAAATAACAATTTTTAGACGATTTGAAACTTAAATGTAAGAATTCTATCAATTAGAATAAAGTGATTTGAAACACAAAAGAATAATCAATTTTAACTGATATGTAACAGTCAATTTAACGTGATTTGAAACACAAACAAAAACCAAATTAATTTAGAATATAAAACGGGATGTGTATAAAAGAAACTGCAACAACTGAAAAAGAAAATTTGCTGACTTATGGGAAACTGTTGCGATAAATAAGCGCATGTTTGCAAAACTCATACAAAGTTATCCAACCCAGAGACCCATTTAAAACTTCATAGAGCTGCGATAATGTCATAAAACTCTCTTGGAAATATAAACGACGAATTTCCTGTAACATTGGACAAATAGCCAAAAAGTGATAAATATCTTCCTTCTCTCTTCTGTTACACAGACTACAATATTACGGTAGATCATTTCGGTATGGTATGTAATTAAGATGTAAAATTTCAACTCTAGCTCTAAAAATGGTTCCTATTTCAACAGCTGAATATATTTTTTTCGAAAATAACTTGCATCCGAAGATATTTGGTGATTTAATTGCCTGTAGATGTTTCTGGATGGAGAAGAATTTGCTCGAGAGAGATTTTCTATAAAAATTTTATGGTCTACTTTTGCAATCACATCTGCAAACTGAACTTGCCAATTATCAACGTTAATTTCTGTCAAATATAGGGAAGAGTCATGCCTTAGTGCTAGCTCATTCCATTCCCTGAAAGGAGAGGCATTGGTTTGAAGCAATTTTTTCAAGATTATTTTGTGTAGACAAGTATCATTTCTTTTCATTACTTTAATAATGAAGTCTGCGTTAGCTTTTAGGTTTTGTATGTATATAGGTGTTAAACCTGAATCTACATAAATTGCATAATTTGGAGTTGTGTTTGGTAGCCGAAATAAACGTTTACAGAAATGTTTTTGGAGACTTTCAAAAGCTTCAAGTTTAATATATCCACACACTTGTACACCATAGCACATACATGTATTAACCGTTGCATTAAATTCTCTGTGTTTGGACGTCAAATTAATACTTTGGTTGGAAAAAACTTTGTCCACATCATATTAAGGGCTAGTTTAGCTTCATTGCTTTTCTCATTAGAGTGCTTTACAAAGCTAAGATTATGAGTCAATAGAACTCCCAAATACTTTAACTCTTTCACAACCTCAATGCGTGTGGAACTTAGGGACCATATTTCCTTTGGGTGTCTTCTAGTATTTCTCGATTCAAAAACAATAATTTTAGTTTTCTCCGTATTGATATGCAAACTGTTTATTTGCAACTGTAGAGAAAAAGGATTGTCAGCTAGCAAAACCAAATCGTCTGCATATAGCAAGACTTTAGTCAAAGTGTTAGCAAAACGAACTCTGCCAGGAAGAAGGACACTGATTTCATCGATGAACAGGGCGAAGAGTAGTGGACTGAGGACACATCCTTGAGGAACACCTGCTGTTGTTTCAAATGTACTCGAGAACTCACACCCATCCCCAACCTTTGCATTTGACGATGACACTAGTTTGGAATAAAAATATTAGAACACTTTCGCGATAGACCTAAACATGATAATTTATAGATTAAAGCCTGTCTATTGACTTTATCAAAGGCAGCTTTGAAATCGATAAAGCACGTGTACAGCTTCTTTTTATTTTCAATGAAGTTTCTTGCGATACTGGAGATAGCAAACATATGGTCCATGGTCGAAAACCCTGGGCGGAAAACAGCTTGAAATATACTTAAACGAAAAAATGTTAGATGCATTTAATTACATTTTTAGAACAGGTGAGGTACCCCAGGAGTGCAACTTTAGGTTAGGTTAGGTAGAATGGGCTGACGGTTGATCTTAATTCCGCCACACTTAGATCAATGTAGATCCATTGTGATACCCTGACGTATTGTAACGTAATTGAAACCTATGAATTTATGTCTAGTCGGTGTTTAGCCATTTTGTGGCCTTAGTGAAGTTTAACAGACTGCTCTTTGAAGCGTCTGATAATTCTTCTAGTTCATTGAAAAAATAGTTGCCTAGAAATTTTTTCCTAATGTGACAGAGTGCTGGGCAATGACAAAGGAAGTGAGTTGTATCCTCGTGTTCATCTTCGTCATTGCATCCTCTACACAGGTCATCGGTGCAAAGACCCATTTTCTTTTTGTGATAACCTAGTAGGTTATGTCCAGTTGTGATACTGATAAGCATTCGCAATGAAGGTCTATTCAGTGATAGCAGCTTTTCAGATTCTTTCTTATTATATTTCGGCCATATTTTCCTGGAAGTAACACAGGAATCTAGGCCTACCCATCTTTCATTGGATTTTTTCATTATTTTATTTCCGATTATCTGTTTAATTTCACAGGGTGGGATCCTGATTGATTGATCAATGAGAGAAGGGTCAAGTGTTGATCCTTTCCTCGCTAGTTCGTCCGCTTTTTCGTTTCCCGGTATACCACTATGACCAGGAACCCAGCAGAGTCTAACGTTATGCTGCGTGCCAAGAACCCTTAGCTCTTCGCGACAGCAAGAAACAAGCTTTGATTTGATAAGAGTGGCAGAAATCGCTTTTATTGCTGCTTGGCTATCAATGAAAAAGGTGATATCATCATGTGATAGCGCCATCATGGACACCTGTTTTGCAGCGTGTGAGACTGCCAAGATCTCGGCTTGGAAGACGCTGCTGTGATCTGGAAGTCTGAATGAACTCGCTAGGTTTAGGCTTTCTGAAAAGAAACCTGCCCCTGTTCCAACTTCCATTTTTGAACCGTCGGTATAGATTGCTATAGACGTTTCGTAAGGTGTTTCATTCTCCCAATCTTGTCTATTGGGGAGGCTGGTTGTGAAGGATTTTTTAAAGTCCAGGTATGGAGTTATGTAATCCGTGCAGATATTGTTATCTGCGTATCTTGATAAAATCTGTGCGTGTCCTATTTGGCTGGTTTTCCAGACATTGCATTGGTTGAGGAGTGCAAAGATGATATTGTGTATCCAATATACAAAAAGGGTGATGTCAATACGCCAAGCAATTATCGAGGCATCTCCTTTATGAACTCCATCGCCAAAATATTCTGCGCTATTCTTCAGTTGAGAATAAATACATGGGTAGAAAAAAACTGTATAATTAGCGAATACCAAGCAGGTTTTCGCAAAGGATATTCTACTGTTGACAACATTTTTACGCTAACAACCATCGCACAATTCTTCCTTAGGCAAAATAGGAGACTGTATGTGTTTTTTATAGACTTTAGAGCAGCATTTGATTCGATAGACCGCAATGCTCTTTTTTTATAAATTATCGCAAAAAGGAATGTCAACTAAAATGCTTAATGTCTTAAAAAACATGTATACTAACACACGGCAAAAAGTTTGGGATGGCAATAATGTGTCAAACTGGTTTGAAACTAAGTCTGGAGTAAAACAAGGATGTCTCCTTAGTGCAACCCTATTTGCAATACTTATAGACGATATAGCAGACCATCTACCCGCAGGAATAAGAATAGCAGGACAAACTATTAAGGTGCTGCTTTATGCAGACGATATTGTGCTAATGGCGGAATCTCTCCAAAGCCTACAGCTTATGATCAATAAAATAAATAACTACTGTAAGTTCTGGAACCTGAAAGTTAATTTAGAAAAATCAAAAATAATGATCAATCGCAATAGAGAAACCAAACTTACCAAAAACGAGAAATGGTTCTTTAATGGTGAAATAATCGAAACTGTTTCACAACATAAATACTTAGGAGTACTTCTAACACCAAATATGAAGCTCAATTTCCACCTTGAAAATAAACTTTCAGCTGCCAAAAATCTTATAAATGCAGCCAGGACAAAAATAATAAACACGAAATACCAATATCTGCAAAATACCGTGTTTTTGAATCTGTTATGAGGTCTACAATGTGACTACGTGCTCAAAGTACTAAAATACCCCGCACATAGACTTCCACTCATACTCACTAGATACAGTATGAATAATAGAGTAGAATGGGTTAAAGATTGGATAGCCTTAGCTGAAGAATGTGATACTAGCCTGGATATTCAATACGATAATCCAATCATTTTGAAACAACAACTTTATAAAGTTTTAGAAATATGCGACACTCTCCACAGAAACGAAAATAAAACTAGTGCAACATCGTCCATGAACAGGCTTATATATCCTGAACTCAACTATGATCTCAATGAAAAAAACTATTTCAATGACAGTTATACCATAAGGGCGATATCTCAAATTTGTAGAGCAAGATGCGATATGTTGAATTTAAACGGTGCGCCCTTCAAAAAAACCACAACAAATATTTGTACTATATGCAATCTCCAAATGAAAGAAGACACTTTCCATCTCTTGGCAATATGTCCTAATTTATAAAGATTTAAGATCAATGTTTTTCGGGAAAATTTCATTAACAATGGAACAAACTAAAGGCATCCTTAATGGAGAAAATTGGTCAGCACTACACAAATTTATAGACACTGCGTTAACGTATAGAAATAATATTCTTAATGAATTTGCATAGAAAAAAAAAAAAAAAAAACAATTAAATTCTATAATTATAATTCTCCCAATACGTCATGGTTTTATCAATTAATCAGTTTTATTTTATTAAATTTCTATTTTAATCATAATTTATTAATCAAATGTTTAAATTTCGTCAATCAGGCAGACGGCAACGCCATTGCTTATTTAAATTATTAATGTTGTTTTATTGTTTTCAGTACGACAGTTTGTTAATCTAAAATTATAATGTTATAAGAAAACAAAAAAATTAATAAATAATTTATAAAATCTAAATCTAACCTAAACTTAAACGATTACTTCCCTCAATCCAGTTTGAAAGCCTTTCATTTAAAATTGCAGAGAAAATTTTTCTTAACGAATCTAATATCGAAATGCCTCTATAATTTTCTGCCAGATTTGCATCACCTTTTTTATATATAGCGAAAATCACGGCTGAATTAAAACTGCTAGGAACAATCGCATCTTTGTACAATCTGTTAAATCTGTTTTATAAGTACATCAACAGGAAAAACTAGCGCCCAACACAAGTCAGTATCAGTTCGATTTGAAAAAAGGGTCTTGCTCAAAATAGTTTGGGAACCCCTGAATCAAACGAAATACCGAAATTATTCCCAAAATACCGATTTTTTTCAATCCCTTATTTGACAAAACGAAAGAAACTCGTACAGACTCGACAAACTCGTGCAATGTTGTCCATAGGTCAAAGACTTTGTTTATAACCAAAGCGTTTCTTAATTACTAATTCAAAAATTTGAAATTTCACGTTATAATTCTATTCCTTAGATAATGAAGCAGGTTCTTGCAGTAAGTAGGGTTAGTTTCTGGAGTTTTCTTGATTTATTCAAAAATAACTGAAACAGTCCTCATAATAATTTTCACATAAATGTAAAAATTTGCTAGCGAAAGAGCTGTATTCCTGGATTCCGTCTGTGTAGTGGATGTGGAAAGAAATAATCGACACATTTGTAATCAATTCACATAAGAAAGAAAAAGATGCACACACATTTTATGTCTCTTAGCGCATACAATAAATTTCTTGTTTAAGTATGAGGCGAATAATAGCTTAGATAAAAGGTATAGCTTTAATTTTTTGGCCCATCTTTCATTCTTGTAATAGACAAACGGGTAGCTCTAATAATGTTATAAATCTTATCAAATTTTTAACAAAATATCTCTTGCGATGATTGAAAATACGAAATGAGTGATTCCTGCAATTCTGTCTGTCTGGCAGTATATGGATCTAAAACCAACAGAGGGGTTTTGGGAATTGGTTTTATAAGTCAGTATGACGGTAACTGCCATACAACCTATATTATAATACTTCCTTTTCTCAAAAATGGATTTCTAACGATTTCAATAAAATTTCATGTCATAGATTATTTCTTAATTATCTTTTTTATGTTATAAGAAAACTTTTTGCTAAAAGACTAATTCAAAAAAACCTAAGTTGTTACGAAAAACTGCGTTTTATTATTTGGAAAATTTCTATTTTCGAAGTTCTTATTTATAATAACCTTATCTTTGATTTTTGTCGAATTTTTCTGTCAAAATAACTTCTGGCAAGATCTTGAGACATGCATTAAAAACTTTTTTTTAAAGAAAGTGAAAAATAAAAAGTCAGATCTGTAAAAAAATGGTCTTACCACTTTGACTAAATTTTCAGCGTTCATATGAATTAGTAACGGCAAAAAAACTGCGTATTTTTGCTAAAACCCATTGGAACATTTTATTTTATTTTTTTAAATTATGTGATTTTATTCAGTCTAATATTATGAAGATCGAATATTAGGGCCTTGCACTTTGCCTCAAGATTTTAGTATTGTACCCACTTAGCACACAATGGCATGTTCACGCAGTCCAGTCGTGCCCAATGGTTTTCTTTTGACACTTTATTCAGCTACTCTTATATAAATTTTATTTTTTAGTCTCTTATACATACATACATCTGTACATACATACACATATTTGTTTCTATCATGAGAATTTCATTTCTGACAGTTTGAAAACTACTTTTTGTGTTACATATCAAAAGAACAAAGTCTAAAAGACTGCTATATCTAGGCAAAGAAAAATTGGTCCCTAGCAGAATTTATTTTATTTTATTATGACTCTACGTACGAAAAACTTCTTCTAGGAAAGTTTCACGCACAATATAAAAAAAAACTTGATTTTTGATTTTGTGTGGAAATGGATCGACAAGAGATTTATATTATTTTATAATTTTTATTTTTTCCGGAACCAATTTTTATGTACTTTATAAGTTTGGTGATAAACACAAATTAAAAACAAAAATTAGTCCGAAAATATGTGAATTCGTTTTTTTAATTTATTCTTTTATTTGTTTTCTTTTTTATTTTAGCATTGGAAAAAGCCCGATGTTAGCCATTAACAAGGGTTTGCAGAGGTGAAATAAATTATTTTAACTTTCATCAACTACAAAATCTGTGTTTTTAAATTTGTTTTTCTTAAACTGTCTCTTTATTTAAATTTTTTTTTGTTTTCTTTTCGATTCGATATTTTTCTTTGCGCAGATATTTATTTTGTGCTTGATTTCTATACGTTTTGAGTTTCCAGTTTTATTTTATTTTCTTTATTAAATGTTTTTTTGAATTGAGAATTTAGTTGGTAGCATCTACATATATACAACAAAATGATTGAATGCAAAACCTAATCTTATAGGCCATATTGTACATATATATTTAATTCCCTTAGAAATTTGTGCATGAAAACGTATACCTACATTACATTAAACATAAATTCAAGAATTCATTTCATACCGTAAAATGTTATATTTAGAAAACTTTCTCTTTTACTATTACATTTACTATGTAGCTTGAATTGAAATACGTAGTTTTTCTGTTGGTAAGTCGTTAGAGGTGAATACTGGTCAGCAATAAAACATGAACATTATTCGCAGCTCGAAGCAAAAGATCAGGAAATCTACTGATTTGTAAAGTAGATCAACGCAGTCTTTTTAAGGAAAATGGCAAATTGAACTTTTATGTCACGAGGGTCCATGCTGTTTTGAACAGTCCAGCAGTTTTCGCACAAAGTGAAACCCAGAAAGATGAAAATTCTGATCACTTGGTATTCAGCCAAAATGTATATAACTTAGCGCCTCAATTCTTTGTCCACCATGGTCTCGCCATTTGCATTAGGAACGATGATGCTAATCAGCTTTTCCACAACAAGGTCCCTATTTAAATACAAGTTTTGACTTTACGTGATTAAAATTGGCCATCAATGGGCATTGGGCACATCATTCATACCTGCTTCCATTATCAAAGCATAAATTTGCACAGTTATTTGACTTCAAACGAACTCGATTCAATGTCCGATTCCATTCAAATGATTGCTTCTCTGCGTCCTCACAGTGAAATCGTTGTTACAGTCGAATTCAATGTTCACAATTCTTCGTGGCCTTGCTATTCTGGCCAGTCATCACCCGAAAGAAGGTAGCTATGTTAAGATTTCTGCATTTTTTCAAAACGAAGCCTAGAGCTGCAATCCGGGCAGCAAAAACCGCCAGGTGCCAAGAGAAGTGCGCTACCCCCGAGGCTCCCCGATCTGTTGCGCCGTCCTGATTATTAATGTTGGCCTACATTTAACGGAAGAAATTCTTATATAAACAAAAATTAACAATAGTACAGTGTCCCAATAGAAGTAAAGTTCCGTTGAACCATTGAAGCTCTCAGGAGAAAGCCAATTTGCTCGCAGAGCAGTTGGCTGCTAACTCAAAGCCTCCTCCAAGTGTTTTAGTGTGTATTTGTGTAGTGTGGGGGGATTATACCTTGCACTCATGGACCTTCACAGCTCAATTTAACAAATATTTTTTCAAACTTGTGCAATTACAAGGGTACAGATCTTGAAATCCAAAAATTCGTGGGTCTTTACCGGCTGTATTTACCGCCGATATTATTCTTAAGTGGCAAAGCCACACATTAAGCTTTTCTATCGATTCTTCTGGTCCCTTTCCGAGTCGAAAGAAAACAGCCCATCCCTAAAAAATTCCAATCTTCAGCACTCTCAAACTATAATCCGATTGCACCTACGTCATTTCTTTCCAACGTCATGCAAACGTTAATAAATTATATCTGGAAAATCAAAAGCTTTTTAATTAGCAGCTATACGGTTCACTGGTGATTTAATGGTTTATCTCACCGAAAAGTGGAACAATACTTTTTACGTTTGTAGAATTATTGCACTTGATATTTCCTAGGAATTGGATTGGTTCTCTTAACTAAAATGCGTGCTTTCGTTTTCAACGAAACTCTTCTTTGTTAAGTACCTAACTTCCTTTCGACCCGTTCAATTTAAGTACCTGCAGACTAATTTTTTTAGCATTCAATTCAAGAATCTGCTCCCCGAGGCTCCGTCTTGAGTCCTACTTTCTTTCTTATATTGATTAATAATCTCTTCTCTTAAACTATTTCTAGTCCTCTCAATTTATTTGCGTTCTTTGTTTTTCATATTTGTTTCCAAAGTCACAGCCTTGTTCTTGCCGGTTGTGGTACTAAAACGGCGGCGTGTGATAAGCATATTGAATTCCTTCTACTTGACTGCATTGTTGAATGAGAAATAATAAACCGTCAGTGCTGTTTGCTATCGGTTATGCGAACCCTTCCGCCCCCTGTCATATTACATGGGTTGCACTGTTCAATTGCCGAAACCGAACAGCTTTCTGTTCTCGGTATTATACTGTTGTGGAACGACTGCATATTCAACATCTCCAAATACAATAAAATGCTTAGGTTTCCTCTGGCGATGGAAACATTTCTTCTCTCCATCTGACTTGAGTATGTAAAGGCCTGTATTGCACCAAAACTTGAGTATAACTCACTTTCTCTCTCTCTCTCTCTCTCTCTCTCTCTCTTTCTCTCTCTCTCTCTCTCTCTCTCTCTCTCTCCCTCTCTATCTCTCTTTCCCTTGATGAGAGCACCTATTACCCACTTGCATTTGCATCTATTAAACAGAGCCCAAAATAGAGCGATAAAAATGATTGAAGAAAGAACCATAGCTAAGACATTTGCTCCACTAGAACACCGAAGAAACGTCTCCTGTCTCCCCTTGCATTATTGCAACTTTCTTAAGGAGAGCTCCAATGAAATAGCCAATTTCAATTCAACCGCAATGCTGGTGCGTTATAAATGCCCATCAGTTTACCCTTGAGTCTAACTTCGGAAGTACTACTATCAGGTTGAGAAATTCTTTTATAAGTCGAGCAACACGAATGTTGCACACCCTACCGAATTCTATTTTTCCGCGGCATTACAATATTCAGGCATTCAAAACTAATGTGTCTAAACGTTCTTAAGTGTTAGAGCATGTAAAAGGCATTCAAAACCCCTCCAGTGCACGCCATATATACAAAGAGGGTTACTTATTTTCAGGCTTCAAGTTGGAAGCGCTGGCATCTGACACCTGTCACACTTAGATATATGTTTAGAAGCAGATTTCCCATTAACAGCCCTAAAAGCTTTAGCCCAGAAAAACCTTTAGACAATTCATTGCACACTGAGTTCAGGTGCCGAATTGAGTGCTAACGCCGAACAAAAAATTGGATGGGGCTAAAAAACAGCACAATAAGTACCTTATTGCGATTTCAGTGGGCCCTTAGTGCGTGCATTAGACAAACCAAATATTAGTTAAACCAAATACAAATGGATAGTTAAGCATTCGAAGAACGAGTTTAAATTTTTGAAATTAAGCACAAAAGTGTGGCAGTCACTTTTCGCGCAGTACACGATGATAATGACCGACGTAATAGACCAACTACACTAACGATCGGTAAAATTGAGAAGACTTTAAAAAAAAAAACATTTCTGATAACATTAGACTTGTGCGTAAGACCGAGCTGTCCAAAAATTAGTTACGAACTAATTTTTCGGTGTGTTCTTTGGTCGTCTTTCTTCGAAGACTGCAATGGGCAGACAGTTACAGTCATTTCGGAGTGTTATGGTGGAACGATAACTGATTTTTTTTTTGGCCAGCAGTTGAAGTTCATAACTTGGACGATATTTGGTTCCAACAATTTCAAGAAGACAAACGAAAAGACCAATTATGTCATAGCTGCATGAGAAGTTTCCTCGTGGAGTAATTTCTCGTTTTGCGAAGTCTACTGCCCCGCAAGATCATGCAATTTGACACCATTGGTGTTACATAGTATAACATCTAATATTACACAAGTTATGGCCGAGGAGGGTTGCAAAAACTTATGCTTATTTATATTTTCCAATTCTGAAGCAAACTACGCTATACGCTAGCTTCTTCATTCATAAACTCGTAACCCAGTGGCCGAGAACCCGCCCGAAATATTTGCAAAAGGAGTTCAAAACTACCTCGATAGAATCGAATGCTGCAAATATTCCCGATTGATCATTGATATTGTTTTTCACATAAGAAAAAACTTTATAATTTAGCTTGAATTTTGCAAACGCAAAAATAATGACGCGTAACTATAAAGATGTGTCGCCCCTGGCGCAATGGTTCCCATGTATATCTGTTACGCAAGAGGCTCGTGGTTTGAATACCAAGAGAAGCCAAACATTGTTTTCGAACCTGTATTGCCCGCCTGCACGGTTTTGCCAAGTCCTCCGATAGAAAGTTCATTGCATATGAAAGCGCTTTTTTGATAAATCCTTCAGAACTGGCAGAAAATTTTAGGTCACCTCCATTCCATGGTTGTGGGAAATGCACTAGGCCCTGGGGCTATTCGCTATTGAATTCTGACCTTGACAGCATTGTTTCATGGGGTCTAATGAACCGAGTAAAATTCAATGCTTCGAAAACTCAATGCTGTATCTTGTCGATGAAGCTTAACGTTCCTCCATTGCTATTATCCATGAATGGTACCTGCATCGAAGAAACCGAAAAGCTGTCAGTACTTGGTATGTGTGTAAACGATGATCTTCGTTGGAATGACCACATATTTGAAGTCGCCAAAAACGCTGCTAAATGCTTGGGATTCTTAAGACGATGCAGGAAGTTCTTCGCCCCTTCTGATCTAGCTACAATTTATAAGGCCTTCATCCGCCCAAAACTGAAGTAAAAATCCCATATCTGGTCAGGTGCTGCTCAAACATCTTTGCACCTGCTTGATAGGTAATAGAGCGTCAAAATTGATAGGTGATAGTTCAATCGTAGAATCGATTGACTCTCTTGAACATCGTCGGAACATTGCCTGTCTCACCCTCTTTTATTGGGGCTCTAGTGAAATAGCCAGTTGCATTCCTCCCCTGAAACAATTAAGCCGCAACACCCGCCTCGCTAGGAATGTTCATCAGTTTTACCTTGAGCCCAACTTCGGACGTACAGTCAAGTATAGAGATACGTATTTCAGTCGCACCACCCGAATGTGGAATGCTTTACCTGGCTCTGTATTTCCCCTTCATTACGATTCACAAAAATTCAAAAGCAACGTGCATCGGTGTCTCCTTTTAAATCCTCTCCTATTTTCTTAAATGCTCGCACTGTGTTCTATAACATTATAAACGTAGTCATAACACCTTAATGTGCAAACTAATTATAAAAAAAAAAAAATCTCAAGAGAAGCCAAAAATTGTTTTCCAACCTGCAAGCATTTGCCAAGTCCTCCGATTAGAAATTCATTGCTACGAAAAGCGCTTTCTTGACAGATCCTGCGGAACTGGCAGATTATTGTAGGATACCTCCATTCCCTTACAAGGCATGATTGTGGGAATTGGGAAATGCACTAGGCCCTGGAGCTCTCGATTTGTTGCCCCACTTTATTTATTACTAAGCACCAAGTCAATGAGACAGTACTCTACTTTCACGTCGGTGCTTTTTCACACTCTTGTTGGATATGAAATAGATCACTTCATTGGCACACACCCTGTGCATAAGAAAATTTATCGTAATGCGTAGCTCTAATGCTCCATCTCTCCACTGTAACACACCACAACGTCTTACAAATCTGATCTTCCCGCCAAATGGAGTAACGTAAGAGTTGAACGTGCCCTTGTGTTTAAAAAACATTTTTAGGCGAGATTAGTTGATGAAAATGATGGGATGGGATGGTTTAAGAAAAAAGATCTGTTGTCCTGTTGTAACTTTTATTCTAATCGCAGTTTCAAACATAGTAAATATATCTGTAATTTTAATTTTAAATTTTATTTTATTTAGAGTTTAAAAATAGTAAAAGAAAACTTCGCAAAAGTTTTTTTTTCAGAAAGGTTCAGAATTCACCACCCATTTGTATTTTATTCAAAATTGTTTGAAAAATCTGTTTAAGTAATTTGTCCCTTTTTCCATTACAGATATTCTCCATTGGCTGGTGATTTATTAGCCAATTCTATTTTACCTGGCAACGCAATGACAGGCTCCGGTTGGTGTATATTTGTGTACAATCTTGCCCCGGAAACCGAAGAAAATGTTCTGTGGCAGTTGTTCGGGCCATTCGGTGCCGTCCAATCGGTGAAAGTAATCCGAGACCTTCAGACAAGCAAATGCAAGGGATTCGGTTTCGTCACGATGACAAACTACGATGAGGCCGTTGTTGCAATACAATCACTAAACGGTTATACACTTGGCAACCGAGTTTTGCAAGTTAGCTTTAAGACTAATAAGACAAAAACTGCTTAAAATGCTGTTTTAGAAAAAACATTTTATTTAATTTAAATAAATTTTATATGATAATTTTATTTAAATAGTTTATTTAAAAACCACATTACACTAATTTATTTCACTTCAAACATAATATTTATAAATTATTTTCCTTATCCCTAATTTAAAAGAACCTTAATGTTAATAAAGAGAAAAAATAGTAAAAGGAAGATACAAATAACACCAAAATAAAATAAATATAAAATTATAGAGAAGATTATTATTAAAAATATTTCTACACGTGTAAAAACTGCATTTTTAAATGTAAACAAAAAAATATGTATATCTAAACGATGGCAATATTTTTGGAGGTTGAGGAATTTGAAAACAAAACAAAACAAAAAAAAAATACTTTTACAAATTGATATAATTATTAAATAAAAAAAAAAAATCAATATCAAACTTTATATGAGAAAAAGAAACCAAAAACTACTTAAAAATAAGCTAAATGTACGTTTATATATTTTAGAAAACAGAGAAAAAAAATAATAAAATAAAGAGGAAAACAATTCAGAGCTTTTTGAAAATTTACTACACAACACATCATCCTCTGTCGCATTTCTACACAAAAAGGAAAAACAAAAACTTTAAATGAAAATATAAAAGAAGGAACTTACCCGCAATATTTTACAAACAACACAACAATAAACTAAAATATATGAATGTACGATGAAAAAGAGATTGAATTTTGAAAAAAATAGAAGTTAAAAATGAAAACCAAAAACATAGAAGTGATCCGTTTGAGGGGCAAACCATAAAATCCAGCTTCCACATTTTTAAGATATTAGACTAGTAAGTGTTTAAATACTAAGAAATTTTCGTTTAGTATATTTTTAGGTGCAAAATGAGTCAATCAGAAAGAAAATTTTTATCAAAAAATACACACTTTACATACATGAAATGAACCATAAGAAAAAACTGCACCCCGTTTAAGAGTTTCTATAAAGGGGATACAACAATATTCCTGGTTTTGTAATTCTATTTTTTTGTTTTCTACTTAAAGTGTAATATAAAACACAAATGCATTGATCAAATCAAGACAAAACAGCAACGAGATTCAAACGAAGAATTTAAAATTAAGGAACACAAATTTCAAAATATGAGTTTTCTCAATGCATGGTTAAAACATGTAAAGATTTTGTTCTTATACATTTTCAAGATAAGCAACACCAACAACGGCCGTAACTGTATTTCGATTCCCAAAAAATGTGCTCATTTTGAAGTATTGAAAACAAACTCTCTCAAACTAGGTACTCATAAAAAAGTGTCGAATTTCTGATCAATATTGGCTGGAAATCGGTCTATCAGATGCTGTTTTTTGACTACACAGCCTAAATTTAATTTTTTTTCAAATTTATCATACCCGATTTAACACGAACAAAAATATTTCTATCGAGTCCCTGACAAGGGCACTTCTAAATCGCAGAAATATGAGAAACCCCTCTTTAATGTAAACATTTATGTTGAGATACTAATTTAGTTTAAAATAAATTTACTATTCGCACAAATTTAAGAATATTTGTTTAACTTAAGAAAAAACAATTTATGTACTTAACTTAATTTTTATCCTCAATGTCTAGTGTAATTTATTATCAAACTCAGTTTAAATATTTTAATAAAAATCCTAACTTAATGTCACAGTGCACACAATGTTAATTATAGTTTAGCGATTAATCATTTATTTAAGATATCTGTGGAAATGTTTTTTTTACTGATAAGAAAATGAAGGTAAGGGCGGGAAAATATTTCAAAATTGTTTATTGGTAGGACACCGTAGATACCATTCCTAAAGTTAGCATTTGACGATAGCTTCTATTACTGTACTTCAATACGTAGTTCATTGAAATGTCACATCTCTTCGACTGATGCGGGTAAAAACTGTCTTTATTCTTTGAAAATGTTCCTCTGATTTAGGTTTTAAATTCTTTGTTACGATGAGAAACCAAAATTGTTGCCATTTTTGGTGAAACTAAGGAGCGGCTTTCAAGTGCAGGGTTAATTTTGAGCTACGTTTGCAGTTTTCTGACACCGGAACAGAGCTGATGCCGACATAACTGAAGAAACAGTTTTACACTGAATAATTTATCGTTATTCACTGATTTTGCTGCTGAAAAACTACCAAAATCGAGATCTCATAGCTGATTTCAATCGCTATTTCAAGAGAAATTGAAAATTTCTTCGCAATGCGCATGATTGCCTTTTTGGAGTCAAAGTGTTTTGTAATTTGATGAAACGAAAAAGCGTCACGATAAAGAACTTACTTACTCAGGTGGGAACTACAGTTCGGGGTGAACATGGGCCTCAACTAACATCCTTCTATAACGACTTCGATTTCGGGCGAGCTCTCTCCAGTTTCGCACTCCAAGTCGGTTGAAGTCTTCATCCACTTGATTGTGTCACCTAAGACGAGGTCTTCCCCTTCCGCGATTTCCCTGCAATGTGCTTTCGAAAACCCGTCGAGCCGGAGCGTTTGGGTCCATCCGCTCTACATGACTCAACCATCGTAGCCTCGCGATGCGTACTCTTCTGGCTATGCCCATGTCGCGGTACAGCTCATACAGCTCGTTGTTGTATCTTCTTCTCCACACATTGTCTTCGCATACGGGACCAAAGATCATTCGGATAATTTTTCTTTCGAAACGACCAAGGGTTTCCTCATCCGCTTTCGATAAGGTCCATGCTCCCGCGCCGTAAGGTAGGACCGGGATAATTAAGGTCTTATACATTGCTACCTTTGTTTTTCTAGAGAGGGTCTTGTTTCTCAATTGCCTTCTTAACCCAAAAAAGCAACGGTTGGCAAGAGTTATTCTCCGTTTGATCTCCGAACTGATGTTGTTGTCCGTGTCTACAGCGGATCCTAGGTAGACGAAGTCCTGTACTACCTCGAAGTTATGTCTGTCCATTGTGACGTATTGTCCAATTCGTCGATGTTCTGTGTGCTTGTTTGAGGACAATATATACTTCGTTTTACCATCAAACCCATTTTTGCCGCTTCTGTTTCAATGCTCGGCAAAGCACCTGTGACATCACGCTTACTTCTTCCCATTTCGTCAATATCGTCTGCATAGGCGAGTAATTGTACAGACTTTTGAAAGATTGTTCCTCTGGTGTTGACGTTGGAGTGTCTTACAATACTTTCAAGTATGATGTTGAAGAAATCGCATGACAGTCTGTCGACGTGCTTAAGCCTTTTTCGATCAAAGGTCTCGGTGAGGAGATCTTTACCGGCTTGACATGAAATCTCCAGCGTCATCCTGCATAGTCGTACGAGTTTTGCAGGGATGCCGAAACTAGACATGGCTCTGTACAGCTCGTCTCAGTAAATACTGTCATACGTGGCCTTGAAATCGATAAAGAGATGGTGAATATCGATATTTTGTTCATGGGCCTTTTCCAAGAATTGCCGTAATGTGAAAATTTGGTCTACTGTGGATTTCTCTGGTTTAAAACCACATTGATAAGGACCTATCAAGTTGTTGACATGGGGTTTCAGACGCTCACATTACAGCAGACAAGATCTTAAAGGCGACATTAAGGAGGCTTATCCCTCTATAATTGGCGCAATTGTGAGGGTCTCCCTTCTTTAGGATCGGGCATACGATACTGAGGTTCCAGCTGGTGCATGCTCCTTTCCAACGGTCTTCAGCTGCCTTGAAGAATTCGGCATCAAGGTCATCTGCACCTGCAGTCTTATTCGATTTAAGTTTATATTTGGCAAGCTTAAATTCTTCTAGATCGGGAGGACGGCATTCTTGATCATCGCCCAAGCTGAATGGGGCAATCTGCCTGACAGCGGAATTTGTGTCCTCCTCCTCATCGCCGCGCCGTTAAGCAGTCTGCAGAAGTGATCCTCAGTACCAACTGTGACTCTACAACTTTGTTTCTCTGCTGGTCTTCACAGGCTTGAGTTCGGGGCTTGCCATCCTGGCAGAATCTTTTTACCTTTTGGTAAGCTTTCCAAATCTCGTTCCTGTCATGGCATCTTTCAATTTCCCCAAACGAGCGCTTCTCATGCTGCTGAGTGGATAAAGTCAGCGGGAGAATGAGATAGAATACATGACACATTATTTCATAGTCTCGATACTTCGCAGCGTGTCAGCTGTCTTCTTCTAAGCATTTTCCGTATATGTGTGCTGTGTGTGGTGGTATAGGCGGTATGTCTACATTTACAACTGAACCTCGTTATAAGACCATTAGTTTCTCTCTTAAACTATCGCGACGCTCGGGGCCTCTAACATAAAGCTACAATTTGACAATTGAAAAGTATTTGTATATCCACTACACTCGTAGAAGTCCAAGCGAACTTGTAAAAACTTGTTTGCAGTTGTCACAATTCATTGTAATTTTGTGTTACAGGCATCTGGTTAGTGAACAGTGTAGCAAATAGGTTATTTGCTAGCCAATGCATAATGTGACAGTGCTTAGTATAAAGCGTGTTGTTTTACTGAAGTGAAACTTTTTTAGCACAGTGTGAATTGAGAATTCAATGAAACGAAAAAGCGACATAAAAAACAGAACAAAAGAATTCACAAATAGGAATCAGTCTGTGAGAGAATGCGGTAGAAAATAATTATTTTCTTTGTCTCCTTTTTGTTTGGACTTTTGTAGTCGCTTTGTCTTTGCTGAAGTTTCACTTCTACCTTTTTCAGTTGAACACAAACGCACTTTTTTTCAATTTTGAAAGGAAGCAAGAAACCTTCCCACGAATGCACCACTTTATGAAATGACGACTCTTGCGATCACATACACGGAGTACGATTACGATCACCACGCTATACTTGTCCTCAATCAATTTAAAAATAAATATTATTCAATGGCAGTGATTGTTCCTTTTTTAAGCTTTAATACGACCATCGAAAGGATCACAACTCTCTCAAAGACTTGACCATGTTGAACGCAATTAAAAGCTTTTTGTTTGCAGGCCATCGATATTTTTACCAAATAGGGGACTTTTGGCTGCAACAGTTAGTGTTTCTGTAGTTGAATCAATGCGCATGGATGAACTGTAATTGAGCATTCGAGTTTATTTGAAAAGAGCTGGGAGTTGCAACCAGCGTTGCCACAATGATACAAGTGTAACAAAAGTGTTACACTTTTTAGTTATTTTATAAATTTGTTACAATGTTACTTTTTTCTCCATTTTGTTACACTTTTCCCGTAAAAATCTTTTTTGTTTTCTTTTTCGTAAAAAAAAATATTGAAAAGCTTTTTTCTTTTGAACCATTTGTATATGAATTCTATAGCCGAATTGTAGATGTGATATTTATATTGAGGCTAATGCAGAAAATTTTATGAACAAACTAGGTCTATCTATTGTTAAAAAAATGTATAAAAACAAATATGAAATTATTTTATATAGAACTATGTTCTCAGATTAAAAAGAAGTTCGATTTTAAAATTAAAAAATGTTGCACTGCTAGATCCTTGTAAAATTGTTTCTGAAAACAATTGTATCTCGCCACTGCACTTTTCAATAACACAAGTCTGCAAAAAAGTCTAAGCTCTTAAGCTCTTCTGGTTTTTGTGTGACACACTTATGTTTTTGGGTGTGCTGAATCTGAAAATGACTTTCATTTGCTCGTAGAACGTCACGTTTTCTGCCAATAGAGGTATCCATCTAATATCTGTTCCAGTGAAAACACCTTCTTTCAACTTTGCCTCCGGGAGGCCTGGAAGCTTTAATACCATATTTAAAGGAATTTCCATCTCTTATAAGTGACTTTACAAATTGCTTCATCAATCCCAGCTTTATGCGAAGCGGCGGTAAAAGAATTTTATAACGTGGCACCAAAGTTACATGCGGGGCGTTCTTTGGCCTACCTTAAGCTCCCTCGAAGGCCAACACTTTTCACAAAAAGTAATAATAATAACAACAAAATATACATTTACTTATTTATTCATGACTTAAGTTAGCTCAAAAAAACAATTTTTTAAGAATATTTTGGGCTTAGCAAAACAACCTGAGTATTTTGTTTAGTTTTCAGAACACCTAAATACATAAAAATCAGTTGAAAGCATCCAGACAGCTTTTTCTTTGCAGACCTGTGTAATTTTCCGAGTTTGTGTGATCCCGAGAAAAATAGAAAAAATGCACTGACTTTAGAAATTTACAGTTACAACAAAACTTAAAATAGGTATATTTACGATATTGAAACATTTTGGGGCTTTGTTAAATCTTTACAAAATTCACAAAAAGTAAAATTGTTTGAAAATAGTGTACAATTTGTACAATTTGTAGCTTACATCACAGTTCCGCTGCTTCAGAACGTGTTTTTTCTGAACGCTCAAGTAAGGTTAGGTCTATGAAATATAAACCACGATCGATAGATCTCTAAATACTTTTCTTTTGAGCTCAAGCTTTTTGGAATTTTTTTTAGAAACAATATTTTCTATATGGTTTTTGAAACAAAAAAAAATTTTTTTTTGGCCCACTCTAATGTTACATTTTCTTTCTATTTGTTACACTTTTTGAAAAAAATTGTTACACTTTCAAAAAGACCTGCGGCAACATTGGCTTGCAACTTGCAACATTATGGGAAACAACCGTAGGCTACCGTAATTGAAATTGTTTTTATCACTCTGGCCCCCTCCCTTTAAGTTCGACACACAATATTTCTTAAAGCTACGTGAAATCAGGGACCAAATTACCGCACACGGTATCGAGCAGTACGTGACTGAATTATGTGAATTTGTCACTACCACTTACGTTACTCAGCAATCTAGCCCCAGAATTTGACACCGACTCAGAAGTAATCGAACGGAGTCTTATTCAATGAATGGAGTGCCAACTGGATATTGTGCAAATTAACGAGAATTTTGAAAGAAAAATGCTACACTATCACTGATGCAGTGATTCGCAATACATGCCCAAAACCTTATTGTCTTGTTTAATCGCATTTTCTCAATTCTAATAGTCCGAGACTCAAGACCAGTATTCATAGAGTTTAATAATTAAATAGGGTGGGAAGAGTGCAGTTCCTTCTGGAAATAAATAAATCCGTTTAAACAACTTATAGTCTCTTGAAGTCTCAAACTGGGGGCAGCCTCAGCAGGAATGGACCATTCAATAGTTCGAAGCTCGTAATATTTATTAGTGAGTAGCACTTTCAAACCAAGTGTTACTTAGAACTAAGAGTTCAGTTTATTGTTATTATGGCATTCGTGTTGGTTTTTACGGATTCCAAAACTTAAAGTGACTATGTTAGCTCTGCTGGTGACCAATTTCATCTCATTGCTAAGTTACCAAATGCGCTATTTAGTGATCCAGGCACCTCTTGCGCTGATTGAATGGAATCTTTAAGTGATCCGCTTGAATCTAGTGGTTAGCCATGTGAGCTTTTATGTGACCAGTTTCGTTTTTTAAGTGGCTAAGTTGAGTCTTTCTCTCTTAATTACCAAGTTGTTTGTCAGGATGGCCTAATTGATTCTTCAACTGACCAAGTTGACTTCCAGGGTGACCAAATTAGATCTTGTATCAACCGAGAATAGAACATTTTGCGACAAAATCAACCTCTGTTAAAAAGTTACAGGCCTACAGGACTTCTTCCTGACCAAGACAGCTCTTCCGAATTTGAATCTTATTTGGTGAAATAAACTTTTTTTCAGCCAAATTTGATTGCTGTACTGGCCAAATGGAAATGAGTCTCCAAGTTGGACCTTATTCTGATCAATTATGCTAATTTAGGGACCAGCTAAAGTTTTCTGTGGCTTGATGGGCCTTTTTCGTTCTTTTTGTTGGAACGAAGCAGTTTTAAGTATTGACGAATTGACACTTTTAGTGACCAGTTTTGTTAGCGGTAACAATTTTTCTTGCGTTAACCAATTGGAATCTGTTAAAAACCAAGCAAAGCGTTTCAAGGACTTGGTTACTTGCTTATGAGGCTTAATTGAATGTTTTGGTATAATCTTTTTAATACCAAGTTAAGTGCTTCAAACAACTGGTTGGTTCTTTATTTTGCCAAATTGAATACTGAAATAAAACCTTTTAAAAACCAAGTAGTAAAGTGCTTCAACCTGGTGGGTGCTCTATGTGGTTAGTTCTCTATATGCATAGTTCTCTATGTGACTAAGTTGACTCTTCTTGAAGTGACCAAGTGATGTGTTTTAGTGATCAAGTTAACTGTTTATTGGACCAAATTGAATCTCTAAGTCACTACGTATTGGCTAACTTAGAGGACAAGCAAAATCCAAAATATTATTGAGTTAATGAAGCTTTGGTATTCAGAGCTGACAGACTCTATTCTGTCTCCAATTTGAGAATACCAAGCCTATAAAGGGTATAGGAAAAGATCTAATTACTCAATATGAGGTTGTTCTTTGTTCAACTCCGCATGGAAAATCACTAAATCTACTGGCAAACTGTCGCTTTATAAGTTCATTTAAAGGCCCTGTTATTTTCATTGTTTTTCAACCAAACTTCACTGTCGTCTTCATTGTTAGCTTAGGTACTCAAACCAACGAGGTGTTGTTGCACGGGCTCCATTAGGTTTTCAGATAACCTAATTTTTTCGGTCTCTGGTAGTGCAGAAGCCACTTACCAAACGAAAAAATGCGCTTCTGACCAATCAGAGTCTGAAAGACAGCAAGACAGCATATATATGGCCTGTCAACCTTTAAACTGACTTTTTATCTGTGATACAAATATTATATGGCTATGTATAGTTTGAGCTAGACGCCTGTGGTAATCGGGGTGCTAATTAAAATAAACTATTCTACTCAGGAGGTAGTGAATCTATATTTTCAATTTAACTCCATGGAGAGACGACCGTCAACAGTGGTTACCTCAATACTGGGGACTGTTTTTGGTTTCATTGGATCTGGGCTATGCCAAAAATGTGGGCTGATGTTAATCAGCATTCAGCATGTTCGTCTGGTTTGCGTGCGCTCTCGACTGATTAACGTAATGCAATTCAGGTATGAAATGAGGCTCTGTGATTCTTCTTAAAAGTGCCGTTTAGTGTTCGATAGTTGGAAATTATGAAACTTGTGATCCACACTGATTTCTGGTATACGTGGAGTGATGGTTAGCATGTCTTGTTTTAGCCCATAGGTTCGTGGTTCGAGTCCCAACAGAGGCAACAATGTTCCACGGGTATCACCTTTCGCGAGGAATTGGAAAGTCCTTCGTTAGTAAATTCCCATGAAAAATTGCCATGAAAAGAGCTTTCTCCGGGAAAAAAATTGCAGGTTCCCTTCATCCATTAAAACGACGTGGTTGAGAGAAATGGACAAGGTCCTGGGGCTATTCGCTCTATTGTGGTGGCGCATTTTTTTTTTTATTTTTCCACTCAGATTACTTTTGTGACCAAATGATCGCTCTGGGTATCTACTTTTCTTTTCCAGCTTCATCTGGACTTTGCCCTTGAAATTATATGTGTAATTACAACCACTTCATTTTCATTTTCTGCACCACAAAAAAGGGAAGGCTGCTATCCTGTTAGTACAAATGTCCGGCAATTAGGTCTGAGTGTGAGTGGTCAAGATTGCCATAAAGCCTCCCCCTTAAAAAAAAATTTCCACGTCAATACGTTGAATACAACTCTGGCAAACCAATTCAACTGTCTGGTTTTCTGGAGCCAAGGAATGAAGAAGAACAAAAAGTGTTGTCAAGGACTAATTTTAACGTTAAGTGAGCTCTTTTTCGTCAACTGGAAAAAAGGGTTTTTTCGGTTTTGCACAATAACGGCTGTGATGGAAGTCGAGGATGGTCAACTGTCCCTAATCCCATTGCTCCCTATGAAGTACGCTAAATTATATGCAAACTAACACACTTTTGCTTAGTAGCACTTTACTAAGTGGAGTTAGAGAAAATAATGCAGCGATATATGCGTCTATACAAATCGTAGAATACCAACCATGTCCTGGTGTAGCTCACAGGAGTCGATGTATTATGAATGCTATCGTTTGATGGGTAAAATCACATTTAAATTTTTACAATTTTTTGAGTAGGGGGGAAACGAAAGACCAGTTAAGAAATTTAAACTCAATTTAAGAAAAGTTAAGAATTATTTTGAATAGAAGCGCAAAATAAAGAAAACAAGTAAATAGAAGAATTTTTTTTTTAAATATGAATTACTCTCATTACTTAGTCTAATTAAATTATATTTCAAATACTTACGGTTTATATAAAACAAAAGCAAAAACTAAAGATAAAGTATGATACCAAAATGGCAAGAAAAAAAAAACAAATACAAATATTTTATAATTCTCTTATCAATTTAACATTCGTCTATCTATCCTGTTACCTAATACTTTTATTTTTGATTTATTTTTCGGAATAGATTAGTAGAAATTATAAAGAAAAAAAAAAATTAAAAAAAAAAAATAGTAAATAAAATCTATGTATAAACGTTTATGTGTACCTTAATATATAACAAAAGCAAAACGAAGGAGATCATATTTTATAGAATATAGTTTCCATGACTCTGTTCTTTTTCTTTTGTAAAATTTAATAAATTTTTTTCCTCTCAATTAATTTACTAAGCAAAATGTTATTTAAATTCAATGTTTGCTTAAAAAAAAGAAAACAAAATGCAAAAAATACCAAAAAAAAAAATATTTAAAAAACATATAAAAGCAAAATGAAAAAAATATTATCACATTGTACTATTCTTGTAGATATAATTACAATTATAACTAATAATTTTTATTACACTATATGTATAAAAAAAAGTCAAACATAAAACCAAAGAGATTCAAGCTTTTTTTATTTAATTTCCTATCGGTAGCATTATAATTGAACGAATGTTTTTTCTCAATGTCAGAGTTTTGACCGAGTTGCATTTTGTTTACAATAAATAAATAAAAAAAAAAAAAAATATTAAGTGTTTATGTATTCCACTAATTACCCCATTTTAATATTTTATAACTCTAAAAATACTCTATGCTACTTAAAACAGAACGATTGGTAGAAAAAAGAAGAAGAAGAAGAAAAATAGTTTAATACGAAAACTGTTTACAATACATTTTTAAACAAACACAAAATACTCTCTTTTCCAGTCAGAACTATTATCTCATTATATAAAAACTTTAAAACAGGAAATAAAAGTTTAAATAAAAAACAAAAAATCAAATCGACAAAAACAAAATAATTTTATGTAATTGAATTCGTTTTGAAATAAAATACGTGTTTCCTTGGGCAAGAGATTGAATGGTGAAGTGAGAAGAAGGTACGTATTTAATCCTATTTTTGTTCCCACTAGCCATGCAAAAATTGGAGGCATATTAAATTCCCTCAAAAGGCATGGTTGTAAGAAATGCACTAGGAACTGCCCTGTTTACTTTCTTTATTTTGCAAATAAAACACATAAAACCGTTAAAGTCCTTACTAATATTGTAAATGCGAAAGTAACTTCGTCTGTCCGTTTTTCTATTTTACTGTCTCCCGCTCAAATTACCCAATCGATATAAATGAAATTTTGTACAAAGATTGTCTAGAACCTGAATAAGGACATGGGCTTCATATTTTAAATTTATATTTTCACAGGAAAGTAGACGGGAATTTAGAGATGTCAGCACCAATTTCACTGAGTACCATAAATTTTAATTCGTTCGTTCGTCATCATATTCCTACGGGAACGGGTGTCTTTATTAATATTATTGATCCAAAATTAACTCTGTCTGTTCGTGTTTTTTTGTAACCATCTCCCGCCCAAACAACTGTTCCGATTTAAATGTAATTTTGTTCAGAGATAGCCCTAGGCCTGAAGAAATCTTCTTCTGCTTAATATGTACATATAAATTACGTGTCACGTTGTTTGTCCGCGATAAACTCCCAAACTGCTTAACCCATCTTATTGAAATTTGCACACAGTCTGCAGTTTGATCCAACTTAAGAAATAGGATAATTTAATGTATAGTCGTAATATTTTTTTATTGCAAATATTTTGTTTGAAATTCACAATTATCTGTTAGCTTCAAACGATTTTAAAAGATGGCGATATCTGGTTGACTGGATTGAGTAGGTAAGCAGTAAACAGCCTGCGTTCAGTCGTCGATAGGTGTTACCAGCCAAATAAAATCGACATTTTTGTGGAATGCACTCCACACAAATTTTACTTAAAAAAAAGGTAGCGTCATGGAAATGGAAAAATGCACAAGAAAGCTGTTGCTTTGTTATTTCAAAAATCGATTTTATTTACCTGGCGACATCTATCGACGGCTCAACGCAAGCTAGCATGGTTTCTCTATGTGTGTAAACTCAAAGGTTAAACCTATAAACGTGTCATTTGCCATTAAAAATAATTTTTTGTAAGCTTCAAACGATTTTAACAGATGGCAATATCTGTTGACTGGATTGAGTAAGTAATCAATAGATGGCGCTGCCATATTATACCTGCCAACTACCATCGTGTCATATAAACAATAAACCACAATTTAATAGCAGAACGTGTTGTTGAGCCTAAAGTATAATGTGGTTCTCTATTGGTAAATCAAGATTTCTATAAAAGAATAAATTTTTTCGTTGCCATTGCAACGAACTGACAGGTGATGGTGTTGGTGTTGGTGCATTGAGAGGCAGATCCCTCTGAAAAATAGGGAACTATGTGTGATTTGAATCAACCTAAATTATGCAACGGAACACATAAGGTCATCAAAAATATCACCGGAAATAAACTTGACGCAGCCATTTGGACTGAAAAGTTTAAAGAAAAAGTGATCCTGCCGCCACTTATATCAATGATACCGTCAGATTCTACCAAACCCTTAAGAAGGCTACAGTTTAAATTCGTTTAGCTTCTTCCTTATCTATAAGTAAGTCTCAAAGCCAAGCAATGTCCATTAATGGTTTTCTTTTGGAAAAGTCATGTTTTTCTCACGGGCAACTATGTAGGTATATGTTGCAGGTTCGCGTGTTGGGAAACCGTTGAATCTATTTGTGTAAGCTAAAGATAGGCTAACCCAAAATATTGTAATGTACACCCAACATTTAATATCAATTTCCTAATCGAAAACGTTCAACCGAAAACACAAGTGGCAACATTATAATATACATCTAATAGAAGACGTTGCTTGTGAGTGAATGTGTGTGTAGAAATATACCAGGAGGGGAAATGCTTGACAGCAAAATACTGGAAGGCTCCCGAAGTGGAAATTACTGGAAAGCTCTAGATGTAATGTTATTCTATACAAATAGGCCGCTAATGCAACCAGAAGTCAGTTTTGATTATAGAGTGATATTGTTAAGATTGAGTTAATGCGTGATTATTGGTCGAGTTAAGATCGAATAAAGTAGGTGTCGGATAAAGGTGATAGAATTAAAATGAAAGAAAAAAATTTATTATTGCGAAATAAGCGCACGTTACAATATAATTCACCGATTAGTGCTAAATGAAATTCAAATTAAAAGTTTTTATAATTCAAAATTATAAATATTATTGTTAAAGGTTTAAGACTAGCTGCACTACCCACCTCATTCACAAATTTCAGTAGGTGTCATATGCTATTTACTACCAACTTTCATCTGTTACAAACTTCAATAAAAATAATAATAAATTGTAAAATTTGTTCTTTTATATTGAAAATTGCTTAATATCAACTGTGCGAAAGTTTTAATCAATCGTGTTCAAAGTCCTTCCCCTTCGAATCCCAGTCCAGTGTATTCTTATACCAGCTTCAACGTTCTTTTGTTTAATGCATAATTGTAAGCTTTATTTATTTTTTATTAATTTTAAGATTTAATTCTAATTGAGAGCATAATCTACCTAAGTACTATAAAAGACTTCTTACTGAATGTACCTCTTTTGTAAAGCAATAAATCAGATAAATCAATAAATTTGGAACTGAACACAGTTTTCTCTGAAACCAGTATTTGTTATTAGTGTAAAAAAAGCTCCAACGCCGAAATTTCAGCAGGGGTTCGTTGGGAAACGGAGTTTCATGGCAATTCAGGAAAACCTTTTTATTTGGCAAAAGATGGAAAAGTAAGAATGCCGTGCGAAAAAATGTACTTAAACAACAAATATATTAAAAGATTATTTTAACGAATGTACATACCTTTTATATATGTGTTTGATTTGCAAAACAAGCCTGAAAAATTAAATATGCTGCCGAAAGTCACTATTCAACGCGAATGAAGTCGCAGGCACAGCCAGGGATGAATATGACCATCCCAAAAAAAGTAGTAAAATCCTCAAAAAACCGAAGTACATTTACAAAAAGTGTAGCAGTTAGCAGATGAAATAAAATGATATACATTTGGTGAATAACAATGACTTTTATTAAGAAAAAGGAAATCTGAACGATTATAGCTCTAACAAGTTATTTTTATAATAATGTTTTCCTACAAGAATAGGTATACATGTACATTTGTAAATATTAAGCTGTTCCTAAATTCATTTGAAAAAGAAAAACAAAAAATGAAATTTTTTTGTTTGAAAAATCAGTGGTATTTTATACAAAAAATTATCGAAGTAGAAAAAAATTTGCTACGTAGTAAGAGAAGAGCATGAAAAAATTAAGTAGATCTGCTACTATGAAGCAAATATTCATCCCTGGGCACAGCTATTTACCTTTAATTTTACTATTTTATTGAAGTTCACCTTTGAACACGACGTTCTTAGGTTTTTCAGGGGCTTGATACACGTGAGCAGGTCACATATATAGCCGTGGCCAAATGTATGATGTCCCGCTAAAAACTTACCAAAGTAAAAAAAAAAGATAAGATGATAAGATTCGTCTCTTGCGCAGAAAAATAAGAAACTCATTCTTCTATAAGAAACACAAAATTTTTCTAGTCCCTATAATTATTTTCTATGACTTGCTATTTTTAGGACACTGGTCTAACCAGATGATGTATCTTACAGTTCAAACAAATTTCTTTTGATTTTGTTTTTAAAAAGATATCTGATCATCTCTTTGCAGGGTGCTTTCGGGTATTACATCTTAAAATTCTTGAAAGCTACCATACTTAACTTCGGAGAAAAGGAACAAAATCTTCAAGTGCCTAATACTTTTGGCCATGGCTGTAGTTGCCATGACACTTTATTACTAAATGAACACCTGCAACCTGAAGCGCTTATCATTACGTAGCTTTAGTGCGCTTAAATTTCTCAATGACCGGACTGGAACACCATTTTGCAGCCATAGCTTATGGGAAGTTACTCCAGATATGTAGTTTTAAAGAGCTGAGAAACTACAAAATATGACGTGACTTGCTCAGACTTGGTCTGCTGCTCGATGTTCGACAACATCGCCCCCCTCTACATCTGACATTGTTTGTTGTTTAGATGGTAAACTTTATCATTAGTAGACGCAACATCGTACTTTCGGCGGTAAATGGTATAACAATAGGGCGCATTTATAAAATTAGTGAGGGTTGCATAGTAAGCTTATCTTAAGATAGCTCTTAATCACTTATACAATACACTTTCATCTAGGTATGTTTAAGGAGTGTTTAACTTTAGACACCGAAATTGGTTGTCTAAGCTATGGCTAAAGTGACATTTTATGTTACAAACAACATTGTTGTTAAATATCGAACGAACGAACCTGATGGTATTGTTCGGATGCATTGTGAACGCCACGGTCCATTTTTCGATTCACGTATGTCTGTGAGTATATGAAAGCTTTTTCAAGGTATTGTAGTGCTTATACACTACAAAATGAAAATAATAACGCACACTTGCAGTGTCATCAAACTAATAGTGAATATATGTATATTGTATACCCAGCAAAGTGCACAAACGTATCTGGCCATTGGGAGTACACCGTTCATTGAACCTTCTCAAGTGACGAGATACATTTGCCCATAGTAAAAGAAATTTGAAACGCTGATGGCATCGAAAAGTCATAGAATTTTTTTTTTTAATTAATTTTCATTAAATTTTTCTTATATCTACTTACATGCTAACAAAAATGTGTAAAACTAGCTAAAATAATAACTTTATTAACTTACTGACCTTAAGCGGGTGCTTTAAATTATTCAATATCTTACTACTAATGCCTTTCGGCCTTAAGGTACCTTGTGAATTTAAAACTAGAACTCATTAAAACTAAGAAAATTAAAAAAAAAAAAAATAGCTTCCAAGAACATTTTTTTGCGTTTTCTTAAAACTAATCAAAACTTACTTAATTAAAACTACTTAACTTTACATAACTCTACTTAAAACTAGAGCAGCCACAGTAGCTTTTCCTATGTGGATTTTTCCTTTTGTAATTTTTTTTTTGTATTTTGTAGTTTTTTTTTGATTTTTTTTTTTGTTTTGTTATGTTTTTCGATTTTTGTGATTTTTTTGTTTGCCACTGTGCCCACCCCCTATACCCTAAGTCTTACACCCTAAACATTTGCAAGCCAGCCATTTGCGACTCGCTATCAGTAACATTTTCAATATGTTGCTCAGACAACCACCAGAACAGTTTTGACATTTTAAACACGTCCCGTCGATCGCGATCTGAGACCGCCCTACTGAACCGGAGGAGCTCTTCAACTTCTCCGCCTACTGCGGCAACGTCTCGGTTGTAAAGGAGCCGTCGTTCTACAGACTTACGGCAGACGTGGTAGATAAGGGGAACCGCCAACCTATCCTGAATCAAACCTATCATGTCAAAATAGAGGAAAGCCTCCGGTGGGAAAAATCCACTAAAACGTGTTCTCTCCATATATTCTATGTTGGGGTAGTAAGCCCAAATATCAGGCCCTTGTTCGAAGTCATCGCCCTTGCAGTGTGACCCCAAGTCAGTTTTATCATGAAGTTGTCGATTCTGTTTATTTGAGCCCCGTTGTAAAGGACCCCGTTAGGATAATATCTCCTGTACTCCGACTCTGTTGTTCTGTGCAATCCAAGACAGGTACGCAGACAAAAACCCGAATCTTTTCCATCTGAGACGCTGCAACATTGAACCACACAGGGCACCCATAGACAATCATTGGTTTTATGAGAGCTATGTAGCAAATCACCTTTACGCTGCTATCGAGTTGACTGCTGTGAAACAGTCGCCTCGTCAGAGCAAAAGCTCCTCTATAGCCCTGGCCATTCGACAATTTAGCGCTACAGTTGTTTTTTGACGCGTAGAACTAAAATTTTTGGTTTTTACGATTAATCTACGACAAATTTACGACAGTTAATTAAATACTTAGTTTTTCGTTTAAGATCGATTTGACGGATTTGGGGGGTGGAAGTGCTAACTTGACCGTCAAGTTAGCACTTTACACTTTTTTTTTCTAAAGAGGAGCGAAAAATTTTTTGTTTTCACAACAAATTTACGACAATTGATACAATAAACAAACTGGGAAATTTTTGAAGTGGTAGTGCTAACTGGACGCACATTCGATCGCAATATGTTCTGTTTGGTTGACGGTTGATTGATCTGGCGATCGCCATGTACCTCTATGAATTTTGAAATGCAGGAAGCGCTTACTACTCCAACAATTGTCATGCAGGCTTTGCTTACCGACAGTACTTTCCAAGATGTCCTCCTTCCTTAGTTTGGCGTTTAAATCGCTAAGAAAGATTTTCACGTCATGTCTATGGCGCTGTTTATATAGATTTCTTTGAGGAGCTCGTAGATACAGTCTTGGGAATTCTCATCTTTCTGTTCTGGGGGAAATTGAGGGATTTCAGGCTTATGTTGGTGAATTTGTCATTGATACGATTGTCATTGTAAACTCTCATCTACCGGATTTCGCTTAGCAACTTTATCCCTGAGTCTTCCTCTAACTACAAAACCGAACCCAAAAAAGTGTTGTTTCTGTTGTGTGCATCAGTCGCCATAGAAGATGTCGCAGTTTTTCATCTACTTATGCTCGGCCCTTTCCATCGCACACCCAAACGACCGAGTCCAAGTTGACATCACCAGTCAGAGTTTTCCCGAACAGTACACGCCAGCTGGTCAGCCTTCCGGCCAAGCCAACCGCCTAACCAACAGCCCTAGATTAACTATGAATTGTGATCAAAAAAGGTATCATCATCGAAATTAGCGGACTGCTCACAATTATTTATATTTATTTTTAGCTGGATTAAATGAGTGCTTTTTAATTTTTATGACGCTATCAGTAGCGTAGCTTTGTCTTATCTTCTTGTTGTAGAAAATGACAACTTTTTCTCTACTCAACAGCCACAAACAAAAATTATGCAACTTCAGCAAATTTTCTTTCAATTCCTTCCCACACTCAACTTCTTCAAACCCCATAATCCATGAATCCATTCGACCAATCTAACCAGGACCTTTTGACCTACGAGCTTTCCAAGTCAAATAGAAGCCATCAACCAAGATTAATTTATTGTCACCACTTCCTTTTTCCATTCTCATCCACAAAGTTTTTCTCAAATCCATAGTTGGAATAGAAATAGCCTATAGGGATGCGACCGTTCGGTATTCCTCTTGATTAAGAATCATGTATCTGAAAATTTGGTTCACAGGATGCCTTTTTTTGTCCTTAAGAAGGCATTTCGAAGTACATATGTATATAATTTATTTTAATTTTTTTTTTCACTTTTCTTTTCGGTTAAAAATAGTGGCATTGTATAGTGCGACAGCTCTATAGTCAAAGTACCACCATCCTGAAATGTGTAACTTTGGACCAATTGTTATAAAAATAAGAAAGACGATGCGAGTACAGTAAATAACTTTAATAACATGTATCGAATCTTCTTTACTTTCTTTCTTCATTTCATTGCCATCTTTCAAAATAGATAAATTTCAACAACAGTTAACTATGTTAGTTATCACAACATCAATAAAACTAAATTAATCCCCTTAGACGCCCAATTCTCTGCTTGGGGTTGTAGTTGCCAACTGACCAGTGTTGCTTGACGGAGGTGGTGGAGACACCAGACGTGGAAACAGACGATTCATAAAGCTTCTCGTTGCGAATGCAACATCATGATTAGCAAAACAGAACAAGCAGGACACCACAAATCCCTGGAGACTAACCAACACGACCGACATTATTTGATAAAACCGCTCCAGCGAAGTACCACTGTCCGGACGATACGGGAGAAGGAAATGCTGCAATCCGAAAAGTGGAATCTAAAAAGAAAAGGACAAAAACCAAAAATAAGAATAATTTTATTTCAAGAACACATTTTATACCAAAATAATTGTGGCCCGTACTGCTTTGCGAATTGCCAATGGAGCTGGTTGATCTGACTTCGGATGGAGTTTCCTCACAATCACTCGCAGAACATTGATGAGGAAAACTTGGGAAAGAAATATTGCGTCAATAACTCATTGATGTGCAGGTACTTTCGCCTCATGTTCTTACCAAATGATGACATCAGCGACACACAAACTGGAATCGTCAGAATCCACATGCTCTCACTTTCTGCCATCCAGCAGCTATCAATCAGCAAAGAAATGAGTTATGTGTCATGAGCAAGCATTATGATTATTATGAAAGAAGAAAAAGAAAGGAAGGAAACTCACTGATGTGCTGAGTCTGTGGGATGATAATAGCGCACCACAGCATAGCCACCAAGGAAAACCACCGGCGACAACCATCCCAAAAGGATGAACCAACGCATTACAACAGTGTCCTTGACAAACACCTGCAAAAGAGCAATCGAGGAGGGTTGCTTAAAGGGATAATGTGGTGACATTCATCAAAACTGTCTTCCTCTTCGTTTATTGAAATAAAAGAAATTTCGAACAAAATACAAAATTAACAGCTGCAAATGAACAAAACAAATTGGTGTCTTTAACGAAGAAAAGAAAAGTTTTGACGAACAGCAAAAGAAAGTTAAAAAGTATTTTCATCATTAAAAAAAAAGAATAAAAGACAAGTCGTCAAGCAAGAGCTACATGCGTACATATGTGGGTTAACTTTGTGCAGGGCCTGTGACTGGGAAGCTTATAATGAGACAAATAAACAACTGTGTATATTTTAATCAATCAGATTAATAATATACAAACCTAAAATACAGCTTCTCTGTATACCTTTTTATTCTATTATGCTGACAGCAACTTTGATTGATAGGGTACAAGATAGAGCGTTAAAATTGACAGGTGATAGTTCAATCGTA
The DNA here is from genome assembly GCA_914767635.1 of Melanostoma mellinum. Classification (NCBI taxonomy): domain Eukaryota; kingdom Metazoa; phylum Arthropoda; class Insecta; order Diptera; family Syrphidae; genus Melanostoma; species Melanostoma mellinum. Next base: position 79,822,047 of record OU612059.1, on the reverse strand, counting down.
GAATCGATTGATTTTCTAGAATATCGTCGAAATGTTAGCTGTCTCACTTTCTTCTACCTTTGCTCCCCTGAAACAATGTAGCCGCAACACTCGCCTCGTTAGGAACGCTCATCAGTTCTACCTTGAGTCCAACTTCGGGCGTACAGTCAAGTATAGAGATTCTTATTTTAGTCGCACCGCCGATGTGGATTCCTTAAATTCCTTATTTTTGGCGACTTCAACCTGCCGTTTCTAAACTGGACTTTGTCAGACTTCCAATCGTTTTATATTGCTCCTTGTCCCATCTCTGCCAAAGAATGTCTGTTCGTTAATCACTTGCAGACTTTGATCCATTCCTTCCACGTTTCTTTGACTCCCATCTAATTAAAGAAAAGTTAAATCATCTAAATGATGAATATATTCCTGGCCCGTATACCTGCCATATTTCTCAAGAAATGCTCCTCAACTCATTCCTTTCCCCTCTCAAAAATCTTCAACTTGTCCATATCCCTTGGAGTTTTCCCCCAAGCTTGGAAAACGACGTTCATAACCCCTATACACAAAAAAGGTCCTGAGTGCGACGTGAAAAATTATCGTCCCATCGCTAAACTATCGCATATACCCAAAATTTTCGAAAGCATACTGTATGAAAACTTAAGTTTTCGTTGCAAATCTCTCATCTCCCTTAGACAACAAGGGTTCTTCAAAGGCAGGTCAACAACAACAAACCTCGTTGACTTTGTATCATTTTACCTCTCATCCTTGGAGAATGGAAAAGAGGTCGATGTAATTTCACCTGACTTTAGTAAAGCTTTCCATAAAATCTCTCACAAACTTATTCTTTTTAAACTTTCCACCCTCGGCTTTGAACCCATTCTGTTGAGATGGATTTCTTCTAATTTAGAAAACTATTTTTACAGCGTTCGGTTCAGATCCGCCTTATCCAGCCGCTTTCTAGCTACATCCGGTGTTCCCCAAGGCAGCCTTTTAGGCCCTCTCCTCTTCATTCTCAGTATTAACGACATTGAAATGATCATCAAACACTCCTCTATATCTCTCTATGCGGACGATACTAAGTTTTACCGGATCATTTCTTCTTCTGATGACTCTTCCCACCTACAACATGACCTCGACAATTTTTCAATATGGTGCTCCAAAAACTGCCTGGAACTAAATGTTTCCAAGTGCCAGTCAATTACCTTCTCAAGAAAACGCATCAAATCTCCTCCCCGTCTCTATCTTCTAAGCGGTCAAATCATTTCCACCGTTGAGGTGATCCGTGACCTTGGGATTATTTGCGACCGTGAGCTGAATTTCTTCAAGCATATCGACGATATAATCCTTAATAGTGCAGTCAATGAAGAGAAAAATAGGGCCTTACCTCCGAATTTTTTTACTGTGAACCGATTTGCATGAAGTTTTAGAATTAGGCTCATCTTACCCTTAACATCAAAAGTGAAAATGATTTGAACACCGCCACCACCCTGGGCGAATTTTTTGTTTTTCAAAATAACATCGGATATCGATAAAAGGTCTAATTTTAAGCAAAAAATCAAATACAAAGTTTTTCATTAAGTCCAATACTTTTCGAGTTATTGGCAATTGAAAATTCGCAATTTTTTCACGTTTTTCATCTATTTATTGCAAATATCTCCAAAACTATACGTTTTATCGAAAATTTTATAAAGAACAAAATTGTAGCAGGTAAAACAATGAACAATTTGGTTTATTAAAAAGTATTCTAAAAACAATATTAAGCTAGATAGAAAAGATCAAAGCCATTTCTTATTTGTCTGAAATTTAATCGTTGTGGTCAATGCCATTTAGCGGCGAACAGATGCATTTTATGCATTCTAATACCAAAGATGTTTTGTAGTGCTTGAAATAAGCTTTAAAATGAGCACTATTAAAAGTCTTTTGCACGTAAAATAAGTGAGCTGTAGTGCAAATAAGGAGAGCATCTAATGTTTTTTCTTTTAAATCAATGGGTTACATAAGTGCTATTTCCACCAAAATTAAATTTAATCGTATTCCGCCTTAAAATAAGTTTGTTATGAAGAGTTTGATAGACAGTATTAGTTTGAATGCTTCAGGACACATATTTTTCAAAAAAGTCACGATTAGAAAAAAAACAACAAATTTTCAAATTTTAAAAAAATCCACTTTTTTCATAATATCTCAAAAATGACGACAGATACGTATAAAAGTGTAAGAATAAAAAATTTAGGTTTTTTTCTGACAAACAATTTGTTTTTTCTGTCAGACAAAAATTGACGGAGATATGATTGCTTAAAGAGCGCGTGGCAGCGCAATCGCAGCCTCTCTTAAGTCCTTTAACCCTTCACCGTTTTAGCAAAAGGTTGTTTACTATATATTGCAATAAAGGATGTTATAGCTCTCTTAATTACTTTTGCAATGGTTTTTTATAAGTTGTGATAGCATGAAAATTAAAGGAGTTAAGGTCCAAAAACTCATTGATTTAAAAGAAAAAACATTAGATGCTCTCCTTATTTGCACTACAGCTCACTTATTTTACGTGCAAAAGACTTTTAATAGTGCTCATTTTAAAGCTTATTTCAAGCACTACAAAACATCTTTGGTATTAGAATGCATAAAATGCATCTGTTCGCCGCTAAATGGCATTGACCACAACGATTAAATTTCAGACAAATAAGAAATGGCTTTGATCTTTTCTATCTAGCTTAATATTGTTTTTAGAATACTTTTTAATAAACCAAATTGTTCATTGTTTTACCTGCTACAATTTTGTTCTTTATAAAATTTTCGATAAAACGTATAGTTTTGGAGATATTTGCAATAAATAGATGAAAAACGTGAAAAAATTGCGAATTTTCAATTGCCAATAACTCGAAAAGTATTGGACTTAATGAAAAACTTTGTATTTGATTTTTTGCTTAAAATTAGACCTTTTATCGATATCCGATGTTATTTTGAAAAACAAAAAATTCACCCCCCAAAAGGGGTGGAAACCACCCCCAGGGTGGTGGCGGTGTTCAAATCATTTTCACTTTTGAAGTTAAGGGTAAGATGAGCCTAATTCCAAAATTTCATGCAAATCGGTTCACAGTAAAAAAATTCGGACCTAAAATGCTTCATTGACTGCACTATAAGGCAAATTCAGCACTTGGCTTCGTGAAACTATGGTCCAAAGAATTTGCTGACCCCTACGTAACCCGATCCCTTTACATTTCATTTGTCCGTCCGCACCTTGAATACGCTTGTCAAGTCTGGTCGCCTTTCCAACAAGTGCACATTGCCAGAATTGAGAGCATTCAACGCCGTTTCCTCCGATTTGCTCTTCGAGGTCTTAATTGGAGTAATCCTTTGATATTACCTCCTTATCAAGACTGAATCAAACTCCTCAACCTCAATACGCTGAAAGATCGAAGAGAAATATTTGACATTCTCTTCATTCACCGAATCATTACAGGTACCATTGACTGTCCAGCCCTTAACGAATCCATTTTTCTGAATACTAACCCTCGTAACACTCGGAATCCCCGTCTCTTCTATCTTCGCATCCATCGAACCTCTTACGGCTCCAATGAACCCATCTCCCGAATGCTGAGGAATGTCAACTCCCACTCCTCTTGTTTTGACTTCAATATGAGTACTCCATGCCTAACACTTCGTCTCCTCAGCTCACCAACTAGTTAGCAAGTTTAAGCTATTAAGTTTCTTAGTTTGTAAGTTAAGCAAATAAATAAATGGGGGTTTTGCCCCCACCAAAATTAAAAATTTTAAATTAAATTAAATTTACCTGGCTCTGTATTTCTCCTGCATTACGATTCGTAAAAAATCAAAAGCAATGTGCATCGGTGTCTCCTATTAAATCCTCTCCTATTTTCCTAAATGCTCGCACTGTATTCTAACGGGTGATTTTTTAAGAGGTTTAGAACTTTTTTTTTTTAAAAACACAAAAAATTCGAAAAAATGAATGAAATATTTATTTGAATCGATAGTTTGAACCTTGCAATTTAATGTTTAAAGATAATTTCATGCAAATGTTGACCGCGGCTGCATCTCAGGTAGCCCATCCGCTGAGTCCAATTTTGGCATACTCTTTCACACATATCGGCCGGTATCTCACGAATGACCAATCTTCCGAATAGACTGCTCAGAAGGTCGAGAATGCCGACCATAAAATGGAAGCAGCGTGCGATGAACATTTCGAACCGAGCACGAATTTTGATAGTAAAATTCAATAATTTGCAAGCGTTGTTCATTTGTAAGACGATCCATGGTTAAATTGCAAACCAAACTGAAGCTGTTTGACAGTGACACAAGGTACTAAACACACGTCAGCTGTCAAAACCAGTGTTGCCAAAACCAAACCAGCTAAAAAATCACCCTTTATAACATTATGAGTGTATTCATAACCGCTTGATGTGTGCGCTAATTATAAAAAAAAACTGTACTTTTTGTGCTTTGCATTTTTATTTCTCCACAATAGTCAGAATAATTAGTTCATTGTACTTCGACAAGTGCTTACCTGGCCAAGGTGCATTACCTTTAGAGTTTAATCATTTTGTTCAGTTTGATGCACCTTGACTTTAACGAAATTCATTGTTGATTGTTACTTAATATGCTGAATTAGTCAAGAAAACATTTTTTACTGTGTAAATAGTATTGTTCGGCACTAAATGATACAGTTTGTTTTCAACCCGATAGAAGCTCGCATCTTTATTTTGCTGGTCTGTTCAACTAGACTCGCTTCCCCCCACCAGAGGTAAAGGCAAATCATCTATGATATACAAAGGTACAAAGAACCTTTTGTGCAATCTTCGAGCTTGTGATGGTCCAAGTACCCTAGCAAGCAATCGAATACAAAACAGTATTTGAGCAAACTAAATAAAAAATTTTGGGCCAAACGCAGTTCAAGCTTGAGGACCTATAATTTTATGCCGATTTCAAACAGCTAAGTTAGAAATTGCTTTTAATGGCAGTGTGTTTTCTTCTCGGAGCACCTTACAATTTCCTGGCCAAAGGTGATACCAGCCCTCTCAGGAAGAGACATCCTCTCATAGCAAGACTAAGCAGAGCCTTATAAGATTCTTTCCAGAGGTATTTGATTCAAAATCCGTCATCTCATAAGAAGAACTAAGCTCTGTTAAACAAAAAAGCACAAGTATCGCAAAGAGACTCCAGTTCTTACTATGAGCAGCCAAGAGCCTCCTATAATTAGTCCATAACAGTCTCATTACAATCTAGGAGAACTCTTCAAGATTACATTTAACTCCCAGAAATAAATCTAGTTAAGCTCTTGGAGCATTTTACGAGAGTAAAAATGTTACTTAGGAATGAAATATATTTTTTATTTATTTATCTTCTTTTAACCCGAACCACAAACCACCAACAAAACCACGTTACAGGCAGAAGATAGGAAGTATCCCATTTATCAATAGTTAACATTCTAAACAAAAAACATGGTCAAAAATTTTCATATTCACCCTTCTTCACTTCCCAGCAAAAGTTGTATCCACCGGACCTAGAGTCCAAATGAATGCCACAATGTTTCCATTCCAATTTGAATGGATCTAGATCTCGGTCGAGTTGGTCTAGATCTTGGTTATACGTGTCTTGATCTTTGTCAATTACTAGTTTTTTCTAGTTATTGTATGAATTTATTTCAAATATTTTGTAAAGCAGTGATATAGAAACTTAAGCAACGAAATCATTATGCAGGTACGTTTTTATAGCGAAACGCACATCGAGGGGTTATAAATACCCTCATAATGTTATGAAACAGAGTGCGAGCATTTAAGAAAAAAGGAGGGGATTTAAAAAGAGGAACCGAACCTTTTGAATTTCTTAAATCGTAATGTAGGAGAAAACCAAAGTCATAAGAGCATTCCTCATACGGATGCACGACTAAAATATGAATCTATACTTGACTGTACGTCCGAAGCTCGGCTCAAGGCATAAAGGGCTAACAATACACTAGCCGAGTATTATTGGAAAATAGCTGAGCCGCGCGGCTTTGCTAGGGTCTGTAGTTTTAAGGTTCCCGTTCTCGTTTTTCCTCTTCCGTGGGAATTTGGGGATGAAATATAATCTTTCTAGCTGTGGGACTATGTGACATCATAATGCTGAAAGAATTTTGAAATCTATCCAGTATAGCAGGGACGGCAGAAGATATGGGGTGGGTGGGGTGTAGACCCCACCTAACTTTTCTGAGCATGGGGTGCACCCCACCTTCTGGCCTTGGGAATATACCAATTTTTTTTTTACTTAAATAAGGGAAAAAAAATTGTTATGAAATTATGAATATTGCTATACTAATTTTTGCTTGAATGAGACTGACCAAGTGATTTGAATCATTTATTTATCGGTCATAGACTCAACGTTATGAATTATTTCTTTTTATCCTTTTTTTCTAATTGATTTTAGTCATTCTTTTTTAAAAATATAATAAAACGTACGTTTCATTGATTTTATTCATACATATGTACACCAGGCACGAGGCGTGACATTGTCGTTGCTCCCCACCTAAAAAAATAGTGTTCTGCCGCTCCTGCAGTATAGTTCCTAAGTTTCCGTTTCCAACGCATTCCTGTTGGAGTCTTCCGTTCCCGTGGAAATATGTGAATGAAATATACATAAGTCTATCTCACTGAGGAATAATGTAACATCCTAGAGTTGTAAGAATTTTTGAATTTAAGGTTACTGTTCTCGTTCCCGTTTCTGTTCCTGTGGAATTATAGGGATGAAATATAGTTTAACTTACTGATGAAGGTAGACAATGAAGCACCCCTAGTACTGAAAGAATTTTTGAAATCTGTGGAGTAGTTTTTAATATTCCGTTCCCAACCCCGTTCCTGTGGGAATATGGGGATCAAATCACAGGAACCATCTCTGGACTAAACTGTGTCTACCCTGAAAATTTCATAAAAATCCTTTGGGTGGTTTAGGAGTTTACCCCGGACATACATACATACATACATATATCCTACTTTATCTATATATATATATAGATATATATTATATAGATATATAGATAAGATAGATTTTCTAAATTCACTTATATTCACTTCACAATAAAACGATTTTTTGGCTATGTGCACTTAGCAAGTTCACTTTCAATTTTACATTCAATGTTGGTACCCTTGGCACTTGTTCTTAGGATAAGAAACATTAAAAAGGAGGTGGTGCATACTTGGGCCCAGAGCGTACACCTATGAGACTAGTACCAAATGAAAGCTTACGTTCAGCCCAATCAGCCTGCCAAATATTTTTGAATTCGGTCTTGGTGATTTTGAGATAATTAGACTTGAAGTTGAGCGCCGGAAATGGGAAAAATCTGACATTTCTGCAAATAATTACGAATATCTCGAAAAGCATAGCACGTAGGACAATGATTTTGGTATCATATGAAAGATCATAAAAATATCTTTCATTTCATTCAAAATACAGTTTTCAAAATTCCTTATATTTCGAAAAAACAGACCTAAAAGTTGTTAAAAAAAAAACATTTTCGTTGACGTTTGACAGCCAATATCTCGAAAAAATCAGTGATGACCTATAATTTTTTTTGCACCACTTTAATTCTTAATTGGTAAGCCTTAATTTGATGTACAATTACGCTATCATACATAAAGCATATCACGTACATTATACACAATTCCTAAAAAAAATTAAACAAAAAATATGTTCCACAGGAAATGCATTTTTTCATTTAATTCTTCGCAGTTTCTACTTTGGTTTTTACTAAACATAAAACCAAAATACATTTTAATGCTGCAAATGAGAAAAAAAATGACTAATCTTCGTTTAGATCTATCAAAATACCATCCAAAAACAAAGCTGGTGCTATATTCATTGCTTCCTGGTGTCTTGCGTAACCCAAATACCATAAAATACTCATGACATGAGCGCAACAACCAACAGTCCTCATTCCAACGAGACAGTTACAATAGTAAGCTTTTATTGCGTTCGAACTATGTGCTACGTTTGCATCGCTGTTCACCAAGATGTATCTAGTAGGAACAGACTTATTCCCAACGGACTGTTTGGAAACATCAATTTAAATGAAAATGATCGTCCATCTATAGTCATTTGCGATGGAACATATGTGTACCTTCAAAAAAGTTCAAACTACGGCTTCCAGAAACAATCATACAGCCTACATAAGTATCAAAATCTGGTTAAGCTTTTTGTGATCACATGCTGTGATGGGTATATCCTGGACGTTATAGGACCTTATGCTGCAACTCAACTTCAAGTCTAATTATCTCAAAATCACCAAGACCGAATTCAAAAATATTTGACAGGCTGATTGGGCTGAACGTAAGCTTTCATTTGGTACTAGTCTCATAGGTGTACGCCCTGGGCCCAGGCTCCATAGAAGTATGCACCACCTCCTTTGAATTCAGAATAATATAAATGCATGCCTTTTATTTTCCATTTCTATTTTTCTCAATTCAATCCTTGATTTTCAATTTATTTGCCCCGTTTCAACTTTTTACTTTCGAGGTAAACAAACAAAAAATGTCACTTTAATTTTTTTTCGCAATGGCTGTGTTCAAAAAGTTTCATTTTTATTTTTAGGATCGGGTAATCGAATCGGACTAGGATTCAGATTTCGATGCAGGTATATATTTCGAGGTTGCGAGTTAGTGAATTAAAAACTCATTAAGTTATACGTTAGTATGTGACTTATGAATTAAATAATTCTAAAGCTTAGAGGAATAAAGAACAAGAGAGAAAACCATTACTTCTTCTGCCATCACCACCTTAACACCACTTTATTTTCGGATTTCAAACTGGTTTTGAAAGCTGAAAATAAAGTGGTGTTTGTGAGGTCAGTTTGAGTACAGATGCCGTGGTGTGTATGTGGTTTTGCCTCTTCTTGTATCTCTTTTGTGGTCAGAAGTCATAAGCTAGCAAGTGACTCATGTGACTAATCCCGTTGCAGCATGGCGATTTTTCGTAGCAGTGCACAAAAGAGAGTGCTCTCGAGAGAGTAAAAAATGTCCCCACCCTGGGAATTTCTGCCACCAAAAATTTCTGTGGATAGAAATCGTGCACAGTAAAAACAAATACCACAACTGTCAAACAGACGTTTTTCCAAACGTTGCGTTGCTGCGAATGTTTTGTTCAAGGCGTTTCTTTACTCTTAAGACAATTACGTTCTTTCAGAGAGTTTCTGAGAGAAATTTACAACCACTCCTTAAAATATGACAGATTGTGAATTTCTGTGAACAAATTAAAGAAACAGACCTATTGAATCTGTTGTCGAAAATCAGAAATATTAACGAACACTTCCCAAAGACCGCCAACCTCTGGATTCCAAAAAAGAAATTTACCAACCATCCCCGTTGTTCACTTAGGTACCTAAGTGAGTTATTTTTGTTCACTTACGCTATTCTCTTAGGAGTTGTTGTTTTTCCATGAGCGATGTTTTGCTTAAGTGAATATAAGTGAATATAGATTCCCAATAAAACCCAAAAAACCTGACACTAACCATAATATAGTCTACATATTCGCGCAATTAAACAAGAGCCAAATAATTGGCTCGAACTTACGTAAATGTCGAATTTAAAGGAATTAATTTTGTAGGAATTCGTTCCATTTGCACCGTTTATCGCCTGCTTTTATCGAAGCGATAGTTACAGAACAGGGGCACAGAATCCATTATAGTTGCTTTTTGTTTAACGAAAACTTTCAGAAATTTTTCGTTTGGTTTTGACATCAGCTTAAGCTCGGCTCAGTGTATCATAGTTGACCCTTTAAGCATTCCTAGCGAAACGGGTGATGCGGCTAAATTGTTTAAGGGGAGGAAAACCACTGGCTATTCACTACAGCAGTACAGTATCGTTTCGACAACGTTCAAGAGAATCAATCGATTCTACGATTGAACTATCATCTATCAATTTCAACGATCTATTTTGTACCCTATTAAGTAGGCGCAAAGATATTTGAGGAGCACCAGATTATGGGAGTTATATTCCAGTTTAGGGCGAATGAAGGCATTATAAATTGTAGCCAGATCAGAAGGGGTGAAGAATTCGTGCATCGTCTCAAGAAGCCTAAGCATTTAGCAGCGACTGCGACTTCAAATACGTGGTCATTCCAACGAATATCATCGTTAACACACATACCAAGTACTGACAGCTTTTCGGTTTCTTGAATGCAGGTACTAGGTATAGTACAGGTACCATTAATAAATAATGGCAATGGGGGAATGTTAAGCTTTAACGACAAGAGACAGTATTGACACGCCATCCTACATGAACCGGTGGTCTTCTCAGTCTATATCAGTATCAAACCGGAGCGTTGAAACGTCTTTGTGGATCAAGTATCACAGCCTTGGCTACAGCAGCCACATACCAGTCCGTATGCAGATCGTACGACGAGACAGCACATTTCCTAACTTTGTTTAACCATATACCGACTGATTTGGTTGCGCAAAGTTATGATGCTGACGCTCTGTCGGAAGCTCAGAACGAAAAGCAGCTGCCAGTGTCAAAATAGCTTATCATGTGGAAAAAAAGCTATAAGATGACCCACCCTTTACTTAAAAACCTTTTTTTAATAGTAAAAGTCTCAAATTTGTTACGAAATTTCATGAATAAGGTTTGATACCTGCAAAAGCCTCTTATTTTTCTTCTTCTTTTTAATCATCGTAAAAAGTCTATAGTGGTGGCAGGAGATTATAAAGTCTCTTTATGGAAAGATAAGGAGGATGTGTTGGCTAATGATAAAAATGGGCACGACTAAGTCGCACGAACTTGCGATTGTGTGCTAAGTAAAATACCAAAATCTTAAGGCTGAGCAGATGGTTTTAGTGTTCGCTCTTCATAATATATTTGGTGGTACAGCACAGGGTTGCAACTACACGTTATTTATGTATGAAAATTTTTTAATGCTTCCCATGACATTTAGGCCATTTATGAAAATGGAATTAAATCACGAAAAATACTGAAAAAATTAAATTAAATATTCCCTGGGACCCAAGCGGAAATCTTAAAACAACATTCCTTTGCAGTCGCTATCACATATAAACGCTTTAAAAAAAATTTTATTTGTTTTATTTTTCTCAAACTTAAAAACAATTTTTCTAGAAAACCAGTAACGCAAAGTTACAGATCTTGGCAGAAGTTGTTTGGGCAAAAAATTGATATGCAATCTTTCTTAAACAACATATTATTTCTAAAATACAAAATTGTGTCCTTATCGTGAAGCCATTAACGAAAAAGTCGGTTTTGAGAAAAATACCGTTAATATGGGAGCCACCGTATTTGGGTTTTTTCGAAAACTTTTTTCTTGCATCACAAGAAAGACAATCCAAAAAGTGGGGTTTTTGAGAAAAATAAGTATTATTATGGCCGCTGCATTGCTTTACGGAGCTCTGTCGTTAAGAAAAGTAGTTTTTTTGATGACCGACGATTACGCAGCTCCAATTTTTAGTGTCCGACCGAAGGTCGATTTCTACCCGAAGCCGAAGCCGAAGCCGAAGCTTCAATAACTTGAAGAATTTTCGTTCCAGATTGACTAAAAATTTAAAAAATAATTATTTTTTGGATTTTTTTATAGAATTTCATTGAAGCCATGGGGTCGCTCTGTGGTTGCCACAAAGCGTTTTTTGAAAAACCTAAACTCGCCCTGAATGTCAACTCAAAACTCAGTGTTTTTTGAGCCCTGGGGTTGACCTGGGCTTGGTGCAAAAAGATTCGCCCTAGGTGTCCGCTTGGGCGAGTTTAGGGCTGACAAATGACAAGTAAGTATTTTTATTCAAATGACAGGAAAGTGTGATGATTTTGTGGTTAAGTGTTTTTTGAGCACTCATAGAGTTATCAAAAAAACCTGGGTCAACTCTGGGTAAAGCTCAAAACGAATCTTATCTATGCATGCAGTAACCAAATTAACGGGATAAATTATATTAACGTTTCAAAAGTAATAACAAATTGAACTTGTATTAATATTTTATTGAAATTAAGGAAAAGAACAACAAATAACTCATCACGGTTCTACGTTCTACGAAAAACGAAATTGAATTTTTTTCAGCCCCTTTTATACCACAACGCACGACAGCCAAAAACTAAACCTTAGGCTTCGGCCAAAACTTCGGCCTCTTTTGGCCGAAGCTGAAGGTTTAGCCGATTGTAGTTTTTTTTAGCCGAATGTGGCCGAAGCCGAAGCTTCGGTCGGACACTAAAAATTTTACTTTACGATCTAGCGAACAGACCGATATTGCTACAGTTTGGATCAGCTGTAACGATTAGAGGTCTTTTTTCTATTAAAAAAGTCTTGGACTCAGATACGCAAGCTCTGTATAAACAATTTTCATTTCAAAATTGCCTAAAATCGAAGCTTTGATAAGAGTGGTCACATCCCTTTCGCTCACCTAAGCTAGTAAATGATTTTTTGGTATTTTTTTTTTTTTTCGTTTTCACACACGCTATGTGGCATGTGACACTTTGTAATCATTAGGTGGCTTCCAATTTCTATAGCAGCCCGCTTCCAACATCAGTTACTTACCACAACAAGCACCAAATGCAAGTGTAAGCCTTCACAAAACATCCAAAAGTAGTTGACAAGCATGCAATAATGGACCGCCAAATGAAGTGCTATGCACCATTCCTGCGATAAAATGGAACAGTAAATTTCCTTGAAAGTAAGTTAATTGAATTGAATTACAGGATTATAGCGAATGTCCTCTGGTCTTTCAACTACAACTTTATACCACACTATCCATGCGATGCAAGTGAATGCCAGCGAAGTAAACAGATGGACGTGTATTCGTATTCTTGTGCACCTTAGCGATCTGGAAAATCGATAAGAACATCAATTGAATTCTTAATCAAATTACCTTCTTTTCCTCTTGAAACTCACCGAAACCCCAAGAAGATAATCAAAGATACAACCAATGCAATCAACGACAGTGAGTATCCTTTGACGTAGAGTTCATTGACAAACATACGAAACTGTACGAAACAAATATGTGAGTGTTAAGTTAAGTCTTTTACTTCATGCCAACTCACTTCAAGATCACGATAATCAATGCAGTTCGTGTAGTTAGACCATTCCTGGCGGCTGTGGGGATGATGATACCAGCTGCCGTTTTCCAAGCACCTGAAGGTCAAAAAATAAAATCTTCAAGTTCAAATCAACGTTTTATCACATACGTTTTATGTGCGTAAAATCGTCGATTGAATCCCTCAACAAAGTCTGGACAACGTTGACTGTGAACAGTGCCTGCTGAAGTTTTTGGCCAGCAAAGATATCCATCAAATCGTACTGGACAATGGGTGCTGTTCATCGCGATGGTATCATTAGATGGCTCTTCAGCTCCGGGTATTTGAGTGAATGCTTCGGAGCTGTTGATTGCTAAATCTAAAAAACACATATTTGTTTGGATTAGAAGGATAGTCAGTTAGTTGGTTGCAAGACCTTATTTAAAAAGGTAGCTTAATTTTTTTTTTTTAATTTACTTTGACGCACTAAAAAATAACTCGTTTGAATTAAAAATCCAAATCAAGGACGCGTTGCCTATAAATCAGAGCATATTTGGCACTATACAGGGTGCCCCGTAATTCGTGTTACATGCTTTGGGGTTTGGGGTGTGATTCTTGGTCATATATACTAAGTTTCTCAACTTTGATATCATTTTTCGACAATTTAAAAAAGGTTAACTTTGGTGTACACAGACCTGTGCTAAATTGGATTTCTCTGTCAATACTGATGGTAGAGATAGAGACATAATTTAAGACTTAATTTTTTGAAGAAACAATAATCATTAAAACTGTATTTAAATCGGGCTCCTACATATTTTTTTCCCCCAGCAAAGTTTTGACTTTGAGGTCATTTTTTTTAGAGTTTCTTTATTTTTTACAGGTGAACAAAATAATAAAAAAAAAAACTCATTGATAAGTGCACTCAAAACCCATACATTTTATGATACTTAGAAAAATCTAAAACAGGTAAAAAATCAAGTATATTGGGTTCTTATGGACTTTTATTGCAACAGCTTGCAATGTAGTTTTCCAAGAATTTGGGATGCTCCGTCCAGAGCTGACCAGCTAAACTAGTAAGTGCGAGTGCTGACAAAGGAATCCGGAACAAAAGAGTTGTGATCGATCAACACTATAATTGCTCTGCGAACAATGGTTGACTGCATGAATCTCAGTGGTCTACGAAAGCTTTCGTGTAAATGTCCCAGCGGATGAATTCGAAGGACAGAATCAACGGTGGACTTCAGCAGTCAAAAAAGCAGAAACCTGAAGGAGCTACTCCAACATATTCGATTAAAGGTCTTTCAGGGTCCTTCAATACTAGGACAAGGTATTGAAGTAGAGATGGTGGCAGATGAGCTCCTGGTCTACGAAAGCTTTCGTGTAAATGAACCAGCGGATGAATTCGAAGGACAGAATCAACGATGGACTTCAGCAGTCAAAAAAGCAGAAACCTGAAGGAGCTACTCCAACATATTTGATTAAAGGTCTTACAGGGTCCTTCAATACTAGGACAGGGTACTGAAGTAGAGATGGTGGCAGATGAGCTCCTGGTGAGTCAACGGCAGAACTCACACCCCTGCAGCAGGGTAATGACATTGGATATTCCAGCCCTTTGTGTCCGAAGGGATCCAAAAGGACCTGGCCCTCCAGATTGGGGGTTGTGCTTAGGGTTAACTACCCAACCACGTAAAAAAAATTAATTCCGGAAAAACAAACAGCCTCGGATAACGATTATGATTTCAAAGTTGACGGCCCAAGCAAACGAAAAAGGACAATGACCTCCGGATCTGCACGCGGAACGAACGATCTAATAACGGACTACGTGCAGCTGGAGAATTTGCGAACGCCCTGGACTGCTGCAAAGCAGACATAACCGCCATCCAATAAGTGCGATGGAGTGGACCGGGCATAAAGAAGATGAAAAACTGTGACATCTACTATGGCGACTACTACAGACAACAGAAACAACGCTTATTTGGGTGCGGATTTATAGTTAGAGGAAGACTCAGGGATAAGGTGACTAGCCAAAATCCAGTTAATGAGCGTATTATGACCATCCGCATCAGGGCTAAATTCGCCAACATTCGCCTTATATGCGCCCACGCCCCCACAGAAGAGAAAGACGACGATTTCAAAGATTGTTTCTACGAGCTCCTCGAAGAAACATATGAGCAGTGCCCTAGACACGACGTGAAAATCGTTCTTGGCGACTTTAACGCAAAACTAGAGAAAGAGGACATCTTTGGAAACACAATTGGTAAGCATAGCCTCCATGATAAAACCTCCGAAAACGGACTGAGGCTAATCAATTTTGCTGTGGGGCTTAATCTTGTTGTAAGTAGTACGCGATTCCCGCATCTCAAAATTCATAGTGGTATATGGCGATCCCCAGATCCATCAATCTTAAACCAAATTGACCATGTAAGTATCGACGCAAGGCACTCTTCCAGTGTGCTAGATGTCCGAACTTTCCGAGGGGCCAACTTTGACTCGGACCACTTTGTTGTAGCCAAGGTTTGAATGAGGATATCGTGTTCGCGACCTGCACCAGCTAACGCTGTGAAGAGATATGACGTCGGAAAGCTACAATCGCAAGAGATTGCCAATGCCTTTTCCAATCGAGTGTCTCTTCAATTATCCTTGAATCCCATGCCGCCAGCATTAAACATTGAAGACCAGTGGCAGCAATGCCAAGAAGCCATCAGAACCGCTGACTCTGAGGTTCTAGGTTTCACTCGGCCACCAAAACGGAACCCATGGTTCGATGAAGAATGCAGGCAGGCAAATGCAGCCAAACAAAAAGCACGACAAATGCTGATGCAACAACGAACAAGGGCTGCTTACGATCAGTATAACGAGATCTACAAGGAAAAAAGAAGGGAAGAACACTGACTTCTCAAAAAGAAAAAGAAGCAGCTTGAGAAGCGCTCGTTTCAGGAAATAGAGAGGTGCCATGACTGGAACGAGATTCGGAAGTCTTACGAAAAGGTAAGAAGATTCTGCCAGGGTGGCAAACCTTGAACTCAAGCCTGTAAAAACCAGCAGGGAAGCATAATAATAGACTCACAGTCGCTACTGAGGATCTGGAAAGATCATTTCTACAGACTGCTTAACGGCGACGAGGACACAAATTCCGCTGTCAGGCAGATTGCTCCATTCAGCTTGGACGATGATCAAGAATGCCGTCCTTCCGACCAAGAGGAAGTTGAGCTTGCCACATACAAACTTAAATCAAATAAGACTGCAGGTGCAGATGGCCTTGATACCGAACTTTTCAAGGCAGCTGGAGATCAGTTGGAAAGGAGCATGCACCAACTGATCTGCATGATATGGTCGGAAGAAAGCATGCCCGATGAATGGAACCTCAGTATCGTATGCCCGATCTAACAGAAAGCAGACCCTCACAACTGCTCCAATTATAGAGGGATAAGCCTCCTTAACGTGCGTCGCTTATAAGATCTTGTCTGCTGTAATATGTGAACGTCTGAAACCCCACGTCAACAACTTGATAGGTTCTTATCAATGTGGTTTTAGACCAGAGAAGTCCACAATAGACCAAATTTTCACATTACGACAGATCTTGGAAAAAACCCGAGAACGTAATATCGATATTCACCATCTTTTTATCGATTTCAAGGCCGCGGATGACAGTATCTACAGAGACGAGCTGTACAGAGCCATGTATAGTTTCGGCATCCCTGCAAAACTCGCACGACTATGCAGGATGACTTTGGAGAATTCACGCTGCTCCGTCAAGTTCGGTAAGGAACTCACCGAGAACTTTGATGTCGAAAAAGGTTTTAGGCAAGGCGACAAGTTGTCATCCGATTTCTACAACATCATGCTAGAAAAGATTGTAAGAAACTCAAACGTGAACACCAGAGGAACAATCTTTCAAAAGTCTGTACAATTACTCGCCTATGCAGACGATATTGACGTAATGGGAAGAAAAAAGCGTGATGTCATAGGTGCTATTGCGAGTATTGAAACAGTAGCGGCAAAAATGGGTTTGATGGTTAATGAGGGCAAAATGAAGTATATGGTTATCAAACAAGGACACAGAACATCGACGAATTGGAAAAAACGTCACAATAGACAGACTTAACTTCGAGATAGTACAGTCTGTACAGTTACTTACCTAGGATCCGCTGTAAACACGGACAACAACATCAGTGCGGAGATCTAATAACTCTTGCCAACCGTTGCTTATTTGGGTTAAGAAGGTAATTAAGAAACAAAACCCTCTCCAGAAAAACCAAGGTAACCCTGTACAAGACCTTAATCATCGCAGTCCTGCCTTACGGCACGGAAGCATGGACCTTATCGAAAGCGGATGAGGAAACCCTTGGAGAAGAAGATACAACAATGAGCTGTATGAGAGTACCGCGACATGGGCATAGCCAGAAGAGTACGCATCACGAGGCTACGATGGTTGAGTCATGTAGAGCGGATGGACCCAAACGCTCCGGCTCGACTGGTTTTCGAAAGCACATTGCCGGGAAATTGCGGAAGGGGAAGACCTCGTCTTAGATGGAGCAATCAAGTGGAAGAAGACTTAACCAACTTAGAGTGCAAAACTGGAGAGAGCTCGCCCGAAATCCAGGTTCACTCGATCCCAGGTTCACCCCGAACTGTAATGCTCACCTAAGTAAGTACGTATTTATATAAGGATTTCCATCTTACGTGAATTTGGAGCAAAGATCTTCAAAATAATAGTGTAGAAATCTGTGATACGTTTGCAGAAATGATTAAAGGTATGCACAAATGTTATAATGGTTTGACTGCGTTATAAACGATTTACCATGTTTTCAGGAAAGTTATGTTTTTAGGGCTATTGATTAGCTTATCAGCTCATTTTCATCTGGACCGGATAATTTCAAGGCCGCGTATGACAGCATAAACATAGACGAGCTGTACAAAGCCATGTCTAGTTTCGGCATCCCTGCAAAACTCGTACGACTATGCAGGATGACTTTGGAGAATTCTGGCTGCTCCGTCAAGGTCGGTAAGGAACTCACCGAGACCTTTGATGTCGAAAAAGGTTTTAGGCAAGGCGACAAACTGTCATGCGATTTCTTCAACATCATACTTGAACAGATTGTAAGAAACATAAACGTCAACTCCAGAGGAACAGTCTTTTAAGAGTCTGTACAGTTACTCGCCTATGCAGACGATATTGACGTGATGGGAAGAAAAAGCGTGATTTCATAGGTGCTTTTGCGAGTATTGAAACGGAAGCGGCAAAAATGGGTTTGATGGTTAATGAGGGCAAAACGAAGTATATGTTGTCATCAAACAAGGACACAGAACATAGACGAATTGGACAAAACGTCACAATAGACAGACATAACTTCGAGGTAGTACAGGACTTCGTCTACCTAGGATCCCCTGTAGACACGAACAACAACATCAGTGCGGAGATCAAACGGAGAATAACTCTTGCTAACCGTTGTTTTTTTGGATTAAGAAGGCGATTGAGAAACAAAACCCTCTCCAGAAAAACCAAGGTAACCTTGTATAAGACCTTGATCATCCCAACGACCCTTGGTCGTTTCCAAAGAAAAATTCTCCGAATGATCTATGCGAAGACAATGTGTGGAGAAGAAGATACAACAACGAGCTGTATGAACTGTACCGCGACATGGGCATAGCCAGAAGAGTACGCATCGCGAGGCTACGATGGTTGGGTCATGTGGCGCAATCAAGTGTATGAACCCCTCAACCGACTTGGAGTGCGAAACTGGAGAAAGCTCGCCCGAAATCGAAGTAGTTATAGAAGGATGTTGGTTGAGGCCCAGGTTCACCCCGAACTGTAATGCCCACCTAAGTAAGTAAGTAAGTTTCAACAGGCTGTAACTTATACAAAAATGGTCGTGTACAGCAAAAGAAAAGCAAATTGTAGCTCTATGTGTCTAGTTTTCGAATCTGAGTTTGAAAATTTTTTTTTGATAATGTTTTTCGAGTAATCATAAAAAAACCACAAAAAAAAAAATGTTCGAAATTTGTTTGTTTTTTTTTTTAAGTGAAAACTTCTTTAGGCGCGTTTGGCACTTTTGTGATGGGGGTAAAGCAATGAATTCGCGACCGACACCATTTTTTTTTTGTTGCATATTTTTCGGCTTCATTCCGAAATGGCTGACCACACATACACGATACACGATACACCACTGAGCAGATCAGAGAGCAATGAATGCAGATTATTTAGTATTTGTAGTGTAGTGTGTAGGTAGCAGTCATTTGCAAAGCTCGTAGTAAAATGCAAAGCTAATTCTTTTCTTCATTCGGTCATTGACAGTCTTGTGAAGTTCTTTTTAAATAAGCAGGATCTCAATTATTTGTTTGAGAGGAAAAAGAAATAATTTCCCCACCTGCTTACTACTTTCAAGTTTATTGAATAATTTTATTGGTCAATTTTATGAGTTGTGCAAATATTTTTTTTGTTGAGTTCTTGTTCAAACGTGTCTAGACAGGCACGCACTGACCTGTACCGTCGTGTAATTTTTCCTTTGTTCGCGAGTGATTTGTGAATACAATTTTCTTTTAGTTTTTTGAAGTGAAAACTTCTTTAGGCGCGTTTGGCACTTTTGCGATGGGGGTAAAGCAATGAATTCGCGACCGACACCATTTTTTGGCTCATTGTATTTCGTATGTAAATTCGTCATAGCCCAGCGTCTCAGGTTCGATTCCCAACAATGACTTCCATTTTTTTATTTATTTAAAGTGAAAACATAAACAAAAATTGTGGCCACGGCTGGGATTCGAACCTGAGACCCTTATTTTAATAGTCAACGACTCTACCATTGAGCCAAGAAACACATTAATTTTGAGTTGCTAAATGACTTAAAACAATGTAATAGCAACATTATCTAGTATACTTACCGACTCGGAGGAATACAGAGAAGAAAGAAAGGAATTGAATTGAAGGACAGAGAAAAATTTATGCAACGCAGAAAAAATAAAAAGCACCAAATATTTTACTACCATTTCAATGAAGTGGATGAGTGAAGCTGGAATTATGGCAGAGTAGGAGACGCACTGGTCGATGATTCAAGCTTTACAACAAATTAAAAGAGATCAACAACTCATCGCGATGATTTATCGATGGAATTGAAATGGTTGCATGAAAATAGTTTGAAAAACCATTACTCAAATATTCACTAATTTCGATTCTAAACTTAATGCATTGTCCTTTCATTTTATTGTCAAAGTTTACGAGCGCAGTTACAAAATCTGTAGACACTATCGACTATCGTTAAAAAATTGAATGTATTGATTTTAACAGAATTTCACAAGGGTGACGAAGAAATATAGATATGATATTCCAGATTTCAATTTAGTTGCTAGTTTCAGAAGGCACGATCGTCCAGCAGCAGCAGGAGCAGCTATCTGTAAAAGGTTGTCTGATACAACTGCCATATTTTGCTCAAATCATATGGATTTGCATACGAGGTACCTACACTAGTATATGTTTAGTAGTAATGTTTTTGATATCGGCGATTTGTGTGTTTATCGTTGCCTTTCTGGAAATGGACAGCAAGTTATAACAGTAGGGGTTTATAATTCACCGACTACGTCTTCAAGTGCAATACGACAGCTTTTATATAAAAATTTATTTATTTAGTCTGAAGACGCTTCTGCATACCTTCACGATAAAATTGGGGAGAGATTTGATGATTTCCCAATGATTTTGAGTGGTGATTTTAACATCAACTTCGGCCATGCTACAAATTTGCCACTTTTTCAATTTTTAAAAGAAGAATACTATTTTACAATGACGAATGACCGCAGCCTTAGTACAACGAAATATAAAGCGACAATTGATGCAGTCTTTGCGATATATTTATGTAAATAGATTTGAGACAAAATTGTTCGTTTCCTATTTAAGTTACCATAGACCTATTATTTCAGTAGTTATTAGAATACGATGATTGTAGAGATGATAATAGAAGATATGAAATTGTGAATGAAAACTCATAAGTTTCATTGATGTTCTTCTATATGTACATCTACATAAGTACATTATAAAAGATTTTCCTGTACCTACATTAAAATATTTACTGAAAATTCAATTCTGTTTTCACTTCCGTCGGCACTCCCGGAGTGCTTCTTTTTTTTTTTTTTTTAAATCTACGGACGTGGAAAAATTTTTGTCGACTTAACTTTTTTCAATTATTATTGAACCCCGCTTTAACAAGTCGCGTTTTTTTTTTTGACAAAGTCTCAATTCTACCATAAGAAAGCAAAGTTCCCCTCCAAGGACGCCAATTATGTATGTGTACACGAAAACTGACTTTGAGTAGAGCTGCTTTAGATATGCTTTTGTTCGATGTTGCAGCCCTTAAAGCTTCTCTTAATATAGCGGCTGTAGTTCATTGCAACTTATACTAACTTATTGGAAACTATATAAAGCAACTCTTTGCCGCCTGTATCTTCGATGACAACCCCACACTGTTGACACTTTATCGTTGCAACATCGCTTTCTTTACATTTACTTTACGACAAAAATGAAATCAACGAAATTACTCCAATATCATTATTAAAAGCATTGCATACTTACTCTGCGTTGGCAGGGCTGCAGATTCATCTTCAACTTGAATATCACTTTGATACTTTGCCATGCATTCAAGAAACAAATACGAAAGAGTTTCCTTCAGATTTTCTCTTTTGTATTCAAAATCCATTGTAGATTCAAAAGGAAGAAGTCTGAAATGAGAATAAGAAAAACAAAATTTACATAAATTCATTATTCAAAGTAAAAGCACACAACTCTTCATACAACATTATCTACATCTTTATAAATATTTGCCTTCGAAGACGCTAGACAGAAAAAATAATTTTTATTATCTTTTTAAGCGCCAGGTCAAAAGTTAGTAGGTAATTAGTTAGTATGTTAATTTGCGAAACACATTTTCTATTTTAAGAAGCCTCAAGACATGCCTTCAATGCAGGTAATCTTTTTATTTTGCTCCGTGGGAACAAATAGAACGAGATGGCTATAAGGAATTCTATGTTACTACTATGGAAAAAAAAAATTGAAATACTTAGTAACCATTAACATATACATAAATAAAAGACTAATTAAATAGACTGAATCACTGAAACTAAGGGTTTTTTTTTTGCTATTTTTGTTTTAGTCCTTTATTTTTTTGTTTTGTGATGATTGATAAAATTTTAGAGTTGATAACGTGGGCTGAGAGCGAATTCCTTGTCTGCGTACCTCCACACTGTTTTGTACAGGCCAGCTGTTTTGGCACTAAGCGAAACCCAAGTTGGACAAAATTATGATCCTTCGGAGTTCAACCTTCATGGATATAACTTAGTGCCTTTATTTTTTTCCCACCACGGTCTCGCCGTCTACATAAGAAATGATGTTGCATATCAGCTCCAACCACAATATCGCATAAGTACCAATTCCTTTTTTAATTTCATGTGGTTCAAATTTTCCTTCAACAAGCACACCATCCACTACTGTTTTCTTTATCGACGTCCAAACCTTCACAGAAATTCAACTTCTTTCGAATTTGATGCTCTGATGTCAAATTCCATCCAAAGAATTGTCTCCCTGTACCCTCGATGTGAAATTGTCAATACGGGCGATTTCAATATTCACAATTCTTCTTGGCTTCGCTTTTCTGGCCAGACAACACCCAAAGGAATGGATGCAAAGGTTTTTGCTGAATTTAACCAGCTAACTCAGCTGGTTGACATTACTTACTTACTTAGGTGGGCATTACAGTTCGGGGAGAAACTGGGCCTCAACCAACATCCTTCTATAACGACTTCGATTTCGGTCGAGCTCTCTCCAGTTTCGCACTCCAAGTCGGTTGATGTCTTCATCCACTTGACTACGCCACATTAGACGAAGGCCTCCCCTTCCGCAATTTCCCTGCAATGTGGTCTCGAAAGCCCCTCGACGCCGGAGCGTTTGGGTCCATCCTCTCTACATGACCCAATCATCGTAGCCTCGCGATGCGTACTCTTCTGGCTATGCCCATGTCGCGGTACAGTTCATACAGCTCGTTGTTGTATCTTCTTCTCCACACATTGTCTTCGCATAGATCATTCGGAGAATTTTTCTTTGGAAACGACCAAGGGTCGTTGGGATGATCAAGGTCTTATACAAGGTTACCTTGGTTTTTCTGGAGAGGGTTTTGTTTCTCAATTGCCTTCTTAACCCAAAGAAGCAACGGTTGGTAAGAGTGATTCTCCGTTTGATCTGCGCACTGATGTTGTTGTCCGTGTCTACAGCGGATCCTAGGTAGACGAAGTCCTGTACACCCTCGAAGTTATGTCTGTCTATTGTGACGATTTGTCCAATTCGTCGATGTTCTGCGTCCTTGTTTGATGACAACATATACTTCGTTTTGCCCTCATAATTCATCAAACCCATTTTTGCCGCTTCTGTTTCAATACTCGCAAAAGCACCTATGACATCACACTTCCTTCTTCCCATTACGTCAATATCGCGTCAATATAGCATAGGCGAGTAATTGTACAGACTCTTAAAAGATTGTTCCTCTGGTGTTGACGTTTGAGTTTCTTACAATCTGTTCAAGTATGATGTTGAAGAAATCGCATGACAGCTTGTCGCCTTTGACGGAATAGCGTGAATTCTCGAAAGTCATCCTGCATAGTCGTACGAGTTTTGCCGGGATGCCGAGACTAGACATGGCTCTGTACAGCTTGTTACTGTAAATACTGAATATCGATATTACGTTGTCGGGTTTTTTCCAATATCTGCCGTAATGTGAAAATTTGGTCTATTGTGGACTTCTCTGGTCTAAAACCACATTGATAAGGAGATAAGGACCTATCAAGTTGTTGACGTGGGGTTTTAGACGTTCACATACAACAGCAGACAAGATCTTATAAGCGACGTAAAGGAGGCTTATCCCTCTATAATTGGCGCAATTGTGAGGGTCTCCCTTTTTTAGGATCGGGCATACGATACTGGGGTTCCATTCATCGGGCATGCTTTCTTCCGACCATATCATGCAGATCAGCTGGTGCATGTTCCTTTCCAACTGGTCTTCAGCTGCCTTGAAGAGTTCGGCATCAGGGCCAACTGCACCTGCAGTCTTATTTGATTTAAGTTTGCATTTGGGAAGTTTAACTTCCTCTAACTCAGGAGGACGGCATTCTTGATCATCGTCCAAGCTGAATGGGACAATCTGCCTGACAGCGGAATTTGTGTCCTAATCGCCGTTAAGCAGTCTGCAGAAGTGATCTTTCCAGATATTCAGTAGCGACTGTCACTCTACAACTACGTTTCCCTGCTGGTCTTACAGGCTTGAGTTCGGGGTTTGCCACCCTGGCAGGATCTTTTTACCTTTTGGTAAAACTTCCGAATCTCGATCCTGTCGTGGCATCTTTCTATTTCCTCAAACGAGCGCTTTTCATGCTGCTTCTTTTTCTTTTTGAGAATTCGGTGTTCTTCCCTTCTTTTCTCCTTGTAAATCTGGTTATACTGATCATTAGCAGCCCTCGTTCGTGTTTGCATAAGCATTTGTCGTGTTTATTGTGTGGCTGCATTTGCCTGCCTGCATTCTTCATCGAACCATGGGTTTTGCTTTGGTGGCCGAGTGAAACCTAGAACCTTAGAGGCAGCGGTTCTGATGGCTTCTTGGCATTGCGCCCACTGGTCTTCAATGCTTAATGCTGGCGGCATGGGATTCAAGGATAATTGAAGGGACACTTGATTGGAAAAGGCATTGGCAATTTGTTTCGATTGTAGCTTTCCGACGTCATATCTCTTCACTGCGTTATTTCGTGAAGGTCGTGAACACGATATCCTCATTCGTAGCTTGGCTACAACAACGAGTCAAAGTTGGCCCCTCGGAAAGTTCGGACATCCTCTATACTAGAGAAGTGTCGTGCGTCGATTGCAATGTGGTCAATCTGACGGTCAATTGATCTGGGGATCGCCATGTACCTTTATGAATTTTGAGATGCGGGAATCGCGTACTACTTACAACAAGATTAAGCCCTGTAGCAAAATCGATTAGCCTCAGTCCGTTTTCGGAGGTTTTGTCGTGGAGGCTATGCTTACCGATTGTATTTCCAAAGATGTCCTCCTTCCCTAGTTTTGCGTTGAAATCGCCAAGAACGATTTTCACGTCGTGTCTAGGGCACTGCTCATATGTTTCTTCGAGAAGCTCGTAGAAACAGTCTTTGGAATCGTCGCCTTTCTCTTCTGTGGGAGCGTGGGCACACCAGATGTCACAGTTTTTCATCTTCTTTAGGCCTGGTCCACGCCATCGCACTTCTTGGATGGCGGTTATGTCTGCTTTGCAGCAGTCCAGGGCGTTCGCCAATTCTCCAGCTGCACGTAGTCCGTTAAGAGATTTTACGTTCCACGTGCAGATCCGGAGGTCATTGTCCTTTATTCGTTTGCTTGGGTCGTCAACTTTGAAATCATTATCGTTATCCGAGGCTTTTTGTTGTTTCAGAACCGGGTTTTTTTATGTGGTTGGGTAGTTAACCCTACGCACAACCCCCAACCTGGAGGGCCAGGTCCTTTTGGACATAAAACGCTGGAATATCCAGTGTCAGTACCCTGCTGCAGGGGTGTGAGTGCTGCCGTTGGCTCACCACTAGCTCCTCCGCCACCATCTCTACTTTAATACCCTGTCCTAGTATTGAAGGACCCTGAAAGACCTTAAAGCCAAATATGTTAGAGTAGCTCCTTCAGGGGTTTCTGCTTTTTTGACTGCTGAAGTTCACCGTTGATTCTGTCATTTGAATTCATCCGCTGGTACATTTACGCAAAAACTCTCGTAGACCACTGAGATTCGGGCAGTCAGTCATTGTTCGCAGAGCATTATAGTGTTCACAATTCTTTTGTTCCGCACTCCTTTGTCAACACTCCGCGTGGAGGTATAGAAAGCACAATTGACATGTACTATAAGTTGCAACATCTGGGCGCCGCGCCGCCAAGTTGACACCAGTCAGAGCCTTTCCGAATAGTACAACTCCCATGCACTCAAAAGTGGTCGCCTCATAAAAATTTCAAACTTTTTGTAGCGCTTTTATCAACCACCCTGTACTGAGGTTTCTTCTTTCTCTTCTAATTTCTCATTTCGATACAAATCGATTGCTTCGTTGATAGATTCAACAAGATTACTATTGATTGAAACTGTCTATCAAACAGAGATTAAGTAAAATACCTCAAGTTCAGTTGAATGCCTTTAAAGGGAAGAGATTGTACTTTGCGGTGTATTGGTAGACAAAAAAAGAATAGATTGACAGATTTTATACTGCCTCTACTACAGACGGTGTTATTACTGTCAGTTTTAAATTTTGACCATTATTTTACTTTCGCGATAATTCAAGAGCCTCTGTCTTTCAAAGAGCTCGAAAGTTTCACTGCGAATGAATCCACTTTTCAACTGTTGTTAGACATTTAAACTATTTTGATTGGACTTTCTGTCTTCAGACTGTTGAGGTTTGCAATAATTATTTTCGTATCTCTAGTAGCCTATCATAATTCTCATGGTTTCACATTCTTTTCTTAATGAAAACGTGATTAAACAACCGTACGAATTATGCATGCGACCAAAAAAGTAACTTACTTGGGCAGGGACGGGCAAAGAAAATAACGCAAGAATAAATTTAAGAGAAGCAATTTTTTTTTTCTTGATGTTGTTTAAGGATTGTTGGTAGGTATGACGAAGTGGATATCTCACTATGTACCAGTATAAGGTCAAGGGCGGTACAATTATACATCCAAAAAAGAATAAAACATTGGGTTCGAGTTTCGAGAACAGCCATCGGAAAGTTAATTGATGATGTTTTCCTAAATAACCCCTATATTCCTGTATCCTGACTCAACACAAATACAATTGCTATGGATTTTCAATTTCCTACGAAGTTCATTGCTGACTGGTTATTGTTAACACACTGATTCACTTGTTCGTGGAAAAACTCAAATTTACTATGTACCTACTTTCGTTTTAATTAAATTCACTTGAGTGCATTTTTTATGAAAGTCAAATGGGAAAATAAAAAGGACAAAAGAGAGAAACTAGGTACTACAAGATGAAAGAAAGATACGCCCGCCGTGTATGTACGGCGTGCTCCTGTAACTGCAAGTCAACAACAGTGATTTTTTCTCACTCCTTTCCTTCAGTAGAAATTCTCTTTGGTGCCTGTATAGTCCTGTGATCATTTTGATGTTAAGCGTATTACGTTTGCATATTTAATGGAAAACCAGGATAATTGACATCACATCTGCATAGAAGAAGCATCCTTCATGTATACATGAATGAAGTCAAAGTAGCCAGACACTATTTTGAAAGGACTACGCAAAATGGCTGCGGGTGGTTCACCTTTTATCAGTAGCATGGCTTGAAGGAAAATTAAAACAATTGCATTGGCGAGTGACAGTTTTTTGATTGCACGATGCACGTGCCTTTGTTTGAAAGTTTAAATGGAAATCACTTACTTAATTTGGTGGTAGTGACAGAGTGCATGGCACTACAGCAAAGTGTTTAATAAATTTTTCATCAAGGCATGCATTTGAATATATGTATATGTACCTGGGCTATACCCAGTCGAGTCAAATTGTATATGTACATTATTATGGATAAAAGAACGCTGCAGGTGGCCAGCAAATAGTGTTTTTTTCCTTTCATCTCTACACCATACTCTCCAAAAAAAGCTGAATTTTCACCTGCGAATACTTTTCTTTGATTAATGGAGTCTGATTAATATATCCTAACTCCAAGACACATGTTATTTTATTTCCATCAAGTTTAAGATTTTAACGGTTTATTTTTCTTTCCGACTCGGCTGACTGACTTAAGACATTCGATGTGTCCTGATTTTGTTAACAACACAAATAAACCAATTCAGCCAATTTTGGAAAGCCTTTGTTTTGGGCATTTCTGAAGCTGAAACCTTACGACTGACCATGAAGAATGCACTAATTGAGCAATTCAGGAGTCTTGAAACGGGTTTCTCTAAACTTTCGAGAAAACCCTACAAACATGATCAGCGCTCGAAAGGGTCTTTCGGACGACTTTTATATCGACTTTTGAGAGCTCAATGGCAGGCTTAGAGTTCCGAAGACGGATAAAGAAATCATGGATGTGACGAAAAACAATCAAGTTAACGGTATACCGTTAATAACTTTCGACACCTATTCACTCGCAGACATGGTTCGCGTTTGGCATTCATTAATATTCGGGAAACAGTGACCAAGAGACCTGTGACCATTATGTCAACGACTGCCTGACTAAAAATAGTTATCAACTGCAGCGTTATGCACTTAGACTAAAAAAAAAGTTTTTTCTCAAATCTGTGCATTCTTTCAACGGTCAGACGTCAGATATATATCAGCACGCCTAACATCGAACATCCATTCATAATCTACAACTTTGACGATCTGAGGAATGCCGTCGGTCCTGACGCTAATGTTGAACTGCAATCTGCAAGTGCAAATTAATGGTAGCTAATAATAATATTTTAGTGCAAGAATTCTTTATAAGCTTTTTTTTCTCTGTCGCACCATTTTTTTTTCTTTTTCTCTTTTTGTTCTTATTGTAGGTATATTACCCATATTATTCAGCTCTGACTGTTGTGTATGTTCTTTTTGTCTCACTCTTCAATTTAAAAATTAATTGCTTACAAAATTTCTGTGCTTGATTTGAAGCTAGAATTTTGTTACCATGATGGCCACCAACAATGATTATGGCTTTTTCAGTGTAAACGAAAAAAACAAATTTTTACTAAACACTCTGTGTAAAAATCATAATGGCTTAAATGTGTGCCATATTAATGCTCAAAGTCTTGTTGATAAGTTTGGTGAGAAGACAGCTTAATTGATGTAATTTGTGTTTCGGAGACTTGGTTTCACCCGACTATTAATAGTTTCGCTTTAAGAGAATTTAAAACCTTATTGAGCTGATCGAATTCGAACAACAGGGCGAGGTGTTGCAATATATGTAAAAAGTAATATAAAATCTTGTCATGTTAAGTGTTCAGATGGCACCGAAGCTTGCGAATATTATTTCATCGATTTATTTGATGGTGAAAATAAATGCAGCATAGGTGCTATCTTCATGCCATCTTGTAAATTTAATTTTGGTGGGGGCAAAACCCCCATTTATTAGGCTTAATACAAGCTATTAACTTACAAACAAGGAAACAAGGAATCGGGTTACGTAGGGGTCAGCAAATTCTTTGGACCATCGTTTCACGAAGCCAAGTCCTGAATTTGCCTTAAGGATTATATCGTCGATATGCTTGAAGAAATTCAGCTCACGGTCGCAAATAATCCCAAGGTCCCGGATCACCTCAACGGTGGAAATGATTTGACCGTTAAGAAGAAAGAGACAGGGAGGAGATTTGATGCGCTTACGTAAAAAGGTAATTGACTGGCACTTGGAAACATTTAGTTCCAGGCAGTTTTTGGAGCACCATATTGAAAAATTGTCGAGGTCATGTTGGAGGTGGGAAGAGTCTTCAGAAGAAGAAATGACCCGGTAAAACTTAGTATCGTCCGCATAGAAAGAGATAGAGGAGTGTTTGATGATCATTTCAATGTCGTTAATACTGAGAATGAAGAGGAGAGGGCCTAAATGGCTGCCTTGGGGAACACCGGATGTAGCTAGAAAACGGCTGGATAAGGGGGATCTGAACCGAATGCTGTAAAAAACGGTTTTCTAAATAAGAAGAAATCCATCTCAACAGAATGGGTTCAAAGCTGAGGTTGGAAAGTTAAAAAGAACAAGTTTACTAAAGTCGGTTGAAATTACATCAACCTCCTTTCCATTATCCAAGGCTTAAAAGGAAAATGAGACAAAGTCAACGAGGTTTGTTGTTGTTGACCTGCCTTTGAAGAACCCTTGTTGTCTAGGGGAAATGAGGGATTTGCAAAGAAGTTTAAGTTTTCATACAATATGCTTTCGAAAATTTTGGGTATATGCGATAGTTTAGCGATGACGATAATTTTTCACGTCGCACTTAGGACCTTTTTTGTGTATAGGGGTTATAAACGCCGTTTTCCAAGCTTGGGGGAAAACTCCAAGGGATATGGACAAGTTAAAGAATTTTGAGAGGGGAAGGGAAAGAGTTGAGGAGCATTTCTTGAGAAATATGGCAGGTATACCATCGGGGCCAGGAACATACTCATCATTTAGATGATTTAACTTTTCTTCAATTAGAAAGGAGTCAAAGAAACGTGGAAGTAATGGATCAAAAGAAAAATTCGGTAAAAACGAGCAATAATCTGAATCAGGAACAAAAGAATCACCCGTAAAAGACTGTTTGAAGTAATTTGCGAAATAGTTTGCTACGGCGAGTGCATCGGATGAGGTTTCGTTATTGAAGGAAAGGGAGGAAGGGTACCCGTCAGATTTTCTTTTGTGGTTGACAAATTTATAAAAAGACTTAGGGTCATTTATAATGTTAGATTTCTTATCGATTAAATAGCGTTGGTAAAGGGTGTTGAAAAGCTCACAGAAGTGTAGATAAGAGCCAAGGTAAGCTGAATAGTCAGTAGGAGATCGACTACGAAGAAAGATTGTCCACTATTTTTCCTTTTATTTCTTAGAGTACGGAGCCTATGGTTACGCCATGGAGGGGAAGTAGAAGAAGTTTTAAGTCTAGAAAGGGGAACGAAAAGGGATATAGCTTTATGTATTTCTCTGTAGAACGTGGATGTGGCATCTTCTACAGTTAAATTTTCAAAATTAAAGTGAATTCTATTAAGATAATCATTAATTTTCCGAAAGTTTGCTTTGTGGAAATCGTATGAAGCTGGAGGTACGGGCGGGTACGGAGGTTGTGAAGACTGGAGAAAAAATGAGAGAAGGAGAGGGGGGTGTAGGTTATTTAAGGTTGAAAGAAGCAGGGGTGAAAGTGAGATTGAAAAATTAATGGGGTCTGTTGTCAAGTTGTCTACCCATGTAGTTTGAAATTCCACTTACTTGGCAGAGGCAAGAGTATGCAAGGCGATCAACGAACAGACATTCTTTGGCAGAGATGGGGCTTGGAGCAATATAAAACGATTGATCGTCTGACAAAGTCCAGTTTAGATACCGCAGGTTGAAGTCACCGAAAATAAGGATCACATCACGGGGTTCACATAAATCTGAAATGTCATCAATCGTTTTGATTGCAAATTCATAAGATTCGAGGGGTTGCGATGGTAAAATGTAAAAGCAGATAATGTGTAGCGATTTATGGGGCAGTGTAATTTTAATTGAGACAAAGTCAAGGCATGGGGAGGCGGATGTTGAGAGAAGAGATGAGTCAATTGTATTGGAGACAGCTATGAGGACACCACGACAAGGAGAGTCATCAGTGTCGCGGTCTTGATCGTCATCTCGATAAACATTGAAAGTAGAAGGGAACAGTTCCTGGTTGTTAATGCTAGGGATAAGATTAGTTTCAGTTAAAGCATAGACTTCAAAATGCAAAGCGTGGGATTGTTGAAAGACTGCACTTGTTTTTGAGCGAAGACCTCCTACGTTTTGATAGTAAAAGGTAAGAGGTAGATTACTAACGAAAAAACTTGTCATGGTCAGCTCTACTACGTTGGAGGTGGGATATTCGCTTTGAGTGAACATATTGACCAAAAGCTTCTAGATCATTAGCGACCTTTTCAGGGGACAGATTAAAAAGCTCATGGTATTTGATATACAGTTTCTTAAGGGTGGGAAGATCAGTGGGGAGGCCTTCCTGTTAGCTGTAAAGCTAGTTCTAGTGTAATTAATCCAATTATAGAAGAAATTTGTTTCCGTGCACCGAAAGTGATACTTTGTGGAGATTTTAATATAGACCTTCATTCTTCTTCATCCAATTCCTTCAAAACAGATATGCATTCTCTTGGGTTATCCTTTGAATTCACTTTATGCCAAACTGTGTAACGTCACTCCTAGATGTTTTTATTGTTAGCGAAGTTAGTCTTTGTTGAATATCTTGAATTTGTTCTTGAAGCTTTTTCTTTGAAATAAAACAATGGATCATATATTTTGAAATTAATCTATGTTTCAAGTTTAATGTTTTTTTTTAGATTAAGCCTTAGAAAATTTTATAATGAAAAGTCTTAAAAGGAAAATATGTTTTTCATAAATTTATAGTGGAATGAAAAACTAAGTAATTTAACTGAGTGTGATGTTTGGATATCAACACTCCTCCTCGTCACACCAAATTGCATTTTCGCCGCAAGTTATCGTGTTTGATTGCAGATAATGGTTTTGTTAATATGTCTGCAACCATGTCTTGCGTTGGACAGTATTCACATTTGATGATTTTCTTCTTTACCAGGTCACGAATCATTTTGAATCTAGTGTCTATGTGTTTCGTCTTGTATGAAAACTTGTGATCGCGTACCAGGTCAATGCAACTTTGATTATCCTCAAACATGAATCGATTCGTTCGTGCAATTCTTCCAACAATTGTCGCAACCACTTTACTTCTTTTGATGCCTCAGAGATTGATACAAATTCAGCTTCACATGATGATGTTGCAACTATGCTTTGCTTGTTACATGCCCAACTGATGGTTCCACCGTTGAAGTAGATGATTCTACCACTGTTCGATTTTCTATCAATTCGATCGTCAGCCCATGTAGCATCCGCATAACCAAATAATGATAAATCCTTTGATTGCATGTTGCTCACCTTCAATTTCATTTTGTGCGTTGTTTTCAAGTACTTTACAACACGCTTGAGCTGATTCCAATCCTCATTGGTTGGTTGTGATACCTTTTGCTCCAAAATACTAACGCTGGCTGAAATATCAGGTCTTGTGTTCACCGATAAATACAACAATCGCCCAATTAGAGATCGATATTTCTTGTTATTTTCTAATGTTTCTGTTGAATCCGATTTTCCGTAGTTGGTTTCCATTGGCGTTTTCGCCGCTTTTGCATCTGTTAGTCCAAAATCCGATGCAATTTTCATAATGTATGCCGATTGATTCAAATCAAAGTTACCATGAATGTCCTTCGTGACTTCAATGCCCAAATAATAATTGATTGGTCCCAAGTCTTGCATCACAAAATGCGGCTTAAAAATCTGTTCAATGTCATTGATTTGTTTCTTCGTCATGCATGCCACAATTAAGTCATCCACATAGATGATAATATAACAAAAATTGTTACCAATCTTCTTTGAATACAAGCATGGATCGTTATAGCTTTGATTGAATTCGGCTTCAATGAGCACTTTGTGCAGCTCCTTATTCCACGATCTGGCAGCCTGCTTCAGACCATAGATGCTTTTCTTGAGTAAACACACTTTTGAACTGTTGTTATCAAAACCGATCGGTTGCTTCATGTAGATGGTTTCTTCTAACTTTCCATTGAGAAAAGCGGTCTTTGCGTCGAAGTGATACACGAGCATGTTTCTCTTTGCGCAAACTGATAGCAGTGTTCTGAATGTTGTATGAAGTACTACTGGCGCAAATACCTCGTCATAATCTTCGCCGTACCTTTGCGAAAAGCCTTGTGCAACGAATCTAGCCTTATATCGTTGTATATCACCATCTGCGCTGGTTTTTACCTTAAAAACCCATTTGCTACCAATCGCCTTCTTGCCCGGTGGTAAATCAACCAATTCCCAGGTTCCATTGTGTTCATGTGCTTCAAATTCTTCTTGCATGGCAGTGAGCCACTGCACTTTTTCGTCGCTATTTATTGCTTCATTGTAATTCTTTGGTTCATTGATCTCTCTAACCATATTCATCTCCTCAATCAATCGCTTTTAGTGTTGCCAACTTTATATTTACCAACCCACCAAATGCGGCAGCGTACACCACCAGAAACCACTAAAACATAAATGGCCTCTCAAACCACCAGAATTCCACTAAATAACTTAAAGACAACAACTACTTACTTACCTGAATATAATTTAAAAACAAAACAACAACAACGTTATTGTTATTGTGAAATAATTATTTTTGTTACTCTAAAAAAGGAAAACATTACGTAAAAGTAGGTAAATAAGATTTTACATAACAAACAATAGCGAACTATACTTTTTACGAAACTCATTGACTTAGTAAGTAAATAATTAAAACTTCTTCAAATCAAATCAACTTTGAAACAGTACTAATAAGGTTCATATTCGTTCATTCAAGAAATTATAAAACAATTTTCGGGGAATCCTTTACATCCCGACAGGCTTGAGTTCGGTGTTATCATTCGTTCGTCATTCAACTCTAACTACCAAGTTATTGAATGATTAGTTTTTATTACACTTATGTATTTATACTTTTGATAGTTGAACTTATTTTTAAGTGAAAGTTGAATAAAAAATGAATTTATCTATCTATCTATCTATCTATCTACACAACAAAGAGAAATAAAAAAAATCTGATAGATGTTATTTAGTTTCCCTATTTTGTGCAACTTCAAAGGTTAGAAAAATAATTTAAAAAAAACTAGTGGTTGAACCCGAAGCTGACCACTAACTCAAATAATCTAATCCACTAAAAAATCCACCAGCCACTAAAACCAAATTTTTCACGCCGAAAGGCACGTCTAAACCACCAGATCTAGTGGGAATTCCACTAAGCTGGCAACACTGATCGCTTTTGTGCAACACCCTTGTTTGACCGTTGTGATACACGTAACGCTGGTTGATTTTCTTGAACAATCACTTGATCATGAATCACACGTCTTGTTGGTGTTCGAGCTTGTGTTTCAATCAATGTATCGTCGTTTATCTCCTCCTGAGAGTTATCGCATCCATTGAGAGTATTATCGAGAGATGAATCCACTATACCATTCGAAGACTCCTCCTGAATTGATGCACTATCAACTTGAATTTCCGTTACTTGATTGTCTTTTCGTGTTGCATCATTCAAATCAATCGAAATTTCATTTGCTCCCATTCCCGGTTTACAAAATCGAACATCTCGACTGATTACTACCTTTTTGGTCGCAGCGTTGTAGCACCGGTATGCTTTTGAATTGTCGTCATACCCAAGAAATATCATTTCAATTGCTACGTCGTCCAACTTTCCTCTTTTGGCTGATGATACATGAACAAAACATTTAGATCCAAATATTTGAAAGCAATTTACACCTGGCTTCGTTTTGTTCCATCTTTCATATGGCGTCATGTTCGTTGTTCTTGTGATCACACGATTCTGGATGAAATTTGCCGTAGCGACAGCTTCGCCCCAAAAACTATTTGGTAATCCTGCATCAATGAGCATACATCTAGCCATTTCAATCAGTGTACGATTTTTACGTTCAGCCTTTCCATTTTGTTGTGGACAATCTGCTGCTGTCAATTGAATTTGAATGCCCTGAGACTTTAAATACTTTGTTAGTTCCTTCGAAGTATATTCACCTCCCCGATCCGAACGCATTACTTTTGGTTTCCTGCCGAACTTGTTTACACATAATGCGATGAACTGTTTCATTGTATTTTCAACTTCTGACTTGTGTGCCAACAACACAACGATCGTAAAACCCGAATAATCGTCAATAAATGTGACCAAATATCTCTTTCCGCTTGGTGTTACTGTGCGCATCGGTCCACATACGTCGGTATGTATCAAATCCATTACTGCTGATGATTCGCTTAACGATTTCTTCGGAAATGGTAGTCGTGTCATTTTGCCCTTCATGCACACATCGCATACTTCCTTTATTCCGCATTCAACAATTTTAAGCCCTTCAATTGATCCGTTTGATGCCATTTGTCGAATTGCTACTGGATCGCGATGTCCCATTTTGCGATGTAATTCATGTATGCAATTGTCATTGTGTGCTATCACCGCACACACCGAATTCGGCTTACGCAATACATATAATTCACCTCTTGGATCAGCCACGCCAACTTGTTCACCTTTATACTTGATTTCGCAAATCCGATTATCAAATTCAACTTTGAATCCGTCTTTCGCCAACCGTCTGACAGAAATAATATTTCCAGCCAACTTTGGCGCATACAACATATCGGTTCCCTTTACCTTGCGAATGCATCCCCTTTCGTTCACAAACGTCAAATAGCCAGTTCCGATACCAAGTACGTTTATTATTTCACCATTGGCCACCTCAATTGTGCTTCTGTATGATTCGTCAAGATCAGTGAAAAAACTTTTATCCTTCGCACCATGTTTCGTTGCTCCCGAATCAATGAGGTCGTCTTTCTTTTGTGTGTTACCAACAAAGAACATAAAATCTCTTTGCTCGGCTGAATTTACTTTATCCGCTGGTTTTCCGCCCTTACCATTCTGTTTTGCCAGCCACCTTTGATACTTAGAGCAATTTTTCTTTTGATGATTGGGCTTCTTACAGAAAAAGCAAACAGAAACCTTGTCAACAACCTTCATTACCGAATTGCCAGTTCCGCCTGATGCATTCGTGCGTCGCTCGTATTCAGCAATTATGTGCTTCTTTGCCACAACAAATGTAATTTCAGCTTCGCCACGTCCGCTCAATGCTTGTACTAATGGATCATAGCTTTCCGGTAAACTGCTTGTCACAAATATTTTGCTCCATTCCTGTGATAATGCACTTTCACCCAAATCACCCAATTGTGTGAACAAATCACCACCTTCTTCGAGCTTCAACGCACAAATTGATCGCACCAAGAAAACCTTATTTGAATACGTGTTTTTCTCGTGATAATCCTTCAATGCGTCCCATGTGGCCTTTGCAGTTGTTTTTGTCCTTATAATTGCTAGCTGATCGTCTTCGACAGCCAAACCAATTGTGCCACGTGCCTCATCGTCGTGTTGGTCCCATCCATTAAGTGCCGCTTGATTTTTATTTGAACCATCAGTATTCACTTCAGCCGTTGGTCTTGTTTCAACAATCACTTTCTTCAACAAATTTTGCTTCCGCAACAGCAATTCCATCCTGAATTTCCAATTTGGATAATTGCTATCATTCAATTTGACGAATTTCTGTTTTACTGACTCCGCCATTGTCCTTATGCAAATTTGCTTCGTTCCTCTGTTGTGATTGGCTTTATTTTATTAATTTCAAACTTTATTCCTTTTTACTTTATGTTTATTTCAATCGCTGGTCCCATAACCTGTTGAATATCTTGAATTTGTTCTTGAAGCTTTTTCTTTGAAATAAAACAATGGATCATATATTTTGAAATTAATCTATGTTTCAAGTTTAATGTTTTTTTTTGGATTAAGCCTTAGAAAATTTTATAATGAAAAGTCTTAAAAGGAAAATATGTTTATCATAAATTTATAGTGGAATGAAAAACTAAGTAATTTAACTGAGTGTGATGTTTGGATATCAACAGTCTTGTAATGTGTTCCAGTCAATTATCGTTTCCTGTTTTTTCTCACCATGAGGTTGTTTTTGCGACTTTTAATGTACATAATGATGCTGAAATTTCAAATACTTCCCAGTACCGTGACTTTCGTAATATTAATGTTGATTTTCTGTTCAGTGATTGTTCTGAAATTGATTGGCGATCTATGTTTTATACTCTTGACGTTTATAATCAAGTTGACTTTCTCACTGCTGCCACCCAATATCTTTTTGATAAGCATGTTCCCATTAAGACTCAGCAGATTAGATCTACCAGTTGTCCATTGATCACTAATGAAATTTTAACAGCAATTAAAGATAGAGACACATCATACCGTCCCTGTAAACGTTTTCGTTGTGCAGAAATGTTAAAACATTTCAAAACTTTACGCATTCGGGTTACTTATTTAATAAGGAACGCTAAGCTGAACTTTTATAATAACAAATTTAACTCCAATCGTTCCTCGAAATTCTTCTGGAAGGAAATTCGTAATATTGGTCTCAGCAAACGCACTTCTACTTCCGACGACTCTATTGATGTAGAACAGTTGAACATAAAATTTTCCTCTCCGCCTACAGCTTCCTCTGCTCAAAATTTTTCAAAAGCTGACAATAATTCAGATCATTCATTTTCTTTCAGTGCAGTAGACGAATATCAAGTAGGGAATCATATATTATCTATAAAATCTATTTAGATAATATGCATCCGGACTTTATAAAAATTCTATTACCTTTTACACTTTTATATATAACCCACAACTTTAACACAATCATAATGACATTAGTTTACCCCGGAAAAAATCCAAGATTTTCCTGGAAAAAAATCCAAGATTATCCCCATTCCAAAGCAGGGAGGCAAAAATGAACTCAGGCTAATAGGCATTCTCCCATTCTTATCGAAGGCTTTTGAAATCATCATAAGCAACCAAATAAAAAACAATCTTAACGTAAAACAGCTCCTAGTACCTTTTCAATCAGGGTTTAGATCTGGACATAGTTGCACATCAGCACTTATTAAAGTTTCTGATGACATAAGACAAGCTCTAGATAATAAGTATAGGTACATCTGTGAAAACACTTCTTGACTTTTCCAATGCATTTGATTGCGTAAATTCAAACCTACTCTGTGATAAACTGACTACCTATTTTAATTTTTCTGACACAACTAAAAACTTTATTTATTCATATCTGACCAATCGTATTCAAGCTGTGTCGTTCAATGGTAGATTGTCTTCGTTTCTCAATGTAAATAGTGGTGTCCCACAAGGATCCATTTTGGCATTTTGGGTCCTTTGCTGTTTTCCATGTTTATAAATGATTTGCCATCAGTATTCTCATTCTTGTAAATTTCATATTTACGCGGATGATGTCCAACTGTACATCAGTTTTCCTATCGGAATGATCGAAGATGCTATAACCAAAATGAACGCTGACTTTCGTTCAATTTTTGATTGGTCAACACGCAATGGGCTAAAGCTAAACCCTGAAAAAACAAAAGCAATTCTAATTTCAAAAAATATACCGAATTTTACAGATCTTCCCCCACTTTACTTAAATTCTTGCCAAATTCAGTATGTGACTCAAGCTAAAAAGCTTGGTTTAATATTTAACAATATTTCAACTTGGGATACGCACATTAACTCAGTAATTTCTAAAATTTATGCTTCACTTAGAGGACTTTCTGTGAGGAGAACCTTCCTGCCCACAGATATTAAATTGAAGTTGGTTAAAGCACTAATCAATCATACCAATATTATTATATGGATGCGAGTTATTCGTAGACCCCGATTCGCAATCACTTCAAAAGTTTAAAGTTGCATTCAATTCGATTGCTCGGTTCGTTTTTAATCTTCGTAAATACGATCATGTTTCATCTAAGGCTAACCAAATTTTAAACTGCAACCTAGAAGCATTCTTAAAATATCGTTGTTGTTCTTTTCTCTTCAAACTTATTACCATCAAGACTAAATGTTATCTATTTGAAAAACTAGATTTCTGCTCCTCAAATCGTTATATAGCGCTATTTCACATTTGGCTCTTTAACTTCAAGCAGGCAATTTTTCGTTCACGCTGTCAGGCTGTGGAATAATCTACCCAGTCACTTAAGATCTAGAATCGATCACGGAAAATTTCATAAATTTTCCTTTCAACGTTTTTGTAGCTGAATAATAGACTTAAATGCATATATCTAATAACAAGTATATTTTTTTTTAATTTCTCTAGTAATGTCAAATATTGTCTCAATTAAATTTACATTACAGTTACTATCTCCTTTATTACTTATAAAAATTATAATAATTTTAATTAGCTTAAGTAAAAATGAGACTCAATGTTTTCCTTTCCTTTTATATATATACAGGGTGATTTGCATGAGGTGTGACAAAAAGATAGGGTGTGTAGGTTGGACCTAGACAAGCAAAAATTCGTATGAGAGGGGGGTCCATTTGCCCCCGTTTAGGAGGGAGGGGCAATTTAAGAAAAAACCCACTTAAAACGGAAAAAAAATTATTTCAAAATAACGGTACCTAATACCTACAGAGTGCTATAGAATTTTGAAAAGCCAAAAACCTATACATTAATTTAAATTTTAAAATTGGTTGTTCGAATGAATAGTTTTTTGAAATATTAAAGTTAAAATTTTGGAAAAAAAAAACAAAATATATATATTTTATATATTTATTTTTGATAAAACACAAAAAACCGGATGTCAAAATAACCTGTAGTTTTTGAGAAAACCAAAAATTATAAAAACGACTTTTTTCAATTTTTTTCGTTATTCGATTCTTAAGTGAATTTTCGAAACAAAGGATGAATTTTCTCTCTACGTTTTTTATTGAGAACACTGTTGCACTTTTTTCCCGACTAAACAAATTACCACCGGATCCAAACGAATCAAAACGAATCCACAACTTGGATTATATTATATACAGATACTTTAATTAATCGTACGTATGATTAATTAATGATTTTAAGACGAATGTTTAACAAATATGCACACCAATGAGTATCAATCAAAGGGTCTATGAAATAACTCCCACGAAATAAGTCCCACTTTTAAAAACGAAATAAGTCCCACCAAAAATTGCTATTTTGAAAGTGGGAGTTATTTCGTTTCAAAAGTGGGACTTATTTCGTCAATTGGTGGGACTTATTTCGTTACGCGTTTTTATTTTAAGTGGGACTTATTTCGTTTTGAGTGGGAATAAATTCGTTTTGTAAAGTGGGAGTTATTTCATACCCCTAAATTTTATATTTTTTCTTATGCAAAAAGTTATGGTTGTCCCTTTTATACGAAATGTCCAATGTTTCGTAAAAGGGACAATCATAATTTTTTGTCCTTATCTCTCATGGCTCTTCTTGCTTGTATACGATTTTTCTTTATTATTCCTCTGCTTTGATTATTCATATTATTTGACGTGTGAGCCAAATATTTCTTATTTGAAATCGCATTAAACAATGAAAAAGTGGGACTTATTTCGTTTATGAAAGTGGGACTTAATTCATTTAAGAAATATATTATTCAAGGGGGAGTTATTTCATATTGAGTGGAAGTTATTTCATTTCAAGTAAATTTTTAAATCATTTCATTTTGGTGGGACTTATTTCGTTTTCAAAAGTGGGACTTATTTCGTGGGAGTTATTTCATTTTTTATGCAATTTTTGGTGGGACTTATTTCGTTTTTAAAAGTGGGACTTATTTCGTGGGAGTTATTTCATAGACCCTCAATCAAAACACACAACTGGGTGTTTCATACAATAAAGGGCGCCAGGAAATTTTTGCTTGGAATTTCCGAACCAACTTCAACGCTGAAAATGGTCTTCAAATAGAATTAAAAAAACGATTTTCCAAAAGGAATAAAATTATATTTTTGTTCAGGAAACCTTTACAAGTATAGGTATAAAACCTGAAATCTTTTCATAAACAAATTGGTGTACAAAATATGCAAAGTCTGGCAAAGGCCAATTAACAATTTAAATAATATGGTATTTAATGATCGAAGATGGGTTTTACCCAGATTAAAATGCAAACAATAAAGTATGTGCACAATGCACCCGCAAACAAACGACTCTTTGAGAATTTTCCCGAACAGACAACAAGGTTAAATGGAGGTCGCGCGTCCTGCAATCTCAGGATTAATTACGAAAGCGAAGGGTTGCCGAAACCACAATATGACTCAATAATCAAGGCCAAAACAAACGTATAACTAACACTTTTCCACTTTATTAAAATCACTAAAGTATAAAAATACTTAGCTTTCTTTTGACGAATCCTGCCTGAGTTCTTTTGCCCGTACTGGCACTAACTCTCCTGAATTCCTGCCTATGTGGAGCTTTCCTGCACACAATAAACAATAGTGTTTTTGGCCTTTCTGCCAACACAACCACAATTTCAATTTGCACTTTTTGCAATTAAATGAAATCACTCGATTTTTAAAATTTCCGAACACTTTTTAAATCTTCTAAACTTTCTGGCACTATGTCCTTTTCAGAGGTCAACCAAGAAGTGCCATCTTCTTGGCGGTCTCTTCGTTCATCGGCGCATTCAGCAAATTCCACTCACTTCAACCAATCAGAGTCGTGGAGGCTCGTCACGGGGTATCTGCAATACTCTCAGCAAATTCGCTGGAGTCTGCGCCGTAGGCGAAACGCATCCATCGCTCTCTTCTAAACAATTTCGTTGTGAATCTCTTGGTCGTTAGAGATTCGCAACAACTTGCCTGAATGAACGAATCCAGACCTGTTCCATTCCAATCCATTCTAGAATAGAAAATTGAAAAACTATTTCTTTAAACAAATTCCCTCGGCCCAACCAAGTTACACTGTGCAAGAAAACTATTTAAGCTAGAATTCAGTTAACGAGGATTCGTCATTTTTCGCGAAAATTACTAAACTACTTCGGTGAACCTTCGCGCAGATTTGGGGGAATGAGGATAATTCTGTAAAGAGTCATTTCTTTTTAAGGTAAAGCACTTTAGGTTGGGCACTCGGCCTTTACGGTGGGCACTCAGCCATAACGTTGGGCTCTTGGCCGTTTATATTGAAAAAGGCTTCAAATGCCAAATTCTGATGATGATGACGTTAAAGTAAACGTTGACTGATAACTAGTCAGTGCGTTAGAGGTGGGTAGCCATATCTCTACCTTAACTACAAATATTAGGTTGTTAGTAACCTGCTGCTGCTGCTGCTGTTTCCTTCAGAACCTTCCTGGTTCTTATTATCGCTGCTGTTTGAGTCTCCAGCCGTCCACTGGCTCAGTGAAGGGGTACCTATTTGGGTTGCTTTTCCAAAATGCTTTGAAGTACACCACTAGACTAGGGTTGCTTTGTACTCTGCCAGCACCTTGAAGCCACAACAAAAGGAGGGGTGAAAATGGGAAGAGGAAGAAAAATAAAGGTATAACTTGTTGTGGTAAAATATACCGCGTGAGAATTTAGCGTTATAAATTATAATTAGCTGCTTGTGATTGTTGATTTAATCATGCAACATCACGTGCTACCTAGCCAGTGGAAGAAAAATGCAATTGCAATATAAGAAAGCCTTAATCTTGAAATCAATCCAAATTGAAATACTTGCACATTCAGATAAAAATAATTAGTACTATTTATTGTAATATTTTTATCTAAAGCTTTTTATAAAAAATTTTCAATATAATCCACATTTTGAAGAAGACAAAGACTATAGCACCTTCTTATTTCTGCACATAAATTTAAATCTGATAAATAAATAAATAAGGATTTTCTCAGAAAAAAGTAGTTTTGGTCATTTTTGGTATTCTTAAAAACAACAGGTTGTTTTGGCAGCCGAAAGACGTAATACATCAAGTTTTTATAAGAAAATTAATTATCAGTGTTACCCGCATTAGTCAAAAAATTGGGTTACAGTCTAAAAAAGTAGTATTATATACTACATAATGTAGCATAGCGTAGAATAGATATAGAACTATTAAGGGAAAAGCGTACTAGATTGTATTAAATGCTTGATACTCCTTTTTTAAACATTCACAAAACACCTAAAAACACCTGTTATTGGCCACTCTAAGCGATTACAAACTAACAAATGTATATTTATTGCATATTAACACCAACACACATATTAAAAATCTAGTCTCACAGACTTATAATCATCTAAATCTAAATTTTTAGCTACCGGCACCCTCAGAATACTTTTCAAAACGTAAAATTAATATACATTACATATTATATACACGAGTACCTATAAAATAATATAACATGAATTCGTCATCATTATTGTAACTCCCTATTATAAATTGTATTGTATGTACATATCTATGAATAAACATACAAAAATACCTACATACGGCTCCTTACGCCCAACACAAACAATCATTGTCATGAAAAGGTTTCAATAAACATGTTGAAACATGATGTGATAAACCATGATGCATTTCTTTAAACTACTATATTCAAATACTCAACTCATGACGATGG
Source organism: Melanostoma mellinum (assembly GCA_914767635.1). Taxonomy (NCBI): domain Eukaryota; kingdom Metazoa; phylum Arthropoda; class Insecta; order Diptera; family Syrphidae; genus Melanostoma; species Melanostoma mellinum. Next base: position 79,778,404 of record OU612059.1, on the reverse strand, counting down.
TGATACTCTGGTCAACGACAAAACCAACTTACAATCACCAACCAAAAAGATGTCAGCGCTGGTAACCCTAAAAGTAGCTAGATTGCCTTTACTTTCCATACAAATGTGTCTGATTGATAGACCAATGCTTTGGGAGGTTGGGACTTGGGAGGTTCCAGACTCCCCCAAAAGACACTACTGAAGCACTACACTACGCCATGGGGTATTCTGGTAATTCAAATAGAACCAAGAGCTTTATGCTGATGAGAGGACAGCCGCCTGTATTCTTGTTGTAAATATTTAATTCACTCAAGCTTTATTCACCTAGTTTGTATTCTAAGTTTACATAGACTTTTGTTTATAATAATTTAATTATTCTCAATTAAAACGTTCAAGATTCAAGATATATATATTGTTTTTCCTTCCACAACGTACATAACAATAATTCTTTCATCGACCGAAACTCTTCTTGTCGTTGCAGCTCCCGTGTTAAGTCCTGTCGTAATACTGATCCAGTTCGAAGCATTCGAAAGGCATTTTCAAAAACCTTTTGAGAATGAAGTCGTCTGTTTGGATGAAGTTCTTGGTTGGTGTCTTCGTTGTGCTCTTCTTAAATGTTCATTCCACAACAAATAAAACGTCTGCATGTTCTTCTTTCGAAAAAGAAGGCATTTCAAAAACCTCTCCGATCAAACAGCAATCATGACTTAACTTGGTAATCTGATGCAAAAATTCGGTTTTATATTCTTTTATACCTTTTTAGTTAATTTATCCATTGAACATTCATCACTTTTCTCCTTTTTCACCAGAGCAAAGTTATAAAAATTATCTTGAAACTATCCATTCCTATAGAAAACTACTCCAATTGCCAAGCGCTTCAATAAAAGTCGATCAGAGGTCCAAAATTATATTTTTTTATCTGTTTTTCCAAGTATCATCAAATGTATGAATTTTTCGGCGTATTTATTAATGGTTTCTTTTAATATTATTTTGTTTGAATAAAATGAAAAAAACCACATGTAAATTGGGAATTGTTTACAAAAAAAAAATTACCTCAAAGTCAAAACCATTTAAAGTTGAGGCCATATGAACAATTTGAAAGATTAGTATCTCTACTAAAAGAAAGTCCAAAATGAGGTCTCTATAAAATCAGTACTTGCGCAGAAAAATCGAACATAACGGGCAGGTTGAACAAAGTTAGCCTTTTTCTAAATCGTCAAGAAGTGATGTCAAAGTTGAAAAGTGCACTTTACAGTGCAAAGATTTGCTTCATTCTAGGAATCACATCTCAAAGAATGACACTCAAATTACGGAACACTCTCTATATCATACAGCTAGAAAAACTGACGGTGCCTTAGAGCGACTTCCTAAAGCGTTCTGAACTAGGTGCTCTGCAATTCTTCGCCAGAAATAAGATGCGAGAATGTATTAGTGTTAAAGGCGAGGTTTTCCAGTGAAATTTGAGTGTAAAAGTGCTTTGAGTCATCATGAGATGAATACGTTGTGAGATCCTTTAAAAGAGTAGAAAGCCTTCATAAAATGTAAATTTCTTTAATACTGAGTGCATCGGTTGGATGCTTAAATTCTTTGAAACCAGGCATAGGGTCTATCGTCTTCAACGATTGAGTATTCACAGAATTCTAATTAAAAATTGAAGTTCAGCCTATGAACACAAAAAAAGTCCAAAAAACACATACAATTGAATTTTCCCTCTTCCAGACAGTCTTTTTTGAGGCAACTAATTAAAACCATTGCATAAATTTGTCCTGCTGTAAGTTGAAGAAGAAGTAAAAATTAAATCGTTATAATTATTCTCTGCCATCGGTTATGGATTTTTTGTTGGTATCTGGGCACAATCAGGTATGTACTTTGACCCTGAACACCCCTTCCAAAACTTGTCATGTCAGATTGGAACAAAGGTGTTGCTTACCAGCGCTATATCTTTCTATTATCCTCCTTCACATGTTACAGTTACCTTTTTCTGACTTGTAGCAGTTAATTTAATCCTTGTTTTCTTTAACTTCGCCCAAGTTTTCAAAAGATGAATTCGGCGTTCAACGCTCACACAATCAAGGGTCTATAGAATAAATCCAAGGAGGTAATGCTCAAGAGATTCAATCGAATAAAATTTCGTAACCGTTATTTATGGACACACCACGCTTATTAGGCATATTGGGGATGGCAGCGAGGTATTAGTAAACTGCCTTTTTCAACTTTCAAGACCATGTTTTTGTGAAGCGTCACATACAGTGAGTGGTTCAGTTTTAATAACAAAGTTTATGTGTTGTGTTAGGCTTAGCACAAAGGCAAACAACGAAGTCCTTAATACTTGAAAGGTAACACGATATCGGTTTTTCTGCCACAGCTACCGGTAGCCAATTTATACTTCACAAAAAAAGGTATTGCCAGTGACCTAGTTCTTATCTAACCAAGAAGATTTTTTAATTGACGACAAACAAACACTTGCCCAAGTCCCCAAAAAAGGGTATTCATATAAACTGGTTTCTTAGCATTTACAATTAGTTGTCCTCATCCATCAAATGCCAAATAAAGCGACATATCCATGATGGTGTTTGTTCGTGGAAAAAACTTACGAGTTTAATCCTAATATTATAAATGTGAAAGTAACTCTGTCTGTCCGACTTTCTATGTTAGCGTCTCCCGCCCAAACTACTAAACTGATTGATATGAAATTTTGTACAGGTCTAGCAACGTATGATCTTAATTTAGTGAGAACAAACAATAACATTGCGTTCATATGTGATGGTCGTTTAGATGAAAAAAATGCTTTATATGAGAGATTGGATGACATTTTGAAGTCTGTTAATGCAAATAAAGAAAGTGTTTTAAAACAAGAAAAGTCAATAAATGAAATGTTGGATAAAATGAACATATATAAAAAGTGTGAAGTACATAATGTTGATAAAACGGGAAAAACTGAAACAGAAAAGGTACAAGCTAGTGTGAGTGGTATTGTTGGTGGTAGTGTGGGTTCATTATCATTTGCCGATATGCTTAAGAAAAATGAACCACCTGTCATTGTAAAGCCAAAGAAAACACAAAAGAATTAAGGTAACAAGTGATAAAATAAAAGAAAAAATTGACCCAACGTCATTATCAGTAAAAGTAAACAGTGTGGTGAATAAAAGAGATGGTATGGTTGTCATCAACTGTGATGATGTTGAATCCAGGGAAGTTATTGAGAAAGAAGCAAAAGATAAATTAGGAAATGACTATGAAATTTTAGTGCCTAAATTAAAAAAACCGCGTTTAATAGTGTGTGGAATTAACAATGATTTAGATGTTAAAAAAATGGAAGAAGCGTTGAAGAAACAAAATAAAATCAATGGACCAGTAAAGTGTGTTAAGTTTTTTTGTGCATCGAATAAAAATAAGAAAAATGAAAAGGCTTATAAAGCAATTTTAGAAGTAGATAGTGATGACTATAAAGAAATAATGAATAAAGGAAGCCTTAACATTGGCTGGGATCGATGCTTTGCTCATGATTTTGTGTCTGTAAAACGTTGTTTTAACTGTTGGGGTTTTAACCATGTAGCCAAAGACTGTACAAAAACTAAAGTGTGTGCTAAATGTGCTGAACAGCATGAAACAAGAGAATGTGATAAAAAAATTTTGAAATGCTATAAGTGTGATATGGCGAATGTTAAACTAGGATTAAACTTGAATGTTGAGCATGACTCTAGAAGTTATGTGTGTGAGGTGTTATGGAAAAAAATGGAAACGCAGAGAGGCAGGACTGCCTACTAGCAATCAAAGTCAAAAGTTTGTTATTTGAATATATGTGGTTTGAGAAACAATTTCGATGAGCTAAGAAGCACTATCTTTTGTAAGGACTTTGATATAGTTGTCCTGTCAGAAAACCATTTAACAGCGGATGTTAGCAATAGTGAAATCCAGGCAGAAAATTATTGTATACTAAGGTGTGATACGGATAATACAAGAACAGGCGGTGTTGTGATGTATGTAAAGAATAATATACAAACAGTTAACATAAGTACAGCAGTGAAGGATAATTATATTTGGTGGTTGAAATGTGATTTGTGTTACCTTAATTATAAATGTGTGCTGGTTGCTCTTTATAAATCGCCTAGAGTATCGGATCGGGTTTTCTGTGATAACTTCTCTGAATTAATAGACGAAATTTGTGAAATGAACGAAGATATAGTAGTAATGGGTGATTTTAATTTGATTGGTTAAGAACAGAAGATACTTATAGGAATGAGATTCACAATAAACGATAACTCCTGCTACCAATTGGTAAGTGAACCTACTAGAATCACTAAAACATCTGAACCGCTTATAGATTACGTAGTCTCTAATAATAAATATCTTGAAACTAAAGTAGTGAAGGAACTTAAGATAAGCGATCATGAGACAATTACGGTTAAACTAACAATGAAAAGAAATGTAAAAAAATGTACCGCAGACAATTAAAACACTGAAGTACAACAGAAACAGCTTTAATCGTGAATTGTTGTCTAGCCAAATACTATCAATTGAAAGCATTGTGGATACAAAGATTGCATCAAATGTGTTTGTGAAAGAATTAAATTCTGTGCTTGAAAAATTTACTAAGGAAATCAATGTAAAAACTGGTGAAAATAATTGGTTTAGTAATTGCCTACAGTGTTTAAGAAAAAATAAAATCATTAAACGAGCGAGGGCAATTCTTACCAAATCTGATGAGGATTGGAAGATATATACGATTGCAAGAAATCGTTATAAGAAAGAAATTATACGCTGTAAACGTAAATTTATAGAAGAAAAAGTTGATAATGCATCGAACCCAAAAGAAATGTGGCGTAGTTTAAAAAAATTTGTATTGAAAAACGACGACTCAAGGATAACGTGTGTTGAATTTGATAATAATGTTATAAAGGATAAGAATGATATTGCCAATAAATTTAATGACTTTTTCGTAAATAGTTTGATCGAAATAAGCAATTCAATTCCTTGTGTGCCGTATGTTAATCTTATCACGAATTTGGGTTATTCGTTCAAATTTAACACTGTTTCATTAGATCATATCCGAAGTGTACTTTTGCAGTTAAAAAATAAGAGAGATAGTGCGTGTATGTGTCCCAAAATGTATTTGGAAAGTTTTGAAATATTAGGACCAGCTTTAAGGTCAATAATAAATAGATCCTTTGAAGAGGGTACATTCCCCGACTCTTGGAAAGAATCAGTAGTTAGCCCGATAGAAAAAGTTTCAAATACAAAAAAATGCCTGTTTATGAAAAATTGTTAGAGAAAATTGCTTTTGAACAAATTGAAAAATTCTTTGAAAACAATAACATTTTAATAGAATCCCAATCGGGTTTTCGGAAAGACCATTCATGTGAGAGTGCGTGCAATTTGATTGTTACAAACTGGAAAGAAAGTGTTTCTGAACGGAAGTATGTGTATAGTGTTTTTCTTGATTTGAAACGAGCGTTTGAAACAATAGATCATCAATTCTGTTGGACAAATTAGAAAAATATGGTGGTAAAAGCCGTGAACTGAGTTGGTTTAAAACGTACCTCGAAAAAAGAACACAGAAAGTTAAGGTTGATGGACATTTTTCAAAATCAAAGTATGTTGACCTAGGAGTCCCTCAAGGATCAGTTTTGGGAACTGTTATGTTTGTCATTTATATTAATGATATTGTGTGTGTTTTGAAGCACTGTGAAATCGCCCTGTTTGCTGATGATGCCTTGATTTTTTACGCTGGAGAAGACATTGAAGAGTGCCACAGTAAAGTACAAGAAGATCTGAACAATATCTATGTTTGGTTATGTCAAAATAAACTTAAATTAAATACAATGAAAACAAAAAAGAATGATAAGAACAAAACTAATCTAAATTTTCATTCAAACCTGATAATTGAAAATCAGGTAATAGAAAGAGTTTATGAAATAAAATACCTTGGTATTACGATAGATAGTAAAATTTCATTTGAAAGTCACATTGAATATACTTGTAAAAAAATTTCCAAAAAGATAGGTTTTTTAAAAAGGATCAGAAGAGATTTTACGATGTTAACTGCAATTAATATTTATAATGTTATTGTGAAATCTCACTTTGAATACTGTTCAACTGTTTTGTTTTTATGTAATGAAGGTTCAATTGCCAGACTTCAAAGATTGCAAAATAAAGCAATGAGAAACATTTTGAAATGTAGTAGATACTCATCAATTAGTTTTATGTTAGAATAGCTGAAATCGTTAACTGTTAAACAAAGAATCGTTATGAATATGTTAATGTTTGTCTTCAAAATTAAAAATAACTTGATGCCAGTATATTTAACAAGATATGTAAATTATGTCCAGTGAAACTCAACCTTATTCTCTCAGAAATATGAACGATTTTAGACTACCAAGTTTTGTAACAGCGAGAGCTCAAAACTCACTTATTTATAAGGGTTTTAAGATTTTCAACCAATTACCAAACCACGTAAAATGTGAAACGAATGTGAAAGCAATTAATAGAAAAATAGTAGAATTTGTAAGACTGAAATATTGATTAAGTACATAAACATTTTGTTAATTGTTTTATATATGTATTTAAATTATTTAATTTGTAAACTCAAGCCTAAATTGTGCTAATAAAGAAACCTATCTATCTATCTATCTATCTATCTACAGAGAGTCTAGGATGACACAAGTACCTATTCACCAAGAACAAAGACAAGGCAAAAGACTGGAAAAAAATTCGAAGACATGTGAGTGTGTTTTCATGACAAGGATTGCAATTGGGTATATAGCTTAGTGTTTCAAAAAGATAGGTACATTAACGTTTCTTATTATTTCGAACCTGGTGTTAATCTCGCTATTTAAATATAATCTTTAAGGCTGAACTCAGCTATGTCCTGTTTCTTCAATATTTTGAATGGGATTAAGATAAGTGTAAGTGCGCTGTTTTCTGCCAGCTTCAAACGAATTCTCAAGCGTGAACAAAAAGAACCAATAATTTGCTTTGATAAGTGCTAACAAATGCTAATAATATTTTCATTTCAATTTTATTGAATTTTATTTACAGGGTAGCCGATGTTCAGTCCGTGAGTTACTCTTTTAATTTGGTGATTTTTTTTTCCGAACACAGAGGCTTTCTTAGTTCTGCAATTGCACCAATCGGGGTAGAAACCGATTAACAGTCGTCTATCATATATTATTTTTTGTTTTACGTGTTCGATGAACATATTATTCTCGAACATTCGTTAATAGCAAAGATTGCAGCTTGGAAAATGAACGAGTGACCATCTGAGAAATTCGTTCTGGGAGAGCCACTGAAAATACTGGAACCTGTACCAGATTCCATTTTTGAGTCGGAACTGGTCTGGAACCAGACAAGTTTCTCTTTCGGCTACCAAGATCGTGTGTCGTGTTATTTAATTGCATTTTTATATATAATATTTCTTTCCATTTTGGCTTATTTTTATGATTAAAAAATATTAATAAGTATCTTAATCACAGAGATTTTAGTATTTATTTATTACATAATTACCATCAAATTAAGCTTAATATTTAGCAATTGAAACTTCCAATACAATTTCAACTTTTGAGGTAAGTGGGGAGACAGAAAATATTCACCAAATTCACTAAAACATAAAACAAGAGTTGATTTATTGACAAATTTTTTGATATATACCATAACACTTCTTTCTACTATAACACAAGGCACAGGTTCCCCCCTTCCCATTGTAATTTAAAATCCATACATGTGTGCTCCAGCGTAGTAAGTATCCTCTCATATCATATTTCGTTAAAGTTGGCAGTATCAATGAAAACGAGTCTGAATGAAACCCAATTGTATGGCTTGAGTATTTTTAACAACAAACATTATATTCAATTTTATATTTTTTTATATTACATATCGTGGTAATGGTTTTTTACAAACTGTAATGACCCATTACAATTTACATAGGTACTAACAACACCAATGCCAATAAAAAAGTACATATGACCCATCATGTTTTAGCCACCAACAACACCAATGGAAGAGTGCGTAAACAGGCGATGGTAAAGGTGACAAGAACATACACCAGCGACTCAACATTGACCCCACGTGGAGTTACATTTCATTGACTGATACAGCTCACATTCACTTACTACCTAAAGGTGTATAAGGGAACTAGTGAAATACATGAAAATCAGTTCAGTGACGATATTCCTGGCAATTATCCTTAATAATTGCATCAACAACTGCTTTTTTCCCAATAAATGGAAAACAGCGAAGATTGTTGGAATCCCCAAGAAATCTAACAACAAAGACGTCTTTGGATACCGACCCGTTTCGCTCTTGAGCAACATGAGCAAAATACTAGAGGAGCTGCTACTGACACGGCTGAGATCCTTCTGCAGCAACAACAACATCATACCAGAAACCAGACACACAGTTCGGCTTCCGTGAAAAACAATCCACCTTACATCCTCTTATTAAATTTCAGCACGACACTGTCTCTTCCTGGAACTGCCATCAAGTCACTCTTGCATGCCTTCTCGATATCGAGAAAGCTTTTGACAGTGTTTGGATTCAAGGACTAGTGCATAAACTCTTCCAACAAAATTTTCCACAGGCACTAATCAAAATAATATACAATTCTCTTCATTGCAGGTCATTCTTCGTTCAAATAGGAAGTTGCCAGTCATCAACAAGGACAATCAACGCTAGAGTTGCACAGGGATCCAAACTAGGACCGTTCTTGTTCAACATCTACACATCGGACCAACTACAGCCAGAAGACGCACAAACTCTCCTGTTTCCTCACGTACGTCAAGTCCATGTGCCCGGTATTCGCTGCCAGAAGAGTTGAAGCCCACGTTAGACAGCTTTGCGAGTACTACCAGCACTGGGGCTTCAAAGTCAACTCAGCCAAATCCGAGCTAATTTGCTTTAGACGACCACCCGCACCAGATCCGGGTACGCAAGAGGACGCTCAGCCAACAAGTGTAAAGGTACCAAGATCTCCTTACTCGATGGAACGAAACTGACGGCCAAAAACAATGTGAAGCGCCTGAGAGTACAGTTCAACGAATTACACAGGTTCAACCCCCATGCAGCTGCTGTACTAAGGAAAGCCAACTTCGCCTTTCACCGCATCCATCCACTAATGCGAAAAAACAACGGGCTTAGCCAGAAGACGAAACTACTTCTCTACAAGCAGCTCATTCGGCCTGTTTCCCTACTTGGTACACGGCAACAAAAATCCACATGAACAAGCTGGCAGTTCTCGAGCGGAAGATCCTGCGGATCTGCACTGAACTACACTATGACAGGATACGAAGGAAGCACGTCAGCAACAGGAGACTCTACAAAGAAGCGAAAATAGTACATCTAGACAGGAACCTCATCGACTCCAGCCGTAGATGTCTGCGAAACATGACCGACCACCCAAATCCCCTAATAAGGAGCATCATAAGCCAGTCAAGACATCCCAGCTTGCGGCACCTTCTAGCAATGGAACTTCTGGATGAGGATCTTATCCCTAAAAGTGATGAAGTGAACATCAACTTCTATGCTGACCCGGGGTCAGCATACCACCGTGGCTAGAGGCCACCATTCCCCCACCCTCACCCCTCCCCATCAAAACACAGTGACAACCAAACTTGAACAATCCGAGAGAAAGAAAACGACAGACGAGGAGATTAACCAATCACGGCAACAATTAATTTTAATTATTTTTTTTATCTAGGTCAATGTAAGACCGTTAGGCCCCCTCTGTGCCAACAACATATAAATACCCACATTTTTAACTTTAAGTAGATCTTAGCAAATTTTACATATTATATACTAAGTCCAACAAAAATTAATGCTAAATGGTTAAGGCAAACGACAGTTGAAGTTGTGAACTTACAGTGTGTGTTGTGTGTTGAATGAAAATCAGTTCGATTTGACAGTCAACGACAGAGGTACTTCAGCAAACAAAAAGCTCTACGAAGCATCAGGAGTCCTTCCCTTGGACAGATTCCTTTTGAACAGTGCAACAAAAATAACTAACAACCTGAGCAACCATTCCAATCCACTGGTGAGAAGCTTGACAACCGAAGAGAGACATCCCGAGCCGCGATACTTAGATATAATGGCACTACTGGACGAAGAAATCATATCAATCAATGACGAAGAGGCAATACCTTTTTACGAGGTAGCAACCTCAGCTTACCACCGTGGCTAGAGGCCACACGACAACCGGTTCTGAACAACCTGAGATTTGTTTTAATAACCTTAAACCTTATAAATATATATTTTTTCCTATCATAGGCAATAATTATAATTATTTTAGTAAACAGCACATTATTTAATTTTTTTTCTCCGATTTAATTCCAGAAAACAAAATGTCGTTCATTTCCCGCTGATTGAACTTTTTTCCTTGAAGTGAAATATGAAATGTGTCTTAAAAAGCATATAAAACAAAGTTAAAAAAAAAATTTTTGTATGATCTTAATTTTAATATAAATTATAAATAATTATTAAAATTTTAGAGTTATATTTTAATTATATTAGTTTTAAGTTAAATTTTAAGACTAAGACCTATAACAAACTTAAAATTTCATCTCAAAGGACAGCACATATACTAATTTGTGCTCTAAATGCTTTTTCCGAGTTGATGGAACCAAAAAAATGTGGTTTTTTGCCAAATTTTGAATTTTCAACCATTCAAAGATACTTAAATCAGTTAAATTAACGGCTAGAAGTTTTTTTTTAGGTGGGGAGCATGCTGATGTGTAGTTCTTTCTTTTATATAAGAATTGATGCATCCCTTATTGACATATGTTTGTTTGCATACTGAACGCACGTAGAAAAATTCGCGAGTATTTATTTGGCAAAAAAACAAATTTATTTGGATCCATCCACACGTTTGACCAGAAATAGCATCCAGAGCACAAATCAGTATATGTGGTGTCCTTTGAGACCAATTTATAGGTCTTAGTTTTAAAATTTAACTTAAAACTAATATAATTAAAATATAACTCAAAAATTTTAATAATTATTTATAATTTATATTAAAATTTAGATCTTACAAATTTTTTTTTTTTTTTAACTTTTTTTATATGCTATTTGAGACACATTTCATATTTCACTTCAAGGAAAAAAGTTCAATTAGCGGGAAATTAACGACATTTTGTTTTCTGGAAAATAGTATCTTTTTTTTTTTTAATTTCTCTTAAACCAAGAAAAATTTTTTTGTTCGGTTTTTTGCTCTGAGTAAATATTAATAAAAGCATTGAACATAAAAAGAAAAAATGGCCCTCTGTGGGGCAAAATTATGAAAAAAAAAAAATTTATTAAGAAAAAAATATTTTCTTTTTTCAAAATTTTGACTTTGAGGATTGATTTTTCCGAAACTTTTCATTAAGTGAACTCAAACTAAAATTTTTATTAAAGAACAAAGCAATAGCTTTCAAAAACACTAAAGTATGAGAAAGTAAGTGGCTTAGTTGATTTTTAATAGATTCTTAAAAAATGAAGTAAATTTCATATAAAATTGCCCCTCGCACCTACACGGAGGGATATAGACCCCCTCTCTCATACAAATTTTTTTGTCTTAACCAAACCTATCCATCCTTACGCTTTGGAAAACCTTATCTAAAATGCCCTAAATAAATAAAATAAAATTCTAAACGTTAATAATTAATTTTAAAAATAATTAAAAAATTGAGAGCGGTGAAATTTTATTTCTTAACTTTTTTCTATACGCCATCCAAAACACATTTCCAAAATTTCATGAAAATCCATGAACTGGCCTTGGATTCCTAGGTTTTGCCTTTTTTATGTCTAACGGTCTTCCACTATTAGCAGACGACTCTTTGAAAACTGCAGAAATGGACACTCGATTTACCAAAAAAAGTTTGATCCAAATCCTGCGTATAAACAATAAGGAATTATGCCAGGAGCTTCCTTCCAAAGCCGACTTCCAAGTCTTACACGCTGAATTGTCCGGTTTAAAAGCAAAGTATGACAGCATCAATTCCAAAGTGATAGAACTAGAAAGGCGAAACAATGTTTTGGAAGAACAGGTGGACAAAATGCTGCAAAAAAAACCAAAAAACCTGGAAATGAATGTTGTGGTGCACCTGCCTACAGAGCAGAACATAGATATGAAGGAAAGGGCAAAATCTATTTGCGTGGGGCTCCTTGGCCCAAATGAAGGCTTTGAAATTGAACACGCACGTTCGATATCTTCCAAGAACGCAAAGGATGCTATAGTTGTACTAAAGATGAAGTCACGCACTGGAAAATTTTGCAAAGTACAAGAAATTTAAAGGGCACACAAGTTCATATACATAAAGATCTGCCGTATAACGTGAGGCGTAGGAGAGGAAATCTTCTTCCGATATTCAGGTTCGTCCGTGAAAGATTTCCATCGTTTACAACGCGAATACAGCTCAAGGAAGATAAGCTTTTCATTTCGGGTAAACTTTTTACTTGGGACATGGAACATAGTTTAAAATGTGGTTTTATGGATCCTTTGGGGGCACTGCGATCGATGTTTGGCGAGAATTGTATTTTATTTGAATCTCTAGACAATTTAATGAATGAAGTCAAAAAAATACAAAACGTAAATAATGTCTAAAAACAGACATCAAGTGTACGGTCTGAAGTTAGTAGAGGTTCAACTAGCCAAATGTACGCAACAGCCGCTGTAAGTGTTTTGCGGGGAAACACACGATCGCGCCGCAGAGAAGACTCAGATTTGAGTTTGCAAAATTTAGAATGAGCCGCAATTGTCTACCAGAAACAAATAAAAACTTTAGATTTAAGAATATTAGGCTTTAATGTATCAGGCCTTAAAAATAAATTTGTTATTATGAATTTTTTCGATTACATTAAAACTTTCGATGTATTTCTACTTTATGAAACACATGTACTAGAGGATGTGAAACATATATTTGAATTAGTGTTTGAAAACTATGAACTCATATGGATTCCAGCAGTTAAAACAAACAATTATGGAAGAGGGTGTGGTGGTGAACTATATGGGTTTTTTTTTTTTTTTTTTTTTATGTTGGAGGTTTTTAAAATACCAGCTGGAGCACTCAGACCTAAATACCGGTCCATTGTACTACCAGATAGCAACCTTCTATTTGTTATAGCTTTCCAGATGTTCGGAGAAAAGCCAAAAGACGCTGCCATGATAAGGAGCCTAAGTTACCAGCTCTCACCATGTCTGCGCCGAGTATCTGTAACCTCATGCGAGAAAAAGCAGGACATTCACAGAGGAAGTGCTCTGCGGTGTCCTCATCTTCTCCACAAGATTCACAGAGTGTGGTGTCGCTTAAGCCTAACACGTTTAAATGCTTGGCAAAAGAGAAGTGCCCGCTGGCAACGCCAATAAGCTTTCTACAGTCTTTTCTGCTACGAGCTAGCAAAAATGTTGCAGTCTTCTTACTAACGTTGGGGAGCATGCGCTTGGTTTGCCTGCATCCACTGGAGGCATGCCATCTACGATTTTGCTCTTCACAGATCCAATCGTTGATTGAAGCTCTCACTGAGGATGCTGGCAGACCTAGCGACGGTTCAGGTCCTGAAAAAGCTGTCTGAGATCCCTGCCTAGCAAGTTCATCGGCGACTTCATTTCCAGTTATGCCGTGATGGCCCGGAACCCAAATGAGACTCAAGGAATTTAATCTTCCGATCGCATTCAGAGAGCTCTTGCATTCCTGGATCACTTTCGAAGTGGTTAGAGGGTTGAGAAGGGCCTTAAGCACAGCTTGGCTGTCGCTGCAAACACAGATACTTCTCCCCGTCCATCCATTGTTCGTTACGTAGCTCAAGGCCATAAGGATAGCATAAGCTTCCGCTTGGAAAACGGATGCGTATGATCCCAAAGATGAGTGCAGTCGTATGTCGTCGTTCTCAACAAAGGCACCAGCACCAGAACCCTCGTCGGTTTTGGAGCCATCTGTGAAGATACGATAACAGTTCTTTCCAGGCTCAGATTCTGGGGTGAACCAGTCCTGAACCGAAGGAAAGTTGACTGAGTAATTTTGACGCAGTTTGAGCCTTGGGATCATCGTGTCAGACGGCATATCCATTAGACGTGAGTCAAAAGATATGCTGCTTGCGAGTTCCTCAAAGCTCCAGTGCGAATTGTGCCAGAGACCACATCGCTTTAAACGAGAAATGGTCTTGAGAGTACACCCCATGATGTAAGTATCAAGGGGAGGAAGATTCAACAGTGCGTCGAGAGCAGCTCCCGGTGTGCTGGGGAAGGCCCCCGTAACACCCAGACAAATTGTTCTTTGAAGTTTGGCAAACGAGGCAATAACGTATTTACGCGAGAGCTTATTCCACCAAACAACTGACGCATAGGAGATGATTGGTCTTATCATAGCCGTATAGATCCAAAGGACCCTTTTCGGTGAAAGACCCCATGTCTTGCCAAAGGCTCCTTTACATTGCCAGAAAACTGACAGTGCTTTAGTAGTTTTAGACTCGACATGTTTTGACCAAAGAAGTTTGTTATCCAGGATTACTCCAAGATGTTTGACTTCATTTGAAAAAGGAATGTTGACGCCTTTAAGCGAAAGTTGGGTCAAACCAGTCAATTTTCTACGTCTCGTGAAGAGGACAACCTCGGTTTTAAGAGGATTGACGGAGAGACCGTTTCTAACACACCAGGTGTCAATCATACAAAGCGCAGCCTGTGCTCGGGAACAGACAGCTTGGAGGCTGGAGCCAATCGAGAGCACGGCGACGTCGTCTGCATATGCTTGGGCATGAACGTTAGAACCATTGAGCATTACGAGTAGAGAGTCGATCAACATGCACCACAGAAGAGGAGATAAAACGCCACCTTGTGGGCAGCCCTTATTCACTCCCGTTGCAACATATTGTCCACACTCAGCCTCAGCGATTACGGTTCTATTTACTAGCATTGCTTTAATCCACAACACTAATGACTCGTCCACACCGTGTTCTCTGGCAGCATTACACATACCATCGAAACTTGCATTGTCAAAAGCACCTTGAATGTCGATGAAAATACCTACCGCAAATTCTTTCCTGTCAAGCGCGCATTCAATCCTGCTAACAAGATTTTGAAGTGCGGTCTCGCAAGATTTTCCTCTTTGGTAAGCATGTTGCATCTGAGACAGAGGGTGTAATTGGAGTGAGGTTTTACGAATGTAAATCTCAACCATTCTTTCCAGCGTCTTAAGCAGAAAGGAGGTAAGACTGATGGGTCTAAAGCTCTTGGCGAGTGAGTAGTCTTGTTTACCAATTTTTGGTATGAAGGCGACTCTAACACTCTGCCATGGAGTTGGTATATACGCTAGGGCTAAACTACCAGTGAAAATATTTTTCAAAGTAGGAAGCAAAAGGTTTATACTTTCCTGCAACATAGCTGGGTAAACACCGTCAGTGCCAGGTGACTTGAAACTGTCAAAAGATGCCACGGCATATTTGATGGCTTCGTCGGTAACAACTAACGATGACGTGTACCAGCTAAGTCGAGTGGATTTATCGGATTCAACTGATCTAAGGGAAATAGATTGCTGTGGTCCGATTGATATCTGGTTTCCTGGAAAATGAGTTTCCAGCATAAGACTGAGTGTCTCTGCTTTGGACTCGGTATAGGAACCGTCTGATTTCCTGAGCGTTTCTAGTTTGTTTACCTTGCTCCTTTTAAGGGTTTTAGTAAGTCGACTAGTTTCACTGAGTGTTTCTATACTTTCACAGAATTCTTTGTAAGAGGCATTCTTTGATCTTCGAATTAACCTTTTAAAGTCCTTCTGCTTAGATCGATACAGGTTCCAGTCGACATCTGATTTGGTCTTGAGGGACCTATTCAAAATACTTCTGGTTTCCCTGCGAAGTTTCTGTAGTTCATTGTTCCACCACGGAACCATAGATCTACTAGGTAATTGTCTAGCTGGACATGCCAACTCGAAGCTACTTGTAAGGGCACAATTCACTTCTAGAACGGCATCTTCCACTTTTTGTGATGTTGAGAGCTTAGGTAGAGTTTTGACGAAATTACCGAGCTCATCGTTGAAAAGTGTCCAGTTAGTTTTTCTGGGATTTCTTGTAACTAAAGGAGTGGGAGTCACATTTGCTACATGGAATTGAATGTATCTGTGGTCTGAGAGTGACACGTCCAGCAATACTTTCCAGTTGGTAATCTCCTTGGCATATCTGTTAGATAGTGTCAAGTCAATTACGTCCTGTCGTATAGCCGTAACAAAAGTTGGCGTATTACCAACATTGTTAATGTCTAAGTCAGAAGACAGAATGTAATTAAGAAGATGGTTGCCTCTCATGTTGCATTTGACGCTGCCCCAAACTATGTTTTGAGCGTTTGCATCACAACACATGATAAGCCCCAACTTCCGGTTTTCACAAAACTCCACCAAATCCACAACCTGTCTTGAGGGAGGGGGAAGAATGGAGTTCCAGGGAAAATAAACTGACGCAACGACGAAAGTTTTCCACTCACCGTTCGTTTCGCAGTTTATCATAGCCGCAACCAGGTCTTGACCACAGAAGTGGTCAAGTTTAGTTGCTGCAAAAGACCTCGGTATGATGAGACAGGTCCGGGGTGGATCAGCCCGTTCGTCATAGAGAATATTGAAACCTCGTAGCCCTCCAAGACCAAGAACTCGGCCCTTCCAGGCCCATGGCTCTTGGATTGCTACGAGGTGAGTTTTTGTATTCAACACGGAAAGCCTGCTACATAGGAGTGCAGTAGCAGCCTTAGAATGTTGAAGGTTAATTTGATTTATTATCATTGCTCCTTTCGAGGCTTTATCCCGTCCGGTCAGTGTCCGTGGACCAGACTGACTACCAGTCTCGGTTTCATTCACCAACGTTTCGGTTGGACCTCCAGGAGTTTTGACCATGCCGGCTTCGTCCTTTCCAGCCAGTGTCCGTGGACCGAATTCGCAAGCCTTGCGACCTGTTCCTTCAGTTTCATTCACCGACTTTCCAGTTAGACCAACAGGAGTTTCAACCATGCCGGCTTCGTCCTTTCCAGCCAGTGTCCGTGGACCGAATTCGCAAGCCTTGCGACCTGTTCCTTCAGTTTCATTCACCGACTTTCCAGTTAGACCAACAGGAGTTTCAACCATGCCGGCTTCGTCCTTTCCAGCCAGTGTCCGTGGACCGAATTCGCAAGTCGTGCGACCTGTTCCTCCAGTTTCATTCACCGACTTTCCAGTTAGACCAACAGGGTACAACTATATGGGTACAGTAAGAGGTTAGAAGGAGTATTAGCAAAGTTCAGAATGGTGGACGAGATAAATGTACTAGAGTTGAATATCAATGGGGATGTACTACATATAATACCAATTGACATAAACTGTAACCATTGGAAAAGGGATTACGATAAACTCTGCGACGCACTTCATCATTTAGGGTCAATGAATTTATTGCTTGTAGGTGATTTCAATGCAAGAATTGGTTTGTCGCAAAATAATTTTCTGAGTGGATCTGCATCTGAAGTTATCAACACAATCCGAAAATCAAAAGATAAAGTTTGTGATGGAAAAGGAGATAAGATTCTGGAGTTAGCTGACGCTTTTGATGCAAGAGTATTGAATGGAAGTTGTGCTGAGGGAGATCCTAATGGCGAGTACACGTTCATCAGGGGAACATCCTGCTCCGCAATCGACTATTCTTTCATGTGTGGTATATGGAACTCAATAATGAAGAATTTTAAGATAGCTGAGCAAACGTTTTCGGACCACATGCCCATAGAGATTGTCTGTACAGTATCTGCGCCTGAAGAGTCTTCTCATTCAAAATGCTTGTCACTTCTCCCTAAGTTGCTGTGGAAAAATAGTTTTCAATCCGTGTACCAAAAGAATTTGAATGAGGAACTTGGGAAGAGAATAGCAGGAAACAATCCACTTCACATGGAAAATCTTATTGAAATTATTAAGGATTCAGTTCCTGTAAGCAGTGTAGCGAGACGTAAGGACAAATCTAGGCAAATATGGTTTGATGCAGAATGTTATAAAGCAAGAAAACAGTCTTTTATATTTTTAAGGCTTTTAAGAAAATACAACTCTGATGTTTTCAAGAATATGTATGCAATTTCAAATAAGGATTTCAAACAGCTCTGTTTTTCGAAAAAGAGACAATACGAGTTTCAACAGTTGGATATCGTCAACAGTTCTAGATCTTCCGCAGACTTTTGGAAAGCAGTTAGAACTATAAACGGTGGAACTAACAGGATAGGATCCTCTCTGCAAGCAGCTGAGTTAAGAAGTTATTTTGAACATTTTCTCAACACACCGCGATTCTCTCCGCTACCACAGTATGCAGCACTGTGTTTCAAAGATGAGCTTCTTGGTTCACCTTTTACATCGTTGGAATTGGCTAGTGTTATTAAGATGGCGAAGGCGGGAAAGGCACCAGGAGATGACCGAATTCCAATAGAATTCTACAAAAACTGTACCTGTGAGTTTTTGTCTGCTCTGACAAAGGAGTTTAATAGGATATTTGAGACTGCAAGTGTTCCCCTTGATTTCAAAAGAGCTATAATATATCCTCTACATAAAAAAGGAGCTCTAGACAATCCAGAGAATTACCGGGGTATTTCACTTTTGAATAGTTCATTGAAGATTTTTAGTAACCTGATATTCAAAAGATTGACAGAGTGGATTGAAAATAATAGAATACTGAACGAATTTCAAGCTGGTTTTAGGAGGAACCGCTCAACTACAGACCAATTATTCTCGTTGATCAATATTGCAGATAGTTATAAAAGAAGGAAGAAAAGCTCTATGCTTTCTTTGTTGATTTTCGCGCAGCCTTTGATTCCGTTGCACGTGAAGCCCTATTTTATAAGTTATTTAAGTATGGAATCTCAAGCAAAATAATAAATATACTGAAAGCGATGTATGAAAACAACTTAACGTATGTTTGGGATGGTGGAAACATCTCGGAAGACTTCGCAACAGAAATGGGTGTTAAGCAAGGTTGCGTCTTGAGCACCCTACTATTTATTATATTTATCAATGATATTGTTGAAGCAGTTGAAGGTGGAATTGACTTTGGAAGAACGCGGATGCCTTGTCTCGTATTCGCTGATGACATTGTATTTTTGGCAGAATCTATTGAGGGCATGCAACGAATGATTAACCGACTTGAAAACTACTGCGAACTTTGGAACCTATCAGTTAACCTGGAAAAATCAAAAATGATGATCTTTCGAGATGCAGGTGGGAGATATTCACGGAGCGAAAAATTGAGTCACAAGGGGCAAAATGTAACAATTACGAGGGAGTACAAATACCTAGGCTTGTTGGTTACCCCAAATCTAAATATGAAAAATCACTTTCAGTTGAAGTTATCGGAGGCGAAAAGAGTAATTTCAGCAGTTTGAAGGCGGTGCATTGACAACAAATACGTTGATCGTAATGTGAAAATTAAGCTTTTTCGAGCAATTGCAGCTTGTATTTTGCTGTACGGTGCGCAAGTCTGGGTACATTCCAAGTACAAAGAAGTAGAAAGCTTTTTAAGATATTTTATTAAACGGATTTTTCGATTGCCGACGAATACACCTAATTACATGTTGCATTTGGAAACTACAGTACCTCCACTGTTTTTGAATGTTCTCAAATTACATTTTGATTATTGAAACTGATGGAAATGGAAGAAGGAAGACTACCCAAGCTCGTTCTCAAGAGGATAATTCAAACAAAAGGAAATCTTGTGAGAAAGTGGGAAGAGTTAGGAGCTGAATTCGGTGTAAACGTCCCCGTGCATGCGGATATTAACGCGAGTGACTTGAGATGCTGTTTTCAGAATATATTAAAAGGAGCAAGCCGCTCAATGTTCGATGCATGTATGTTGGAAGCCCAATCTTCTCAGCACAGGAGGATTTACAGCCAGTTAAATTTAAATCTGCAAGAGAATACATACTTCCTAAACCGATTTCCTCTTAACATGATAAGCGTTATATTTAAAATTCGAGGTGAAATACTTAAACGGAATTATATTCCACATCGACCAGAACTGTCAATTTTGTGCGATCTTTGTAATCTTAAGGAGAGAGAAGATGTATTTCATTTCATCGGAAGATGCCCAGTTCTAAGAGAATTCCGAGTGCGACACTTGGCAGATTTTTGATTGATATGAACGAAGTCCTTTGTATTTTGAATGGCGATTTAGGCTGGGTTTTATATAACTATACAGTAACTGCACTTAGATATACTTACTTACTTACTTACTTACTTAAGGTGGCGCTACAGTCCGGGTCGGACTAGGGCCTCAACCAACATGCTTCTCCAGCCAACTCGGTCCCTAGCTAGCTGCCTCCAGTTTTGCACGCCAAGTTGGTTGAAGTCCTCTCCTACTTGCGTGCGCCACCTGAGTCGCGGTCTTCCTCTACTGCGCCGTCCCTCGGGATTGGATTCGAAGACTTTCCGGGCCGGAGCGTTGGTGTCCATTCGCTCTACATGACCCAGCCATCTAAGCCGCTGGACCTTGACTCGTTTGACAAGGTCAGTGTCGCTGTACAGCCCGTACAATTCGACGTTGAATCTTCTTCTCCATTCTCCATCTATGCAGACGGGACCAAATATCACCCGAAGAATTTTTCTCTCGAAGCATCCTAAAGCGTTCTCGTCTGCCTTTGACAAGGTCCATGCCTCTGCGCCATATATAAGAACCGGGATGATAAGTGTCTTATACAGGGACACTTTAGTTGCTCGAGAGAGGACTTTAATACTCAATTGCCTTCTTAGTCCGAAGAAACAGCGATTGGCAAGAGTTATTCTTAGTTTGATTTCAGCGCTGGTGTCGTTGTCTGAATTAATAGCGGCGCCTAGGTAGACAAAGTCCTTAACTACCTCAAAGTTATAGCTGTCAATCGTGACGTTCTGTCCAAGACGTCGGTGTTGGGTGTCCTTTCTTGATGACAGCATATACTTGGTCTTGCCCTCATTTACCACTAAACCCATCTTCTTCGCTTCCGTCTCAATGCTCATAAACGCGCCATTGACATCACGCTGCGTTCTTCCAATTATGTCAATATCGTCGGCATATCCGAGCAATTGAACGGACCTTTGAAAGATTGTGCCTCTTGTGTTGACGTAGGAGTTTTGCACTATTCTTTCAAGAACGATGTTGAAGAAGTCGCATGACAGTGCATCGCCTTGCCTAAAACCTTTTTTGACATCGAATGTATCGGTGAGATCTTTTCCGACCCTGATGGAGCAGCGTGCGTTCTCCATCGTCATCCTACACAATCGGACAAGTTTGGTAGGGATGCCAAAACTAGACATGGCTCTATATAACTCCTCTCTATAGATGCTGTCATATGCGGCCTTAAAATCGATAAAAAGGTGGTGGGTATCGATTTGAAGCTCCTGGGTTTTTTCTAAGATCTGCCGTAGTGTGAAGATTTGGTCTATGGTGGACTTTCCTGGTCTAAAGCCGCACTGATAAGGACCTATCAGGTTGTTGACGAATGGCTTCAGACGCTCACACAATACGGCAGAGAGGATCTTGTACGCGATGTTAAGAAGACTGATACCTCTGTAGTTGGCGCAGTTCAGAGGGTCTCCTTTCTTGAGGACCGGGGAAACGATGCTGAGGTTCCATTCATCGGGCATGCTTTCTTCCGACCATATTTTGCAAATGAGCTGGTGCATACTCCTGACCAGTTCATCGCCGGCCGACTTAAACAATTCGGCAGTGAGGCCATCAGCTCCAGCAGCTTTGTTGGACTTTAGCTTGGACACTGCTGTCTTCACTTCGTTCAGGTCGGGTTGGCGGAATTCTTGGTCTACGTCGCCTAAATCAAATGGTTCTATCTCTCTAACAGCGGAATTGGGTCCATCATCGCCGTTATAGAGCTTGGAAAAGTGGTATTTCCATATCCTCAGCATAGACTGCGGTTCCACCACGATGTTCCCTTGATCGTCTTTGCAGGCTTCGGCTCGGGGCTTGTAGCCCGAGGCTGTTGTTTTTACCTTCTGGTAAAACTTCCGAACCTCATTCCTGCTGTGGCACCCTTCTATCTCCTCGATCGCGCGCTTCTCATGCTCTCTCTTTTTCCGTCTGAGAAGCCGGTGTTCGTCTCTCCTCTTCTGCTTGTAGAGCTCATAAGCAGTTCTAGTCTTTTTGTGCAGCACCGCTTTGTATGCTTCCTGTTTAGCTGCATGTGCTTGCCGGCATTCGTCGTCAAACCAGGGGGGGGTTTCGTTGTGGTGGCCGTGTGAAACCCAGCACTTCAGAGGCGGCATCTCTGATGGCTGATTGGCAGTGCTGCCACTGGTTCTCTATACTTGATGCTGGCGGCATAAGACTCCTTGAGAGGTTGTAAGAGACTCGATCGGAAAAAGACTTGGCGATCTCTTGCGATTGTAGTCGTCCAACGTCGAATTGTCTCACAGTATTTCCTTGTGTTGGCTTGGATCGGGATATCCGCAGTCGTACCTTGGCTACAACAAGGTAGTGGTCCGAGTCAATGTTGGCCCCTCGGAATGTTCGGACATCCTCTATACTGGAGAAGTGCCGTGCGTCGATCGCAATGTGGTCAATCTGGTTGACGGTTGATTGATCAGGAGATTTCCATGTCCCTTTGTGGATATTGAGGTGCTGGAACCGCGTACTAGCTACCAGAACATCTCGCCCCGCAGCGAAATCGATCAGCCTGAATCCGTTATCGGAGGTGTTGTCGTGCAGGCTGTATCTTCCGATTATTCCACCAAAGATATCCTCTCATCCTAGCTTTGCATTAAAATCTCCTAGAACAATCTTAATGTCATAGCCAGGGCACTGCTCATATGTTTTGTCCAGGAGCTCGTAGAATACGTCTTTGGTGTCTTCATCCTTTTCCTCTGTGGGGGCGTGTGCGCAAATGAGGCTTAGATATAGAACTCATATATTACAATACATATATTATTTAATAAGATGGTTACAAATAAAGATTCAATTAACTAACTAACTAACTAACATTGGAGATTGAAGTTGCTTTAAATTTCAATGGAAGTCTCCCACTATTTGAATTGTTATTTCGACTTATTTTAAAAACTAAAATGTTTCCGGAGAAATCGATGTAGTCCCATCTGTAATATAAAGTTTTTCGCTTGCATCAGGGCTTGAAAATGATATTCCCTAAATCAAAGCACTAACTGCGAATGCGATTTCTCATTTCGAAAAGTTTCAAGCACAAAGTGTGATTCGACTGAATGGTTACCTTCAGAATATTTAGAAATTAATTCACGGAACACGGCACACGTACCTCGTCCTTTCTATCATTCCACTGAATGAACTCTTGCAGAAAATCCTAGCATCAGCCGGGTCTGATATCAACCGAGTTGAATGCATGTAACCAGGGACAACCGGCCAGCCCCGGGATGAAAAATGCAATTTCATATATATGGAAACAAAAAAGTATGTTGCTGCAAATATAAACCTGTCCTTCCATCCCTGCTTCCATCTGCATCACAGTCAACAATCAGATAACGCAGATATCAAAAGCATTCATTAATTACAGGAAACATCGGTGGAAAAACTATTTCTCGTTTTGATTTTAAACGCGGTAGAAAAATAGATGAATTTTCCGTCAGCTTTAATTTGCAACATTTGTAGGCACTTTGCTCTGGCCACACAAGTTTGTCATGGTTGTCATGAACCTAAACTCATCCCACACACGCAGATTAAACCAGGCCAGAGGTTCATCCTATCAAAGCAAATTATGTTTATTAATAACGTGTTTAAAAATCGATAGTTTGGTAATTAGAAGCTCATACTGTGAAATGTCCTTCAGGTTCTCAATAACAACAATTACTTTGTATAAACACTATGTGCACTGTGCAGTGTATGCCAAGAATTTACATAAATATCCCTGGGTGTAATTATGGTGCTGAGATTTCACTGAAACCTGAGTGTTAGGTCGATATTATCTAGAGGAGTGTAATGTCAATAACAAATTATTGTATTTAATGAAGTTTATAAACTTATGTAATTTGTAATATAATGTTATGTTCATCCCTGAGTATATTACGGGAGCATATATCTATATAGAGATTGCAATCGGAAAACTTAGGCCATACTTTAATATTGAGGACATGGAGCCTTCAAATATTGGATTTTATTGGCACAAAACAAATTTTTTCCAATACACTTTAAAATTTTTAGGGCTCCGTCTACATATTCTTATAACATTAGGTTACTCTTTTCGAATACTGAATAACATACAAAATACAGAACTGACTCGTATCAAGTATCAAGGGAAAAGGAAGATGTAACATCTTAACATATCCATAGCTTGCATCAGGTATCGGTCAAGCAAAAACACTTCAGATTTCTGGTATGGTAATCGGAAAAATTTCTTGCGCTGATGCACATGACAAAGTTGTCAGTTTGGAGGTTTTCCCCTCAAGGTAAGTTAATCGAAGGAGAAAGCAAAATCCTTAAAAAAATAAACTGTTTGATATAACGAAACGATGTGATTCGCTCGAGAGATGGGAGCGTCTTGCGGACGGTATTCTTTTTGGAGTACCAAGGTTTACTTACTTCGGTGGACGTTACAGTTCGGAGTGAAACTGGGCCTCAACCAACATCCTTCTATAAAAACTTCGATTTCGGGCGAGCTCTTTCCGTTTTTGAACTCTAAATTAGTTTAGGAAGACCTCCTACTTGATTGCGCCACCTAAGGTCTTCCCCTTCCGCGATTTCCCTGCAATGTGCTTTCGAACACCCGACGAGCCGGAGCGTTTGGGTCCATCCGCTCTACATGGCCCAACCATCGTAGCCTCGCGATGAGTACATACTCTTCTGGCTATGCCCATGTCACGGTACGTCGCGCATTTGTGCTATTTGTTTGGCTGCATTTGCCTGCCTGCATTCTTCATTGAACAATGGGTTTCGTTTTGGTGGCCGAGTGAAACCCAGAACCTCAGAGGCAGTGGTTCTGATGGCTTCTTGGCATTGCTGCCACTGGTCTTCAATGTTTAATGCTGGCGGCATGGCTGGAGGCTTTCCGACGTTATATCTCTTCACAGCGTTAGTGCGTGCAGGTCGTAAACAAGATATCCTCATTCGTACCTTGGCTACAACAAGGGAGTGGTTCGAGTCACACTGGAAGAGTGCCTTGCGTCGATCGCAGCATGGTCAATTTGGTTGACGGTTAATTGATCTGGGGATCGCCATGTGCCTTTATAAATTTTGAGATGCGGGAAGCGTGTACTACTTACAACAAGATTTAGCCCCGCAGCAAAATCGATTAGCCTCAGTCCGTTTCCGGAGGTTTTGTCATGGAGGCTATGCTTACCGATTGTATTTCCAAAGATGTCCTCCTTCCCTAGTTTTGCGTTAAAATCGCCAAGAACGATTTTCACGCCGTGTCTAGGGCACTGCTCATATGTTTCTTCGAGGAGCTCGTAGAAACAGTCTTTGGAATTGTCGTCTTTCTCTTCTGTGGGGACATGGGCGCATATTAGACTAATGTTGGCGAATTTAGCCCTGATGCGGATGGTCATTATACGCTGATTGACTGGATTTTGGCTATTCACCTTATCCCTGAGTCTTCCTTTAACGACAAATCCGCACCCAAATAGGCGCTGTTTCTGTTGTCTGTAGCAGTCGCCATAGTAGATGTCACAGTTTTTCATCTTCTTTATGCCCGGTCCACTCCATCGCACTTCTTGGATGGTGGTTATGTCTGCTTTGCAGCAGTCCAGGGCGTCCGCTAATTCTCCAGCAGGACGTAGTCCGTTAAGAGATCTTACGTTCCACGTGCAGATCCGGAGGTCATTGTCCTTTTTTCGTTTGCTTGGGTCGTCAACTTTGAAATAATAATTGTTATCCGAGGTTTTTGTTTGTTTCGGAACTATAAATTTTTTTACGTGGTTGGGTAGTTAACCCTACGCACAACCCCCAACCTGGAGGGCCAGGTCCTTTTGGATCCCTTCGGACACAAAGGGCTGGAATATCCAGAGTCAGTACCCTGCTGCAGGGGTGTGAGTGCTGCCGTTGGCTCACCAGGAGCTCATCCGCCACCACTTCGATACCCTGTCCTAGCGTTAAAATTGCAAAGAACGATTTCCACGTCCTGTCTAGGGCATTGCTCATATGTGTTCTCGAAGAGCTCGTGGAAACAATCTTGGGAAGTCAAAACTTACAAGCTGTTATTTTATTAAAAGAAATCTTTTTTTTACTTTTATTTCAATAGTTCCTGAAAATATTTGGAATATATGTTCAGCAAAAATTCAGCCTTCAAGTGCATGTATTTTCTCAGATGGGTGCGCACTGGACCCACGACTTTTCTACGAAATGTTCAGAACAACATAAATACATCGAAAGCGCCAAAAGGTGGGTCCGGTTTTTCTTCCTTTTTTAAATATTTTTGCTGAATTTGTTCACTTACGAGGTCCTACATTCCAATTGACAATATATGAAGTAGGACGTCTAACTATTGACAATAAAACGCTTTAACATAATTTGTCCAGCAATTTTAGCTTAACACAAAGCTATTTTTTAGCTGTGGCGACGACGAGACAGAGTGATATATGAGAAGACCAACACAGATATACCACAAAAACGACAAACCCTTTACATACATTTGAACTTGCAACGGCAACATAAATGCTGTAAATAAACTGAGATTTCACTTTCAGAAAAGGTATCTAAAAACTTTGAAACACAATAATTTAGAAAAGTTGAGAACCTTTTGTGGTTTGTAGACAATATCATTTTCTTAGCTCATGTGCCGAAGGCCTTCTGTACACATTGCAGAAGGAACTTACAAGGAATGTTTATTAATCCTCTTGAATTTACTTACCAATACGATTGAAAACGTTTCAATCTTAATAAGAAGGTAAGGATGCAAATGTTTCTATTCTATCGAATGTCCTTCAAAGAAACGTATTACGGACACGATTGCCACCTGCCAAAAAAGTAAATGTCTAAAAATGAAAATAAAAATGACCAAAATTATGATTAATTAAGATGAAGAGAAAAGGAAAGAACAACAAGTTCTCAGACGGAAAAAGCAGCAAGCCCTTGTTTAAAGAAATAGAGAAATGTCATGATATGAGCTTCAGAGTTTGTACCAAAAGTTAAAAATAAAATCATGCCAAAGTGGAAATCAAAGAACCAAACCCGTAAAGGGCAACAAGCAAACCTAGTGGTAGCACTGCAATTATTTCTGAGGATCTGGAGAAGTTACTTCTGATGCAGACTCTACTTAAACCATGATCAAGAATTCCATACTCTAGATCAGAAGTTATTGGGTCGTAAACTTGTATGTTAACTTAAATCAAATTAAACTGGACCTGCAGGCGGTCTCGACGTTGAAATTTTCAAAGATGCTAGAGATAAGCTTGAAAGGAGAAAGCAATGATTTAGTAGGGAGATAGCATTTTCAAAAAATGGAAAACCCTACAATTGTTGCAATACTCCTCCTTGACGAAGCATCATCTCTTGGCTTGTCTATGTGAACGTCTGAAAACTCCCCACGTCAACAAATTCTTACAGCACACGGGAGATCTTGGGAAAAATCTGCGTATGACAGCATCAACAGAAACAAGGTGTGCGGCGTCATGTCTTGTTGCCAAAAACCATGGTTTACGGTTCAGTCATGACACATAGCATTATTCATTATTTGAAGAAAAACACTTGCCATTTGACATCAGTGTTTGTTAACTGAACTTTCCCCAGGATAATCCTAATTTTATTTCAGGACGAGTTGATGGCAATCCCAGAACTCAAAAAACATTAAATTAGTTATTAAAACAGCTTGGCATTAAGGGTAAACTGAGGTTTTTCGAAATAACGCATTATGGCTACCTTAGGCTTGAACGAACGAACTTATTGATGCACTGTCTATATTATTCAATAAGATAACTGGTTTATGTATCTATATATTTCTTTTTTAAGAACCTTAGAACAGAAGTGTTTTCTTATTTCATTACAAAAAATTACCAAATGGAATAAAAAATAACAATGTGACCAAGTGGGAAAATATTGACCCCATTTGGATATAAATTACCAAACTGGCAACCGTGACAACGGGCCTATTGCTTATTTGGTCCTGGGTTTAAGGTTACGAAATTTCCAATTTTCTATTTTGTTTGTATTGCAACTGTATTGTTTGTCATATCTCATTTGTATTGAATTTGCTTTTCTTTTAAACAACAAATCATTTGTCGTTTTTATTCAGAAACACAATTTAAATTAAAAAAAAAAAACATGCAACATGAGAATGGCACCTTTGAACCGAATGGACTGCTGTTTGGTGAGGATGGGATCTACTTCGGCTGGGCAAAGGTCTGAGCGAAATTCTAGGTTAAACTGAGATGTTTTCCCGTCTACACCTAAAGTAGAAAAAGGCCCTCTAGGAACTGACTTTTACAGTTCAAGTGTAACTGCGAGCTTTTTATCCCTTCAGAGGTGGAACGTTTCGATATCGGTAAAGCGATGGTCCCCCTTTTTCTTTAATTTGAGACTCAAATTAAAAAATTAAAAGTTCGCTTAACGATGCCGTATCTTCTTTTTCTTTCTCTTCAGCAACCAGCTCCGAAAAGTTATTTCGACTTAGAAGTGGTATAAGGGCAGAGGTGAGGTTTCTGGGTCATACATTTCGATGAAGTGGTGGAAATGTATGACCACGTCATCCCATACCCATATTCTAAGATTGTCTAATAAACCGTTTAAAAGCGATTTTAACAAAATCAAAAGAGATCGAATGCGCTAATTCAGGAACCCTACTCGCAAAGAAAAATAAAATCGTTAAAATCTAAAAATTAATGGAAATGGAATAACGCGTTTGTATTTGTATTTTGTATTTGTATTTATTTGTTTCAAGCATAAGTATATTAATACATATAGTGTCTTTTTTGTAAAACCTAGGATAATGGATGGTTAGAAGAATTTTTACAAATTTAGAAGATAAATGAATAATAGGTTAGGATATATTTACTTTAAAAGATTTCAATTTGATTTACATAAAATAAAAGAAAAAGAAATAGTAAAAGTGAAAAAAAATTGATTAAGCATCTGTATAGGGTCTTGAAAGACTTTTCAAAAGTTAGGCTGGCTGGTAGATTATTCCAAAGGCCGATCGCGTGCACAAAGAACTGCTATTTTGAGATTCGGTATTCAAAGATGGAACAATAAGAATGTTACTGGATACTGGGTGGTACTCCTTTTGATTTAAATTCGTCTTCTTTGGCTCGGGAATTATTTTTGAAGCTTTCCAAAGTTTGAATAGGAAGAGGAAGTTTAAATACTATTAAAAATGTGTGTTATGAAGGTCGTTATAAATGGAAGGATAATTTTGAAGAACCTAGGATGCATATTGTTAAGGCCAATGGCTTCTGATTTAATATCTTTTATAGCTTTGAACACTTCGATTTCATAAAGTCGATTGAAGCTTGAGCTATTTTGATTCTTCATGATTACTGTTTAAAACACTATTAATTTCAGTTTCTTCGTTTTCGTTATAATTTTATATCTATTTGTTCATTCCACCATGTCTCTGAAACACAAACACTAGGTATCCACAGCTGAATCATTAAAAGTACATTTAAACTCTTCAAGGTCTTCCCCAGGCTCTGAGCGTTAATGAGGCAAACCGATAATCCATTATATCGTTTCCGATAGATGTTTAACATTGTCCTTGTTTTATTAAATCTTGTGACCGGATTGACCTATGAAATTTCACTACCGCTTGATGCTAGCTGGCTTGAAAACATAGGGTTTACAAGGCTTAGAACGCTTCCCAAACCAGACTGCCACACAAAGGAAAACTATATTTGAAAAACAGTGCTAAAAGAATTTTACATAAGTAATAGGTACAGAAAACCCAAAAATGAAGGCTTTTAAAATATGAGATTTGAAAAGATAAAGTAAATATGCACAAGAAGTGAAATGAATATAAAATAAAAATCAAAACAAATGTAACAAATTCGTAGTGCGTAGTTATTGATAAAAAGGTACTAGTAGTACTTGATTTCTTGCGGGGCCGTCTCTGTTCGATCATCGTTCGAACATCTTCATAATAATTGTTTTCTCTTAGGTCTCCTTCTTCTTGATGGTCAATTATATGTAGCTTGCATTTGTTGACAATTGAATTCAAACTGTCTATTATGTTAACTGTTTTGGGCTTATCGCGATTTGTTGATTATTGATTTCACAAGACCATTTACAGTGAATACAGAAAAAATCTGCTGAGTGCGCCTTAGTCGAATTGCATGTCGTAGAACAGCACGATAGTTTTTTGTAAGGCTCTCGTGAAAATAAATTGGAGCATTTGAGTTCTCCCCAAGATCATTGAGCATCAGTTGTCGCGAGTTAAGTTTACGGAAATTATGAAATGCTTTGAGTGTGGTGTTTTTATCGGACGTGGACAAAAATTTCACAATTATTATCGAATCTTCTTTTTTACTTACTCGGAAAATTTGCGGTGGTTGAAAGTTCAAGGTGTGGCAGATGTGATTGAAGATGTTTTTAGAATTTCACCTGGAATTGTTGGTATTCCGATAAGAATGGCATCGGTTGATAAATTCTTCATGTTCATTGTTTCAATCTGTGACCTTAAACTATGAATTTCTGTCTCAACGGTGCTTCTTGAGTGTACATAATTTTTAGCGGTGGTAGTTGGTGCAGTACTTAGTTCGTTTACTTCATCTTCTAAGCAACCAATTCGTGTAAACAGTGTCTCTGAAACATTAACGCGTTGATTTAGTTTTTGAATATCGCAGTCCATGTCGTCGATCTTTTACATCCTTTCTTCGATCGCAGTAATTCGAGATGATAAATTTTTTTCCATCGTTTTTAATTGCTGTGAAATTAGGTCATTTTGTGTTTTTATTCCAACAAGGTCTTTCGAGATGTCATATGTTGTTAATGGTGACGTCATTGGTTTCGAAGACTTATGTGTATCTAAGACTTAATATTTCAAAATACAAATACTTCAATAGTAGTGATATAGACTAAAATATAAATCTGCTACTTTGAATATGCGCTCAGCACTTAAGAAGAACAACAAGGAATGAAGAATACTCGGTAAAAGATTACAAATAATTATCAAACGCATTAGCAATATTGAGCTTTAATCACTGAAATGAGTTCTCGAAAATGCGTCAAGCCAAGGTTCTACTTGGTTAAACATAAAACGGTACAAAGACGTTATAAACCTGAGTAGGGACGATGCAACAATACCTGCTGGTTTAATAGCTGGACATTGCAGGCTAAGAAAACACTTCAAAATACTAGTCGTTGAAGGCGACGACCAATGTAGATACTGTAACGAACAATGAGAACTTCTGGCTCATCTTTTAGGAAGCACTCATATACCAAAGGAAAGACTGCCCACGATCGCACTACATAGACGAGGGGGAACTACAATTCCTAAGCGTAATTTATAGGGATTTTCGACCCCAACTTCAAATCATCTATATCCCTTGGTAGCGCAACAACAATCTTTCAAGCTGAGGTAATAGCTATTGAATTCTAGGTTAGGGAATGCATTAGAAGAAACCTCAGAGGGCCACGCATTTTAATTTGCTCGGAAAGTCAGGCAGCTCTAAAGGCATTGTCTTCAACCATATATTCGAATCCACACTAGTTTGGAAATGCCTGACATGTCTATCTCAATCACCACCCACAGTGAAAAGAAAACTCTTTTCTGGGTGCCTGGACATGAAGGCGTACATTGGCCCTCAATCGCAATCCAAAAGCCCGGAAGCCTACTGCGGTATCAGTAGCATTAAAGGCGAACTGGTTACTTGGGAACGGCAGAACATGATCCACACCTGGAACAACTCTAATTTCCACCGCGCGCGGGTCTAAACTATTCATCGACTTATCTCAGGGTTAGGTTAGGCAGAATGGGCTAACGGCTGATCTTATTTCTTAGATCAATGTATAGATCCAATGTCATACCCTACAGTATTATAACGTCCTAAAACCTATAGGTTTATGGGTGGTCGATTTTAAACCATTTTGAGGCCTTAATGAAGTTAAACAGGATGTTTCTTGGAGTGTCTGATAGTTCGTTGAAGAAGTAACTGTCAAGAAATTTTTTCCTGGTGTGGCAGATTTCTGGGCAGTGACAAGTGAGTGGTATCCTCATGCTCACCTTCGTCATTGCATCCTCTACGTAAGTCATCGGTGCAAAGACCCATTTTCTTTTTGTGGTAGCCTTGTAGGTTGTGTCTTTGTTATAGTACTGATAAGCTATTGTAATGAAGGCCTCTTCAGGGATAGTAGCTTTTCAGATTCGTTGTTATCGTATATCGCACATAGTTTCCTGGAATTGACACAGGAATCTTGGCATTCCCATCTTTCATCGGATTTTCGTATTATTTTGTTACCAATGATCTTCTTAATTTCACAGGGTGAGCTCCTGATTGATTGATCAATGAGAGAATGGTCAAGTGCTGAGCATTTTCTCGCTGATTCGTCGGCTTTTTCGTTTCCCGGTATTTCATTTTGACCGGAAACGCAACAGAGTCTTACGTAATGCTGTGTGCCAAGAACCCTTCGCTTATCTCAAAGACGTATGAAAGAAATTCTTTACATGAGCAAACGTGACGAAAAGTTACTTACGGATTTATTTCACTGGACACTGCTCTCTCAGATATCATCTTAAAAACATGAGCATCAAATACAGCTAAACTTTTTGGTTGAATGGCCTGCCATAGCCAGATCCTGGGGTGCCAGCACGTAACTTGTAACAATCGAGGATTGTCGATGCAATCGAACGTTCGCAGCACCTATTTTGAATCAATCGAGTTTTCTCGATTGTATCGTCTTTTTTGGCAGCACACAAACTTGAAAACGACGCTTGAAACAAAACTTTTCACTCGACAGAAAATAGCTGTCGTCCGTCGATCTAGGCAGTGTTTTTTTTTGTTAGAAATGGAAAAAACTAACAGTATGTCAATTAATATAAAACAAATTGAATTATTAACCACATTTATGTGTAATCACCACGACTAAGCAAAGGGAATCATCAAAAAAAGGTCTCAAAATAGGAATGTGAGTGCCATGAACACAGCCTACTATTCCCGTCAACTTGGATTAAAGATAATAATATACTCCTTGCTTTCTTGACTTGATATTTTGAACTATCGAACTTTGTCCACATTTTCTAAAACAAGCAACGTATTTTGGAAGAACTTTGACACTGTTTGTTTGTGTTATCTTGGAAACTTCCACTGGCTAGGAGATTCAAAGTGGCGCAAAGCTAGAGAACTGGTGGAACCGATGTACTTCTAACGTTGTTTGGGAAATTTAAGTAGCCTAGTACCATCAGGAAACATTCATTAATCAATCTGAACTGCTGCACAAAACTAAAAAACAAATGATTTTGTTTCGAGTCTAATTTTTTTCTTTGTTCTTATATATGAACACTTATCTACTCTTTGTCACGCAATTCTAATGGATTACTTTTATCTCTAAGGCATATTCTTTTGATTTTTACGTTAAATACTTCTTCATCGTCACTCTCTGAATCCAAAAATTAATTTCTAAAAGGAATTCAACTTATCTCGATCGAATTTTATTTTGAAAGCAACCAATTTGACGTTTCACTTTGTAGTTCACAATGGCATTTTTAAGTTGATATCAAAATGAAACTCGTTTCAAAATACGTGCTGTCAAAAATAATTTGTTTCGAGTTGGGCCACGATCGACAATCCTCGATTGTATCAAGTTACGTGCTGGCACCCCTGGCTTAAAATATTCAATATCATATATAGCATATCAATAACAGCACTTTCAACATTAAATTTAGAAAGTTTATACTATTAAATAAAGTGTCCACTATTATCTCCTTGAAATTAGAAACACCCCTTCTTTGAATATTTCAAGGTTCTTACATGAGCATGAGAATGATCAACTCTACTCTTTACGTGAAGAGTAGAACAACAATAAGAACACAAAAAAATTTTCAGTTTGACATGCTAGTAAAGGTGTTTAAAATTTGCCCTATACAAACACTATAATTATGCAATCAAAAAAGCCCAGATACTTAGTTTCGTCAAAGAAACTAATCACTATAATTAAGGAATACCATACTTAAGAAGCAGAAGGCACCATAGATCTACAGTGTTAAAATGGAACACAAAACCCCTCACCACTCATAAATTTATTCATTCATTCAATAAACTTTTAATGACAACACATTTACGTTAATACTGCTTTTTACTGAATGTCATTCAGGGACTTAAAGATCTATATTCACAATTCACTAATAATTTATCACCTGTTTAAAAATAATTGATTAGTCTCAAGAAAACAATGAATAAAAATAAATTGAATTGGGCGTTCAGATTGAAAACCTTTCCATTTCAATATTGTATGAAATCGCACCTGGCTATTGAGTTTGTTGTCCACAAGATTTTCAGGATATCAACCACCAAATCTGATTACCGCATATGTTTCTCTAATTACGACAACACCTCCTCGTATAAGGAGTTTATTCAAATTTAAAAAAAATATTTCTTACCTGTGTTCAATATTATGTACTTCTTTATGCGACAACAGGACAGATTGCGGCACTTTTGAATGAAAAAACAAACACTACAACACAATTTTAAAGCCTTAACCTAGCCTTGAAAACCTTTTAATTGTTCTCAAGCCGCTGCATCATGAAGTTCTTGGATTCACTAAAGCACTTTAGTCACAGTTTGGTATCACTTTAAAAATATTTTACTCCAAAGCCATTGCCAGCCAGAAAATAGATTTGGACTACAAAAACAATATCACTTGGAAGTCTTACAGGACTCCTTATTCCTTAAAACTTTCGTATGCCTTAAAAGCACCAGGAATTAACCGTCTGCACGAGATGAATCTCAAATGATGAATGGAAAAACGAACTTCGACTCAATGCAGATAGTACTCTGAAGTTATACGAAACAAACTGTAATACAAAGTCCGACGCGACGGAAGCATTGTTTGTCATGTTAAAAGCGGGAACCTTACCGGCGATTATTTCAAACTAAAAGCATCAGAGAATTGAATGTAGGAATGTTATGAACATGAATTATAACAGTGAAATGGTCTTCTCTTAAGGGATGTTCGTCGATGCTTGTGCCTTTCGAATAAATCAAATACGTCCATGACGTTGCTTGGGAAGCTTTTCGCCATACCAGTGGTAAGGAAGTGCGCTATAGCAAGAACTTTTGAAGTTAAAAGCTAGTGGTAAACTGCCAAGCCAACTCCAAAGTTTTGCCTGTTTCGGTGTGGTAAAAACATCATAAGCTGGAACTTTGAAGAGCTTTGTTTATGCTATTTTAAGGTATTCCTTTATAAAGCATTTTCATTCATCTATCAAACGCACTATTGTGAACGAATCTTTCAGGGCCAAGGGACTGCAACAACTACACTTCGTTTGGTGCGAAAATACTTTTCGATATATCGAGTATAAAGTCTTTTTTTGAATATAAAAACCGCAATAAGGTGACAAATATATTTCAAGTTATAAGCCATACAACAATGTAATTTTGGCTTCACACAAATAAATAGCTCCTCTAATTAATAAAATATAAGCATTTAATAGGAAGCAAACAACTGACCACCACTTTAAGAATTATGAAGCTAAAAACGGTTTTGAAGCGTGGATCACTAGCTCACCTCTGGAAAGCTTTTTACTTGAACGTCCGTACAGGAAACACCAATACACTAAGCTGAAGAACTCAGACCTAATTTCCGGCCCATTGTATATTACCAGGGTAGCGTCCTTTCCTTTTTTTTGGGTTGCAGTATTTGGAAATAAGGTGTTAGTAATTTCACATATAACCTCAAGCCATATGAAACTGGGAGGCTGAAAGAAAAGTAGGTGCCGAGAGCGGGATTCGAACCCACGCGTCCGTCCTATCTACTGAATACTGCACCACGGCTGCCCCTTTACATTGGTGGTAGATAAGTAGTAGAATCAATTATGTTGGCCAAGGACAGAGTATACATGTATTACTTGTTGAACAATCTGTTTAGATAAATCAATAAGCAGGACTGCACAACAAAGCTGCAAACCTCGGACCAAAATGTTGTTCAAGGACCTACAATTTCATGCCGAATATGAAACGCTGAGTTAGAATGCATTTTTCATAGCAGCAGTGTTTAATTACTCTCAAAAGCGATTCACTGTCGTTGGAATTCGTTAACATACTTGAAAAATTGTACAAAACTCAAAGGTCAAAACCAAAGAGAAACTGACGCAATGGGAAGAAGGAAGAGTGATGTCATAGGCTCTTTTGCTAGCATTGAAACGGATGCAGCAAAAAATGCATTTGATGGTTGATAAGGGTAAAACGAGGTATGTATATGTTGTGATCAAACAAGGTCAGCGAAAATCGACAAATTCGACAAGCTTCACAATAGGCAACCATAGATTTTGCTATTCAAAGTTTAAAAACACCAACTCACAACAAATGTGAAGAAATATTAAATCATTTGGTGTGGCTAAACAACCCGAACTTCGTGACGAAACTTGCGATGGAAATGCACTTAACAAACTATTTGTAAATTCCTTTCCTATATGGTAGGAGCTTAAAGGTAGGTACTAGGTTAGGTTAGGTTGAATGGGGGGTGCAGCCACAAGTGGCAACACCTCACTCGGATCTCAAGGATCCATTGTGCTCCCCGGGAAATCAGAGGATAAGTAAATGGGAGGATTGGAGAGGTAGTTGGTTATTGAGGTTGGGAACTACCACTTGGAGCCCTGAATAAATTTAAGGACGTTGCTTAGTGGGAGAATAGAGATGTCGCCCAGTTCATCGAAAAAGTATTCTCCGAGGGTTTTTTTCCGAGTGTAGACCAAGCTAGGACACTCACAGAGGAAGTGGAATGATCCCTCCTCTGCCTCCTCATCTTGGCATCCTCTGCATAAGTCGGATGTGCTAATGCCCATTTTCATCATGTGGGTACCCAACGAGTTGTGTCCCGTGAGAATGCCAATCAACAGAGAGAGCTGAGGTCTGCTTAGCTGGAGTAGAAATTCTGTTTTTTTCTTGGAAATATCTGGCCAAAGGTTTCTAGAGACTCGGCATGTTTCTAAAGATGACCACCTGTCATTGGCGGTTTTTAGAAAATTGTGTTTGATTCTGTTTTTTTCTTGCTCAAGTGGCCTTAGAACTGAGGTGTTCGTTTCGCTGGATTCGACTGCTGACCCGATTTTCGCCAGCTTATCCGCCATTTCATTACCGATTATGTCACGATGTCCTGGAACCCAGGTTAAACTAACTGTGTTTGTTTCGCTGAGCAGTCTTAGGTTACTGCGACAGTTGTCTACTAGTCTGGATTTTGTGATAATGGATGGGATAGCTTTAATGGCCGCTTGACTGTCTATAAAGAAGTCAATATTTTTGTTGATCAGGTTTTGCGTAGCTAGGTGCTTCGCGGCTTCGCACACTGCAAGTACTTCTGCTTGAAAGACACTGCAGAAGTCGGGAAGCTTTATTGATCTATTCATGATGGGGTAGTCTGAGAAGATACCTGATCCTACCCCTTCGTCCGTTTTGGAACCATCTGTGAAGACAGAAATGTGATTTCCTTTTATGACCCTGTTTTCCTCCCAGCTTTCTCTTGTCGGAAAGACTGTTAGGGCCACTGGATTGAAGTCAATATGCGGGGGGGTTAGTCTGTTTAAATGTCTTTATCTGTATGGTTCATGATGGTTCTATGGCGTGATATGCCTGTTTTCCAATTGTTGCATTGTTTGAGTTGCAGTGCGCTTTTGGCCGCAATCTCCTTAGTAAAAAGATCTAGGGGGCTAGCGACAGGAAGGTTTCCAGAGCTGCAGTTGGTGTTGTTCTCATGGCACTAGTTGAGCCAATGCATGCAAGCCTTTGGATTTTGGTCATGGTCTTAAGGTTTGAAGCCTTCTCTAATGATGGCCACCAGACCAGACAGGCATATGTGAGGATTGGTCTTATTATGGATGTATACATCCAGTGAATGGTTTTGGGACCAGGTCCCCATTTTTTACCAAAAATTCTACTACAAGTGTAGAAAGCGATTCTCTTTCTTTTAAATTTTCTTTCCAGTTAAGTTTACGATCAAGGACTATTCCGAGATATTTTGCCGTACCAGATAAGTTTATTGGTATTCCATTAATGGAGGGAGGAAGTATATCTGGAATGTTACGTTTTCTCGTAAACAGAACAAGTTCTATTTTTGTAGGGTTGACGTTAAGCCCACAGTTTTTTGCCCAGCCGGTGAGCTTGTTTAGAGCTGTCTGAAGAAGTTCACAAAGGGTGGTTGTGAATTTTCCCGAAGTCATGATGGTGTCATCGGCATAGGCTACTGCTTTTATACCGCTCCTGTCAAGTTTAACCAGGATTTGGTAAACTACTAGGAGCCAGAGTAGCGGGGATAACACTCCTCCTTGCGGTGTACCTCTACAAGTTTTGACTTTTAGGGTACTTTCACCCATTTCTGCTTTTACTATTCTCGTTTGGAGCATGGAGTCGATCCAGTTTGATAGCGATGGCTCGATATTTATGGAACTTAATGCCATGCGAATGGCACTGTATTCAACGTTGTTGAAGGCCCCTTCTATATCGAGGAATGCAGCCAACGTATACTCTTTATATTGGATTGACTGTTCAATGGTTCCGACTACTTCATGAAGTGCAGTCTCCACTGATTTGCCCTTTATATATGCATGTTGGGCTGTTGAGAAAGATATCACATTGTTATTCAGTTTGGTTCGGATTCTATAAGCCTTTCTAGAGTCTTAAGTAGAAAGGAGGATAGGCTTATTGGTCTGAAATCTTTGGGTTCAGTGTGTGAGGGCTTAGCGGCTTTGGGAATAAATATGACTTTAACTTCCCTCCAACTAGTTGGAATAAAGGTGAGGTTTAGACAACCTCTGAATATTTCCACTAGAATCGGCACAATCAAGTCTTTAGGGCTTTGGAGCATCATTGGAATGATACCGTCCGGACCTGCAGATTTGTATGCTGAGAATGAGTCAATGGCCCACATTACCTTCCTATTATCTACTTATAGATTTCCTATGTTGGATCTAACGTTAGCGCTAGGGTTTCCGCGTTCTGGAGAAGTCAATTGAGAACACCCTGGAAAGTGGGTGTTGATGAGTGACTCTAGGGTCTCAGAGCATGAGTCAGTCCATGTGTTATCAGGTCTTCTAAGAAAAAGGGGTATTTTGGACCTTGGACATGACCTTTCTTATCCTTGCTGCGTCATTTGTGCCCTCAATATTTGAGTGCCAGGCTGCTCTTTTTGCGTAGGTAGTTCTATTTTTGTATTCATTTTTACTGATCTTGTATAGGTCCCAGTTAGCCGAAAGGTTGTTAAATTTTGCTCTATTGAAGAGCCTCATAGAGTTCCTTCTAAGGATCGATAGATCGTTTGTCCACCATATGGGGTTGGATCTACCTTTCCCTTTGGATGGCGGGCATGAGCTTTCGTAGGCATTGATTATGTCTGACGTAAGCTTGTTTACCTGTGTCTCTATGGCTGAGCAGTTAAGCAAAGGCTGATTGTTGTTCTGGCTGAGAGTTAGGGCCAGTTTTTGGTTATAGAGACCCCAGTCATTTTTCCTAGGGTTTCTATAAGGGATAAAGTTTTCAGATTCGTGTTCTATTTCGAATGTCATCATTCTGTGGTCAGAGAAGGTTACGTTGTTGGAGACCCTAAAACTACTGGTTACTAGCGTACCAGAGTTGGTTGAAAGTGTAACGTCTAACACTTCTTTTCTTACCTTTGTTATAAATAATGGTTCGTTACCTCTATTCATAATTATCAGGTTGTTCTCAATAATATATTCAAAAAGTGACTCACCTCTTTCGTTCGTGTTTGTACTACCCCACTGTATATGATGGGCATTAGCATCACAGCCCATGAGAAGGTCCCAGCCATTCCTTTTTGTTGTGGCGACCAATTCTGCAACAGATGCCGGCGGGGGATTGGAGATTACATCGCCCGGCATGTAGACGGAGGCTAGGATTAGGGGTGGAGCCCCTTCTCGCTCGCACTTCACTGTTGTCAGATCATTACTGCTATGAGGGGTTAGAAGGAAGAGATTTAAATTTGTCTTTGATAAAATGCATGTACGATAGCTACCTTCTGTAGGCCCTTTGTTAAAGAAAAGGAAGTGATCTTTGGATTTCAGTTCGCAGATCCGGCCATGATTTATCCACGGCTCTTGAATTAGGGCTAAATCGATGTCAGTTTGGTTTTGAAATAACGGTATCTGCCATATAACCAATTAGGTGATACTTATTTTTCTGAAAACGACTTAAGCGATTAAATTTTGAGTGAAGAATTCATTTTTAGTTACAATTACATATCTATCTTTTTTTTTTATAAAGTCAATAGTTTTAATGTACGAGCACCGCAAAGTGTACTCCAACACACGTTTTGTTAAAAAAAGAACTCATTTCCACACTACTTAGTAATCGGCGCGTTTTTTTTACGTGGATCACGGAAAATTGCTTCAGTAGACCTATACTTTTCGACGAGACAATGAAGCCGACTGTGTCACAAAATAAATTCCTGGGTAGTGATATACAAACAAAAGTCGTATTATCTGAATGCTGAACACCAAATTTGAAGCTGAAAATTTCATGATCAAACATATCGCGGAAGATAAATAAATAGGGTGGCGCAACAGAGCGAGGAGCCCCTGGGCCTAGCGCATTTCTCACAACCATGCCTTGTGAGGGAATGGAGGGGACCTACAATTTTTCGCCGGTTCCGAACGGCTAACTGAGAATGCGCTTTTCATGGCAATGAATTTACTAACGGAGGACTTGCCAATTCCTCGCGAAAGGCGATACCCGTGGAAAAACATTTTTGCATTTTGCCTCTGCTGGGATTCGAACCTCGAACCTCTGGGTTAGCAGGTGGTCATGCTAACCATTGCGCCACGGGTACCACAGGAAGATGCCGATGTGCAAATGATCAATACCGTAGTAAGCGTTTCATCGGAACTCGAATTTGTGATAGGTAGTTGTCGGCGAAGATGTAGAAGTCCTTAATTCTTCTGACGTCTCTTTGTACGGTAACGTGAAA
Source organism: Melanostoma mellinum (assembly GCA_914767635.1). Taxonomy (NCBI): domain Eukaryota; kingdom Metazoa; phylum Arthropoda; class Insecta; order Diptera; family Syrphidae; genus Melanostoma; species Melanostoma mellinum. The sequence continues at coordinate 79,737,481 of OU612059.1, read as the reverse complement.
TAGTACCAAACGAAATAAAGCCAAATTCCAAAAATTTGGCTTTATTTCGGTTTGAAAAACGAAATAAGCCCAAATTCTCAGTTTGGCTTTATTTCGCTTTAGAAAACGAAATAAAGCCAATTTGGTGTTATTTCGATTTAAATTTTTGCAGAATCACGAAGATAAACCTAAGCAAAACACAAGTTAGATTCATCCATCTTTCATCTTTGATGTAAATTATCATTCACCTGATATTCAAATAAGTTCATTATAGTTTAAAATGAGGAAATCAATGTTTTTCATTTCGGATTCTTCGCTAGTGGTTCGTATGGCTTTTCAATGGACAGCTATCGTTGTTAATGTTTCCTATATTTGATTTTTTATTGGTTGTTATTTTTATTACGTTGTATATGAATAGTTTTGCAAGCCTAGTTTTTAGAAAGTGTAATTGTTTGATTTGAGTTGCATGGAAGTCCAGAGTTTGAGATTCGACTGGATGGATAAACAAATAAACATAGATATTTTTAACCATTTAACATAATGAAAAATAGCATGAAGAAAGTAAAAGGATAATAACTAAAAAAAATCCAAACTGACGATCAGATATGAAGTGAAAAAAATATTAAGCCATTACGAAAGGGTCAATTTGGGGAATCGAAAAATTCGCCACGTCACCTCTTTGTACGCACTCAAATATATACATATTTTGTTAAACAGGGAAAAGGAAAATTTTTTTCCACGGGCCATATTTTATTCTTGCATGCCTTCAGCGGCTGCGATACAACATTTGCATTATTTCATCAAGGAAAAATTAAATTACAGTGATTCGAAAAACAGCATTGATATTTCTTTAAACAACTGAAGGTATGCATGCTTCACAACATCTGCATATGAAAGTAAATCTAATATTGCCTCGTTCCACCAATAAAAGCATCTTTCCAGGTAAAACTACCAAATGACTGTACTATAATAGAGTAAATGAAAAAAGTGGGGTCCTGCAATTATGCCTGCCTGTCTGTATATCTGTCTGCCCGAATATGAATCTATAGCCTGAACTGCTTGACCGATTTTCTTCCAAATTTGTATTTTGGGTTTGTGGGGTAGCCTACAGAGGTGATTTTTGAATTGGGTCTCTAGATTTTGAAATAACGGTATCTGCCATATAACCAATTAGGTGATATTTATTTTTCTAAAAACGGCTTTAACGATTAAATTTAGAGTAAAGAATTAATTTTTAGTTGTCTCTCTCATGATGTAATTTTTTTTTTTTTCTTATGCCCAAAAACGGCTCCCCCCCTAAGAACTTTTTTTTCAAACCCGACTTTCTCGTTATTGTCTTACACGATTTTGAAGAAATCTTAGATCTTAGAAATCGTAGATTGTTTAAGGAAGATTGTATATCAGCATTTGAAAAATTTTAATCTCTTAAATTTTTTATTGATTACCTGCATAAAAAAATTTAAATTTTTTTTATATAACTTCAAAACAGTATCTCAAAATATCTTCTGGCAAAGATCTCAAACTTCGCATACTGGACTTTTAAAAAATTACCTTTAACAAAAAACAAAAAAAAAAAAACAGGTTTTAAAGAAAAATTGGTCAAACGATTTTGCTTTAATTTTCAACGCTTATATGTATTAGTAATTGCAAAAGAATTCCGTTTTTTGATTTGTGCCAAAAAACTTTGGTGTTTTTAATTTTATTCGTTCAATATTTGATGAGATTATTATTAAATTTTCCTAATTACTGTGTAGTTGGCAACCCTGCACTACCCAATATACCATGAAGAACGAACACTTAAACCCTGTACTAAGCCCTAAGGTTTTAATATTGTACTAAGCTCACAATCGCAAGTTCGTGCGACCGAGTAGTGTCCATGTTTTTGCTCTGGGTTTTCTCTGAATTTTCGACTGTCTCTCATGAGCAATTCAACGTTCACCTTGCTTGGTTGGCGGAGCACAGAGAACTTAAATGATCATGGACTCACCAGAAATGGAATCGGGTAACCGATCTCAACCAGCAGGCTAAACATTGGTGTTACAATCGCTACACAAATACTCATGCTTTAGCAAAATGTCTTGGATAAAACAATCCTTTTGTTTAGCAACAAAACAGATCTGGCCAAAACTGGTTCCAAAACGTACAAATCAACTTCTATCTATAAGCAGACTATAGGTGTGTTTTTTTTCACAGGACTGTTATATACATAGCATCATTTTACATGCAAAGCAACCGACAACCGATGTTATGGATAAAAGGAAGGTTTAGATTTGGTCTGGGATAGAGTTTTGACGTTTAGTCGAATATCGAATGAGTTTTTCGATTTTTCATTTTTAAATGTTGGTGTGTCTAGAGACTTTCATGTATCTCGAACAAAAGCAAAATGGGTGGCAAAGGGTCTGTTCAGAAATGTGTAACTGAATAAAATCGAATGCCCGATCTTACACTCCGCAATTTTGTTGCTGAAAATGTTTGATTTTTAGAATTTTATTGATTTCAAGAGTTAGATTTGTAAATTTATATAAAGACACATAAAACAACGTAATAGCAATTAAAAAAGGTCTGTTTAGTGACTGAAAGCACTTTTTGCATATTTCTTTTCACATTTTTCTGTGAATGTTGACATTTTATTTTAAAGGTAATTGTTAAGTATGCCATAAAAATGCTTGTACTTTCTTTTTATTAAAAGTTTAATTCATTTGAAACAAGTAACAAAATATTTTTTCCAACTCACATCTAAATCACAATCTCATATAAATTCAACACCAGCATGTAAACAGAGTCAAAAACACACAAGAGAAATTCCTTGTTACCTTTTTGAACGGATCTATTTCTGACATTTCTAAACTAACAAAAAACGGACAAAAAAATAGTTTACCTGCATTAATTTCACTACGGAATATTTTTATTTTCAACTCTAATAATGGAAGGAACTGCCTCAAATCAGACAAATCTGTGTAGAAAGCCTTCGTCTCCTCATCACCCCATGGATCCAGATCACCCATAGAAGAATCCTCAAGTAGACTTTCAAGAACTGTGCCCGGATTGCCGATCTCAGTCTCTTTCGCTAGTTCGAGCAGTGGTTCGTCCAACAGATCCGACAGAGTTTGAGCGGATGAAAGAAGCTTGTCGAAATTTGACTGCATCATTTCGCATTATTCTTTCTTGTCGTTGGATATCTCTCCTTTGGACTCCATGATTCGTCGAATATCTTTGGTCATTGTCATTAAATCAGCTTGTTATGAGACTAAATGCTTGCATAGATTCATAAAGTACGTAGTCCTTGAGTAGTGTTCTCAAGTTCTGTTGTTTATGACTTTGGAATCTTAATATTGTACTTTTCAGCCAGAATTACAATTTTCTTTGGCACGAGGCCTGCATACTCTTCACCACAGTGCCAACAGAAGGAAAGTATGATGGAAAAATTGCTGTGATCTTCTTTTTCTTGGGAGATGATGCTCATCAACACACTACCAAGCAGCGATAAGCATTGTTTGCCGCCAATAACACCAGAGCTGACCAGCTCTGCGAACAATCTCAAATCGACGCGCATTTTGCTTGGATTGGATATTCTCTCACCTGGTTTAATGGCCAAAGACTTTTGCCACGCTTCTAAAAACTGAGCATCAAAATCGACGTAGGTTTGGTGAAGTTGAGAGCATAAGATTAAAACAGCTGGTACATCAGTCATCTTGAGTTTTGCCTCCGACAAAGCCGCGCAGGGCGCAGGTCTCCAAAATGTACTTACTCAAATTGAGTCCATTCATGTCCTTGGTTAGTGCTTCCAATTGCGCAGCAGTGAACTGTTTCAGTTTCTTAACAAAAGCTGTATTCTTTTTGAGACTCGAGTCTAATCGAGCAAAGTGCTCTTCGCATGGATGGGTACATTTCAAATTGCCGTTGCTTTGGGTTTTTACCAAATATTTTTTCTGTTTTTGTGCAATATTTTTTCTGTTTTGGCAAAAAAAATTCATTTGTTGACTTTTCTTGGTTTGACAACTGATCAAGAACACCAACCCACAAACAAAAAAAAACGAAGCGTTTTTTTTTTTTTTTTGGATATCATGTAATGTACATAACATCCTTGTGAAAAAAAACACGCCTTATATATAAGCTTCGTAATCAGTGGCATTATGCCAAACATTGCCTCATTGGCAAACACGCAATAAAACTCGGCGGTCTATCAAACGACTGCTGCAAAAGCTTTTTAATCGCGTGGAAGGGGGAAAAATCCCTCACCTCCAATCGATCTGATGAACCACAAATACCCTCCACTTCTATCGCCATATTTAGAGCTCCAATGAACTACCTCTCAAACGGTATCTAAAAAGACATAATACTGGTAAAGGTGTGTCCGTTGTATTCCTGACAGTCATTTCCAACCTTTATTGAAATAGAAAATTCAAAGTTGAAACATTCTAAAATTTTTAAAATGCAACGAATTATTTTAGCGGGTAGCGGCATACATTTCATAAAATTTTCAAAATTTTTTTGCAGTCGGTTCAGATTGTTCTTCTTAAAATGTTCAGAATAGCTTCGCACTTAGTTGCAGTTAAATCTAAATAATTCTTGAAATAATTTTTGCAACAGCCTTGCCTACCGTTTGGAATAGGGAATACTGAAACGGTGATTCATTTCTTTCTAACACCAAACTTCGACTACCTTTCCTGGAAGGGACAAAATGAAAGTCGGTTGTTGCTCAGAAAAAAACGGAAATTTAATGAGTGTGGTGTTAGAGTCTACGCAAACTTTTTAAGTTTGTTGGAAAATAAACTTTTATTAAAATCTGTTTCAAGCCCCCACAGTACAAAGTTATTTCGTAATTTATTTTTCTATTATTCCAGCTATGTATTACACAATCCACAGTTCTATTGGAGAAAACATAAATAGCAATGGTTACCCTCTGAAGTGAAATGTGTCAGAACATTTTATTTTCAAAAATACACATTGTAATCATATTGAAAGCAATACGGGTTGGTTTACTATATGCAACGTTGTTGTAGAACTTTTCATATGAATACTTTCATACAAAAGCTTGTGGTATACGAAATGCTTGTTGTTCTCATTCAACAAGTCTTTGTTATGAGCCTTTTTCAGCAGTAAAATTTATTATTCTAATATGATTATGTGCTTAGTTTAGTTGACAATATTTTCTAAAGTAATTTGTATCGGGTTCTTTTTATCATCGGCAGGGAAATTCCTTTTTAGAATAAATTTGATTTAAATAAAAATAAAATGAGCGGATGAGTTGAACGAATAAGTTACGCTGCTGAAACTGAAACTCCTTACTGGGCCAGAAAGATTCTGTCCAGAAATAGATATTGTAACGCGCGCTTAGTTCGCAATAATAAAACTTTACTTTTCAATTTAATTCTACTACTTTTATTCGATATCTACTTTATTCGATCTCAACTCGACCAATAATCACATTAACTCACTCTTAACATTATCACTCTATAAATCAAAACTGACCTCTGGCTGCATCAGCGGCCTATTTATATATAGAACTAGCTGTGCCCGCGACTTCGTCCGCGTGGATTAGTGACTTTCGGCAGCATTCTTAATTTTTTAGACATTCATGCGTTTTAGTAAACTATTGTTATATTATTTTATTTAAGTATATGTTTGCACACGACCGACGTTCTCATTTTTTCCATCTTTTGCGAAATAAAAAGGTTTTGTGGGATTGATACACGTGATTCTGCCACATAAAGTTGCCATGGGATTTTTTTCTTAACGAACACCTGCAACTTAAAGCGTCTGAGCCTTATTTATACTGACCAATCAGTGGGAATTAAAAGAAAACGGGGAATCAAAACGTTTTGGATATGTAGTATTAGTAAGGATGTCCATCTTCCGGTTCTAGACTATCTCTGTACCAAAATTCATATAAATTGGTTCAATAGCTGTGGCGGTAAGTTTAAACAAAGAAAAACAGACAGACAGAGTTAATTTCGGATTTATAATGTTATTAAAGTCTTCCATTTCTGTGGGAATATGAGGGCCGTTTCCGGAGGATGACTTAAAGTTCATATTACTCGGGAATAGTGTAGTATTCTAACGGTGGACATTTTTTGAAATAAGTGCTGTATTTTCCAAGTTCCCGTTCTCATGGGAATACAGGGTACAGGGATAAAACATATTGCGCATAACATATATGTCCATCCTCAGGTTCTAGACAGTCTCTGTACCAAAACTCATATAAATAGGTTCAATAGCTTAGGCGGTTAATGGTAACAAAGAGAAATAGACAGACAGATTTAACTTCGTTCTTATAATATTAGTAAAGACTATCGTTCCCGTGGAAACATGGTGACAGTTCCCGTAATGAATATGGAGATGAGTAAAAGTTTATGTTGCTCGGGGATTATGGAGCATTCCAACGGTGGAAGAGTTTTTGAAATCGGTGTTGTAGTTTCTAAGTTCCCGTATACGTTCCCGTTCGGAATATAGGGATAAAATATAAAGCCTATGTCCTTCCTCAGGTTCTGAACAATCTTTGTACAAAAATTAATTTTAATCTGTTCATTACTTTAAGCGGGAGATGGTAACATAGAATGGTGAACAAACAGAGCTACTTTTGCATTTATAATAATAGTGAGGACCGGTTCCCGTGGGAATATTCGAATGAAATACAGCCTATGTCCGTCTTTAAGTTCAGGACAACCTTTGTACAAAATTTCATTTAAATCGATTTGTTAGTTTGGGCGGGAGATGGTAACATAGAACGACGGACAGACAGAGCTACTTTTACACTTATTATATAAGTAAGGACTCCCATTCCCGTAGGAATATGTGGATGAATTAAAGCTTATGTTACTCTGGGATAGTGAAGCATTCTATCGGTGGAAAAATTTTTGAAATCGGTGTTGTAGTTTCTAAGATCCCGTATACATTCCCGTTCCCGTGACTATTTAGGGATAAAATATAAAGCCTGTCCTTCCTCAGGTTCTGAACAATCTTTGTACAAAATTTCATTTAAATCAGTTCAGTAGTTTGAGCAGGAGACGGTAACATAGAAATCCGGACAGACAGAGAGACTCTCAAATTTATAATATTAGTTAGTATATCATTACATCTAGAGCGTTCCAGTAATTTCCACATTGTAGACCCTTCCAGTATTTTGCTGTCAAGCATATCCCCTCCTGGTATATTTCTACACTCACACACACTGACTTACAAGCAACGCCTTCTATTAGATGTACATTATAGTGTTGCCGCTTGTGTTTTGGGTTGCACGTTTTCGATTGGGAAATTGGTATTAAATGTTGGATGTACATAACAGTATATTAAAGATCAGATCAAAGTAGAAATGTAGGGAGTGGAGTCATCAGTATGACAAGCGCACTGAGTTACCAGAGGATATCGAAGATATTAAAAAACAAGTAGATACCATTTTCTGCCCGAAGAGATCATTAACTAATACGACCATCGACAGTGACTCAAGAAGACAAAGCAGATAATCCAAGGAAGTAACACGAAAAAAGGTTATATCTAACAATGAAATGTGAGCTTCAGTGAATACTGTTTATGCTGAGGAACGCATTACAGCACTTAGCACCCCAACAGTATGCAATGCCATGTTCAGAAAACCTGAACTCGACGCGTTCATAAACACCTCTCGAACTATCGGCAAGGTGCCACAGAGACTGGTTGAAATGAGCGCTTTAGAAAAAGACCTGACGTCAAAACAGGACAAACCGGAAGCTTTCGCCGAAACTATGCGACATACTCAAGAAAGCGCTTTTCGAGGCAATGAATTTACTATCGAAAATCATTTTTTCTTCTGCTGGGATTCGAACCACGAACCAACCGATTAACAGGCAAATATGCTAACCATCAGGCAACGGATACTACGAGGTCAACTAAAAAGGATAGTTTTTCTCTTGGAGATCCTGAAAGTCCCAGAAAGTTAATGAAATGGTCACATGAAATGGGCAGTTTTTGGAACGCCTCGTTGAATTCTATTTTCTTCTTTTTCTAGTGGCTTAAGCTTTGGTCTCGCTTAGCTATCATTTCATTGCCAGTTATTTCACGGTGTCCTGGTGCCCAGCTAAAGATGCGGCCTTATTTTTGCTAAGGAGTCATAAGGCAATGCAATAAATAAATTAAATAAATAGGGTGGCGCAACACAGCGAGGAGCCCCTGGGCCTAGCGCATTTCTGACAACCATGCCTTGTGAATGGATAGTGAATTGTCTGCCGGTTCAGAACGGCTAATCGAGAAAGCGCTTTTCATGGCAATGAATACTAACGGAGGACTTGCCAATTCCTCGCGAAAGGCGATACCCGTGGAAAAAGCATTTTTGCCTCTGTTGGGATTCGAACTCGAACCTCTGGGTTAACAGGCGGACATGCTATCCATCACACCACGGGTACCACCAGGCAATGCGATGGCTTCCTATTAATATGGATTTTGTGACTGCGGATGAATGGGTTTCATGACCGCCTGGCTGTCTTCAAAGATGTCGATGTGTTTATTGATCACAGCGTAGCCAGATATTTTGCGGCATCACAATATGTACTTCTGCTTAGGAGACACTACAAAAGTCGGGGATTTATGATTGATTTATTCATAGGAGTTAGAAGTGTTTTATGAGAAGATGCCTGGCCCTACCACCCGTCTGTTGTGGAACTTTCTGCGAAGCCGGAAACATGATCTGCTGTTAAAACTCTAATTTCCTCCCAGCATTCTTTTGTTGGAATGGCTGTTAGGGGTATTGGATTGAAATCAGTATGCGCGGGTTGGTGCGGTTGGTGTAGTTCTCATGACACTAGTTGAACCAATGCATGTGATTCCTTAGATTTTGATGCATACTAAACAGGCATAAGTGAGAATTGGAAAGTCTTATTATGAATGTGTAGATACATTCAGTGAATGGTTTCAGGACCAGGTTTTCATTTTTCTCCCAGAAAAACTACGATCTATCCAAACTACGACGATCTGTTGTTGGAGGAAATTAGGCGTCGCACACAGGGACGCGACGGGACGAATCCATCGGGGTATATGTGGCGACGATGCAGAATATGTTTGGAAGGCTTTCGTAACCCTTCTTGGAGGGTAGAAAGTTAGGAATGATTCAAAAGAATTTTGACCCCTTTCTACCAGACGCAGTTCGGATTGGTTAATCCGGCTAGCGTTTCCGAGTTGGTTAGATCAGGACGCAATTTGGAGCTCGTCAGGGCTAACGTGGAGTCTTACGTTCCACCGCCCAACAGCAGGAGCAGGAACCTACTTGAGCCGGATATGGCTTATGTAGGAGTCGAACCCCCAAGCCCCAAGAGTTTCCGTCGTGGAAGGAAACAACTGAACAAGGCAGGTAGTGCAAAAGTCGAGTCCCAACTGGAATTTATTTCTGCGAGGCCGGCTGTAAGGAGAGTTGCGGTTGCTGAGGACAACACCCAATCTCGTCAGCCCGTAAATTCATCGAGGTCTTATAGGTGTTTTAATTATTGTAATGGAGAGGACCATCTGGCAAATAGATGTTCCGCTGTTAGGCGTTGTTTTGGTTGCGGCAAGCTGGGTGTTACGAGGAGTAACTGCCAGCCTGTTCAGTAAACGGCAGACGCACTCTCGGGTCAGTAGGACGAAAGCGTCGGGGTTGCCTACTGGTAACCAGTCGGCGGAAGTTAATTTGAGTTTCGCGATTGAGCATGTAGGTAGGGACAAGAGGCCATACATATGTAGGTGTTAGTATTTATGGGATTAGGTTAGTAGGGCTTTTGGATTCGGGCGCTTCTCGCACGATTTTATGTAGGGATGGATGGAAAATTTTACAGGGCTTAGGAATAAAGTCAGGCACTAGCAAAGTAGGTAGTGTTAGTTTAGCTGATGGTGCAGGAGTGCAGGTGGAAGTTGAAGTTTCACTTCCAATTATAATTAAAGGCGAGGTAGTTTTAGTAGGGTGCTTAGTTATACCTCATCTTCCTCATAGTCTGATCTTTGGAGCCGATTTTTGGGCTTTAGCGGGAATAGTCCCGGATTTACAATCAGGGGAGTGCGAATTTTCGAATCAGAATTCGTTGAATTCGATTTCCCATTCTGAGCATTTGACTGAGGTAGGAGAGGAGGAAAGCAAAAGTAAGAAAGATTTTTGGACAGGACATTTAAAGAAAAGCCTGAAGGATTAAGGTGCACACAGATGGTGGAGCACAAGATAAGGACGAAAGCTGAACCCATCAAGCAGAGATATTATCCGGTATCTCCTGCCATTCAGTATTTCATAGATAAAGAATTAGAAGAAATGTTAGCAGAGTGGGTTATAGAAAAATCTGACAGTCCATGGACTTCACCTATTGTCATGATTAAGAAGAAGGATGGTAGGTATAGGTTTTGTGTAGATTTTAGGACGTTAAATGCGGCTACAGACAGGGACGCGTACCCCCTCCCCTACATAACAGCTTATCTTGAAAAGCTGAACAACGTAAAATTCTTGTCTTCTTTGGACATCAAGCCGGCCTATTGGCAGATTCCGATGGGAAAAGAGTCAAGAAAATATACTGCCCTTACGGTACCTGGCCGCGGTCTGTTTTGGTTTTTGAGAATATAGGAAGCTGTTTAAACTGTTCTTTCTCCTTCATTTTATCTGTTCTGCTGAGTTTACAATTTGGAACAACTCTGAGATACTCTACAGTCCTCCTTAAACGGCTACGGAAATGGTTTTATGAGTAACTGCAGATGCAACTATGTGTGTGTGGTTGTGGATCACCTTGCATTATAGATGTGTCATTGGGATACGGGTTATAGTTGTAGATATTGTTACCGAATATTTACGCGAGCCGATTACTTTAATCTATTAATTAAAACGTTGGAAATCAATTAAAATACCGCGATCAAAATCAAAAAAGAACGTAAACGATACAAAAAAAATAAATTTATAAGCGAAAAATTAAATTGGGATGTCAACAATCCCGACGTGCGCGCAACTTGTCTAATAAAACGAAATGTAAAAATGTCACAGGTTAACGTATCGGCAACAACAACACTTCAGTACTGTCTCCCGTAGCTCAGTCTGATGGGTGGGTTCGATTTGATATTCCCCTTTTAATCCGATTCGATTAAAAGGCAGTATCAAATAATTATAAAATGATATCGCGTATAAAATTAAATCACAAAAAAATATCTTCTCCTTATACCTCTAAGTTTTCTCAAAGTTCCCAACTAGAATTTTGCCTCTCAGTAACTTTAGTACAATCTCGCAAATATAAGAAAATTCTGATATCTCCAAAAATCGCTCCTATTTTTCCGCACCCTATAAATCTTGCCATTTTCACAGCCAAAAGTCAAGAGACCATCAAGATGGCGGGCTTTTCTCGTCCATCCGGCATCGGCCTTGCAGCCATCCTCGTCAGACCTTTTAGCGTGGTGTTGTTCGGTCTCACTTGTTCTGCAGCATTCCGCCATTATTCTAAGATGTGCGAGTGAGATGTCACGAATCAACTACCCGCGGTAGTTTGCGTTCAGGTGACATGTTCACCAGTAGTCTGCAGTGAACCCCTTAAGAAAGTCTTACTCCGAAAAATTATTCAAGACGCGCAATGTCCCCCGCCCAAACCGGCCTAAACTAAAATACAGAGAAGATATTTTCCCGGAAAACGAAGAACAAAAGTTGCTGAGATTAAAAGCTCGACAGATACTTTCCGTAGACATTCGTCCAGATAGTTAGAAAAGAAAGAAAGTAAGTATAAAACGGAAACACGTCCTTAAGTGATTCTTCCTTGATGGTGACGATACTCAATTTGATTTTGGTTGAAGTTTAATAGAAAATTTAGGTTGGTGTGAATATAGTTCACACATTGTTGGAAATGGGTCTCGTTTCTTCATGCCATTCACCTTTTATCGATTTTCGTACGAACTTTTGTGGACCGACCGTCACACAAGAAAATTGTCTTCAATTGTATCGTCTCCATACCTCGGCACCAAATAACCTGAAAGTGGCTTTTCGAAAGTTCTGGAAGAACAGGTCTCCGGCTGATGGATCAGGTTTCAACTGAAATATTCTACTACTTTCGAGTAGCTCTGAGAAAAGTTGAATAGCGGGAGAAGAACGGCAATTAGAACTTGTTGTGGTAAATTTTACCATATACACAGCCATTTCCTTTCGTTAGCACTGTCGTTTGCAGTGTTATATTCGTATCCACAGTCGTATCAGCAGCCAAGTCAATAGTTGAATCCAAGGCTGTATTCGTAATTGTGTCTGCAGCCATATCCAGGGCCGCATCCGCAGCTGTACCCGCAGTAGTGTTCGCAGTATTCGGACTACTATTCACAGCCTTTTCAACTGCAATTGCATATCCGCAATTGTATACGCAGTCAGGACTGCAGTCTAACCCACAACCTTATTCACAGCCTTATCTGCGATTATGCTGCAGCCATAATTATATTCGCAAACACAAACATATCTACAGTCAAATTTTGAAGCTGTATCCTCAAGCTTGTCTGTAACTACTCTCAGAGCTGCATCCACAGCAATAAACGCAACTGCATATGCAGCCGTGTCCGTATCCGTGGGCATTTCTATAGCCACGTCCACAGTTGGCTTCACAGTCATATCCACAGCCGTATTTGCTGCCATGATCGTTGTCGCAACCCCAGCCGTATCTGCGTTCGTGCCCACAGCATCCATATTTACGGATTACGGCCGTCGTACCCGCAGTCGCATTCAACACAACTTCCAGAGTCTTTCCATAATCCCATATCTATGGTCTCACCTGAGAGCGTATCAGAGCCACATCTGTAGCTGTTATCGCAACTGTATTGACATCCGAATTGACTGCTGTATCAGTAGTGGTATGTGAATTGTGCAACCATAGCCGTATACTCAATAGTGAATATTTCAATATTCAAAATACTTTTAATATTTCCCTTGGATGATTATTTCAAAAGCAATGCTTCATTTTCAGTGAGATTAGAAAAAATTTAATACATACAAACAAAGTTAATCAATAAAGCAAAATATAGATAGATAGAAAGAGCTGAAAACAAACTACAGACAGTGTAAACAATGAGTACCACTTTTAATTTTCTTTTAGACCAGCTTTTTTCCGATAAGAACGGTGCGAAATTTAGCAAAACAAAACATGTACACATACAGAAATTGCAATCCTGTAAGTATGGTAAATATCCCCAACCATACAATTTATTTCTTAACACATGTCCCAGAATGGTTTTCTGAGGCAGAGGTCGGAAACACTGAGGTGCACGAAACACGAGCTATTCTTTTACCAACCCAAAACCGACGAAAAACAATTTCAACATCATAAATAAATAAATATATGTTAATGCAAGGCTTAGGCCCCAAAAAGAAAGCAAATGTGTGGCATTTGTCTCAACAAAACAGCCAACTTTTCTTTTTATCAATGATCAAAACGAATATTTCTGCAACATTACAACAACACAGAAATATTGTGTAACAAGTGGATGGAAAATTAATTTCATTTCCCTGTTCAACGCGAAGAAGGTTTGTGTGAGTGTTCGAGTATACCTTAAATAAAAACTGTCAAGAAAAGCTTAGAGTTGTAACGAGGATGTCATTTTTTTTAATTGAATTATTAAACGATTTGGAAAGATTTCTCTCTGAGATAAGAAAAGAATGAAATTTACAAAATCTGGGAGCTAGGTAAGAAAAAGCTGATACTAAATTCCGAAAGGAAGAATGTTCTGTTTGGAGTGACTGCCTCATTTTTCTCACAAGTTCTACGATAGGCTCACCGGAAATGATATGTGACTAGTGAGTAACTAGGTTGATATATGACTAGTTAGTAACTAGGTAATCAACAATGTCTTCAACAGTCTGAATGACAGAAACCACACGTGACTTACTATGGGCCGTTTGGCGGTTTATAGTCAGAATGTCTTTTGTCAATTGTATCGTTTAAAGATTGTTTCATAAAACTTATGTTTCAGCGATTGAGGGATAGCATTTGAACTATCGCCTTAAAAATTTTGGTGACTTTCTCAAATACGTTTTTTTCTTGCTTAGAATTTAAACGATAGTCATCCTAAAAGGTTACGAATACATGCTCTGGAAGATTTATATCGTTACAAAAAACTGCAGCCCTGTCCGAAGTAAGTTGCAACTACATTCTAGAATATGCTGGCAAGTGTATCTTAAAATTCCTACTTTAGAGCTTATCATAATAATTGCTATTCAAGAACGACCCAATGCGGAATGTCAATGACACGACATGAGAGTGTGGAACTGGAACGTTCGAGAAGCTCTCAGAATTGCGTTGATAACTGTATGCTCTATTAAATGCAAGACTTGTACAACGGTTTCTCGCAATTTAACAAGATTTTTTCTTTAAAGGCTTTAAAGCTCTCTTTGAAAGTGGTTCCAGTGCGTTCCATCTCAGGTTCTTGCATCGCAGTCCGGATAATACTTGTCTTTATAAAAATGTATAAGGCAACTTTAGATATTTTTAAAGTGAAAACAAAAAAAGAACCGTAAAGAAGACAGACCCATAAATTCATAAGACTGAATGTGGGAGAAAATGAGAGAGGAAGTGTTTTTTTTTTTTTATTTTTTATTTCTTTTTGAAGTCTGTTAGTCTGTAAACGTAGTTTAATCCACGGATGGCTTCTGTAAAAGTTTGACCCCCATATTTCCACGGGAACTGAAAATTTATTCAAAATTGTTAGAACACATATTTCAAAGACAGGTTTGCCAAAAGATGTTTGCACAGAAAATTTGATGTAAATCAAAGATACGGTTTTGAAAATATTGTAAACGAAAAAATTTTCTTAAATTAGTAAAAATTTCGAAAACTAAAATTTCCCTAATGTTGATATGCAATCTTTCTCAAACCACCTACTTCTTCTTAAATATTCGTCAAAATCGTAAAACTCACGTAAAAGTCAGTTTTGAAAAAAGAAACGGTACTTTGTGAGATGCCTACTATTTTTAGACTTTTAGGTAAAAAGTTTCTTACATCAAAAACTTATGAAACACCAAAAAAAAAAATGAAATATTGCCTCGCATAAGATTTTATCCAAATCGTTAGGACCCTTTTTGAGAAAAATAAATATTATCACATAGTTTTAACGGCAGGTACCGTTATTTCAATACCTAAATCAAAACCAACTCCTAAGACCCCTCTGCAGGCTGCCTCACAAATTCAATTTCCAATTTTGTAGAGCCATATAAGTATATGGACAAAAAGATATAGACTAGATTTTAGATTTTTTCTAGATTTGTAATGATTTTATTTAACACAATTTTTTATTATTGATCATATATGTATTTCGTAAGAATTTTTACTTATATTGCATGGCTTACGCCGTCTGCCAGAGTAACAATTCTATGTTTAAATATGTAATTTATAGTTTGAGTTGGACAATATAGTGGAGGACCGTAAGCTTTTTACCTAGGAATTCAGGGCCAGTCCATGGATTTTCATGAAATTTTCGGAAATATGTTTTGAATGGCGTATAGAAAAAAGTTAAAAAAAAAATTTCACCGCTCTCAAATTTTAAATTATTTTTAAAATTAATTATAAGCTTTTAGAATTTTCTTTTATTTACTTAGGGTGTTTTAGATACGGTTTTCCAAAGGGTAAGAATGGATAGGTTTGGTCAAGACAAAAAAAAAATGTATAAGAAGGGGGATATATCCCTCCGTGTAGGCGCGAGGGGCAATTTTACATGAAATTTACTCAATTTTTTAAAAACCACCTAATTTCTCATACTTTAGTGTTTTTGAAAGCTATTGCTTTGATCTTTAATAAAAATTTTAATCTAAGTTCACTTAATGAAAAGTTTTTGAGAGATCAGATCAAGCCTTCAAGTCAAAATAATAGATAATAATAAAAAATAAAGAAACTCTCTGCTTTTTTTTTTCTTTTTGAAAAAAATGACCTCAAAATCAAAATTTTTTGTTTGGGGGAGGAAAATTTGAACATCTGGCAGCCCTAAGCCTATGGAAGCCCAATTTAAATACATTTTTAAAGATTATTATTTCAACAAAAAATCGAGTCTGAAATTAGGTCTCTACCGTTAGTATTGACAGATAAACCGAATTTAACACAGGTCAGGGTACACCAATGTTAACCTTTTTTAAATTGTCAAAAAGTGATGTCAAAGTGGAGACACGGACTTTACTGTAGAACAATTTTTGTATTAGAATATGACCAAAAACTACATTCCAAAGTATATAATGCGAATTACAGAACACCCTCCATAATAGTATAATAGGTACAATACTCAGCCAACCACTTCCACTGAGCATACCACGCAATTTTATTTCTTATTATCAGCATACTGATTTCTTTTTGGCAGTTGTTTATTAAACGTAGTCGACTTGCGTTTTAAGAGTTCTTATACAGAGAGGAGATTATCCAGCTTCTAAGTACAGAAGTGGTTTTGGGTAGACTGCAGCAATTTAAAAAATATCTTTAGGAAATATATTAATAGTTGTTCTACTTCTTCACACTTGTTTTAGCCCCAGATTTGAGCAACTTTACGCATAATGGACTTTGATGTTGAGTTAAATACTCGATATTTTGATTACGAACCTACCTCTTTATTGGCCATGATAAACCTCCAGGTTGCATTTATAGCAGCTTTTGATTTTCCGAGGTTGACTGACATTATGTTTTAATAACAATTAAGAGGCATTAGTTTCCAATTTATCCGATAAGTTCAGAACAATTGTGAAATGGAAAAGTTTTAAAATGATAGAAGAAAATATTAAGTACATATTTTCGCCCATAATATAAGGGATACAGTAGATGCATTTTTTTAAATATAAGTAAAATAAATAGGGTGGCACAACAGACCGCGGAGCCCTAGGGCCTAGCCCATTTCTCAAAACCATGCCTTGCAAGGGAATGGAGGGGACCTAAAAACGGTTACAAACGGCTAATCGAGAAAGTGCTTTCCATGGCAATGAATTTACTGTCGGAGGACTTGGAAATTTCTCTCGAAATGCGATACCCTTGAAAGCATGTTTGCCTCTGTTTTGTTGGGATTCGAACGACGAACCTTCCATCCACCTTGAATCCATGCACAAATTTGAATCCATCGCTGCACAATGTTCCCGTGCCAGTGAGACAAATATCAAGACGGAGTGCTGAAAATATCGCGGCCGTAAGTGCATCCGTTCAGAACGACCCAAATCAGTCAATTCCACGTCGTTCACAGGAATTATGGGCATCGCACAAA
The DNA here is from genome assembly GCA_914767635.1 of Melanostoma mellinum. Lineage (NCBI taxonomy): Eukaryota > Metazoa > Arthropoda > Insecta > Diptera > Syrphidae > Melanostoma > Melanostoma mellinum. The sequence goes on along the minus strand of OU612059.1, from coordinate 79,720,342 downwards.
CCACATTGTGGCGTTTTTTTGGCGTCAGTTGCGTGGAATGGATATTAGTGACATGTGGTTCCAGCAGGATGGAGCTACAGCCCATACAGCTCATGCAACCATCAACATTTTGAAGAGGAAATTTGGTCAGCGTGTTATCTCAAGAAATGGACCGATCAATTGGCCGCCGCGCTCGTGTGATTTGACACCTTTGGATTTCTTTCTTTGGGGCTATGTCAAGTCGTTGGTCTACGCCAACAGGCCAGAGACTTTGGAGGAGCTTCAAGCCAATATTGAACGCGAAATTGCCGCAATACCGGTCGATATGTGCGAGAGAGTGGTCGAAAATTGGGTTCAACGTATCGATCGCTGCAAGCGCGCCCATGGAGGACATATGAACGAAATAGAGTTCCATTCGTAATGGTATTGGGTGTACTTTAATATGAAATAAATGTTTTTTTGATATCTCAAATGGCTGGCGTTTTTATTTAAAAAAAAAAAAATGGATAGCTCTTAATGGAAAACCCTGTATTTAAAGTCATTTGAAAGAGTTTGGTAGCAAGCGCTCTTATATGTAGAAAACGCGTGCTTTTGGTATCGATGAGTATCTTCTTCGATGGATTAAAAATTACCTTTCAGTTTTCAGACAGTTCAGTACAACTTGTGTTGGATGGTTTTAAGTCTTATTCTCCACTTGGATATGCGGGTATTCCCAATGCTGTCTTTTGTAGTAAGAGTTTAACATTTTCCAATTGCCATTATCTATGAACGGCATCTGCATCCAAGAAGCCAAAAACTGCAGTTTTTGGTATGTGTGCAAACGATGACCTTCGTTGGAATGACCATACATTTAAATTGAAATACTGCAAAATGTTAAGGATTCTTAAGACGATGCTGGAATTTTCTTCTGACCTCGCAACAATTTGTATAGGTAACAAAATAGACCGTTATGGTTGGTAGGTGATAGTTGATTGTCTTGATCATCGTCGAAACTTTACCTGTTTTTCGCTTTTTTGTCGTTTTTACTTTAAACAGTGCTCTAGTGAAATAGCCAGCTGCTTTCCTCTCCTGAAGCAGTTCAGTCGCAACACTCGCCTTATGAGGAATGCTCATCAGTCTTACCTTAAGGCCAATTTCTGCCGTAGAGTCAAAGAAAGAGGTTTATTTCTTAACCGCTCAACTCGTATGTGGAATGCTTTACCAAACCCTGCTTTCCCCCTACTTAACGACTCACAAAAGTTTAAATGCCAAGTGCATTGGTAGCTTCTATTAAATCTTCTCTTTTTTTCCTAAATGCTCGCACTGTGTTCTATAACATTATAAGGGTTTTTTGGCGGGGGTTTTTAAAATACCAGCTGGAGCACTCAAACCTAAATTCCGGTCGATTGTACTATCAGATAGCAAGCAACCTTCTAATTGTTAAAGGTTTCCAGATGTTCGGAGAATGTTCAAAAGAAGCTGCCTAAGTTTCCAGCTCTCACCATGTCTGCGCCGAGTATCTGTAACCTCATGTGAAAAAAAAGCTGGACGTTCACAGAGAAAGTGCTTTGTGGTGTCCTCATCTTCTCCACAAGATTCAGAGAGTGTGGTGTCACTTAAGCCTAACACATTTAAATGCTTGGCAAAAGAGAAGTGCCCGCTGGCAACGCCAACAAGCTTTCTTCAGCAAAAATTATGCAGTCTTCTTACTAACGTTGGGGAGCATACGTTTGGTCTGTCTGCGTCCAATGGAGGCATGCCATCTACGGTTGTGCTCTTCACAGATCCAATCGTTGATTGAAGCCCTCACTGAGGACGCTGGCAGGCCTAGCGACGGTTCAGGTCCTGAGAAAGCCGTCTGAGATCCCTGCCTAGCGAGTTCATCGGCGATCTCATTTCCAGTTATGCCGTGATAGCCCGGAACCCAAATGAGACTCAAGGAACTTAATCTTCCCACCGCATTCAGGATCACTTTCGAATTGGTTAGAGGGTTGAGAAGGGCCTTAAGCACAGCTTGGTTGTCGCTGCAAGAACAGATACTCCTCCCCGTCCAGCAAATGTTCGTAGCGTGGCTTAAAGCCTTAAAGTAGCATACGCCTCCGCTTGGAAAACCGATGCGTATGATCTTTAAGAGTTGTTCAGTCTTATGTCGTCGTTCTCCACAATAGCACCAGTGCCTGACCCCTCCTCGGTTTTGGAACCATCTGTGAAAATTCGGTAACAGTTTTTTCCAGGCTCAGATTCTGGAGCGACCCAGTCCTGAACCGAAGGAAGAGAAGTCATAACCACTTGATGTCTGCATTGGTTATATAAAAAATGGGCACGACTGGGTCGCACGAACTTGCGATTGTTCAGTACAGTACCAAAATCTTAAGGCTGAGTAAGGTTTAAGTTTTTGTCTTAATATATTTGGTGGTACAGGGTTACCAACTACAATTTAATTATGAAAATTTACTTAAATCACGCAAAATATTGAAAAAATTATCAAATTAAATATTCCGAGGGCTTCAAGCGAAAATCTAAAAACGTCATTTTTTTGCACTTGCTAAAACATATAAACGCTAAAAATTTAATCAAAATCGTTGGAGCCGTTTTTTAAAAAAACGGTTTTTTATTTTAAATTTTTTTTAAAAATAAGGCTTTAAGAATTCCAGCAAACAAGTTTGAAGATCTTATTGAAAGATGTATTGACAAAAAATTTTAAATAAATCAAATATACCGTTTTGAAAATATTCGAAGAAGCAAAATTTTTTTTAAAAAATTAATGAAAATTTGAAAATACTAAATTTTTCAAATATTGATATGCAATCTTTCTAAAACTATCTAGGGCTTCCTTAATATGAAATTTCGTCAAAATCGTGCTAGCCATTCACGAGAAAGTCGGGTTTGAGAAAAACGGCACTATGGGGGGTACCGTTTTTAGACTTTTCCCATAAATAAATTATAGATCGTAAGAATAGTTATTCAAAAATAATTCTTTACGTAAAATTTTATCAAAATCGTTGGAGTCGTTTTCGAGAAAAATAGGTTTTATCATATAAGTCGTATGGCAGGTACCGTTATTTCAAGACCAAGAGACCAAAAACCCCTCTGTAGGCTGCCTCAGAGAGCCTAACTGCAAATTTTGAAGAAAATCGGTAAAGCAGTTCAGGCTGTAGATCCATATACAGACAGACGGTTATACAGACAGACAGACAGACAGACAGACAGACAGAATTGTAGGACCCACTTTTTTCGTATTCTCTATCATCGTAATGTCATGTTTAATTGTCATCTCAAAATTTTTTTTCTGCACGAATGCAAAACTTGCCTTATAGTACCTATAATCGCAAGTAAAAATGGGCACGACTGGGTCGCACGAACTTGCGATTGTGTTCTAAATACGATATCAAAGCCTATAGGCTGAGTTAAAGGTTTTGGTATTAATATATTTTGTGGTACAGGGTTGCCAACTACACATTAATTATGAAAATTGAATTAAATCACGTAAAAAAATGAAAAAATTAAATTAAATATTCCAAAGGTTTCAAGTAAAAATCTAAAAACGCCATTCTTTTGAAATCGCTAATACATATGAATGATGAAAATTTAATCAAAATCGTTGGAGCAGTTTTTCCAAAAAACGGTTTTTAATTTTTAACTTGTTTTTAAAAACTGTTTTTTTTAAAAGTCGAGTATGCAAAGTTTCAGATCTTAATAAGAGTTGTTTTGACAAAAAATTTTAAAAAAATCAAAGTTATAGTTTTGAAGTTATTTCAAAATATCAAAATTTTTTAAAAATATTTTTAAAAATTTCCACATCTAAATTTTTTTTTAAATTGATATGCAGTCTTTTTGTAACAGTTTACGACTTCTTAAATTCAAAGTTTCGTCAAGATCGTGTAAGTCATTAACGAGAAAGTCGGTTTTGAAAAAAACCGTACTATGGGAGGTACCATTTTTAGGCATTTTCTAAAATTTTTTTTTACATCATAAGAAAGTAAATTCAAAATTAATCTCTCACACAAAATTTTATCAAAATCGTTAGAGCCGTTTTCGAGAAAAATAAGTATTATCATATCGGTTGTATGGCAGGTACCGTTATTTCAAGACCTAGAGACTCAATTCCAAAAACTCCTCTGTAGACTGCTCCACAGACCCTAACTGCAATTTTTGAAGAAAATCGGTCTATCAGTTCAGGCTGTAGATCTATATACAGACAGACAGACACACAGACAGACAGACAGACAGACAGACAGACAGAATTGCAGGACCCACTTTTTTCGTATTCACTATCATCGTAATGTCATATTTAATTGTTATCTCAAATTTTTTTTTCTTCACGATTGCAAGACTTGCCTTATAGTAGGTACCTATAATCGCAAGCAAAAAAGACTTAGAAAATTTTTCTTCTTTATCTTCATAATTTTTCAATTTAGTAGGTACCTATAATCGCAAGTAAAAAACACTAGATTTTGAATGAAACCATCACTTTTTTTCGCATGGTCACCAAAATCTTCCAAAATCATTCAACAAAAATGTGTTTTCTGATTAAAGAAGGACTACTTCCAGTTTTTTCGAAAGCATTTTCATACTGCGTGCCATTTAAAATTTCAAACCACATACTTGCAGAATCCTCCTTCTCAATCCAACGTTTCAAAATAATCTCATCGCAGAATAAAAAAACTTCTCAAGCATATCCCATTTTTTTGAGGTAGGCACTTCGTCTATTTTACGACTCTAGAGACTTTAATTTATGAGTTCAAGTCAGATCATTACATCTGTGAGTAATAATTTTATTCAATTCAAATACGGGAAAGGAATATTTGAAAAAAAAAGAAGAAAAAAACACATTTGAAAACTTTTTCATCCTTAGAATTGATCCCTCGCCCATTACCAACCTGCCGTAGAAAGAAGCCCAAAAGGTTGTTTACTCTTCCAGAGCTTATATCTACCTGAATGACTACGAAGTATTTAGTTTCTATGTCTGGATAAATGACTATTCCACATGCTTGAGCTAACATAATCGTTTAATCGTGCTTACGACATTAGGCATTAACATAATTCGACAAACAGTCTATTAATAGCTAAACTTTATTGCCGGAACTGGCACTCATGCCACTAAATCACTTCGAGATTGTGGTCCACCTGACGGACGATTTGTTTGCCAGAAAATACTCGTGAGAAGTCTTTATTACCCATTTTCAGTGCTCTCCGCCAAAGGGATGACTTGGATCCTGAAAAAGGATTTGTTTGTGGATCGACTTATCACCCTCAGTGTGTCCGGATAAACAAAAGCTCAAGTTTGCCCCCGTTGTCATGTAATGTTTCTTCTGTTTGTAGTTCAAACACATGATACCTGTTGGCTTCGGCCTTTTTTGAACTCGGAACTCAAAAGCATCGAGAGCATAGTTCGTAAAAATACAAAAAAAGGACGTCGGTGTGTGCATGAGCGTGTTGGCCAGCTCTGGAAACTATAATTAAGTTACTACAAACCACTAGGCATTTAGTATTAACGCTGATTAACATGAATCCTTGAAGCTCTGATGAAATGATAAACCTCTATGCAAATACGCAAACGAACACTCTTTTCCTGGAAACACACAAAACTTATGGGTCGATTCTTTCAGCTGGCTGCAGCATAGCGTAAAAATATTTTAAAATTCTACTTGTTACCTTGTTAGCTCGGTACCTGGAGCTAAAAATAATCATCCCACGCCTCGCTCCATATTCGAAAGTGTGCCATTTTGCTCTCTTTCTCTCTCTCTCGCTTGAATGAGAACGCATGTTCCTTTCTCCAAGTTACTCAGGAGTCAGGACTCGTCACTCGACACCAAACCGAAGAGAAACTTCTCTCCCAAAAAGCAACAGTTAGCCAATTATTCTTGGGTTAAAATGGAATGGATGTGGATGGGCCTGGGTGCTCTGCCCATGCCAGGCTATAGCATGGAGATCCTGCTCGAATGTCTGTTTATGTCTCATTAGGGGATGTTTTTCCGTTCCGCAGCTACACACGGAAATATTTACGACCCAGACTGCTGTTCGCCAAAACAACCCATCAAAAAGTTGTTATCACAATATAGTATTTACTGTTATATTGTACGTATACAGCCTAACGGGTTGGTATACCTTTACGTATGTACATAAATATGCGAGAGTACACAGCACACAGCACACAGCACTCATGCTAATGTGAATAGGAAGGGAAAATTTATTTCCATTTAATGTGAAACAACATTATATCTCTGGAAAACACTTTGGTCAGGTTATGGGGGGTGGGGGGTGAAGGCATTGATTAGCAGGCCATTGCAAATATTTTATTCACCCAAGTGTCGATTTATTGATTCCAGATATTTACGTTACCTCGCCATAGCCTCGCCAGTCAGCCAGCTCCCCCTCCTTCGACTGAGCGCGCCTTTTCAACCTTTTGAACATCAGCAAACATTCAACGGAACAGACTGCGTTAATGTTAATTCATTTGGGAGTGTCTATTTCTAGATGATTTCAATACAACTCATGGGCCTCGACGTACGTTGTTCCTGTTGGTACTCATTACTCAACGGATACTTATACACTTATACCATAAGAGCCGAGTTGTTAGTGGGCTCTTATTAAATACTCAAACGAGTAAATAGGCTCTACATAAATATTCAACATTAACCTAAAAGCCATACGTTACTTATGAGATGAACGAATTGCAGAGTTGTACACATTCATGAAACATTTAAGTCCCATCGGCTTAATTACGTGGTTTGGTTAACCTCGAGTTCGCCTTTTTGGAGCAATAAATAATTTCCCAAGTCAAATAAAGAAAACCTTCTTTTTTCTTTGATTTATGGACAGTTTTTGGAGAAAACGCAATTTCGTCAGAGACAACTTTGTCTTCCGGCTCGAAATAAATGCTATAGGGAATGTTGAACAAAAGTAGAAATAGTGAAAATTATTGTTTCATTTTGTTGAGCTTATGTTGTGGGGATATTTTTCGTCTAAGCCTTGAATATCCTTAAGTCGGATTGATTTTTTTTGTTTTTGATTTTCACAACCCTTAGCAGAGAAAGAAAATGAAAGAGGGATTGTAACCCTTAGATACCTAATTAACGTAATATGCTCGAATAAACATTTTAGCTCTGTATATATGATATTTTAGATCGAAGTTCCTTACGCTTCAGAACACGTGTAGTGTACTGTGTACCCCCTCTTTAAGTACAAACTCATTGGTTATACCATTTCATCATCACTATCTGTCTAAAAGCACTTGCAGCTGATTGAATCCAAAGGGGCCCTTCACTGCAAGTGGAATGGTGTTTTCATAAAAAAACATGTCGCTCCGAGTGTGAAGTTCAAACTTTAAGAAGCGGTTCTAAGATCCAATCGACTGCCTTGCTGCCACATATGAGTTCTTAAACAATGAGGTCGAAAAGCTTCTAAAATTATATTTTAAAAGATGTTTTTGCTCCTAAAGAGTTCGCCAAACCTCATGGAAGCAGGAGTTTAAAAATAGAAGAGAAAACTTTCGTTGAGTTCGCAGAACGCAGAGTCAGCTCGTCAAAGTGAATCCCATGTGCTATACAAGGGAGTGCAGATTGAAATGGGTCCCAAAAATTATTTCATCGACTTCCATTTGCCAATGCCTTTTCCAATCGAGTGTCCCTTCAATTATCCTTGAATCCCATGCTGCCAGCTTTAAGCATTGAAGACCAGTGGCAGCAATACTAAGACGCCATCAGAACCGCTGCCTCTGAGGTTCTTGGTTTCACTCGGCCCCCAAAACGAAACGAGATTTACAAGGAGAAAAGAAGGGAGGAACACCGAATTCTCAAAAAGAAATAGAAGCAGCATTAGAAGCGCTCGTTCGAAAAAGTTGATTGTTGTCGTGAAGGGAAGGAAAAAGATCCTGCCAGGGTGGCAAGCCCCGAACTCAAGCCTGTAAAGACCAGCAGGGAAACATAGTTGTAGAGTCACTGAGTCGCTACTGAGGATCTGGAAAGATCACTTCTCCAGACTGCTTAACGGCGATGAGGACACAAATTCCGCTGTCAGGCAGATTGCCCCATTCAACTTGGACGATGATCAAGAATGCCGTCCTCCCGACCTAGAGGAAGTTAAGCTTGTCATATGCAAACTTAAATCAAATAAGACTGCAAGTGCAGATGGCTGGATGCCGAACTCTACAAGGCAGCTGGAGACCAGTTGGAAAGGAGCATGCACCAGCTGATCTGCATGATATGGTCGGAAGAAAGCATGCCCGATGAATGGAACCTCAGTATCGTATGCCCGATCCTAAAGAAGGGAGACCCTTACAATTGCTCCAGTTGTAATTTTAATTTAATTTAATTTTGGTGGGGCTACCGCCCCATTTATTAGCTAAACTTAAACTAATTAAAACTAATTAAAGCTAAATTAAACTACAGGGATGAGAAATGGTTTAAAAGGAGGACTTTCAGACAAGAACTTGAAAGATTAAGGTCGAAAAGAAAAGGAACAGAGTTAATCTTACTCATCATGCGGGTTAGGGGTTCGTTGAGACCATAGGATGTACGATGAGCAGGAAGGAAAAAAAAATCGGGATGATCTTACGTTTCGGGGATTAGTGTTGAAGGAGATAAGATCTAAAAGGGGGGAGCAGTCAGTGTTACCAGTAAGAAGTCGGTGAATGAATATGATGTCAAAGACATTCCTTCTGTTTTCTAGGGAGTGGAGATTAAGGATTGCGAGACGTTCGCGGTAAGGAGGCAGGGTGAGAAAGTTTCTAACATCGTAGAGATCCCGAAGGTCAAACAGCAGAAAACGACGTTGAACACTTTCGATCCTAGAGATATGAACCGCTTGATATGGAGCCCACACTTGCGATGCATACTCTAGGAGAGGGCGAACATAGGCAATATAGAGGGATTTTGTTACAAGGGGGTTGTGGAACTCTTCGGACCATCTCTTGATAAAACCAAGGGCGAAATTAGCTCTTGATATTACCTCGTCAATATGAGAACGAAAATTTAATTCGCTGTCGCAGAGAACTCCTCAATCTCGGATAAGCTGCACACGGTTTATGGAAATGTTCTGAAGAATATAGGATCTGGGGGGAGAATTATTACTTTTACGAGAAAAAGTTATTGCTTCGCATTTGGCAATGTTTAGGTTAGGTTAGGTTGAAATGGCTGTCAGGAAAACCAACTGACACACTTAGACCAGTATTTGATCCGTTGTGATACCATAAGATTTAAGTGAGGAAGAACCCCACTTAACAAAACCATTTGGAGCTTTTTATGAAGCGAAAGAGATGAAGGATATCTGTGTTCGCCAGATCGTTTAGATCATCGAGGAAATATTTTCCAAGATGCCGTTTTCTTTTAATGGAGAGTGCAGGACATGAGCAGTGGAGGTGTGGAATAGTTTCTTCCTCCTCCTCATCTAAGCAACTTCTACAGAAGTCATTTGAGGGAACACCAAGTCTTATGGCATGTCTGCCTATCAGACAATGTCCTGTAATGACATTGATTACGGAGCTAAAGTGCAATCTGGTTATGGATAGCAAATGCCTTGTGCGTTTTGGATCAAGTCCTGGCCATAGCTGTTTTGTTGCCACACATGTGGTGATACTGTTCCACCAATGATTTGTTCTATCCATTGCCTCTTGCTTTAGCATAAGTTTACATGTAGCGATTGGTATATGTACCGATATTCAACCTGCTGGTTGATATCGGTAGAACGGTTCCTTTTCTGGCGAGTTCATCGGCCTTACAGTTGCCCGCGATATCTCTGTGCCCCGGCACCCAAATAAGGTGAATATTGAACTGTTCAGTCATCTCCTTAAGAGACAGGCGACAGTTAAGGGCGGTTACTGAGTTCGTGGAAACGGCGCCGAGTGATTTGAGGGCTGCCTGACTGTCTGAGAAAATCCGGATATTCGCTGAGGATATCACGTTTTCTTTTAGCCATGATAGGACCTCTTTGATCGCCAGAATTTCCGCTTGGAACACGCTACAATGGTTTGGGAGGCGGAAAGAGAGACTTACGTTAAGTCGTTTTGAGTACACCCCGCAGCCAACCCCTTCCTCGGTTTTTGACCCATCTGTATAGAAATGAATTGAATCATCTCTCAAAAATTCTTCGTCTTCCCAGGTCTTTCTCGTTGGGATTGAGACATGGAACTTATTATCAAAAACCAATTGGGGGATGGTGTAGTCAGAGTGGCAAGGGATTGATCTGAATGTATTCAGGATTGTGGCATGACCGATGTTGTTATCGGTCCATTGGGAGATAGCTCTGATACGAGTGGCCGTACTTGCGGCCATTTGTTTACTGAAGATATCTAGTGGTATGAGATTAAGGAGTATATTTAGGGCAGCTGAGGGTGTTGATCTCAGTGCTCCGCTTATACATAAACAGGCTGTTCGTTGGACTTTGCTCAGATTATCGCAGTAGGTCCTTTTATCAAGAGCGGTCCACCATACCACTACTCCGTATGTGAGTATTGGTCTGATGACCGCGGTGTAGAGCCAGTGGGTGATTTGGGGGGAGAAGCCCCATTTTGTGCCAATGACTTTTTTGCAGGAAAACAGGGCTACAGTTGATTTCCTGATTCTTTCCTCTATATTGGCTTTCCAGTTTAGCTTTTTGTCTAGGATAATACCTTGATATCTAGCTTCGTTGGAGAGTTGAAGTGGGATTCCATTTATTGATGGAGTTGTTAGTTGAGGAATTTTGTATTTCCTGGTGAAGAGAACGAGTTCGGTTTTCTGAGGGTTGACCCCTAGATCACTTTTTCTCGCCCATTTTACTAGTTTATTTAGAGCGGTTTGCATCAGATCCATAAGGACGTGAGCATATTTGCCGGATACCGCAATGGAGACGTCATCTGCATATGCAATCACTTTGAATCCCTCAGCTTCTAGGTCAACTAGAAGTTCATTGACGACTAGATTCCATAGAAGAGGGGATAGAACTCCACCTTGCGGTGTGCCCCTGCTGACAGATCTCTTTGCAGAGAAATCTCCCAGTGTTGAGTTGATTCTTCTGCTTTTTAGCATAAGATTTATCAATTCCACTAAGGATTTGTCTACTTTGAGCTTCGTCAGTGCCTTTGTAATTGCAGAGTTGCTGACGTTGTTGAAAGCACCCTCTATGTCGAGGAATGCGGCCAGAGTGTATTCTTTGTGATGGAGGGAATATTCTATAGTACGAACCAGGGTGTGAAGGGCCGTTTCTACAGATTTTCCCTTACAGTAAGCGTGTTGCGCTTTAGATAACAGTTTTGGATCTATAGCTTTACGCAGGTGGATATCAATCAGTCGTTCTAAGGTTTTGAGAAGGAAAGATGATAGACTTATTGGTCGGAGATCTTTTGGATTTACATGGGATGATTTCCCAGCCTTAGGTATAAACACCACCTTGACCTCTCTCCACTGAGTGGGGATATAGTTTAGGGTGGTGCAGCCAATAAAAATCACTTCAGGGACAGGGATTATGATATCCGCAGCCTTTTGGAGTTCGGCTGGAATTATACCGTCTGGTCCAGGGGATTTATATGGGTCAAAACTGTTAATGGCCCAAGTTAGTTTTTCCCTTGTAATCAGATCGGGGGTGTTAGTTATTATGCTACCTGATTCTGTGAAATCATAGTTACATAAGTTCTTGGAGCTACCTGGAAAGTGAGTGTCCAGAAGCAGATTGAGCGTTTCTTCGCAGGATTCTGTCCAGCCGTCAGCTGTTTTCAGACTGCTAGGCATGGTCGGACTTTTTGAGAGGATTTTTCTTAATCTAGAAGCTTCTGAAGTATCTTCTATTTTTCCACAGAAGTTTCTCCAGGAAGTTCTTTTATTTTTCCTCAGTTGATATTTATAAGTTTTGAGGGATTCCTTGTAGGAGTCCCAGTCTTTTACACTTTTAGATTGTTTAGCTCGGTTGAAGAATTTTCTACATTCTTTCCTGAGCGGTTCTAGCCCCGAGCTCCACCACAGTGGTTTCTGTTTTCCCCTTATTTTTATAAGAGGACAGGATTTCTGCAGTGAATAGTTAAGGGCAGTGGTAAGATCATTGACTTTTTTGTCTAGATCATGTTTGTTCGTAGGGTTTTGTAAAAGTTCAGGTTTAATAAACTTTTTCAAAGTTACCCGATATTTTTCCCAATCAGTTTTCCGGTAATTTCGGAACATTGATTGCTTAGGAGGCTCCTCATTAAGATCAAATTGAATGTATCTATGATCCGAAAAGGAGTGTTCAGTCGATACTTTCCAATTAGTGATCCTATGATGAACCAAGTCGGAGACAAGAGTTATATCTAGAACTTCTTGTCTATTTCTGGTAATGAATGTTGGTTCATTGCCAGTGTTGCTTACTATAAGGTTAGTACTTAAAATAAAATCAAAAAGTGACTCACCCCTTTCATTTATGTCAGTACTCCCCCATACTGTGTGATGCGCGTTTGCATCGCATCCGATGATGAGGCAGATCTTCTGCCGTTCTGCTGCAGCGACAATCTTTTTCAACAGGTCGCCTGGAGGAGGGCCAGGTTGGTCGTGGCCGAGATAAGCTGATACCAGCCAGTAGGTGTTGTTACTGGTTTGGTAACTAGCAGTAGTTACATCACAATTGCTGTAATCAGGGAGTAAAAATACATTAGTGTTACTTCTTACCAATATGCAGGATCTGGGTTCACCTTTGTCCTTTACATATAGCTGAGCATATCCAGGAGTCATTAATCCATGAATGCAGGATTTGTTGATCCATGGTTCTTGGATAAGGACCACATCTTCCCCTCTTTTGTTCAGGCGGAGAAGAAGGGAGGCCGAGGCCTGTTTGGAGTGTTGGAGATTAATCTGCGTTAACTTCACCATCTTGGTTGCAGCTAAGCAGACTAACCCCCACCACTGTTTGGTTGAGGTCGTCTTCAGACTCACTTCCTGAAGTTGACCGTAAGAGGTCATCTTCCTTCAGGCCGTTCTCGGACATTGAGTCGTCTGTTTCGTCTTCTGATGTTACGGAGGAGGCACTTGGGGGATCTACTTCCATTTCAGGGAGTTTTTCGCCTTCGGCGCTTACCATGCTTGTTGTGTTCGGGGCAGAAGGAGCGTTTACGCTTTCTTCGTCTTTTTTATAAATTCTTAAGGTTATGGTCGCCCATCCGAACTTAATCTTACCTTGGGTTTCAGCTAGAGGGGCCATCGAGTCTTTGTTGATGACTATAATAGCCGATCTATTGGGACCGTCTGGTTCCTCCAACTTTGCTACCTTCCAGTCATGAGTAGGTAGGGATGGGTTACCAAATTGGATCATCTTAAGAATTATTTCTTTGTCGGAGAGCTCCGCTGGTATTCTGATGCGAGCTCTTGGTCTGCAAGGAATTTCCTCCTTTGCTACAACCTCGATCTTTGCACCAGGCCAGAGACCTTCTAAACGGCTGACTGCAAGCTTATACAGACTTTGCGATCTCTCCCCATCAAAGGCAATTAGCTTGACTCGCCCCTGGTACCAACCCGCATCTTCAAAAGTTGCAGGTTCTCCCGGGTTCTTCATCATGAGAGCCCAATAGGAGGTCTGGAGCTTGTTCAAGATCATTGCCCACTGATCAAAAGTAATCGCGCCATCTGCATTGCTCTTGTCAATTATGGCAACTACTGTTTTGTCCTTTAACACTTCGCTAAAGGACAAGTCTTTTCTGGTGGAGGTGCTGTGCACCTTAGATCGCTTAGGTTCCGGGATGGTTCCTTCGCATGATCTGTTTCTTTTTGAGGAATCGCCGGTGGGGATATTGGCAATGATGCTCTTAGCCCACGTAAGTTTAGCGTCCGCATCAGAAGCTCGCTTGTCTATTGGTGTTTCACCAAGAATCTTAACGAGCCTCCTTGCATTTCGCCGTTTCCTACGATTTGGGGGTGGGAGCTTCTCTTCCTCACTGGGAGCAGAGCATATTTCAGCGCCACTCTCACTGGGAAGGGAAATTGCCTCAGTGCTCGTAAGGGGGGGGTTCTTCCTCTCGGTCAGACCGTAATTCACGGTGTCGTGAGTTGGAACAGACCCCTCCGTGCACTCTTGAGGATGGGATTGGGTTGTGGAATTGGGAGTGCAGCAGAGATTCACTGCTGCACGGTCAATGATTTGGGTACTGGTTTCCGCATTTGATGAAGTGCCTGCGTGACAAGCAGAGGGTACACAATAATTCACTGCTTCCCCTTTTTTTGCCACGGGCAATTCCACCAAATTTGGAGGTTGAGTACTACCAATGACGGCGTTTGCACCACCACTGGTCGTAGCGTCTAGGATTGAAGGTGTTCCTCCCTCCCCGGATGGTTTTTCAACCCTTCCAGTGAGTTTGGTCGACCCACAGTCCCTACCGCTTTTCGCTTTTTGTTTTTCTTCGTTAATAATAGTTGTCACTGGCGACTTATCAAGTTACAATGTTTAACTCAAGATGGTTTTTAGAACACCAAAAGACGAATGAATCGAGGTCATTTTGAAGCTGGATCGGAGGTGATGACTTTGAAGATTTTAGCGTCATCCGCGTAAAGTGAGATAGAAGAATATTGGATGATCTGTTTGACATCATTAATGGCAAGAATGAAAAAAAGGGGTCCAAGATGGCTGCCTTTGGGCACACCGGAGGTTGCCACAAAAATAAATAGAGGGATAAGCCTCCTTAACGTCGCATATAAGATCTTGTCTGCTGTAATATGTGAACGTCTGAAACCCCACGTTAACAACTTGATAGGTCCTTATCAATATGGTTTTAGACCAGAGAAGTCCACAATAGACCAAATTTTCACATTACGGCAGATCTTGGAAAAAACTCTAGAACATAATATCGATATTCACCATCTCTTTATCAATTTCAAGGCCGCGTATGACAGTATGTACAGAGCCATGTCTAGTTTCGGCATCCCTGCAAAACTCGTACGACTATGCAGGATGACTTTGGAGAATTCACGCTGCTCCGTCAAGGTCGGTAAGGAACTCACCGAGACCTTTGATGTCGAAAAAGGTCTTAGGCAAGGCGACAAACTGTCATGCGATTTCTTCAACATCATACTTGAACAGATTGTAAGAAACTCAAGCGTCAACACCAGAGGAACAATCTTTCAAAAGTCTGTAGTCGTGATGTCATAAGTGCTTTTGCGAGTATTGAAACAGAAGCGGCAAAAATGGGTTTAATGGTTAATGAGGGCAAAACGAAGTATATGCTGTCATCAAACAGGG
Organism: Melanostoma mellinum; assembly: GCA_914767635.1. NCBI lineage: Eukaryota > Metazoa > Arthropoda > Insecta > Diptera > Syrphidae > Melanostoma > Melanostoma mellinum. The sequence continues at coordinate 79,705,216 of OU612059.1, read as the reverse complement.
ACACAGAACATCGACGAATTGGACAAATCGTCACAATAGACAGACATAAATTCGAGGTAGTACAGGACTTCGTCTACCTAGGATCCGCTGTAGACACGGACAACAACATCAGTGCGGAGATCAAACGGAGAATAACTCCTGACAACCGTTGCTTCCTTGGGTTAAGAAAGCAATTGAGAAAGAAAACCCTCTCCAGAAAGACCAAGGTAACCTTGTATAAGACCTTGATCATCTCAGTCCTGCTTTACGGCGCGGAAGCATGGACTTTATCGAAAGCGGATGAGGAAACCCTCGGTAGTTTCGAAAGAAAAATTCTCCGAATGATCTTTGGTCCCGTATGCGAAGATAATGTGTGGAGAAGAGGATACAACAACGGGCTGTATGAGCTGTAACGCGACATGGGCATAGCCAGAAGAGTATACGCATCGCGAGGATACGATGGTTGGGTCATGTAGAGCGGATGGACCCAAACGCTCTCCGGCTCGTCGGGTGTTCGAAAGCACATTGCAGGGAAATCGTGGAAGGGGAAGACCTCGTCTTAGGTGGCGTAATCAAGTGGATGAAGACCTCAACCGACTTAGAGTGCAAACTGGAGAGAGCCCGCCCGAAATAGAAATCGTTACAGATGGATGTTGGTTGAGGCCCAGGTTCACCCCGAACTTTAAAACCCACCTTAGTAAGTAAATATCTGTCCTCTCTCCTCTGTCCTCTTTCCTCTGTCCTCTGTCCTCTGTTCTCTGTCCCCTGTCCTCTGTCCTCTGTCCTCTGTCCTCTGTCCTCTGTCCTCTGTCCTCTGTCCTCTATCCTCTGTCCTCTGTCCTCTGTCATCTGTCCTCTGTCATCTTTCCTTTATCCTCTGTTGTCTCTTTCTGTATCTTTTCACATACTTCATCGAAAGCAACCATTATTTTGGTCGTTTTAAATAATATTTGGTTATTTTTATGTTCAACCTTGGACACAAGATTTTTCTCCGTTAAGTGGCAACCGTGTCCTTCTGCTTGACATCAGAACTTATATAGCACTACTTAGTACATTCATATGCAAACTATACCCAATACATCTCCAAACGCTTACTTTTCTCATTTCATGAACTTTATGGCCAACTGTAAAACTATCCAACTCCTGTTTTCGATGGACTCAGGTACCTGTTCACAGGAACAAATTAAACTTTAAACATACCTTCGCATGTAAATTTTACAGCTCTTTATATATACGACAATTTTCAATATCTCCGAAGCATAAAGAAAATGTACCACATACTCTCAAAACCATAGCCTCAAATGCACTTGAATTTTCTTCTCTTCCACCTGATGATGATCATTTTATGATAAATTTTTAATATTTTCCCATCCACAGCTTAGTTAAGGCAACTGTTTGCTTGTTTTTAAGATTATTACCTTGTAAGTGTGCTGGAATCGAGCGTGATGAATTGAAACAAGATAAGACATGAGGCTTAAAATAAATTTGAATTTGTTATGACTTCAACAACTCGTCAAACCATTTTGTCACTGTGGCGTATGAGTATTTTTTTTTTTGTCCCTGTAGATGGATACCTACATCACATATTATATTTCGCCTGATGAAATTGTTACTCTTCTGTGACGTTCGGTTTTATGAAATTGGGAATTTTTTCTTAATATGATGGATTGGTTTATAATTTCAAGGTAAGAAACAAATGGGGAGGGTGTGTGTTATTTATTGTGTTTTCTGTATGGATTTTCTCAGAGACAAAGTCTGTCTTTTAAAATTTGTTTTTTCATGTAGCAAAGTTTTTTTTTTTTTGTTCCGCTTTGTCAATGAATTCCTTTTATATATATGCGTTAGCTTGGCTGCATCATTAAGGAAACTATTGATATTTTATCTAAAGAGGAAAAAAAAGATATGTATCATATAACAACTCGTTAGTTTTGCGAAAGCAACTAGAATAAAAGGAAAATTGGGAGCTTACTCAACATTTCTTTGAAGTATCTAATGCTTATCCATGACACGTCAACAGATGATGTTTAACGCTTTAAAATTTTGATCGCGAGGAGATGAAATGAAAAAGATTTTTTTCAACTAATAACGAATATTCAAAGAAGGCTGTTACCGAATATTTTCGCGAACCGATTACCTTAATACAATTAAAACGTTGAAAATCAATTTCAAATACCGCTAACAAATCCAAGAATTTACACGACCGAAGCACGATATAACAAAATATATTTATTCGCGGGAAACTAAATCGGGATGTCAACAATCCCGACGTGCGCGCAATTTGTCTTTTAAACGAAATGTCAAACCGAATATGAGACAGGTTCGCGTTCGGCAAACCAACAACACTTCAGTGCTGTCTCCCGTAGCTCAGTCTGATGGGTGGGTTCGATTTGATTTTCCTTTCAAATCCGATCCGATTAAAAGGGAATATCAAATGATTATAATATAAAAATAATAATGAAAAGAGTTCCAGGGCGTACTAGTTCACTTCTAATATGGGCGCCAGGAAACCCTTTAAGATGGTGGTTTGCCTTAACCAAAAGCTGAAATATTAGCTAAAGAGGGAAGAAAAGCTATGATAGGGATGAAATAAAACAGTACGAAATTTCAGAAGGAAATTATAGAATTTATTGTATTTATAGGGTGTCTGGGAAACCGAGGCCGAAACCTGGATTAAAATCCAGAATCTTCTCAATACAAAAGAAAATGTAAATTCTCGAAATAAAGAAAAGTTAAGCCAGTTAAGCAAGTAAGGCAAGATAGCAAACACCAAACAGATTGGTGTGTCGTTTGAACACAAGAATGAATTACGAAAGGAAAGCTTCCGAAATAAAAAGTAATGAGATAGAATAGAGATAGAATCTCAGGAAAGAAAACGGTAGGACGACGAAGGTCTAGTGGATTTTAGTTTTTCCCCAAAAAAGGCGACTCTAAATTCGTTCGAAAAACCCTTGAAAAAGAAGGATTTTTCGATTCGTAAAGAAAAAGAAATACTTAGCACTTCTCGTATACCACTACTCCTGAACTCCTTGAGAAAATATCTTCTATGCACTTATCTCAATTTTTCCCTCAAAATTCCCAACTGGACTGGAGCCTCTCGGTCAGTACAGTGAGAAAAATACAGCCAAAAGAAAAATCTCTTGAAATCAATCGCAACAATTTTTTGCACGGTTTCTTCTATTCTTTCACTTTCACAGCCAAAAGTCAAGAGACCATCAAGATGGCGGGTTTTTCTCCTCCATCCGGCATCGGCCTTGCAGCCATCATCGTCAGACTATTTAGCGTGGTGTTGTTCGGTCTCACTTGTTCTGCAGCATTCCGCCATAAGGCTAAGATGTGCGAGTGAGATGTCACGAATCAACTTCCCGCGGTCCTTTGCGCTCAGGTGATACGATCACCAGTAGCCTAGTGGACGATTTCAACCCCTTAAGAAAAACTTACTCCGAAAAATTATTCAAAACACTCAAAGTCCCCCGCCCAAACCGGCCCAAACTAAAATACAGAGAAGATATTTTCACGGAGAACGAAGAACAAAAGATGATAAGATTAAAAGCTCGACAGATACTTTCCGTAGACCTTCGTCCAGAAAAGAAAAGAAAGAAATTGGGGATAAAACGGAAACACGTCCTTAAGTGATTCTTCCTTGATGCTGACGATACTCAATTTAATTTTGATTGAAATTTAATAGAAAATTGAGGTTGGTGTGAATATATTTAGTTCTCACATAGTTGGACATGGGTCTCAATCTTCATGCCATTCACCTTTTATCGACTTTCTTTCGTAGGCCAACTGTCGTACGAACTTTTGTGGACCTACCGTCACACAAGAAAAGTGTCTTCAATTATATCGTCTCCATACCTCGGCACCAAACAACCTGAAAGTGGCTTTTCGAAAATTCTAGAAGAACAGGTCTCCGGCTGATGGACGAGGTTTCAACTGAAATCTTCTACTACGTCCGAGTAACTCTGAGTAAAGATTATTAGCGGGAGAAGAACGGTAAGTAGAACTTGTTGAGGTAAGTCTTACACCACAATTTGAACATTAGAAATTTCCATTTCAATACATTCAAAAATTATCTTTTGTTTTTCACTCAATTCGTTCACTTCTCTTGGTCGTATTTTCCTTTTTTTTTTAATTTTCAGCGAAGGTTTGAAAATTTCTTTTCAATAACAATTTTCTGGCGCCCATTTTTTGTCTATTGTTAGTCCCTGTACTAACAATATTTATTATCACCCGCTCACTCACTTAATTCATCGACTAAAATAATACTTACCCATGTACCTCAATTATAAAAAAAACATTTCTACCGAACGCGCTTCCTGCTAAGTGGCCGAGAAAACAGCATAGCTGTTGCTAGACGTCCTTTTCTTCCAATCGAACTAAGTTCTGAAATCATCCTTATTTGTAGAGTGTAAAGCAGCTTCAACTAAAAAAAAAAATTAATAAAAGTCTCCTTTGGGAAGAAAAACTGCATAAGTTTTTTTTTAACTTTTTTTATTTTTCACTTTTTAAAAAATGAGTATATCAAAAATCAAAATTCTTTTTATGAGTTTAATAAAATTTTCAAAAATTAAAATTTTTCTAATGAATGAAAATTCTTTAATTTAACATTTCGTCAGAATCGTGTTAGCCATTAACGAGAAAGTGGTATTTAAAAATTATACTCCTACTTTGTGGAGTACCGTTCTAAGACTTTTTGCAAGAAATTGTTTACATCATAAGAAAGAACTTTACGAAATAATCCTTCACATTAAGATTTATCGACATCGCTAAAACCTTTTTTGAGTAAAATAAATGTTATTAAAAAGGTTGTATGGCAGGCACTCACAATCTATTTATAGTTGTGCTATCTTTTATTTGAAATAAAAGTTATTGTGATACAGTGCCTAGTTTTTACATTTTGTGAAAAATATAATTTGCTTCAACTCAAAATACGTAAAGTGCAATAACACTGTCATTGAAATTTTTTTTTTTTGTGATTTGGTTACATTTTAAGTTAAACCTTTTTAAAGCAATAAATTGCAGAAACTAAATAGACGATTGTCAAATAAGTGGTGAGCAATTTTTGTGCTTTTCTTTTTTCAAAAGTTATAGTAATTATTGTTAAAAATCGAAAACTATTCAACAATGTTTCTGCAAATTTTTCAGACATTCAAAAAGCATTTGATTTTGATGTACTATCTTCGGAGACAATAGGCGAAGGCTTTAATGCAATTGAAGGCCTATCAACTGGTCCTGCAAGTCAGACACCGCTGATTCTCCTGACATCCACACCGCATTCAAAGGAAAATGAACCAGATTGTTCTCAAACAAGAATGGAGGTAGCTCACCAAAAACAAATCCAACTTTGGCATCACAAAATCCTCAGCTTCAAGAGCTTGAGGAATCTTCTTCTAGACTTCTTCGCTCAGGCCAAAGAAGTCAATCTGAAAACTCTAAAGTAGTAGTAGCCTTAGCAAAAAAAACCTCAAAAGAGACTACAAATTCATGCTGTTAGTGAGCCAACTGGCGGTCCACCGGATTCTTCAATAGATTCCATTACGGATGAGAGGATTTCTGACCCTGTAGTTTGCTTATCTGACAATATTGAACGCGTACCCTTAGCTTCGACAGTGGTGAATGAAATAAACGCTTATGATTTTTATCTTTTTGCAAATTTTCCACAAACAACAACTGAGTCAATTATACAGTCATATATAATAAAACAATCGCCAAATTAAGACCCATCTTGTCTTTTTGCTACAACTCTAAAATTATTTCATTACCCTCTACATGCGTGGAAATGGTATGTTCAACAACTTTACTCAATGGTTTTCATCTATTTACTGTCTGCATCTACATTCCACCAAAAATGAGTTCTGAACTTTACGACCAATGCACAGTAAACATTAAATATATCGTTTCTGTGATGAAGCCCAACGATCGCTTAGTACGGGTCTATGAAATAACTCCAACGAAATAAGTCCCACTTTTAAAAACGAAATAAGTCCCACCAAAAATTGCTATTTTGAAAGTGGGAGTTATTTCGTTTTTAAAAGTGGGACTTATTTCGTCAATTGGTGGGACTTATTTCGTTACGCGTTTTTATTTTAAGTGGGACTTATTTCGTTTTGAGTGGGAATAAATTCGTTTTGTAAAGTGGGAGTTATTTCATACCCCTAAATTTATATTTTTTCTTATGCAAAAAGTTATGGTTGTCCCTTTTACGAAATGTCCAATATTTCGTAAAAGGGAAAACCATAATTTTTTGTCCTTATCGCTCATGGGTCTTCTTGCTTGTATACGATTTTTCTTTATTATTCCTCTGCTTTGATTATTCATATTATTCGACGTGTGTTTTTTTCGAAGAGCCAAATACTTCTTATTTGAAATCGCATTAAACAATGAAAAAGTGGGACTTATTTCGTTTATGAAAGTGGGACTTAATTCATTTAAGAAATATATTATTCAAGGGGGAGTTATTTCATTTTGAGTAGGAGTTATTTCATTTCAAGTAAATTTTTAAATCATTTCATTTTGGTAGGACTTATTTCGTTTTCAAAAGTGGGACTTATTTCGTGGGAGTTATTTCATTTTTTTAAGCAATTTTTGGTGGGACTTATTTCGTTTTTAAAAGTGGGACTTATTTCGTGGGAGTTATTTCATAGACCCCTTAGTACTTATTTGTGATTTTAATCTACCTGACATTGTATGGGAGGTACTTGATGAAGACGACAAATTTTTATCAGCAACATCGGTTACCTCTGATGAAAGTACTTCTTTCGTCGAATCAACGAGTTCTTTAGCCTTAAATCAAATAAATCCGTTTAAAAATGAAGTAGGCAACTTTCTCGACCTAGTGTTTACGGATGATGTTAACGGATTAACTGTGCAAAGGTCGTGCCCTTTATTGGATGATGTTAGGTTCCACCCATGCTTTGAAGTTTTTTTTGGAAATACCTAGCAATGCTTGTGCAAATCAATACACCCATGGATATGAATTTGACTTCAAAAAAACTGATTTTGTAAAACTGAATATGGAACTTTCTCAATTTCAATGGGATCTTGTTTTCCATGATATGGATGTCAACAAAGCAACAGATACTTTCTATGACATTTTACATAACTGCTTTTCGATAACAGTACCTGTTCGTCGCATCAAAATTGTTGATAACTGTGTTCCATGGCTCACACCTTTCCTTAAGAGGCTTAAAAATAAAAAAAATAGACTACACAACAAGCTAAAACTCAAGTTTACTGTTCCCATTGCTCAGGAGTTTAGCAGATTAAGAAGGGAGTTCCAAATGCAATCTGCGGCTGCATATAGAAACTATATTAGTTCAATAAAAAATGATTTGCTGCAGAATCCTTCTTCTTTTTGGAAATTTGTCAAAAATAAAAAAAAAAGTTTCGGAATTTCCATCTTACATGAATTTGGATCAAAAGTCTTCAAATAATAGTGTAGAAATCTGTGATATGTTTGCAGAAATGTTAAAAAGTACATATTTATAAATGTGATAATGGTTTGACTGCACAGCATGAAATTAGTTCTGGCATCAACATAATAAACGATTTACCATGTATTGAGGAAAGTGGTGTTCTAAAGGCTATTGGGAACCTAATCAGCTCATTTTCATCTGGACCGGATAATGTCCCGTCCTGCATATTAATAAACTGCTGTCAGTACATGGTTCCTGCTTTATGTTATTTATTTAACTTATCCCTATCATCTTCTGTTTTCCCACGAGCGTGGTCTCGTCTTCATTTATTGCACCATTGTTCAAATCAGGAAGCCGATGCAACATGCGTGACTATAGAGGAATTGCAAAAATCAGCGTTATTCCTAAGATGATGGAATCCATAATAATCGAAGAGTTGATTCACGGAACAAAATCGCACATATCCGATCGACAACATGGATTCGCCAAGGGCAAGTCTACCGTTACAAATCTTTTGGAAATTTCATCTTGCATCACAAATGGATTTATGGATGGACTTCAAACGGATGTGGTATACACTGATTTTTCGAAAGCTTTTGACCAACTTAATCACCAGCTGCTAGTTAATTCAAATTTCGGTTGGTCTCCAAAACTTGTTCAGTGGATTGAAAGTTACTTATCATCTCGCACTCAATATGTTAAGTTCAAATCTCAAGTTTCCTGCGCAATAGAAGTTAAATCCGGGGTTGCACAAGGAAGATATACATCTATATGCTGAAGATGCGAAAATCTCGTTTTCATACAAAAATAATGCTGATCACATTCAACTGCAATCTGATATCGATCATTTACTTCAATGGTGCAATAACAACAGTCTCACACTGAACTCTAAGAAATGCAAAGTAATGACATTTGCTAGAATAAAGAATACTTTCAAAAATGATTACTTTTTAAGTAACTCGAAGCTGGAAAGACTTAATTATTTTGTTAATTTGGGAGTTATATTTGATCCGAAATTTGACTTCAGAATGCATAACGATTCCATAACTGCAAAAGCTTCTATACGTCTGGGAATGATTAAACTTTGGTCTAAGGAGTTCAGTGACCCATATGTCACAAAAAGCTTATTCATTGGGCTGGTTCGTTCGGTCTTGGAATATGGATGCTAAGTGTGGTGCCCGTATTATGCTTGTCACATTGCTCGAATTGAATCCGTTCAAAAACAATTTCTTATATTTGCTCTGCGTCATCTTAACTGGGATAACCGTCTTCGTCTTCCTCCATATCGCTCGAGACTAATATGCTGATTGGTTTTAATACACGTGAGGACAGGAGGTCATCACTTAACGCCACCTTTATATTCAAGCTTTTGAAGGGTGAAATAAGTTCACCTCATCTGCTTTCATTACTAAAAATAAATGTGCCACTTCGGCAAAGTCGAAATTTTAAGATTTTGCGAACAAATTGCTCAGACAAACAGACAGACAAACAGGATTGCAAGACCCACTTTTTTCGTATTCTCTAAATCGTAATGTCATATCCAATTGTTATCTAAATTCTTTTTTCTGCACGATTGCAAAAATACTGACACTATAAATCAATAATCGCAAATAAAAAGTCCACAAGTCGATAAAAACATCACTTTTTGCTTATCCTTGCACATTCTTAACATATTCACAGCTAGGCAAATATTTTTCAGTTTTTGTAGTGCTTCCCCTTTCTATTGGTATTTCAAGTTTTAAGTCAATTTGAATCTGTGTTGCACACGGAAAGACATCAAATTGATATCCTTAAGGGATACCTTTGAAATACGGGTCCCTAAACTGTCAGTACTTATCTGTCAAAGTTTATTAAGTCGAAAGCTGTAGAAAAGCATTAAAATTTCAAGTTTCATGACGAAATCAAAAATTTTATAAATAGAATCCCAGACATGTGTATCCGAATCAATGGTCTATTGCATCCGGCAAGAAAGGAGACTTAGTCATTTATAAAATATTTCCATTCGATTAATCACTGGATTGCCGAACGTTACCTGCTCATGTGAACTATTTTCAGCATAATAATCAATCAATGACTCATGAATATCCTAAGCAATTATTTATCCGCATAGCATAGCTACTGTCGACGCATATATTTCGTTTTTGAAGAGGAACTCAAATATATTCAATAATTTCAAATAAAAATCAAAGAAGTGCAATATAAATACACACGATACGACAGAGAACTTGTAGACAACTTTCTTAAAGGAACACATGGTATGAGGAACCTTAGATACAGGCCTTTGGGACAGTGATGGGGCACTGAATGCTGAAAAATGGCAGATAGTTTCGTTAATTTGGAGATATCCAGTTGTTTAAACTGCGATATCTAGTAAACCATGGTAACCATCACTAATTCTTGTAGCGTCGTCCAACCTCAAGTGACTCGCAAACTTATGTTGATTGATGAAAAACTAAGTAATCGATTTGATCAGGTGAGCAAGAAATAAAGTGCTTTTTATTTTATTATTTAATGTTTTTTTTTTTCAAACGAGGAATAAAATTTATGGGAATTTAATTAGGACTGACTATTTCTTAACGTTTCTTCGCAATACATAATAATTTGCTTACAAGAAAATACATAATTTGAAGAAGCCTCCTTAAATAGGGTTGGTAAGGTCCATTCGGTAAAGTTCAATCCCTTGTATCAAAAACATAGAAATTTCACTTAAGCCTTTCTTCATCTGAACACTTTAACTGAGCTGCCTTCAAACACATCACCAAGGCCGTTCGCACCTGCAGTTTTGATTGATTTAAGTTTGCATATGGCAAGTTAAGCTTCTTTTATGCCAGGAGAACAAGATTCTTGATCATAGTCCAAGTTGGTGGCATTTGTGTCTACATCTACATCGTCGTTAAAACACTCCACCACAGAAGTGATCTTTCCAAATTGGTCCTTATAGTCTTGAGCTATAGGTTTGCCACTCTGGCATAATCTTTTCCCCTTTTAGTTACATTTTTGAATCTATTCCTATCATGTCATCCTTCAGTTCACTTAAACGACCGCAACTCATGCTGCTTCTTTTTCTTTTTGAGAATTCCGTGTTCTTCCTTGCCTTTCTGCTTGTAAATCTCGTTTTACTGGTCGAAAGTAGGCCTTGATCTATTTCGCATCAACATTTGTCATGCCATTTGCCATCACCTATCAATTTTAACGCTCTATTTTGTACCCTATCAAGTAGACGCAAAGATGTTTGAGGAGCGGCTGACCAGATATGGGAGTTATACTCCAGTTTTGGGCGGATGAAGGCCTCATAAATTGTAGCCAGATATCAGAAGGGGTGAACAACTTCCTGCATCATCTCAAGAAACCCAAGCATTTAGCAGCATTTTTGGCAACTTCAAATATGTGGTCATTGCAACGAAGATCATCGTCTACACACATACCAAGTACTGACAGCTTTCCGGTTTCTTGGATGCAGGCACCATTCACGGATAATGGTAATGGGGGAATGTTAAGCTTCAACGACAAGAGACAGCATTGAGTTTTTGAAGCATTGAATTCTACTCGGTTCATAAGACCCCTTGCAACAATGCTGTCAAGGTCAGAATTCAATGAGCTTATCATACGCAACCGTTCCAGTTCCACATCCGAAGGGCAGGGACGTGAATTTGGGAACGAATATGAAAAGCTAAGGGTCGAGTCGTCAGCAAAACAGTTAAGCGGATTAGAAGTTTCAGACAAGAGATCATTTATGAAAATGAGGAAGAGAGTCGGAGACAAAACGGAGCCCTGGGGAACACCAGCATTTATGAAATGGGTATCAGACTTGAAGCCATCCAACACAACTTGTATTGAACAGTCCGAAAGGTAGTTTCTAATCCAACGAAGAAGAGACTCATCGATACCACAAGCACGTATTTTCGATAAAAGAGCTTGATGCCCGACTCTATCAAATGCCTTAGAACTATCAAGCGCAATAATCTTATTTTCTCCAAAGCAATGTAAAGATTAGTTCCACTTTTCGGTGAGATATGCCATCAAATCACCAGTGGACCGTTTGCTACGAAAGCCGTACTGACAGTCATTAAAAAGCTTTCGTTCTTGAAGATATTTCATAAGTTGACCGTTTATCAACGTTTCCAATGACCTTGGACATTGGTGCAATTGGACGGTAATTGAACGGAGAGAAAGACTCGCCTTTTTTATAGGAACTGGCTGGGCGAAAGCAGTTTTCAATATGCTCGTTAAAAGCCCAGCAGAATAGGAAAGATGGAAAAGTTTAAGCAGTGGTATCGCCAGTGTAGAAGAACAACTCTTTAAAATAACGGCGGGGAAAACCAAAGACAAGCAAAATCGAATTGAAACTTGTTTGGAACTTCCTGACATGTCTATCTCAGTTAAAAATGAATGAATCAATAGGGTGGTGCAACAGAGCGGGGAGCCCCAGGGTCTAGCTCATCTCTCACAAAGGTATAAAAGAGGAAGTGTAGGGACCTACAATTTTCTACCGGTTCCGAACGGCTATCGAGAAAGCACTTTTCATGACAGTGAATTTTCTAACGGAGGACTTGCCAATTCCTCGCGAAAGGCGATACCCGTTGAAAACATTTTTGCCTCTGTTGGGATTCCAACCACAAACTTCAGGGTTAAAAGGCAGAGATGCTAACCATCACGCCACGGGTACCACAATCTCAAGTAACCACCCACAATAAAATCACTCTTTCTTGGGTGCCTGGACATAGAGGTGTACAAGTACAGAATAACGAAGAGACTGACTGCTTTTCTAGAACTGGCACTCAAACCCAATTCAAAAGCTCGAAACCCTACGCGGTCTCCCAATCAGTAGTATTAAATTGAACTGGTTACCTGGGAACAGCAGAACATGATCCAAACCTGGAAGACCTCTACTGGCCACTGGCAATCAAAGCTATTTTTCGATTTATCTCAAAGACGTTTAAAAGAAATTCTTGACATGAGCAAACGTTACACAAAATAACTTAAGGACACTTCTTCACCGGTTACTGCTCTCTCAAATGTCGCTTTAAAAAAATGGGCATCAGCCAAGATGACACCTGTTTTCCTGACAGCCATTTTAACCTAACCTAACCTAAGATGACACCTGCCATCTCTGCCTTGAAGAATTAAAAACACTTGATCACATTTTATGTGATTGCTCTGCCAAATCTTATGTCGTTTTCCAAAAACCAAATCGGGAGTGAATTGGAGAGTTGAAGTTTCAGCTTTGACATTTCTAGTATAGCTTATCTGTCAAAAAATCACTCCAACTCTCCAAATCACTCCCGATTTCATTTGGGAGTGATATTTTGGAAAACGACATTAACGTTTCCAAAAAGGATGCGCGTGTACTCTAGACATCTGAAACACTTCTTCTTCGAATATTCTAAGGTTCTTATGCGACATCAGCTTCAACAACTTTATACTTTACGTGTTCAAACCTAAGGCAACAGCCCAAAATATCTTTCAGGTAAACGTGATAGTAAAGGTGATCTTCCATTCTAGTTAAAAAAAAGTCATTCTCAATTGATACAAACATTTCCACCAAACGAACCCTCAGCTTGAGCGGTTATCACATATTTGTTGCCGGACGCGCTGTTCTTCCATTGATCAAACATACCCACCATTGAACATCATTCTATCGAAATTTTCCTACCGCTGCACATCTGCTGCGCAACCTGCTTTTTATTGGAATCGTTTACCTCCTGTTTCTTTTTGATAGTACGCGGTTTCTAGTGGCGCAATCATCGTTATTAGCTCAGTGATAAAATAGTGATAAGTAATAGTAGATGTCGCTGTTTTTCATCGCTGATTCAATCGCACTTTCTGGATTATGTCTGCTTTTACAACAGTCTGACGCGTCTGCTAATTCTTCGGTTGTACGAAATCCGTTAAGGGATCTAATAATGTTCCATGTGCAGATCCGTCTTTGTCTTTGTCCTTTTTTCGTTTGCTTGGGTCTTCAACGTTAAAATCATAATTGTTATCCTAGGCTGTTAGTCTTTTTAGAACCGTGTAGTTTTTAAGTGGTTTGATAGTTTACCCCACGCACAAATCCTAACCTGGAGTGTCAAGTCCTTTGGTACCCCCCTAACCTAACCTAGGTGGAAGTGGCTGTCAGCCAATGAGTAATGCCTACGTACATTGCTTGACACACTTAGGCCGCAAGGGCCCATTGTGATGTCACAGAAATCAGCAAGTTAACCTACTGATTTCAGAAACCCGATGTAAGATTAACGAGTTGATCACCCATTTATCTTCCATTACGGGACTAGCCGGTTAATCACCTGCTAGTCGAACCACGTGGAACTTTTAATGTATTTTGAAAGACTTTTAGGGTCTATGTAAGCTAGGTCGCTAGTATCATCGAAGAAGAATTCACCGAGATGAGTTTTCCTCCTATGAAGTAGTGCAGGACATGAGCAAAGAAGGTGTTGAACGGTTTCTTCCTCTTCTTCGTCCATGCAGCTTTTGCAGAAATCATTGGAAAACATACCAGTCTTCTGGCGTGTCTTCCTAATAGACAGTGTCCTGTAAGAACACCTATGGTAGAACATAGATACAAGCGGTTCAGGGCCAACAAACTCTTCGAGCGTTTTGAGTCTACACACGTCCAAACTTTTTTGGTTGCAAGGCAGTTGTTACTCTCAGTCCATCTAGTGTTTGTTATCCTTGAAGCGTCTTGTCTAAGCAGGAGTTTACATGTAGCGATAGGTGCACCTATGTTGTTCCATTGTGAGCGTAGGGAAGTGGTCGTGCCCTTTTTGGCTAGTTCGTCTGCCATACAGTTGCCTGGTATGTCCCTGTGCCCCGGTACCCATGAAAGGTGAATGTTAAACTGATTTGACATCTCCCTCAGAGACATCTGACAATTTTGGACCGTGATGGATTTTGTAGAGACAGAGGCAAGAGATTTAAGGGCAGCTTGGCTGTCTGAGAAGATCCGAATATCCGTGGAGGATATGACGTTTTCTTTGAGAAAAGACAGCACCTCCTTTATCGCCAGAATTGCCGCTTGGAACACACTACAATCATCGGGTAGACAGAGGAAAAGACTGAGATTCAGTTTTTCTGAGTAGATTCCACTTCCCACACCTTCGCTGGTTTTTGAACCATCGGTGTAGAAGTGTATTGCTTCATTTTCCAAAAGAGCGCCATTTTCCCAAGCTTCTCTTGAAGGTATGGTTACTTGGAAATTATTGTCAAACACCAACTTGGGAGTGGTGTAGTCGGATCGATTCGGTAAGAATCTAAAGTTATCTAGAACGGTGGTGTGGCCGATTTGATTATTGGTCCACTGAAGATATCTAGTGGTGTGAGATCTAGTAGTACATTGAGGGCGTCCGATGGATTTGTCCTCAGTGCGCCACTAATACACAGACTAGCAGTTCTTTGAACTTTGGTCAGCTTGCTGTAGTTGATCATCTTGTCTAGTGCGGTCTTATTACCGAGGTAAACAGCAAATGGGTGATTTGGGGGGAGAAACCCCATTTCCCGCCAATGGATTTTTTACAGGAGAAGAGTGCCACGTTGTCTTTATTTACTCTTTCCTCAATATTAGTTTTCAAGGTCAGTTGTTTGTCAAGCATGAAACCTACATATTTAGCCTGATTTGACAATGTGAGAGTTACCCCTTTAATAGTTGGGGGTCTGAAGTCCGGAATTTTGTATTTCCTCGTAAAGAGAACTTATTCCATTTTGTGGGGATTGATATTCAGACCACAATCTACAGCCCAATTGTTAAGCTTGTTATGTGCTGTTTGTAGCAGCTCAGCTAGAGTTTTTGGTTGCTTGCCGTAAACGGCAATTGCTACATCATCGGCAAAGGCTATGGCTTTTAAACCATCGTGCTCTAGGTTGATTAGCAATTTAGTTAATCACCTGGTTCCACAGTAGGTAGAGGAGATAGATCTCTTCCCTGCGGGGTTCTTCTATATCGGCCATTCTGCTTGTTTTGGACGTTACAAGCCGGATAACCCAGCGTCAGAACCTCCATGCAGGGATTTGACAGCAATGAGCTCATCCGCCAATACTTCTTCTTCAATGCCCTTTCCTTGTATTGAAAGACCCTTTAAGGGGTTTCTGCTTTTTGATTACTGAGGTCTACCATTAGTTAATTCATCCGCTGTCTCATTTTCAGTGAGCTTTGGTAGACCACGATACTTGGGCAGTTAGCCATTACCCGCAGAACATTATAAAGTTTTTCTGTTTCTTTTTTCGTCCATTTGTCAACCTAGCCCTTATTGGTTGGCAGGTCACCTCCGATTGACTACAACAGCATCCAGTGGCTACCACTAGGAGGTATAGTAAAGCCTAAAAGACGTGTACTATAAGTTGCAATACCTAGGCGCCGGCCGCAATGTTGACCTGGCGATGATGTTGACAACAATCAGAGCCTTGGCGAATAGCACAAGCCCAGCCGCCATGAATTAAGTCAACTGCTCATAAGTTTACTTAGTCGAATCTTAACTAATCAATGCGATGGCGACCTCTTGAACGCAGTTACAAAGTTACATGTGTTGAGATCACTAGGCGGGAAAAGTGTAAATTTCTCCGTCAAATACGATTTACTTAATTCTTCTTTTGTGGCTTATAGGCGTTGGATGAGTCTCCATCAATGGCTCAATAAAACTGAAAAACGCACCTAATACAAGTGCCAAATTCTTTGTCAGTCAATCCACTTTGCCGTTCCAACTCCAAATAAGTTTGAAAAAACTTAGGTATAATTTGCTTTTATTCAAAGTTAAGCTACGCAGGTATTAGGGGAAACTGTCCTGTAGAAGTTCCGTTCTTAAAGGAGTTCCTCGGAAACCACATAAATTTATAAGTCTTTGAATGTCTGTTTCTTTTCAAGTGGTGCTTGGTGTACTAAGTCCGTTTCGTCAAGAACGCTTTGCCCCGTTTCTCATGACGCTTATTTTTTTAATCCTTATTTAACTTTTCTTTGACAAAAAATTGCGGAAAAGAGGATTAACCAAACATTGTTCTGTCAACGAAACTTTCATAAACCCACTGCGCCATTAATTAGAGCAGAAGCTAAGTTGTATTGTTGTTTTCATAATCATGGCATCTAAAAAAGGTAAGACAAAAGAAGCCAAAACCACTTGTTTTTCATTAACAGCTGACAGCATAGTAAACGCTTTCTAACAACTTGTATCATTAGTGTCCTTGACAATAAAGATATGTTCTCCATTTGTGTGCTTATGTTCAACAGTTTTTCCTTATTTATTCAGAATCAGCCTCTTACCCACACCAGCCACCACTGTTGCTGACAATGGTTGTTGGTTATACATATATTTCGTTTGGAAGTTCTTTTGCTCTTATCTATGCGGTGCTCTCCGGCGGCGGTCGTCGCGCTCGCTGTCTTCTTTTCAATTTATCTCATTCTCATTCATATCCGCGGGAATTTCATTTTCATAAAATCAGACAAAAAGCAAAATAAAAAAACCATAAAAATCAAAAAACAAACAAAGCAAGGACTGAGGAAAGAAAAAAAAATGAAGAATTCAAAAGCATCCCTCAGGCAAGCACCACTCATTTAAATCCTTATGCTTGCTACTCCTGCTTGAGTTGTTTTGGGTTCTATACACTGGCTGTTGCATGGTGGTAGGATGGGTGTGTTTTTTCCACTTCAAAGTGTTTTTCTTTATTTCCCATATTGAAACTGCGGATGATGTAAATGAATAGTTGGTAAGCAAGGTGGTAAACGTGGCATCCAGCTCTGCGAAACTTTGACCTAAATATGCGTCCGAGCTTAATGTGAGATGGGTTTGGGTGTGGGATGGACTATGGGGTCAAGCAATTGTGTGTTTTTAAATAAATATGATAACATCGTCCTAACGTTGCACTAAAAATAATTGATTCTGAAAAAAATCGTCCTTTGAAGCTAAACAGCGTTAATTGCAGCGAGGGACAAGCATTAGCTACATGTCCGTCTAGAAGGCTGGGAATATAGATCAAAGTGTTTTTTTTTTTTTTATTAAATATGCATGAAGGTTCGCATTTTGAATAGGTAATAAATGCCTGGGACTCCTAGCCTGCGATTCACGCTGTGAGTGTTATTTTCATTGCTAGGTGCTGTCACTGTGTGAAAGTGAACTTCAAAGAGTCCCTTAGGCTTGTCTTAGTTATATCTTCAAGCAAAAAAGGGCATGAGGTGTGGTAGGACACCTGCTAGTTCCTTTCTAATAAAACTCCGACAGCGGAAAATATTTCTTCAATTGTGTTTTTGGGTGAAAACTTCTTTACTCGTGATGAGGGTAAAATATCATTTTTAACATTATGTTTATTGAACGATATACAGGGTGATTTG
The DNA here is from genome assembly GCA_914767635.1 of Melanostoma mellinum. Classification (NCBI taxonomy): domain Eukaryota; kingdom Metazoa; phylum Arthropoda; class Insecta; order Diptera; family Syrphidae; genus Melanostoma; species Melanostoma mellinum. Next base: position 79,687,513 of record OU612059.1, on the reverse strand, counting down.
CTTGAGGTGTGACAAAAAGATAGTGTGTGTAGGTTGGACCTAGACAAGCAAAAATTCGTATGGGACGTAGGGACCTTTTCTTTTAGTTTTTACGTTATTGGATAATTAGGTGAACTTACGAATGAAAGGATTAATTTTATCTTTTTCTTTTTTTTATTATTAGTTTTCAAAACATACAATAAAGTGACAAAGTACTCAATTAACCACATTTCACACATTTTTCATTGAGAACACCTGCGTGAGAGCATTGGGTTGAGATTGACTTGCCAACTTGTTTTTGTTATGGTGGGGATTTTAATTTATGAAAGAAAGGATTAACTTTCTATTTTTTTACTATCAGTCTTTGTTGGGATTTGTGGATTAACCATATTTCACCCTTTTTTCAATGAAAAGACCTGCGTGAGAGCATTGAATTGACATTGCCCTGCCAGCTTGTTTTTATTGCGGTGGGGTCGGTTTGGGGAACGAGGTCTACCTGTTGAGTTCAAGAACAAAACCTCGCGTAATTTTGTACACTAAAATAAAAATATGTCTTACCTATGGACATATAAAATGCAAGAATGTATTGTTGAACAAATAAATTCTAATTTGAATGTCAAGTCGTCAACATATCACGATGTCAAATTACTCTCGGGCAGAATTGACTGATATGCATTACTGCTACGGTATGGCTCATGGTCGAGGTCGAGAAGCACAAAGACTCTACGCTGAATTGTATCCTAATAGGAGGCATCCCAGTCATACGAAATTTTCAAGAATTCATCAACGTCTTCGAGAACGTAGAGTACTGGAGCAACGAGGGCGAGACAGAGCATCTTCCGCAGACGTGCACACAGAGGAAAGAATTTTGGGATTGGTCCGACGAAATCCCTCCATTAGCACAAAGAGGATAGCTACTATGCTTCGTTTGCCCCAAACTAGAGAATGGGAGGTTATTCATACCGACAAGTTGCACCCGTACCACACTGCACCAGTTCAGGAGCTAACTGCCGACGACAAAATATTAAGAGCTGCGTTTTGACGAAGATATGAATCTGACGTCTGACCACAATTACTTTCGAAGGATATTCTGGACGGATGAAGCTCAATTTACCAGAGACGGAGTAACAAATTTCCACAATTTACATCACTGGAGTAGCAGCAATCCGCATAACAAGAAACAAACCAAATCTCAACACCGCTTTAGCTGTAATGTTTGGCTTGGTATTGTTGGACAAACAGTTTTAGGACCCAGGTTCCTGAGTTCAGTTATAAATGGAGAATCCTATCTGCAGTTACTACGAGATCTTCTGCCCGATTTGATTGGCCATAGCAGACAATTTAATAGACCAGCAAGATGGAGCTCCAGCACACTACAGCTGCATTGTAAGGAACTGGCTTGATGACCATTTTAGTGACCGTTGGATTGGAAGAAGAGGTCCCACAGAATGGACACCTAGATCACCAGATTAAACTCCGTTAGATTTTTATGATTGGGGATTCATGAAGGGCTATGTTTACAAAAAAGGAAATAGAATCTTTGGCTGAACTGAAACAACGGATTGAGACGGCTGCAGTCAAATTACAGGAAAACTTATCAGGTAAAAATTTATGTGCAGAAATAATAAGGCGCTATAGTTTTTGCCTTCTTCAAAATGGGGATCATATCGAAAATTTTTTATAAGAAGCTTTAGATAAAAATATTATAATAAATAATATTTTAGTACTTTTATCTGAATATGCAAGCATTTCCATTTGAATTGATTTCAAGATTAAGGCTTTCTTATTTTGCAATTCCATTTTTCTTCGACTGGCTAGGTAGCGCGTGATGTTGCATAATTAAAAAAACAATCACAAGCTAATTATAACCCTAAGTTCTCACGCAGGTGTTCTCAATAAAAAAAGTATAAAGAAAACTCATCCCTTATTTCGTAAATTCACTTAAGAATCCAATAACGAAAAAAACTTTAAAAAAAAAAGAAAAAAGTTGTTTTTGTAATTTTTGGTTTTCTCAAAAGCTACAGGTTATTTTGACATCCGGTTTTTTGTGTTTGATAAAAAGTAAATAAGAGTAAAATAAGCCAGAAAAATACTACTTATTAACGTAAAATTTTGGAAAAAAAAATTGTTTGAAAAAAAATATGTTTTTTTTTTTAATTTTGACTTTAAAAATTAATATTTCAAAAACTATTCATTTGAACAACTCATTTCAAAATTATGGCATAGGCTTTTGGCTTTTCAAAATGCTATAACACGAATCTGTAGGTGTTACCGTTATTTTTAAGTAATTTTTTTTCCGTTTTAAGTAATTTTTTCTTAAATTGCCCCTCCCGCCTAAAAAAGGGGGAAAATTCCCATACGAATTTTTGCTTGTCTAGGTCCAACCTACACACCCTATATTTTTGTCACACCTTATGCAAGTCACCCTGTATATATACAATTGATACTTTTATTAGGTTATTCTAAAATTAAGGAAATGATTATAATGTAGGAATGTTGGCACATAGGGGGCCTAACCAAATACATTGTCGAGAACAAAAACAATAACTTAATATTATATAGCTGAAAAGAGAGAAAGTCGGCTGACTTGATTTATCTCGGGATGTTCCGTCCCGGTTGTCGCTGGTGTCCCTCTTTATGAGGAGGTTGTGGGGTGGCATCAGCCACGGAAGTATGCTGACAGGGTCAGCGTAGAAGTTTGTGGCTTCGTCGTTGGTTGGTATAACTTCTTCGTGCAAAGTGTTCATCACGCTTAGGTATCTCGACTCAGGGTGTCGGTCCTCAGTGGTCATCCTACTCACCAGGGGATTGGGGTGGTTGCTGATATTTGCAGCCGTTTTCAATACAGTCGATAAGACGTATTGGTCCAAGGGCGTCATCTTGGAGGTCTCGTACACAAGCTGGTTGCTGTATAGTGTCTTTGGCGCTGGTGGTTGAAAGTGAGGCTGGTGCAGAGTCTCAGAATCTTGCATTCGAAAATTAGGAAATCCGTCATCGCGGTCTTCGAAATGGTGAACCAAACTGGGCTTCTGTAGTTGATGACGGTCCTCAGCAGCTGCTTGTACATCAGTAGTTTTGTTGGCTGACTTAGTCCTGTCCTTCTCCTCAGCAAAGGGTACAGTCGGTGGAAAGCGAAGTTGGCCTTCTTCAGTACGGCTTTTGAGTGCGGGTTGAATCTTAGCACCTCATTGAAATTGATGCCTAGATAATTCGCGTTTTTTTTGGGCAGCCAGTCTGGTTCCATCAAATAAAGAAATGGATGTGGCTCTGCAGTTACCAGGAGAACAACGGCCCCTTCCTCCGGTCCTTCTGAAGCAGACGAGCTCTAACTTAGCTGCGTTGATCCGGATACCCCACTTACTATAGTAGGAATATAGTTTGTGGATGTGAGTTTTCAGTCTCTCGGGGCAGCTATGATTGGTGATATAGATATGCTATATGTCAGAGAGTCATCGGCGTAAAGCAGGTTTTCGCAGTCCCTTGGGGTAGGTTGGTCCGACATCATGATGTTGAGGGTAAAATATCAAAAGTATCACAAATGTAATGAAAAAGAAGGATTTAAACATTCTAATCAGAACATATATGTAATGTATAGAAGAATGCTGCAGGAGTCCAGCAAAAGTCATACATTCACCACGGCCACACTCTCCAAAAAGGTTGATGGAAATTTCACCCTTGAATATTTTTTTTTGATTAATAGTAATAAATCGTAGCTCTCCAAAACGCGTGATTCCGTTTCTGTAAATTTTAAGATTCTCACGGTCTATTTTTCCTTACGACTAGGCTAACAGGTTAGCTTATTAAATCTCTTATTTTGTCAAAAACGCTTTTGAATGGTTTTGTGAACAATTTTGGAAAACGGGATGACGTTGTAACGAAGTTACAAATACACACCCTACCGCCAGCCAATATGCATACCATGGTTTTCATATGATATTTTTCATTCACGCCATAGAGCTCACACTCACTAATTGCAGATAACTTTATAAGGCACCCTGAAAAATACGAGAAGACAGAAGCCAGCCCGTGTTGAAAAGTACCAATCTCGAGTACAGGCTACTTCCACTAGAGGAAAACCAGGGGTACGTAGTGTGTCCAGAGATTCCCAATTTTAAGTAAGGTCTCCTTGGAGTTCCTAGCACAAATCCCCCCACTATCCTCTTAAGGACTTTTGGGTTTTATTTTGCCGGCTATAAGCCGTTGATGCCAGGTTTACTGTTGATGCCAGGTTTCCTGTTGATGCCAGTATTTTTATTGTTGATGCCTGGTTTCCTGTTGATGCCAGCGTTTGCTGTTGATGCCAGGTTTCCTGTTGATGCCAGCGTTTTCTGTTGATGCCAGTATTTTTACTGTTGATCCCAGGATTTTTCCTGTTGATGCCAGCGATTAAAGACCCGTACTTGATGACCGTGTTGCCAGCATAGGAGTAAGGATCTACCAGCGTTGGAACCACCACCAGAATTAGTGATAAGAATTAATGAACATTATATTAGATTAGCTTTAAGACCAATAAAAGGATTGGACCTTCTTCATAACCGAAGTTTTACGTGTTTTCTTTGGTCGACCCTGGACCCGACGAGCATACCCCAGCTCTAGAGAAAAAAGCACATCACAACGTGGTCATAGTTCTCTATCTACGGGCCAATGGAAACCTGGTTTTGATTATTTTGGAGACCTTATTGCAGACCTTAAATAGTTCGCTGATTGAGCATTCAGAAGCCTAGAAAAGGGTTTTCGATCAGGGCCCGAAAGAGTCTTTTTTACCGTCGCGTCGTCGTTCAACAGTTCAACGATAGGGTCGGAGTTGCGAAGGCGGATAAGGAGATCATGGATGGAATGCAAAATAATATGAAGCAGCAGGTGTAAGAGGTTTAAACTAAACAAAAAACTCAAATTAAATTTATTTGCATTTTGCATCAAACAACGTCAACAATGGGTGACCAGGTAGGTATAGCATTGATTGGAGAGCTCATATTGTGAGAGATACAACACAAGGTAAGGGTAAGATGTTAGTAACTTTCGACGTCTATTTACTCGCAGAAAATTTTCACGTTTGTCGCAAAATATAGAAGTTCGTTAATAATCTCGAAACAGTGTTCGAGAACCCAGGCTTGTAACACTCACCACCTCTACGTCGAAGTGCCGGTGTGGAGCTGGTCGCTAAAGAAAGAGAAGAGAAGGACCATTGTCTTCCCGACATTGTGGAGTTTCACCCAAGAAGAAAAAAGGACGCTCGCAGTTAAACTTGTTGGAACTGGCAAGTTTGTAACGAAGCGTTACATTTTTTCATCTCAATCGTCTGAACTTCACTTGCCGCAGTTCAATTTGACCAAACCAGGCAGCCGCACCTACTCCCATTCGCCCCTATAATATACTAAACGAAAACTGTCAACAGATCTTCGTGAGCCGAAGGCGCCCGAAGCCGGAACACTTTGTCATTCGCTAATTCTTGCAACCGACCACTGACCACACACCGAAGCAACGGTCAGTATTAAATTTTACTCAGACAAATATGCGCCAAGATGATAACTTTGTGTATTGCTTCGCATGGACTGCTGGGCATATTGAAGGTTGTATGGTTGAAATTATTTTCTTGTGTTGCTCCTATGCCAAGTGCATGGTAGAGGGGCAGATTATTTAAAATATGTGGTCGCTTGTTTATTTTCAGAGACCGATGACGATGACTTTTATTTCTCTGATAGAAGTCACATGCACTTCTTTTGAATTGGTCTATGAGACGAGGTTAGAAAATCGTTGCAAATCATGAACCAGCTGGGCCAGATAAAATTTCAAAATTTGTTTTCAAGATACTTTTTCAGACAGTGATCTTTCTGCCCATTGTGATGAACAACTGCCTTAACAGCTGCCACTTTCCCGAGCGATGGAAGAAGGCGAAGATCGTGGGCATTCCCAAAAAGGGAAACCCAAACTTTGTTTCTGGTTACAGGCCCATATCCCTACTTAACAACGTCAGCAAAATTCTGGAGGATCTGGTTCTCTCAAGGCATTCTGCAACGACAACAGCATCATCCAGAATATACAGTTTGGATTCCGAGAGAAGCACTCTACTATTCATCCGCTCCTGAAGCTCCAAAGGGACGTTATAAGGCAACTCAACAACCACCAAACAACAGTTGGATGTTTCTTTGACGCTGAAAAGGCATTTGATAATGTCTGGATAAATGGACATATCCATAAACTAACCATTTTACGCTTTCCAGGTTCATAAATAAAAATTTTGTTTAATTTTCTTCATTCCAGATCTTTCTACGTGCAAGTAGACAACACCGTGTCTTCAACCAGATTCATCCGAGCAGGGGTTGCTCAAGGATCGAAGCTAGGCCCTTGCCTGCATAGCATCTTCACCTCGGACCAACCTCAACCAGAAAACACCACCAACCTTCTCTTTGCGGATGACTCATTGACTTACGCGCACTCACTATCATCTGTGATCGCTGCTCGTAGAGTTGAAGACTACATAAAGAATCTCTTCGAGTACTACAAACTATAGGGAATCAGAATTAATTGAGCGAAATCCGAGCTAATTTTCATGAGAAGACCAACACAAGACAGAGACGTTTGAGATCAGCCGCAAACTGCCACAACATCTGCGGAAACCTTCCCAACGGTACACAACTCAGGCCGAAAAAGCAGGTCAAGTATCAAAAAATCTAACTTTGATGCTTGGCTACGATCCGGTACGCAGGAAAAACGTCAGCAATAAAAAACTCTATGAAGAAGCAAGGGTCATCCCCATAGACAAATACTTGGTGCGATCTCGAAGAAAAACCTGGCCAAACATCCGAACCTCTTAGTAAGAAGGATAATAGAAGAAGACCGACACCCGGACCCGAGATACATCGATGCGATGACTTTAATGGAAGACGACACATTCAACAACGATGAGGCAATAGCCTTCTACGCTGAGGCAGCGTCAACCCACCACCGTGGCTAGCTGCTCCATCGCCAAATCATCCCCCCCCCCCCCCACTACCCCTCCTACACCACCGTCCTCCGCCATCCTTTACCACAACTATACCTAAGGACAACAGGAACTGAACACTCCTACAGTTATCAAAAACTAACAATGTATTCTATTCTTTAATAATCATTAACTTTAGTTTTACTCATAATCTAAATACCCGACAATGCATAGTCCCCTTATGTGCGAACACAGCAAAATTTACTATCATATAATTAAGTAACGTAAAGTTAAGTATCAAATTGTAAATATGCTTTTGTTCAATAAAAATCGTTAAAATCGTTGCAAATCATGTTCGATTCCAGTGATGTGATGTTCAGTTCAGTTCCAGTAGTGTTCATTATCAGTAAAGTTTAATTGCAATAAAGTGTAAGCGAAAGCACCAGTTCATTGAAAGACCTATATTAAGACAGCAAGCTAGCAGCATAAGAGCAGCAGTGACTAGGAAGGAACGACGCCGGCGCCGCCGGCCGTGGACCAATGAATTGTAAGTGTTTTGTAATCAGACAAAATGAAACTCGAAAAGTTTTTGTACGACGAGCGATTTTATTTTATTTGATGTTAACGAGACGAGATCATGTATGCGAATGACAAATAACAGCAATGCTTTTACTGCATGACACGATATGACAGGTTTACATTTCATGCTTCTTAATAAACGAAAGAAGATAAGCAACAGTAAGAGAGAATATAGATAAGACTTTACAGGTTGATTATGGTTTGTAAGTAAATAGAATACGTGAACGTTATAACATTGCGCATGAGAACTTAGCGAAAAAACATAGGGTAAATTTAACATTGTTTGGCAAAGAAATTATAATTGCAAATTATTTTACGAATTGATAAATTGATATTATAATAATTAAACAATCTCAAACAGTAAGTAAGAAATTGAGCGGGACGTTTCGTATGGGTCATTCTATTATCTGGACATCCTACCAAAAATAGGTTGTTTGGTGTAACACAGGACGTGCTTGCATGGGCATATTACATCGAGCAATTCTACTGGCAGTACCCGAGGAAAGAAGTACATATACAACAACATCAACCCAATTTTTGCTGGCCTACGAGTCACAACGCCAATCTTTCCGAGTCGGCTGTTTATTTGAAGAAGTTAGACACGCAACCCAAGTTTTAAACTCGCTTCCTTGGGAAACACCTTGGACACAGGTGAGTTTACCTCAGCTGGAAACAAAGAAGCATCACAAGGCCGGTGTCATCTTCTTGGAATATCCAGATCCTCAGAGAGTCTTTTTCTTTTTTAGGTGTAGATGGGCAAGCACCACCCCACCGCAGTAGCCCTTAAATCCTACGAGCTAGGGATCAATTTAAAGCTCTGGGGCCTGGGGGAATAGCTATCTGGAGATGAACCCGCAGAATATTTTCTCCCTTATTCCACCCACTCTAAATACTTCCGACATCCGAATGAATATTCACCGATCCCACCCATTCATGCCGTCCTAAAATGTGTTCTTGAGACCTGAAACCAATTGTCCCATATAAATACAAGAGTCCGAGCAAAGCTCTTAAAAAAAAGAAAACAAATTTTTTAAGAAGTGCGAAAGCGAATTTTAGGTAGCGAAAACACCATCGTCTCGGAGAAGGGGTTAAGCTAAGGAAACAGCTTTAGAGAGAGAAAAGATGCGTAAAACTCTATCAAAGCAGCAACGACGTGTAGTTTGGAAGACCCACGTCCCTATGCCCAAGTTTTTCAAAGACTTATTATGGGACCACAAGATAGTGAAGCCATTAGCATTTATTTGTTTGGGGTGGATGGCTTGGAATTTCTACGAAGACATAGCCAGAACTTCTCAAAATTTCTTCCGATGTGAACTGTCAACTACACTTGGAGAAATGTTTGTTGTGAGAAAAAGAAAACAATTCTTCTCTATCTGGTTCCCTCTTGCTGCAGAAATAATACTTAGTTATTGACTTCTGGAATTTATTTTTCCCCAGTTGAATGGGAAATTTGCTCAGACCCTTGTCCAGCTCAAGTGGATGCCATCGCCCACATACTCACCGACGAGCATTTCAAATGGTTAAAAGATGTCGTCTTTGTTATTATTGTTTAAATTTTGTTTTTAAATAAAAACCACAGATGATTTGTTAATAAAAACAAAACAAATTGTCAAAAACATTTTTATTCTCACCCACGAACGTGTTAAGATGGAAACATTGAATTTATGTGGTTATGCCACCACAAGGTCATATTAAACAATAGGCCAAGATTTTTTTTAGGTATTTGCACACTTTAAGCGAAAATGGTCTTTTTCTGTTGTTGGAGGTTTTTAAAATATTAACTGGAGCTCTCAGACCTAAACATCGGTCCATTGTACTGCTAAATGACAACCTTATTTTCGTTATAGCTTTCCAGATGCTCGTAGAAAATCCAAACGACGCTGTCATGTTAAAGAGGCTAAGTTACCAGCTATCACCATATCCGCGTCAAGTATCTGTAACTTCATGCGAGAAAATTTCGGAAATTTTCGGACGAAGTGCTCCGCGCTGTGTCGTCATCTTTTCTACAGGACTCAAAGAATGTGGTAATTAGCTCTGTTGCGCCACATTTTCTATTTCATTTATTTTATGTATTAACATTAAACGTTTAAATGCTTGGAGAAGGAGAAATGACCCGTTGCAACGCGAACAAGCTTCCTACAGTCTTTTCTCGCTACCAGTTATGCCGTCATGGCCTGGCACCCAAACGGAACACTAAGAATTTTGTCTTCCGATCGCAGTCAGGCCTTGAAGGCCTTGCATTTTCGGACATTTTAGAAGTAGTAAAAGTGTTGAGTGATTCTTAAGCAAAGCTTGGACTGTAGCTGCAGGCACAAAAAATTCTCATCATCTGAGAATTGCACCTAACGTAGCTAATAGCCATTTTGAAAGCGTACGCTTCCGCTTGGAAGACGAATGCATATGAGCCTAAAGAGGCGTATAGTCGTATGTAATCGTTCTCCACAAAGGCACCAGCGCCAGATCCATCATCGGATTTGGAACCATCTGTGAAGATTCGATATAACAACCTTTTTCTGCGGCTCAGATTCTAGAGTCCTGAAGCGAAGGGAGGTTGACTGTATATTTTTGACGCAACTTAGGACCTTGGGATCCTCGTGTCGGACGGCATATCCAAGTCAAAAGATGCTTGTGAGTTTCTCAAGATTCCAGTGGGAATCGAGCGAGAGACTGCATCTTTTTAAACTAGAAATGGTTTAGAGAGTACAACCTGTCATGCAGGCAATCAAATTGATGAAGATTTATCAACCCGTCGAGCGCAGCCCTCGGATTGATGTGCTGAGGATGGCCCCAGTTCTAACACCCATAGTGCCTGCACTCTCTCTTGAGCATCTTCGACTACAAAGAGGTTGCGGTTCCCATCCAAAAAACTCGCTTTCCGGATCCATCTCTACTGTCAAAAGAAACTATTTCGTTTTCTGTCGTCCTTTCGTCTTTTCTCCTAAAAATTTACAACTATTTCCCAAAACATACTGGGGCTATTAGACTTCACTACAAATCAAATTGTTCCAGACAACGGCCTTGTCAACCGAAAAGAGTCGGAGTAGGTTTGATGCAAATGTAAATTGTTTAAGAAAAGAGATAAAGATAGATAGTTTTCTTTAATGAGCCGTTGGAGATTTTCAATCAGTGCCTTCAGTGTTCTAATCTCTAAATGCTGTCTTTGAATCGTCTGTGCAAGAGTTAAGGCCTAAAGCTTTTTTGTAAAGTGGGTCTATTGTCGCGTTTCCTGTTTGTGTTCGCTGAGTCATTATGACTGAATTAAGCAGTTGTCCTGTCCAGTGTACAGTGTACTTCGAATCGCATTTTCCAACGCTGTAGGCAATACCGCTCAAATGAAGCTTCCTTGAGGCGCCACCAGAATAGCACTTCCAACGCGTTCTAACGCTGTTTTAAGAGTGCCTCACCCGCTCTCGTCTAGCTCCACAGGATCATGCGGAAGCAGTATGATAGGGTACAACTATAGTCAAATAATTTTTAGTCCGTCGAAGAAATGGCGTCTTGTCCGTAGCTAACAGATGAACTCTATGTTCAACGCTGTGAAACTCCAGCCAATTGAATATTGCTTTAATTTGATGGATATTGAGTTAAGCCATCCATCATTAAGAGAGTCTAACATAAGGCTTAGTAAAAAAAACTTTAAAGCACTGTAGTACAACACGACAGACCACTAAAAAGGGCTTTCGATAAACTTACATGCGATTTCTTTACAAAACTCAAACTTTAACACTTCAAACTGGTACCCGTATTGTGGATGGATAGCATGTCCGCCTGTTGATTCAGAGGTTCGTGGTTCGAATCCCAATAGAGGCAAAAATGTTTTTTCCACGGGTATCGCTTTTCGCGAGCAATTGGCAAGTCCTCAGTTAGAAACTGAATTGCCATGAAAAGTGCTTTCTCGATTACCCGTTTGGAACCGTCAGGCCCCTGGGCTTCTCGCTCTGTTTCGCCACCCTATTTATTTTAGCTTCAACACTAGACGAATAATCTTTCAATAACAATTTCTGTACAATGACTCGCATACAAGACGATATTGATGCAATGGGGGAAGCAAGCATGATGTCATGGGTTCTTCTGCGAGCATTGAAACAGAGGCGGCAGAATCGGTTCAGCGGTTAATTAGAGTCTCGTATGAGAAACCCATATGTGGAATTGTAGTGTGACAAGGGCATAGCTAGAAGAGTACGCATCGCGATATACCAGATCAGCGGTCCGGTTCGAGAGGTTTTCGTAAGCATATTGCAGGAAAATCGCCGAAGGGGAAGACCTCAGGGGTCATTCCGTAACATTCATATACGTATTTTCATATACTATCGATGAAGTCCTAAACGTTATTAGAAAAGCGAAAGATAACAAGGCCCCAGGTGATGACAGAATCCCGTTCGAGTTCTACAAAAACTGCTCTATAGAATTTGCGATTGCTCTAACTGAAGAGTACAACAAAATATATGAAACTGGAAATATACCAATGAGTTTTAGAAAAGCTATAATATTCCCGCTGCACAAGAAAGGAGATTATAATGACCCCCAGAACTACAGAGGTATATCTTTCTTAAACACTTCGTCGAAACTGTTCGCAACCTTACTTTATAATAGGCTCACCCATTGGGTAAAAGAAAAGAGAATACTTCATGAATTTCAGGCAGGATTTAGGGAAGGCTATTCAACGATAGACCAAATATTTTCGCTAGTTAACATTGCTGAAATATACATGCAGAAGAATAAAAAGTTGTATACTCTGTTCGTTGACTTTCGAGCTGCTTTTGATTCCGTGCCTCGTGAAGCAATGATATACAAGTTGTACTCGATCGGAATTTCAACAAAAATGATTAAAACTTTGAAAGCTCTATACGATAACAACTTAGCTATGGTCTGGGATGGAAAATGCGTTTCGGAAGAGTTTCAAACAACGATGGGAGTTAAACAGGGATGCATCCTGAGTACATTGCTATTTATCTTATTTATCAACGATTTAACAGAAAATATTGGAGGTGGTATCAGAATAAGTGGCACAGATATTCCTGCACTAATGTTCGCAGATGACATTGCAGTCTTTGCTGAAACCATTAACAGCATGCAACTTATGATAAATAGGCTGGCAAATTATTGTAGGAAATGGAACTTGTCTGTAAACTTGTCGAAAACAAAAATGATGATATTTAGAAATGGTGGCGGAAGATACTCCCGAAATGAGCAGTGGAATTACGAAGGGGAGAGAATCGAGGTCGTAAAGGAGTATAAATATTTAGGAGTTCTTATCACAGCCAACCTTAATATGAAGAAACACTTCGAGGACAAACTTTCGGAAGCTAAACGTGCGATAGGCTCAGTTTGGGGAAGGTGTATCGGAAACAAATATTTAAACCACAGCGCAAAGCAAAAAATTATACGTGCAACTGCAACATCCATTATGTTATACGGAGCTCAAGTATGGGGATATCGTTCGTTTGCTTCGGTTGAAATTTTTCAGCGTTATTGCGTCAAAAGAGTATTCAAACTGCCAAGTAACACCCCCAATTACATGATCCATCTGGAAACAGGGATGCCACCTCTCTTTTTGGACACGCTTATACTACACTTCGAATATGTAAACAGAGTTATGGCGATGGATGAGAGACGACTGCCGAAGGTAATACTCTCCTATTTGATGTTGACAAAAAGTAATTGTGTGCAAGAATGGGAAAATTTAGCACGCGAAAGCAGGATAAGCACGAGTTTTGAAAACCTGGAAAATGTTTCACTTTTGAAATGTACATTAGCAAAAATATTAGAAACAACTGGTAACCGGATGTACGACTCATACGCCAATGAAGCCCAATCATCGATATATCGAACTTACTTCAGCAAACTTAACTACAACTTACAAGAAAAAACATATTTTTTGAACACCAACTCAACAGAAAAAATTAGCACAATATTCAAAATAAGAGGTGAACAAGCAAACTTAAACTACATACCACATCGACCTGATCTTCCAATTGAATGCAGCCTTTGTAATCTTAAAGAGAGAGAAGATGTGTACCATTTTCTCGGGAAATGTCCAATTTTGTGTGAAATACGAAGGATTTACTTTGGAACTAATTTACTAGAGATGAAGGATGTCTTGAGCATTTTGAACGGAGAACGCGGATGGGACCTACTATATAAATACACAGTTAATGCGCAGCAATATAGAAAACGTATTATTGAAGGCGACTTCTGATCATCAAGCTTTTTTTTTTTTAAATTAAATTTAGGGCTATTTATTAGCATTGTTAAAACAAATTTGTCAATCTGGTAGACGGCATTAAGCCAAACCAATTAGACTTTAAGCTATTTTTAAGATTTAAGTATATAATTATATGTATTTTAATAAAGTCAATAATAATAAAAATAATAATAAAATATACGATAGCGGTTTTTGTGTTGCGGAGAGCAGCACTATCGCCTAAATCATATTGTCTCATAATCGACTGCTTACGGAATGACCCCATCGTCTTAGGTGACCCAATCAAGTTGAAGAAGACCTCTACAGACTTAGAGTGCAAAACTAAAGAGAGCTCGCCCGAAATCAAAATTATTGGCGAAAGATGTTCGTTGAGTCCCAGGTCCCACCCGAAATGTGATGCTCACCTAAGTAAGTTAGTAAGACGATCTTATACTTCCAATGAAATTGGACAATTTATGAAAAGTCATATTCACTGCGTTCGTTATAAAGAGTATTTTTAAGTCATGTTGTTTTCGCATATAATTCAATGTTGTGGCCAAGAATTGAAATCAATTATAAAGACAAGGGTTTGCCATCATGTGTTTTAAAAATGACTTTGGGCATGTTGACACCGCTGCTGGCTTGAATAAACTATAGCCGAGCCGAGAAGCCAAATTTTTTTTTTTTGTAGCATTGGGGGCTGTATGTCAGCAATAACAAACCGAATATTCTATTCCAAAGCTTCAATCGTCTCTGGCGTATCAGCGTAGGCCAATGACTTCATGAAACCTCTCCAAAAATAGTCCAGTGGTGTTAAATCGCCCGATCTTGGAGGTAACTCTAAGGTCTGAGGCTGGATGTTATAAAAAAATTGGCGACAACTGTGATTTCATTTCGCTGTTTGTAACGAAGCATTTTAAAACTTTGTTACATGCTTGAAACAATGAAACAGTTGTCGTCATCTAGTGCATAAAGGCAAGAAAGCACACTCACCTGAGACACCGAACTGGGAATAGTCGTAGACACAGCTAGGACACACTATAATTAGTGGTGAAGGAAAACCATATTCTACCATAAGACACAGAGCCCACGGCCCACCATGCATGTAGAAAGCTCACACCATCACTTGATGGTGAGAAGTGGGTATGCGGAAATACACTAAACACCACGGAATGCCCAACTCCCAATGCACAAGCAGTGCGGACGTGCGGAGTGCGGACCATGCAATGCGGTAGAGCTAGATGGTGAGTAGCATGGTTGGCATAGCGATGTTGTATAAGCAAGCATAGGAGACATGGAAATTACATAGGAGTAGGGAATATCTCATTATTTTATATGGGAACTGCACACGGTACCACAGAGAGCTGTGGCTATAAATAGAGCAGCTCAGCGCATGAAAATTCAGTTCGCCTTTGCCGGCACCAGCCATATGGTGCACATCTCCCTAGGAAATAGTAGTCACCTACCAAGTAGAAGTCAATGGAAAACCAAGAAACAGAGGTTAAGTAAGGTAAAAAGGTGTAAGTTTATTAGAACAAGCATTATATTGCTTACGTATTGTGCCACCTGGGGCAGAGACTAATACCTGTGATCTACCTAGCAGGGTCTTCGGGCGCCCGTGTTTCTACCTACCGGGGTCTTCAGACACCCGTGTTTCTACCTACCGGGGTCTTTGGACGCCTGTATTTTTACCTACCGTTGTCTTCGGACGTCCGTGATCCTACCTACCGGGGTTTTCGGACGCCTGTGTTCCTACATACTGGGGTCTTCGGACGCCCGTGTTTCAGCCTACCGGGGTCTTCGGACGCCTGTGTTTCTACCTACCGGGGTCTTCGGACGCCTGTGTTTCTACCTACCTGGGTCTTCGGACGCCTGTGTTCCTACCTACCGGCGTCTTCTGACGCCCGTATATCTACCTACCAGGGTCTTCGGACGCCAATGTTTCTACCTACCAGGGCTTCGGATACCCGTGTTTCAACCTACCGGTGTCTTCGGACGCCCGTCTTTCAACCTACCGGGGTCTTCGGACGCCTGTGTTTCTACCTACCGGGGTCTTTGGACGCCTGTGTTTCTAGCTGTTAGGGTCCTCAGGCGCCTTCGCACTTCGACTTACCTTCGGCTGCCTATAGGGTGAATGGCCACAAGGGGTTGTGCCGCTAGAGGCAGGCACCGTATCTAACTTGATAATTATTGATTATTTCTCTCTCATAGCCACTACAAGACTAAGAAGAGTACTAAAGCATCTATAACCTGCCAGGAGCCCTAGAAGTCGCAGAGATTACAGACCACGGTACGGTAGCTTATAAACCGGAATTACCGCAACAAACGATATCCGGAATATACTACTTTTGTTTATTAATTATAATATCAAATATAGAAAGTTCTAATAAAAGAGAGTTTCTGACCTTGTGAAGTTTTGTGCGTTTTTATTCACTAAACCCTGGCCCGCCGTAAGTATTACCCTGGCTGGGAAATGAAAAACACGTCAGAAATTTTTACTCACGATCTCATCTTTTACAATAAAATGGCAAATTAAACTGAGCATAAATCAAGCTGTCAAAAAAAACTTTTTCCAACAAAACATTACTGGATTGAAAGCACCTCTTTACAAATAATCTTTTAAAAATGTCTTACGAAAAAGAAAAATAAAACAACAACATCAACTATATTCTACGTACGCTTCAAGTTCAATATTGAAAGTAGCTCATTCAGAAAATCTTTACCGTTACATAACGTCACCAACACCTGTGCAAGGAACTGCTTCCTGACGACTTCCAGTGTACTCTGAGGTTTTCTAAATGTTCGATAGAGTGAAACTCTAATGGCAACAAATGAATTATTATTTGCAAGCGACACAAATTCATTTAGCTTCGACAATTTAGAAAGGACGATCTAAACATAATAATAAGAAATTTTGGACTGCATTTCGAAACAAATTCATAGTCAGTCAGTTTATTTGATGGAATTAAATTCATCCCTTCAAACTGCCACTTTAAAAACTTCTAAAACGTCTAAAACAAGTTGTCTGGAAATATTGAATGATTTCCGTTGATTGAATTAGCGTCGTTATTTCAACAACCGAATGATGCTCCAATGCACTGGAAACCGATGGTTATTAATTGGCTAGACGAAAAGTGTGGTATTCGTGGGAGCGGAAGGAATTAACCTCTTCACTGGACTGGAAGATCTCCAAGGTATTTTTCTACAGGAAAACTTTTCGTTTAAGGTTCTATTCGACTGTTTGTATATTTGTTTGTTGGTACGAGTACCTACATTCATCCACTTGGACTTGTTTTTCTTTTCAATAAAATTTGGAACCAGGCGATGATTTCAATTTATGAACTGAATTTTCATGACTTAAAATATCGGTACCAATAACAAGGGATGGTTAAATTTTGTGGGCCAATGTTGAATGTGATCCACACCTCTGCATTTAATTTGACATTTCTCAATTTGAGTCTAATTCAATTTGAACCTTGGAGAGATACACAACCGAGCAAGACGTAAAAGTTATTCAGGCTTATTATGCAAATAGGCGTTAAAAAAATGCATATACACGATATATGTGTTTTTTCGGTAAATTTAATCGTCCAATGGTGCGTAGATACAGTCGAGAAAAATCGTGCAAAAATTTGAGCGAAACGGGTCTGAAGGAGATCTGAAAATACCTGCTCGTACAGCTCGTCCTGCAGAAAATTTTGCTGCTGTTCGCGATGGCGTGACTGAAGAGCCGTCCACCTCAACTCGTTGTCGTGCCCAACAATTGCACCTCTCACGTTTGTCGTTGACGAATAATATGCATAAAATCTTACAAGATTGACTAAAGAACTAAGGCCTCTTGACCATTTCAAGGATGGTAGAATGGTGGCAAGAAATGGCAACAGTGGATTATCAATTTTCAAAAAAAATCATCCTCAGTGATGTGGCACATTTTCACATCAGTGGATTCGTAAATAAGCACAATTGCCGCATTTGAGCGAATCATAAACCCAAGAGTCATTGTCGAAAAACCAATGCACCCACAAAAGTTGACTTTTTGGTGCGGTTTATGGGCTGGCGGCATCATAGAGCCGTATTTTTCTCTAAATGAGGACGGAGAGTTTTCAACAGAAATGGGAGTAAAGCAGGGTTGTATCTTGAGTACGCTACTCTTCATTCTATTCATCAACGACATATTGGAACAGATTGGAGGAGGAATCTCGATCAGAAATATGCGAATCCCAGGGCTTATTTTTGCGGATGACATCGTTTTTTTCTCGGATTCGGTTAAAGGATTGCAGCGTATGATTAACCGGTTGGAAGAATATTGCGGAAACTGGAACCTGTCTGTTAATTTGCAAAAATCCAAAATAATGATATTCAGAGATGGAGGCGGTCGATATGCTAATAACGAAAAGTGGACTTACAAACGAGAAAATATCGAAATAGTTCGTGAATATAAATATTTAGGTGTACTAGTCACTTCAAATCTAAACATGAAAAAACATTTAGAGCTAAAACTAGCGGAAGCTAAAAGAGCAATTTCTTCAGTGTGGGTTCGCTGTATAGGAAATAAGCACATCGAACATAGTACAAAGCTAAAAATTTTTCATTCGACCTCAGCTTCTATTCTCCTTTATGGTTCTCAAGTCTGGGGTCACACCCAGTTTGAGGAAGTAGAAAAGTTCCTCAGGTACTTTTTAAAACGAATTTTTCGGTTACCAACTGGTACCCCAAACTATACACTTCACTTGGAAACCACAGAACCACCATTGTTCCTTAGGACTCTAAAACTGCACTTCAAGTACATATTAAAAGTGATGGAGATGGATGAGCAAAGGCTACCTAAAAAAGTTCTTCAGGAGGTGATTTTATCCAGGGGAGATCTCGTCAAAAAGTGGGAGGAGCTATCTTCGCGAGTAGGAGAAAATTTTAAATTTTCCCTCGATATGAACCCAGTTGACATAAGTCAAAAATTCAGCACCATATTAGAGAAATTGAGTCACACCATGCATGAAAATTTTAAACAAGAAGCACATTCCTCACAATATAGGCAGATTTATAGCAAACTAAATACAAATTTAAGAGAGAGCACATATTTAATGAACCGCCATCACATTAATATATGAACGTTATATTCAAACTCCGATGTGAACTTATAAAACTAAATTACATTCCACACCGACCCGATCTGCCGATTCTATGTGATCTATGCAACCTCAAGAAGAGGGAAGATGTGCACCATTTCATCGCCAGATGTCCCATTTTGAAGGAGTTTCGGATAAGGTATTAGCTAGTTTCTTAAATAAAGTTTTCAACTAACTAACTAACTAAATGAGGACGGTGCCATTTGCCACACAATGGCCGTGTTACCTCACGTGTTGGCAGTGGCAATTGGCCGCCCCCGCCATTAACATGTAATTTGACACCGCTGGACTTCTTTCTTTGGGGTTATTTAAAGAAAAAGTGTACGTCGATATACCAGCAACAATTTAAGAGCTAAAGGATGAGATAATTCGGCACATCAACGACTTAGAACCTCAATTATGCTTCAGTGTCATCGAAAATTTGGACCATGGAGGTGTGCCACCGAGGTCACGGCAGCCATTTGATGATAACGACCACTCTAATGTTGATTTGATATATTTTTTCTTTTAAACTGCTTGTGACAGCAATCACAATGGCGATCGATGTTACGTTGGTGTGTGTAAAAGACAATGTGAATTGACTCCAACTCAAAGCAAAAAATTTCAATTTTGGTAGAACTTTTGCTCGGTTTGACAGTAAAAACCAACAACATAATTATATTGTCAACTCAAACCGAACACAAGGCGTTCGCACAATGCGTAGTGGAAGCCAAGGCCAAAGCTTGATTGTGATTCAGAAATTACCCTCTTATAACTTACGTATACATATCGTTTCTGCTCTGGAATGGAAATATAAAAAAGATTTAGGTAGTACTTCCTAATTCCGGCCTGTAGCCGGCCGCTTGAAAGAAAATCGTTTACATTAAGGAAATTACACTCTGTACTCCTTCTTTATTTGTTTTCCAACGATTTATCGTCCTTTTCTTTACACCCACAAAAAATTGTGTGCGCAGCTGCACCATGATTTTCAAGTTGACTCATTTTTTACAAGACTTCGTAGAGGACGGTGACTACGCAGATTTATATTAATATTTGTTATAGTGAAAGTTGTTCGGGAGTTTAGATTTTGTTTCAGGATTTTTGGAGTTAGTACTTATATGTATACATAATGTGGTTTTTATATAAATTTTTTTGTATTTTAACAAAAAAAAAAAAAAACTGATAAAAGTGGAAGAAAATGCGTATTGTTGTTTTCATTGAGGAAACACTTTTTTTTTTGACTATGCCTATTTTTGGGCAGGGTGGCCGGAGCTTCTTAGCGAAAGAGAAGAAAAAAAACAGAAGAAAAAAAAACGGATTACAAAAACGAAAAAAATTCCCCAAATGTCCAAAGTGTGATGGAGATGTCGATACAGACGTGGAAGACGAAGGTGTAATCACTTTAAGTGTACCTCTTTGTCCCACATGTCGTCCAACGATGCTCTAATAAGCAAATTCGTCCGTCCATCATGTGATAATTAGTTTAAGATGATATTTTTGATGAACTTGATTAATTTTTTTTTTTTTTAATGAATTTAATTAATTTTTTTTAGTATTGAGTTTTTCCAAAAAAATTTGATTTGTTTTTCTATGCCAATAATCTTAAGAAATAAGCCTTTTGTGTTTATTAAAATAAATATGTTTTGAATTGTTTAATAAATTTATAGTTCTTTTCTATAGGGTGGCCGAATATAGGAGCATCGGTGGCTGGATTTGGGATACAACATACAAGGGACCGGCTACTGGAACACAGAGGTTTTTTCAGAAAATTTTAAATAAAATGTGCCTAATATTAGTTAGCAACTTTTACAAGTTGAGTATGGATAAACGAAACCTTAAAGAGCAATTATTTAAAAAAAAAATTGACCAAATCGGTTAAGAATATATTAAACTTTCAATAATATATAAAAACAAAATAAAAAAAAATCTGAATGTTGATGTTCATCCGCTCTACATATCCCAGCCATCGTAGCCTCGAGATGCATAATATTCTAGCCATGTCCATGTCACGGTATAGCTCATACAGTTATGTCTTCCTCTCCACACATTGTGTTTGCATACGGGACCAAATATTAAGGGTTTCCTCATCCGCTTTCGATCAAATCCACGCTTTCGTAATCAGATCAAGACTGGCATGAGTATTGTCTTAAAAAGGGTTTGCCTTGGTTTTCTAGAGAGGGTTTTGTTTCTCAATTGCCTTCTTATCCAAAAAAGCAGACTTTGGCAAGAGTAATTATCCATTTGATCTCCGCACTGATGTTTTTTTCCGTCTCCATAACGGATCCTATGTAGACGAAGTCCTGATGTACTACCTCGAAGTTATGTCTGTCTGTTGTGACATTTTGTCCAATTCGTCGATGTTCGTTGTCGTTTTTCCCTAAATAACCTTCAAACCAATTTTTGCTGCTTCTGTGTCCATGCTCGCAAGAGCACCAATGCCATCACGATTCCTCCGTCCCATTTTTGCGTAAGCGAGTAATTGTACAGACTTTTGAAATACTATGCTTCTAATGTTGACGATAGAGTTTTGCATAATCTTTTCAAGTATGATGTTAAGGAAATCGCATGGCAGTTAAGAAAAAGTCTTTTGGTCTAATGAGGACTTTTAGATTATACACTGATAAGAACCAATAAAATTGTTGACGTGCGATTTAAGACGTTTACATATTACCGCAGACAAGATCTTATACTCGACGTCGTGGTCGCAATGTGAGGGTCTCCCCTTTTATGTACGGACAAACGAAAAATATGAATTTCTTCAATGAAAAGGGGAGGACCTAATTGACTACCCAGGGGGACGCGAGAGGTAGATAAAAAAGGTCTTGATAGAAAAGATCACTATAATAACGGTTTTCCAAATTAGAAGAAATCTATTTTAATAAAATGGGTTCGAAGGCGAGGGTGGATAGTATTAAAATAATCAGTCTATGGGAAGTATTTCACTATACGTACCTACAACCCACTATTCTAAATTCTACTCCTAACCGAATAACCAGATGTTGGAATCATACACACGAGAAAGTCAAAATATGTGCAGATGAACTTTCTCAAACAACAGAACCCTGATTGCTGGTTGCAATCAACATACACGCTGAGATAAATTTCGCCATTCTTTTCAATTATTATTCGGTAAACTGCGTTCGAGAACAGAACACAAAACCCCAAATGACACCAAAAGTAATTAAGAACTTTTTGAACCACCAAACACTCTCCTCCCTATTTTGATTTTAGCACTCTTCTCGATCCAATCTTAACCTTCTTAAACTGTTTGTTAATAGCTCTTAGCTCCTAGTTTAAAGTTATTTAACCTTTCCTAAGAATGACAAGAGCTCCACGACCACTTATACTGTCATCTTTCACCACACTCCGCAAAAAAGAAGAAAACAAAAACAGCAGCGTGTTGATTGATGTTTTTAATTCTCCAAAGGAAGAAACTGTAATCATTCACAGTTGAAATTCAAAACAGTCAGCGGCAGGTGATAAGATTTCTAATTTCCTGAAATTTCCCCGTGGACTATTATTTTCATCAACTGAACGAATGCTAATTTCTCTATTCTCCCAAGCAGATAATTTGCTGAAAAAAAATTGAAACGGTGCGAATATTGATGAATATACCCTACCAGTTGTGAATGCAAGGTTTTGAAACGAATCAATTTGCGAAAATCAACTTATTCCAAATTTCAAATTTATTTATCTCGACAACAGCTTAACACATTAAGATACAATCGTGTTAGTTACACTATCTATAACTCAAGAACGGCTGAACCGCTTGGTCTGAAAATTGGTGGGGAGGGAGCTTAGGACCAGAAGACGGTTTTGTCTTAATATTCCTATGGGAACGACATTAATGCAATGCGGTAATTTTCGTTATATACAAACACTGTTCCTTAAAAAAACAAAAAACAAAAATTGACGTATTGTGAGAAATAAATTTGATTTTTGTGGTTATGACAACAATTTTAAAAAAGCCATTGCCTATTTAATAAAGTAAAGTGAACTTTAGAAGGTTATAAACCAAAAACGCATCAGATTTGTAATAACAAAACGCGCATCTCGAGCAAGTAAGTAATTTTGTTATGAATGAATGGTAGAAAATTTGAGGTTTGAAATAAATAAATCTTTAAGTGAATTGAAGTGATGTTAAGTTTGACTAACAATGCTGCCACCAAGAAGATCAAATCTTTCCCTTCCCCGGAAAAGCCGTAATGCAAGAAGGATATGAAACACTGAAGGGACCGAAGTATTGCACGTGAACAGCACCGCGTAAACACGGCTCGACTTCGTGCTTCTAAATCACAAGAGCAAAGTGAGGCAGCTCGTGAAACGCCTCGGTTGGGAATGCAAAATCGTCGAGCGAACAACAGAGTTCCACAAATAGATAACTTGCGACGCAGAACAGGATATTTATTAAGTGCTGATTTGAATCGAGCAGCGTTTCGATACGATTGCAGCAATGATTACAGCTTGCATCCTAGCGTTTGCATTGGGCAAATGCACGTTGCTTATGAGTATTGTGGTGCATTAAAGTTTTCCGGAGAAACGCCCGGATTATGCTGCTTTAGTGGTAAAGTGTTTGCGTTGTTTGCTGTTGCGCCTTATAATAAAAAAAAGCTTTTCAGGTATTGTCTCAATCCAGTCCTTAACAACTCAGTGCAATCATTTTATGTAGCGATATATGCAGAGAGTTCCAAAAGCGAACCGAAGAACTGAAAAATTACCGAATTTATACCAAGTAATAGTGAAACGTTTTGGTATTAAATGAGCGAGTAGAACACGACATAGAAATCTTATTGTAAAGGTACGTTGCTTTTGATGTGTCTGCATAGGTTAGGTTAGGTTAAAATGACTGTCAGGAAAACAACTGACACACTAAGAGAAGTATTAAGTCAACTGTGATACCATAACAAAGCGAGGGAGTTAAAAAAATCATTTGGATCTTCTGATAAAGGGAAAGAGATGCAGGGTATCTGTGCTCGCCTGATCACGAAGATCACGAAAGAAATATTTTCCAAGATGCCGTTTTCTTTTGAAGAAAAGTGCAGGACATGAGCAGTGGAGGTGTGGAATTGTCTCTTCCTCCTTCTGATCTAGGCAACTTATGCAGAAGTCATTTGAGAAAACGCCGCACAGTGGCCGTTTTTGACAAAAGTGCTTGCAAAATTCGTTTTTGGGTGGGTCTCTAATGCAAAACTTTTAATTTTTATGAATTAACAAATGTTTGGAGCCTTAGTAATCGAAAAAATTATTTCATTTGAACGATCGGTTCGCTTTGTAGAGCTTGTCAAAGTTGACAAATATTTAAGGTGAGAAAAAACATTAAAAAAAAATATTTTTTTTTTAACTTTGAGAGTAAAAACTAGATTGATTTAAAAAAGTCAGTCATTTTTTCTGAGTTTGTTTTTCAAGCGCAAGAAAAAGTCATAGAAAATGTTATTTCTTTGTTTTTCTGGAATGGATCCTTAATAATATTTCAATAAAATACTTTACAAATACTTATAAGTAGAATTTAAAAAAAAAAAAAAAAAAATACAACAACCAATTATGACAAAAAATTTTTTTCACTATAAATTTTTTTTTTTTTGTATTCGTTTTTTCCCACTGTTTTACTTAAATCATACTCAAATTACTTCATAAACTGACTTTTAACCTTTTTAACATAATATACCAATTGTGTTAACCACCTTAACTAAAACTTTTTATTTCAACAGCAGATTCTGAAACACCCTGTAAATATTTTTTCTTCAAATTTACAAATTTTATAGCCTTGGAAATTTCCAATAAGGTAAAAAAAAAATTGAGTCGATATCTTTATTCGTTTAAGAGATATGATTTTTCCAACTAAAAAAGTCAATTTCGGCCACTGTGCGCCGAGACTTATGGCGTGTCTTCCTACAATGCCCGGTGATGACATTGATTACGGAGCTAACGTGCAATCTGGTTATGTATAACAAATGTCTTGGGCGTTTTGAAACTAGTTCTACCTATTTATTTGTTCTATCCATTGCCTCTTGCTTTTACATTGTACATGTACAAAAAGAGAATTACGTTAAGTCAGTTTGAGTACACCCCGCCGCCTACCCTTCTTCGGTTTTTGAACCATCTGTATAGAATTGAATTCAATCATCTCTCAAGAATTCTTTGTCTTTCCAGGTAGTTCTCGGTGGGATTGAGACTTGGAATTTATTATCAAAAACCAATTGGGGGATGGTGTAGCCGGAGTGGCAAGGGATTGATCTGAATAAATTCAGGATTATAGGTGGCCGAGTGGTACCCGTGGTGAGATGGTTAACATGTCCACCTGCTAACCCAGAGGTTCGAGGTTCGAATCCCAGCAGAGGCAATAATGTTTTTCCACGGCTATCACCTTTCGCAAGGAATTGGCAAGTCCTCCGTTAGTAAATTCATTGCCATGAAAAGCGCTTTCTCAATTAGCCGTTCGGAATCGGCAGAAAAGTGTAGGTTCCCTCCATTCCCTCAAAAGGCATGGTTGTGAGAAATGCGCTATGCCCAAGGGCTCCTTGCTCTGTTGCGCCACCCTACTTTTTTATAGCGCGGCCGATGTTGTTGACGGTCCATTGGGAGATA
This sequence comes from Melanostoma mellinum, assembly GCA_914767635.1. NCBI lineage: Eukaryota > Metazoa > Arthropoda > Insecta > Diptera > Syrphidae > Melanostoma > Melanostoma mellinum. The sequence goes on along the minus strand of OU612059.1, from coordinate 79,662,159 downwards.
GCTCTCATAAGAATGGCTGCACTGGTAAAAACCCCAATTTGACAGGAAAATAAGGCTTCGGTGGATTTCCTGATTTTTCCTGTATATTGCCTTTCCAGTTCAGCATTTTATCTAGAATCATACCTAGATATTTGGCTCCGTTTGAAAGTTCAAGTGGGATTCCATTTATTGATAGAGTTTTAGTTGAGGAATTTTGTATTTCCTGGTGAAGAGAACGAGTTCAGTTTTCTGAGGGTAGACCCCTAGATCACATTTTCCCGCCCATTTTACTAGTATATTTAGAGCGGTCTGCATCAGATCCGTAAGGACGTAAGCATGTTTGCCAGATACCGCAATGGAGACGTCATCTGCATATGCAATCACTTTGAATCCCTCAGCTTCTAAGTAAACTAGAAGTTCATTGACGAATAGATTCCATAGAAGAGCAGGGGATAGGACTCCACCTTGCGGTGTTCCTCTACTGACAGATCTCTTTGCAGAGAAATCTCCTAGAGTTGAGTTGATCCTCCTGCTTTTTAGCATTAGATTAATCAGCCTTACTATGGAACTATCTACTTTGAGCTTCGTCAGTGCCTTTGTAATTGCAGAGTTGCTGACGTAATTGAAGGCACCCTCTATGTTGAGGAAAGCTGCCAAAGTGAATTCTTAGTAATGGAGGGAATATTCCATAGTACGAACCAAGGTGTGCAGGGCCGTTTCTACAGATTTTCCCTTACAGTGGGCGTGTTGTGCTGTAGATAACAGTTTAGTATCTATAGCTATATGCTATACGTGAGATGATTTCCCAGCCTTAGGTATAAACACAACCGTGAACTCTCTCCACTGAGTGGGAATATGGTTCAAGGTGGTACAGCCGATGAGAATTACTTCAAGGACAGGGATAATAATGTCCGCGGCCTTTTGAAGTTCGGCTGGAACTATACCATCAGGTCCAGGGGATTTGTATGGGTCAAAGCCGTTAATGGCCCAAATGAATTTTTTCCCTTGTAATCAGATCGGGGTTGCTTGTTATTATGCTACCTTTTTCTGTGCAATCACAATTGCATATAAGTTCTTAGAGCTGACTGTTAAAAAAAAAAATTAATGGTCTTAACTCAAGCAGATTATCTAGAGATATACTATTGATTGATTTGGCATAGTGAGATATACCATCATATTTTCGCAATCCATAAATATACCTCGCAATACTATTATAGGCAACGTTCAATTTTCTTTTATGAATAGAGTCACAGTTTCTATATATTTCACTGCCGTATAGCAATACAGATATGATGAGGGATTTTGTAAGAATAAGCCTAGTTTTAAGGGGTATAAATTTTTGACTTGCCCATATCAGACGTAAGCCTCCATAATTTTTTCCTAGGGTCAAGCGGATATGGTCATTCCAACAAAGTGTAGAGTTGTAAGTAATTCCAAGATTTTTCGCAGAATTAACAAATTTAATTGGGGAGTCTTTCAGATATAATTTTGGAATGTAAGAGGTATCTTCGATGCTTTTCCTAGAAATCACTAGACATTTTGATTTTGCAGGATTTAGACGTAAGTCATTAACTTGTGACCAATCCATAATGCGATCAAGTTCGGTGTTGATTTCAAGGGTAGCATTTTTTAATAAAGGGAAACATTTTCTTAATTGTACGTCATCAGCATACATATTTACAGAGGACCCTATACTAATCGTTAGATCATTGATATACATCAAAAAGAACACTGGACCTAGTATTGAACCTTGTCTTTCCAAAACCTATGAAGAGAATGGTAGAATGGAGCGATACTTATTTTGGGCTTTGGTTACAGGGACAATTCGCTCTTTTTCAGGAATGTGGAAAAACACCAGTCATAATAATCCTGTTGAATAAATAGGTCAATAGTTTGAAGATGAACGGGAAGATAGCTTTGGCAAAAAGCGGGTGAATCTCATCAAAGCCAACTGTGTTAGACCTGATTGAGATGCATCTTGTAAGAACATAAGCCTGAAATTATTTGATGAGCAGCTAGCATATGGAAGAATGCTTTGAGCTGGAATAGAACTTTGCGGAATTTTCGAATCAGGGTTTGACAGAGTAGTGAAAACTTTATTTAATTCGTTGGGATTAATATTTACATTCTCAAAGTTGTGGTTTTTCTGTTTACTTATCCCTAACTGTTTGAGATTTTTCCACAGCTTATGTTTAGCTCGAGCAGGATCCAATCGTGGGCCATAAAAGCGTCGGTTTGATTGACGAATTTCCAAAGTTACTTTGTTGCTCATCGTTCAAAAAACATCGTGAAAAACTTCAAGACGGAATCTTTTCCAACTCTTAAAAGCCTGAGCACGTTCTCATATCAAAATTTTATTTTGTTCGTAAGCCATAGAGGTTGATTTCTTGACGTATATTTGGTTTAAATAGGAACATGAGTATTGAAAAGCTGGCGTATGCTGGGTTCAATAAAAGATAATTGTTCGTCAACTGATAATCGGCCCTATCGAGGCAACCGTCGCGTCGGAGCGGAGTATTCTCCGCAACGCATCTTTATTTGGAGATCCAATTTTGCTGCGAAGTAGTTGTCGTCGTAGGAAATTTTTCACTAATGCGGCAATGAATTGAATTCCCACTGCTATACAATACAGGCAACAGAAATCATCAACAAGTCCAACAATGCAAGCGATACCATAAGGATAATGTCTTGTTCCACATCTCTTTGTTTCATCAGCCAACTAGACAAAAAGTGAATCATGAACGGAGGGGCTCAAATTGCATACGCAGTTTCGTAGAGGTGGAAAAACTGTACAACAAAAAAAATTCATAAAAAAAGAAAATCCATAAAAAGGTGTGAGAAAATTGTGCATACACCAGTAGCGCTTCCGAACTGATCGATGTGGAAAGCTGCATCAAAAATAAATGCAAATAAAAGGAAAACTTAAAAACATTCATCAATTTCAAGGGCCTTTTGGGTATACTATTAGCGGTTTTAGAAGAAACTCCTTCATAGGAGTCCTTTTGGTATAGAAATTCCTTTTCTATAAGAATGTGTTTAAGAAGTTACACTTGGATTCGGGTTTTGGAGACACAGTCCTCGAAACCATCTCCAAATTCAATTAATTGGCAAGAGTCACTCTAGCATAGGCTGATAGCCCCAGGTGAGTATAAGTTTAACATTGTGGAAAGCCTTTGCGGCACACCATCGGAAAATTGACCTAAAATTGTGTGTAAACGTTTTGAATTGGAAGAGATCACACAGATTCATGCAGAAGTTTGTTTTGTTAAAATAATTCTAATTTATTTTTAGCTCCCTGCTATGGCAGCGACAGGCAAAAATGTAAACTTTTGAACTTCGTAACACAGACAACTCGCAACGAGTTCGCCCTTGGGCCCAGATAGGTACCTTTCGACGGCACTGCGCATCAACGCACAGGAAATTAGAAAATCAGAGATATAGCTACCTACATACACAGGACATCGTTGCCTCTATGCTTTACTAACAAGCATCTCCATCATCAAGACATACGAGCAGTTGTTGAGAGTTTCGCTATGCTTTAGAATTTTTTCATTAATGCAACAGGGACTTTTTCATGAAAATAAATTAAAAACATAAAAAGGACCCCACAAACAAATTTTCAAATGAAAATCGTAATCAAAAATAGTCTTTAATAGAAGTTATCATATCCGCAACCCACCGCACTGAGCTAAGCTCCCCAGCACAATATTTTGACATGAAAGGCCAACATGGTGGTGGGTAGGTAGGTGCCTACATCCTTTTGAATGTGAATTCATAAAGGTTTTCCCAACTAAAGAACATCAAAACTGAAAGACAAAAAAAGAGAAGAAAAATCTTCCACCTGTTGTTGTCACTGTGTTCTAATGGCATACATATTTCTGCCTGTCGTGTATTTAGATAAGATACATACACCCATACCTTGTACTCATCCCACCCTCTCTCGCTCACTTTCCGACTGCTCCACAAAATTCAAATTCCTTGTGTGTAACAAAACACAGTCAACAAGAGAACGAAAAAGGATTCCTCGGATTTTTGTACGGCACAGGGATTTGTTTGTGTATGTGGGTATATTAGAAATGGTATGGCGTTTGGCATCCCTTTGCTCGGACTAGAAATCAGCTCTCGAGACAGACAATCGCAGCAGCAAGGATACTGAACACGTCATCATCTCCTCACCCGGCCTGCCAACCCACAGACAAAAACAAAAAATACGTATATACCTACCCCCATGAAATATGGTCTCTCGTCTGGTGCTCTTTAAACTTCTCCTTGTTTTGCACCAGCAACAGGGTGAGCAGCAGGTGTTGCAATCAGTGGGAACAGAGATACGACTTCGAAAAAAAACCTCATGTCCTTTGAATTCAAGGTTGACTGATAACACAATTTTCGAAGTTCTCCCGTCTGTTTTTTTCTTTCTAGAGACAAGAGAGTACACCTAGTAGGCCTCTGCAATTCAACATGACCACCAGCCACCACATGTTGCGCTGCGCGTGCGAGAGGAAAGTTTCCTTTTTTTCCTTTCAGTATTTAGTGTTTAGTCCTTCGAACAGAAAATGAGATGTCGTCTTGTTAAATGTATTGAACACAACAGATTCCAATTTCGAAAGAGAGCAGTTGATATAAAAAGGGGAGGCTGAACGCGCGCTAATTCAGTCATCCCCGGCCATCGTTCGCAATTGAGTTTTCCAATCAAGCGGTTAGAGTTGTTTGTTCAGGATTCAGGAAACAGTAGTTGGTGAAAGAATTTCTTTTCTTTTTTATTTTTTTGCTTTTCTCCAAAATAAAAAATAAGTACAAACGATGGATGTGAACAGTTAATTTTTGGTATACAAATATACACCTACTCATATTGTGTGCAAAGTGTTTCAAGAAGGGGGGAAATCAACTCATCACTCATAGTCAGTCATACTCTCAAGTCTCAAGCGTTGCCAAGGATTCATCATTTTTATTCTCTATTTGTGCAAGTAACACACTTTCTTCGATTAAAACTTGTTGAATTGAAAGAATTACATACTCACTCTCATGTCGTCTCTTATCAAACAAAGAGAAAAACCAATTAACAAATGAAAAATGGATACAATGAGTTCTTAAGTAGTTAGTTTGTTGAATTAATCATAATTAGGTTCGATGTTAATTAGGTATGTGTAGTGTGTGCGCTGGATACATATTCCACAAAGTAAAGTTGATGCTTGCCTTTCTCAGCTGCTCTCCAGATTGAAATTTAATTATTTTTCCAAGAAATCAAATATAGCAAAGTGATTGATCAATTCATTGCCTGCAAATAAAAGGAGGATCACAGGACATCAATCATGTAAGTGTTGTTAATTAGAAAAAGATTTGGTTTCATTAAATTTTTATGATTTAGCTTTAATTTTATTATTAATTTTTTTTTTCTCTTTTTAACGTCGGAATTAATTTGTCTCGTCCAAATTGGATGGGCAAATGACTATGACAATTATTATAATTGAAAGCACTTAGTCCTAGGCTTTGTGGCTCTTAAGAGGGAAACAAATGAACAAAAACCGCTTGCTGTGGTGTGGTGGTGGCCTTGGGTTTAAATTAGAACGTGCAGAGGTGTCAACTTGAAGGATTAAACTCTTGATTTCAATGTTTCCCCACATACCTACAAAGGCTTTCATCGGGGCTTTGAACATTTATTTTTAAATCAAGGACACTCTTTGTCCTTGCAACAGGAACTTAAAATAAAACGTCGTAGTGCTCAAAAAAGTTGATAATGCTCAAATACAGAGAGATATGATTGTCAGAAAAAATTTGATTCAAGGTTTTAATCTTCTTTTACATTAGAAAAGTTGAGAATCTAGAAAATCGTTAATTTGAGGAATTTTTTTTTGGAATCACTTATACCTGAGCGATTGTAACAAGTGTTAGGCCTTCAGATGGGTTTTTAATATGTTTTTAATTGAGTATACCAAGGTACGTACGGTTCTAAAATGACAAAGAAAATTCTTTCGACCCAAACTGTGACAAAAACTGGAAAATTTTCTGTTGAAGAAGTATGAAATAAGAAGATCGTTGTTGAACGCCTAGAAAAGGAGGAAACACGAAATTTTCTTGTTCATATTAAATTAGCTGTAAATTCAATTTCAATTCTTCAACACCTGTAGCTGTTTTCCTTTCAAAACAAACAGGTTGTTTTGTAGACTTGAAGTCAAGCTGTTTATGCCAGCAAATAATGAAATAAATAGGGTGGCGCAACAGAGTGGTTGAGCCAGGGGGCCTATCAAACTTTTCTCAACCATATTTTGGGGGAAAATGGAAGGAATCTACATTTTTTTACCTATTCCGAAAGGTTAATAGAGAAAGCGTTTTTCATGCCATGAAATTGAGTATTTTAGAAGAAACTGCATATTCCTAGCGAAAGGTTATTACCCGCGGAAGTTTCTGGGATTCGAACCTCAAACTCCCGCGTAACAGACAGGCATGCTTACCATTGACTATTAGTACCACCATCGCTTGGTATCTCAGTCAGTAAATCCATTGCGCTTTTTTGGAGAATTGGTACTAGTGCTGCTGGTTGCTATTATATTAAGAATTTTTCAAATATTTCACTCAACCCATTACTGCCTGACATTAATTAAGCCTTTAAAAAGGTTCTTACATATTTTTTCATTATTTTTCATTTACATTGAGCCCTTATGTGGCCTTCCATTACAAAAGCTATTTTTATTGAATTCTAAGAACCCCTTCATTTTGAGTTGAAGGTTAAATGAATTCGTTTTTCACTAGCTGATTTTGCAAAGCAGTAACTTTATCAATGTAGCACAAAAACACGAACTCAACATTTTTAAAAGTTTTTTTTTGGTGAAACTTCTTAAGACTTGATGGAACGAAAATGAGTCATGATAAAGATAAAGTGTAGAATTAAATTGACGAAGGAAAGAGAGAGAATACAATACACATTATTTTAAGGTCTAATCACTGACGTCTGCTAACCATTGTCCCCATGTATAAACAAATAAATACAAATCAATAGGGTGACGCAACAGAGTGGTGGAGGGAATTGAGAGAACCTACAATTTTTTGCCTAATCCGAACTGCTATTCGAGAAAGCTCATTTCATAGCAATTTATTATCGGGGCACTTGCCATTTTCTTGCGAAAGGCGATGTCCATGGAAAAACAGTTTATTTTTTGTGCGAATCCGATTATGGCAGCCAGACACGCCACGGGCAATGTATGCGCCTCACTATTTGTAATCCGCGTCTCGTCTACGTTCGGACTTTTGATATAAGGATTGGCTTGTCTTTTCTGAAGTTTAATTCTTATCGTGTTTGAATTTTGCCAAGTTTAGATAATCGGCCCTACCAAGATAACCGTCGGAGCGGAATTCTCTCCGATCGGAGACATTTTGCTTCGTGGTAGTTCTCCGATCGGACAATCCAACGGCGACGTTCTCCGATAAGTTTTTGTTCCGGAGATTTTAGTTTTGGGAATGCAATGCATTGTTTCTTACGACGACAACTACTTCGAATCAAAATTGAATCTCCGAAAAAGATACGTTGCGAAAAAAACTCCGTTCCGATGCGACGCGACGGACGGTTACCTCGATAGGGCCGAATGTCTTGAAGTTAAAAAAATTATAGTAGAATGAAACCATTTGGAAAGGAAAAGAATTTAACAAAAACGGAAGGGAAAATAAATTAGAGGCGTCTGAGTGGGATAAGGGTTTAAGGGTAAGAAATGGTCCATTTCAAATCCCGGAAAAGTATAGGTCTTGTGGAAAAAAATGACATAACAAAATTGTTGGTTATAAAAACATCTATAACTTTCGTCTTAACGCTTTACCTCATAACCTCAAAATGTATTTTAAAAATTCATTGAGCAAGTTTTTTTTTTTTCTTTTTTTTTTTAACAAAAACATACTTTTAATTTTAAAAAAATTGTTGGAAACTTACCTTACTATTTTTCAACTACAATGTAGTCTTTTAATTTAAACACTTGTTTTTTCACTGTATTTCAAATTACCATCCACAATGAGCCCTTATTTTAAGTTGACACACATCAAAAATCTATTTTCTGATGATGTGAAAAAAAAGACAAAACATAAAAAAAATCACTTCAAAAATAAATTTTACAAGCGATAAAAGTTGTTCGTAATATCAAATTGAAAGCTGCTTTCATATACAAAATGTGACTGATATATATTATAAGTGAAAAAGTTGACTAACTACATTCTCAAATATTTATAATGAATAACGTAATTAGCATAAGGTACCTTAATATAATAGGCCGACTCACATATAAATTTATATGCTATGAGATTTGCCTTGACACAATTGTAATAAGAATGTAATGGGTTGGGTTCGATATTCCGCTTTTTATATTTCAATTTATATATCGTTTTTTATTATCCAGTCTCTTATAATCCCGTTTTTTATAACTTTGTTTCTTAATATCCAATTAAAATTAACTAAGTAAAAAGTGTGTTTTTGAAATGCAGTTTAACATTTATAAATTTTAAAAGGAGTTAGAAAATTAGAAGTAAATACCAAAATAAATTTTTAAGTAATGAATATGACAGTCTTCAATAGTTAAAAAGTAAAGTAATGCTATATGATATTCTACAAATGGGAACAAAAAAAACTTCAAACCATTAACAACATTTCTTATTCATTTTTTTTATTTTATTTATTAGTTCAAGTGTATATTATTATTAATGCGACACAAAAAACCTGTTTGGCTCCTATTTTTTTTATTTTTCATAATTTTTTACATCCGCGTGCTTTAAACATTATCTTCGCAATGCGTGACAACAATGAAGGATATGTAAGCAAAAACAAAAGTGTACATTTTCTTTTTGGTAGAGGGTTTTCAATATTTTTAAATACATAATAATAAAATAAAAATGCGCACGTAATCGTCAACTAGTTTTTTGGATAACAATGTTTGGTAAAAAACGGAACTGGTGGGATTTTTAGAAGCAGAATTATAATAAATCGGGACTTTGAACAAGCGGTATATTAGAAGACGGGATTTTATCCCTTTTTAGGGATTTAAGAAAAGCGGGATTTCAAAAATCGGGATACCGATGTAGTTAATCAACTTTTTCATTAGGATAGTGCAGCAGTCACATTTTCTCGATGAAATCAGCCTTAAATCCTTAATCTAGAGCAACTTAATGTTTTCGCTTGGAAAAAGTTTTTTTTTCGAATTTTGTTTTTTTCATATGGCTTTCCATTTAAATATGTATTTTTTCACATCATCAGAAAGTAGAAGTTTCAACGAACAAATAGTTGACTGACTTCAAGTAATAGCAGATATTTTAACATGAGAACTTTTGATATTAAGTCGAAATAAGGTGAAAAAATAGTAATTTTAAATCCAAAAATTACGGTAAGTTTGAATTTTGTTAAAGATAAAAATAAAAAAAGCAAAAACTTGATTTTATTTAAATTTTACACATACATTTACATGTTATGAGAAATAAGGTATTATATGGTAAACAAAAGTTTACCATACAATATTTTCCTAAAAGACTTATAGTTTTTATAGTTCTTTTTTACCCTTCAAACCCCCACCATCCTCTTCGATCCCAGATTTCTGCGGTCTCAAGTTAAAAATATAAGGCATTCCTAGCGAGGTGGGTGTTGCGGTTAGATTGTTTCAGGCGAGGAATGCAACTGGCTATTTCACTAGAGCACTGTTTGTAGAAAAAGCGATTAAAGAGAGTAAGACAGCTAACGTTTCGATGATGTTCAAGAGAATCAGTCGATTCTATGATTGAACTATCACCTACCAAGTTCTAGAGACGCAATCTCAAAATTTCCTCTGTAGGCTGCCCCACAGATTCTGATTTTGAAGAGAATCGGTCCAGCGGTTCAGGTTGTAGATTCATATACAGGTAGACAGACAGACAGGATTGAAGGACCCAATTTTTTGTATTCTCTATCATCGTAATGTCATGTTTGATTGTTATATCTAAAAAAAATTTCTGCACGATTGCAAAACTTGTCATATAGACCCTTTGTGTAATCGCAAGTAAGAATAGTCGTACAGCCAATCAAAAAAGCAATGTACATAGTTTTTGAACCTGAGTTCGAAAATTTAGTTTTGAAGTTTATTAAGTGTTTCTTTTTAGTCTACAAACTTCGAAAAGTGTTGTCTTCATTTTTATAAGTGCTGAAAAACTAGTTTATTCGTCTTCAATTACCTCGCTTAGAGCTTTTCTCGTCGAGATATTTTTTTTCAAATGGAAATGGTGTCTTTACAACAACTTAAAAGTGCACAGTTAATTTAAGAAAACTTATATAAATTTTCTAAAGGGTTTGGCTTTTGATTTTTTGAGAACTGTTTAGTGTGCCTCTGAAAGTTTTTGCAATAACCCATCAAATTATCAATTTTATCCGCCCAATCGCTTTTTTAAGAATCAAAAGAGCAGTACTTTTGCGCAGAAAAAATCTTAAGGCTATCAAGTTGTAGTATATTCAGTAAATTTATACCAAAAACAAGTTACTTGGATCTACAATTTGTTTTCTTTTATTTTCTGTACCATTTTTCTTCAAGTCACATCACAGATCACAGTTCAAAATCGGCGAAATATATTTGAATTTCATTCTTGGTCCCTCTATTTTAGTGGCAACTGGCAAGTGCAATGTTCATGAATTTCCTGTCCCAGTCTTCAGGATTTAGTTCATAGCCCTGCACTTGGGAGAACACACAAAACAACTGTTAAAATTAGTTACATGGGTTTCAGGGGAAATGGACTTATTTTCAACAGTTTTTTCTTTGAATAAGAAATTAAATTTTTTATTCAAACATCATGCAGTCTTGAACAAACAATTTTCTGAAAAATATTCACACCTCTGCTTTTAATTCGACCTGTCGAAAAAAATGTGTGTCCGAGTGGACAGTAAAACTCTTACTCTCTCTCTCTGTAGTGAACGAAAAATAAACTTTTTAGCTCAAGCCATAAACTAGTACTAAAAGTTAGGTAATGCAAACAAAACTAATGAAAATCGGACTTTTGGTGGACAGTTTAACAAAAAAGTTAAAGTTTCTCTTCAAAATAGTTGTAATCGAAAAAAGGAAAAAGTCCTTCGTTCAAGCCTTTTGAAAATGTGCCTGTTTTAAATTTCAACGAGATCGGTTCGGAGTAGCTCTCGAGAAAAATTTAACCACCGATTTTAAAAGCTCAATTTTGAGAAGATCTTTGCGAACCAATTGAATACAATTATTTTTCAAAGCTCCACACAAGGGATGTTTTGCAAAAGATGTGACAAAAGCCTTCGCCGCTAAGGCGGGAAGACAAAAATCTAATCGAAATGAAAAAAAGAAATTCTATTCAAATAACTTTACAACGCAAGTAGTTGCTGTGAATTCTTTCTGAAGTAAAATGAAACTTTTGCCAAATTTACCGTCAATGCCCTTTTTTAGTTTGGATCCAAATACTGAAATGTGGTACCCGTGGCGTAATGGTTTACATGTCTGCTACAGAAAAACACAACTGTTTTCCACGAATATCGCCTATTCGCGAGGAATTGACAAGTTCTCTGATAGTAAATTCAATGCTTACATGATTATCCGTTCGGACTTTACAGAAAACTTAGGGTCACTTCCACTCCCCCACATGGTATTTTTTTGAAAAGTGCCCTAGGCCGCCCACCCTGTTGCGCCGCCCTATTTTTATTTACTTGTTCATAGAATGCGAATATTCTTCTCAGTTTTCGAGAAATTGAAAAAGGACTGAAAGATAATTTTTCCCAGAAAATCTTTTTTTTTTATTCAAATTGATTGAAATTTATTCTTTTTCTTTATTAATAAAAAGAAATTTCTAAAAAAGAAAAACTACCATTCATTTTTAGTTTGTAAATATTTTTAACTGATTTCTGATGCGTATTGCTAGTCTTTTGAAGATATGAGCCTTTTGTATATGAAAACATGTTCTGCCAATTGCATCCACAGTTTCAAAAATATTATTTATCAAGAGCAACACTATGAATCGATAAAAGTAACTCTTGACCTTTTCCAACATCGTCCACCATTCAGTTCTTTTCAAAAGGCTCTGAGAGTGAATTTTTAATGTAGGTACTTTTTATGGGAAGGAGCGTAAGAATAACCAAGTAAAATAGTGAAAAAAATCGTATGCAGTTCTGTTGAATCTCTGGCTTACAAACTAAATTGACGATGCTATACTTTGAAGGATGCTGTTAGTTTCAATACTTCGATGAGGTGCATGCAATATTTTCAAGGTGTTTCAATTTTTCTTATGTACTCCTGCGGCGATAAGCCTTGTGTTTGGGGTAAGTTTGTTTAGTTGTGATTCGTTTAAGAGAAAGCGATAGAATGCAATTCAACTTTTCCAAGCACTGAGAGCAAAGATATGATTTAAAAAAATTTGATGATTTTGTAAGGAAAAGATTTGTTCTTCAACTGACAGCAACTTGGCAGAACCACTTGGTTTTGCTTGGCAGAATTGTGGATTGTCTTTCTTTTCAAACTGTGTCATGCCAATTGAAGATTATGTATGTTTTTATTTTTAATTATATACACTTTCGTGGTTGGTTTGTTGGGTTACGAATGTGGCTTTGAACAAGATTTCCCATACATTTTTCAATCCAAGTTTTCATAGACGAGTTGCTTTCAAGTCGTTTGTGAACACAACCTTGTCTACTTAAAAACTGGGCCGAATTGGAATTATGTCAATTTGGCATTCTCTCATCACCAGCAATCGTACGACATCTCGTTCGACGTATGAAGTGGTCACTGATTATTATTATTCATACCTACATATAAGAAATTTTGTATACATTTTTCTTATATTTATTACGTTGGTGGATTACTTTATACCAAATTCAATTTAGAAAGAAATTGCCCAGATCACTACACAAGCAACCAGCCGAATCCAAAAAGTCGACCTGAAACTCGATGTTTTTAGAAAAGTTCGTAAGATCCTGAATGCTGTAATTCCAAAATGTTCAGTCATTCACTCGATTACTGAGGTCACTCACTCACTCGATAACGTGAGCTTTGGGGCTCCTGTTATGCACATTCTACTTAGACTGGTTAGGTTAGGCTAGGTAGAATGGGCTGACGGTTGATCTTAATTCCGCCACACTTAGATCAATGTAGATCCATTGTGATACCCTGACGTATTGTAACGTCCTTGAAACCTATGAATTTATGTCTAGTCGGTATTTAGCCATTTTGTGGCCATAGTGACTAATTAGACTTGATTGATCTCAATTAAGAAGCTACTCTACAATAGAATTCGTAAAAGTAAAGCCTTACCTTTTTTATAATTACCGCGCACATCAAGATGATATAACTACCCTTATAGTGTTGTAAAAACACAGTGCAAGCATTTAGGAAAATAGGTGAGGATTTGAAAAGAGACACCGACGTACGTTGCTTTTGAATCTTTGTAAATCGTAATGTTCTGGAAAAACAGGGTTGGGTAGAGCATTCCACATGAGGGTGGTGCGACTAAAATAAGAATCTCTGTACTTAACTGTGCGCCCGAAGTAAGGCTCAAGGTAAAACTGAAGAGCTTTCCTAGCTGAACCACCCGGCGCTGCTCGGGTCTGTAGTTTTAAGGTTCCCGTTATCGTTTTTCCTCAACCAACATCCTTCTATAACGACTTCGATTTCGGGCGAAAAAATCGATGAAAAATAATCGTTTTTACTTTGGGATTATGTGTTATCCCAATGACGCAAGAATTTTTAAAATCTGTCCAGTAGTTTCTAAGTTCCCAGCCCCGTTCCTGTAGGAATCTTCCGTTACCGTGGAAATATGTGAAATATAAGTCTATGTCACTGAGGGATTTAACTTCAAAGAGTTGAAAGAATTTTTGAAATCGGGCAAGTAATTTTTAGGTTTCGGTTCTCGTTCCCGTTTCTGCAGGAAGGGTTCTAGAAATCTGTCCAGAAGTTTCCGTTCCCAAACCCGTTCCTGACGAAATATCACAAGAACCTTCTCCTGTCAATAACAAACACAACAAAAAAGAATTGGCCGAACTGGTTCACCGGTTGTTGAATTATGCGCTTACCAACACATTTTGTGATTCATTTTTATGTATAAGATTATTTTTATGGTTTAACTAATTCTCAACTCTCTCCAATGCGCTGAAATAGAACTGGTGTAGTTATAAAAAAAAACACCCTCAACTTCCGACATGAGACAACAACAATCATAACAAATCGAAAAGTAAGTCTTTTAAGAGAAAAGCGCATTTTATTGTAGACTTAAAGCAATAGGAAGATACCAGATGGCAGATGACAGATGACAGATGACAGATGACAGATGACAGATGACAGATGACAGATAACAGATATCAGATGACAGGTGACGGGCGACCGACGGAAGACAGATGAAGGAATACATACTGCAGATGACAGATGACGTATATGATATCACATATAGCAGGAACTTTGGTCTTTGTAAAAACAAGTTTTTCTATTATTAAATGAAGTGCTGTTACTTCTCAATACACTGTCACTCTAAGGACATTTCGAATGAATTTTTTTTAGTGTAAAATTCTAAAATTCCCATTTCAAACAAACTGCACCAGAGATGATTCCTCTCAAAATGTTCTTCCTGGATGTGAAATGTTGTATAGACTCGCCTTATATCTTGTTGTTGTGTGTATGTAATGCATATATCTCTCCTAAATTTTGTTTTGTTATCGATAACATACCACACACTTGACTTGGATGGTTAGTTTTAATTATTGGTGTGAAGATTTTGTCTTACAGCGTAAACCGCACTAAAAGTCTGCTGAAGACGAATTTATAAAGTTAAATTCCAGGACATGGTAATTGGGGATTCTTAAAGTTAGAGTATTTTTAAAAGCACATGGAACACCAGTCACAGGTGTCCTACGACATCTCAAACGTCTGCTTTCTTACTAATTGTTCTGAACAACTCTGAAAATATTTATAAATAGGGTGGCGCAACAGAGCGAGGAGAATCAGATCCTAGTGCATTTCTCACAGCCATTTTTTTTTTTTTTTTTTTATAATTAACGCGCACATCAAGGGGTTATGACTGCCCTTATAATGTTATTAAACACAGTGCGAGCATTTAGGAAAATAGGAGAGGATTTGAAAGGAGACACCGATGCACGTTGTTTTTGAATTATTGTGAATCGTAATGTAGGGGAAAAATAGGGTCGGGTAGAGCATTACACATGCGGGTGGTGCGACTAAAATAAGAATCTCTATACTTGACTGTACGCCCGAAGTTGGGCTCAAGGTGAAACTGATGAGCATTACGAGCGAGGCGGATGTTGCTAGATTGTTTCAGGGGAGGAATGCAACTGGCTGATTCAATAGAGCACTGTTTGTAAAAAAAGCGATAAAAGAGAGAGATACAGGTGACGTTTCGACGATGTTCAAGAGAATCAAACGATTCTACGATTGAATCATCACCTATCAATTTTAACGCTCTATTTTGTACCCTATCAAGTAGCCGCAAAGATGTTTGAGATGCATCTGACCAGATATGGGAGTTATACTCCAGTTTTGGGCGAATGAATGCCTCATAAATTGTAGCCAGATCAGAAGGGGTAAAAAACTTTCTGCATCGTCTCAAGAAGCCCATTTAGCAGCGTTTTTGGTGACCTCGAATATGTGGTCATTCCAACAAAGATCATCGTTTACACACAAACCAAGTACTGACAGCTTTTCGGTTTCTTGGATGCAGATACCATTCAAAGATAATGGCAGTGGGGGAAAGTTAAGCTTCAACGACACGAGACAGCATTGAGTTTTAGAAGCATTGAATTCTACTCGGTTCATAAGACCCCATGTAACAATGCTATTAAGATCAGAATTCAATGAGCTTATCATACACGGCCGTTCCAGTTTCACATCCGAAGACCAGGGACGTGAATTTGGAAACGAATATGAAAAGCTGAGGGTCGAGTCGTCAGCAAAACAGTTGAGAGGATTAGAAGTTTCAGATAAGAGAACATTTATGAACATGAGGATGAGAGTCGGAGACAAAACGGAACCCTGGGGCACACCAGCATTTATGAAGTGGGTATCAGACTTGAAGCCATCCAATACAACTTGTATTGAACGGTCGGAAAGGTAATTTCTAATCCAACGAAGAAGAGACTCGTCGATACCAAAAGCACGCATTTTAGATGAAAGAGCCGGATGCCAAACTCTATCAAATACTTTAGAAATGTCCAGCGCAATAATCTACTTTCTCCAAAACAATGTAAATATTGGTTTTACTTTTCGGTGAGATAAGCCATCAAATCACCAGTGGACCTTTTGCTACGAAAGCCGTACTGACGGTCATTAATAAGCTTTCGTTCTTCAAGATCTTTCATGAGTTGACGGTTTATCAACGTTTCCATGACCATGGAAAGAAGGGACGTTAGTGCAATTGGACGGTAATTGGAAGGGGAGAAAGATTCGCCTTTTTTAGGAACGGGCTGGACAAAAGCAGTTCTGCTCGGAAAAATCCCAGTAGAATAGGAAAGATGGAAAAGTTTACGCAGTGGTTGTCAGCGTAGAAGACCACCTCTTCAGAATAATGCCTTGTAAGAGAATGGAGGGACCTGTAATTTGTTGCCGATTCCAAGCAGCTAGTCGAAAAAGCGCTTATCATGGCATTGAATATACTAACGGAGGACTTGCCAATTCCTCGCTAAGTGTGTTCATAAACAGCGATAATTTGACCATGATGGTTTAAATAATGTTTGTCATATTAGGTATGCAATGTTTGTAAAGGAGCTTAAGCTTATATATTTGTCCTTCACTTACACCTGGTTCCATCATCAAGACTTTTTTGGTTTTTATCAACTGAACTAAGGTTTGTAACGATTAAAAATTTAAAAAGATGTTTAAAGTGCTTCTTACGTATCAATGTAAGTATTCTTTTAAAATAACCCGCTTTCTTACACATTTTTTGAAAATCGAAAAAAAAATTACTTTTTAGTTCTGACTCAAGCATTCTTTTCAGGAAATGTTAACAACAGTATCAAAAGATTCACCTTTTGTTTGGTAGTTATCTACAATTTCATAAAATAGAACATTAAATTTGTATTTTTGGTTCAAAATTACAAAGAGTTCTCTCAAAACAATTTCATAAATACTCGCATTCAATTGCGAAGTGCAACAAAAACGAATTATTATTTGATTCTGTTGTACATCACTTTGCTTCTATTTTTTCGAGCATTTCCGTATGAGGAAAACACATTCGAGTTGCAAACGTGCCTTTTTTGGGGATGTAATATCAAACGGTTGACTGCTTTTCCAGCAAAAACGACACTTGAACCATTTCAGTCAGAGCTGTATTCCTCAAGTTGTAATAAATTTGTTCAAATGCCAAGTGCTACTGAAACATGAGCTAAGTCAAGCGACAAAAACAGACTGACAATTTCCTTGTATGATTCATTTCTAATTGCAAAAAAAAGCCAGGCATGTCGTCCATGTAATATTTTGTAGAATATGTCGAAATGGGCATCACATGGAAGAAAAAAACGTGTTTCAAAGGAGCATATTCTCTTTAAGACAAAAGCTGTTTTAAAGTTAAGTGAGCAGTCATTTCATTTTTATAAAAAAATCTAAGCAGAGAGCGCCCTGCAGCCATGCTTTAAATAAAAAGGACAAAGGGGTCCGTGTGGAACGAAGTCTTTCCTTAAACAACTGAAAAAGGTACTCTAGAACAAGTAGCAAATTGAACTTGGTTAACAATTCTTTATTAGAAATAACAGTCATAAATTAACTCAATAAAGAAACAACTACTTTATTCCCAAATTACACACATGACTTGTAACCACATTTACGCATCTATCTAACTTTGCACAACTGACGCTATTGAATCTCGTCATAGCCTACAGTGTTGACAGTCTTCATTTTCCCCTGCATGGTTGGATCACCATCAGAACAAGCATCAGAATAAAGTTTATGAGCTGTAGAATCACTTTTAGAAAACAAAATACTCAATTCCCCATTTTTCAATATTCGTCACTAATAAAATAAATAGGTTGGCGCAACATGGCGAGGAGCCTCAGGGCCTAGCACATTTTAGACAACCATTTTTTTTTTTTTTTTTGTTGGAGGTTTTTAAAATACCAGCTGGAGCACTCAGATCTAAATACCGGTCCATTGTACTACCAGTTAGCAACCTTCTATTTGTTATAGCTTTCCAGATGTTCGGAGAGAAGCCAAAAGACGCTGCCATGATAAGGAGCATAAGTTTCCAGCTCTCACCATGTCTGCGCCGAGTATCTGTAACCCTATGCGAGAAAAAGCAGGACATTCAGAGAGGAAGTGCTCTGCTGTGTCCTCATCTTCTCCACAAGAATCACAGAGTGCCGTATCATTTAAGCCTAACACGGTTAAATGTTTGGCAAAAGAGAAGTGCCCGCTGGCAACGCCAATAAGCTTTCTACAGTCTTTTCTGCTACGAGCTAGCAAAAATGTTGCAGTCTTCTTACTAACGTTGGGGAGCATACGATTGGCTTGTCTGCATCCAATGGAGGGAGGCATGCCATCTACGGTTGTGCTCTTCTCAAATCCAATCGTTGATTGAAGCCCCCACTGCGGACGCTGGCAGACCCAACGACGGTTCAGGTCCTGAGAAAGCTGTCTGAGATCCCTGCTTAGCAAGTTCATCGGCGATTTCATTTCCAGTTATGGCGTGATGGCCCGGAACCCAAATGAGACTCAAAGAATTTAATCTTCGATTGCATTCAGAGAGCTCTTGCATTCCAGGATCACTTTCGAAGTGGTTAGAGGGTTGAGAAGGGCCTTAATCACAGCTTGGCTGTCGCTGCAAATGAAGATACTTCTCCCCGTCCATCCATTGTTCGTTACGTGGCTCAAGGCCATTTGGATAGCATAAGCTTCCGCTTTTAAAACGGATGCGTATGATCCCAATGATGAGTGCAGTCGTATCTCGTCGTTCTCAACAAAGGCACCAGCACCAGAACCCTCGTCGGTTTTGGAGCCATCTGTGAAGATACGATAACAATTCTTTCCAGGCTCAGATTTTGGAGCAAACCAGTTCTGAACCGAAGGAAAGTTGATTGAGTAATTTTGACGCAGTTTGAGCCTTGGGATCATCGTGTCAGACGGCATATCCATTAGACGTGAGTCAAAAGATATGCTGCTTCCGAGTTCCTCAAAGCTCCAGTGCGAATTGTAAGGGGAGGAAGATTCAACAGTGCGTCGAGAGCAGCTCCCGGTGTGCTGGGGAAGGCCCCCGTAACACCTAGACAAATTGTTCCTTGCAGTTTGGCAAACGAGGCAATAACGTATTTACGCGAGAGCTTATTCCACCAAACAACTGACGCATAGGAGATGATTGGTCTTATCATAGCCGTATAGATCCAAAGGACCCTTTTCGGTGAAAGACCCCATGTCTTGCCAAAGGCTCCTTTACATTGCCAGAAAACTGACAGTGCTTTAGTAGTTTTAGACTCGACATGTTTTGACCAAAGAAGTTTGTTATCCAGGATTACTCCAAGATGTTTGACTTCATTTGAAAAGGGGATGTTGACGCCTTTAAGCGTAAGTTGGGTCAGACCAGTCAATTTTCTACGTCTCGTGAAAAGGACAACCTCGGTTTTAAGAGGAATCATAAAAAGCGCAGCCTGTGCTCGGGAAAAGACGGCTTGGAGGCTGGAGCCAATCGAGAGCACGGCGACGTCGCGTCGGCGTCGGCGTCGTCTGTATATGCTTGGGCATGAACGTTAGAACCATTGAGCATTACAAGTAGAGAGTCGATAAACATGCACCACAGAAGAGGAGATAAAACGCCACCTTTTGGACAGCCTTTTTTTACTCCCGTTGCAACATAGTGTCCACATTCCGCCTCAGCGATTACGGTTCTCTTCATTAGCATTGCTTTAATCCACAACACTAATGAATCGTCCACACCGTATTCTCTGGCAGCATTCCACATACCATCGAAGCTAGCATTGTCAAAAGCACCTTGAATGTCGATGAAAATGCCTACCGTAAATTCTTTCCTGTCAAGCGCGCATTCAATCCTGCTACCAAGATTTTGAAGTGCGGTCTCGCAAGATTTTCCTCTTTGGTAAGCATGTTGTATCTGAGACAGAGGGTGTAATTGGAGTGAGGTTTTACGACAACCATGCTTTGTGAGGGAATGGAAGGGACCTACAACTTTCTCCCGATTCCGAACAGCTGATCGAGAAAGCGTTTTTCATGGCAATGAATGTGCAATCGGAGAAGTTAAAAATTCCTCGCGAAAGAAAAGGCATTAATGGAAAAACATTGTTGAATCTGTTGAAATTCGAACCATGACCCTCTGGGTAAATAAGCAGAAGTGCTAACCCGTGGCTACCCTCTAATATGTTTTGAAAATTTTCAATGACAGCTTTTTGAGTGATGGCACAATATCGGCACAAAGAAAACCCGCATTAACAGGAGACAGATACCTAAAGATTAGTTACAAAAAGGAAAGAAATTTCACAAAAAAAGGAATACCTGCAAAAACACATAATTAAGGAAAATTAAGAGTACATATGTAGATTCTACATACATTTGCTCTTTAACCTCTTTTCCTTGATGAAGTTTGTAATTATTGAATTCTTTGTAATGCCGTTTTCCATATGACTATCCAAATAAGGCCAGACACTTCTACTGAGAATTGGTAAGACCAAAAGCTCTTTTCGTTATTTGGAGGAATCGATTCGCATAAAATTGTAGTTAAATCATCCATACCCGAATGAAGCTTAATCCAAATAGCCTTGTACGTCCGGAACAGATATCCGAATGAAGGAAATCCGAATTTAATGGGGAAATTCATTATTTCATATTGTTACAAAAGTGAAAGTCAATACGTAGCACTTTTTGCCACGCATCATAAATAATTTTTAAATGTGCTCATTAAACATAACGTAAGTCAGTACAGGCTACAGAGTTTTTCGGTAAACATT
Organism: Melanostoma mellinum; assembly: GCA_914767635.1. Classification (NCBI taxonomy): domain Eukaryota; kingdom Metazoa; phylum Arthropoda; class Insecta; order Diptera; family Syrphidae; genus Melanostoma; species Melanostoma mellinum. The sequence goes on along the minus strand of OU612059.1, from coordinate 79,641,299 downwards.
GGCCATTTGTTGGGAAAAAGTATGTTTAGTAAGGGACATAACTAAAGGGACTAATGAGAAAAAGGTCAATTTGAAACAAATGACTTAAAGCTGCGTGGTAATCAGAGCGTCAGAACTTGGACTGAATTGGAACCCGTGGCCAAATTATGACACTGGCATGGTAAATATGCAAGTAAAAATTTAACCCCCGTTGGAGCATTCTAGATTATTATGTCTCTACATTTCTTAGCTTTTACGTTCCCATAGAATAATATGCATTTTTCTGCTTTTTTGTTTATAAGCAAGGATTTAGTTTCAGAATATGAAATTAGCGATTTAAATTTTGGTGGGGCTAACGCTGGACGGTTTTTAGTGCGATTATGTGAATTTGCTTGTCTACGCACATGAAATCGAAAAGATTGACGTGAGTATTCGGTGCATTATTACTGACATACAGCTCCAAACGCTGCTAAAAGCTATCGAAAGTTGTAAGAGCCAGGCGCGGCCACCGAAATCATTTTTAAAATATGCCAAGGCCTTATCTTTTCACACGTCTATGAAAACTCAATTCAAAATCTCTTAATCCTCTTGATGTTATTTATTTAATTGCGTTTGGAAAAACTAAGTTCAAGAAAATTTCTAATGCTATAATTGTGGTGCCCGTGCCGTAATAGTTGGGATGTCTGCCTGCTACATGGGAGGTTCAAAGAAAACACACTTTTTCTTTTCACGGGTATTGCTTTTCGTAAGGAATTGCCAAGTCCTGCAAGAGTAGTTCATATAGCCATGAAAAGCGCTTTCTTATTTTGGCGTTTGGATTCATCATTGGGCGTCCTTGAAATGTTTAGGCCTTGAAGTCTCTATGGCATTATTGCTCTTCCTTATTTATTTCTTTTTGAATTAAGGTCTTTCTATAGTAAGGAGATAAACATGACTAAAGATTCTTGAAGATTTTAGCATCATCAACATAAAGGGAAGCACAAAATTCTGAATACCTTCTTGAGACATCACTAAAGCAAGAATAAACAAGAGAGATCAAAGATGGTTGTCTTGAGGTATTCCAGAAAACAGAGGTGGCCCCGAAATATACTGAAAGAGCGGATCAATAATGGACCTGATATTGACGGCTGTTTAGATATGAGAAAATCCATTTGAGAAGGATTATGCTGAAGATAGTGCTTGTGGCGTGATGGTTAGCATGTCTGCCAGTTAACCGGAGGGTTCGTGATTCCAATCCCATCAGAAGCCAAAAATGTTATTCCACGGGTACGCCCTTCGCGAGAAATTGGCTGGTCCTCCCATCGTGAATTCATTGCCATGAAATGCGTTTTCTTTATTAGCCGTTCGGAATAGGCAGAAAATTGAAGACCCCTTCCATTCCCTCTTAAAGGCAATTTTTGTTAAAAATGCGCTAGGTCTCGAGGCTTCTCGCTCTGTTGTGCCATGTTTGTTTTGAATATTGTTGGTGGAAAATGTAGGTATACTTATTTCAATTTACTTAATGCTGAAGACGAGGAAGTGTAACACAGGTTTGTACGATAGTTCGTTGAAATGGCATGCTAGTGGAAAACGCTCGTAGCGTCATATGGTAGCACAAACGTGAATGAGGCTGCTGTAGCCAGGAGTGTGAGTGTGTTTAATCCACGAACTCACCACATCGATATTAACAACTCAACATTTCACTCACAATTCTGAGGAAGATTCCTCAGAATGGTTCTCTTCGCTAACATAAGGTCCCATTAACTCAGTAATCGAAAGCGCGATATCACTTAGCAGGTTGGTTCTCAAGTAGCTTGATTCAGAAAAAGTTTTCGGACTGGAAATCTTGCTTTTTGACGATGTATTGATCGGAGTCTGCGCTAACAAACTAAACTGTCACATCTATACCACGGAAAACGACTGCGATTCATCGAATGTAAGAGTTTGGTGCGGGCCGTGGGTTCGTAATTGGACGATTTTTTTCGAAAACGGATCTGGTAACAAAGTTTATAATAAAAGTGGGTATTACAAGGCCTGGCCATGTTAAGCGATCTATTTTTCCTGAAAGTGATTTTATGGTATTGGACGACCTCTGGTTCATACAACATGGATTAGTTATGGCCAATATCGTTAATGCAATGCGTGAGTCATACACCAAAAAATCTTAAACAGATTCTTGGAAAATTGGGACCTGAATCAGCGCTTGCTATACCGAGGGTCTCAGTGAGGGCTTTAATCAGCTATTGTATCTGCCAAGAGCATAACCGTAAATGGCGTGACTCCATTGGCTGCTATCCCGTAGCAGAAAAGACTATAGAAAGCATGTTGATGGTGCCAAAAAGGGTACCTCTCTTTTGCTTAGCATTTCACAGTTTTGAAGGTAAGTTATACCACGCTCTGTGAATCCTTTGGAGAGAATGACGAGATCTCGAAGCACTTCCTTTATAAGTGTTCTGCATTTCCTCGGGCTAAGAATTGATCTTTACATCGATCTCCCATTTTCTTAATCTTCAAAGTTAAACATTGGCGTACTGGTCGCGTTGCAAGACAAAAATACTTAAGTCATTTGATGATGCATTCACCATAAAGTTATTTTGTTCTCCTGTGGTGTCCTTCAAGGTAACCACTTAGGTACTCTACTGTTTACGTTGTCTTTGAAATGGCTTTGGTCCTCAAAATCTAATCTCTTTTATATCACTCTATCGTTTCCAAATGTTGTCTGCCATCTCAATCTTCCTCCATCTCTGAAACTTCCGCTTACTGTCTTAGGAAAAGGCTTAATTTCAATTATGCCACCTTTCAATTTAATATCGTTCACATCGCCATCTCTCTTCAACAATCAAACCAGTATTTATGTAATTGGACATAGAGCTCTATTTATTTTCGCATAGTGGTGGAATTATCCTAAGGTACCTGCAACCCCACCTTGGTTTAGTGAAACATTTGCATAAGAAAACAGCCAATTTTCTAAAGGACCAACCATCTCTTAGTTCGTCCTCTCAAAAAGCACGCCAGTAAGGGGTGGTCCCTTTGTATTGTTATAAGATTATCATCTAAGGAATTTAAAGGATACTACTTTCTTATGAAACCCACCTCAAACCTAAATATGCTGTAAAAACACAGAAATATAACCAACAGACATTGTCTTAATCCATCGCTTCCTTTCAGGTTCCGCTTAATGGGCAGAGCTTAAAAACTTCATCTTTTTATTTTTAATAGATATTAACCCTCATAATTTGGATAACTCTGCCCGGTTGTATTTCCTCACCCAACTACACTGTTTACGGATGTAACAGGACCTACCTTTCTCATATTGCACAGTGTTAAGTCAAATATTACCTTTTTCGGTTCTTCGCTTTAAACCTAAAGACCCTCTCCCATATCAATCATCCTAATTGCCAATCTTTAACATACTCAAAGGCATATTTAGCTTTTAGAACACACTTTAGTTTTAAGTAGGTTTAAAGTGATTACCTTATTGACTTAACTGCGCAAAGAGGGTTCTTACCTCACTCAAGTTTTGTAATCTCAACTAGAAGAGGGAAGCAAAAATGAAGTAATATAAGAACACATCCTCCATTACTGCTCTCCTAAGCTCAAGGTAGTCCATATTATTGTATCAAAAAATCCAAACTTGAAAGAACAAAAACTTCCAAACTATAGCATCGAGGAATGTGGCTCCTTCGCATTGATATGTTAAACCTGGTATTTATGCCATTTTGATGAGACTATTGTCAATGCGTAACATGATAAGCTCAAGCCTTGCTTCAAAACCCGGTCCACTTTGGAAAACTACGAGCGAATTCATCGAAGTCCTGTGAAGAATTTAAATGAACAACGAAACTTCGCCGTATTACTCTTGAATCCACCACTTGTCCCAGCTGCTTACACACAACAAGAAATCAAAACTTTTTGATTTTCCTCACACATCGAACATTAAGCTCGTGTGGTGTGTATTGGCACATTACGCAGACAACATGGAGATCAATTCAATTAAACTTCGCTTTGTCACAGATGTGTTTGAGAAAATCGATTGGAAACAATGAAAATAGGCTGGGTTAGGCGTGAAATAAACATCACGATGTGGTTAGCGTATGCTGTCCACAAAAAAAAAACCACAATGTCGACCAGTTCCTAATTCAATTTTCTACTGTACAAACGGAAAAGTATATTTAAATTTTGTACCTAACCACGGGTGGGGGTGGGAGTGTGCGTCTTCTCATTCCTGTGTACCTACGTTTCACATTCTGGATTTTGTTATTTTATAATCTTTGTTTTGTTTTCATTCATTTCAATTCAACTCTGTGTAAAGTTCAACATTTAAATTTCAATTGAGTGGGGAGGATACTTGTGATTTTGTGAAGCACACTGCTGAACTTTTGATTTTTTTTTTTTATCTTTTGAGTGCAAATGAGCTCCAATTCAGTGAGTGGTTTAAATATTTTCAACCAAAGCGTGTGTGCACACATACAATCTGTTCAAACATAATTCCTGGAAATTCATTCAACGATGCGTTCGTGAACTATCATCATAGTCATCTGTTGTGGAACATTTTCTATATTGCGAATAACTGTTGCTCAAAAGTCTGCTGGGAACTGGGATCACAAATCGTATAAAACAAATTTTCCATCTCATTTCTAGATGTGAAAATGGCACAACGCACAACAATTCACAATTAATTAGATTCAGAAATTCAAACAAATGCCTGACTGTCAAAATAAATTCCAATTATCTCACACAAGAGTGATAATAATCGAAAGAGTTGGTGTGGAGTGCGTATTATGTTCGCATGAGAGCAGCGGCAAGATGATTTGACTGTTATAGTCGATGGTTCCAAAGAATTGACTGGCAATTTATTGAAAAAAGAATGGCCATGGTGCGCATTATCGGCTTATCCGTTTCATATTTCACCAAATTTCGAAGAATATCAAAGAAATTCAATTCATAGTCTCCTCACATTTTTATCGGCTCGAAAGCTACCAATCACAACCTGATGGAATGGGGAAGGTGTTTTAAAGTGTCCTTGCTCTTGTGTCACCATTAAACTTTTCGTTTTCGTAGAGATAGCAATAGTGAACGCGTGTTGGTAACGTTAGGTTTAAAAGTAGGTACATAACTCAAAGTTTAAAAGTAATCACAGGATAACTAAGACACACCATGAAAAAGGAAGCGTATCAGCAGCAGACGTATAACACTTAAGTCGCTATATCCAATATTTGAGTTGGTACTTTGACAATGTTGAAGGCACAAACGCACACCTACTGTAACAGGTGTCCTTATGGGGCTGACAATAGCCGCTTTTATTTTCTATTCTATCCGTGACAGGGTGTTTTCAAAGCTGTAAATAAAGATATAATAAGGGTCATTAATTTAATTCATTTATTTAAAAGGTATATCTTTTACTTTGGGCCTTATGGTCTATAATTATTAGTAAAAGTTAAAGTCAAAAGTTAAAATAAGTCATTCATTTTTCGGTTTCGAAATTAAAGCTAAATGAAACGCATAGAGCGATACTTTGTTGCATTTTTTGATAAAAATAACTTTGAATAACCAGAAGAAGAGAGTAATTTGATTATACCACGTGTGATTCTCTTGTGGTGAGGAACCAATTCGCCGTTCGGTATCGGCAAAATTGTAGGTCCCCTCCATTACATTATTAGTTGGATCTTGGATGACACTTCGGTCAAAAACTCGATTTCAATTATCTGAAGGTTGTTTTAAGGATTATTGATTTAGAATTTATAACAGGCTTTTGAGAAGTAGTAGCCGTATAATACAATGACGGTAAATGTAGTTTATTGGTTTCCGATTACACAGGGCGTCCCGTAATTCGTGCTTATACTTTGGGCTGGGATGTTTTTCTTCTAAGAAAAAAAATTGTTCCACAGTAAAATCCGTTTCTTAACTTGGATATCACTTTTTGACAGTTAAAAGAAGGCTAATTTTAGTGTACCCTGACCTGTGTTAAATTCAGTTTTTCTATCAATCGCATCCCAACCCATAGTTTGTGACACAAATTACGGGACGCCCACTTTTGAAATATATGTAATAGCATATAAAAAAGGGTGCTCAACAAAAACATAAACATTTTTTTTTTTCTTCCATACAAAAACGATTTTTTTTTATACCCATTTTATTACTTATTGACTACAAGTTAAAGCTAAAAAATTGTTTAACTTTAACAATGGATCTGAATTTTTCCTCTCTCTTCTCTCTTCCTCTGATCAGAATAAAAAAAAAAAATAGTGCGTGGAGTCCCTCCGCGCGGTAGAAGTGAAACTTCCCAATGTGGAAATGAAAATAGGAAGAGGTAGAAATTGATTTTTAGTGAACTCATATTGCTTCTTTAAAAGAAAAAGAAAAGAGATGGATCGGAGTTAACTTTCACGGGATATGTACTTAACACCATTTCATAGAACAATTTTTTTATTTTTTGGTGGAGATTAGAAGGGCTTTGAAGATGTATGTATGTATCATGTATGGTAGGATGCATGGTATTATATCCATACTTATGTATGGAATACAATACCAGGAACCTTTCTGAAACCGTTGATTGGCTAGTGTAAGTGGAAGCTGACTGACAGACTAATGAAGACCGCAGTCTTAACACCTAAGCCGAAGACGGAGAACACTTACATACATGTTTAGACATGATCAAACATGTTTAGACATGATCAAACATGCTTAGACATGATCAAACACGTTTAGACATGACCAAACATGTTTAGACATGACCAAACATGTTTAGACATGAACAAACATTTTAAGACATGATCAAACATGTTTAGACATGATACATGTTTAAGACATGATAACATGTTTAGACATGATAAACATTTTTGAGCCGGGCTTAAATGGAAATTGCTTATATGTATATATGTACATGATTATGCCTCCACTAACTACTATGTATATACTCACTACTATCTTAAAATTCTAATAACATCTTACATCTTATCACCAAAAGCTCTGATTTGTATATTGTCTTAAAAATAAAATTCCGCAGTCAACACATTCGAGGAGAAGCTTCACAAATTATTTTTTGTTAGAATAATTTAACTTAAACGATTTACACATTTAGTAAGCACTTATCTACGTACATCATACATACATATATTAAACAAATTAAAAGAAACTGCATTAAATATTTTCTAGCATTTCATTGGAGAAGAAAAGAAAACACAACACTGATCGATTATTCACTGAGCAATTGAAATAATTTTCGCACGCACAGACATGATTTTCTTCAAAATATTCCCACCGAAAAACACATTTTACTATAATGAAATCGTTGGGATGAATGGCGCGGAATTGATGACAGCAACTTATTAGCAGTGCCAAAAAGTATGCAATCGATAATACGTTTAACACGGAAGTGTAACGCTTTCATGTTTGCAAGTCGCATAAGAAGTTTCACTTCAAAAAAATTTACATATTTTTTTATTAGTATGTATAAATAAAGCTATCGCAGGAAGTAGAACTTAAAATTTTGAAAAAATGGCGGCCAGTTAAAAGTACAAATTTGAAAACGATCGGTTTCTTAAATGTTCTGTAAGTAAAAAAAATATTAATATCTAACGGATTCCCTTTTTTTTCTTTTAGTTCCTGCGATAGCTATAACTGTACGGAATAACTTATTCAAATTTCAGAGGAATCGATGGAGTAGTTTTTTTTTTGACACCCGCAAGACAAAAAAGTAGTTTCTACTAGATAAACGCGTTCGAAGTTTCATGAGTATTTCTAATATTTCAATAAAATTTAACACTCGATGCTGCTATCGCTGAGGACCACATTCAACTTGCCGTTATATCTCTTGAAACAAAAATATGTCCCATTTAAATTATACATTAAGGTTTGTCAGGAATATGAATCCGAGCAGCTGCAACCAGCCATTAATAGAGCTCAGCGCACCGAGTCTTCTATTTACCTGACTTACTAATTGGCTGTAGATCCGGAAATACTCGGAGTTCCGTTATCAAATTTTAACAGTTTATTTCTTAGAAACTATACTTTTAAAAAAATCGTTTTTTTCGAAAGTTCTAAACCGCCAACCCCCCTTACTGATGATGCCATTCGGCTTAAAAAAAATAACTAAAAAAAAATAACTAATGCGTTACACATCTTTATAGCAAGTTTGACAAGGAAATTTTAGAACTCAGTTCAGAATTTCTTACCTAAATGGGAGTCTTATCTCCTGAATGATAAAAAACGAATTTTCATTAAAGAAAAAACAAAGATTATTAACCACAAGACAAAATAATAATAACAACAATGCTCGACGTAACATGAATACAAGTAACCAGGGTCTTTTTTTGACTGTTTTTCACTGCCGTCCCGAAATTTTGTGAAATACCTAAAAACACAATTCCGTCAAAATTTGAGCCCTTAATATTACCATTAAGTGCTCGCCCAAGGCATGCAAAGATTTTCCGTTTAAAATGTTGCGGTAAAATTTACCACAACAAAAACCATCTTACGATAGTTTGTCCGAGACCCTTATTCTCTTAATTTTGGTCGCAGCTGCATGGTTCTGGGTGAGTTGAGGGCAGCCATGGTCCCATCAACCAGTGGCGTACTCACAGAGAACCCTGCAAAAGCAACCAACCATTTTCGAACAGAACGGGCGGTTCTGCAAAACTCTCTACCCATCCTATTCACTTCCCGATTCCTGTTACCTACCCCATCTTTCCACCTGGATTGCCATCAATCGTGTTGAGCCAGTAGGTTGGCTGGAGACTCACACGCAACTTTGTGTATGAATTTTGAGTAATGACAGAAGGGGTCTGTCTAAATGATCACAAACACAAACCAACACTAACCATACCATATTGCATCACATACACAAACCACACGAAGAATCAGTTATTTCACGAGACGCACCATATTAATCATCACATACACAAATCTATATTCATACACAAATAGTCATCACACATACACGCATACTTACCCTGAGGCAAGCAAACCATTCGTCCAACACAAATCATCCATCACACACATACAACTACATACACACACAATAGTCACCACCCACATACAATCACAATGATACACAAGTTGATCAACACCAAATCATCAATGGCAAAGTACCCAACGAACATACTTTTGATGGCCGATAGCCCAACTTTTAACTTTAATTTTAAATTTTACTAATCGCCACTTAAATTTTGTTGCAGGAAAATCACGTTATTTGTCAGTCTTCCCCTGTTAAAAATCTGAACAAAAGTCCACCAGACCTAAATTGTACAAAAAAAATACGCGTTATCAATTTTTCCTCCTTCTCTTCGAAACATTTTACTACGTCGTTACTAGAAAAATTGTCTGCAGACCCGTTCTGCACATAACTTTTCCAACCACCGATGTAGCTTACCTTTTAGTTGCACAGAATGGTGCATGTCTTCGCTTTATCGCTTTCGCTACAAAAAAAGGCACTGAACTCTTCCGTCAGCTGTAAGCCGACCATAATTTCCCAAGATCGTGGAAATTTGGTGGCTAAGGGGAATATTGAGAGACAGTAGGGTATTCCAAATAAAACGGTAGTCCTCTCACGCAAAACGCTGATTGGTGCTAAATATCCGTAATGGAACCCACTGTGGCTGAATGAACGGCCAAGACAAACGACGATCATGAAGAAGCTTGATGAGAGAGTTGGGGAAGTCACTTCATTGTTGGCTATCTAACAGAGAGGTTTTTGTCAGAAAAGGCGATAAACGATTTGCGAGTAAATTTTTTCGAGCAGCCATATTGGTTAAAAATTTTAAATTTGATTTAAAAAGTTCAAGTTACAAGTTTTGTAACTGATTTGTAAATTGGTGATTCCTGGTAAAATTTTACCTGTAGTTTTCTCGTGTGTGGATAAAGGGTTGTGGCAGAACGGGCCAGCGACGGAATTTCCCACAAGGAAACATAATAAGGAAGTGTCAGAGGACATACTTAGGAAGTGAAGGAGGAACAATTGAAATTTGAAGATAAGTAGAGTGAAAGATATTGTGTAAAGTGTGCGTTGAAAATTGTTGAATTTTGCTTCAATTGTGCGATAAAATCTGGTTGTCTTTTGCGCCGATAATTTCCCGTATTTTGAGGGACTCGCGACCTTTTTCATTGCCATACGGCATTTTCAAGACAGCACGATAACGGGCTTTTCTTGCTTCTTTCTTTCTTTGGCGAAACTACTGTTTGTTCTTTTTCTTTTTTTCATCTTTCAAAATTTATTATAACTATATTCTCGAAAAGATTTGGGTTTTTAATCCTAATCTCTTAAGGTTTTCCCAACACCACTATCTAAACCAGTGGTGGGCAAACTTTCATAATAGGGGGCCAGAAAATTCAAAAAATTCGAATAGGAGGGCCAGAGTTATTTAAAACATGTAATTTGTGTTGAAATTTTTAATCATATTAAAACATTACAGAATTACAAATTAAAAAAATGTTCAAAATTACAGATCAACTTTTATTCGAAGGCCCTGCAACGGTAGGCGTGTGAGATGTATGAAATTGCTTTTGATTTGCCATAATATTTTCGAAGGCAGGTTCAAGCTGTGGCGAATTAACTTTCAGCAGCGCGAAAAGGTGTTCATCACTAGTTTCGAAGTCTGCGTGAGATTTTTTCAACACCTCATTGAATTCTTTCAGTTTGTTTCCACTCACTGGTGACGCCGATTTTAAACGCGGAAAGTGAGTTAAATCGTTCTTAGTCATGCAGTAGTAAAACAGAAAAGGATGGGTTTTGAGGGATTTTAGGCAACCCCTCATCTCATCAGTCTCATCTTTGAATTGGTTTTTCCCTTGCAATTTTTTATTTAATTTATTGTTGTGTTCGAGTAAGGGGCCAATTATAGCGATTAGGAAAAACTATCAGGAAAAGTTCAGACAAATGGAAACATGAATTTTTTCCCGATGAGCTTTTATAGCCAACATGAAAAATATGTCAGTTTCCAGGCTCTCATCCCTTTGCAGCCAGCCACACACCAGCAACTGGTTTTCCTTATGCAATTCACACGAAAAAAAAAATCCGCTGCGAGTCTGTCAGTGGGATCCAAATAATTGGAACGATTTGTTCTGTTTTGGCTGAAACTCCAATCAGCTGACACGAAAAATGAAATTGCATCAGGAAACAGAAAATATTTGTTCAATTATACATTTTTTGGACGCAAAAGATTCTTTGAGTGATTTGCAATCGATTGATGTATGTAACATTTTGTATTTCAAATCGAAAGAAAACCTAGCTTTTATTCCATTTGAAAATTTTTCCTGATTCGTTTTCCATATAGCTATAACTGGCCCCTGAATCGGTAAAAAATGCAAAATCATTATGCCAATCTTTGTCTTCGAAATATAATAAATATAATAATATGATCTTTATCAAAATATAATTATCGGGGGTCATGTCGAGTGATCGTCGCGTCGGGGGCCCGATTAAATGCTTTCGCGGGCCGGAGTTGGCCCGCGGGCCGTACTTTGCCCATCACTGATCTAAACATTAAAATTTCCATTTTCATACAAAACAAAATCATCTTTTGTTTTTCCACTCAAACTCGTTCTTTCTCCTTGGTCGTATTTTCTTTTTCTTATTTTTTCCAGCAAAGGTTTGAAAATTCCTTTTACTAAAAATTTTCTGGCGCCCATTAATATTATTTTCGTTGGCTCTCGTACTAACGAGAATTTTTTTATTACCTTCTATCAATTAAATTATTACTCACCTACCTCAAATAACAATCAATCAAAAACTTTTCCATCGAACACACCCCCAGCTGAGCGGCCGTGGTATCCGCATAAATTGTTGCTGGACGCGCTTTTCCTTTCCAGACAACAAACATACCTTTTTTCTATCAAACGTCATTTATCGAAAATTTTCCCTCGCGTGCACATCGGTCGTGCAATTGTTTTTCTTTAAATTTGGAATCGGATATTCCTTTTTCTTAATTAGTTCGCGGTTTTAAAGTGCGTTCGTAATCATCCTAAATAAGTAAATTAAATTAAAATAATATACTATAACATAGTTCTGGTGGAAAGGAAAGGTGCAACAAGTGGCACCCAACGTGTGTGGCCAGTGGAAAAGTTAAAATCTTTTTTACAAGCGTTTGTGAATATTGTTATTGTGTCGTTCAATTGATTTTTTTTTTTGAGAAACTATTTTGTGAACCATTGATTCTGTTGTTTTTTTATTCCCTAGGTTTGGTGAATTCTGTGAAAGAAGTTATTTTTGCTCGAGGAGAAGAGAGTAGTTTTGATTCAAGCGAGAAGTATTGTGGATTTTTATTTTGGTCTGGATTGGATAAGTATACGTACATTCGTTATCGTACAGGCAGTATACTTTCATCAAGTAAGGTTTTATTTTTCTTTTTTCCTCATTATTATTGTTGTTTACACCGCATACTGCGGGTAGCAAACAAATTGTTATTATTAAAGTATTTTTTGCTTTCATTTTCTTTTTTCATACATATATTTTCTTACCTTTTTGCATTTGCCTACATACATATACCTATATACATATTGAATTTCGTTTGACATCGAATTGCGGGATAATTTTTTTTAATTGGAGTTTTTTTGCGTGAGCTGATATTGTGTGTATGTAATTGCGTTTGCAAATTGCAATTGCCAAATTAGGAGTTGCCGTGCAATTTTCTTTTTTTTTCGTGTAAAATACTTTTATAATTGCTAGTAGTGAAAAGTACCAAACTATTTTCTGGCGTAGGATTTGTTTTATTTCTAGTGAAAAGTAGGTTGAGCAGAATTTGAAAAAGTTGTTGAAAGTGTTTTTTTTTTTTTTTTTTTTGTGCGAGGTGTTCAACAGATCTTTTTTCGGGTTCTTAAATTGAAGTCGTGTTCGATACAGGTTTTGAAATCGAAACACTGTCGAGTTTTTGTTGTTTTTATAATAGAGATTAAAGGGAGTTATTTTTGGGACTCTGGAAACATTTGCTGTTTGTTTTTGAAAGTTTTTTTGAAGTTTTTTTTTGAGATTGAGTATATTAAAAGTTTGATATTTCTAGTATTAAACAGTTTTATATCGAAGGTTTTGAGAAAAATTTGGTTGAGTTTTTTTGAGATTTAGCGAGTGACTGAAGTGAAAATCAGGTTTTGTTTCGTTGTGCGTTGAATTAGTTTGAGAATTTGTGAAAATGAATATTGGACGATTAGCAGCGGACGAACTGGCATATGAGATGCAGATTCGTGGTCTGAAAGTGGGTACAGTGGAAGTGATGAGGAAAGCCCTCAGATCTTCAAGAGTGTTAGAGTCTCGGGGGACATTGGAAAACTCGAAGAGTTATCCGTTCAGTTTTGAGGAGGATAAAGAGGCTGTGATAGCGAAGACGGAGGAGATTAGGTTTCTTTTGGAAGATCCTCCGAAAGATCCGAAATCTTCGGAATGTGTGAAAATAATTACAAAGATTGAGTGGGCATTAGGCCGTATTGGTAGGGCAGTGGTTGAGGATGAGAAGGATGAAGAGGAACAGAGTGAACTGAAGAATGAGTTGTTGATTTTGTTAGGTATACTTATGGGTGATAGTGGAGAGAGTGACTTAGAGGATGAAATGCCGAAGAAGGTTGTAGCATCAGGAGTTGAAGGTGGCGGCTCGGTGAGCGTAAGTCCATTGCAAGTTGCAAGTTCAAATTTGAGGAATTCAAGGGCAAGGGAACAAGATAGTGAAAACAATGCAGCTGTTGAGAGAATGACTGAGAGTGATGCTCGTATTAGAGAACTGGAAAGAGAGATTGGACGAATACGATTGTTGAGAGAAACCGATAGGGAGACTAGGGTGAATAGGGAAACTGGAGGAGTGAGTAGGGAGATTTTAGGGAATAGAAGGTTAGGTGATGCTGAAGCTTCAACAAGTGAAGCAGCTCATAGGGATGAACCAGTTAGTAATGGTTCAAATGTAGGATTTTTAGAACAATTAGTTAATGGTATGAATGTTTTGAATGGGTCTAATGGTAAATATTCTGAGCGAATTGGAAAATGGAATGTTAAGTTTTCAGGAGAGTCGGATAGTTTTTCTTTGAATGCGTTTTTGGAAAGGGTCGAGGAACTTCGTTTTGCTAACGATGTTCCGGTAGCCCAGTTGTTTAGGTCAGCGACTATATTACTCACGGGGAAGGCCCTTATGTGGTACCGAACCGTGAGGGAAGACTTATCAACCTGGGGAGAGTTGGTAAGGGAATTGAAGGCGGAGTTCCTACCCACGAACTACGATGATCTCCTCTTGGAGGAGATTAATCGTCGTTCCCAAGGGAAGGATGAAACCTTAGGGGGGTATCTATCAGTTATGAGGACGTTGTTTAGGCGGTTGTCAGAACCGATTTCAGAGGGAAGGAAACTTGCGATTTTGAAAAAGAACGTGGACCCATTCTTCCAACAGTTGATTGCGTGCGCCAAGCCGGCAACGGTGAAGGAACTCGCATCACTGAGTAGGGAGTTGGACACGCTAAAGGTAAACATGGATACGTTTACCCCACCTTCGAAAGGGAAGAATCTCTTGGAACCAGAGTGTGGTTACAAACCGGTTGCGGCTGTGCAACAACGGGTTGCTGTCGTAGACCCTGCCCCGGAGAATCCTCATCGTCGTGTCAAATGTTTTAACTGTAATCGGGAAGGTCATTTCTCGTCTAATTGTTCTGCTCCTAGGAAATGTTTTGGATGTGGTGCTTCTGGTGTGTCAAGGCGTGAATGTAGGCGTTGTTCGGGAAATGGTCAACGGGCTCTCGGGTCAGCAGGCCGAGTAGCTCGTCGGAATTAGATAGGTCGCCTGCTGGCGACCAGTTGGAAGACGTTCATTTAGGTTTTACTCTCGCGGCAAGTGATAGGGACATTAGGCCATATTTAGGAGTTTTTATTTATGGGATTAGGTTTTTAGGGTTACTAGATTCAGGTGCCTCCCGAACCATAGTTGGTGGTGAGGGTTGGAAAATTTTGCAGGATTTAGGGCTTAGTGTAGGGAACTCAGACATAAAATCAGTAGCGTTAGCAGATGGGAAGGGTGTAGGAGTTTTAGGTTCTCTGCCTCTCCCGATGGTAGTTGAGGGTAGGTCTATTTTGTTGGATTGTTTGGTTATTCCAAACCTTCCACAACTCTTGATTTTGGGTGCAGATTTTTGGGCACTTGCGGGTATAGTCCCGGATTTAAGATCAGGAGTTTGGAGTTTTTCCGAGGAGCAAAGACTAGCTGCGATATCGGACATAGGTAGTATTAGGGAAAAATCAGAGTTGAGTGCGGATGAGAGTAAAAAGTTAGAATCTGTTATTGAAGATATGTTTAATAGTATGAGTGAGGGATTAGGATGTACAAATCTCGTAGAGCATAGGATTAGGACGTCCGCAGAACCGATAAAACAGAGGTACTATCCGGTATCGCCGGCGATACAACAACATATAGATAAAGAATTACAGGAAATGTTGGACGCAGGGGTTATCGAGAAATCGAAAAGCCCTTGGGCGTCCCCTATATTATTAGTAAAGAAGAAAGACGGTTCTTATCGGTTCTGCGTAGACTATAGGAAGTTAAATGAGGTTACTGATAGGGATGCTTACCCTCTCCCGTTTATTTCAGCCATTTTGGACAAGCTCCGAAATGCTAGGTTTTTGTCTTCCTTAGACATTAAGTCTGCCTATTGGCAGATACCAATGGAGGAAGAATCGAGGAAGTATACGGCCTTTACCGTACCGGGTCGAGGACTTTTTCAATTTTTGAGAATGCCTTTTGGGCTACACAACTCCCCGGCGACATGGCAGAGGTTCATTGACGACGTTCTGGGTCCCGACTTGGAACCGTTCGTCTTCGTATACTTGGATGACATCATCATCGTCACCGATTCTTTCGAGAAACATCTCGAAATTTTACAGGAAGTTTTTAAACGGTTGAGGGAAGCAGGTTTAAAAGTAGGTAGGGAAAAGTGTAATTTTTGTAGGCCTTCCTTAAAGTTTCTCGGATATGTGGTAGATAGAAACGGACTTCACGTCGATCCTGAAAAGGTCGAAAGTATGGTGAAGATTCCGCCACCCAAGAACGTCAAGGAAGTTAGGAGTTTTGTAGGGACAATTTCATGGTATAGGAGATTTGTACCAAATTTTGCAGGGTTAGTTAGGCCCCTTACTGACTTGTTGAAAAAGAATAAAAAGTTTGTGTGGTCGAATGAGTGTGATGAATGTTTTAGGAAGGCGAAAGAATGTTTGGTTACGGCACCGATTCTGACCTGTCCAGATTTTTCTCGACCATTTGTCGTTCAGACTGATGCGTCGGATTATGGAATCGGAGCTGTACTTTCGCAAAGTTTTGATGAGGGTGAAAAGGCTATATGTTATATTAGCCGATCACTAAACAGAAGCGAGAAGAATTACTCAACTACGGAGAAGGAGTGTTTGGCAGTGATGTGGGCCATTGAGAAGTTGAGGCCGTATTTGGAAGGTGTCCAATTCACGGTGATAACTGATCACTATTCCTTAGTGTGGTTGAGTAATCTCAAGGACCCTCAAGGGAGATTAGCGCGTTGGGCCATTCGGCTACAACAATTCGATTTCAAGATTATCCACCGAAAGGGAAAAGAGCATGTAGTTCCTGACATGTTATCGCGAGGAGTGCCGGAGTTAGCTGGTATCTCAGAAGCGGATTCTGACCCTTGGATAATCAAAATGAAATCGGCTGTTGAGAAGGATCCATTGTTATATCCATCGTGGAGAGTGGAGAATGGTAGGCTGTTTAAACATGTCCGAGCGAGTCATGTTTTGGTGAATGAAAGTGGAGATGAGTGGAAATTAGTGATAGGGAAAAAAGATAGGTTAGGGATTTTAGAAAAATGTCATGATGGTCCATTAGCAGGACACATGGGCATACGAAAAACTTTTGCTAGGGTAGTTGAAAAATATTATTGGCCTAAAATGAGAGGAGATATTACCAGATATGTTAGGAACTGTAGGACTTGCCAACAAGTGAAGCCGATGAATGAGAAACCAGCTGGTTTGATGACGGAAAGGGAAGGTACCTCCAAACCATGGGAAATGATCTGCGTGGACCTGGTGGGTCCGCTTCCAAAATCATCGAGGGGTTTTATCCACATTCTGACTGTGGTCGATTACTTTACTAAGTTCCCTTTGTTGTTTCCGCTTCGGTCTGCAACTGCTAGGTCGGTATGTAAGGAGCTTGAAGAGAATGTGTTTCTTTTGTTTGGTGTTCCGAAATGGATTGTTTGTGATAACGGCCCCCAATTTCGCAGTAAAGAACTGCAGTCCCTGTGTGCAGAATACGCGTCGAATCTGAGGTATACTGCACATTACCATCCCCAAGCTAACCCTGCGGAAAGAATTAATCAAATAATCAAGACAACGTTGAGAGCTTATGTCTCTGAAAATCATCGGAGTTGGGATACGCAGCTGGCAAAGGTGGCCTGTGCGATCCGGACTTCGCAACATGAGGTGTTAGGGTTTTCCCCATACTTTGCTAATTTTGGAAGAAACATGGCCACAAGTGGTCGTGATTTCGAGTCGAGGATCGATGGTGAAGAGAGTCACCAATCCCAAGAAGAGATAGGAGCTTCGTTCAAGAAGCTCAGGGAAGATATTGCTAAGAAGCTAGGGGCAGCGACTAAGAAGTCGGCCCAGATTTACAATCTACGCCGGAGAGACACGCAGTATCAACCTGGCGATCTCGTGTGGCGTAGAAACTTTGTACTCTCCGACGCTGCGAACTACTATGCTGCGAAATTGGCACCAAAGTTTGTTGGGCCTTTTCGTATCAGTAAGCGTTTGTCACCTTGGACATACTTACTGAAAGATGATAAAGGGAAAGATCGCGGAACGTGGAACGTTAAAGACCTCAAGCCGTTTGTTGATGAGGCAATTGAGAGTAGAAGTCCCTAATTTTGAATTAACTTAATAATTTTTTTGTTTTTTTTGTTTTTTTGTAATTTTTTTTTTACTTTTCAATATAATTCACACCCGAACGCTATTTCTTTCCCTTTAATCTTGCGTTATTTTTTAATAAACTTTCATCCTTATTTCTCACTCTTAAAGCTCATTTATTATTTTTTTTTTATTACTATTCTTTACAATCTACATTTTCTTCAACTTTACTTCCCTCCTTTTATGAATTTTCTTAAACTCGGTTTTACTTTGTCTTGATGGAACTTTTACTTGTGTTGTTTACCCTTCCATCTGTTTCCTCTTTTTCCTGTGTGTGTGTTAAGACTTTAGGAAATGGTTTACGTTTCTTGCGAAAAGTAAACACATTTCCTGGGAGGTAAGGGTGGGATTTGTTGCGGTAAAATTTACCACAACAAAAACCATCTTACGATAGTTTGTCCGAGACCCTTATTCTCTTAATTTTGGTCGCAGCTGCATGGTTCTGGGTGAGTTGAGGGCAGCCATGGTCCCATCAACCAGTGGCGTACTCACAGAGAACCCTGCAAAAGCAACCAACCATTTTCGAACAGAACGGGCGGTTCTGCAAAACTCTCTACCCATCCTATTCACTTCCCGATTCCTGTTACCTACCCCATCTTTCCACCTGGATTGCCATCAATCGTGTTGAGCCAGTAGGTTGGCTGGAGACTCACACGCAACTTTGTGTATGAATTTTGAGTAATGACAGAAGGGGTCTGTCTAAATGATCACAAACACAAACCAACACTAACCATACCATATTGCATCACATACACAAACCACACGAAGAATCAGTTATTTCACGAGACGCACCATATTAATCATCACATACACAAATCTATATTCATACACAAATAGTCATCACACATACACGCATACTTACCCTGAGGCAAGCAAACCATTCGTCCAACACAAATCATCCATCACACACATACAACTACATACACACACAATAGTCACCACCCACATACAATCACAATGATACACAAGTTGATCAACACCAAATCATCAATGGCAAAGTACCCAACGAACATACTTTTGATGGCCGATAGCCCAACTTTTAACTTTAATTTTAAATTTTACTAATCGCCACTTAAATTTTGTTGCAGGAAAATCACGTTATTTGTCAGTCTTCCCCTGTTAAAAATCTGAACAAAAGTCCACCAGACCTAAATTGTACAAAAAAAATACGCGTTATCAATTTTTCCTCCTTCTCTTCGAAACATTTTACTACGTCGTTACTAGAAAAATTGTCTGCAGACCCGTTCTGCACATAACTTTTCCAACCACCGATGTAGCTTACCTTTTAGTTGCACAGAATGGTGCATGTCTTCGCTTTATCGCTTTCGCTACAAAAAAAGGCACTGAACTCTTCCGTCAGCTGTAAGCCGACCATAATTTCCCAAGATCGTGGAAATTTGGTGGCTAAGGGGAATATTGAGAGACAGTAGGGTATTCCAAATAAAACGGTAGTCCTCTCACGCAAAACGCTGATTGGTGCTAAATATCCGTAATGGAACCCACTGTGGCTGAATGAACGGCCAAGACAAACGACGATCATGAAGAAGCTTGATGAGAGAGTTGGGGAAGTCACTTCATTGTTGGCTATCTAACAGAGAGGTTTTTGTCAGAAAAGGCGATAAACGATTTGCGAGTAAATTTTTTCGAGCAGCCATATTGGTTAAAAATTTTAAATTTGATTTAAAAAGTTCAAGTTACAAGTTTTGTAACTGATTTGTAAATTGGTGATTCCTGGTAAAATTTTACCTGTAGTTTTCTCGTGTGTGGATAAAGGGTTGTGGCAGAACGGGCCAGCGACGGAATTTCCCACAAGGAAACATAATAAGGAAGTGTCAGAGGACATACTTAGGAAGTGAAGGAGGAACAATTGAAATTTGAAGATAAGTAGAGTGAAAGATATTGTGTAAAGTGTGCGTTGAAAATTGTTGAATTTTGCTTCAATTGTGCGATAAAATCTGGTTGTCTTTTGCGCCGATAATTTCCCGTATTTTGAGGGACTCGCGACCTTTTTCATTGCCATACGGCATTTTCAAGACAGCACGATAACGGGCTTTTCTTGCTTCTTTCTTTCTTTGGCGAAACTACTGTTTGTTCTTTTTCTTTTTTTCATCTTTCAAAATTTATTATAACTATATTCTCGAAAAGATTTGGGTTTTTAATCCTAATCTCTTAAGGTTTTCCCAACACCACTATCTAAACATTAAAATTTCCATTTTCATACAAAACAAAATCATCTTTTGTTTTTCCACTCAAACTCGTTCTTTCTCCTTGGTCGTATTTTCTTTTTCTTATTTTTTCCAGCAAAGGTTTGAAAATTCCTTTTACTAAAAATTTTCTGGCGCCCATTAATATTATTTTCGTTGGCTCTCGTACTAACGAGAATTTTTTTATTACCTTCTATCAATTAAATTATTACTCACCTACCTCAAATAACAATCAATCAAAAACTTTTCCATCGAACACACCCCCAGCTGAGCGGCCGTGGTATCCGCATAAATTGTTGCTGGACGCGCTTTTCCTTTCCAGACAACAAACATACCTTTTTTCTATCAAACGTCATTTATCGAAAATTTTCCCTCGCGTGCACATCGGTCGTGCAATTGTTTTTCTTTAAATTTGGAATCGGATATTCCTTTTTCTTAATTAGTTCGCGGTTTTAAAGTGCGTTCGTAATCATCCTAAATAAGTAAATTAAATTAAAATAATATACTATAACATAGTTCTGGTGGAAAGGAAAGGTGCAACAAAAATACAGGTAAACTTAAATTGTTTTTCTCAAAAATTCTACAGTTCAGAAGCATTTTATGGTAAAGTCTAGGGCATTAGTAGGTTTTCTTTACAATTGAATGTTCTAGAAAAAAAGCTCAATGCGGTGAAGTCGCAACTCACACCATCGAGGCAGTACGGGTCACCACTCAAAAAACAGTTGTTTTTACCATTACGCGCTACATACATTATTTTTTAACAATAACAATTGAAAAGTCTCCATAAATAAAAAACATGATTTTTACGTTAAATTTGACGCAAAATACGATGATGGTAATAAAAACTCAATAAATGTTGGGGACAATCGTTAAAAACCGATTTAAACAATTAAATTGTTAATAACAGTACTAATTTGTTGATAATAATCTTTTTTTTATTTTTTTTCTTAAAGTTCAAATTTTTAACTACAAAAGTGTTATTGTTGACAATTCTGTAGCTCTTAAGGATTTGGAGCTATACGTTGTTTAAAATGAGTTTCCAACCACTATTATGAAATTTGTTATATCTTATAAAATCGAAAATAGGCGATAAAAAAAATTCCTCGGACACTTATCCTTTATTTTTCAATATTGAAACTGGAAACAAAATTTCACCTGAATCGGAGAGGTGACGATTGATTTTTGACAAAATCCGTTCGGTTTGTAAAAGAATGACCCATATATTGTATTAAAACGAGGAAACTTCTTTTGCACCGTGTGATTTCAATGTTCGGTAAAACGGAAAAGCAAGAGACAAAAACAAAAACGTTCAGTCTGCAGGAGAGTGAGGTGTACTCTTTGTTCCAGCTTTCGTAGTCTTTTTAACTTATCTGAAGGATCTACTTCTCCAGCGTTTGAACTGCGCACACAACCTTTTTTGAACGTAAAGTTGACAATTGCAGGATAAGCGCTTTAAATCGTTTATACGTCTTCTAAACAGAGACAAAGCCAAGAGGCGTATTTTTTTTGTCAGTGGTCAGTGCCCCAAGTTTAGAGTCACAGTCGCTACTGAGGATCTGGAAAGATCATTTCTGCAGACTGCTTAACGGCGATGAGGACACAAATTCCGCTGTCAGGCAGATTGCCCCATTCAGCCTGGACGATGATCAAGAATGCCGTCCTCCCGACCTAGAAGAAGTTAAGCTTGCTATATGCAAACTTAAATCAAATAAGACTGCATCTGCACGATGGCCTTGATGCCGAACTTTTCAAGGCAGCTGGAGATCAGTTGGAAAGGAGCATGCACCAGCTGATCTGCATGATATGGTCGGAAGAAAGCATGCCCGATGAATGGAACCTCAGTATCGTATGCCCGATCCTAAAGAAAGGAGACCCTCACAACTGCGCCAATTATAGAGGGATAAGCCTCCTTAACGTCGCTTATAAGATCTTGTCTGCTGTAATATGTGAACGTCTGAAACCCCACGTCAACAACTTGATAGGTCCTTATCAATGTGGTTTTAGACCGGAGAAGTCCACAATAGACCAAATTTTCACATTACGGCAGATCTTGGAAAAAACCCGAGAACATAATATCGATATTCACCACCTCTTTATCGATTTCAAGGCCGCTTATGACAGTATCTACAGAGACGAGCTGTACAGAGCCATGTCTAGTTTCGGCATCCCTGCAAAGCTCGTACGAATATGCAGGATGACTTTGGAGAATTCACGCTGCTCCGTCAAGGTAAAGAACTCACCGAGACCTTCAATGTCGAAAAAGGTTTTAGGCAAGGCGATAAACTGTCATGCGATTTCTTCAACATCATACTTGAACAGATTGTAAGAAACTCAAACGTCAACACCAGAGGAACAATCTTTCAAAAGTCTGTGCAATTACTCGCATATGCAGACGATATTGACGTAATGGGAAGAAAAAAACGTGATGTCATAGGTGCTTTTGCGAGTATTGAAACAGAAGCGGCAAAAATGGGTTTGATGGTTAATGAGGGCAAAACAAAGTATATGCTGTCATCAAATAAGGACACAGAACATCGACGAATTGGACAAAACGTCACAATAGACAGACATAACTTCGAGGTAGTACAGGACTTCGTCTACCTAGGATCCGCTGTAGACACGGACAACAACATCAGTGCGGAGATCAAACGGAGAATAACTCTTGCCAACCGTTGCTTCTTTGGGTTAAGAAGGCAATTGAGAAACAAAACACTCTCTAGAAAAACCAAGGTAACCTTATATAAGACCTTAATCATCAAAGTCCTGCTTTACGGCGCGGAAGCATGGACCTTATCGAAAGCGGAGAAGGAAACCCTTGGTCGTTTCGAAAGAAAAATTCTCCGAATGATCTTTGGTCCCGTATGCGAAGGCAATGTGTGGAGAAGAAGATACAACAACGAGCTGTAGGAGCTGTACCGCGACATGGGCATAGCCAGAAGAGTACGCATCGCGAGGCTACGATGGTTGGGCCATGTTGAGCGGATGGACCCAAACGCTCCGGCTCGTCGGGTGTTCGAAAGCACATTGCAGGGAAATCGCGGGAGGGGAAGACCTCGTCTTAGGTGGCGCAATCAAGTGGAGGATGACCTCAACCGACTTGGAGTGCGAAACTGGAGAGAGCTCGCCCGAAATAGAAGTCATTATCGAAGGATGTTGGTTGAGGCCCAGGTTCACCCCGAACTGTAATGCCCACCTAAGTAAGTAAGTAAGTCAGTGCCCCGTGAACAAATTACTGAAAACTTTTAGTTTAAATCAAGTTAAACGGTCGATGAATGACTTTGAAATGAGATGGTAAGGAGTGAAGTTTTGAGCTTTCCGATCATATTAAGTTCATTTTGAATAATACCAAACAGGAATATCACAGATTCAGAAATTGAAGACTAGTCTTCCTTTATCACCTGTTGTACAATTTTATATTTCAGGAAGCCAGGTGGGAGCATTTACACTGTGTGAATCACAACGTCAGGTAAAAATCAGATACTTTATTATTACATAATTTATACTAACGAATCATTAAAAAGAGTTGAGCAATTAAAACAATTTCACGTTAATTCCGAATGGCTAATTTTTTAGAAGTCTCTTCTCATGGCGGTTTTTTTATTACTCTCAGTGGACTCTCCAAATCCTCCAGAAAAGCGATAATCGTAGAAAACAATTTTATGTTTCTGGGTCCTAGTTGAACAAACGCCATGCTTACCATTATGACATTTTTAGGTAGTAACCTGAAGCTTAAATTAACCTTTGTTTCTTTTGCAAAGCCTTCTATGGATCAACCTATTGGATTTTCTCCCCCAATCTAACAGGGCCTAGTTAAGATGGTATTGAGTTTGCTATCGAAGACTTAACCTCGGAACCATAAGGGATTAAGTTTGCGTCGTCTCGTAAATGTATTAATGGCTGTTTGTTAGATAGCATTACAATCCTTCCTAATGAGATCAGTCACTCACTGTATTCAAGGTATTTTGATATTCTCACACGTAAGGTGGATAGTAGGTCACGTTTTTGAGCTTAATGCATTATAAGTATGTAAGTGGTATTATCAAGGAGCAGAGAATCTTATCATTTGAACTCTTATTTGGACTAAAAAGCTGGTAAAAAAGTAAAAAAGTTTTGAGTGAGCTAGTCGATGGGTTTTCGCAATTCCCTGAATACGTACATTAATAAGTACATCACTTAAGAAACGTAGCTGTTTGAGTTCGCATATGCTTTATGCTGACAGTGTATGTTTGATGTTTGCTTGTTTCATAGAAAAATCTCAAAATTTTTATGTTGAAGAGAGCAAGAGTCATTGAGATTTTGGTTGCCAACAAGAAAGTTAATTTGTGTTTTGATTTGATTTATTGAGTTCATGCTATTCTCATCCCCTACCAGAGGTGAGGTCATAATTGTACATCCTGAACAAAGAGTTAGAAGTTGGATTTCAAAATGTGGAAATAAAAATAAATTATTTTATGTTACAGCCTGCTTCTCTCTCCTCAATTTGTAGTAATCGAATAAGATATGAACTAATTCATTTCACAGAGTTCTATTGCAACAGTGGACTCACGACTTACATAAGTCGAAGAATTCCAACGAACTTTACCAGGGACTCAATTTTTGGTGTTTATCTTTTTAGCAATTCTTTGCAAAAGTTGAATGCTTCGAACTGTTCTTGTGAAGCACCCTGTAAAACACTTACATTATTCCAGTTCTTCTATGTGGTGTAGAAGCATAAGCAATTACTCATTCCGAGAAAAGTTCATCTTACGTTATTACAAAAACACATCACTCACTTACGTACATTTGAAGACTGACGCCCAGGATTTTCTTTGAATTGTGAAACATTTTTTCAGTTCTCATTGGCAGTCAAGTCTTCGCCGTTCTCTTGTATAACATTCCGTAATTAAGAAACACAACATTACTGGTTTTTGTTCTTCTCTTCTTCTTTTTAAGTTGCAAAATTCCTGAAGCTGGTATTTTTCCATTATTGCTACCATTGACTTCTATATTGCGATGTAACCCTGATGCGGTCTATACAAGCTCAAGAAACATCCTACGTCTACGTCGGCGTCGGGATGGGATAATATATTCTGGGTCAAACTGAACAAGTAAGTATGCCATGTCTTACATGAAGCGATTTCCATTCAATTGAGAATCAAAGTTTGAAGTCATTGGGTTATGAGCTCTGTTTGCCTAGGAGCAGATTCATTATAAAGCTGTTCTCGTAGGTTTTTCCGTTCCAACATCCTGATCCCTTTAATCTGATTGCTCTGCAGGATACAAGAAATTTTATGTGTTGGCCAAGCGAAAGAAGGTGTCAGAGCACGACTCGAATAACTTACTGAATAGCACCTACCACCTACCTACCGCTTAAAGCTTTAATCGGAGCGATGTCGCCCTCAATTGAGTTAGGGGATGGCGATGGCGAATAAAAGAAGAATTTTCTTTCGATTATTTGCAAAAATTCAATAAACATCCATTTGACGTTTTAAAAGCGAAAAATAGAATTTAATTGTTTCAAGACATTGAGTGTCAGTTCAGTTCTAAACAACCGCTGCCAATGCCTCATCATATCTTCAAACTCGACATTACATTCAGTGTATTGTTCTCAGCCGCAGCTGATCCTTTTCTCTCGGCCAGGTACGACAGCGACATAAGGATGCAGTGGGAGATGAGAAAAAAAGAAAAGTTAACTGCTGACGAAGAGGACGACAAACAAACAACATAAATTTTCAGTCAATTACGTTTTAAATCTAAATATTTAAACCTGGTTGCCGAGTGATAAAAGCGAAGGGAGCCAATACCAATATACACGAAGACAACTATGGGGCGGGAGCTGATTGATGGGTTCGTTCGAATGCCCTGGTCTACGGCTTATGAGCTATCGGGAAGATTATACCCACGATATGAGGTGGGTGGACAAATATCGATTTTTTAACGTATTTCTGTCACATATTGCCAATGGATGAGAGTGCAAAAACGGGGGCGGGTTTTTTTCGGGATGAAATGTGGGAGTTCTGTTAAACCCTCTACCTTAATGGTGTTGTGTAGTGTTCAATATGCCTTTACGGAAGATTATTTACGGTGGGTTAGTACATTTAATAATTTTGGCCACTGTTATCCTGGAATATAGTAATTCTATTAATAGACCGTAACCATGTTAATGGAAGAGGAAAATTTTAAAGGGATTACAAAATGTTTTTTCTCTTTTGCCATAAATGGAAAAGGGATATTTAAAGGGGTTTGTTGTGGTGAAGTCGTGTTAAACTTTAGACAGTTTAGGATGAAATATACAGAAAAGGGATTAAATTGAAAGCAACAAGGGGAAGGCACAAGAGATAACATCCAGTTCCTCAGAGAGAAAATGGCAAAGTTTGAAAGAAACAGAACCTTATTTATCTATCTTTCTGACATCTTCTATGTCATCAAAAGAAAATCAATTTAATCTTCTGGTGGCATTCTAAATAGACTTTTATTTATTGGCAGACGTCTAAAGCTTGGGAAGTTGGGTGGTCGAGTCGACACACCGTTGTCACTCTTCAACGTTTATTCTCTCTGTTAAATCGGATATACTTAACCATTGAAAAAATGGCTTGACGATTCAAGAGCTCGTCGAAATTGCGGAAATTTATTATCAAAGTTTGTCCTCCATTGGCAAAAAGTTTCACACAGGTTCCAAAAATAGTGACTAATCGAAAAATTTAGGGGTACAGGTTCAATCGATACATCAAGCAGTGTGTGACTGTTTGTGTCAGTGTTACATTCAGTTTGATGGAGAGTTTTGTTGTAGGATGTAAGGGTGAGAAGTACACGACACGAAACTTCCATGAGATGACACTTTTCAGAGTTTTACTTGACGAATTATATGAAAGGTCGGTGGTGTGAAGACCAACTAGACCAAATAGACCTATATACAACTTTGAAATATTTGGCATGACAAATGAGATTGATGGAGACCTCACTTTAATTGTAAATCTAACATGAGTCGCCAGATGCTTAATTTTAGCTACAAAAATTACGTGTTTCGACAAAAAGGCTTAAACTTAAAACCATGCTGATGGTCCAAAACGTTTCTGTGCTCTCATCATTAAATGAGGAAGAATCTTCCCAAAATTAGAGGCAAGCCAAATATGTATTTCGAGGCCATGAACTTGTGATAGGCCAGGACCTAGCGCATTTCTCTGAACTATTCCTTGACGAGTCAGGAGGACCTTTAATTTTCAGCGATTACCGATTTGCCACTGCAGATCTGTTCTTAGGTAAGAAGTGACTACTGGAATTTCAAAGAATAAAATTCTCACAATTTAAAAAAATAAACACCAAACTTCATAAAAACGCAAATTTTTGGTGGAAAGTGGAGAATATGGAATCAGACATTAAAAGTCTTCTAATATTCTTCTTTTTTAACGTGATCTCGAAGGGGTGATCCCTTAAACTGCTTCGCACTATTTGAATTTAATTTGATTTCAATTTATTGAGAAGCAATGTACAATAATAGAATTTCTGGGTTCCACTCTGCGCCCAAAACGAAACCCATGATTCAATGATGAATGCAGACAGGAAAATGCAGCCAAACAAAAAGCACGACAAATGCTTATGCAAACACGAACGAGGGCTGATTACGATCAGTATAACGAAATTTACAAGGAGAAAAGAAGCAAAGAACACCGAATTCTGAAACAGAAAGAGAAGCAGCATGAGAAGCACTCGTTTGAGGAAATAGAGAGGTGCCATGACAGGAACGAGATTCGGAAGTTTTACCAAAAGTTAAAAAGATCCTGCCAGGGTGGCAAACCCCGAACTCAAGCCTGTGAAGACCAGCAGGAAAACATAGTTGTAGAGTCAAAGTCGCTACTGAGGATTTGGAAAGATCACTTCTGCAGACTGCTTAACGGCGATGAGGACACAAATTCCGCTGTCAGGCAGATTGCTTCATTCAGCTTGGACGAAGATCAAGAAAGCCGTCCTCCCAACATAGAAGAAGCCATATGCAAACTTAAATCAAATAAGACTGCAGGTGCAGATGGCCTTGATGCCGAACCTTTCAAGGCAGCTGTAGATCAGTTGGAAAGGAGCATGCACAAGCTGATCTGCATGATATGGTGCATGCCCGATGGTGCATGCCCGATGAATGGAACCTCAGTATCGTATGCCTGATCCTAAGAAGCCTCCTTAACACCGCGTATAAGATCATGTCTGCTTTAATATGTGAATGGTTGAAACCCCACATCAACAACTTAATAGGCCCTTATCAATGTGGGTTTAGAGGAAAAAAATCCACAATAGACCAAATTTTAACATTACGGCAGATCTTGGAAAAAATCCCGAGAGTATAATATCGATATACACCATCTTTTTATGGTTTTCAAGGAGACGAGCGGTACAGAGTCATGTCTATAGTTTCGGTTTCCCTGCAAAATTCGTATGAATATGCAGGATGACTTTGGAAAATTCTCGAATTAACACTACTTCGTCAAGGTCGGTAAAAAAATCAACGAAACCTTTGGTGTTGAAAACGGCTTTCGACAATCCGACAAACTGTAATGCGGTTTCTTCAACATCATCTTGACAAGATTGTAAGAAACTCAAACGTCAACACCAGAGGAACAATCTTTTTAAAGTCTGTACAATTACTCGCCTATGCAGACGATATTGGCGTAATGGGAAGAAAAAAGCGTGATGTCATAGGTGCTTTTGCGAGTATTGAAACAGAAGCGGCAAAAAGGATTTCATGGTTAATGAGGGCAAAACGAAGTATATGTTATCATCAAATGAGGACACAGAACATCGACGAATTGGACAAAGCGTCACAGTAGGCCTTTTCTAATACCTTAATCATGCTAGGCCTGGACTAAAGCGGATAAGTAAGCCTTTGGTTGTTCCAAAAGAAAAATTCTCCGAATGATCTTTGGTCCCGTATGCGAAGACAATATGTGGAGAAGAAGATACATTAACGAGCTGTATGAGCTGTACCGCGGTATGAGCATGGCCAGAAGAGTACGCATTGCGAGGCTACGGTGGTTTGGCCATGGAGAGCGGATGGACCCAAACCCTCCGGGTCGATCGTAGAAGGGAAAGACCTCGTCTTAGGTGGGGAGATCAAGTGGAAGAAGACCTCAACCGACATAGAGTGCAAAACTGGAGAGAGCTCGCTCGAAATCAAAAGATGTTGGTTGACGCTCAGGCTTACAACAAACTGTAATGCTCCCTTAAGAAAGTAAGTAGACGGTGTTACTGAGCGACAGCTTGACTCATCATCAGTTTACAGTCTTTTACCATAAACCTATCACAAATTTGCTTGAGCTAAAGGAGCGTGGAGTTTATGTTGCTTGGTGAACGTGGAACGCTGCAAAATAAGACCGTAAGGCTTTAACACATTTAAGGCATTTACACTTCTAAGGTTCTTGATACCGAATTGAATACCTAAACGGTCTTCATAGTCCTTGTTTGCCCTACTACCAAATTTCAACGTTCTACCGCCTCAATTTTTTTTACAGTTAGGTACTTAAGCTTTCTATTAAACCAATTTGAATTCCACGGCAAAAGATCCAGGTTCGCTGAATGAATTAAGAATCTAGTTAGTCTAATGATTGTCAAGAAAGTAACTACTTCCTTTCTTCGACCTGAAAGGAACAGCATAGGTATACTGTTGCGGTAAAATTTACCACAACAAGTTCTATCCGCCGTTCTTCTCCCGCTAATAAAATTTATCTATAGCTGCTCGGAAGTAGTAGAAGAGTTCAGTTGAAACCTGGTCAATCAGCCAGAGACCTGTTCTTCTAAAACTTTCGAAATGCCATTTTCAGGTCATATTGTTCCCCGATGCAAAAGATTGCGCAGTAGAAGACACTTTTCTTGTGTGACGGTCGGTCCACAATAGTCGTACGGCAGGTGGCCTACGCAAACATCGATAAAAGGAGGAAGGCATGAAGATCGAGATCCATGTCCAACAATGTGTGAACTATATTCACACCAACCTAAATTTTCTAGTAAATTTCAATTAAAATTAAATTGAGTATCGTCTACATCAAGAAAGAATCACTAAAAGACGTGTTTCCGTTTTTATTCCCCTTTCTTTTTTCTAACTATCTGAACGAAGGTCTACGGAAAGTATTCGTCGAGCTTTTAGACTTAGCATCTTTTGTTCTTCGTTCTCTTGGAAAATATCTTCTCTATATTTTAGTTTGGGCCGGTTTGGGCTGGGGACTTTGCGCGAGTTAAATAATTTTTCGCAGTAAGTCTTTTGAAAGAGGTTGAACTCGTCCACTCGGCTACTGGTGATCACATCACCTGAACGCAATGGACCGCGGGTAGTTGATTCGTGACATCTCACTTGCACATCCCAGCCTAATGGCGGAATGCTGCAGTAAAAGTGAGACCGAACAACACCACGCTTAAAGGTCTGACGAGGATGGCTGCATGGCCGATGCCGGATGGAGGAGAAAAACCCGCCATCTTGATGGTCTCTTTGCTTTTGGCGACGAAAGTGAAAAGATATAGAGAAAGCGTGCAAAAAATTATTGCGAATATTTTGCGTGTTATTGCGATTATTTCTTTTTGGAGCGAATAAAAATTTTCCTTTGGAGATACAGAGGGGACTAAATCGATTTGGCGGCAAAATTTCAGTTGGGGAATTTTGAGGAGAAATTGAAATTGAGAGAACGGTATTTTCCCAGGGAGTTCAGGAGAGTGTTATACAGACAGGAGAAGCTAAGTATTTTCTTTCTTTTAATTCTTAGTTTTCGTTTCGAAAAATCCCATATTTTCAAGGATTTTTCGAACTCTTTTAGAGTCGTCTTATTTGCGGCGAAATTTTGATCCGCTAGGCCTTCGTTGACCTAACGTTTTAATATCCCGAGATTGCGGGACTCGCGACCGTTTTCCTTTCTTGCTATTACTATTTCTTTCGGAAACTTTCCTTACTGATTCTTTCTTGTGTTTAAACGACACATCAAACTGTTTGTTTTCTCACTTAACTTTCTTACATTTTCTTTACTTCGAGAATTGGCCTCCTGCCAATCTCGAAAACAACTTTGTACTTTTCTTTAATATCGAAAAGATTCTGGGTTTTAATCCAGGTTTTACCACGGTTTCCCAGACACCCTTAAAATATAATAAAAATCTTTATTTTCCTTGAGAAATTTCATACTGTTTCATTTCTTTTCTTCCTAGTCTTTCTTTCTTGTTTTCACTACTATTTCAGCTTTGGTTAAGGCAAACCACCATCTTAAAAGGTTTCCTGGCGCCCATATCAGAAGTGAGCTAGTACGCCCTTGCACTCTCACTCATCAAATTGAGTTTTATTAATTCTTGATATTATTTTATAACCATTTGATATTCCCTTTTAATCAAATCGGATTAAAAAAGAATATCAAATCGAACCCATCCATCAGGCTGAGCTACGGGAGACAGCACTGAAGTGTTGTTGTTGCCGATACGTGAACCTGTGTCATTTTGACATTCCGTTTATTAGACAAGTTGCGCGGCCGTCGGGATGGTTGACATCCCAATTTCCCAATTTAGTTTTCGCGATCGTATATTATTTTAGCTAGTTTCGTTCTCGATTAAAATTATTTAGTTTGCTCGCGGTGTGTGGAAATTTATTCCCAACGTTTTAGATTAATAAATTAAAGTTCGGTTCGCGATTAAATTAGGCAACAATACATGTCACAACATGTAAACTTTTTCTTAAGCAGGACGCCTAGAGAATATTAGCATTAGATAGACGCAGAGTAATTAGTGCCTTAAGACTAAGCAAATTTGGACATGACTTTTGTAGGAGTTGAATGAGCAAGGGGGAGGAGAAAGCAGTTTAACACCTCTTTCGTTCATGTCCTGCGCTTGCTTACAGACGAAAAACTCACCAAAGTGAATTCTCTTTTTGACGACACCAGTAATTTGGCTAACAAAAGCCAAAAGTCTCTACCTTTTTCATACAAAGTTCAGCATGGCCTGACTAACAGGTGATTAACTTGTTAGTTCAGTGCCCCTGTTCTGTAACTATCGCCTCGATAAAAGCAGGCGATAAACGGTGGAAAATGGAACGAAATCCTACTAAATTCATAGAATGTCACTAGATCTGGATTTCGGCAACGTCAATGATTGCAAAGTTAAACTGTACAATCTAATTGCGGCGGTTGATGAAAAGCTTCGTAGTCGCTATATAGAAGAAGCTTCAAATTCAACTCATAGATTAATTTACAAACACCTAAGTCATAACCTTGGTCCAAATAATTATTTTAGAGATGAGAACAACGTTGAGGTTATTTCTATGATGTTGAGACTTCGGGGGGAGCTCTTGCATCTTAACTATATTCCGCATAGAGAGGATCGTCCTGGACAATGTAGTTTATGCAACCTAAGAGAAAGAGAAGACGTTTTTCACTTCTTAGGAAAATGTCCTGTGCTGGTGGAAAGCAGGAGAGCCTTCCTGGGATCTAGTTACCTCACGGAAGTGGAAATGATAAGTCTTCTTAACGAGATGTCGGTGGAAAAACTTTTCACGTATTGCAAAGTGGCAAAAACCTATCGTGACAGAATATAGTCCGGGATCCCTGGTCCAATTTTTTTTGTGATTACTATCAAGCTAATTTTCCCTGAGTGGCTTCATTTTGTTGAGACGCCCAACAATTTTCTAACGAAAACTTTCGACTGTGGTAGCTAACAGAGGTTGCAAGAGTCAAATATGTCGATTTCATGATATTGAAAAATTTAATAGTAACAGTTTCTTTCTTAGTTAAACTTCAAGATAATTATCTGGATTATATGAAAAAATATTTGTCCTACAAATTGTATGGTTTGATCCCAAGAGTCCCCTTCCTCAAACATGTATCGATTACGAGGTCAAAAAAAGTGATTACTAACAAGCTGATTTTTTGGTTTTTACTTATTTAATATTTATATAATTTAACAGTCAGATTGACCTACAAATTCCGTGGTACGTTTTTTCAGTCCTACGCCCAAAAGTAGTAGTACATATGCATGATGTAAAAATTATTACTATCAGGCTGAATCTTCGTGAATAGCATCGTTTCGATGAGACGCCCAACAATTTTCTAACGAAAACTTTCATCTGTGGTAGCTAACAGAGGTAGCAAGGGTCAAATATGTCGATTTCAAGATATTGAAAAATTTAATAGTAACAGTTTCTTTCTTAGTTTAACTTAAAGATAATTATCTGAATTATATGAAAAAATATTTGTCCTACAAATTGTATGGTTTGATCCCAAGAGTCCCCTTCCTCAAACATGTATCGATTACGAGGTCAAAAAAAGTGATTACTAACAAGCTGATTTTTTGGTTTTTACTTATTTAATATTTATATAATTTAACAGTCAGATTGTCCTACAAATTCCGTGGTACGTTTTTTCAGTCCTACGCTCAGAAAATGTCAATTCCACGAGAACGTTAATTTCATTACTAACTGTAGGACAAAAATATTACATTATAGGTTAGTGTGTTCTCTACCCAATTCAAACAATGTCCTACAAGAAAACAGGTATGTATCGCTAGTCCGACAAGAATTGTCATTTTTTTGTTTGTTTATTTGTAACATATGGTACAAGGTCCGTGCGTTGAACTTTCTCCAGGGTTGATGCAGGTTTTTTTTGACAGCCCTATGAGTTGTCAAAAAACCTGTGTTTTCCAGTCCTCAAAAAACGCTAAACCACAAATCCACACACATCTCTGTCATTAAAAAAAATTCCATTTGACAGCCAGCCCTCAACTCGCCACAGCAAAAACCTAGGGCGAGTTGAGGGAAAACCAATGTCAACCCTAAGGCTTCAACGAACTTTAAATATTTATATATATAATATATTGTTACATATTGAAATGTGCATCTATAGCTGCCCTGAATGATTAATTGATACCTAGTGTAATATGTCACTTTTCACCACACTCCTTGTCATTTGCATAGCAAGCAAACGACAAGCAGTGCACTGTAACTAGTTTATCATGTTATCTCTTTTCATCTCCATCTTTCTTAGAAGATAATGCTAAAGAGAGCTTTTCTCCCCCAGTTCTTATTTGAGTGGTCAACAGTTTAGTTGCTTTAGCTTTAGAGTTTTCCAAAAGAAATTTAATGTAAAAGAACGACAACGAGGCAAATTGTATTCGCCTAATAAAAGTTTAAATTAATAATCAAAGTGTTTTTATTTCAATTGATTGATTGATTGAATCAATATCATAACTGGCGCAGTCGGGAAAAAAAAAAAAAAACCGCTCGGGTAAAATCGAAAAAGCGTAGCCATTTTTAACAAAAGTACAAAGCATACGTATTTCAAAGTGAAAAACCTTTAAATGCAGGAAAAAACAAAACTTAAAAACTTAATCTAAAGAAACAATACCTACTAAATTCCAAAAATAAGAAAAGAAAATAGTTATATCCATAAGGATAAAAACGGTATAAAGAAAATACAGCTCAAATAAAGTACAGTTGATGGCGCCTTAAATAGTTGAAAAACAACTCGTCACACGTGAAAAATCGTAGCGCGTTCTAACAAAGTGCAAAGCTTACGTACTACAAAGTGAAAAACCTTTAAATGCAAAAAAAAAAAAAAAAAAATTTAAAAACTTAAACTCAAATAGAAACAATCCCTACCAAATTCCAAAAATAAGAAAAGAAAATACATATATCCATAAGGATAAAAACGGTATAATGAAAATACAGTTCAAAGTACAGTTACAGACGCGGGCGTCTTAAATAGTTGAAAAACAACTCGTCATACGTGTTCAATAACGTGAAGCTTGTTTGAGATGCATAGAAAAAAAAGTTCGAAACAAAGCAATCAAACCATGCCATAAGGTAAAACTTTCTAAGAACTTTGTCAAACTCAATCGAACTTCCTACAAAATAATAAACGTCAAGTTTGAATACATTTAAAAAAAATAAAAAAAAAAAAAAAAAATCGAGAACACATTCTCGCACCATAAAAAAAAAAAAGAAAAAAAAACCGAACAGCATTTCTAAATTTAAAAAGAAGATACCTACCTACATATGTGCTTATAACATCTAACAACTAAGAGAAGACATCTACTCCATCCAGACATATACTCTCCATCGTTCAACTTTATCCTCCATCGTTCAACTTCATCCTGTCGTAAGTACATCACTAAATCATCACAATGGAAGCGCTTAACGAGGCTGATAAATTTAAAATTGTTTTAGAGATGATTAATAAAATTCCCGAATTCAATGGCAATTCTAGTTGTTTAGTTCACTTTCTTGATAGAATCGATTCCTTGTCAACTATATTGTCTACCTTCGATAACAGTTCGATCACAATTATTTGGGGGTACATTAAAGATAAAATTGTTGGAAGAGCAAGGTGCGAGCTCCAAAAACACGGGAGGGTAAACGAATGGCCTAAGGTTAAAGAAATTTTAAAAGACAGATTTGGGGAAAGGCTTACCGTTGATAAGCTTATAGATCAAATACGAACGGCTAGAGTTAAAAGTAATATAGAAGAATTTTACAATCACATAAATAACCTTTTGAGTAGAATCAATGATCGTCTTCTCTTAAACAATCAGGACGATAATGTTATTATCGCTTCTAACAATAGAATCGCTTTAGATGTTTTTAAAAACAATTTACCTGAGCCAGCGAAATCGATTGTGCTCGGCCGAAACCCGAAATCGCTTAACGACGCTTATAAAATAATAGTAGAAATAGATAACCAAGCAGTCAGACCTACAACGTCTCAAAGCTTCGGGCAGGTAAATCGTTTTCAAAATTTTAATAATAGGCAAGAAAGTAACACTAACCAGAATACTAGAAATTTTAGAAACAATAGTAATCCGTCAATTAGCAACCCTTATACACCAAGTAGCCAAACAATAACTAGGCCAAATAATAGCAATACACCACAAAATCAATATTACAATAGAGGCAACCATTATATTAGTGCGCAAAGTGGGCAAACAAGAAGATCAAACAGAAACGTACCTCTAAATAATAGTTATGAGCCCATGGACGTTTCCCTTAATCAAAGTGGTAATGAAAACAATCAAAATTCTTATAACAACCGTCAAAATTTTTCTATAAATCGCCAAAACAATTACCCTATATAACCATACAGAACCATATAAGACCTTTAAAATTTATTATTGACTGCGGTGCTGAGTACAGCATAATCAATACCAATGTATGCGACCCTAAATGGAAAATCCAATCTAAAAACCACACTCTTAAAGTACTGGACCGCATTGTCAATACAAATGTAGAATTCAGAATTCCGCTGTTCAGTGAGTTTAACGAAAGTAATTATTTTGTTAATTTTTTGGAATACCCATTTCACGATCACTTTGACGGATTGATCGGAAACAACATCCTTCTTGGCCTTAATCCAATAATAGATTATAAAATTAGGTCACTAATTACAGAGAACGCAACGATTCGAATATATTTCAACGAAGAAGAAGAAATATATGCGAACCTTATCGATCAAAACAAAGAAGTTTTGAACGTTTTTTGTAGTGAAACCTTTATTTCCGACATTTCCGATAGTGTTTTCGCAACTCATTTGAACAGTACTGATGTTTCGAAGTTGAAAACCCTACTTTGCAATTTTAAATCTATTATTTATAAAGAAGGTGATGCGTTATCATTCACCAACGAAATAAGACACCAAATAATAACAAACAATAATATTCCCATCTATTCCAAGCTTTATCGCTATCCACAGATCCATTCTGACGAGGTAGATAGGCAGGTTTCTGAAATGTTAAACCAAAAAATTATTGTTCCCAGCAGTAGCCCCTATAATTCGCCTATTTGGGTAGTCCCAAAAAAAGACGACAAAAACGGAAAAAAGCAATGGCGAATCGTCGTAGACTACAGGAAGTTAAACACCCAGACCGTAGAGGATAGATTCCCTATGCCTAACATCGACGATCTTTTCGATAAACTGGGAAAGTGTAATTACTTCTCAACGATCGACCTTGTGAAGGGTTTTCATCAAATCGAAGTTGATCCACGCGACAGAGCAAAAACCGCCTTTTCAACAAAAAGCGGCCATTATGAGTTTCTGCGAATGCCGTTTGGGCTAAAGAATGCCCCAGCGACATTCCAGAGACTTATGAACCACGTCTTAAGGGATTTCATAAATAAAATTTGTGTTGTCTACTTAGACGATATCCTCGTCTTTTCTACTAGTTTTGAAGAGCACGTACAATCGCTCAAAAAAATTTTTCAAAAGCTCAAGGAGAGCAATTTGAAAATTCAAATCAATAAATGTCTATTCGCTGATTGGTCTACCAACTATTTAGGTCATACCATAGTAAACAATGGAATTAAACCAAATGAAAACAAAGTCAAAGCAATTACGCAAATGAAAATACCAACTACCATAACAGGTATAAAACAATTTCTCGGAATAACCGGGTACTATAGAAAGTTCATCAAGGACTACGCTAAGGTGGCGTATCCGATGATAAAATATTTAAAAAAGACAGAAAAATTGAAAGTTACAGACCCTCAGTATGTTAAATCGTTCAATACCCTTAAAACTTTATTAACTTCTGACCCCATTTTAAAGAGCCCTGATTTTCTCAAAAAGTTTGTGCTTACCTCAGATGCGTCTGCTTATGCTCTAGGAGCAGTCCTTAGTCAAGACAACCACCCTCTTTGTTACGCGTCTAGAACGCTTAACAAACACGAGCTGCACTATTCCACCATAGAAAAAGAGCTTCTTGCAGTTGTGTGGTCTGTGAAATATTTTAGGACTTATTTATATGGCAGACGATTCGTAGTTCAAACAGATCACAAGCCCCTTGTATGGCTCAATGGCATTAAAGAACCAAATATGAAACTTCAACGGTGGAAGATACTGCTCAACGAGTATGATTTCGACGTTGAGTATCTAAAGGGAAAAGAAAATTGCGTAGCAGATGGGCTGAGTAGGTACACTGATAAAAATGAAGTTGAAAACAAGTCGCATGCTTGCGACGAAGTAAGTTTAGTAGACCTCTTTAATAACGAGATTCATGTAAACTACGAGGAAGCAAGGTCGCCAGTCTCTATAGCTAGGAACCATGACGAAGAAGTTATGTCTATGGATGTAACTGTTCACAGCGCATTAGAAGATGAAACTCGTCATATTTACATAACAGAAAAACCCGTAAACCTTTTTAAAAACCAAATTTATCTCTTTTATGGGGCTTACGAAAAAGTCTCAATGAAAATAATTCACAAAAAAATTCAAAATCTCGTTCAAATCGAAAAAGATACTAGTGACTTGCTAGAAATAATGAAAAGATTTTTAATACCAAAGGGTCTCATCTGCGTGTACTGCGACGAATTGTCATTGTTTCTCCGTTTTCAAAATCTTTACGTTAAATACTTCTCAATGAATAAAAATCTTAAAATATTGAAGTCCAGTAATAAACTGACCGATATTTTAGATAAAAATGAAATGATTACAATAATAAAGAACGAGCACCTAAGTAAAAACCACCGAGGGGTAAACGAAATGTTCATGGAATTGAAATGTTTGTATTTTTATCCAAAGCTACAAGTCGAAATACATAAATTTGTAAATAATTGTGACGTGTGTAATCTTGCAAAACATGATCGACAACCATTGCAATTCCCAATGCAAGTTACAGAAACAGCCAAACATTTCAATGACATCATTCACATGGACATTTGGTTTCCCGAACGTGGAAAAATGTATCTAACAACCATCGACAAGTTTTCTAAGTATGCCAGTATTCACAATCTAGAAGATAGAAATTGGATCGCCATATTGAGTGCTATAAAACAAAGAATCCAGTTTCTCGGAAAGCCAAATAAAATAGTTTCCGACGGGGATACTTGCATTTTGCACTCAGCGGTCGAACAATTTCTAAGAGAAAACAAGATTGTATTTCACAAAACAACAGCTTCCCTTAAAACTGGAAATGCCGATGTAGAAAGGTTACATGGCACTTTAAACGAGCACTTGCGAATAATGAATGTAGCCAAAGATAGTTCCGAATTAGATGAAAAGATATTTAAAATCATTACTATTTACAACAATACCATCCATTCGACGACCAAGCTTAGGCCATTAGATTTTATTACGAAAAATATTAGTAACAAAGACATTGAATCACTAGCAGATAAATTTCAAAAAGAAAAAGAAAGCAGAGTAAATAACAAAAATAAGGAAATAGAAAATTGCGTAGCCCAATGTTCAAACATTGTTCAAAATAGGACTGTTTTTAAAAACCGACCGAAATATAAGAAGCTCAGTAACTTTGAGCAAGATGCTAATTACGTAGTGGACAAATCAACAAAACGAAACATTAGGTACCATAAAAAGCAATTAAAACGCAAATACAAACATCAGAATTTATAAAAACGATTAAAACGCGAACATAAACATCAAAATTCATAGAGGTACGTAGTATGTATGTAGCTTAGCTTATGTTGAATTCCTTTCACCAAAAGTATCGATTCGCCATCGATTCGGCGGCGATATTTTTTGCTTAAAAATGTTCCTTTGGAGAAATATCGATTCGGCGGCGATTCTTTTTTTGAGACGAATCTACACCGATTCTCACACAGATTATCACACACACAACTAGCTTGACAGTTTGGATATGTCAAATAAAGTTATTATTTATTGTGAAACTTTTGCGAAACAATAATCTAGCGCGCCCAATTATTTGATAAATTCAAAATTTATTATTTAATATTATAATAAAACAGTGTATAAATGGTTTGTGTTGACTTTATCAAAATATGGAAACGTAAAATCGTTTTATTAATGAAAATTTGTTGCAGAACATGAATTCCAGGCTATTTGAAACTTTGCTGTCTTCATCATCGGACGAAGAAGAAGAGGTTAAAATAATTAATTGGATGGAGTCAGAGAGAGACGAAAGACCTGACACCAGACTACTGAAAATGAAATACTGTTGAATTGACAGATGGTACGCACGCACACATTTACAAAAAAAAATCGCTACGTTTTTATATTCCTTTCACCCAAAAACGAATCGAAATTAGTATCGCCGGCAAGTGGTTGAAAGGAAATCGACATTAGATTAAATACCTTTAAAAAAAAATAAAAAATCAAGTCAAACGTCAAACGTCACTTTGGAATGCGCTTACATGTTGCAGTCAAATTTCTTCTGTCATAAACGTGTTCAGAACTCGTTCACTATTTATTAGGGTGGGAGCACAAAATTGTCTGTTTATATGGCGCACATTTGCACAAATAAAGGGAATGAAATAATAAAAAAAAAAAGATCGCGTTAACGACATATATAGTTGCCAATGGAAATCTATCAACTGTTAAAACTTAAAAAGACTGTTAAAAATTAATAAAGGCTCAATGTAATTAATGTAATCGTTACAAATAACTGGCTGATCAGTAAATTAAATAGTTCGCAAAAGTTTATAATTATAACTGTGATTAATTTAGTTTAAAAAAGAAAAAATGCATTGCTAATTGCTATTTAATTGTTAAAAGGTCAAAATCTTACGAAAAACCAAAAAGGTAATATTAAATAATCTTATTTAACTCATTGATGTATAAGCATAAATGCTATCAAACTTTTCTATTTTATTGTTAAAAGGTCAAAATCTTACAAAAAACCAAAAAAGTAATATTAAATAATCTTATTCAACTCATTGATGTAAAAGCATAAATACTATCAAACTTTTCTTTGAAAGTTTAAATTTAAATTATTGTTTAATTTTTTTTTTGGAGACCAAAAAATACTTATTGGGGGAGGTGTTACATATTGAAATGTGCATCTATAGCTGCCCTGAATGATTAATTGATACCTAGTGTAATATGTCACTTTTCACCACACTCCTTGTCATTTGCATAGCAAGCAAACGACAAGCAGTGCACTGTAACTAGTTTATCATGTTATCTCTTTTCATCTCCATCTTTCTTAGAAGATAATGCTAAAGAGAACTTTTCTCCCCCAGTTCTTATTTGAGTGGTCAACAGTTTAGTTGCTTTAGCTTTAGAGTTTTCCAAAAGAAATTTAATGTAAAAGAACGACAACGAGGCAAATTGTATTCGCCTAATAAAAGTTTAAATTAATAATCAAAGTGTTTTTATTTCAATTGATTGATTGATTGAATCAATATCATAACTATATATATTTAAATTTAAATATTTAGCTTTATTTTTTCGTGAATTAATTTTTAATTAATTTAATTAATTTTAATTAATTTTTTCAAAGATTTCGGTATTTATGTTAAAAAAAAAATTAATCCTCCTCAGATTCATCAGACAAGCCTTCGCTGCTATCGCTACTATCGCAACTATCGCTCTCATCGGCATCTATCTCACTTCCTTCATTCGTGATATCAGACTCTGTAATAACATAAAAAATTAAGTAAATCATAACATAATGAATGGTCAATCATAAAATAACAATAGTATAAATAGGGTACCTTGAATGTCAGAAGACATATCTTCAAAAGATGGACTTTGGGGACCATCAAACCAATAATACTTGTATTTGCCATCAATTACTGTCCATCCAAAATTTTCGGGCAATTTTTCCGTGGGGCACCGCATGTGTGCATTACACCATACATTGCAGATAAATACAGTTCTCTTAATTTGTTGCAACAACTCTTGTTTTGTTGGTGGCAAACTGGAAGGATCATATCCTACGATTTTTTGTTTTAAAATATCTTCGCTTTCACTTTTTGATTTATATCCTTTCTCAAATAACTCATACCGTCCTTTGTTAATATCATTTTTTGTTTTTAATGAATAAACTCTACATACATACTCTTCGATAATTTTAAATACCTCATTCGATGTTGTTAATGAGGTATTTTCAATTCGTAGGAGTTGAATAAAAGCCTCTTGAAAACTGTTATTTTTCTTCAAAATACTGAAAGGTCTCTTTTTTCCTTTACGAAAGAAAGCAGGATTATAATCATTTCCTGTAAATATATGGCATATAGCGAGTGAACAAGATAATTGATACCCAAGTTTGTCATAAATTTCATTTATGTTTAAGTACAGTTTTTTTTTACTCGTACTTAAATTAATTATTATTTGAATTTTATATTTTAAATACTTAAAGTTTGCCAACATTATTATTGGTATATCAGAATCTGTACAATGTATCTGCACATTATAATTAGTTTAAGTTGACGTTCATTAGTTTTTTAACTTATTGTTAAGTGGCATCTACCAAAAAGTCATTTTTTTTCACGCTTGAAAAGTAAATTGATTTTTTATATCATGAATTTCAAATACATATATATTCAATCGGAGCACCGCTATCGCGTAGTGCTTTATTTTTAACATCATGGATCTGTACTACTATACTTTTGGGAGTAGGACCGGGATAACGTACCACGGAATTTGTAGGACAATCTGACTGTTAAATTATATAAATATTAAATAAGTAAAAACCAAAAAATCAGCTTGTTAGTAATCACTTTTTTGACCTCGTAATCGATACATGTTTGAGGAAGGGGACTCTTGGGATCAAACCATACAATTTGTAGGACAAATATTTTTTCATATAATTCAGATAATTATCTTTAAGTTAAACTAAGAAAGAAACTGTTACTATTAAATTTTTCAATATCTTGAAATCGACATATTTGACCCTTGCTACCTCTGTTAGCTACCACAGATGAAAGTTTTCGTTAGAAAATTGTTGGGCGTCTCATCGAAACGATGCTATTCACGAAGATTCAGCCTGATAGTAATAATTTTTACATCATGCATATGTACTACTACTTTTGGGCGTAGGACTGAAAAAACGTACCACGGAATTTGTAGGTCAATCTGACTGTTAAATTATATAAATATTAAATAAGTAAAAACCAAAAAATCAGCTTGTTAGTAATCACTTTTTTTGACCTCGTAATCGATACATGTTTGAGGAAGGGGACTCTTGGGATCAAACCATACAATTTGTAGGACAAATATTTTTTCATATAATCCAGATAATTATCTTGAAGTTTAACTAAGAAAGAAACTGTTACTATTAAATTTTTCAATATCATGAAATCGACATATTTGACTCTTGCAACCTCTGTTAGCTACCACAGTCGAAAGTTTTCGTTAGAAAATTGTTGGGCGTCTCAACAAAATGAAGCCACTCAGGGAAAATTAGCTTGATAGTAATCACAAAAAAAATTGGACCAGGGATCCCGGACTAATACTCAGCGAAAGCTTCTAAAAACTCATCGAAGTCAAATAATTACTGTATATACATGTAAAATATTTATTAAACTATTTAAACGTTGTGTTTATTTGAAAAGTAAAATAAGTAATGAGAAACATTTATTACAATCTTGACTTCAAAAGCAAACATAAATTAGGTTTTAGAATAAAGGCAAAGTACTTGTAAGCAAAGTGGAACTCGATAACTAAGCTGAATATCCACAACATCACTACCATACTTTTACACTCGGCCATCCTGAATTTCGTCATCTGACCCCGATGACAAAAGCTCTTCGTTTTCTACAACGTACTTCCAGTGTTTCATGTTGTCGCAACTGGTAGATGTGTTAACAGCACCTTCGACTTGAGCACATTTTCGGACATCGTAACGGCCATTACGTTTGACTTTAATTATTTCATATGGACCAAGATATTCACTCGCCAGCTTTCTACCCGCAACAAACTGAGTCCGCTTGATTGCTACCAAATCACCTAGTTTGTAAGTGAATTCACTTTTACATTTCTTATCGTGGCATCTCTTATATGTTATTTGGGCTTGTTGAATCTGTTTCTTGGCTTCTTGACGTAACTGTTGGCGTTCAGTGTTAAAACTCTCTACCATCTCTTGTTCAAGCAATTCCACAATTTGGCAGTTTGCTTCATTTTTCATTTTAACCCCAAACATCAGTTCAAACGGTGAAACTTTTGTAGAACAGTTGAAATGTGAGTTTATTGCTTTTTGAACTTTCGGCACAAATTGATACCATTTCGTAGGTTCATTCGAAGATAATTTGGCAATTATTGATAAAATGGACCTGTTAACACGTTCAATTTGTCCGTTACCTCTAGCAACACCAGTTGTACTCAAGACATGTTCAATGCAGTTATCCTTCATGTATTGTTCAAAAGCTTGAGATGTAAATGCCGACCCTTTGTCACTGATTACTCTTCTGGGTGTTCCAAATACATTCGACCAATCATTAAACTTTTTTAATACTTCTTCATGTCCAGTTGATTTAGTTGGGTAAAGCCAAATAAATTTTGAAAATGCATCTACCATTGCAAATATATATTTGTACTTCTTCGATGTAGCGTCCATGGGCCCAAGATGGTCTATATGAAGAGTATGCAACGGTGTATCGCCTTTATCTATGCAATAAAGATGACCCTCTTTCTTTCCCAGCTTCTTGTTATGTATTATACATTTGACACATCCATCGATAAACTGTCCAACTTTGCCTTCTAAATGCGGTATCCAATAGTTTTGTTCAATAGAATGGATAGTTTTTTGCACTGCAAAGTGACCAAAGTTGTGTGCATCTGCAATAATTTCACGTTCCATTATCTTCGGTATCACCAACAGATCATTTCCTCTTACAGTTTTGTAAATAAGACCGCCTTTGATTCTGAAATTTTCATATGGTCTACTTGCGAGTATTTCTGTAACAGCTTTGATGTGTGCATCTTTTTGTTGTGCTTTTCGAATGCGGGCTGTAATTTCTGACGAAATCGTAAGGACGTTCTGAGGATATCGGCTTAAGCAATCAACATGTTTCATTCTGTCACCAGGTCTATGTTCCACTTCGTAGTCAAAATCTTGCAAATAGAAGATCCACTGTGTTACTTCTCGTGGAAT
This sequence comes from Melanostoma mellinum, assembly GCA_914767635.1. Lineage (NCBI taxonomy): Eukaryota > Metazoa > Arthropoda > Insecta > Diptera > Syrphidae > Melanostoma > Melanostoma mellinum. Next base: position 79,596,482 of record OU612059.1, on the reverse strand, counting down.
ATCTTTCTTACTGGTCGTTTGTTTGAATGCTGCACAGTCTGTGACCAACTTGAAATGAGTACCAAGCAAGTAGTGCCGAAATTTTTTCAGAGCGAGGTAAGCTGCTTTTACTTCGAGTATATAACTGTGACGCTGCGACTCTTGAGCTGACGTCTTTTTGCTCCAGAAAAGAACGGGGTGCAGTTGATCATCAAACACTTGCAACAGAGCAGCACCAAACCCTTCTTTTGATGCATCAGTATGAACTTCTGTAGGTGCACCTCTCGCAAAGATCTTTAAAACTGGTTCTCTTATCAACGCTTCTTTGAGATTATTGAAAGACTTAAGTTCTTCTACACCAAACTTGAAAGGAACATTTTTTCGCAATAAATTTGTAAGTGGACGGGCTATTTTTGAGTAATCCTTTATGTATCTTCTAAAGAAACCTGTAAGTCCTAGAAAAGACTGCACAGATTTTACGTTCTTTGGAATAGAAAATCTACTCACCGCGTTTGTTTTTTCTCTGCCTGGTCGAATACTTCCATTCTCAATGGTATGTCCCAAGAAATTTACAGTGCTATGAAGAAAATGGCACTTCTTCCATTTTATTTTCAGTCCATAACTAGAAGCTTCAGCAAACACTTGTTCCATTTTCTAAAGACATCTTTCAGCAGACTCAGCATATATAATTATATCGTCCATGTAGAGCTCCATGACGTTTTGATTAACCAAGTCTTGAAATATATGGTTGACGAATCGAATAAATACAGCAGGTGAATTGCAAAAACCAAATGGTGTCCTGTTAAATTCGAACAAGCCACTTTTAGTTACAAATGCTGTATACTTCTTGCTAGATTCTTCAACTGGCACATGGAAAAAACCATTTTCCAAATCCATTACAGTGAAATATTTTGCATTCTGTAATTTTTCGAGTATGTCATCGATCAGTGGAACCGGAAAACAATCTTTCAGAACCATAGTATTAAGCTTCCGGAAATCAACACAAGTTCGGCAGGAACCATCTTTCTTCTTTACAACAACGACTCTGCTAGCGACATTAGAAGTAGACTTACGTATGATATCCTTTTCCATCCACTCCTCAATCTGTTTCTCCACTGCTTCTGCTTCATCAGGTGGAAGACGACTTGGGGATTGTCGGAAAGGTTTGATTTCTCCATCAGGAATAATCTTCAATTTGATTGGACATTCTTTGGTTTTTTCGGCTGGGCCATAGTTTCTTACCATCTTTTCTACAACATCTTTAAACTGAGAGGGGACGTCAATATCATTGTTCAATTCCACAACATTAAAGACCTGATCCTCTGTTTCTTCAACTGATAATGGAGAAAATTGATACCCATTACATGATGATGTTAAGCAAAACTTTTTGATAAAATCATATCCAAGAAGTCCGTCAAATTCAGTTGTATCATCAGAAACAACAACAATCTTCTGGAGTGTCTTCAAATTGTCAACAGTAACATCAGAATTAAAAAAGCCCACAGGATGTGTTCTTTTGTTGCCAAGACCGCATAGGACCGAACAACTCTTCTGCAAAACAACATTCTTCATTTTCTTGAAAACATGCTCCTTTACAATAGTTACATCCGATCCTGTATCAACCAAGCATTCAATTTTGACACCATTCACCTCTATCTTCTTCAAACGATTTTGGTCAGAAAAAATATTTACATGCTTTGTTCTAGGACAATCCTTAGAAATATGTCCATTTTGGTTGCATTTGAAGCATTTCATTTCCAAACTGCAGTCTTTCCGAAGATGGTCAGTAGAACCACAATTGAAGCAATGATTCTTCTTATCGAAATTTCTGAATGGATTCATCTGTAAACTTCTATTTTCATTCGACTTTCTTTTGACGACCGCTTGATGTTGGTTTACTTCTTGCTTCTTGTTCATGAGCTCAAAAATATCATATTTTTCTTTTAGATCTTTTGTTGATTTGCAATTGTACATATTGAACTTGAATTCTGGTTTAATATCTAACCCGTCAACCACGTAGCGAATTATTGAATCATTTTCAACATTTCCGAGTAGTCCAATTTTTTTCATCTGAAGAACGTACTCGTGGAAACTTTCATCCTTTCGATTTCTTCTTTCACCCAACTGCCTATGAATTTCTGCACTACTAAAAGTGCGTTGGAATTCGCTTTCTAATTGGGCACGTAATTCTTTATATTCACTTACAGCGATGGATTCCAAGAAAAGTTGAGCAGTATGTGTCATCTTGCCTCTAGCTTGAACATACTTCTGTTTATCATTAAGACCGTATGCATCTGCATTCTGCTCAAAATTTTCGAACCAATTCTTAACTGGAATTGTCTCACCATCGAAGTCTGAAATAATTTTGGAAAAATTCTCAACAGATACCTTCGGTTCATTTTGCCTTATTTCATCAGCTTGAACTCTCAATGTAAGCAACTGAATAAGTTGTTGCAAGCTCACATTGCTATTTTCCACACCTTCTGGTACATTTCCATCGTTTTCTTCAGCCATTTTATTCTCTACAACCCTTATCGCTTTAGCAACAGAATCTTCAACTTTCGAGATATTTTTCTTCTTCACTTCTCTTCGGTTAGGATTGTATTGAATTAATTTCTTCTTCTTACGCAAGTTGTATGTACCAAGAGTCATGTAACTAATAGAAAATTAGGTCCACATAGGTTGAGCCCCCAAATGTAAAATATTTATTAAACTATTTAAACGTTGTGTTTATTTGAAAAGTAAAATAAGTAATGAGAAACATTTATTACAATCTTGACTTCAAAAGCAAACATAAATTAGGTTTTAGAATAAAGGCAAAGTACTTGTAAGCAAAGTGGAACTCGATAACTAAGCTGAATATCCACAACATCACTACCATACTTTTACATACATGGTTACTTATATTTTTTTTTGTCTAATAATTTCTTGCTTTTTAACATTATCGTAGAACCAATAAGCTTTATATTATATTAATTTTAACTTGTCAACCTGGCAGAGGGCATTGCCATGCTAATTCTGATTTTGTTATTTATAAATAATGTTAAGAAATGATAAAAATAAAATCAATCAATCTATCTATCAATCATAGAATTTCGTTCCATTTTCCACCGTTTATCGCCAAGGCGATAGTTACAGAACAGGGGCACAGGTTCGATTAGATGATGATCAGCTCTCTAATCCCGTAGATGGGGAGCCAGGGATGGAGAATGAAATTTTTCAATTGTACTTAAAACCGTTTTAAAATTGTACTGAAATGGTGTCAATTGTATTGAAAACCATTTTTGTATTAAAATAAATAAACAAATGCAAAACAACAACGTTAACTTTGTTTTTAAAAAGCAATAAAATGAGCAAAAATAAAAAAAATTCTAAAAGAGTCAAAACGCAGATGCGAATCACTCAGTCAATGTACAAAAAACGATTGTTAATGCGGTTCGATAGATTAGTAAGCGAAAGATCTACAGTATGGGCCGAGTACCACGGCTCGTCATCCTGCACGAACCAGAGGAAGTTGAAGTTTATTTCAATAATTTCAGTAAAAAAACTGCAACCATATTCTCGTCTTTACGCACGGAACGAAGATGGAAGTCATGAGCGTTACGTATGATACTGACTTTGCTTCAAGATTTCGAGCGGCAGCCAAATGTCAGTTTTTAATTAGTCAATTACTAAACTGTATACAAAGAGCTATAATGGCCTTACAACTGTGACCAAGAGATTTCTGGTATGGAAAAGTATGATGATGAATTTAGGATTTTATCTTTTAGCAAATTATGAACTTCGTTTTCAATCAGTTTAGTTTCCTTCTATTTTTTCAGAAACATATAATATGAAAGATGTAGATTTGTAAATTGTACTGGATTCTGTCGAATTGTACTTTTGTACTTGTACAAACTCAATTGTATCGAATTCGGTACAATTGTATCGAGTTTTACATCCCTGATGGGGACCAGAGGGTCTGGTCTCAGTGGTATCACAAATAGACCCTCTGTAGTCTTAGTGATTCAGACTCCGTGCCCTGACATCCGCATCTAATCGTAACCTATGACTGAGGTGTTGTCCTGTTAGAAAATCCAAGACAGATGTTCCATTCTGATTAAGCCTGATTGTAAGAGTTGCCCATTTTACCGCAGGGGCTTCTATGCATTTCAGTTCGTAGCCTTTGACATAAATGAGGCTTGAGGTTCTAGATACACAAAGTTCTTGTTTCCTCAAACCATTTAAATTGAAAACAATTCCATAAACACTTGGTTTTTAAACTACATGAATTAACTTTTTTCAAATATTCTTATAACTGTTAAGACCTTGAAATTTTCTCAATTTCTTTACTTTACTCTTGGCGCTAATAGAGTTAAATGGGCATAGCGGAGCGATCCGTAAAACTAGTAGCTTGCGTCCTTTCAACATTTTGTATACATTTCCGTATCCACAAAGCAATTATTTACATAAAACATTCTTACTTTTCCACTCACCCTTCTGGATACGTCACGACCTTGGGTGTCCTCTTTCCTGAAAGTATCTGTTTTCTAATAAAAGCAGTCAGGTAGAACCTCTCTCCGAATCGTTCTATCCAAGCCAAACAGCACTGCAGTTGAAAGCACATATGCATATAAAGAGAGTATTCTACTCCTGTTCAGAAGGTAAATCCAGAAACTTTAGTATCCTGATTCCTAACAGGCAATAAAGTTTTTGATAGGGGGCTCAGTTTTCACATCCTTTTAAACTTAAGCACGTCCAGGCTAGCATCCTCCATATGTACTCGTTCGAGGATAATCTTCTCCGATGTGCATGTTCTTCTAATTTGCTTGGGAGTTTATCTCTTTATCTTTATTCGTTTAAAAGAAAAAAAACTTTGTGTGCTTGTGAATATTTTGATTTCTATTCGTTCACGAATTTATGGAGGCAGATGAAGTGAGCCTACTAGTGAAAATATTTGGGATGAGAAATTTTGCATTAACTGTTAGGGGTCATTTTAAACTATGAACTGCTTTGCTTTTTTTTGTTTATTCATCACAGTAGACATAAGAAGCAGCTAGCTCTTCAGCAAAAAATAAAGTAAAATAATAATGATTCGCCTTACAAATCGTGCATTTAGCAGATTTTACTGAAATTTAATTATTCGTTTCGTTCGTTGCAACCCATTGAGAGTTTTACTTTCATGTAGAATTTTCATAAATTTCCTTGTTGAAAATTGTGTCAATCATAAAACAATTTCACTCAAATGCTTCATTTGGTCTCAGTTGAAAGTTGAACATGTTAAGGAGAACAAATTCTGAAATAATTGCAAACTTGCTTGCATGTCTTTTTTTTAAACGTGAGATAAAATTCAAAACCACAGTTAAGTTCAGAGACGCTTATGAGGCTGAAGTTATACCAGTTCAGAACGAATGGAAGAGCTGAATAAAATTACTATCAAATTAAAATTAATTTGAATAAAAATGAACAGTTTTGAATGCGTATGTGTTGTTTCGTGCTATGTTGTGTAACCCGACCTCAATTGAGTTATTAGAAGAAGAAGAAGAATACGAATCACACATCGTGTGATTCGTATTCGTTCGTTTAAAACGAAATTGCACAGTAATTTCTACTGAAAAAGGTTTAGTTTTGGTCAATCTTAAATAAATTTATTGTAGTCTTTTAAGTTGAAAATCGCATGGTGTTGCCAGAAATCGCATGAAATTTTTGCTAATAGTAAATACAACTTAATGTTATAGCCAACAGTTTAGCTTTATTATAAAGACTTGCCAGGAACGGCGAAACTCAGGCCCTATGTTTATCAAATTAAGTAAAGCATTTTCCAAGCTTCCATTCCAGTTTGTAAGTGGGGATGGAATATGCAATATGGTCTATGTTACTCAGGAGCAAATTAGCACTCTAACGATGACAGAATTTTTGGGATCGGTTAAGTATTATCCAAGCTCCCGGTTTTGTTCCAGCTCCCGTTCCGTTCCCGTCGAAGTATTGATAATAAATATAGTCAATGCATTTTGGGGATAACACCGTGTTGTAATAGTGAACAAATTTGAAAAAATAGTTTAGCGGTGTTGAGTTGAGCGATAGGCCTTTGATATAAGATAACGCGCTCACAAAAAGTTTCCTTCAATAAATTGATTGTTTCGTTGGATGTATGGAATGTTGGAACCAAAGGTCGGCCAAATCAACATCCTCCAATTCAGACATGAAAAAGTCGCTCTATAGCGTTCCCCATTGATGGTCGGCTTCATTTTTGAAGAAATACGAACCAATGATTCCCTCTGCCCGTGGAGCACATCAAACAATGTAGCAACGTTCGTATTAACCATGGATTTTTAACGTACCCATCAGTGGCCATCTCGTTAGGGCCATTCACTGAACGTAAAACCCGCTTAATGGTCGTTCAACTTTGTTCAATTTTGTAAGGCAACAAACCAAAATCCTTCCGCAAAATTTTTTTACACAGTGGATCGGCACAGCAACAGCTGCAATTGTTGCGCACGCAGCATGGACTCATTCGGGTCTCATTCGATACTCTGCTCCACAGACCACAGTAGCAATGTTATGTAAAGACTTCGGTGCGCACCGTACGGCGCGGCGGCAGCGTCACTGAAGGTGCACATTGTCCACTAGAGTTTAGGTATTGCGAAGCCGATCCGTGGTTGTTCGAATTACCGACTATGCTGAGCGGTTATGTGGACCGAATATTGGATGCATCCATAATTTCGGTAATTAATTTACACAATTTGCTAACGTTGCTTCGGAGTAAGACTACTCATTATCATTATGAAGTGGCGAACCAAACTTAATACAAATTCAATTGACAGCTGTCAAAAAGACCAACTCCGAAAAAGCATTGACAGATTGAAAACCACACGTCTAAAAAGCACCCTTAATTTATTTATTGATGTCGTCACCACAAGTATTGATCATAGATCCTCAGATACTTCAACCTTTTGACGATGAGCAGTATATTTGCATTCAATGGCTGGATTATGCATGTCTTAATAAGGAAGCGGGCAATCCAGAATTCACTCATTTTAGACTAATACGGCACCCAATACCTTCTAAAACTTTTGCAGTAATATGGACGCTCACTTATAAGAGCTCCGTCTTCAGCAAAGTGAATGTACTTAGGCCATCTGTTCCTTATCTTCTAAGAGGTAGCAAGAGCAGATGACTCAAGACACTTCCATATTACTTACTGTGACTTCAAAGCATTTTGTTGACTCCAGCTGAACATCTAATCATCTTCACTGCTCCTTTATACATATCCTAGATTATCCGTAGTACATGGGCTTCTGGAACTCCTCATTGCCTGATACAATCCAAATTAAATCTCAAGGTTGTCAATTAAACACCTTTTCGAATTGAAGAAGAAAAAAACATATCGGAGTTACAAACTTCGCGTTAAAGCCAGTAAACACCGGAAGGGAAGCTTTGTGATAGAATTCCAGTAGCTATTGTGGATCTGGGAAGACTGTTTGTGCAGGTTGCTTAGCGGAATACCCCATTCAACTAGGAATATGATCCGTGTTCGCAACCTTTTCAAGGGAGCTGAAGATTAGTTGGAAAGGAGCATGTACCACGTCTCAAAAGCAACTTTAAACATTCATAATTACATGTTTTCCTCTATCTTAGAATGGCAGTTTATTTTAACTAACTGAGATGGGCATTACAGTTTGGGGTGAACCTGGGCCTAAACCACCATCTTTCGATAACGACTTCTCTCCAGTTTTGCACTCTTAGTCGGATCGGCTCTTCTTCCACTTGATTGCAATGTCTAGGACTTCCCTTCCGCCGAAGCTTTAGGTTCATCCGCTTTGCATGGCCCAGCCATCGTAGTTTTGCGATGCGTATTCTTCTAGCTTTGTCCTGCCCATGTAGTGGTATAGCTCATCAGTTCATTGTTGTATATTCTACTCCACATACACACACTTTGTCTTTCCATTCGGGACCAAAGATCATTCGAAGTACTTTTCTTTCGAAGCGACCAAGAGTTTGCTCATTGCAATTAGATAGTTCATATTTCCGCGCTGTGCCCTGAAGCCGGACTGGGATGATCACTTATAAAGGGTTAAATTGGTTTCACTAAAGACGCTTTTGTTCTTCAATTCTTAACCTAACGAAGCAGCGATCGGCAAGACCAATTCTCCGTTTTGTATGCTGACGAGGTCCGGTCTTATTTCGAAGTTTTCTATCATGACGTTTCGTCCTAATCGTCGATGTTCGGTGTCCTTATTTGATAAAAGGATTTACTTTTTTTAGCTTCTTTTCATCATCAACTGCAAATGTGAAATGATTCCACGAGACATAAGTTTCAACTTATTTTTGGGACATATCGCATACTGACCTAACTCGAAAAAGATGATTTTTGAGAAACTGCAGAGAAATACCTTCGTAAGATGATTTACTCTACTTGTTGGCGGAAAATAATTAAAGCCGTTTCTGCTCCAGTTTCTGCCACCATAGGAGTGGAATCAGCTTTTCAGATTTACCTAATGCTGTGGTAGCACCACTCTGATCAACAGCTGAAACATGAATGAGAATTAATCCTCAAAGGTAGGAACCTCGAGCTGCCTTCTTGATCTTTCCAGCTCAACCCACGAAGTTCTTCGTTTAGAGAGCTGCAGGAGTCATCGGTTACGATACCTTCAACTTTGTTGCACTCACCTGAAAAGGTGAGGCCTCGAGAATTTGTGCTCCTGCCACAGTTGAGAAAACCGTGGATGGATTTATCGCTATGGCAGCTGCTTACTGAGCTCTGGGCACTAGAGTGTCTGAATGAAACCTATTGTGCCAGCCCATGTGAGGTTTCAGGGCAGTTCTCCTACTACTGAATTGAACCAGAAGCTAGCAATCCTCTGTGGGTGAATGAGTTTGAGTTTATCTAGGTTCTAGAGGGATGATCTCATAGTCAAGTATTTGCTTTCTAAGGCGGAAAAGTGCTGGACATTCTGTAATAATGTGCAGAGATGTTTCTTCATTTTCGAGGCATAGTCTACAGATGGGGTCCGCTACCAGCCTCATTTGGCGAAGATGTTTCTTTAAAGAACAGTCGCCGGTTAGTATTAGTAGTGCTGTACAGATTTTTAGGGTTTTCCTATTGAGGCTCAGTAGGAATTTTGATGTTTTCTTAGTATATTCTGTCAAAAAGAGAGAACTTAGTAAGAGCAGGAGGCATCCTTATTTGACTCCAGTAGACATTTAAAACCAATTTGACACCTCGATACCATCCCACTAATGTATTTTTTAGCTAGTCAGTTTCGATGAGACTCCAAAGCAGCTGTCCAACAAGTTTTATTGCCTGAACCACCATTTTTCAATTTTTGCATAACTTTATTTCTTGTCTCAGAAAGTCCTTCATTCTTATAGCTGCTTTCTAAAAGTAAATAGAACAAGTGAACATCTCTCCTTCACACAGCCTATGATTTCAAATGAGATGCAAATCAGTTTACAAATCAACAACAAAAAAATCATGGTATTCGATGCTGTCTGTCTTCATTGGCTAGACTTAAAAGGCAAGGACATCCTAAAAATGTTTGAACACAAAAGTCTTTTTCAAGTTCTCATTCTCAGAAAGATGATTATCTTAACATTTTCTCAAGGTTTATTTTTGTTTTGAATGTCTGTACAAAAAGTTATTCATGAATATTGAACCTTTCCATATTTGATGTAAGAGCGTTTGACTGGAAAAGTTGAGTGTTTTTCATTTTCACATCTTCTTATCCTTCATTCTCTGATTGTTTTTTTCTTTTCGTACTGAAAAAATCAAATTTAATCAAATAGTTATGTATGTATGTGCATTCATAGATACCAAAGCGATTTTGGTTTTGTTGTTATAGAATGAAAACAATAATAAACAATGAGTGTGTTCACTGTTCACCCAGCCATTCTTTTAATCTGCTATAAGTGTCTGATAAGCTGACTGAAGACATAAACCGCATAGCCGCAGGCATTAGCCGAAGATTTCACAAAACCTTAAGAAAATTGAGTAAATAAATAAGGGATATCTATTTGAATGTGTCGTGTTGTACAGATGTGAATTTGTTTCTTCGTGTCGGTGTCAATGGACAGAAGGGAAGGAATACATTGTCATATGGCACAATAAAGCTTTTAAGTCGTATTGGATAACTGATAAGAAGACCCTGACTTATTCCTTCAAGATATTGTCATGAAGAAATAAACACATAAATAATATGGCTTGGCAAAATAGCAAACGAGAAACTAACAACCTACACAGATTCACACAAGAAAAGAAGAAAAAAACTTACGCATATATTGCTTTTGACAAAGACAAGCCTTGATGTACAAGCTCTCGTCTCTAGGAATCTCCAGAAAATGTTTATTAATATATACGCCGAGTTTTTGAATAGTCATCAAGTCAACTCCGCGGTTTGGGATGGATCGCAACATTCTAATTGGTTTGATACGACAATGGGTCTTCAACAAGGCTGCATCTTAAGCCCAATTGTGTTTTCCTTGTTTATTGATGACATATCTGAAGTACTTCCAGGAGGAATACTCTTCGCCAATAATCTTGTTAAAGTTCTTCTTTATGCAGATGATTGAGTGCTATTAGCCGACAATCCATTCACGATTCAACTTCAAATTAACCGGCTGAATACGTTTTGTGAGACATGGGGACTTCAGATAAACATAGATAAAACAAAAATAATGATCTTTGAAGCACGACAAAGAAAAAGACTGCCTGAAGAGACATGATCGATCAATAAATTTACGCATCGAAGTAGTGCAGGAGTTTGAATATCTTGGAGTATGGATCACCAACCTCAATTACTCGAAACATGCTAAATTGGCGAAAAGTATGATGTGGCCGACTTTTTTTGGTAACTTACGAATAGACCATGCATCCAAATACCGCGTATTCTAGGCAACCGTCAACTCATGCTGGTTGGGCGTTGTATACTATTCGGGTAGACTCTGACTGGTGCCAACTTGGCGACGCCCAGATGTTGCAACTTTAGCACACGTCAATTGTGCTTTTTATACCTCCAAGCGGAGTGTTCACAAAGGAGTGCGGAGCAAAAGAATTGCGATCAACACTATAATTGCTCTGCGAACAATGACTGACTGCGCGAATCTCAGAGTTTTCGTATAAATGTCCCAGCTGATGAATTCGAAGGACAGAATCAACGGTGGACTTCAGCAGCCAAAAAAGCTGAAACCCCTGAAGGAGCTACTACAACATATTTGGTTTAAAGGTCTTTCAGGGTCTTTCAATACTTGGACAGGGTATTGAAGTAGATATGGTGGCGGATGAGCTCCTGGTCAGCCAACGGCAGCACTCACGCCTCTGCAGCAGGGTACTGACACTGAATATTCCAGCCCTTTGTGTCCGAAGGGATCCAAAAAGACCTGGCCCTCCAGGTTAGGGGTTGTGCGTAAGGTTAACTACCCAACCACGTAAAAAAGACCTTGTTCCGAAACAACAAGCAGCCTCGGATAACGATAATGATTTCAAAGTTGACGACCCAAGCAAACGAAAAAAGAACAATGACCTCCGGATCTGCACTTGGAACGTAAGATCTCTTAAAGGACTAGGTGCAGCTGGAGAATTAGCGTCCTGGACTGCTGCAAAGCAGACATAACCGCCATCCAAGAAGTGCGATGGAGTGGACCGGACATAAAGAAGATGAAAAACTGTGACATATACTATGGCGACTGCTACAGACAACAGAAACAGCGCTTAGTTGGGTGCGGATTTGTCGTTAGAAGAAATCTCACGGATAAGGTGATTAGCCAAAATCCAGTTAATGAGCGTATAATGACCATCCGCATCAGGGTTAAGTTCGCCAAAATTAGCCTTATATGCACCAACGCCCCCACAGAAGAGAAAGACGACAATTCCAAATACTGTTTCTACGTGCTCCTCGAAGAAATATATGAGCAGTGCCCTAAACACGACGTGAAAATCGTTCTTGGCGATTTTAACGCAAAACTAGGAAAAAAGGACATCTTTGGAAATACAATCAGTAAGCATAGCCTCCACGACAAAACCTCCGAAAACGGACTGAGGCTAATCGATTTTGCTGCGGGGCTAAATCTTGTTGTAAGTAATACACGCTTCCCGCATCTGAAAATTCATTAAGATACATGGCGATCACCTGATCAATTAACCGTCAACCAAATTGACCATGTTGCGATCGACGCAAGGCACTCTTCCAGTGTGCTAGATGTCCGAACTTTCCGAGGGGCCAGCTTTGACTCGGACCACTACCTTATTGTAGCCAAGGTGCGAATTAGGATATCGTGTTCACGACCTGCACGAACTAACGCTGTGAAGAGATTTGACGTCGGAAAGCTACAATGGCAAGAGATAGGCCAATGCCTTTTCCAATCGGGTGTCCCTTCAATTATCCTTGAATCCCATGCCGCCAGCATTAAGCATTGATGACCAGTGGCAGCAATGCCAAGAAGCCATTAGAACCGCTGCCTCTGAGGTTTTGGTTTTCACTCGGCCACCAAAACGGAACCCATGGTTCGATGAAGAATGCAGGCAGGCAAATGCAGCCAAACAAAAAGCACGACAAATGCTGATGCGAAAACGAACGAGGACTGCTTACGCTCAGTATAACGAGATCTACAAGGAAAAAAGAAGGGAGGAACACCGAATCCTCAAAAAAAAAAAAAAAAAAAAAAAGAAGCAGCATGAGAAGCTCTCGTTTAAGGAAATAGAGAGGTGCCATGACAGCAACGAGATTCGGAAGTTTTACCAAAAGGTAAAAAGATTCTGTCAGGGTGGCAAGCCCCGAACTCAAGCCTGTAGAGACCAGCAGGGAAACATAGTTATAGAATCACAGTCACTACTGAGGACCTGGAAAGATCATTTCTGCAGACTGCTTAGCGGCGATGAGGACACAAGATCAAGGCTGTCAGGCAAATTGCCCCATTCAGCTTGGACGATGATCAAGAATGCCGTCCTCCCGACCAGAAGAGGTTAAGCTTGCCATATGCAAACTTAAATCCAATTAGACTGCAGGTGCAGATGGCCTTGATGCCGAACTCTTCAAGGCAGCTGGAGACCAGTTGGAAAGGAGCATGCACCAGCTGATCTACATGATATGGTTGGAAGAAAGTATGCGCGATGAATGGAACCTCAGTTGACCTTCTATATCTGAAGACGCAGACACGATAGAACTTTTGATTTTAGAGACAACATTTAGAACGACCAAACAAAGGTTTATGCCAATTTTCAGCTTAGTATCTTTCATTCCGAGGTTGACCCTTATTTTTACTTAGTATAACTGGTGTATAAGAAAGATTGCATATCAACATTTAAAAAAATTGATTTGTCGAAGCTTTTATAAATTTAAAAAAGAAAACTTTGGTTTTTTTTAATTAAATTTAAAAAATTTAAATATATACGTATCAGCAGCTGCAAAAAAGTGGCGTTCTAAGATTCTTCCTTGCAATCATTAGAACATTTAACTTAATTTTAATATTTAGTGTGATTTAATTCAATTTTCATATAAATAATGTATACTTGGCAATTCTGCACTGCCAAATATATTATGAAAAGCGGATACCAAAGCCTTGTACTTAGCCTTAAAATTCTTATATCGAATTGAGCAAACATCCCGAGTTCGTGCCATTTTCTTGATATAGTTTTCACTTTGATTGCAAATAATGTGTATTGCAGCAGTTTTGAATAAAGTCTTAAACATTTTCCACTGTTTGCAAACCCAAAAATATTGAACACTTCTTAAATTCTTTTTTTAATTTTCTTCTTGTTCTTTCTTTTACTTCGTTTTTCCTTTCCATACAAAGAATATGTCCAAAAAATAGTTGGTACTAAATAGTTAGTACTATAAAAGATATTTGTTTACTGTACATAACCAATTAATTTGTTACTAAAATTTGAATTCATAACGCCTGTGTCTACTGAACATTCAAGTTGAACAGAGTATAGAGATGAGTCAAACCCAAAGGTTTCCATAGCTATTCAATTATTTTAATTTCTCATTTCTCTTTGAAAAAATGCGCCAGGCCTCACAGCTTTCGGGGCTCTATTGTTCCACCCTATTCATATTTTTTTTTTTTTTAAGTTCTCTTACAGCAATTTTACTATTTCATCACTAAACCAAACCAATGCTCCACGTACATACATCAAAGCTATTCAATATAACAAACAGAATATTAAATTGAGAAGTTAATTACAATAGGTGAAGCTATGTTAGTTTAAACTGTACAGGTACAATTATAGTGTGTTTTTCGATATTTCCTTTGAAGGGTTAAAGGTAATTTTACTGCCTCGCTAGCGAAGTAGATTGAGTTCGATTTAAATTGAATGCAGGTCTCTTTTTGTTATGTAATGAGAATTAGAAAATTAAAATAAATATGGCGGCGCAACAGAGCGAGGAATGCCAGGCCCTAGTGCATTTCTCCCCACATTGAGTTGTGAGGGAATGGAGTTCCGATTCCGAACAGCTAAGCGTGAAAGCGTTTTTCATGGCAGTGAATTTATTAGCGGAGGACTTGCCAATTCCTAGCGAAAGAAGATAAACGTGGAAAAACAATAATTTTGCCTCTGTTGGGATTCGAACCACGATCCTCTGGGTTAACAGGCAGACATGCTAACAACAATGAGAATTACTATTTGCAATAATTACTTAGTTCCTTACTTCTATTTTGATACTTTGGGTTAACAAGGCAAATGAGTAACGAAAGTCTCTCTAAACTTAAAATTTAATGAGGAAAACTTTAATAAAACCCTGATCATCCCATGTATATTATACGCCGCCGAACAGTGGAGCCAAGGTGGAAAAATCCCAACATTTTGGAGTAGGGGAAACTGGGGCACCCTTAACACTCAAATTTAAAGGGTCTGTATTTTTGAAAACTATTGATGGATTTCGGTAATTTTTTGGTGTTTGATACATTGAATATTTGGGCCACGACTGGCTTGCACATTTTCCTTTTCTAAGATTTTTATATTTTTTTAGAATACATTTTGTAAAAAAAGGCATTTTTTTAATTAAAATTTAAAATTTTAAATTTAGCAATTCATTTTCATTCGTAATAAAAAAAGTAACTTAGTAATAACTTTATTCGCAAACATAAAAACTATCAGTCCATTTAGTTGTCCTTGGTGATGTAAAAATAATAGGATAGAACATTTTTTAAATAACTTATTTAATATAATTCTAATTTGAAAAATCGTAAGCGACATGGACAAGTCGAGGCTGGGTTAGTGGGTGTTGGTAGTTTGAAGTTGATTTCATTTCTCAAAGTCAAAAAAATGTCTTCAACGGCTGGTTTGGTAAAAACATAACCCAATAATAATGATTTACAAAGAAAGTTGATTGTATAAGTTTTGTCAATTGTACCCCTTACAGGAGTCAAATGTGCCCCAATAGCTCTTTACAACTTTTTTTTTAAGAATCAATGTTACAATTTCACAAAACTGACTCTAATTTATATACTTAAGTGGAATAGTTGCTATCATAATACTGTTTCACAATAAAAAAAACTTTTTCACTGGTGGTCAAAAATTACATCGAATTTCTGAAAAGCACAAAAACACGTATTGCTCTATCCATTAAGAACGGCTTCGTTCACAATCACAACTTTTCTTCTTAAAGGCTGTGTTGACACCAAAACTAGCAAAGCCAAATGTGCCCTAACGTCAAATGTACCCCAGTTTACCCTTCTCTATTTACAAAAATATGATAAAGCTTTCGCTTCGATCGTTTCACTGAAAAATGATTTCGCATAGCAGAACGCAATGGGAAAGTTCTTTAATTGTTTCAACTTATCTCAAACACGCTCGCGAAGCGCGGCTAAGCTCGTAGGATATGAGGGCGATCTTTCTTCTCAATACAAAAGACACCTACAAAAAAATACATATATCGTGTCTAAACAAAACTTAGATTTTCTTACCACTCCACCGAAGTTCAGTTCACCACACGTTTAGGCAGCAGATGTAGTGCACCATGAAATGGATCACCCTCCCTACCGTGGAATTCTGTGGGTAGGGTTTCGTACTCCCCCTTTTCCGTTGCTATAATGAAAAAAGAAACCTTAACCTCCCTCACTTGATAACATCTTCGGCACACCATGTTCCACACCCTCAAAATCTTCTTCTCAAAATCCATGAAGCTTCCTTTGGGCTCACAATGAAGTTCAAATTTAGATACCTCAACACGCAGTGATTTATGAAAAAAACTAATCTGAGATGGTCAAGCAGTCTAACGTGTAACGCAGTGAAACAAATCTGGCGCTAGATCCTGCGGTTGAACGGCTTGATCTCTCTCAACAGAAAACACATTAGTTCGACGATAGGTGTCATTACAGGACATTGTCTTATTGGAAGACATGGAAGGCTAGGAGTCGCCTCAAAAGATTTTTGTAGAAGCTGTATGGATGAGAAGACTATTCCTCATCTTCTCTGTTAATGACCCGCTTAAGCGCACAAAAGTAGGATACATCTTGGTTCGTATTTCTTCAATGACCCTGTGATCTTACTCACACAGACAACCTTCGTCTCTCCTGCTTCATTGTAAGCTCAATATGGGATGAGGATACATTAGATACACTGTTATACCACAATGGGCCCAGCGGGCCCTAGTGTATCAGCCAAGCTGACAGACACTTTAACCTAACCTAACCTAACCTAACTTTATTGTGAACTGGAACAACCTGTGCGTGCTTAGTGTTCGATTGTCTTCTTTTTCTTTTTATTCCCGAGTTCTATTCGTCACAGATGCTGAGGATTATTTAACCATCCTCCTCGATCAGTTAGTAGGTACTTATCACCTTCGTCTAATTTATTACGACCGCTAATCGATGGGGTCCCTCGATCACCATTGGAGTTCAATCCCCTTGATCACGTAATTTTACTCATGTATCTTTAGTACCCGTTTCTTCTTATTCCCTTCATTCCCATTGGCTATGCCTCCCCCAGGTTCCCGACCGCTTTGCTTGGCATCTCCCCCGTCTCTGGCTTCACCCTTTTATGGACTTGCGCTTCTGTACCAATTCCTAAAAACCTATCGTACCAAATATCTGGTATCCCATCTGTCAACACAATAGACGACCAAGGCTTTTGTCAGAAGTTATACTCGAATCTTCTTTTCTTCTAGATCTTTTTCTTTTCTGTCGGCTTCCTGCAAAATGCTTAGGTTTGGCTAGGTAAAGTGGTGCTATGGTCGTTCAATTCAAAGTCTGTTCAACTAATTGTACAGTGGGAACTGGCCTCTACAGATAGCTCTTCAGTTTTAATTTTAATCTTTTTTGATTTGATCGATGAACTGAGCTGGGTTGACAGATTTCTTCTCCAATTAGTTTTATTTTTATCTGATTATTTGTCTCAGAATCTATTCCCAAAGAAGAAGGTTGGAAACACTCACGTCACAAAGGGTTTGCCTTTCATTTAACGTCATTTGGGTCAGATAAACAAAACACAACACAAACGACGAAAATGAATAATATTCTCCTCAAATGTAATTAATTTGTTTGTTGGCTTGTTGGATAGAAAGATAGAATACACTTTTTGACGTCTCCAGATTGCTTTGTAGCTCAGTGGAAATTTCAATAAGCAACTTATCAATCGCCTATGGCTAGGCTTTAACAAAAATTGTAATTTGAGCTGTATTAACTGTCGCTGCTCGAAGGCATTAGTGTCTTACTGTGGCTTTGATGTACTTAATGTTAAAGTAAATACAAACAAGCTTGAGCTGTTGCTTATGAATATTTATTTATTACAATCCACTTTCCAATTATTGCCACCCACTTGGTGGAAGAGGCGCAGTATTATGTTTCCATATCTGAAAATGCGCCTCGCAAGGAGATTCTTTAGAAGCAACAGAAAATATGAAGCAACGTAAGAATTTATATTTAAATTTGGGAGACTGCTCACTAGTGCCATTAGACGTGAGTTTTTCAAGAAGGAGAAAAAGCTATACATACAGGGAAAGTTTGCAATTTCCCTATGAACTCCCAAGTCCAAATTGTTCCAAAGAACATCCCCGAGAGACAAAATGATACCTAAGTGAGTAGATTCTGTATAATGTCACTAAAATTGAGGAGAACAATTTTTTTTTTTAAATTAAGCCCGGAAAGCCGTCAAGACCAGCAATTTATTTAATTTCTCTTCAACAACTGCAAAGATAATTATGCGATAGACGCTTAATGGAGTGAGAGGAGGCTCCTTAAGTTGTGAGTTATAATCTGAATGGACCTTTGAAATGTTTTGCAAGATGATTGACTGAAGAGTAAAGACTTGTGAAGAAGTTTTCCATTATTTATGAGTAGGTAGATACAAAGTCCGAACTTGAATTGAAAAATGTAAACGAAACCGAAAAGCTATTAGAAACTCGTTTTGGCCTGAATAGAATGAATGAATGGAAAACTGAGGTGATGCCCTTCGCAAAGTCCATTATAAAATTCGGACAAAAGTAGAATCGAAGTGGGGTTTGAGTTGTTTACACCAGAACTAATTTATTTATTTGTAAGATGTTTTTACTCAATGATATACAAACATCTAGGCAGGTATAACGCTGAGTAATTTTGAGGCACAAAGGATAAATACTTGAGGAAGGAATTCCTTTGCTAAAAGTTTCCATCCAAAGAAAGCAAAAAAGTAAATGTTTTTATATCGGATAAGGAATAGGCCTCACACCTTTTTGAAAGTTCAGTTCGTGGAATTTTGGAGTTTTCAGATTGATAGTCTTGAAATGAATTTTCAATAGATTGTGATGAAATGAAGAGGGTGAAATCAGTTCAGTTTGGTTGGAGAATCCATGCCTCAACTGAAACAATTTTGAAAACAACGAAAAGTTGTTGTCAAAGGAAAGGGACGATTGTACGGTTTCACAAAGGATTTCAGTCCCAAATACCAAGTGAGGCAAAAGCTTTACCTAATATTTTTTGCCTTCAAGCATAATTTATTGCCAAAATTCAAATGAAATGTGAATGAGCCGATGGGAGTAGAATTATTTTTAGATAATTGCAGCAAATTTAAGACCATGGCAATAAATTCCGTCGGTGAGAGTCTAAGTGTTGTCATTCGTCAGTAAATTTAATGGACTCAAAGTAGCTTTAGGTTATAATAACCTATAACGAGTTTCTAATAGGAGATGACCTCAACTGCAGAATCCGATAATTGGGTTGTTTGAGAGCAAATTCTAGGGGCAACTTTCAGTTAATTTCTACTTCGACATATCGTATAATCCTTTTGAAGCCATATTTCTGCTTTTCGTAGGCTCTCTCTAAGCATAATCTTGCCTTAAAGAGGAATACAGAATCAGCATGGAAGAAGCCAAGAAGAAGTGCGCCTAAGAAGAAATTCTGCACAGTTGGCTACAGTATTTTGATGGTCTTTTGAACAATTTCCTCAAGAACACTTTTCAGAAGAGAGCTGAGCCTAACTTAACGCGAATGTCCGACATTACAGTCAATGACGTTAGTGAAACAGCTAAAATCTCCTGAAACAGAAGAGGTTGGGTAAATCGAGTGAAATTATCAGCTTCGGAAAAAGATCGTCGACATCAAACTTAGATGGCCCACGATTCTCAAGCAATGGAGGGAAAGCTGCTTTCAATCAATGTGCAAAAGGAAGAGAAATAAATACACAAAGTTGCGACAACTACCGTTCGATCTAGTTGATGTCCCACAGTTTGAACATCATTCAACGGGTATTGGGTAGATGGCTGTAAAAAATAAAAAAGATACATTACCATCAGGCGCAAAGGCTACCATGTGTGCCTGCTACGCTGGAAGTTCTTGGTTCTTGGTTGATACTGGTATGGCCTTTTGCAAGGAATTGGAAAGATCTCCTATACTAAATTCATTGCCAAGTCGGCAGAAAATTGTAGATCCCATCCATTCCTTCACAAGTCAACATAGCATAATATGCTGTAGAGGAATCGCTCATACCAAGAAGTTTTAGGAGTTGTAGCTTTCAGAAAGTGTTACGAAGTTTTTAGTGCAGTTTCTGCAATAAAGTCAAACTCGACTGGATAAGATGGAATGCAGCCAAAGTTCTTGAAAATGATTATTCATGGGGTCGTCTCCTAAATTACATTCAATTTTAATAACATTATAACTTACTACATATACCCGTCTTCCTGGAAAACTTCCAAAATCATTCCCGTCCTTAAAAATGCGGGGTCTGGGAATGAATCATATCGTCTTATATCTATTCTTTCTTTCATTTCGAAGGTTTTTGAAAAACTTATGAGCAAACAAATGCATTCTTTTCTCAATGAGTTTAACCATTTATCACCAAGGCAATCCGGTTTTAGACCAAAGCACAGTTGTATTACGGCGCTCTTGAACTAGGTAGATGACATTCGAATGGAAATGAATGAAGATTATGTCACTTCACTTGTTCTGCTCGATTTCTCAAAGCAGTCGATACAGTAGGTACCTCATGACATTCTCATTCCATATCTGAAAAACTACTTCGCTTTCGACTGACAAACCGTCTACTACAACCAAAAAATGTCAGATTTCCTTGGCACAAACGCTGGTGTCCCACAAGGATCCAACTTGGGTCCACTATTGCTCACATTGTTCAATAACAACATTTCATCAATGCTGTAAGGTCCAAATGAACGCAGATGATATGCAAATACACTATAGCTATCCAGTAGGTCTTGTTGAAGATGCCACTGAACGAATTAATGAGGACCTTTGCTTGATAGCCTCGTGGTCGATGAAGAATAAGCTTATGTTGAACTCCAATAAGACTCAAGCTTTAAGCCATTTAAGTATTGACACTCAAAGCTTACCAAAACTGTGCAAAGAAGGATTAGTATTAGCATACGATAGTATAGTGTTAAAACCCTTGGTATTATATTTAACCAAAATCTCAACTGGGAAAATCACATTGTTAAAATAGTTTCCAAGATATTCGGTTCCCTTGGTGCTTTGTATCAAATTGAATATTAGAACTAAAGCAATGCTGATTAAGACACTCCTGTTCCCAATTATTTTTTAAGCCTATCCCGTTTGTTGTGACCTTAGATAGCTACTCTTTCCGAAAGTTGAATATATAGCTATTAATAGGACAGTAAGGTTTACTTATAACATCTGTGGAAGAGAACTCATTTCTGGTTATGTTAAGACTTTTCTTAGAATCTAAAACATTAATTTTTCTTTTCACTCTAAAGGAAAACAAATTACCTGAATATCTTTTCCAAAGATTAAAATATCCGTCTTTCTCCGGAAGAAGTAGAAGTTTTATCATATCCATCTCGAACTACACTGTTACTCAAAAACAATTCTTTGTTTACGCTATAAGACTTTGGAATTCCCTTCCGCTGCATGTCGGGAGGTCTTCAAATATCAACGATTTTCAGGAAAAATTTAAACAACATTAGTGCGCATTAGCGTTGTAAAGCAAAAAAGAAGGAAGTAAGGAAAAATAAATTAATAATTAAATATAAATATATACAATTGCAATATGTTTCAAGTATATACTTAACAACATAATAGATATATAAATATGAAAGGTTTGAGTGAATTATAATTTAAAGTTTTCATTTAATTTAATTGTAACCTTGTTCTATTGTTTCACAACAAAAAGATAATATTGTATCTACGTGTAAACATAATTTATGTAACAATAAATAAAAATACAAAATATTGAGAGCAGAAACTATACACTTGGTCGACGTAGGATCCGAGCTAAGCCGGCGGGTCTGCTAGTTATTATTATAAGTTAAATCAGCTCTTAGCTTTGTTTTCTTAAATTTTGAAGTTTTGTCTTCCTTGAGCGAACCAAAATTCATCTTTCCCACACACGTGCATAAAAAGTTCCATTGAAAAAATAGTCCTATCCAGATGCAATGAAATTTTTACTTGAATGAGATCACATCCGAGTACCACACCATGGAAACTTACTGTGAATAATTGAACAAGCATTGTCGAGTACTATTCGAGCATCATCCAGACAGATATGTAGTTATAAAATTTGCAATGTCTCTTTGATAGAGACGTACACTGCCGCTCATCTGAATAGGTTCACTGTTTATCGTACCTTACTGTAAAACTCTTTACATACATATGGCAATGACAGGTCTGTGCTATGTATGTAATGAAAGAGCATTATTATGCGCTTACTTTGGGAAAAAAAAATTCTCTTAATACTTACCGTTGCTCTCACACGCCTACTAAACTTAATTTATTAAAAAAAAAGCAAGTGTTTTTTGGCTCATCTGAATAGGTTCAATAGCAAAAAGTGCAAGAAAACAAGAAAATTACATAACTGTAATTAGATATTTTATTTTCCACGACACAGTAATTTATGTTAATAGTGGGTATTGCCACCTTTCTTCGAAATTGACTCGAAAATCCGATTTGAAATGGAGTCATAGAGATTCTTTAGATAGGTTAGCGAAATCTCCGACCACGATTCCTTGATTCCCTTGATTAAGGACTCCTTGTCTTCATACTGTCTCCCCGAATCATATACCTTACGCGAAAGAAGTCCCCAAGCGCTCTCAATGATGTTAAGGTCAGGTGAGTAAGGAGGCCATACCAACACGTCTACATTTTGGCTCTGAATCCATTGCTTTACAGACCTCGCTGTATGGATTGGTGCATTGTCATGCTGGAATGACCACGGTATTGGTCCAAAAAGGTTAAAAATTTGCGGGAAGGCCTTTTCCAACACACCTTTGTATACATTTGCGTTCATTCGCGATGTAAGGAATTGAAGCTCAAAAGTTCCATAGTATGAAATCGCTCCCCACACCATGACACTGCTTTCACAACTATGCAAAGGGCTTAAATAATGCTCTTATTTACGAAGGTCATGAAAATAGTAATTGTAGCCATCTGGACCCTGTATTTTTTACAAAACTGGAGACGATTTTCGTTTCGCTTTTCATTCAGAGGCGGTTTGTTTTTGGATCTTCAATCTTTTTAAATGTTTAGCACTCTTAATTATTCGTTTCACTGTAGCCACACTACACTTAACACCAGTTTTGACTCTAATTTTTGACGCGGAATCATGCGAATTGGAAGCAGCTCTGATGATTGCACGCCTATCGACCATTGATGTGGCCTTATAAGTTCCACCTTTCATGTTTTTTCCGTAGTTTTTAATGTTCCGCAAATAATGGCCCACTAAATTTTGGCTTCTTTCAATTTTTTCCGCGATTTCTCTTTGACTTAGTCCTAATTCGCGAAATGCTTTTATTTTGCCCTTTTCTTCCTCGGTTAAGGGTTTTCCGCGGCCCATTTTTCTAACTTACGGTTTTAAAAAGTTCGATTTACTAAAAAAAAACTTAGCCTTAGCTACAAGACCCACGCACATCAATTGAAATTAATTTTTTTGCTGTCGAACCTATTCAGGTGAGCCAAAAAACCCTTGATTTTTTTTTAATAAATTAAGTTTAGTAGGCGTGTGAGAGCAACGGTAAGTATTAAGAGAATTTTTTTTTCCCAAAGTAAGCGCATAATAATGCTCTTTCATTACGACAACGGCCTTGTCACCCGAAAAGAGTCGGTTCCCATTAGAACACCGTAATTAAATCGGAATGAGCGCTGTTAGTGACAAGATGGGGAACCGTCTTGTACTACTGCGTGCTGTTGTCATGTGTTATTTGTTCTATGTAGTATTTGTGTAGTTAGTCTTGTGGTGTATCAGCCAAATGGTCTTTGTCGCCCGGCTGCAAACCCCCTACTCCGCAGATTTATGTGTGGAGTAGGTTTCATGTAAATGTAAATGTAAATGCTCTTTCATTACATACATAGCACAGACCTGTCATTGCCATATGTATGTAAAGAGTTTTACAGTAAGGTACGATAAACAGTGAACCTATTCAGATGAGCGGCAGTGTACCTTATGCACTTTGAAAAATAAACGGGATCAATATTTTCGAGAGGTACTCATATCCAACTTATTGATCTGGTTGAGAACCCACTCGATTATTTATTCTCTTGTAAAATGCAGCCGCTTGAAACTTTATTTCAACAATATTATTTTATGATTACCTCTTGAAACTACACGTTCATTTTTATCTTTAAGGATGTGCAAGTAAGTTGGTGTCCTACAGAGAGAGTTATTTCTTTTCATATAATTTCATACGGCCAATGCGTTGAATTTCTTTCTTACCAATATCTGCACGATATAGTTTTGAAGACATTGGTTGATGGAATGTTATGTGTCCTTGTTACAATTCTTTTTGCATGGATATGGATACTTTCGCTTTTAGCTTCATTAACGAAAAGAAAAACACTAATTTAGATTTATCACTGGAAATCTTTAGTGGTTATCTTCTAAGTCCCGCATTTACATGAAAGTATACTTTAATGATTAGCCAGAATTGATGGATGAGATTAAAAGCCCAAGAGGAAGTCTTAGTAGCGAATTAAATTAAAGGTAGAGGAGTGGATGGACTTAATCAAGAGGAAGTATATGATGCGTAATATTGAATATCTTTTTGACTTTCATCCAATTTAAGTTATGCTTACAAGACTGACTCAAGACTAGCTTTCGCTTTCTTCAATTTCTAGCCATTATTTGCTTTGCTGTGCCCATGTGCCGTTGCTTTTCAGATAGATAAATTCGTAGTTCGAAACAGAAAAAAAACGGGGCATCACTTTTCGCGAGGAATTGACTAGTGCTCCAATGATAAATTCATTGGTATCGATTAGCTGTTTGGAATTGTTAGAAAATTTTAGGTTCCCTCCAGAACTAATGCACGTCTCTAAAGTAGATGTCAGAACAGTTCAACATTCACCTTACATGGATGACGGGTCCCAGAGACATAACGATAACTGTGCATGGCAGACGAACTCGCCAAAAAAGGAACGACTTTTCATCTCCGACCTGAAAAGAAAAACATAGGTAAACCTATCTCAAATGTAAATTTTGGCTAAAGCAGAATTCTTCTAAGAAGTTGAGCACGAAATGGACGCAGAGTAATGCATGTCTTATTCCTATACAAATTTGACCATGTATGGACTCAAAACTTTCAAAAAAGCTTATTGAATCTAAACCGTCTGCATATTACCTCCACCATAGTAGGTGTCCTGCCTGATAGGTAGACACGCCCAAAGTCTTAGTGTCCACTCCAACGACTTCTTCGACTGAAGCTGCATGGACGAGGAGAAAGAGGAGACAATCCAATATCTTATTTGCTCATGCCCTACGCTTGCTAACAGACGGAAAACTTACCTTGGTGATTACTTTTTCGACGACACCAGCGATTTAGTTACTAAAGACCCTAAAAGTCTCTCCTTTTTTGTACGAAGGTTTGAATGGTTTGAGTAACTGGTGATTAGCTTGTTAGTCCAGGTTCGGTTCGGTTAGAGGGTGATTCATCTATCTTATTCCCTAGATAGATACCAGAGGGTGATCAACCTTCTGATCTCACTCAGTGTGGTATCCCTATACTGACAGCCACTTCTAACCTAACCTAACAGAAGTAAAGGGCGTTTTGTTTTAATGCGTGATTTGGAATTTGGCAATACGGAGTTGGTCTTTTTGACAGCTGTCACTTTAATTATTATTTATTTATACTATTTTTACATAATTCCGAGTCTCAAACCTGTGAGTTACCCCTAAGATCGGGCGCTTTATCATCGCTTGATTATTTTATGTAGGGTTATGTGAAGTCGCTTGTTTACGAGAATAAGCAAGAGACTATTGACGCCTTGGATGAGAGTATTCGGAGCATTATTGCTGACATAAGGCCCCAAGTACCGCCAGAATTAGACGAAAACTGGGCTTTTCCGCTGTAATTTATTTGAGTCAGCTGCGGCGATAACTTTGTCCTAAGCTTATTATAAACATAATGGTAAACCCTTATCTTTATAACAATGCTGAATTCATGGCCATAGCATGAAATTATATTCGTTCTATTTCTCCTTGAAAAGCACACGTCTAAAAAAACCATTTATTATTTACTATTCATTAACACAGAACCTTAGACCCATCAGTTTTACCTCCATCCTAATTGGAACGCAGGAGAGAATGGTAGAGATTTTCATTTACAAAACCCCGTTCCGAATACACACTCTGTCTCAACAATATGCTAACAAACGTGAAAGATCCTATGAGACCGCACTTTAAATTTTTTTTTTCGTTTGACATTTTCATCGAAATAGAAGGTGCTTCTGACAATGCTAGCTTTTATGGACGAAGCATAAGTCTTGTGGATTGAAGCATGCAAATAAAAATAACAGTGATCGTTGAAGCGGAGTGTGGAAAATATGTTACAGCAGGACTAAGTAAGGGTTGTCCATAAGGTGGCATTCCTTCTTCACTTCTGTGATGCATGCCAATCGGCTCTCTACTTGACGTTGATATGTGCTCTCGGTAAACTCCAGCCTACAAGCTGTCTGTTCCACAGCACAAGCTACGATAAACTTGATTGACACATGGTATGTTAGAAACGGTCTCTCCGCCAATGCTCTTAAAACTGAAGTTCTTCTCTTTACGAGGCGCAGAAAATTGACTGCTTTGACCCAACTTACACTTAAAAGCGTCAACATTTGGTTTTCAAACGAAGTCAAACATCTTGGACTAATCGTAGATATCGAGCTTTTTGGGCTAGGTAAACATGTCTAGTCAAAAGCTGCTAGGAGAGAGTCGCCGGTGGCCGGCCCCCTAAGGATTTTTTCTCATCACTGTTACCACAAATACCAACATTTTCGAATGAAATATATTGTAATTTTTTGAATTGTTCATAAATGAAAGTAAAAAAAAAATTTATATCAACAAATTATTTATTTACGTTTTTATAAAAAAAAGTCAATTTTTCCAATTGCTGGCCCCTTGTTTCCTATTTTCGGCCAGATTGTGTCCTATCTTCGGCCACCCAGTAAACAAAGGGCACTATTTTTGGAGTAATATTAATTTAATGAAAAGCTGTTTTAATAAAAAGTTAAAAAAAGATATGTTTTATATTATGAAAAAAAAGCATAAAATACAAAAAAATTATTTTTCTAATCAAACACTAAAAAATAAAATCTTCCTTAGATTTAATTCAAGTAGGAATTTTTTTTAAATAGTATCTTAACTCTTAAGTTAAGTAATAATGATACTTCATATACACAAGAGTGTAAAATAAATAAATCAGTCTCTCCATTTTTTTACTCAAACAACAAAAAATAAAACTGGACGTTTGACACTATTGTTTGAAATCCATTTGTTCAGGCCATCCTTCACATACTGAAGAAAAGTTTCTCTTCGCATTCATCCACTGTTTATTTTGTCAAAAACCCAGTCGGGCTTCTTGTTTTGGATAGATTCCAGCAAGCTGGGCGACCTTTTGTAAGGCAAAACAACCATAGGTGGTAATGTTCATTTGCGGAGAAAGTCATCAGCACAGTTAGGTTTTCTTTTTCATTGGATGCTTTGATTTCATACAGGTTTTTGATTCCTTTTGGGGCAGTGACATTCAAAGTTTTTGAAGCCATACTGAATCCCGTTTCATACGCGTTGAAAATTCTGGAAGAATCCTCAAGAATGTCTAAAGAGTCTTCTTCTCTTCAAACCATTTTCTATCCCTTCCTCGGTAACTTTGGCGCGGGCCTTGGAGACAGTTTCAGCTGTTGGAAGGCTTAGATCGGGATGGCGTGGCAGGAAACTGTAGTACCATTTTTTCCCTGGTTTATTGGCTTTAAAAGAGTCTTGCGCCCAGCATCTTCTTGAAGAATTGCTCGCACCCTTCTCACTAGAAATTCCAAGGTTTGAGGAAGACCACATTAAGCTAAGTTTACAAACCAGTTTTTTTGTTTTTGTTCTTCCTCTGCAGACAGCACAGGGCAGGGGTCAAATTCTTCAAGGTTATCCGCAATTCTATTGTGTACTCTGTCCTGAAGAGTCGCCCTTGGGATCTTAAACTTTCTGGCTGCTGCTCGGATTGGCAGTTTGTTTTGGCGGATCTTGAATAAAGTCTGCTCCAAGTCTGTGTAAGGTATAACTCGCTTTTTGGCATTTTTTGCTTGCGCCCACTCACTTGTCCTTGTCATTTTCAATCGCTTTAGATTTTTTGAAATATCTATTTAAGAACCAAAAAGGGGTGACCTTATAAATATTCTTCTCTTGGGGGCCGGATGTGTCCAATATCCGGCCACCAAGAGTTCTGTTTGAAAAGGGGCTGCCGGACACTGGAAACCTTCGAATTTGAGCGAGGTTTTTTGCTGCACGATGGTTAGAATAGGTCTATTACTCTTTTTGCGTACTCGTTTAATACGAAATCAAAAAATCAAGTTCTCTATCTCCGGCCGGGGCCGACCGCCATTTGGCAACCACGTGTATTTTTGTTTCCTATGTCCGGCTCCCTTAAAATCAACATTAAATACCACAATCTTTGACATTTAAAAGCTGATTTAAAGGAAAAATAACTTATTTATTAAGAAAAACAACAGTCGGAAACACTTACCCACAAAATTTGCACTGAAAACACTAATTTCAACACCGAATTCACTACGAATTCAGCCTATGTATACACAATAAACCTTTCCCGACTACGACGCTACGAAAGTGTGTTCATTTCTCGAAGGCGACTGAGCAGATGCAACAGGAATTTAGACAGAATGAGAGAGAAGCTTAAGAGGACAATATGAAACTAAACACTCAAAAGAGAGTTATATCAATTAACTAGTTACAATGAATTTTGTGATAGGTGGCCGGCAACTGGAGGAGGCCGCGATTAGGCTACTCTACCCTATGGTCAGTCTTCTTGCAAGGTAATGTAGGGCTGTCACAAAATTATCCTTATCGTTTGCCAAATTTCATAAAACAATATGTCTCGGTTAAACAAGGGCCTTCCCCAGGGCTCCGCAGTACTACAGTCGCACTGGCGAATCTTCTTCCTTTTGGTAAATTCATCATGGGTTGTACTTTCTTGACCATCTTCTCTCTAGCACGATTCGCAATGTAGCTTTAAGAAACTCACAAACAGCTTATCTTTTAACTCACGTCTAATGGATATGTCAAACTGCGTCAAAAATTCTCCTCCGAATTGCTCCCGAGGATCTCAGTCAGCTCTCTTCAGGACCTCAACTGTCGCTGGGTCTGCCTGGGTCCTCAGTGAGAGCTTCAATCAACGACTGAATCTGTCAAGAGCACTACATACCAAAAATATGCTCCCCAACGTTAGTATGAAGACCTCAACATTTTTGCTATACAAACATTATTAATGTTGCTTCAGGGCACTTCTCTTTTGCCAGGCATTTAAACGTGTTAGGCCTATGTGATACTAGACTCTGAATCCTGTGGAGAGGATTGCGAGACCTTACAGCCTTGTGAGGGAATGGAAGGGACCTACAATTTTCTGCCGATTCCGAGCGGCTAATCGAAAAAGCACTTTTCATGGCAATAATTTTTACTATCGTATGACTTTGTATGCCATTGACTGTGAAACGCAAAACTCGAAACGTATGTGAGCTGTCAAAACATGTCCAGCCAAAATGAAAATATTAAAAAAATCCTTCAAAACATTTACCGATATCTCTTTTGAGTAACTTCATTAAACTTAATAATAGTTTTTTTTCCAAATTTTTTAACTTAACACGTTCGCTGCCATGTGACCCACCGGTGGGTCACACAAATTATTCATAAGAGGCCATGTGCACCACCGGTGGGTCACGGTGTAGATATTTGTGTATCGAACTTATTTAAGTGGCTTGCTGATGAAATATTATTTTTCTTACATTGGCACCTAGGTAAAAGTCCCTGCTTTGCAGGAAAAAAATCTATAACCACTTATTTGCAAGCTTTAGACATTTATCGTAGTTTTAAATCAAGTTATTAATTTATTTCAAATTTCGACTTATAATGCAAATAAAAAAAGAAAAATAGACTTAAGAATTCAAAAATAAGTCATAAAGTAATGAAACACAAACTTAGGAAGAAGTAAACTAATGTAAAACATACAATTAGCTTGTGACCATACTGGTGGGTCAGGTGGTACTACACTATAGTAAGTTTGTGTGAGGGGCCATGTGACCCACCGGTGGTCACGGTCTTAAAACACATTAGGACAACACTAATTATTAAAACTAAGATACAGTTTAACAATTATACACATAAACATCACGATAACACAAAAAAACACTTTTGGCACTTTGGTAATATATTTTTTTTTCTATGGCGGCAGTCAACGTGTTAAGTTTCCATCACTTCTATCGCAACCGATTGTGATTCATTCTTATCAACAATTTCTTTGCTTTATAAACGAAGCCATCGATGCTATGGCAACTTGCTTTGTAGTATGGACTATGAAACTTACAATGGAGTTCTGGTTTGGGAAAGCATAAGTTATGTTTATGGGAATTATAATATAATCCTTCAATGGGCTTACATAAATGACAGTCGCTTTCCACGCAAAAGCAAAAAAGTGTAGTTGTCGTCCTCTATTTATACTTCCAAGTCCCAATGCTACTCAACAGCAGTTGGTTATGTACGTCTCGTTCACTTTTCTTTCTCTTTGATGGTAAATCCTTCCAAGTACTCTTCAAGAGGTATTATGATTACCCCATCCATCACACACAAGACACTACTCACAGCTCACACAATATTCTTTGACTATATTGAAAATTATTTTTCAAAGACATTTCAAAGTCAATAGCACACTTTATTCTTTCTGTAGGACTAAACCGATACACAAAAAGTGATTTCTTCTTCCATTTCTTTCTATACCTACAAAAGACCAAACTACGTAACTTGAGTTTTGATTATAGGGTTTTTTGAACAACTGCTACAACTAAAGACAGTTCTTTTAATGGCATCAGTAGCTCCAGCTCCAGCTACAACCTAACCTTAGCTAAAGCTCACTATAATGCATAATAACAAGTAGCTGTACTTCGAATACAGGCTCCCAAGAGATTTTGTTTCAGCTGTTGGCGTAGGAGTCTCTTTTTATCTACGAAACATCCTGCAAATTCATAGGTAGCCAAAAGATGATCTACCAGAGGAAATGCCATTACCCACTACTAAGCTAATGTTACACATAAATATGACGATATGCCAACCCTGACAAAGTCCAACGTCTATGGTACAAAGTAGCCATTTATAGAGAGTCCTTAGGGCGCAAAATGAGTTGGGGCACTAAGAACAACTGTCTCCACAAAGGCATAGCGTAACAGAGCATATCGTTGGCGTAGCTAGAATACCTTTTCGTCCGACAGAGATGCATGCAACATGTAGTCGTTAAGGCTCAATTATACATACCTACATATGTACATACGGATAGTGCCTCCAGTTATCGGACATTATTATTATTATTCTTTCTGGATTTGTGTTACACACTCAATGAACAACAGGACGAAACAGATGCCCTCCTTTTTGATGTACCTACTCGTAAACGTTGTAGTTGTTAGGGCCATGAAAATCAATTTCTGAAATTAAATCCAAGGGAATCCAGAGCTTAGTTCGGCTACTCTCTCAAGAAGCATTAGCATGTATCAATTTTCTTTATCCTTCTGTGGACCACTCATGTTTATTGGAAACAATTTCCATTGGTGTATACAGCACACTCAGCTCTCCATCATATTTTCCTTCCATCAGTGTTTTCCTTTTTAAGTCTCCCCCTAGAAGAGAGGGTGCCATCTCGAGTTTGAAAATATTTTTTAGGTCACAGGAAATGCACATTATATGTTGACTTCAGATTAAATTTCAAACATGACCCCCAAGCACTTTCACTTACAGCAACCTGGGACAAAGGCAACA
Organism: Melanostoma mellinum; assembly: GCA_914767635.1. NCBI lineage: Eukaryota > Metazoa > Arthropoda > Insecta > Diptera > Syrphidae > Melanostoma > Melanostoma mellinum. The sequence continues at coordinate 79,564,870 of OU612059.1, read as the reverse complement.
TTGAATTTTCCAGTAGATTGAATGCCAACTCGTATCCTGTCACCGCAAGTATCCACCCCGTGGAGTATCCACTTTGGGAACTGAATCAATAAACCCCACGGGCGTATACATATATATTGTCAACACGAAAAAGGAATGGCTCCCCCGTTAACATCATAGCTGTCGAAATTGTCGTCTTCGTCGTCGGTATAGCCTGTTGTTCGTTCGTGAGTCGTGACCATGGCAAAAAGTGAGAAAGAGAATAAATTTAAATCTTCAAACGAGAAATAAAATTTTCAAAATTATAAATCAACATGTTCCATCGCCCCCTGACTCTATCATAAGGTAATCTACAGCTGCCTTATCCGTCCTTAATCATCTATGATTTTATTGACGAAATTTTACCAGAAAACGTGTCAACATACGGAAAAAGCGGAAAACCCTTCTCACATAAGTCGTCAGTTGCTTCTGTTTCGATCTCATGTGACACGTGTCATGGTACGAGTATTAAGTGCAAGCGAAATATTTTCACCCCAACCAAAAAGAAGAAAAAAATATAAATATGGCGCTAATTTATCTAATTTTGTTTCCCAGGGAAACAAAATTATTTTATACAGCCTCTTAATCCTCCCTTTGGCGTGGTTTTGCTAGCCTTTGGGGGTTTCTTAGAAAGGAGGTGGTTGGTTTGTTGAAATTTTCGAAGAGCTTCATGCCAGGAGGTAACATTTTTCATACTGTCAACTTCATTAAATTGAAGAAAGAAGGAATAAACTTTAGTCGTTTTCTTTTTGAACTTTGTGAACGCTACATGATCTTAATGTTCACAGAACCAGTGGGAATTCATCTTAGAACACTGGAGAATGTAAGGTCCTGTATAGTACTTTGTCGAGGGCACTGTGAGACTTGCTATGGTATCCCTTATTCGGAATTTACATCTAAACCACTGACCAAAGCAACTTCGAGAAGAAGATGATGCCATGAAGCTCAACAGAACAGCATTTTCTTTCTGACTACTCGTGATGCAAATATTTTCTGTCAAGGGTTAAAAGAATATGTAGTAATGCACCAGAGCATATTGCAATATGGGTGTGTTATGGTTAAGGAGATAGAAAACAATAACAAACTGTCATCTTTTCACTTACTTTTATTCAAGTGATATGCAAAGTACTTTTCTTTTCGCAACAGAAAAGTTAAAAAGAGAAAAAATTCTAGGAAAACATTTGGGTAATAGTGTGTATGAGTTTTTTTAAAACCCTGGAGAGAGGGTTATAGGTTAAAGCATAGAGTCCCAACGTGTGGATCGTAGTGCCTGTTGCGTTCGAATTCAAGGTTTGAATTATAAATGCATTCAATTACATTCACCTTGTTCGTGGTCCTCACGGAGCTTCTTGCGCTCGTTTACATTTATCGCAACTTAAGGGGGTGTTCTGGTCCAGAAGCTTAAATTTTTGGATTTTTTAGTTTAAAAAAAATTAAAGATAATTTTAGCTATTATTTTCTCATATGATTTTAATAAGGTTGGGTTAGCTGGAAGTGGCTGATAGCCAATGAGTAGTACCTACGTACATTGCCTGACACACTTAGGCCGCAAGGGCCCATTGTGATATAACAGAGATCAAAAAGTAAATCACCCACTCATCTCAGAAACCCGATGTAAGATTAACGAGTTGATCACCCACTAATCTTCCATTACGGGACTAACCGGTTAATCACCCGCTAGTCGAACCACGCGGAACTTTTAATGTATTTCGAAAGACTTTTGCGGTCTATGTAAGCTAAGTCGCTAATATCATCGAAGAAGAATTCACCGAGATGAGTATTCCTCCTATGAAGTAGTGCAGGGTATGAGCGAAGAAGGTGTTGAACGGTTTCTTCCTCCTCCTCGTCCATGCAGCTTCTGCAGAAATAATTGGAAAGAACACCAAGTCTTTTGGTGTGTCTCCCTATTAGACAGTGTCCCGTAAGAACACCTGTGGTAGAACCTAGATACAGGTGGTTCAGGGCTAACAAACTCTTCGAGTGTTTTGAGTCTACACACGGCCACACTTTTTTAGTTGCACGGCAGTTGTTACTCTCAGTCCATCTAGTGTTTGTTATCCTCGAAGCGTCTTGTCTAAGTAGGAGTTTACTTGTAGCGGTAGGTGCACCTATGTTGTTCCATTCTGAGCGTAGGGAAGAAGTCGTGCCCTTTTTGGCTAGTTCGTCTGCCAAACAGTTGCCTGGTATGTCTCTGGCCCTGGCAGCTGGCACCCATGAAAGGTGAATGTTGGTTGAACTGATTTGACAATGTCCCTCAGAGACATTTGACAATTTTGGACCGTGATGAATTTTGTAGAGACAGAGGCAAGAGATTTAAGGGCAGCTTGGCTGTCCGAAAAGATTCGAATATCCGTGGAGGATATGACGTTTTCTTTGAGCCAAGACAGCACCTCCTTAATCGCCAGAATTTTCACTTGGAACACACTACAATGATCGGGTAGGCGGAAGAAAAGACTGAGATTCAGTTTTTCTGAGTGGATTCCACTTCCAACTCCTTCACTGGTTTTTGAACCATCGGTGTAAAAGTGTATTGCTTCATTTTCTTAAAAAGGAATCGGTTTGGAAGCTTCGAGAAAAATGCGTTAGAAGCTTGAGGGGATAAACTAGTGTGACACTTTCAAAAAATCCTTTTTTTTTTTTTTGTTGGCTCATTCGATAGCTTACATCTTCAAAATATTCTGTGTGAGCAGAAAGTTAGTACCTATGTGTTCAATTGATTTTGAATGGCAGCGTTCTAAACGGCGACCACTCTCAGATAAAAACCCCGATTGTTTTAATTTTAAACGCGTTTTCCTCGAAAGACATTTTCTTCTTTGTGTTGTTTTTGATTCTCTTTAAAAGGGAGAAAGTTTTTCCGGGAGTTGACGTTGAAACAGTGTAGCTTATATCCTTCATAAAATATATAAATGTATAAGGAAAGCTTTCTTCGGGGCAGCTATCGAGCACTTCCAATGAATTCTTAGAGGAAGGATTAAATATCTCTCCCAAGTTTTTAATTCTTCAAGAACAGAAGATGGTTCGGGAGCCAAATATCTTTGGTGAAACTTAACAGTTTCATAAAACTTTTTAGCTGCTTTGATTATTTCAGACGAATAATCCTTGAAGAGAACTGAAAACCCTTTTAGTATGTTTTCATGGTTTGTAAATTTTTCTCCAAGATCCATTACATAGAAATCGAGAAAAGGATTGAAAACAGAATCACGAAAATATTCTTCTGTACTTTGAACCGAAGGGTTCGAACAATTCTTTATGTGGTCTTTGGTTCACTACTCTCTAACGTTTTGCCCTCATTAACCATCAAACCCATTTTTGCCGCTTCTGTTTCAATAATCGCAAAAGCACCTATCAAATCACGCTTTTTTCTTCCCATTGCGTCAATATCGTCTGCGTAGGCGAGTAATTGTACAGACTTTTGAAAAACTGTTCCTCTGGTGTTGACGTTTGAGTTTTGTACAATCTTTTCAATTTTGATGTTAAAGAAATCGCATGAGAGTTTGTCGCCTTGCCTTAACCCTTTTCGACATCAAAGGTCTCGTTGAGTTCTCTACTGACCTTGACAGAGCAGCGTGAATTCTCCAAAGTCATCCTGCATAGTCAAACGAGTTTTGCAGGGATGCCGAAACTAGACATGGCTCTGTACAGCTATTATGACGTAATGTGAAAATTTGTTCTATTTTGAACTTTTCGGGTCTAAAACGCATTGGTATTGACGTGGGGTTGCAGAAGTTCACATATTACAGCAGACAAGATCTTAAACGTGACGTTAAGGAGACTTATATTTCTATAATTGGCGCAATTGTGAGGGTCTCCCTCCTTAAGGATCGGGCAAACGATACTGATGTTCTATTCATCGATCATACTTTCTTCCGACCATATCATGCAGATCAGCTGGTTCACGAACCTTTCCATCTGATCTCCTGCTACCTTCGAAATTCGGCACCAAAGAAGAAACTACCCTGCAATGAAAACAAACTTTATTTACTGAATGCAATTTGGCTGTTACAGTTGTCAAAATATAAATTCGAATTCAATACTACGAACACAATTCTTCGGGCATATACACGAGCTTTTTAAATTTAAGCTCATGCGTTTTTTACATACACTCCTAACGAATCCTTGCGTTTTTTTGCGTTCAGAAATCAATGTGCGTTTGTCTTTAAAGTAAATTCTCAGAAGACCGTTTGTTCAATTAGTTGGATGGTTTTTAAATATTTTTGAAAGTTTTGTTTAACGATAAGTTTGATAACTCTGAACGGAAAATTCATCCGACCATCCAACATCCATCCACAGAAGTTTGTCCAACTAATTATTGTATAGTGTGAACTACTAAATTAAACAAGATTTTGCTTTGCTTGTGTTTGGAAGGGGCTTTGATTTATTCCTCCACAGACAATGATTTCTTATGTCGTTTTCTTAGAAAATTCGTTAGTAAAATGACAGTAATAATTTAAAAAATGGAAACAAAAATACAAAAAATCTTTCGTTCAAGCCCTTGTGAACATGTTTTGAATTTCATCAAGATCGGTTGTGTAGTTCTCGAAAAATCTAGTCCGATTTTAAATAAGCATTAAAGTGAAAAATTTTCTAAAAGTTTTGAGCGCTAGTCCTCAAGTCTGTGATTGTTAAGGCTTTTACAAAAATTTATATTTTGGAGGTATAGTAGAAATTAAAAAGACAAAACAATGTTGATGTCATCAAACCCATGCAACTCCACGAGAAAAGAATTCTTCACAAAAAACCCCAACCTTAAATTTAATTACACCCAAAGTGCACCGACATCACCTCTACGACATCCAATCCAAAACTTTTGTTTAGGTTCTTTGTTGAAAATTAATTAAATTTAATTAATTTGCTGGCTTGCAGGTCATCGGAGATGAAGCCGTATAATTTCATCTTTACGGTTTTTTTATTGACCAAGTTTTTTTTTCTCATAATTTTTTCTCTTTCTTTTTGTTTGAATATCTTCTTTTGCTCAGCTTATTATGTTCTAAAGACTTTGGCTTAGGTCTCACTTTACCTGAACAAACATCCATTCCAAAAATAAATTGTCTTGAAAAAAAAATGTCCAATACAAAGAAGAAGCAAGCTGAAGCTTCCCTGGATCTTGTGTGTTTTCTATCAAGGCAATTAATTTAAGCCTGAGCAGGAATAAGAAACACATTATCACATTTCTTTGATGCCTATTGCCTACCTCACCACTACTTTTACTTTCAAGTCCTAGAAGCATAAAAACAATCAAATTAACAGCCCATTCGATTGAATTGATAAAAATTGAAAGGGAGCCCCAACTCAGAATTAAGAAAAAAAAATTCTTAGTACTTCCACTCAAGGGTCATTTTAAAACGAAATAAAAAAAAGGAAAAGGCTTCTTTTTAACGGAGGATGGCACAAACCGTCCTCAGGCAAAAAGAAGTTAATCGTTTATAATACGTCGAAACGTTTATCATCAAATTTCCATTGAAAATGGTCGTTAAGTTTTTTGTTTGTTTAAGAAAAAATGGGTTGTATGACAGGAAACGAGACCGACAGAGTGACGAGAAACAGTATTGCATATTTAAAACCTTAACAGTTTTTAATAAGATGCCCTCTTTTAAGACAAACACAACTAGTCAAAAACATCTAAACAGCAGTGTGTTTACTTCAGAAAGTCCTTCGCATGAACAAATCTTTGTATTGAAATCAAGATTATCCCTGAGATGACATCCGGAGTCCCCGTCAGGATTAACTTTATAATGGAGTGAAATCCGTATGAGAACTACTTTTCCCATATTTGCACACCTCTGTAACAGACGAAAGCCATTTAAAGCGAAAGATAACTATCACACACTCGCATCAGGCAGACAACACCTTATGTGGCCTCTTATCCCAAAGGTACATGCATATAAAAGAAGGATTCAGCTTTCTGGGTTTCGGATTTTGACGACACCACCAAGGCATTAAATTTTCGATTGCAAACAAAGATTTACACTCTGGAATTTTAAGGCTTTATACTTGACATTCGTTTATTGTTTTTGCTGGTTGTAAAGCAAAGTGTGTGAATAAATTTTGTAGAAGTGACAGAACACACGTTTCAGTGATTACATTTGCGTCCTTATATAATATTTTACGACGACGATATGCTATCAACTTTATTTGGCTCTTTGAACTCTTACATTTTTAATAAAAAGAAATAAGCGAGCTAAATCAAAATATGTGCTCGTACGTGTCGTTGGTTGGGGTATGGGGTGATGCTTTTAGTTGGGAAGTGAGCTTAAAAAAAAAATAATTATTATTATTTCTATTGAACCATGGGCATGGGCATGGGCTTTATACTCGGCTCGTACCTGCTGCTGTTATAAGTTCATCTCCACGCACATTTTCAATATTAAAAGTGTGCTTACAGATTTACATGAGACGTGAGGTTCATTTTGTTTCCCCTGTCTGAGGTAATGGACGCAATATTCTAAGCGTAAAACTGAAGGCACTCGTACAAGGTGGGCAAAAAAAGTCATCCAATGTTGTATGGCTCTCTTCTTTTTTTTCTATAAATGAAAATTTTTCAAAATGAAAAATTTCGATTCTGTTTTTAGATTATGTTTATTTGAACCCTTAGAATTTTATTGGTCAAGCGAGCAGATTATAGCGGCCAGTTTTACAGCATTTTTCATCTCTTCGGCGAGAACTTCGGTTTCAGATTCTCGCAAACGTGTCCTTGGGTTGTTCCAGCGTCTCAAGACTGTTCACGTAAGCACGGAACTTCGAAAATTATATCAAAAAATGTCTGGAACGCTTAAATCAGGTGATTTTTGGGGCAAGTGCAAACCCGGGAACGCCACCATCAGAATGTTGGTTGTGACTCGCGCAGTGTGTGCCGTTACTCCGTCCTGTTGTCACCACATGTCCTTCAGTCCTAATTAGTCCAATTGCGGTATAAAGAAACTCGATCAACATGGGCCTACAGAGCGCAGCGTCCACTGTTGTCGTTTGGTCAGCGGCATTCTCGAGAAAAATGACCCGAAGATTCCTCCAGCGTGCACAGTGCTCACTCGTGGATTTTCTGTGCCTTAGAAGCGATAGTCTTGCTTTCTCACGTACATGCTGAGGTGGAAATGAGCCTCATCGCTCATTATGATTTTGTTCGAAAATTGTCCACTTATTCTTCGAGATTGAAGATGAGTTGGGCATAGGCTACAAGCGTTTAGCGGTGGATAGGCAGCAGTTGATGCATGGACTGCACTTTCTAAGGGAACATGCTCAGGTCTTTGACCAAAATTCGCCTTAAGGACGTCCTACTGATAGCTTGATGGGTCTTTCAATACTTGGACAGGGTATTGAAGTAGAGATGGTGGCGGATGAGTACCGGTACTTATGGTTCTGAAACAACCAAAAGCTTCGGATAACGATAATGATTTCAAAGCTGACGACCCAAAAATGAAAAAAGGACAATGACCTCCGGATCTGCACGGGGAACGTAAGATCTCTTAACTGACTGCGTTCAGCTGGAGAATTAGCGAACGCCCTGGACTGCTGCAAAGCAGACATAACCGCCATCCAAGAAGTGCGATGGAGTGGACCGGGCATAAAGAAGATGAAAAACTGTGACATCTACTATGGCGACTGCTACAGGCAACAGAAACAGCGCTTATTTGGATGCGGATTTGTAGCTAGAGGAAGACTCAGGGATAAGGTGATTAGCCAAAATCCAGCCAATGAGCGTATATTGACCATCCGCATCAGGGCTAAATTCGCCAACATTAGCCTTATATGCGCCCCAACCCCAACAGAAGAGAAAGACAACGATTCCAAAAACTGTTTCTACCAGCTCCTCGAAGAAACATTATGAGCTGTGCTCTAGATACGACGTGAGAATCGTTCTAGGTGATTTTAACGCAAAACTAGGGAAGGAGGACATCTTTGGAAATACAATCGGTAAGCATATAGCCTCCATGACAAAACCGCCGAAACGGATTTAGCCTCAATCGATTTTGCTGCGGGGTTAAATCTTGTTGTAAGTAGTACACGCTTCCCGCATCTCAAAATTCATAAAGGTACATGGCGATCCCCAGATCAATCAACCGCCAACCAGATTGACCATGTTGCGATCAATACAAGGCACTCTTCCAGTGTGTAAGATGTCCGATCTTTTTGTTCTAGCCAATGTTCACGACCAATACGAACTAACGCTGTGAAGATATTTGACATCGGAAAGCTATAATCGCAAGAGATTGCCAATGCCTTTTCCAATCGAGTGTCTCTTTAATTATCCTTGAATCCCATGCCGCCAGCATTAAACATTGAAGACCAGTGGTAGCAATGCCAAGAAGCCATCAGAACCGCTGCCTCTGAGGTTCTGGGTTTCACTCGGTCACCAAAACGAAACTCATGGTTCGATGAAGAATGCAGGCAGGCAAATGCAGCCAAACAAAAAGCACGTCAAATGCTGATACAACAACGAACAAGGGCTGCTTACGATTAGTATAACGAGATTTAAAACTCAACCCTGTAAAGACCAGCTGGGAAACATAGTTGTAGAGTCACAGCCGCTACTGAGGATCTAGAAAGATCACTTCTGCAGACTGCTTAACGGCGATGAGGACACAAATTCTGCTGTCAGGCAGATTGCCCCATTGGACGATGATCAAGAATACCGTCCTCCAGACCTAGAGGAAGTTAAGCTTGCCATATGCAGACTTAAATCAAATAAGACTGCAAATCCAGATGGTTTTGATGCCGAACTTTTCAAGGCAGCTGGAGACCAGTTGGAAAGGAGCATGCACCAGTTGATCTGCAGGATATGGTTGGAAGAAAACATGCCCGATGAATGGAACGGCATGAGGAAAGCCTCCTTAACTGAAGAAACAAAACCCTTTCCAGAAAAACCAAGGTGACCTTGTATAAGACCTTTATCATCCCAGTTCTGCTTACGGCGCGGAAGCATGGACCTTATCGAAAGCGGATGAGGAAACCCTTGGTCGTTTCGAAAGAAAAATTCCCCGAATGATCTTTGGTCCCGTATGCGAAGACAATGTGTGGAAAAGAAGATACAACAACGAGCTGTATGAGCTGTACCGCGACATGAGCATAGCCAGAAGAGTACGCTTCGCGAGGCTACGATGGTTGAGTCATGTAGAGCGGATGGACCCAAACGCTCCGGCTCGAAGGGTTTTCGAAAGCACATTGCAGGGAAATCGCGGAAGGGGAAGACCTCGTCTTAGGTGGCGTAATCAAGTGGATTAAGACCTCAACCGACTTGGAGTGCGAAACTGTAGAGAGCTCGCCCGAAATCGAAGTCGTTATAGAAGGATGTTGGTTGAGGCTCAGGTTCACCCCGAACTGTAATGCCCGCCTAAGAAAGTAAGTAATGGAGGACTTATGCTCCGGACTCTAAGGATACTCGGCCCAAAAGTTGGATTAACTGGGTACAATCCACACCTCTGGTTTTCTTTCCGTAGGACTAGTCCTTACACTTAACTGGAGCATTTTCAAAACGACCTATTTTCTCTTTTCTCCTATTCTACAATTTGCCTTATGGAATAATGTGTACTTAGTGAATGTGAGTTCTATGACAATAAATGAAAAATATGAATTAGCATACGAATTGTTGTTGATGTGGCTGGTACCAGGGGTAGGTCAAAGACTGAAAACTTCATTACATTGCTGAAAAAGGGTTTCCATTAGACAATTTGGATAGAGTTTGTGTGAAACGTCTTCATACTCCAACTGCTTTTGGCTTAGAAGGAACTTTTTCTCAATTACTTGCAGCTCGGAAGAAATGGTTTGTTTCGACAGAAATGTCGGTCCTTAGATTCTTCCAAGAACGTTTTTTTCAAACGCCTGCGGAAAGAGCTTAAATGTAATTCAGCCAAGAACACCGTACAAAACGAAACGAAGATGAACAACACTACACTCGACGCGTTGCTTGTTCGCTCCTTAACTTCTAACATCGCTTCCTACTGATTTCCTGCTGCTTCAACCCTTATTGCGTTTGAAATTCAACGGCGCTTAGCACTGGAGCGAAAGCGGTTCCCTCTTAAAGTCTCATTTGTGGGTATTTAGTGAATATTTCAGCAATCACGATCGGCAATCACTTCATATCTTCCCTCTTACGAAGGCTAATTATTGTTGTTTTTTCTGGTTTTGGTGTCATACCGTTGCACTCTATCAAACTGTGCGTCTTTCAGATTCTGTGCAAATACTTTTCCAGTTCATCTCTGTAAGCCTGATGTGAACACAGTCAAAAGAACCACGAATCCTTGTCTTACTTAATTGCATTGTCAATCAATCTACAGGCAAATAGCCTGCAGAGACGATGTTCTTCACCATTCTTTCATACACGAATAGCTCTTAAATCCAATAAGTATACTTCTATTTGTGGATTTGGATGTCATCCTCTTAGAGAGATGAAATTCCACCGTACATTAGCTGTGGCTGAAAACAACAACAAATGAATAGTGCTCAAGATTGTCTTGCAGAATAATATATTTTTGTAAAAGGATGATGAGCCAGCCGTAGCACTGCCAAAGCCACAGAGGATGACGCGACTTGTCTTCGTCTCCGACAAGACAATAGAGCTAACAAATTCGTTTATGGCTTGTGGCTCGTGTGAACCACATTGTTGTGAATAGAACAAAACAAAACACACAAGTGGTCAATAGATTGTTCGTTGACAATCAACTTGTCTCCTGGTTGGGGTTCTCAAAGCATTCCACCACTTCTTTTGTAATAAAATAACCTCAACGGGAAGTTTGATTGAATTAATTTCGTTCCGGTTGTGTAGAACAAAAAATCATACTAATTTCAAAGGAAGACATCGGAAGAATAAAAAATTCTCGCAACAGATGTTCCAACCAATGTCAGCTTCTCAAATTTGTTGATTTCAAATAACAGCTTTTGTCTTTCGTTAAATCCATCAACACACACCTCATTAAATTGAGATCTATACAGTATCGTCCTGTTTTTGTTACTTTTTGTTTTTGTTTTGTGTTGTTCCTTCTGAGGGCAAATAACCATAAACTTAAGTACAACACAATGGAAAAGGCTTTTGAAACTTTCCCTCCTCACAATCGAATCAATAGGTACCCTTAGTTTCTTTCATCAAAAAAGGATCCTTTTCCTTGCCTAGTTTTTTTTTTTACTTGCTTCCTTGTGTTTTTCTCTTGTTATCCTTGGAAATCCCATTGAAAATTAGTTTCTTAGGTTTCAGTTACGACGAGAAATCCCCCACGTCAACTAACCTTAAAAACGAGGCGTCTCTAACATTAGTCCGAATGTTGTTTAGTTGGAGCTGGAAGAAAAATGGGAGGAAGAAAGCACATAACCGAACTGAAGGAAAAGAGCCAAAACATATACTAACAAGTAGCAGTGCCTACTTGAAAAGGATATTTCAAATCAATCTTTTATATTCATTTACTGAGAAGGATGTTTTCCGACTGAAGCAGCACACTGCCATACAAATGGGGAAAATATTAAATATTCAGAAGGCAACTTAAATTTTTGGCATTGAGAGTAGCGACAACAACACACACTTACACCAACCTTTACCTACACCACCACCGACTTAAACCATCCTTGCATACAGCCTTCGAGCGGAATAAAAATAAAAGTAAATTTATTTATGATTTGGTCAACCGAGAAAGTTTCTGTATTTTTGTTTTTATTTTTTGTGTTGCCTTTTTACAAACTCGAGTGGATTTTCCAGGGATAATGTACATCAAAAACAATACGTATTTTGTATAAAATTTTCGTTCCACTCAACTGCAAAATATTCACTTTTAATTTCAATCTGAAGTTGACAGTAAAAACGACACGGTGTACAAGAAGAGTGGATTGGTAGTTTTCACTTTGTTGCGACCGAAACTCCCATTTCATTTAGAATAGAAAAAAAAACAGGTTAGTTTAAACGTAGGTACTTCCAACAAATTAGTGTTTATATTTATTTTATTACGAATCGAAAAACTTTTCCGTCCTGGAATCGTTATTTTCGATTGGAGATTGAAAAAAAAAGGTTCAAACTTTCGTGGGATGGTGTTCAAACTTTTTGGAATATTTTGTCACAGTCATACATTGACTTTGGTAAAGGGAAAAGCTATCCAATATCAAATTCAGTGAACCGAGGTTTGAGATATTTTGAGTTGAAGTCAGGTCCCATAGGAAAAGTTATAAGTGAGGTAAAGTTCTTTCAACTCTCGTCGAAGTAGAACAAATTTGTTGAATGGTTTGGCAAAACTGTTGCTGATTTTGTAACCGTCATAAACATGTACTTGTACGAGAAGGTAACCGTAGAGGAAAAATGGTGAGCTTACTCTAACGTGAAACAACTTTACTTTTCTTTTCTATCATAAATTTGATTGCCAATGTTGTTGACACTGCGAAGGCTACGCGACAATAAGCTTTATGAGAACATTCGTCTTTATCTTGCTTTCTTACATAATAAACCTGATTCCGTATGTATAAATGGCAAAACCAAAGCCAATGTAATTATGTACATTTGTCCATATCAACAGAGGGTCTTCCCACCGATCCGCTATATCTTAAGAAAATCTACATCCGGTTTCACGAAGATTTCAATCTATCTCCCTCTACTGTTTTAAAGGATCTCGCTACATATGCATCTCATGCTGGCTCAAAGCGCTCCTTAAACTCTAATCTCTCTCAAAAATCTCGTGTTTAACACAAGTTCTTTTTGCGCATCTTGTCTCCAACGAAGTATCCTTGAACACCCTGTCCCTATAATATCAGAACGTTAGAGGGCTTCGCACGAAGACATCGTCAGTATTTCTCGATTCTCAAAAGCTCCCATATGATATATACGCCCTTACAGAAACAAAACTTGATTCTAGTTTTCTTATTAATGAATTATTTACTTCCGATTTTGTAGTGTTTCGTGCAGATGACCAAATCAATTAAAATCGTCCCAATGGCCGTAGTGTTCTTCTTGCTACTCACAACCGTTTCAATGCAACTTTAGAAGATATCCCTAAATCCCCACTCATCGAATTTGTATGTGTACAACTAAATAATATCTCTCAGAAGGTGGTACCCGCGGTGTGATGGATAGAATGTCCGCCTGTTAATCCAGAGGTTCGAGTTCGAATCCCAACAGACGCAAAAATGTTTTTTCGACGGGTATCGCCTTTCGGAATCAGCAAGTCCTCCGTTAACATTCATTGCAATGAATAGCGCTTTCTCGATTAGCCGTTCGGAACCGGCAGAAAATTGTAGGTCCCTTCCATTTCCTCACAAGGCATGGTTGTGAGAAATGCGCTAGGCTCAGGGGCTCCTCACTCTGTTGCGCCACCCTATTTTTTTTTTTTTTTTTTTTTAGAAGGTCTTTCTATGTTCTCTGTTGCAACATTCACCCATCTCAACATGAGAATGGTGATGCTTGTGAGTGACGAAATATGAATGACATTCAATTTAACTAAATGGTATGCGAGTCTCCATAAGCTTCTGGCTTGACGCACCAAACGCCGACATCAGTTCAGTTCAGCTCAGTTAAGAGCAAACAACGGAGAAATGATGGGACGAAGAAATGATAGGGAAGGGTTTGAGGAAAAGAGAGGGGAAATCGAAATCAAAATAACAAAATGTAAGAATGGTTTTTGTTGCGGGAAAATTTACCGTAACAATATAAACAACTTTCGAGGTGTTTTCATGAGAGATACATTACCAATAAGGCCATTCATTTTTCACTTTAACTTTTCATTTTTCACTTTTCACTTGCATTTCAACAATTAGTCGATTCCTTTGATTTCCTTTTTGAAGCTGCGGAATCCAGCGATGACTTTTTTATCCTTGGAGACTTTAATTTGCCCTGGATAACATCCGATAATGAATCATACTATATTCCTGGAAATCTTACTCCAGAAAAAAGTGCCTTTTCTACGATCGTTTACTAGGGTCAGGCCTCAGGCCTCTATAAAATGAGTAATGTAACCAACAACTTAGGGAGACAACTCGACCTTATCTTCTCTTCGGATCCTTGTAACTCAGCAGTTACCGAAAGTTTCCATCTTCTCTAGACCTTTGGCCAATTTCACCCTCCTCTTTCCCTAGTTTTTACTTTAGAACAACAAATCTCCACCATTGATTCAGAAAGCTAACTTTGATCATCTTACTTATCTTACTTAATCAGGTTGACTTCAGTTCTTTCACTAAAGCTGCCAACCCTTTTCGAATGCCTCATCCAGTGTGACCCACAATTGGGGGCTTCGTCTTTGGTTGGTATAACTTCTTCGTCCAAAGTGTTCATCACGCATAGGTATCTTTGCTCAGGGTGTCGGTTTTCAGTGGTCATCCTTCTCACCAGGGGATTAGGGTGGTTGCTGATATTAGCAGCCGTTTTCAATACATTCGATAAGACGTATTGGTCCAAGGTCGTCATCTTGGCGGTCTCGTACAGATGCTGGTTACTGTAATGTCTCTGACGCTGGTGGTTGAAAGTGATGCCGGTGCAGAGTCCCAGAATTTTCCTTTCGAAAAGTAGGAGCTCCTTCATCGCTGTCTTGGAGATGGCAAACCAGACTGGGCTTCCGTAGTTGATTACGGGTCTCAGCAGTTGCTTGTACATCGGAAGTTTCGTTGACTGACTTAGTCCTGTTTTTCTTCTCATCAAAGGGTAAAGTCGGTGAAAAGCGAAGTTGGCCTTCTTCAGTACAGCGCGTGAGTGTGGGTTAAATCTAAGCACCTCATTACAGTTGATAATACTTCGCTTTCATTTGGGCAGTCTGGTTCCATCGGGTAGCGATAGTGGTGTTACTCTGCACCTTCCAGCAGTACGGCAGCCTCTATAAACTCCAGGCCTTCTGAAGCACACAAGTTCAGATTTGGTTGAGTTGACCCGTATACCCCACTTACTATAAAAGGCATATAGTCTATGGATGTGAGTTTCCACTCTCCGTGCAGTTATGGATGGCGAAAAAGATGTGTAGTATTAAGAAGTCGTCAGCGTAAAGCAAGTTTTCCAGTCCCTTGGGGTAGGTTGGTCCGACGTCATTATGTTGAAGAGGAATGGCCCTAGCTTCGATCCTTGAGCAACTCCTGCTCTGATACTTTTGGTGGCAGATTTTGCGCTTCCGACTTGAACAAACAAGTTCCTGTGGGAGAGAAAGGAAACAATTATTTTTATTAGCAGAGCTGGAAAATTTAGTAGGTGGAGTTTATGGATGAGATCATCAATCCATATGCAGTCGAATGTTTTTTCGACATCCAAAAAGCAAGCGACGGTGACCCGATGGCTGTTGAGGGCTGCGGTGACGTTTTTGTGCAGTTTCATCAACGGATTTAGGGTTGAATGCTTTTCCCGGAAGCCGAACTGCATTTCTGGGATGATGTTATTTTCCCGGCAGAACTTCTTTAATTTCCTAAGTAAAAGCTCCTCCAGGAGTTTACTTAGGTTGTTCAGTAGGGAGATGGGCCTGTAGTTGACGATGAGATTCCGATCGCCTTTTTTCGGCATCGCCGCTTTCTTGGACTTTTTCCATTTCCCGGGAAAGTAGCTGTTGTTGAGGCAATTATTCATTATTATGTCCAGGAATATCATTATTGTCTGTGGGAGCCTCTTCAGGATGAAATTAGAAACACCATCTGGTCCTGTTGACTTCTTGGGCTTGGGGCTGTTGATTATTTCCGCAATTTCTTCCTGATTGCACAGGTTTGGACAGTTGACTGGGTCACTCGACAGATTGGTGTTGCTGAAAGTGGTTTCATCAGTGTTGGGCCCGATGTTTCGATTTCGTCCAGAAAGTCAGGGTCATCGGTTGGTGTGGGCACAAAGTTGCCTTCAAAATGTTTTGCGAACGCTTCCGCTTGTGATGACTTCCGGGATTGAATTCTTACAACCAAATAACATGTTGTTTTTTTTTAACACATCTGGTACAAGTGTTTTATTTCTTGTAGCCTCTTTTGGATTTGACCATCATTGTAGTGACGGATCGCATTCCGGAACATTATATTGACTTGCTGAAGCTCGCCCAAAACTGTTGAGTTCCCTTTGGTGGATTCGCTGTAGCCTCTTACGCAATACTTGCCTGTGCATGTACTGTACGTGGTCACGTAGTCAGGAAGATGCTGGTATCTATCACTACTCTTCTTCGGTTGCTTTTGGCGGTGAAGTGCGCTGGTAATTGCGTGCTCTAGCGTCTCAACAGCAGCGCCAATTTCCGAATTGAGCAGGTTCCTATTTTGGTCAGGCAGTACCAAAGTTTCCCCAACGTCCCTTTTTAGCTTTTCCGGGTCGAGTTTCTTGTAGTTGATATAATTTTCCGGCACTTCCGCGGCTAAAAGAAGTGGCTGGCGCTGCTTTATGTTTACTTGAACTGCTTCGTGGTCCGTGTCACTGCAAATAGTCCATATACATCTCTCATTTCTCTTGGTGTAGATCCTCATACTGTTCGTAATAAAATCAAATTACTCAAAGATGATTTTTCTCCTGGACCTGACGGCATCTCTGCTATCTTACTTAAAAAATGCATTAACGTACTATGCAAGCCTCTAACAAATTTATTTCAACTCTCTCTCTCTCTCTTTCACAAGCAGTCTTTCCTATTTTATGGATTCATTTATTTTTCCAATCCACAAAAAAGGTATGAAAAACGGTATTTCTAATTATCGCCCCATAGCCAAACTCTTCTCTATTCCCAAACTATTTGAAAGGATTGTCTATGACTATGACTCCCTTTATTTCCACTTCAATTAAATTTTCTCTGCACTACAGCATTGGATCTTTAAAGGTAGATCAACCACGATGAATCTAACTCAATTTGTGTCAAGGACGCTCTGTTTTCTAGAGCAAGGCTATGAAGTTGACGTAGTTACCACGGACTTATCTACTGCTTTTGACAAAATTTCTCACCATATAATTTTTCTTAAGCTAAGAGCCTATGGTTTTCCTCCGCTATTTATTCAATGGGTTAGTTCGTACTTAAAACAATGCTTCTATAGAGTAGTTTTCAGTGGCTCAACATCAATTCCTATTTCTGCCCCAAGGCAGCCATCTTGGCCCACTCTTATTCGTCCATTCTATACATGAAGTTGATAAGATTATTTCCCAATCTGATTTGTTCATCTACGCAGATGACATAAAAATTATAAGGATTATATCCAAACCTTGTGATTCCTCTTTTCTTCAGCAAGATTTAAATTCTTTTTTAACCTGGTGTCAGAAAAATTTTCTGGAACTGAATGTCACGCAAACCCTTCCCCTCACTCCCTCGAACTTATGTCTTTTGTGACATACATGTTCCAGTAGTGTCTTCAAACTTCTCCCTTGGCTTTATAAAACGCTGGTCCAAAAAATTCTCCAACCCTTATACCACCAAATCATTTTACATAACATTCGTCAGACGTATCCTCGAGTATGCTTCTCAAGTTTGGTCTCCCTTCCAAATTACCCACTCTCTTAGAATCGAAGCCGTTCAACGAGGATTTCTTCGTTTCGCTTAACGTCACATTTTCCTTGGAATAATCCTCTAATCTAACCCCCCTACAAGATCGTTTTTTTTTTTTAAATTAATTTAAATACCCTCAAAAAGCGTCGTGTTGTTGCTGATATTATCTTTTTGCACCAAATAATCACTGGTGTCACAGACTCTCCCGCTTTTCTCGAAAATATCTTTCTCAATACCATTCCCCGAAATCTTAGATCCATCCCTCTCTATAACCTTTTCACTCACCGTACAAAAATGGCCATTTCAATTCTATCACTCGAAAGCTACGCTTAGCAAACTGTGTACAGCATACTCTTATTGATTTTAATTTAAGCTTACCGTCCCTTAAAAGTAACTTATACTCCCGTAACCCTTAATTTCCCCTAAATTGCTTTTAAGATAGGATAAGTTATTTAATTTTAAATTTTTGTATAGTGTATATTAAATTGATTTAATTGTATTAAGCTTGAATTAAGCCAAACTAATAAATAATAACACAAGACGCCCGCCAACAGAAGTGTCAGAGTTTCATTTTTCCTCTCTGCAACTATGTGCAAACCAATGAACTTATCAAGCAGATTATCTGACCAAAGTTCACAGCTTCCGGAAACCTTCCATTGAATGTTAAAACAAATTTCGTATTTTAAAAGCCTTTTCATATTTACTGCATCTTACCCCTGAGGGCAATTTTCCTTGCAAGAGGCAGCGAATCAAAATTGTTTCGTTAAGAAATTTCATGGCAGTTCTACGAATAAGTGCTTTCTATTTTTTCGCAAAAAAAAAAAAAAAAGATTATTTCAATGGAAACTGTGGCAGTTTCAATTCCCATGATCCTTCTTAAGGTTATCCCTTTAAATAAACCTTATCGCAAATAAAGAGACTTTCTTTGTTTTCAAATGTTTTAAGTTGCAAAAAAGGACTCCGAAACTCATATGATATCTGCTTTGAATGAATTTATGCATTTAATTGAGAAAAATGTAAAAGGAGTTTGTGTAGCCTTTCCAGAACTAATTAATGCAAAAAGGATAGCACTCAACGCCTAACGCCTCGAATGATATGAATATCTATAATCAATCTTCAAGTATAGAGAAAACTTTGTAGGTACATATATGTGAAATATTCGCTCATGTTTCCAATCAAACTTTGTTCAGGATTCTCTTGCTTTAAATAATGAGATTAGATGTGGTGAATCTATCACCAATCTGGGCAGCCTTGTTTGTCCTCCTTGATTTCCTTCTTGGAACCTGATTTAGAATTTCGTCGAACAACTTTTGTAATTCATTTCTAGGTTGTTGTACCCAATAACATGGGAAAACGTAGCGTTTTGCAAGAAATAAAATAATTGGTATTAGATTGAGTAGACTTCGCAAGGAGTTCCACAAGTAGAAAAGAAAGGAAGAGCACCGCATTCTTATACGAAATAGAAGTATTGAGTGATGCAATGATAGAAATGAAATTCAAAAACTGAACTAAAAGGTCAAAAGATTATTCACGTAACGTGACTCGAAAGAAGCAAATAGGTTAATTTTAGAAGTACGAAACAACAGCAATTTGCTCTTACAAAATTTTGAGATATCAATTTAATATGACATAACGATGAAAGAGAAAACGAAAAAACTGGGTCCTGCAATTCTGTCTGTCTGTCTGTCTGTATGTACACGGATCTACAACCTGAACCGCTTGACTGTTTTTTTTTTTAATTTGCAGTTGGGCTCTGTAAAGCAGCCTACAGAGGGTTTTTCGGAATTGAGTCTCTAAGTTTTGAAATACCGATACTTGCCATACAACCGATATGATAATACCTATTTTTCTCGAAAGCGAGAAGGATTAATTTCAAGATTGTCTTTTTTTGGACGTAAAAAAAAAATGCTAAATGTCGAAAAACGGTGTCTCCCGCAGTTGATAAAATTTTTAATTTTTGGAAGTCCTTAGTTGTTTAAGAAAGACTGCATATGTATCAAGATTGGAAAAATTTTGATTCTTGAAATTTTTATAGGTTTTATAAAAAAATTTTGATTTTTGAAATAACTTCAAAGCCGTATCTCTGATTCTTCAAATTTTTTGTCAAAACAACTTCTGTCAAGATCTTAAACTTTGCATACTTGACTTTTACAAAACTCGTTTTTAAAAAAAGTGAAAAAGAAAAAACTGTTTTTTGAGAAAACTGATTCCATTTTGATTAAGTTTTCAGTGTTTATATGTTTTAGCAACTGCAAAAGAACGGCGTTCTTAGATTTTCGCTGAAAACCTTTGGGATATTTAATTTTTTTTTTTTTTTTTTTTTTCAAAAATTCGTGTGATTTAATCCCATTTTCATAATTAAGGTGTTGGCAATCCTGTACCACCAAATGCATTATACTTAGCCTTGAGATTTTGTCATTTAAATGAAGAGCATCTCATTTCCATGACCACTGTAACAGTCCAAAGTGCATGGCGCACAGTACAAATTATGCGGCTGCCATAAACTTGCCCAAAGAGAGCCATATTATTGTAAGTAGCTTCAAAAGGACATGAGAAGTAAGCCAAAAAAAATAGTGCGTTGAGTCCTTCCGCGCGGAAGAAGTGAAACTCCCACCCAAGAACGACTGAATGACGCGGAATTGATACAACTGTTATATCAACAAATTGCTAGCAGTGCCGAAAAGTATGCAATCGATAATCCGCGTTAAACGTTTAACGCAACCTTGTTGGAAGTCGCATAAGAAGTTTCACTTCAAATGCTTTACTTCAATAAGGAGGTGAATTGATGAAGCTAAACTAGTGATGACTGATGAGTAAGAAAAGAGACACTATCAAAGTTGTAGTTAAAGTGCCCCTCAAATAAAAAAGACGAAAAGAACCACCCGAAAAGGAATACAGAAGCTGCAAGAAAGAAGCGAAGAACAAGTACGCATAGCTCGAAACTAAGTAAGCGGGGACATATATCCGGAGCTGGAGAAGGTTTCAAACCTTACAAGTAATGAAACAAAACAACTTTATTCCAAAAAATAATCTTAAAAAAATATGCTCAGAAAATTTGGTTGCTTAAATTTATTAACGAAGCTCAAGGATTTCTGTCCTACGTGATTTGAAATAAATAAATAAATAAGATAAAAAGGACAGCTTCTTGTGTATGAAGACAAATTTCTGTACTGGTGGAGATGGGCTTTTGAACCAACAGAACTCCCAAGGACATTTTCCAGAACCTACACCTCACAGTCGAGCAATTTAGTGAGACACAAAAACGGAAAAGACATTGGGCCAGAAGAGATACCTTGCGAGTTTTGGTGGAAGATGGATGATTCTCATCTATAAGATTATAAGATGTAATAAAAAGTCTGCTTAAGCAACGGAGGGAAATTTACCTTCGACCACACTCTGAAGATCATTAAACTGGTATTGGGTAGAAAACAGCAAAAAAAATTATAATAAAGTAAGTTGACAACAGATGAGATAAAGATGGTCCGTGTGCGGCAGGAGCAACAAGCCTTGATCGTTTAGATGTACCAAAATCCGTTGAAGTCTTTGCATCAAAAAATCTGATGAGCATTCCTTGCGAGGCGGGTGTTGCAGCTAAACTGTTTCAGGGGAGGAATGCAACTCTCTATTTTACAAGAGCACTGGTTATGAAGATAGCAGAGTGTGAGACAGGTAACGTTTCGACGAATTTTAAGAGAATCGATCGATCCTTCAATTGAGCTATCACCTATCAGCAGTCTAAACGCTCCGTTATACCCTATCAAGAAGGCGTAAAGATGTTTAAAGAGCACCTGATCACATAGAAGATTATACTCCAGTTTTGGGTGGATGTAGGCCTTATTAATTGTAGCCAGATCTGAAGGAATGAAATATTGCCTGCATCCTCTTAAGAAATCCAAGCATTTAGCTTCATTTTTCGCGACTTCAAATGTGTGGCTATTTAAACACTTGCCAAGTACTGACAGCTTTTCGGTTTCTTAGATGCAGGTACCATTCATGGATAATGGCAATGGGAGGATGTTAAGCTTTAACGACAACATTAAGTTTTCGAAGCAATGAATTCTACTCGATTTTTACTACCCCATGCAACAATGTTTTCAAACTCTGAATTCAATGAATTAATCATACGCAACCGTTCCAGTTCCACTTCCGAAAAGCAGGGATGTGTATTTGGAAACGAATATGAGAAGCTGTGGGTTAAGTCGTAAGCAAACAGTTGAGAGAATTAGAAGTTGCAGACAAGAAATGGTTAATGAAAATAGGAAAGAAGGTGGGGGACAGAAGGGAACCTTGGGGCACACCACACTTTACAAAGACTAGGATGGCATTGCCCGTTCTGTCGCACCACCCTCAGCAAACACCATCACAATGTTGCCCGTTTCAATCATGAGGATGTTGCACTTTATTATTCCTTAAAAACTATTGTTCCGAAAACGAAACTCTATTACAATTTCGTAGTACTATCAATTAACGAAATTAATACAACTAGACCGCTAATACCAAATTTGCAAAAATCAACAGGAAGGGTGCTGACCCCGCACGCCGCACCTCAGACTAAGATCTCTTGGGAGTTAGTTCAGTAAGCAATTCAATGATCGAAAACTTTTTAAAATAAAAAGTAGTAACACACTGAATTTAAGGCAACCAGGAGTTTCCAAAATATCAATTCAGACATCTCCTAAATAGAAAGACTCTTTTAAGCTTTTCCCGAACGAAAGCCCACATAGAACCCAATCCGGAATCCCGCTGAGAATGTGGACAGAAGAATAACGAAATTAAAATGACACCACATCCCTTTAACAAAAATGACGCAAATTGACAAAAAACTAGGAGTACTTCTTATATTTTCTTTTTACCGCTTTTCTACCTTTGGCGCGTTCTGAAAAAATTATTTCAGTTAACATTTAATAATGCGGCATTCATAACCAAATAGGCGCATTATCCAAAAAGTGTCATAATAAAGTAAGCTGGGGTTTTAAAAACTATACAGAACAGGTATCAAAATTTACTTGATCGGAATAGGCTTTACTCGTAACTTACTCTGGTACTCCCACCAGAACGGAAACTCGAACTTATTTCTATCTATATCTTTCAGCATTAGAATGCCACATTTTCCATTAACTTATCATTCTTTGGACAAACAAAGAGTTGTGGCATACGGAATGAAGTTTTTGTCTACTTTTGTTCTGCAATGCTGAAATGCTTAATCCGAAAGTAAACCAACATTGAAATGGAAATCACTGCGTGAAGCCTTTTGACCATAAACAAATAAAATGAATATGTTTTGTACCATCCATGATAGAAAATGCTATTGTAAACTCTTCATCATTATTTTTTTTGCACTGGTTTAATACTAAGCTCGAGTGTTCAGACCAATCCGACCAAAATGTTCCATTGTCTTAGTGTAGAAACCTTTCACTTTGCGGCGGCGGCGCGGTGCGGCGGCGTAGTCCATGGAAATAAAGTGGTGGTAATTCCCATTATGGCCCCATAGTTAGCCACCTGTTAATAAGAGTGGGAGGCTTTAATGAATAGCAAACAACTTGGCGTGGAATACGAACCCACGCGTCCAGCGTATCGACCAAACACTCTACCACAACGTTCTCATCATTTGAACACTCCACACTCCATAACCTTTCCATTCATGAGCTTTCGTGGGGGAGTGATATATGAGTTGTCATATACGAGTGTTCCTATTCGATTATAAACGATGCTTCATGCCGCACAATTCACAAACGTTATTATTCATGTTGTATACAATTTTTCAAATGTCATATCTTTCCACTTGTTAGAGTCATCAACTGTCGGCAAGAACACAGAACTCTCTAGGCGGTTCGAATTTATTGAAAAAGGTACTTCTTCGCAAAGGCATCCAGGATCCAGATCCACTGACACGGATTCGCAGTAAAGAGCGATAATACTGTGCTAACTATGCTCGTATGTACCTACACACACAAAAAATAAAACGCTATTCAATTACTTATAACACAGTGAGCTATGATTATTCCTATCCCCTACCTCCTGATGTTGTTGTAGTAATGTAGCATTCAACATTGAATGTCACGAATTGTATACTTTCCCAACTCAATTTCATAGAACCCCCTGTGACAACCGGAAATACATATAAGAAGATAACTTAATCCGAAACCATCAAAATACGAAAGGTTTCCGGTATTCATCGCCAAAGTTCCTGACCTGGTAACTGACAAGCTTCTTCTGCTTTACATTCCATTGCTATGTAGGTATACGAAATCAAGTGAAAGCAAGCAACAACAAAAAAACACAACACGTAAATTATCATTTTCCTCGAAGCAACCCCAATGTACATCGTTCTGTAGCAACCATATTTCCAAAAATCAATATCAATTTTGTGGCAACCAAATGAGTATAGGAGGAGTATGCTCTTGCTCCTGTTTTGTGCCTGTTGGTTAAATGAAAATGATGAAAATATCTGAAGTGGTTTCTCGTTTTAACAAACAAGTTTACACAGGAGATATGTTTATGTGGGTAAACATAAACATACTTACGTTTTGAAAATTAACAGTCAAAATTAAATTTCTCTTCTGATGAAGATGAACAGCTTCTGGCCTGGAGGGGGCTTCGGTTGGTATTTTCTACGGCAAATAGCAGTGTGAATGCTTGTCAATTGCTGTTGCAAGGAGAAATAGGATATTGGTAGTGCTTTTATCATTCCGTATTTAATGTACATATACATTTTCTGCTTTTCGAAAGACGAAGTTAAGAACACAAATTTCGAATATTGGATCAAAAGCATATTTTAATCTTTGGAATTATTGGACAGGTTGCCCAGGCTATAATCTGTTCGGTCTCTACATTTGCTATCCATCAAGTTAGGTAGGTATTGCAAGGGTAAGTTATTGGGTACTTCACCTTTAATAATAAATCAGCTAAGATGCTCTCTAAGGAACACCTTAAAAAAATCAATTAACAGAGCTCCTAACTACGAAAAATGCTCTATCAACGCTTTTGAAGGATTTTTTCATAATCTTGGCCTTAAAATGACTCTTCACACAACTGAAATTGCCTCTGTGATGATGAGAACAGACTTACCACTTGTAATTGTTTTATATTATTTTTTTTCAACTGACATCGATCCACGCGTATCTAACTGCGTTAGGGGCCAGTTCTATAGCGATCAGGAAAACGAACCAGGAAAATTTTTGAATGGAGTATTGACTATGTTTGTGTTAGAACTGAATATTTTTATTCCAATCGATTGCAAATAAGCCAGAGAATTTGTTTTTGCAAAAAAAAATGTCCAATTCAATCTTAAGTCGTTGAATTTTTGCCAAGTTTAATTGTATACAGGTTAATGGTTTTTATAATGGCTTAAATCGTTTTCTTGATTTAGCATTTGTTGATAATGAATTGATTGTTGAAGCCAATAAGTAATACTTTGCATCATAATGCCTTACTTTTAAATTTTAAATTTTATAGGTATATGAAAGCTACTCCTATTAATAGTACCTATGCATTTTAATTACAAAAATGCCGACTTTAATGCAATGAACAATTATCTCTCTTCGATACAGTGGACTGAAGTTTTAAATGCTTACAATGTTGAAGAAGCATTAAATATATTTTCTAGTATTTTTCAGAATGCAGTTGATCGTTTCATCCCTAAAATACGGTTAAATAAAAAATCAAACCCACCTTGGTATAACAAAAGGCTCTTATTCTTAAAAAATAAAAAAAAATAAAGCTTTTAAGAGGTTGGGTTAGGTTAGGTTTAAATGGCTGTCAGGAAAACAAACTGGCACACTTAGACCAATATTAGGTCCATTGTGATACCATAAAATTATGCGAGGGAGTACCTCACTTAACAAAACCATTTGGAGCTTTTAATAAAGCGAAGGAGATGCAGGGGATCTGTGTTTGCCAGATCGCTTATATCATCGAGAAAATATTTTCCTAGATGCTGTTTTCTTTTAAAAGAGAGTGCAGGACATGATCATACGAGGTGAGGGATTGTCTCCTCCTCCTCCTCCTCATCTAAGCAACTTCTGCAGAAGTCATTAGAGGGAACGCCAAGTCTTATGGCGTGTCTTCCTATCAGACAATGTCCGGTGATGACATTGATTACGGAGCTAAAGTGCAATCTGGTTATGGATAACAAATGCCTTGTGCGTTTTGGACCTAGTCCTGGCCATATACGTTTTGGTGCCACACACGTGGTGACATTGTTCCACCTATAATTTGTTCTATCCATTGCCTCTTGCTTTAGCAAAAGTTTACATGTAGCGATTGGTATACCAATATTCAACCTGCTGGTCCTGGTGATCGGCTTTGCAGTTACCCACGATATCTCTGTGCCCCAGCACCCAAATAAGGTGAATATTGAACTGTTCAGCCATCTCCCTAAGAGAAAGGCGACAGTGAAGGGCGGTTACTGAGTTCGTAGAAACAGCGCCGAGTGATTTGAGGGCTGCTTGACTATCTGAGAAAATTCGGATATTCGTTGAGGATATCACGTTTTCTCTTAGCCATGATAGAACCTCTTTGATCGCCAGAATTTCCGCTTGGAACACGCTACACTGGTTTGGAGGGCGGAACGAGAGACTTGCGTTAAGTCGGTTTGAGTACACCCCACAGTCTACCCCTTCTTCGGTTTTTGAACCATCTGTATAGAAATGAATTGAATAATCTCTCAAATATGCAAAATCGCCGTTATACCAAAAATATTTGAAAAAATAGTTTATCACAAACTTTTTTTCCAAGTTAAGGAAATTATATCAGTTGAAAAGCACGGTTTCTTTTCTGCTAGGTCCACTGCTACGAATTTAATTATGCTTTGCAACGGTATTGTAAAAAATTTCGAAGATGATTGTCAAACGGATATAATTTATACTGACTTTGCTAAAGCAATTGACAGAGTAAATCACAAAGTTCTGGTGCGTAAATTATCCATCTTAGGTTTTCACTCTAACTTTTTGAAGTGGATTGAATCTTACTTGATAAATCGCAAGCAATTTGTGAAAATTGGTGACTTATCAAACATGATTTCCGTTAATTCCGGAGTGCCACAAGGAAGCCATTTAGGTCCTCTTCTATTTCTTCTCTTTTTCAATGACATACCTTCTATATTTAAGCACTCTAATAGTCTATTGTATGCAGATGACCTCAAAGTCTACAAAAAAATCAAAACTGAGAATGATTGTTATATGCTACAGGAAGATCTCAATAGGCTTATGGAATGATGTGATCGTAATTTTCTTTTTTTAAATATCTCAAAATGGCAAATTGTTACGTGTTGCAGAATTTCTTCTCATATTCTGTTCAACTATAAATTATTATCAAACGAAAAGTTGAACAGAGTTCTTTGAATAAAAGATTTAGGAGTCATTTTTGATGCACAGCTCAAATTTAACGATCATATTGATTATATCATTTAAAAAACTGTTCAACGGTGTTGAGGACCTACTATTAACACCTTACCACTGGTGGGGGGATATTAATAGCATGCACTCAATAACTTTATCAAACCGTTCTTTACCGCTGGTGGGGAGAACTTAATGAGAAAAAACACTAGTTTGATTGCCGTTCTAACTGCAAGTGCCTTTTATTCAAATAATATTCTTCTTTTATACTAATTAAACGCTTACGCGTAACTTAGTTTAGCTTAGGAAATACAAAAATCAAATTGCCTAGTAGACAGAAAGTGCAATTTGTGAGAAATAATAAATTTGATATGACCTGCGTTCGTGCATCGGTGCTGTTGTACTCGTTGTTCAGTTGTTGAAATATGATGCGTTTTCATATTTGAGTTGTCATCGTTTATTAGAATTGTGATTCCGAATTCATTCATATTGTTGTAACAACATGCTGGGCCCCTTAGATTGATGATACGCAAAAGTCCATGTCTTCAAAGGAAGCTTGGCTGGTTCGTCGCTTATTAAAGGATCTCATTGGCTTGTTGAGCGATCTCATTGGTATAGCTGTTGCTGGTGGCGTAGGTTGTTGTGCTCCTTTTCGTCTGATTACAAAAATTACGATCAAGATGATTGCAATGATTACGAAAGCATTGACTCCAAGCAGTGAGTATTGGTGAATTCGATGAGTGCTTATCTCGATCAGTATGTATTCTTGGCTTTTTTGCAGCTTTATTGAGTCTTCTAATGTAGAAATGTCCAATGAAGCGTTCGTTGGTAAGACAGATTGTTTCTCTTTTTTGACGTGAAACGATGTTAACTGCTCAGAAAGGTTAAATGATGGTAAAAACGACGATCTCAGTTTGCTTGTCATTGTTTGTTTTCCCACAACAGTCATGGTCTGGTCATGTACAATGCATCTTGCTGGCAACTTTAACATACCACTGCCTTGCAAAGTTATGGGTACCGTGTTAAAATCACAGTTCATGTTTACTGTAACCAGGTCGGGAGTACTGTAAATCCATGAATTCGGTTGATGCATTTCAATCCAGTATAACCTTGCTGGTATGTCCTTTGTATTACATGAACCCACAATTGGTTTGTTTTGAATTACGTTCATTTCACAGACACTAACTGCAGCACCAGTTTTGTATAATGGATGTTGAAGTGTGCACCATACGATGTCCGAGGGCCTCATTTTGCATTTTGAAAATTCGTCTTTGTTGAGTGGATAGAAATGGTTAGCTTGTAGATTAACCATTAAATATTCCGATGATGGAATGATGCTTGTGAGGTTCCCGTTGTGTTCGGTTGGAACTGGCAATACTCTGTACAACTTGAACTCTTCATTGTACAGCAGTGGAAGGCTTATCTCAATTATAATGTTGCTATTGGTTACTCTAGCCCTTACACTTAGAATTTTGTATAGTTGCAGGATCGATTCATGATGTCGCTCTCCAGGAATCATTAAAGATTTTGGAATATTTTCATGAATTTTCGTAAGTTCATCCTTAAATTGCTGTACCGAAAGTATAAGTGGATGAATTCTTCCAGTGTGAGTGGACAGCAAGATATCCAACAATATGCTCTGAGTTGCTTTATAATTTATCATAACAA
The DNA here is from genome assembly GCA_914767635.1 of Melanostoma mellinum. NCBI lineage: Eukaryota > Metazoa > Arthropoda > Insecta > Diptera > Syrphidae > Melanostoma > Melanostoma mellinum. The sequence continues at coordinate 79,536,483 of OU612059.1, read as the reverse complement.
GTATCGCATTTACAGCATTCGACGAAAATATCTTCATGTCCTCATATTCTTCGGTTTCATCTTCAAGTTTCGAAACAATCGAACTTAGGAGCTGTATTTGTTTCTTATTTTCCGTTTGATCTTTCTTAAAGATGTTGTCAGTAGAATCAACTATGGTTGTCTGGTTCTTCATTAGATTTGATAGGTGGCTTTCATTTTCCTTGACAGCTTCAATTGTTTGCTCATAACCTTTAGCAAATCTTTGGTCCAGAATTCCAAATAGTTCATTAGTAATTGTTCCAATGAAGTCAAACGGTGATCGTTTTTGACGTCGTGTTGAATCTTCGTTTGCATGTAATAAGATGTCATTGTTACGCTGTATTTGTTGAATTTGATGTTGAAACTGGTGTAGCATTCCCTCACACATAACCGATTTGAAATCTTTTAAGTCACTAGATGAGCAAATTTTTTCCATTTGCGACACAAGTTTGTTGTAGTTTTCAAACTCTTGCCAATAGGTTGTTAAATTGAAGAACACAATTGTCTTCCATGAACTCGAAATCAAATTTGCCTGTCCCACATCTTCGAAGTATATTCCAAGATGTGGGAATAATTCATCTATTGAAAGCGCCACCACCGTCTTTTTAATCAATTTTGCTAGCAATACTGCTCCACATAGTTCCAGCCTTGGTATTGAAACTTTTTTAATCGGTGCAACTTTTGATTTAGCGCACAATACATTTACATGAACAGTTCCAGCCTCTGTTATCACCCTTGTATAAATAACTGCAGCAAACGCTCTCTCTGATGCGTCACAAAACCCGTGCAGTTCAACTCGGTGCTTCCTTTCGAATTGATTCCATCGTGGTATCTTTATGTTTTCTATGCAACTCAACTCGTTTTTGAATTTTTTCCAACTGTTTGTGATTTCTTCAGGTAGTATTTCGTCCCATTCTTTCTCTTCCTTCCAAAGCTCTTGCTGCACTATTTTGGCTTTTATGATAATAGGGGTTAGCCAACCCAACGGATCAAAAAGTCTTGCTGTTTCTGATACAATAATTCTTTTCGTTATTTTTTCGTTGGCTGTTTCTAGATGTGTTTTAAACTCAAATGTATCAGATTCTGGGCGCCAGTATATGCCTAAGGTTTTGACAGGATCGTATGCATTTAATTTAAATCTCCCTTGGTCTTGGTCTTCGGTTGCAATGTTTTTTAATATAGTTTCTGAATTAGCGGACCATTTTCTAAGTTTAAATCCACCACTTGCCATTAGTTGCGTTAGCTGTGTACAGGCTTTTTGCGCATCTTTTATTGTATCTGCTCCCGATAACAAGTCATCGACATAAAAATCTTCACGAGTAAGTTTTGATGCAAGTTCAAATTTTTCTTCTTCATCCAACGCTAATTGATGAAGAACCCTTGTAGCCAAAAACGGAGCGGAGGACGTTCCGTACGTTACGGTTTTCAGTCTGTATTCCTTAATTTTTTGTGTTGGCTTTTCTCTCCATAGTATTCGTTGGTAATCCTGATCTTCTCGAGCAACAAATATTTGCCTGTACATTTTCTCGATGTCTGCCCGGAATACAATTTTATGTTTCCTCCATCTGGTAATTATGCTATACAGATCATTTTGTATTATGGGACCTGTCAGCATTTTATCGTTAAGGCTTAGCCCTGAACTGGTTTTTGAAGATGCGTCAAAAACAACTCTAAGTTTTGTTGTTGAACTTTCCGGTCTTATTACTGCTTGATGTGGTAGATAGTATACTTCATTCTTTCTGGTGCTTATAGAGGTGTCTACTAATTCCATATGACCAAGCTCAATGTATTCTTGCAAGAAGGCATTGTAATCTTCATGCAACTGTTTATCTCGTGAGAACCTCTTCTCTGTTTGAAGAAAGCGGGCTAAAGCTCTTTTCTTCGATTCACCTAGTTCTCCTGCACCTTCCTTGAATGGCAGTCTAACAACGTATCTTCCAGATGGTTCCCTTTTATGTGTTTCCATGAATATCTCTTCGCATCTCAGTTCTTCCATCGTCAAATTAGTTTTTTCTTGTATCTCCTCTGTTTCCCAAAACAGCTTAAGTTAGTCATTGAGCTCAACATTTGTAATATGACAGGTTGATGATTCGTTGTTGCTAGTTTGATTGATACTTCCAGATAATATCCAACCTAGCTTCGTGTTTTGAGCTATCGGAGAGCCAGGGTTGCCTTTAATTACTCCGTCGATAATTATGTCTTGAAAAACGTCTGCTCCAATTAATACATCTATTGCTGCTGTTTTGTTGTATGACGGGTCGGCTAAAGAAAGATGTTCAATGTGGTCCCATCTTTTCTCAATGAACGACTTGTCCGGTTGTACTTTTGTTAGCTTCAGAAGTACAAGGAATGTTGCCCATGTTTGAAATGTCGAAGGGTATATCGATTTTATTTGCAGTTCCACTTTACTTGTCGCAGTTCCAGCTTAAGTTGAACCCAAACCAGTCACTGATGCAAATGTTTTCCTCTTCTTCAGTTGCAGCCGTTGCACTGCATCTTCCGTGATAAAAGATGACTGAGAGCCTTGGTCAACTAAAGCTCTCAGAATTCATTCTCCACCATTCGAATTTGTTTTTATTAAGGCTGTGGCCAAAAGTACCGTGTTTTGAATTGTATCCGCAAAGTTTGATTGTTGTGATTGCGTATTTCTTCCTACCTCTGCAGCGTGAAGAAGCGTGTGATGCTGCCCCCTGCAGATTTGGCACGTTTTGAAAGATGTACACATTGGTGTGTTGTGTTCACTCTTAAAACAATTTCTGCACAATTTTTCCCTCTTAACAACTTCTTGTCTCTGTGTGGTCGGCATCGTAACGAATTTGTTGCAGACATGCAACCAGTGAGGTCCTTTGCATAACCTACAACATGGAGTGGCCACAGCATGGTAGCTTCTGTTCATTGGCTTTCTGTACTGCGATTTTTGAGCGTAATTAGGTTGTTTCAGCTCTTTCGTGTTTTCTCCTTTGTTTTTTCTTCCTTCTAAGTTTTCAAGTGCGTTAAATTTATTTTCTAGGAATTTCAGAAACTCGTCAAGACCCTGTAGATCTTTAGGGTTGCTTAACGATTGCTCGTATGCTTTTCTGGTTTCGTTGTCCAATTTTTGTGAAACTATGAAGACTACCATTGGGTCCCAGGTTCCAGTATCAATTGTTAAACCTTTCAATGCATTGACGCATTCTGCTGTAGTATCGTGTAATGGCCTCAGGTGTTCTGCTGACTCGAATGGACAATCGCGTTGATTAAGTAAAGCCTGTATTTGTGCATTTACTAGTAGTCTGGTGTTTTCATATCTATTTATCAGCATGTCGCGCGCCATATTATAGTTGGTGTCAATTATCTGGAGATGTTGAATCATTTTTGCTGCTTCTCCCGTCAGATTCGTTTTAAGGTAATGTAGTTTTTGTACATTACCTAAATTTTCATTTTTGTCGATGGTTTGTTGGAAAAGATCTATAAATGATTTCCATTTTTTGTAATCCCCGTCAAAAGCTGGTATTTTGATGGTTGGCAACTTCAGCTCCATTTGTTTTGGGAAATTGTTGGAGAATGGTTCACTTTCATCGTTCTTTAGCAAATCGTCAATGTTTTCTTGTAGCTTTACCATTATGTTTTCGTAAATTTGCTCGATTTCTTCATGGTCTCTTAACAGCTCTGCGCAGTAAGCATCATCATCTGCGCGCTCAATGATGTCGTTATGGGTTTTGGTAATGATCTCCCACAAGTTGCTTATGACTGCCATCTTTTGTGAATAATAGGCTTTGGAAACCTGCCCCGCTTGGTCCATACGTTCCAATGATCGGAAGAACGCTTGCTTTTGTGCTTCTTGCCGTTTTATTCTCTTCTTTTGTTCCTCGTTTGGCTCGTACCTATCGTTTCTTGATTGTGCCTGGCTTGCAGTTGCAATCATTCGTTTTTCTTCTTCATCAAGCTCCTTCATTTTAATGTTGAGCTTATTTTTTATTTCCAGCACTGTCTTTTCCATTTGTTCAATATATTTTGATTGAACATATGGATGTGCTTTACTGTAATCCGTGTGTTCCGTTATTGCCGTATGCCTTTCTTGGAAGTCCTTCCAATGAAATCCCTGATCATCCAGTCGTTCTTGAATGAAATTACGTGTCTGCCTGACTTTTGGTTCTTTCGTATACTTTTCCGATACCTTCTTTATCCATTCAACAGTTTCTTTCTGCTTCTTGATAAGTTCGTCGAAAGTATCCATGCTCACTTTTTGTTATTTCGCCTTTACTCGTTGTTTTTCGTTCACCTGTCTTCTTTTTTCGTGGGGGGATATTAATAGCATGCACTCAATAACTTTATCAAACCGTTCTTTACCGCTGGTGGGGAGAACTTAATGAGAAAAAACACTAGTTTGATTGCCGTTCTAACTGCAAGTGCCTTTTATTCAAATAATATTCTTCTTTTATACTAATTAAACGCTTACGCGTAACTTAGTTTAGCTTAGGAAATACAAAAATCAAATTGCCTAGTAGACAGAAAGTGCAATTTGTGAGAAATAATAAATTTGATATGACCTGCGTTCGTGCATCGGTGCTGTTGTACTCGTTGTTCAGTTGTTGAAATATGATGCGTTTTCATATTTGAGTTGTCATCGTTTATTAGAATTGTGATTCCGAATTCATTCATATTGTTGTCACAACAAACGGTATGGAATCCGTTTTATAATATTCATTCCATTAGAATTGAACCTATCCAAAAGCATTTTACTAGGTTTGTTATTTACAAGTTGAATTGGAATATTGAAATGCCTTCTTATTCAACTAGATGTTCTTTAATTTTTGCATAGCCTTAAATCTCGTCGAAAGTACTACTCTATTATGCTCATAAGAGACTTGATACATTTTCACATTGATTGTCCGCCTCTGCTAAGCTTATTGGGTTTGGATTTTCCTTCTTGCCTCCTTCGTGAACGCCGTCCATTTTTTGAGCTATTTCATCGCTGTAATTATGGTCTTAATGAGCCAGTTGCTCGTTGCATTAAGGAAGCAAATTCAATATCTGTATCTATTGACTTTTATATCAACTGCACCAGAGATGCCTTCAAAAATAATCTCTTACTTTTATTATGAACAATTTGTTATTGATTTTTAACTTATTTTATAAATCCTTTGTTATCTCAATTATTACATTTTTAGTCTGTTGTGAGTTCTTATTGTTCTCTGTAGATGAATAAACAAAATAAATAAATAAATAAATAAATAAATAAATAAATAAATAAATAAAAAAAATGTACTATTGAATTAAATCAATAAATCCTACTAATATTATAAACGTGAAAGTTTGTACAGTTGCGGTCAAAATAATAGTAGTGTGAGTAAAAGCATTGCACAGATTGGTATTTTTCCACTTTGTATTGCGTTGATAGTGAAAACACTTTAATTGTTTTGTATGGTGGAAAAGGATCTCGTAAATATGTAAGAAAGCCTCCAAACACCGAATATAATCCACACCTTACAATCATAATGATATGGGCATGTTTTTTCTTCTACGGAGTTGGACTTATAAAGCGGATTGAAGGCATTATGAATCAGCATCTCTATGTTAGGATAATGCAGAAATTAATGCTACCGTATACTGAAGATGAAATGCCACTGAAATTGTCGTTCAGTAAGATGCAATGGTTCCAAGAAAATAAAGTAGTTGTGATGGAGTGGCCCGCACAGTCTTCGGACCTTAATCCCATCGAAAACCTATGAAGCGCTGTAAAAAAAATATGCTTCTAGATGTAAACCAAGCAACAACACAGTCATTTGGGAAGCGTTACAGCAATCATGGAGTTCGATAAGCACAGGAAGGGAAACCTGATAAACTCTATTTAACGTCTTTGTACTGCTGTTATAGCTAACAAGGGACATGCAACTACTAATTAAAGGTACGAACATTCAGCCACATATTGTAATAAAAATTTTGACCTAATTCTTCGATTTCGTAATATTTCAAGGTAGATTTTCTTACCACTACTATTTTATTTACCGCTGAGTTTCAACATCTGTTCAATAAACTTGCAACTATCGGATAATACCTAATACATATTAAAATGATGTTTTTTTTTTTTGAAAATAAAAGCTTAAAACACCACTTTGAAAACCACGTTATTGGTTTTTTAAATTAGAATTGACGGATAATTTTTTTTTCAATTTTGTTGTTTCTTAAGCTCTATACTACTATTATTTTGACCGCAGCTGTATGTGTGGATGTATGTTTGTTACTCTTTCACGCAAAAACTACTGAATGTATTTTACTTAAACTTTCCAATAATATAGCTTATACATCAGAATAACACATAGGCTACAATTTATCCCTGAATTCCCACGGGAACGGGAAGTTAGAAACTACAACACCGATTTCAAAAATTTTTCCAATGTTAAATTGCTTCATTATCCCCGAGTAACATAAAAACTAATTCATCCCCATATTCCTACGGCTCCCTATATACAATACCGATTTCAAAAATTCTTCCACTGTTAGAATGTTTGACTATCCCAGTGTAACATTAACTTTAATTCATCCGCATATTCCTACGGGAACGGGAGTGCTTACTAATATAATAAGTGTGAAAGGAGCTATGTCTGTCCGTCGTTCTATGTTACCATCTCCCGCCCAAACTAATAAACCGATTTAAATGAAATTTTAAACAAGGATTGTTCAGATCCTAAGGAAAGACATAGACTATATATTTTTTCCCTATATTCCCACGGGAGCAGGAACGTATACGGGAACTTTTACACTACAGCACCGATTTCAAAAATTCTTCCACAGTTGGAATGCTCCATAATCCCGGATTAACATTAACTTTAACTTATCCACATATTCCCACGAAAACGGTCACCATATTCCCACGGGAACGGGAGTCTTTACTAATATTGAAAATGCGAATGTAGCTATGTCGGTATGTTTTTCGTATGTCTCCCGTTCAAACTGCTTAACAGATTTTATTAAATTAGCTACAGAGATGGTCTAGAACATGCGGAAGGATAAAGGCTATATATCTATCCTTATATTCCCACAGGAACGGAAATGGGAATTCAAAAACCTCAAAAGTATTTTTAACAGGGCTACAAGATGTTGAAATAGGGGTTGAATGTTTTTTTTGGAAATACCGCCATTTTTAAGGCTACAAGTTTTATTTCTAAAAAAGTTAAAAATGCTGCTGAAAGTCACTATTCCACGCGGATGAAGTCGAGGGCACAGCTAGTAAATAAATAGTTCAGTATAAAAAAGTTCCAATATTGCACAGTAATTAATAAATAAGTTAATATAGAAACTCATTTACAACAGATTCTTAGAGTAGTTAAACAAACGTCAGTTAAACAGATATTAGTACAAATTAAACTAATAATAGATAAATAGATAGAGAGCAAATAAAAGAACAGTGAACTAATTTACTAATAGGTTGCTAATTAAATGTACAGGCATTAAGTACATGGATATGTGTACACAGGCTGGAGCACGGATGTATGGGAATTCTTTGAACGTGTAATTTGTTGTTCTTATAGTGATGATTATTTGTAATGCACTAAAACAAAAAGACATGTTTTTTTTTTTTATTTGAATAATATCTTCTTCCTCCGCTTTAGCCTCAAACTTTAAGATTTTCTTTTTAGAAAACGCGAGGTGTTTCAATGTACTGTAGTTAGTTTATAAAAGGGTGTAAGTTAATATTCTAGTTTTCACAAATATTTTTTAAAAAAACATTTCAATTTGCTCGAAAATCACGTTTGGTTTCAATTTTGGCATTTCTTTTCTCGACTGTATTTTCGCGGAGCCCTGAAATATGGCCAAGTGAAATAAGGCAATTGAAGAATTTGAAATAAAGATTCGAGATAAAGAAATAAAGTTTAACGTTTGACAGAGGTCAAGCTGAGCTGGTGAAGTGACTTTCTCGGATCGGAACAAAATTTTGTGTAATTTAGTTGCTAATTATTTGCTAAGAAATTAATTTTTTTGCTCCTCCCGTTTAATTATAAAAATTCACATTTCCAGCTTGACGTCAAGCTGGCAAAGCAAATTTTTCAGGAAAGATTTAGAGACCGGGTGTTTTTACCATATTTTTTTGCTAATTATTTGCTCTAAAAAAAACAAAAAAAAATTTTTTTTTGCTAATTAAAAAAAAATTTCTTAATTTTATATTTTGCTCTTCCCGTTTACCTACCAAAATTCACATTTCCAGCTTGACGTCAAGCTGGCGAGGCTATTTTTTCGGGCAAGTTTTAGAGATCGGGTGTTTTCACAAGATTTTTTTGCTATTTTTTTGCTCTAGGAAAAATAAAACAAAAAATTTTTTTGTTGTTTAAAAAATTTTTTTTTTTTTTTTAAATTTTTTTTTTGCAAACATTTTTTTAGCATATTCCTTTTTTTTTTGCTATTTAATTAGTCTACGCAAAATAGAACAATTTTTTTTTTTTTTTTTGATAACAAAAATTTTTTTGCTAACTGAAAAAAATTTTTTTTATTTTTTTCAAATTTTTTTCTTTTGTTGCTAACAACTTTTTAGCATTTTCTTTTTTTTGCTATTTAATTGCTCTAAGAAAAATAAAACAAAACTTTTTTTGCTAACTGCAAACATTTTTTTTTGTTTTTTCAAATTTTTTTCTTTTGTTGCTAACAATTTTTTAGCATTTTCTTTTTTTGCTATTTAATTGCTCTAAGAAAAATAAAACAAAACTTTTTTTCGCTGACTGCAAAATTTTTTTTTTTTTTTTAATTTTTTTTCTTTTGTTGCTAGCAATTTTTTAGCATTTTCTTTTTTTGCTATTTAATTGCTTTACGAAAAATAAAACAAAACTTTTTTTTGCTGACAATTTTTTTTTATTTTTTTCAAATATTTTTCTTTTGTTGCTAACATTTTTTTAGCATTTTCTTTTTTTGCTATTTAATTGCTCTACGCAATAAAACAAAAAATTGCTCTACGGCTAGACGGTGCCTAAGGAGTTGGACAAGCCTTAGCCAATTTTGTATTTATAAATGCATTCCAACAGTTGTCTAAACAACCCTTCAAACTGTCAACTTAGAAAGAAAAACTAAATGGTAACGTTCATGGTGTATCCGTGCAGTACCATTGTCTGTGTTTTGGTATAAGAGTACAACAACTATAAAGCTCTAAAAGAGAGTGGCGTAGGACTTGAACTAGACCAAAGAAACAGCTGACTTGACTTTGTGTTACAGCTTTTCCAAGTCTCATAAAATGATCAAATTTGTGCAATTTATAAATGGAATTGTTGAAAGTAGTATTTTTGCACCTCAAACTACTTATTTTTTTCGATCTTAACACTCTCAACAGTGTTTTATAACATCTTCAACAAAATTGTTTTTTGCTGTATCAATGGTCACCTTAGCCATAGTTTAGACAACCAATTTCGGTGTCTAAAGTTAGAAATTTCTTAGACAGCGATGAAAGTGTTTATAAATGCGATTTGGAGTTGGACACTGTTCTAAGAGCTGTCCAAAGTTAGACATACTTTGGAATGGGATTATAAATACGACTGTAAGTTTCCCGATGTAACTATCACAGAAACCATTCGGAGTGGACCGAACTTCGAAATTCGTAAATTTGATATCACCAAATCCAAGTGGAATGTAAATTCGTCGTCTTAATATACGAAAGATGTTATGTTTGCAGAAAAATGTGAATGATCTTGCACATTTGGAATAAAACAGCTGATTTCGAAAACCAGCATGGCGGTATTTTGTGCTGTAATTGGAAATGCTTTCTTCGATTCCATTTGGATTTTGTGAACACAAATTTTCGTAGTTCGTAACTTAGCTTTTCGTGTGGAAGTTTTCTACGATGGAATTTGTGATAGATCTGATTTTTTTGGGGAACTTATTTCCTAGATCTACTTTAAAAAACTCCTGAGAGTATCACTGAAGCAATGTCGTACAAGTTTGAAGTCCACTGAAGTGGTTTCTGCAGCCTCTTTTCAAAAAGGCGTATAACACCACCATTTTGTCCAGTATTAAAGATTTATTTGTGCATTTGGTTGCCATGGGTGATTTAGGCGTTGAGAAGTTTCATGTGAAAAAGGTGTCGGCATCACCTATGGAGAGTTGAGGAAAAATGCGGCGTTTTAATGCACTAAGTGAAAAAGGAAACTTAGATTTATCAAACTGAAAGCTATTAAGAAAAAACAAAGTTTCGTCTAAAATCAAGATCTTACAAAATTTCAATGACCTGGCGGAGGCAGTTACTCTCAGTCGATTCATATTATATTTTAACTAAGTAAATATGAGCCTATTAGACACAAAAGTTTTGCTATTACATGTCCGTTAAGTGAAAAAAAAAATTACGCTCCACCCTGGTGTACAGTTATAGGTGTAGATTAGATAAGACCAGATTTAGGGGACGGGTAGAGCTTACTCAGCTCTGGGCAGTGGGCACTAGAGTGAATTGAACCAGAAGCTAGCAATCTTCTGTGGGTGAATGAGTTTGAGTTTATCTAAGTTCAAGAGGGATGATCTCATAGTCAAGTATTTGCTTTCTAAGGCGGAAAAGTGCTGGACATTCTGCAATAATGTGCAAAGATGTTTCTTCATTTTCGAGGCATAGTCTACAGATGGAGTCCGCTACCAGCCTCATTTAATGAAGATGTTTCTCTAAAGAACAGTGGCCGGTTAGTACTTTTGTGCAAATTTTTAGGGTTTTCCTAAAAAAGAGTTTTGAACAGGTTTGTGCAGGTGAGTTACGTCAAGCTTTATTTGATTCTTCCAGTAAGATGTTCTTGGAAGATGCTTTTATTTACACCGCAGAAGGGTTCGGGTCCGACGAATGAATTAAATGCACCGTCTTTAGCTAAGATGTCTGCCTTCTTGTTACCATCATAGCTTTTGTGTGCTGGGATCCAGTGGAGGATTACAGTGTTTTTCCTTTCTAGTTCAGAGACATGACTGTCTCTTGGACTAGTTTCGATCTTATGACAGGTGAGCTTATCGCCTTTAGTGCAGCTTGGCTGTTTGAGAAAATGAATATTGTTTTGTTTATCGTGTTTGATGAACATATTATTCTCAAACATTCGTTAATGGCAAAGATTTCAACTTGGAAAATGGAAAAGTGACTACCCAGACTTACTGAGAAATTCGTTCCGGGGCAGTCGCTGAAAATGCCGGAACCTGTACCAGTTTCCATTTTTGAGCCGTCCGTATACCAGACCATATCTTGAAGGATGAGGCTTTGTGCTCTCCCAGTCTTCCCAAGGGGGGATGATAATGGAGAGCTGGGTTTGAAGTTGTACATGAGAAAAATTAGAATCCAAGCACATACTTAAAGCATTAAAATTTTTCTAGACTGAATCGACAGATGTCCTTTCGGGTTTGGGTATGAATTGATGTATCCTTGACGGATGAGACAGTGTGTCGCCAGTCCTGCTTCCATTTTTATGAATAGGTCTATATTTTGCTTATGTTACTAACTTACAGGCCTGAAGCTTGCCGATAAGTCCGGCTGTTTTCCTGCTTGAAATATACGTACAACCTTCGCTTTCTTAGAATCATTAGAAAAATATTGTGTGTATTTGTGATAAATGTTGAAAATTTAGTGGTCGCACTACAAACTGTCCTATACCCAATATTCATCTATGGTGGTCTACGTTTTCACTAACAACATCTGCTTCCCATGACAATGATCTTGTTTCATTTCGTGCGTAAGATTCTGTTGTAAGATTCTTTTATCCGCCAAGAATATTGCCGATTTGAATCTCCATATACATAAATGTTTCATCAATAAGCAACCCAATTCTGGCGCAATAGCTGACCATTATATTTCAAGTGTTCCTTTTACAATGGTAATTCCATACCCACTACCAAGGGCAAACACCGCAAATGTATAGGTCAGCGCAGTGCCGCGCAGAATGAGGAGTCAAATTTCCATGAATGAACGACAGAGCGGAGTCACACTGCACTTAGTTGAGGGCAAAGTTACCAAATATGAAGGCGAAGAAATAATTATTGTCAATGGAAATGCAGAGTGTGCTAAATGTGAATGACCTGCACCATAGTGCAGGAAGTACATATTTGGTGGTAGGGATAATCGTTCTAGATGAAGGTTCTTTCGATATTCAAGAATGGTTGAAGAGTCAGAGTTATAACAAAAGCAAACGAAAAATTTTTTTTAACCTTCCAGCTCCTCGAAAGAACATATTATGAGCAATTCCCTGGACATGACGTGAAAATCGTTCTTGGCGATTTTCACGCAAAAGTAGAGAAAAGGGAAGGAGGACAACTTTGGAAATACAGTCGGTAAGCATAGCCTACGAAAAAAAACCGAATGCGAATTGAGGCTAATCGATGTTGCTGAGGGGCTTAATCTTGTTGTTCATAGTTACATCCAATTTTATCTTAATGAGGATCCTCTTAAGCAACCAATCTTCCAAAACTATCGGAAAACTGACTGAAAAAGTTTATTTAACCTGAACTTTTACAAAACCCTATAAACAAACAAGATCTAGACAAAAAAATCAACGATCCTAACATTGCCCTTAACCATTCACTTCAGATATCATGTCCTCTTATAGAAATAAGAGAAAAAAAGAAACCACTGTGGTGGAGTTCGGGGTTAGAACCGCTCAGGAAAGAATGTAGAAAACTTTTCAACTGAGATAAACAATCCAAGATTTTAATAGACTGGCACTCCTACAAGGAATCCCTCAAAACTCATAAATATCAATTGAGGAAAAATAAAAGAACTTCCTGGAGAAACTTTTGTGGAAAAATAGAAGATACTTCAGAAGCTTCTAGATTAAGAAAGGTCCTCTCAAAAAGTCCGACTACGCCTAGCAGTTTGAAAACAGCTGACGGCTGGACAGAATGCTGAGAAGAAACGTTCAATCTGCTTCCGGACACTCATTTTCCAGGCAGCTCTAAGAACTTATGAAACTATGATTCAATAGAATCAAGCAGCATAATAACTAACAACCCCGATCTGATTACAAGGGAAGAACTAGTTTGGGCCATTAACAACTTTGACCCATACAAATCCTTTGGACCTGATGGTATAATTGCAGCCGAACTTCAAAAAGCCGCGGATATTATTATCCCTGTCCTTGAAGTATTTCTTATCGGCTGTACCACCTTGAACTATATCTCCACTCAGTGGAGAGAGGTCAAGGTTGTATTTATACCTTAGGCTGGGAAATCATCCCATGTAAACTCAAAAGATCTCCAACCAATAAGTCTATCATCTTTCCTTCTTAAAACCTTAGAACAACTGATTGATATCCACCTGCATACAGCTATAGATCCAAAATTGTTATCTACAGTACAACACGCCTACTGTAAGGGAAAATCTGTAGAAACGGCCTTACACACCTTGGTTCGTACTATAGAATATTCCCTCCATCACAAAGAATTCACTCTGGCCGCTTTCCTCGACATAGAGGGCGCCTTCAATAACGTCAGCAACTCTGCAATTACAAAGGCACTGACGAAGCTCAAAGTAGATGGTTCCATAGTGGAGTTGATAAATCTAATGCTAAAAAGCAGGAGAATCAACTCTACTCTAGGAAACTTCTCTGCAAAGAGATCTGTCAGTAGAGGAAGAACGCAAGGCGGAGTCCTATCCCCTCTTCTATGGAATCGAGTCGTCAATGATCTTCTAGTTGACTTAGAAGCTGACGGATTCAAAGTCATTGCATATGCAGATGACGTCTCCATTGCGGTGTCTGGCAAACATGCTCACGTCCTTACGGACCTGATGCAGACAGCTCTAAATAAACCTGTAAAATAGGCGGGAAAATGTGATCTAGGGGTCAACCCTAAGAAAATTGAACTCGTTCTCTTCACCAGGAAATATAAAATTCCTCAACTAATAACACCATCAATAAATGGAATCTCACTTCAATTTTCCCACGAAGCTAAGTATCTAGGTATAATCCTAGACAAAAAGCTAAATTGGAAAGCTAATATACAGGAAAGAATCAGGAAATCCACCGTTGCATTATTTTCCTGTAAAAAAGCCATTGGTAATAAATGGGGCTTCTCCCCCCAAATCACCCACTGGCTCTACACCGCGGTCATCAGACCAATACTTACATACGGAGTAGTGGTATGGTAGACCGCTCTTGATAAAAGGACCTAATGCGATAATCTAAGCAAGGTCCAACGAACAGCCTGTCTGTGTATGAGCGGAGCCCTGAGATCAACACCCTCAGTTGCCCTAAATACACTCCTTAACCTTACACCACTAGATATCTTCAGCAAACAAATGGCCGCCAGTGCAGCGATTCGTTTGAGAGCTATCTCCCAATGGACCGTAAATAACTTATTCGGATCAATCCCTTGCCACTCCGACTACACCATCCCCCAATTGGTTTTTGATAATAAGTTCCAAGTCTCAATCCCACCGAGAACGACCTTGGAAGACGAAGAATTTTTGAGAGACGATTCAATTCATTTCTATGATCGGTCAAAACCGAAGAAGGGTTAGACTGCGAGGTGTACTCAAACCGACTTAACGTAAGTCTCTCTTTCCGCCTTCCAAACCATTGTAGCGTGTTCCAAGCGGAAATTCTGGCGATCAAAGAGGTCCTATCATGGCTAAGAGAAAACGTGATATCCTCAACGAATATCCGGATTTTCTCAGATAGTCAAGCAGCCCTCAAATCACTCGGCGCTGTTTTTACGTGCTCAGTAACCGCCCTTAACTGTCACCTATCTCTTAGGGAGATGGCTGAACAGTTCAATATTCACCTTATTTGGGTGCCGGGGCACAGAGATATCGTGGGTAACTGCAAAGCCGATCACCAGGACCATCAGGTTGAATATTGGTATACCAATCGCTACATGTAAGCTTATGCTAAGGCAAGAGGCAATGATAAGAACAAATCACAGGTGGAACAATATCACCACGAGTGTGGCAACAAAACAGTTATGGCCAGGACTAGGTCCAAAACGCACAAGACATTTGTTATCCATAACCAGATTGCACTTTAGCTCCGTAATCAATGTCATCACCGGCCATTGTCTGATAGGAAGACACGCCATAAGACTCGGCGTTTCCTCTAATGACATCTGCAGAAGTTGTTTAGATGAGGAGGAGGAGGAGGAAACAATCCCACACCTCTTATGCTCATGTCCTGCACTCTCTTTCATAAGAAAGCGGCATCTGAGGAAGTATTTTCTCGATGATCCAAGCGATCTGGCGAACACAGATCCCCTGCATCTCCTTCGCTTTATTAAAAGCTCCAAATGGTTTTGTTAAGTGAGGTACTCCCTCGCATAATTTCTATGGTATCACAATGAACCTACTATTGGTCTAAGTGTGTCAGTTTGTTTTGGTCTAAGTGTGTCAGTTTGTTTTCCTGACAGCCACCTAAACCTAACCCAACCTAAATCTTGTTGTACTCGCTTCCCGCATCTCAAAATTCATTAAAGTACATGGTGATCCCCAGACTAATCAACCGTTAACCAATTGAGTTGCGATCGACGCAAGGCCCTCTTCCAGTGTGATGGATGTCCGAACTTGCCGTGGGGCCAACTTTGACTCGGACCACTCACTACCTAGTTGTAGCCAAGGCACGAACAGGCCGGCAAATGCAGCCAAACGAAAGGCACGACAAATATTGATGCAAAAGAGAACAAGGGTTGCCTGTGACCAGAACAAGTAGATTAACAAGGTGAAAATAAGGGAAGAAAATCGAATTTTGCAAAAAGAAAGAAGCTCGTTTGATAAAATTGAGAGATGCCATGATAAGTAATGAGAATCCAAAAAGTTTTCGTGATAAAGAAGACCTAAAACAAAAATATCATTCTGTGGCCATTGCCTTAATTTTTCCCATAAATTGCGTACGGAAAAGTCAAACATCTTAAGGCCTCAGAGACACATACATAATATAAAGCGAGACCCGGCAGTAAAACTTGATACGCAACAGCTCTTTCAAACTCATATAATGAATAAAAGGAGTATTCAAATATTAAATATTGAAGCTACACACGCGAGCAAAACATTGCCTCTAAGTTCAAAAGTAGCCCCAAAGCGCTCGTTGAAATCCAACAAACATATTTTCTTATAGCTCTTCTGATTGTCAACGAAACTTTGGTCAAAGTTGGGTATATACCTACCTATTAGACAATCGAAGCGGTTAGTATATGTACTTCAACTGAGAACTTGTTGCGGAGCATAAGTTATTAATTTATTGAATTAAACTTTAGCAATTTAAATTTGCAAAAACTTGTGAAATGTGATGTCTGGTTTCAAGTCTCAACTTCGAATAGTCTAGAAGTTGGAGGTGGACAGATTGGAGTCGTTGTAAGAGGCGGTATATTTCATTTTAAAAAAGGATAAGACCTAGGGTTTTTTTTCTTCTTTTTTGTTTTTTAATAAAACTAAGAACATACATAAGCATTCTATGTAATTGAAGACGTCCTATTTCAAACATAAGGATAATAGAATCAATTCTTTTCCACTGCTGTTATTGTATGACTTATATGGTTTGTCTGTGAAAAGGTTTTGAAAAATCATAAAAACCAGTCTACTACAAATCTTTGAGAGTAGACGCGAGAACGAAATGTTTTTAAAGAGAAAGAGTTGCAGTAAAACAAGAATGCGAAAGACTGCTTAGTTAATAGTGTTCGGTTGAGAATAGAGTGAAAAAGTGACTAGTTTTAAGAAAGGAAAAGAACTGAGGAAACATAAATATTAGATGCGTTTTTGTGGCAACTCAGCAATCCTACAATTAGGTGTGCATTACCTCTAAACACAAATCCATATTGAGCACTTTTAGTTCAGTATTGATTTGTTCTGTGTTCATTGATAAAGTGAGTTGCTGAGCTGGTTAAAAGATTGGTGAGTAGCGACAAAAAAGCACCTATTGTTAGATATTCAATATACAAAGCTAAGATTCAAGCCAAGTACAGGGAATTCTTTTAATTATTGGTAATGGGAGCCAACATTTTTATGAGTGACTTTGAGACATTAGAATCGAACGGATTTTAGGAAAAATAACGGACCCTGGCGTACTGACTAGAATTTTTGTTTGTCAGGCTAGAGCTCGTGGTTCGAGTCCCAGAAACATCAAAATTTGTTTGACGACTAGTGTCTTCCAATTTAAAAAAGTCTTCTGAGAGTAATCACACTGCCATGAAATGCGGTTTCTCAACAAGCCGTTCGTAATCAGCATAAAATTGTAGGACCCTAAAATCTTCGAGGTTCCTTGAGCTTTGTTGCGTCAACCTATTTATTTAATTTGTTCAAAGAGTTATTGTTTCGACGGTTTCTTAAATATCTGGTTCCGAAGCAACCAACAGCTTCGGATGACGATAATGATTTCAAAATTGACGACCCAAAAACGACAATGACGTCCAGATCTGCACGTGGAACGTAAGATCTCTTAATGGATTACGTGCAGCTGGAAAATTAGCGAACGCCTTGGACTGCTGCAAAGCAGACATAACCGCCATCCAAGAAGTGCGATGGAGTGGACCGGGCATAAAGAAGATGAAAAACTGTGACATCAACTATGGCGACTGCTACAGACAACAGAAACAGCGCTTATTTGAGTGCGGATTTTTCGTTAGAGGAAGACTCAGGGACAAGGTGATTAGCCAAAATCCAGTTAATGAGCGTATAGTGACCATCCGTATCAGGGCTAATTTCGTCAACATTAGCCTAATATGCACCCACGCCCCCACAGAAGGGAAAGACGACGATTCCAAAGACTGTTTCTACGAGCTCCTCGAAGAAACATATGAACAGTGCCCTAGACACGACGTGAAAATCGTTCTTGGCGATTTCAACGCAAAACTAGGGAAGGAGGACATCTTTGGAAACACAATCGGTAAGCATAGCCTCCACGACAAAACCTCCGAAAACGGATTGAGGCTAATCGATTTTGCTGCGGGGCTAAATCTTGTTGTAAGTAGTACACGCTTCCCACATCTCAAAATTCATAAAGGTACATGGCGATCCCCAGATCAATTAACCGTCAACCAAATTGACCATGTTGCGATCGACGCAAGGCACTCTTCAAGTGTGTTAGATGTCCGAACTTTCCGAGGGGCCAACTATGACTCGGACCACTACCTTGTTGTAGCCAAGGTACGAATGAGGATATCTTGTTCACGACCAGCACGAACTAACGCTGTGAAGAGATATGACGTCGGAAAGCCACAGTCGCAAGAGATTGCCAATGCCTTTTCCAATCGAGTGTCCCTTCAACTATCCTTGAGTCCCATGCCGTGAGCATTAAGCATTGAAGATCAATGGCAGCAATGCCAAGAAGCCATCAGAACCGCTGCCTCTGAGGTTCTGGGTTTCACTCGGCCACCAAAACGAAACCCATGGTTCGATGAAGAATGCAGGCAGGCAAATGCAGCCAAACAAAAAGCACGAAAAATGCTGATGCAAAAACGAACAAGGGCTGCTTACGATGTACGATCAGTATAACGAACTTTACAAGGAGAAAAGAAGGAAAGAACACCGAATTCTCAAAAAAAAAAGAAGCAGCATGAGAAGCGCTCGTTTGAGGAAATTGATAGGTGCCATGACATGAAGGAGATTCGGAAGTTTTACCAAAAGGTAAAAAGATCCTGCCAGGGTGGCAAACCCCGAACTCAAGCCTGTAAAGACCAGTAGGGAAACATATAGTTGTAGAGTCACTGAGTCGCTACTGAAGATCTGGAAAGATCATTTCTGCAGACTGCTTAACGGCGATGAGGACACAAATTCCGCTGTCAGGCAGACTGCCCCATTCAGCCTGGACAATGATCAAGAATGCCGTCCTCCCGACCTAGAAGAAGTTAAGTTTGCCATACGCAAACTTAAATCAAATAAAACTGCAGGTGCAGATGGCCTTGATGCCGAACTTTTCAAGCTGATCTGCATGATATGGTCATATGAAAGCATGCCCGATGAATTGAACTTCAGTATCGTATGCCTGATCCGAAAGAGGGATAAGCCTCCTCAACGTCGCTTATAAGATCTTGTCTGCTTTGACATGTGAACGTCTGAAACCCCACTTCAACAACTTGATAGGTCCTTATCAATGTGGTTTTTGGCCAAAGAAGTCCACAATAGACCGAATGTGAAATACGGCAGATCTTGGAGAAAACTCGAAAATATAATATCGATTGCCATTTTTTTTATCGATCTCAAGGCTGCGTATGACAGTATCTACAGAGACGAGCTGTACAGAGCCATGTCTAGTTTCGGCATCCCTGCAAAGCGCAAAGCAGGTACTATGCATGATGACTTTAGAGAATTCACGCTTCTCCGTCAAGGTCGGTATAAAGCTCACCGAGACCTTTGATGTCGAAAAAGGTTTTAGGCAAGGCGATAAACTGTCATGCGATTTCTTCAACATCATACTTGAACAGATTGTAAGAAACTCAAACGTCAACACCAGAGGAACAATCTTTCAAAAGTCGCGAGGCTACGATGGTTGAGTCATGTAGAGCGGATGGACCCAAACGCTCCGGCTCGAAGGGTTTTCGAAAGCACATTGCAGGGAAATCGCGGAAGGGGAAGACCTCGTCTTAGGTGGCGTAATCAAGTGAATGAAGACCTCAACGTGCAAAACTAGAGAGAGCTCGCCCGAAATCGAAATCGTTATAGAAGGATGTTGGTTGAGGCCCAGGTTCACCCCGAGCTGTAATGCCCACCTAAGTAAGTAAGTACGTTATCGAGTTTCAAGTTTTAAACAAATCGGTATTATTGAAAAAAAGTAACACATAAAACTTGAAATCGTAAAACTAGTTTTTGATAAAACTAGAAATTCATGAAACTAGAAATATTTAGTTTTGAGGACGTCAAAACTAGTTTTGAAACGTTTTTGTATTATTCATCAAAACTATTTTAATTCGCATCATTTTCTGCATTCATTTTGAAGCTTCGTTTCGGCATCGGTTTATTTGGGAAGTATGTATGTACGTCTTCGTTAAGATTCAGATTATTCATATACACCGCATTTAACTACCATATACAGGAAATCGCTCCGGATTGGCTATTGACCCTATCAAAAGTCGGTAAAGGCCGTTTTCCGGTACTGCGATAGGTGAAATATGCCATCTGCTCAACCAAACTAATGCATTGTGTGCAGCGATAATCATCTGTATTTGCTGATTAAAAGAACGGAAAAACTGCATGTGACCAGGAATTGGAGTCGCTGATAAGGCAACGTTAACTGAATTTATTGCTTAGATTTCTGTGCAAGGCAACTCGGCTTGTGACGGAGATTTTTGAGCAAGGTTCACAGATTCTGCGTTGCGGACTTCGAAGTCAGCATTCAAAATATTTTCCCATTGCTCATCGATGCAATGTTGGAAAGATTTAGCTACTGCTGCCGTTGGATATTTGTTTGCCACAGTCAAAGCAATTTGCAGGGTGTCTGTTTCAGTCAACAAATTTTTGGTATATCTGACCCAAAACCATCTAAACCGAAAGATGAAAAGCATCCGCCAGATCTAACATTGGGCCTGTCACCTGAAACGGCAATTTATCAACCTTAGCCCCCGTTGTTATCATATTATGGCGTTCTCGTGCACTATCCGCAAATGCATCAAAATGAATTTGAAGCGTCTAAGAAAAGCGGATAAAAGAGGTGCTATTTCTATACTGAATTTCATTAATGTGTTGCTGAGTTACCGAATTGAACACTGATTGGAAAGATTTCTATTGAATGATCTCTTTTGTTTGAGTCGCTTTGCTTGTCTACTTGTCACTTTGAACCAAATACAACTTCTACCATTTGATAAGCAAAGCGATGCTAGGGTCTCCATTTTTGCTCCGGTAAATTTTTTACTTTTAATGATCTTGAACTGTTGACCACCCATACCTTTACCTATATTTTATTTTCATACTAGCTGACCCGCCCGGCGCCGGCGTAGCTCAGGCTCTATATCTATCACTTGAAAGTTAAGTAAAGCAGTCTCCAAGCTCTCATTCTAGTGGCAAAGTGGGGAATAAAATATAGACTAAGCTACTCAGGGGCAACTGAGCACTCTAACGATGACTGAGTTTTTGGAATAGGTCCAGGCCACCTGTAGTTTTAATCCTGAGAGATAAAATATACGCTAATAGGGCGTAACAAACACGTTTGTACAAAAGTGTGTTTGTGCCAACATAGTTTCGCCACACACTAAACAAACATGTTTGAGAGATATCAGTATTTGACGTTTTTCATATCAATCAGACCTATGAGCAATGAGCAATTTCGCTTGTGCTGCTTTAATTATTGCAATAAACTTTGCTTTTAACACACCACAACACCGGTAAACTTTTATATAATTCGATAAATTCCGTCCAAAAAATTTGTTCTTGATTATACATTCACTTCTTGAAAATTGACAACTATTTGGGCAAAATTCGACACACACGACTCAAACATGCTTGTACAAACATGGAAAAATCAAAATTTTGCGCAAACACTCAACATTGCTACACACTACTCAACTTGTTTGCACAAAGATTTTTACAAAAACAAATTACATATGTTTGCACAAACGGTTTGGGTAGTGTAGGGTCAATATAAGTTATTGAAGGACTATGTGGCATCCCAGTGCCGAAAGAATTTTTTAAATCTGCCCAGTAGTTTTTAGGTTTCCACTTCCAACACCTTTCCTGAGTTAATCATCCGTTCATATGCAAATATGTGAAAAGCCCTGTACACACTATACAATTAGTTGGACAGACTTCGTTTGATGGAAGTTGGATGGTCTGATGAACTTTGCGTTCACACTTATCCAACTTGTCGTCCAACTTTATGTCACATACCTATCAACTCCCTCCAACTTCTAGATTTTCAAAAATTTTTGAAAACCATCCAACAAATTGGACAAGCGGTCGTATGAAGAGTTCACACTATCATACATTGGTTTGTCAAACCTAGGTTTGTCCAACTAATTGTACAGTGTGAACGGGGCTAAATATAAGTTTATGTCACTGAGGGATGAGTTCAATGAAATTGAATTGATACAAACGAAATTAATTCAGCAATAAACAGCAACTAAAATTTTTCTCATTGAATTCTTAATTATAAAATGTATTGAAAGTACATAGTTACAATTTATTATCAGAATAAAACTTAAAAAAAAACAGTACGTATACGCCAGAGTCAATAGTATACACTTAAGGAAAAGTATCAAAAATATCTTTTCTGTGTTCCGATAAATAAAAGACCTATACTTTTGCATAAATTAATTTCGAAACAAACAAAACGAATCCGTATTTAATAACACATCATGTTGCTTACTAACAAAACAGTGTTTTCCTGAAATACTGGCTATTTATAAGGTTTAAATTTGATATTGACAGACACACACTGTTGATATATAGTCTGTTAGTCAATTTAAAGCTATTTCATAAACTATATTGTTTTGTTTTGTGGTGCGTAAATAAATAAAGAAGACGGTTTTCCAACGCGCGAACATGCGACGTATAATTGTCCATGCGCGAAACAAGAAAACTCCAAGTTGCTTCCGCAAACTTCTAACGACTGTCCTTGTGATTTATGTATGGTCATCGCAATGGCCAGACGTACTGGAAATTGTAAAAGTTTAAAATCGGATGTTTAATCCGTTGGAATCATCGGAAATTCGCGGGATCAAGACATCCTCTCCTTTGTATTGTCCTTTAATGATTGTTGCTTCAATGACGTTATTTATCAGCTTTTTCACAGCCAGTCTTGTTCCATTGCATAGTCGAGGTTGATTAATGTTACGCAGCATGATGACAACTGATCCTACTTTTAACTGCAAATTGTGAGGTGGTAGTCCAGGCAATTCCAGTGAATTTAGAATTTCCGTGGGATAATTGACTACGTCATCCTGGTTCATAACGGTGTCGACTGATTTGAAGGAAACCAACTGTCATGGAAGAAAATTCTGAATGGTCGCATTTAGATCCTCGACCTAAGTCAGGTTGCCTTCTCCTCGTCATCGTTAATTGCTAAATTAGTAGTAAATTGTCACTATCACATAATATCAAAAAAAAATTATTGGACAGAGCACATTACCTGGAATATCATTATCACAAAGAATCACAAAAGTACAGAAAGTTCTCGCGAACGTAGCGGTAATCCTTACTCACAAAGATTGGTTGTCAAATTTTAAATATTATGGTTGCTTTCAGAAATCTAGTTTGATAAATTGACTATTAGTCGTTCCCAATTCTGTTCATGTGGGAATTTAAGGAATAGTCTATTGTACTTATGGGCAATAAATAATAAATTTTTACCAGTCAAAAAGTTAAAATAATTTTCAAAAACGGACAAGTAAATAGTCTTATTATTTGTAATTTATTATTTAAATTTTTTGTTGTCAAAAACGATTAAGAAAAATACAGAAGTATTGTTTGAATTAAATTTTTAATTCATTACAGTTAATAGTAAAGGAATTGTTACTTTTACTATATTCCAATTTTTTTTCTTCATATTAACTTACCTTTTAAACCTTCCCTTGACCTCCACGAACATTTCAAGACCAAGATAAGATTAATCCGTTCAGCCGTTCTCGACTTTAATCCACCTTAAGGAAGAGCAAATCATTTATATATATATATAGATACTAGCTGACCCACCCGGCGGGCGTAGCTCAGGCCCTACGTTAATCGAATTGAGTAAGTTTAGTTAAGAAACTTCCAAGCTTTCATTCTAGTGGGAGAATAGGGATGAAATATAGTTTATGTTACTCAGGAACAGTTAAGCACTCTAACGATGACCGATGGAATCGGCCCAGTTCTGTAAAAGTGAAATACGCATTGAAATCGGTACAGTTGTTTTTATTTTATTTTTAATTTCCGTTCCCATTCCTGTGGGAAAATGGTGATGAAATATGGTTTAGATTGCTCAGGGACAATGAAGCATTCTAACAGTGAAAGATTTTTTGAAATCGGTTCAGTACTTTCCAGTTTGCTGGTTATTTCGCCATTCCCTTTTCCGTTCCCGAAAGAATATGGGAAGGAAATCTAGTCTTTAATACTCAGGAGCAATGAAGCACTCTAACATTGAAAAATTTTTGGGAATTAGTCCAATATTTTCCAAGTTCCCGCTAATGTGTTGTGCCCGTCCCGTTTCTAAGGCTCTTGACACTTGTTAAGTACATCAAAGTGTCAGCATCTGCACCGTTTAAAATGGTTACAGAGACCACCACGTGGTTTTACAATACCCTTATTGGGTCTGAGCTAAGATAAAAATTTTTCTTCGAGTCTTTATTACTTTATTCATTTCTTCTTGTCTACATAATAACCAAAGAACTTCCACTTCATTTGCATTCGAACCCAATATCTCTTCGAGATCCTTATCTCATACCATTTTCATGGACAAAAAATTTTCTTGTAATGAATTTTAAGAAATAATAAATTACTTACTTACTTACTTACTCTACCAAAGGCCTAGAAGACGCTGTCATAGCTAAGGTCAATTCATTTCCTTTTGTTTTGGGAATATAGATCAAGTTCAATGTGCGGTCGTTTCATATGAAAAAATAGCTTGGATTATTGTAAAAGTAACACTTTAAACTAAAAAAAAAATTAAATCTCTATTCTTGCCTGTCGAAAAGAGTTCTTAAAAACAAACAATCCAAAAATTTTACTATTTGCTATTTAATTAGCTGAGCCGCCCGGCGTTGCTTGGGTCTGTAGGTTTAAGGCTTCCGTTCTCATTCCTGTTTCTATTCCCGTGGGATTATAGGGATGAAATTTACGCTAAGTTGCTGAGGGATTTTGAAATCTGTTCAGTAGTTTCTAAGTTTCCATTTCCAACCCCGTTCCTGAGGGAATCTTCCGTCCCGTGGAAATATGTCAATGAAATATAAGTCTATGTCACTTAGAGATAATGTAACATCGGAAAGTTTAAAGAGTTTTTGAAATCTGTCAAGTTGCTTTAAGGTTCCCGTTCTCGTTCCTGTTTCTCTTCCCGTGGGATTATAGGGATAAAATAAAAGCTTTAAAACCTTCCCTAGACCTACACGAACATTTCTAGATCTAGATAAGATAAATCCGTTCAGCCGTTCTCGAGTTTTTGCCAGACTAACGAACAGCAACTGCAACTGCAGCGCCATCTGCGCCACTCAAACGCATACAAAAAAATTCATTTAAATCGGTCAAGCCGTTTAGGAGGAGTTCAATGACATACACACGTACAGCAGATTTATATATATGTATAAAGATTTATACAAACAATCAAAGTACAGAATTTGTTTGAATTTTCTATTTTGTTTTCAAAATCAAAGCAGTTTCGATATTCAAAACGAGAAACCAATTTTAAACTTGAACTAGTTTTTCTCCAGAAATCAATAATACCGATTTTTTCTTAAAACTAGTTTTGATTAATTTTTGCAAAACTTGAATCGAAACTAGTTTTACCTGAAACTAGTTTCATTTCTAGTTTTTCGAATTCTCAATAATATATCTGTTAGACATACTGCAGCAACACCAAAATTGGTCATATTACGCTTTCATTTAATGGATTTTTTGGGTGTAGGTATGCACTTGGGCGCCCAAGAGTGTACAGAGATGTTTAATGTAAAACTTTTTTCAGAGCAGTACATTAACTCAAACTGATGTTTCGAATGATGTTAGATCTCAAAAAAACACACAACACTTACACGTGCAATGCTAAATACCCGTGTTCACCCCTAGATTACAAGTGTAACACGTGCATTAGAAGGCTCTATTTACACCAAAAGATTAATAGATTACTACTTCCGGATAAACAATATTTTTTTCGTTTTAATCACTGTGACCTAGAAAAATGACTGAACTAGGAACTAATTTGTAAATAAAATTTGTAATCCTTAACCAACAACCTAAACCACATCACTGCAAAAATGTATCCAAATTAGTTGTGAATCCACAGGTCACTCTGCAGCCGAAATGATGACAGAATAATTAACCAAAATTCATTATACACCGATGGTCTCCCAAACCATAATCAAACCAACCCTCTACGCCTCCAATTCCGTTTGTAATAAAATATCTTCATAGCCTGACTTTTCATATTTATCAGAAACCAATCACTTAGAGTATTGATGTACGAATGCCTTGTTTTCATTATTTCAAATGTCAAAATAATTCACCTTACCAACAGAGTATGCCTACACAAGCCCATCAATCAAAAGTTACGCCTCATCATATGGAGTAATTAATTTCTCCTTTTTTTTTTTATTTAAACCAATATTTGTTTTGTGTAATATTATTTTATTTAATTTTTTAGTATCCTCCCACAAGTGTTTCAAAATTAAATTTGCAAAATGTTTACAGCTTCCCATCAGCGCTTAAATCGATAATGCAAACCAAACTCTCCATCGGCATTTCCACCAACGCAGCATACAAAATAGTTTAATGCCCATAGCACTCAACAGCCAGGATACACATACAAAAATACCAAATCCTTTTATTCAGTTGCAAAAAAAATAAAAAAAATAAAATTTTCCATAAACGGTTTGTAGTGCAACAAGCTCAACAGATATGAACCATGTCAAAACTTCGGCAGTACAGATCCATGGACGTACCAACAACGACCACGATACGAAAAAAGTTAGAAAAAAGCTTTCAGTTACTTTGTTTTTGTTTCGTCCTTTTTGTGTTATGTACATTTTTGGTTGTTTGACTATTTTTTCCATTTTCACTCAAAAAAAGAAAACAAAACTTTGCATATCTATTTTAAAATCAAAATTAACTTTTAAGTTGCAAGTCTCTAGTTGGTGGTGTATTTCAAATTTTGAACGAAAAAAGTGTGGTGTAAAGCACATTGTGGTTGTTGCTTTGCATTGTGGTGTTTGTTCTGTTTCACCAAGTGGAGAGCTTTTTGGTAGCCTTAAGGGCCAACTATAATGCACTTAGCTCAGCTTAGGCTAGTGTCAAAAACCAGACGAAAAGTTTCCGAAAGTGTTCGTTAAACAAAGAGCAACTATAATGGATTCTGGCTACTTAACATGTAAACATGCGTTGAGCTGATTTGAGTTCAGTTGATACCACAGAAGAGATACACAAAAAAAAGGCAAACCACACCAGACACCACACAATGTAGACAAATGGCAGTTGCGGAGCAAGAGAAGTGTTTGTTTTCTCTCTTCTTTTCTTCCCCTATGGTTGATACGCTTTAAATTTGACATTTACGTAAGTTCGAGCCAATCCAATGGCTCTTGCTTAATTGCGCGAAAGTGAGCGAAATTTAACGAAACTGAGTAGAACGTCTATTATAGTTACTGTCATATAAAATAGTGTATTGGCTCGCTCGCGTAAGTAGGCGTAAGTTCGGCAAAGTGCATTATAGTTGGCCCTTTAAGCTTTATCTCTTTTTACTCTTTTTCTCTCTTTCTCTATCTTTGTATCTCACTCTCCTTATCACTCACTCTCTCATTCTATATTTCTGTGCATTTGTTAAGAAAAGAAACTTTTCCTGTTAACTTTGGATTGAAAGCCATGGTTCGATGGTTAAAAGTCCTGCTATAGTAGTTTTATTCTTATTATTTTTAGGGTTCAGATCTTTGATAAACGAGAATGTGTTATTTTAGTACAATATTTGACAAATAGGATGCACAAAATACATTTATTCAAAGTTTATCTTTTAAACGTTTTTTTTCTATTACGAAACCTTAGTTCGTGTTACTGTTGTTTTTTTTTTTTTAGTTTTTTCTTTATTTTATTTTTTATTAGAAAAAAATTCCATTGTGTTATCCAATGGAAGTTGAACTTTATTCTTACAAGCTCAGAAGTAAAGTTTTTAATTGTTTATTACATGCAGTTGGGACTGTTAAATACTCTTTCTCTCTTTCTCTTATGTTTTGTTTGATATAAAGCAGTTATTTAGAACGTTGTACTTGATTGGCAATTGAAAATGAATGCAATTTCGCTTATATAAAATCTACTTTATCACTTAAGCGTTAAAAGTATGTATATGACATTTTACACCAGGAAATTGATTTGACATTTCCACAAATTCTTCCAGTTACTTTTTTTTTCTTCTTTTCTTGCTTGGAAATATGCTTGCATGTTACAAAACATTATTTACAATACTAATGAAACTCTTTTAATTTCAGATGTCAGTTTGGATAATCAAGGTCACTTCAACTACATGTGGTTTTCGATAATATGCTGTAGAAGACATTTTTTATCGCATTTATTACATTTTTGAAAAGGACCCTAAAACAGTTGAATAGTTACACAACTAATAAGCATTTTTTCTAGTTGTTCTAGCCTTATGTCTAAAATAATAAAAGCTCTGTTAGGGGAAGCTGGGGCACCTCGATACGGTTTTAATTGGGACAATGAGATAATTTGAAAAATGACGATAGCAGCAGTGGCAAAATAAAACTTTTGAAGCATTTACATTATCAAAAATATACATCCGCTTTGTTTTTCGGTTTTGGGAGCATCGTGATTTCTCTTGATTGTGATTGCTCTTCACTTATATGATTCACGCTTTTACGCCATCACCCAGTGGGATCATTTGCATGGAGAGCGCGGAAAAAATAGAAACTAAGCTTCTTAATCGATTTGAACTAATTCTTCGGCTATGGTAGTGATTTTTAAAAGAAATTACTAGTCAATTTTCACTCATTACAGCTCGCACTTAAAACCGTTAAAATTGGTAAAAATCAGTGTTGCGTTAAAAGTAAACGCAAAATATGGCTGTTTTGAATTAGGTTGGCACTACAAATATTTCGGGTTGGGGCCGAAATTCTTTTCCAAAATTCTGCTTTTGGAATTCTACTTTTTAAAACGCTGCTTTCCAAAATTCTGCTTATCAATATTCTGCCAATTATGATTTGGAAAGCGCTCCCTTTTTAACATTTTCCAAAACTTCTTTTTCTTTATATTTGGCAGAATATTCATTATTAATATTTGCAAATTATTACTTTGCAAGGAATTTGAAAGAAGAGTAGTAGTTTTTTGATTCCCTCATTTTCGCTCTCCTACTAAATAGAATTACATATTATTTCAGCTCATTTGTCATTTGCTTTCCCTTCTAAAGTTAGAGGAGGCCCGTAAGCTTTCTACCTAGGAATCCAGGGCAAGTCCATGAATTTTCATGAAATTTTCGGAAATATGTTTTATATGGCGTATAAAAAAAAAGTTGAAACAAAAAATTTTACCGCTCTTAATTTTTTATTTATTTTATTACAAACACAACCACATTTTTTCGGTTTCATCAACTCTTTTGACCGGAAACAGCAGTTGGGACACAAATCAGTACATGTGCTGTCCTTTGAGACCAAAGTTCAAGTTTGTAAAAGATCTTAGTTTCGAAATTTAACTTAAAACTAATATAATTAAAAGATAACTCTAAAATTTTAATAATTATTTATAATTTATATTAAAAAATTAAAATTAAGATCACATGAAATTTTTTTTTTAACTTTTTTTTATATATGCTATTTCAAACACATTTCATATTTCACTTCCGGGAATAAAGTTCAATTAGCGGGAAATTAACGATATTTTGTTTTCTGGAAAAGTACCATTGGTTTTTTTTTTTAATTTCTCTTAAACCAAGAAAAATTTTAGTGTTCGGATTTTTGCTTTTGAGTAAAAATTAATAAAAACATTGAATGTGAAAAGAAAAAATGGCCGTTAATGGGGCAAAACTATGTAAAAAAAAATTAATTAAGAAAAAAATATTTTTTTTAAATTTTGACTTTGAGGCTTGATTTATCAAAAACTTTTCATCAAGTGAACTCAAAAAAAAGCAATAGCTTTCAAAAACTCTAAAGTATGAGAGAGTAAGTGGCTTAGTTCATTTTTAATAATTTAAAAAAAAAATTGCCCCTCGTGCCTACACGGAGGGATATAGACCCCCCCTCACACAAAATTTTTTTTTTTGTTGTGACCGAATCTATCCATCCTGAGCCTTTGGAAAACCGTATCTAAAACACCCTAAGAAAATAAAAGAAAATTCTAAAAGTTAAATTAGTTTTAAAAATAATTAAAAAATTTAGAGCGGTGACATTTTTGTTTTAACTTTTTACTTGCGATTATAGGTACTATAAGGCAAGTCTTGCAATCGTGCAGAAAAAAAATTTTGAGATAACTACTAAACATGACATTACGATGATAGAGAATACGAAAAAAGTGAGTCCTACAATTCTGTCTGTCTGTCTGTATGTCTGTATGTCTGTCTGTCTGTATGTCCGTCTGTGTGTATATGGATCTACAGCCTGAACCGCTTGACCGATTTTTTTCAAAATTTGTAGTTAAGCTCTGTAAGGTAGCCTACAGAGGAGTTTTTGGAATTGGGTCTCTAGGTCTTGAAATAACGGTACCTGCCATACAACCGATATGATAATACTTATTTTTCTCGAAAACGGCTCTAACGATTTCGATAAAATTTTATGTGAAGGATTATTTTTTATTTGCTTTTCTCATTACGCAAACATGTTTTTTGAAAAAAGTCTACAAACGGTACCCCCCATAGTACCGTTTTATTCAAAACCGACTTCCTCATTAATGGCTGACACGATTTTGCTGAAATTTTATATTTAAGAGGTCGTAGATGACATAAAAAAGATTGCGTATTAAGATTTGGAAAATTTTAAATTTTGAAATTTTTAAATTAATTTTTTTTTTTTAAATTTGTTTTTTTTAAATATTTTTTAAAAGGTATTGCTGATTTATTTCAATTTTCTTGTCAAAACACCTTCTTGCAACATCTTAAGACTTGCATACCTAACTTTTAAAAAACTTTGTTTTATTAAAAAATGAAGGATAAAAACCCGATTTTTTAAAAAACTGCTCTTGCAAAAGAATAGCGTTTTTTGGATTTTCGCTTGAAACCTTTGAAATATTTAATTTTGATTTTTTTCCATATTTTGCGTGATTTAATTCAATTTTCATTATTGAATTGTAGTTGGCAGCCCTGAGCCCACCAAAGATATTAAGAGCGAATACTAAAACCATTTTAAATATTTTGGTATTGTACTTAGCACACAATCGCAAGTACGTGCGACCCAGTCGTGCCCATTTTTTCTACGCCATTCAAAACATATTTCCGAAAATTTCATGAAAATCTATGGACTGGCCTTGAACTCCTAGGTTTTGCCTTCTTTATGTCTAACGGCCCTCCACTAAGTGTTTCGATTAAAAATTACATACTTAAGATTTTTTTTATCGCTTTTCTATGTTGTTTTTGTTCTTCTGCCAATAAATTTTTTTTTTTTCGTAGTTTTAAGGTTCCCGTTTTCGTTCCTCCGCTTCCGTGGAAATATGCGGATGAAATATAATCTTTATCACTGTGGGATTATGTAGCATCCAAATGCAAAAAGAATTTTTAGAAACTGTCCAGTAGTTTCTAGGTTTTCATTTCCAACCTCATTCCTGTGGGAATCTTCCGTTCCACCCCTATCCGTCGTAGCAATTTCGGACTACGAATGTCAAATAGAAATTACTAAAAACATCTTCGTTATGAACGCCTGGCAACAGATATTTATAACTTGTCAATAACTTTATTAATAGTAACAAATTTTGTGGCAAAACATTCACTGCAAGTGCGTCTGTCACGCTTCTATTTTGGTATTCGAAGTCCGAAATCGAAGAATGGAAAAAGAATTTTTGAAATCTGTCCAGTCAGTAGTTTTTAAATTTCCGTTCCTAATCCTGTTCTTGTGGGAATATGGAGATCAAACCTTGACAGGAACCATCTCTGGACTAAACTATGTCTACCCTGAAAATTTCATAAGATTCCGTTGAGTGGTTTAGGAGTCTATACCGGACATACATACAAACATACATACATCCTAGTTTATACTTTATATATACGAGTATAGATCTTTAAAGCAGAATTCAGGAAAGCAGTATCTTGAAGCCACAATTTTGACCCGCTCTCAAATACTTCATTACAACCAAACAAAAAATCATGATTATTAGTTGTGATACAAAATGCGACTGACATCGAAACACATCCGCTTCTCACAATCATGTCTTGTGAGGGAATGGAGAAGACCTACCATTTTCTGCTGGTTTCGAACAGCTAATAGAGAAAACGCTTTTCATGTCAATGAATCGAGGGACTTGCCAACTCCTTGTCAAAGGTGATATTCGTGGTAAAATATTTTTTATTTTCTGCTGGGACTCAAACGGTCAAACCATGGACCAGTCACAATAAAAAAGTTAACTGTGTCATGCTGTGACGTATTATTTGCTTTCGCTCGTCCGATCAGTCAGGGTCTTTCTGAAGAAAAACTCGAAACTTCAGGGGAGAAGGTCCTTCTATGGTTTACAAAACTACTGTGGCGTACAGCACAGCCCATAAGGTTTGTCCTCAATAGCTATATCCGGTCGTTAATAACTTACGGTCTGAGTCCGTACGGTTGACAACACTGATAATACCTTGCTGTTGATAACACGGGTAGCACCCTAAACTGAAGCAAATAGATAAGTACAAGTTTATTTATGGCTCCTAATGCCACACAAGACAGCAGGTAATAGCTCTGATGAATCAGCATGTTTATTTACGGTCCTTGTAGGCACGGTGAAACAGAAGGTAATAGCTCTGGTTGATTAGTAGGCTGACCCTGGAAGCACAGAGAGCAAAAAAAGCTGCAAAGTAAGGCTTTCACTTGGGAAAGCATATCGTAAGCAATGGTTGGATGTTTCAGTTGCGAATTGAAGCTTCAATGATAAAAAAAATAATAATAAAAAGTGTAAGGTCTAAGAAATGCACTCTTATAGTGCACAAGTAAATTCTTTTTATATTTAATACTAAATTTTACTGCAAAAAGAAAGAAGAAACTGGCAAAAAAGATGGGTGCGCGCTGTTGATGAAATACCTGAAATGCATGATCTGAAAAATATAAAAATTTTACCACATGTTGTTTATGACGTTATGACTTCAAAAATGGCAACCAACTTTACAAAAACTGCAAAAAAAACCAAGGAATTAGTTACACCCAATATTTTAAAATTTCTGGTATATGCGGCATTTAGTCATAAAGAACAAGTGGTAAAATTTTCGTAAGGTTCGGTCAAATAGTTTCGAAGATTTTATCAACAAGTCAAACAAAAACGTCATTCCGAGAAAAACTCATTTAAAGTGGTTTTTAATCTAGTGTAGTAGTACCTACTTTTGTAAAAAATAATAAAAAAAAGTTGCTTTTTTCAAAATTCTAGAAAGGGTACACCCCTTAATTAGCTTCGCCGAATGACGCTCATTTCGTTTGATGATTAAACGGTTTTTATTAAAAAAGAAAAGAAGATACATATTTACAATTGATACTCAACCTTACCTTAAAACGTAGATATATATATTTAGATGACCACCAAAACTATGCTTACTACATATTACATTTAGATTACCTCCACTGTTCGTCAAAACGTTGAAATTACATGCAAACTACGTAGCAAAGATACTATACATGGAAGAAAACTGATTACCTACCGCAATGTTGCGTACGACGCACAATGTGGCAAGATACCCCAAAAACTGGAATTAACTCATTTGTTGGATTATGAGAGTAGAAATATTGTTTTTTAATTATGAAACGATTGTTAAGGAGCTCGTCTAGTTTCTCATTTTCAAAAAATGATCTTGGATAGAAGAGAGCATCTCAGGCGCTCGAACTCCACCCATTCGAACGCGGCGAGGTGCCCGACAGCTGCCTCTTCCTTAATGTCCTACAATTCTTTGCATTGCCTGCGGCAAAAATTTTTTAATGCTCAAGGACATCTAGATCTTTTGTACTGGCTTCCTGTTAGTTGAATCGAAAACTGCTCTGAAAACTTTAAACTTGTTTTTCTCAAAACTGCACTTTTCAAATTTGCAGCCACTGTAACTCACGCAAATATTAACGAATCGTCTTGAAAATTTAGCTGCATACTATCCATATGTTTTTACATATAATTATTTACAACTTTTACGATCGGATGAAAATAGTAGTTTTGGCAGCCATTGAAAGACGATTTTTTTAGCGAAATTTCGATTTTTTTTTTTAAATTGCTGCCATTTTGTCAATTTTCAAATTTTCGCTGTAATTATAGATGGCTGTATGGGAAAAGGGTCAACTTTGACGCCATTATTTTATTTTCTTGTTAAAAGAACAATTCAAAATAAAAAAAGCGGCAAATTGACGTCTTCTAATTTCAAGGATTTCAAGAAATGGTTCATATCTGTCTTGGATTTCAATATTTTAACTCGAAATTTCGTGACAATTTACATGAATATATGTATAATATGCTCCCAA
The DNA here is from genome assembly GCA_914767635.1 of Melanostoma mellinum. Lineage (NCBI taxonomy): Eukaryota > Metazoa > Arthropoda > Insecta > Diptera > Syrphidae > Melanostoma > Melanostoma mellinum. Next base: position 79,502,352 of record OU612059.1, on the reverse strand, counting down.
GATTACAGAACATTTGAAGCTTTAGTTTTTTTTAACACGCCTTCAAAAAATCACCTCTATTTGAGCTCGAGAAACTAGCCGAGCCCCTTAATGCTCAAAGAAAAACATTTTCGCTTTTAAACTTATCATTTTTCTTTTTCAATCACGATTTTGCGACTTATATACTAAAATTAAAATAAAAATTTCATTTACATTTCTTATACAAAGATAACTTTTTAATTATAAGATCAATTGATTCCCAATGCAAACATAAAAATTCAGCTTAAATTAGATGTTCAGTTCGTCTGATGAGTAATCAACATCACTGTCTATATATTGTTAGAAGAAGTACAAATCAACATCATCACCCTGAATCCGAAAAATTATCAAATCATGAACTGGCTTTCGAAAAGTTTTTAGTTGCTTTGGTTGTTTGGAGGATGTTATCAGCATTAAAATGAAAACATCTTGATCGCTCTTCTCTCTGGAACATCATTTTATGGATTAATTTTCGCGATATTTCTTGAAGTCCCTGTTCCTAGCTTCTTATGCTTCATATCGGATAATTGTCCTATAGAAAGAAGAGCGACTGAAATAACATCGAGTTCATGAATTGAAAGCTTATGTATAGTTGGAGTCATATAAATCCAAGGGTAGGAATTGACATAGTGTTTTGCTGTATCGATAATGAATTCACGAAATTTGTCGATATCATATATACTGGATACGTGTAGCTTTCCAATTTCGGGAGTTGTAATTTTGAATAAGACAATTTTTCTTCCAAAAATGCCATTGCATACTTTTTCATGATTTGAAATAGCTAGACCCTCCATCCAAATCTATGAACATCACTAAAAAGTAAACCCTTTGAAATTGCTCAAGGTAGGCAGTGTTTAGAAAATAAAAAGAAATGGAGCACTTTTGAGCACCTTTTCTTTTTGGAATTTCACAGACAAATTGTTAAACTACATGAAAATTCTTAAATCTGGATTTGGAAGAGTGTGGAAGTTAACTTTAGGCTTTAACTTTAAAAAAGAGTTAAATAGACTCCTTGACTGCTGATAAAAAATTTAACAAGATTCCATGTTCTAACTTAATTTTACCTTTGCTTTTATAAAAGTTATAGCTATTCAAAAACAAACACTTTTTTGTTAACCTTGGAATTCACAATTATAACAAAACTAAGGTGGTATATTCAAATTCACGCGTTGTAGTGGGAAATCTTGTTACAGTATAGTGAGCGCGTCTTAGAGACACATTGGGATATACCATATACCCACTGTTATTGTCCACTAAGCATCTGAGCAAATCTACTCAAACATGCAGAATCTAGTTTTCCACTACCTACGAATACAGGCTACAGGAAGCAATCATTGAAAAACATGATGGAGTTGAAGTGAACACCTTTGATTTTCAAACTGTCATTTGAATCAAACGATCTTATAAAGGTTTTCTAATTGTACAAATATAATTTTCAGGACAATGGCATCAATGTGCTTTGTTTGCAACCTGCCAATCTTGTCACATCAAGTTGGATTGGTGTGGCAAGGTGGCAATGGTTGGGACGACCTTGTCCGAGAACAGGTTTGTAGAGTTTTTTCTTAAAAAACTTCATTGAAACAAAACAAAATTCTGTTCATTCGATGTTTTCTTAGCTGGAGGAATCAACAATCCGTCAGCGTTTAGGAGGCCGAAGGGATTCAGCTGCTCAAATCAATACACCTCCTAGTACTTCCCCACCACCAGGTTGGTTTGGATGTAAAATGTATGTTCCTTCTCGGTTATGTAAAAATAATTTCAATTGTAGGACTACAGCGCCGTCGCCGCAGCTCCTTAGCGCAACTTACAGACATTTTGCGTGAATGGAGTGGAGGCGGTTCAAAGCGGACTGCTAAGGCCCCACTAAATCGCCGTGAGACCTTGGCCGACTTGGCTCGCAGCTTACCATGGCGAACATCTACAACCGATGTAGGCACTGGCACAAGCAATTGTCATAATCCACCGCTGAGAAAACGACGTGAATCAAGTGCTGATCCTGGAGTCCGGAGCATGAAATCTCGAAGGGATTCGTCTTACACCACGGAATTTGTGAAGACTTGGAATAAACGTGAGAGTCCTGGGGAGAAGGATGATCAGCCACCTGTCATTTCAATAGACAGTGCTAAGGATGTAAGTCTCATTTTGTATTTAAACTTTTATTTGTCTTAATCGTTTCTAACAGGGCTCCAGGCGTGGATCATCTAAGGATGTAAGTCTCGTTTTGTATTTAAACTCTTATTTGTCTTAATTGTTTCTAACAGGGCTCCAGGCGTGGATCTGGTGAAAGTAATCGTTCTGGTCGAAGGGACAGTGTTGCTGGACGGGCAACAACACCACCGCCACCAAAAGTAGTTGGTGCCACCAGAAAGCGACGAGACTCGCTTGCAGCACCTGACTTTCCAAATTTCAGACAAGAACAACGCCCTTCAACCAGCTCCACAGCATCAGATTCAGCTCCTTATCAAGTTGACACGGCATGTCAGGCTCTGCCACCACCGACAATAATAACTAGTTCAGTTACCCCACCTGCGACATCTCCCACAACTCTTAGAGGCCGTCGTGATTCGACAACTCAATGTGGTCGTATGAATCGACGTGATTCGAAGGTCGTGAGTCCTGAGAAAACACCACGAATGCAACGCCTGCAGCGACAAGCAACGGCCTTTGACGAATCATGTATTCCTGGTGGAAATAGTCGTCGCGGGTCACAACCAGCGTTGAGTCCTGATCCACCAGAAGACTTTGAAAGGCGTGCTCGTCGCGATAGCTTGAGTCCTGATAGTGCATCAAGAGGTCGTCGTGATTCGAGATCACATCTATCACCTGATCGCAGTCATGAGCGTGAAGGAAGCCCACGAAGAAGAACTCGCACATTGCGTCGTCAATCATCATCAGCTGCTCGTGGATCTCGTTCACCCGATTCAAGTAGTTGCTGCTCATCTCGTGATCCAAGTCCCTGCGCTCGTGGGCCACCTGCTACTTCTGATGGCAATTCACGTCCGGCTATTCGGCGTCAATCCACCACCGAAGAGATTCTCATTGCACGTGGCTTTCGAAGACAATCAACTACCGAGGAAATGATTCGCTGCAGAAACTTTCGGCGGCAGAGTTCACAGAGTGATGATGTTTGTAGCAGGTAATTTTTTTTTTTTTGAAATTGATTTTGGAAGCGTATTGCTCTTTAATGTTTTGTGTGTTTTTATTTTAAGGTATCGGGGCAGGCGAGATTCATCAGCTCAGATAATTGATGGCACGATTGGAACTATGACCGTGGAAACTACAAGTACTTTTTTTGATTCTAGCACACAAACTGGTGAGTAGTTTAGTTTTTATGTATGCTTTGTATTTTCCATTTCAACTTAGGGCTTTTACAACGGATTAGGCTAGTTAGTTCAGGCCCTATGCTATGTTTGCTCTGGGATCTGTGACACAAAACTGCAAGTACTTGTTGTACAAGTGAATTGTGGCAAAATTCAAATATTTCTAGGACAAACGCTACAAGTGGCTTCTGGCTTTTGCCTCATTGACTTGTAGCGTTTTTTGAACAAGCTCAACTTAACTTAACTCAACAACCCTGAATGTTAAACTATGCTTTTTGAGCTCTGGGTTTTGCCTGAACGCACCAAAAAGCTGCCTTGGGCTTTTGTAAGAGAGAGTTTATCTAATGAATGTCAAAAAGCGATTTGTTTCCAATGACGAAGATGGGTGGTGATTTCGTAGACAAAAGCGATTTGAATTACCACACACGTTATCGTGTGATACGTGACTGAATTGCGTGAGTATGGCACTATCACTCACGTTTTCGAGCAATGTAGTAACTTATTTTGATATTCTTTCATTAGTAACCGAACGGAATTTGATTCGATGAGACTTTAATTCAGAACTTTAGAGCAAAGTTTAAGAGAAAAATTTTCACTCACTCACTCGATCACTGATTGCGGCATTTAGGCCCAATTCATGGAGTTGCCAGGAAAACCTGTGTCAACCATGGGTAAAGTTCAACCAACGAACCTCTTGTTTATAAAACAGCACTTTCAAAAAAGAATTGGACGAATTGGACAAAACGTCACTATAGACAGACATAACTTCGAGGTAGTACACCAGTGCGGAGATCAAACGGATAATAACTCTTGCCAACCGTTGCATCTTTGGGTTAAGAAAGCATAATTGAGAAACAAAACCCTCTCCTGAAAACCAAGATAACTCTTTATAAGTCCAGTCTTACGGCGCGGAAGCATGGACCATGGACCTTATCGAAAACGGATGAGGAAACCCTTGGTCGTTTCGAAAGAAAAATTCTCCGAATGATCTTTGGTCCCGTATGCGAAGAAATTGTGTGGAGAAGAAGATACATCAACGAGCTTTATGAGTTATGACATGGGCATAGCAAGAAGAGTATACACATCGCTAGGCTACGATGATTGTTGTCATATAGAGCGGATGGACCCAAACGCTTTCCGGCTCGATGGGTTTTCGAAAGCACATTGCGGAAGAGGAAGAGATCGTCTTAGGTGGCGCAATCAAGTGGAAGAATACCCCAATCGACTGAGATTAAACTGGAGACAGCTCGCCCGAAATCGAAGTGATTATAGAAGGACGTTGGTTGAGGCCAAGTAAGACTTTTATTTTTAAGAGTTCTCCTACGTCTTGAAACATTTTTTTAATCAAACTTCATTACGACTAAATGGGCGTCTAGCTAATATGCCCGAGAATTATTTTCTGATGTCAGAAACACACTGCACTGTATTTCATTACTTATACCTATCCTTAAACCATGGTTCTACAGTGTACCTAGTACCGTGCAGGTTAGTTAGAGATGTAGCAATAGGTACAAACCTCATCTCATCTGTGAGGATTCGATAACAGTCTTCTTCTGTTTTATGATGTGAACCAGTTCATAATTGAAGGGAGTACTTCCCTGCCGCATTTTAAGCAAAACTTGGACAGCGATTAGGAAAGGCGTACTCCGAGCAAAAAAGAAGTTAAACTTCTCATTTACAAGCATAAATTTCACAATAGACACTTATGAATTTGAGGTTTGAGGTATTATAGAACTTACAGACAAGTAAAACAGCGTTAGTGCGGAGATGAAATGGTGGATCACTCTTGACAGTTGCTGTTAATTTGGATTTAGAAGGCTATTGAAATATAAAACCGTCTCCAGGAACCCCAGGGTATCTCCTAACTAAATCTTGACCAGTCGGTGGGGAAGCTGAGGTCTTATCAAAAGCGGACGAAAGATACTCCAAGCGATCTTACCTCCTTCTCGTGAAGACATAGTGTGAAGTAAAAGGTTCAACAAGAGAACTGCATGAGGAGTACAGCTCAGCGAAAAGTCAAAGCATTGTGACGCTGCGATCACTGACACATGTTTAGCGGATTGATACCAACATCAATGCTGCAGTTCGACGAAATCACACTAAAAAAAGTGCCAGAATATAAATAATACGGAATACGGTACACGTGCAAATCAAATGACTGTTATATATTCACCAATGGCAACCAATGGCAAAATTTTTTAAGTTCTTCGAGAATACATCGGACTACCAGTACGAATTGAGGTAATAAATAAGTACGTAGACTACATTCCCTGTCTTGCTCTGTCATTAAATTTGGTTGCTAAGAACGCTGCAGACTGCTTCACAGGAAGCATTACTTTTCTTCGATTTCGTTGAAAACCTATCATCTGCTCCTGACTGGCCGGTGGCGTTGGCTTACGAGCTCATTCAAATACTCGAGTTTAAAAAATTTTAATTTTGAAAGCGCTTTCGGACTCTAGATGGTAGGCCTGAGCTGCTAACGCACTTTTATGTAGTCTTATTACTACAAAGACTATTAAGCAAGACAGTTTCAATAGGTAACCTTAACCTTCCGTCCTCCAATTTATTTTTTCTTGCACGTTCCTCTTACTGGGGACACACCCCAAACATAAATGCTAAGAAAAATTATTTTTATAAAACTGTTTTTTTTAATTGATTTTTTATAAAATTCAAAAAATTGAAACGGGAATAGTATGAATAACGTTGTACATGGGAAGAATTCGTATAAGGCTTCCAAGCGATTAGTGGGTCGCTGGCTGATCTGGAGAGGCCTAGCTCGAAGTCAAAAATTTCTGGCGAAGGATGCTGGTCACCCCGAGCTACCTCAGTAAGTGAATAAGGCCGGATCTTTGACTCTTATTTCAGTATTATTATTTCAGAATCTGATAATGTGTATCACATTGCTTGGACGTAACAATGTAATGATTTATAAAAGGCGTATCCCACATAAAGGGATACGCCTTTTATAAATCATTACATTGTTACGTCCAAGCAATGTGATACACATTATCAGATTCTGAAATAATAATACTGAAATAAGAGTCAAAGATCCGGCCTTATTCACTTACTGAGGTAGCTCGGGGTGACCAGCATCCTTCGCCAGAAATTTTTGACTTCGAGCTAGGCCTCTCCAGTTTTGCACTGTAGTCAGTTGAAGTCTTCTTCCACTTGATTGTACCACCTAAGACGAGGTGAAGCATTGATGTCTAATATACTCTACATGTCACAGCCATCGCATTCTCGTGATGCGTGCTCTTTTAACAAAATCCATGTCATTGTACAGCTCATACTGTTCTTCATTGAATTTTTCGCTCGACACGTTTTCTTCGCAATTTGGCATGCAGATTATTCCGCTTAAGATTAGGATAATGCATCTGCGCAATTTTTAGTAAAAATTGATTGGATGTTTGGTGGTACTTGAGGAGTGATGGTGAGCATGTCTGCCTGGTAGGCTTGTGGTTCGAACCCCAACAAAAAACAAAACTGTATTTTCCACGGGTATCGCCTTTCGCGACAAGTCCTTCGGTGTTAAATTCATTGTCATGATAAGCACTTTCTCGAATCAGCAGAAAATTGTAGGTCACTCTATTCCCGCACAAGACATGGTTATGAGAAGTGCGCTAGGTTCCGGGGCTCCCCGCTCTGTTGCACCACCCTATTTATTTTAAAAGAGGGAGGTACACCGTTAATCAAATCATATAAGCTAAATGGCCGCCACGGCTACGCTTACAAGACAATATCATTTTTATGATATTTTCCATCACCAAATCGGATAGTGGCTACTGCATAGTTTCACGAATTTCATCTTTAAGGTCTTGAAACGACGCTGGGCTGTTGGCGTGTAGACCTTATCCTCCACGTGGTTTTAAAGGAAGAAGTCGCAAGGTGTTAAATCACAAGATCTCTACGGCTGATTTTGATCACCTCTTCAAGAGATAACACGCTTCAGACATTTTTCCCGTAAGAAATCGATGGATGGTAGTACGTAGCGCCGGCCGTCTTTTTGAACGCAGACCAAACTGTTGCACGTTGAGGATGGAGAGGTTTTTCAACACTAAAACTTGGGTTTTCCAAGGTTCAGATGCGACAATTTTGTTTGTTGACGTAACCAGAGAGGCGTAATCAATCAAGGTAATTTTTCGATGATGTTGCTTTGATCGACCAGCTTGAGTTCTTTAGTCAACCGAACTTTATAAGCTTTGAAGTCTCTATGATGAAATGTAGTTTGTGGAATGTCCGGTTCCAAAGAACGGCCGACGAGGAATAAACAAACCTGCGTTATAGCAACGATATTCTCAGTTGACCTTGAGCGACGTGTAACACGTAAGACGTAACACGTCTTATTGGAATACCCTTGGCAAGTGTCGCTTTCCGTTTGATCTCTTCAATGGTATTATTTCCCGTTGTCTACTGCGGTACTAAATTTAGAGCAAGTTCAAATGAACGCTCTTATCTAGACTCTTCGTCGTTAATGCCAGAATTTGTTCTTAGTAAGGAACGTAACCGCAAGCACAAAAGAACTTTCTTATACGTACATTAAAGGACAGCATAATTAAACACATGTAAAACTAAGTTTGATAAATTAAATACACAAAAATTAAATATGAAACACAAATCATGCATGTGGAGCACTGTCTTTTAATTATAATTTTAAACTGGTTTTACTCTGTATAGTTGAAATCAGAAACAAGAGGGTTGTAGTTGTTGTATTACCTACTCATGCGAGCTAACAGCTCATTCATGCTATAGTGAACTCTGATGTGGTTGAACCAATGCAAAAACTCTGTCTAATCTACATACGTTTAAATCAAATAAGACTGCAGGTGCAGATGGCCTTGATGCCGAATTTTTCAAGGCAGCTGGAGATCACTTGGAAAGGAGCATGTACCAGCTGATCTGCATGATATGGTCGGAAGAAAGCATGCCCGATGAATGGAACCTCAGTATCGTATGCCCGATCCTAAGGAAGGGAGACCCTCACAATGGCGCCAATTATAGAGGGATAAGCCTCCTTAACGTCGCTTATAAGATCTTGTCTGCTGTAATATGTCAACGTCTGAAACCCCACGTCAACAACTTGATAGGTCCTTATCAATGTGGTTTTAGACCAGAGAAGTCCAAAATAGACCAAATTTTCACATTACGACAGATCTTGGGAAAAACCCGAGAACATAATATCGATATTCACCATCTCTTTATCGATTTTAAGGCCTCGTATGATGGCATTTACAGAGACGAGCTGTACAGAGCCATGTCTAGTTTCGGCATCCCGGCAAAACTCGTACGACTATGCAGGATGACTTTGGAGAACTCACGCTGCTCCGTCAAGGTTGGTAAAAAGCTCACCGAGACCTTTGACGTCGAAAAAGGTTTTGGACAAGGCGACAAACTGTCATGCGATTTCTTCAACATGATACTTCAACAGATTGTAAGAAACTGAAACGTCAACACCAGAGGAACAATCTTTCAAAAGTCTGTACAATTACTCGCCTATGCAGACGATATTGACGTAATGGGAAGAAAAAAACGTGATGTCATAGGTGCTTTTGCGAGTATCGAAACAGAAGCGGCAAAAATGGGTTTGATGGTTAATGAGGGCAAAACGAAGTATATGTTGTCATCAAACAAGGACACAGAACATCGACGAATTGGACAAAACGTCACAATAGACAGACATAACTTCGAGGTAGTACAGGACTTCGTCTACCTAGGATCCGCTGTAGACACGGACAACAACATCAGTGCGGAGATCAAACGGAGAATAACTCTTGCTAACCGTTGCTTCTTTGGATTAAGAAAGCAATTGAGAAACAAAACCCTCTCTAGAAAAACAAAGCTAACCTTGTATAAGACCTTAATCATCCCAGTCCTGCTTTACGGCGCGGAAGCATGGACCTTATCGAAAGCGGATGAGGAAACCCTTGGTCGTTTCGAAAGAAAAATTTTCCGAATGATCTTTGGTCCCGTATGCGAAGACAATGTGTGGAGAAGAAGATACAACAACGAGCTGTATGAGCTGTACCGCGACATGGGCATAGCCAGAAGAGTACGCATCGCGAGGCTACGATGGTTGGGCCATGTAGAACTTATGGACCCAAACGCTACGGCTCGTCGGGTGTTCGAAAGCGCATTGCAGGGAAATTGCGGAAGGGGAAGCCCTCGTCTAAGGTGGCGCAGTCAAGTGGATGAAGACCTCAACCGACTTGGAGTGCGAAACTGGAGAGATCTCGACCGAAATCGTTATAGAAGGATGTTGGTTGAGGCCCATGGGAGGTTCACCCCGAACTGTAATGCCCACCTAAGTAAGTAAGTAATCTACATACGTTTGTGTTGGTGAGATTTCCACAATAGTGGAATCCTGTGTGGGAGATCAAGTCGGAAAAATCAATAGAACCATTTTTTGAAAAAGTGATTAGAGATATAAAAATTGAATACTATTCTATAAAGGGGGAAGTTAAAAGGATCCTTACAGGGAGAACCTATGGAGGCAAAACGTAGGAATCTGTGTAGTAGGTACTTACTGCCTCAATACGACATTTATGAACTTCATATAAATTTGATTAAACAAACCTTACTCGATAAAGAAAAGCAAAGGACGAAGTTCACTCCATTGTGGCACGCCAGGCAACTTATTGAGCGAATCTAACAAGACTTTACGAAATCTGTCTTGATAACTTCTATATTTTTATCCAATCAATAAATAGTGGTAAAAACCCGCAAATGCTTCTAGCATACATAACAAAATAAGTTGTATGAAAAAATTGGTTGGAGGCCATAATCAGGGTTATTGGACTGCAGTTCATACCCGATGTGCAAGTGCATTGGAACATTAATGGTAAAATGAAAGAAGGTTAGGAGCCCAACGATTTTCTTTGCATAAATCCTCATTGTTGATTACAGATTCTATTATGTTCCTTGTGTAGAAATATTAACTTAAGGATTTAATGAAAGTTTTGCAAACGGCCAGTATTTGTTATACCAAGTACTCCACCGTTTTGCAAGCAGGTGCAATATATATGAAAATATATCTCATTGAAATGGACAAAACCAAATTTGTGAATTATGGTCCGCAGCAGAAGAAACTTCATGTCTTTTTTAATAACAGCATTTACTTCTTTTTGCCCTTATTAACATTAAGATCGACTTTTACCACTTTTTTTCACAAAAACACCAAAGCACCCCAGGCGACTAACTGTAAAATAAATAAACAGGGTCGCGCAACAGATCGAGCAGCCCCGGCGCCTAGTGTATTTCGCGCCATTGCCTTTGAAAGAGAAAGGAAGTGACCTACAATTTTCTGCCGGTTCCTAACGGCTTATCGAGAAAACGCTTTTCATGGCAATGAAATTACTAACGGAGGACTTGCCAATTCCTCGTGGAAGACGATACCCGTTGAAAAACATTTTTGCCTCTGTAGGCGACTTACTGTAGACTTTGGAAAGATTATGATTATGTAAATAAGGCTTTTCAAGATTTCGATGAGTTCTATACAACCGTGACAGAGCAGCTTCAGTTCTCTAGATTCATCCTGCATAGCCGGACGAGTTTTGCAGGGATGCAGAAGCTAGACATGTAGACATGGCTCTGTACAGTTCGTATCTGTAAACTGTCGTGAGCGACCTTGAAATCGATAAAAAGATGATGTTTATCGAAATTATATTCTCGGGGTTTTTCTAAAATTTTCCGCAATTCGAACACTTGATCGATTGTGGACTTTTATGACTTAAATCACATTGATAAGACTCTAATTGGCGCCATTGTGAGAGTCTACCATTTTTAAGATCGGGCATACGATTTTGAGTTTCCATTCATCGGGCATGCTTTTTTCTGACTATAACATACAGATCAGCTGCTCCTTTCCAACTAATTTCCTGCTGCCTTTAAAAGTTCGGCATTAAAACCATTTGCGACCAGATGACCTGAAGCGACTGCGCATCTATTATTATATTTTCCTGCTGATCCTTAAAGGCCTGAACCTTGCCGCCCGTGTAAATTTTTTTTTTTTCCTTTGGTAAAATTTCCGAATCTCATTCCTATCATGGCATATCTCAATTTCCCCAAACGAGCGCTTCTCATGCTGCTTCTTTTTCTTTTTGAGAATTCATCATTCTTCCCTTCTTTCTTTCCCTTATACATTTGTCGAAAGCAGACCTCTTCACAGCGTTTGTTTCTACTAGTCGTGAACATGATATCCTCATTTGTACCTTGGCTACAACAAGGTAGTGGTCGGAGTCAAAGTTGGCCCCTCGGAAAGCTCGGACATCTATCGCACTGCTAGAGTGCCTTGCGTCAATCGCAACAAATGGTTAATTCTGTCATTACTCGCAGACCTTTTTAGTGTTGTTCTATTTTCTTCTTTCCTTTGTCAACACTCGTCTAGTTTGACAGGTCACCTACAAATGGATGAGACCAGTACCCAGTGGACAACTTAATGAGTTAAGGTGAGCACAACTGATATCACCGCCAAGTTGACACCAATCAGAATTCACCCGAATGGTATACACACCCAACTTCTCATGGTCATGGTGAGCGACCGTGAACATACTGTCCGGAAGAATCTAGATCATTAGAGCTTTTTGGGACGATAGATAGTTGAAAATCTCACCATACTCGGTTTTTATTAGGAGTAGCAACATCAGTGGGAAATGTTTCCTATTAAATAAAGATCATAACGCTGGTCCTAGTCATGCCTTCATAGTAAAAGAAGTAATTTTTACCTTAAAGATAATAAAAAAAAAGATGCTTTGATCGTAACTACCAATTATTTTATTCTTTTATTTTTCTCTGAATTCGTTCGAAGCTTGGGCTTGGTCTCGGCAAGTCCTCGGATGGTAAATTCATTGCCATAAAAAGAGCTTTCTCGATTAACCGTTTGGAATCGGCAGACAATTTTAGCTCCTCTCCATTCCCTTACAAAACGGTGTTGTGAGAAATGTTCTAGGCACAGGGGCTTTCCGCTCTGTTGTGCCATACAATATTTCTTTTATTTAGAAGCCTGAAAATATTATAAAAAAATAAAAATAAAATAAAATATTACAGCATAGCTTATTTGCCCATCTTTCATCTTTTACAGTAGATTTTCAAATATTCGCACAAAAGATACTGAAATTTGGAACATGCATCCAAATTTTTCAAGTTCTACTCTCTTAACAATCGACCACTTTATCTCAATCAGCACAGGATTCTTCCCATCACAACTCACACTCGTGCATCACAATAACAGTAGAGTTATTTGCAAGCAATACTGTTTAACCGAATTAAGTAAATTCGAAGTATACTATCCACCAATAAAAACAAGCTTTAAGTTCTGCCAAAATTTAAAAATCAACACATTTCCCGCTTAACCCCAAAGGACATTAGCATCAACATGTATGCAATCCTTGGTTATAGAAACCAAAACATCCAAGCCATTCCTTCCAATTTTCACTCCTACAAGTGAAGAGTCAGCCAGTATTGTCATATACCTTGCTAATGCGCAACCGTCTCATGAATACAACGCATACATTTCCAAACTGGCGCCCAACACAAAAGCTTGCCCATAAACAATTGTCAAATCAAATTGAAAACATCGCCAGGATGAGAACGAAAGTTCTTCGCTTTCTACAAACACAATAGAAAATCCGAAGAAAAAGGACTTTAGATATCGTTTGTAGAGCAAAAAGGACTCAGTTTTTTCCTTTTCATCTTCTTTATTAGAAAATTAAAAAAAAAAAAGAGAGTACAATTCGAACGAGTCAATAGTTTAACTTTAAAAATTATATCGTTTGTGTGCTTCAAAGTGCAGTAGATATTAGGATGTGGAAAAAAAAGGAGACCATCATAAAATTCATGATTGATTGAGTAATGAGCAGCATATACTTTCCCAAAGGCTGTGTAAAGCAAGTGAATTTTATGAAAGGGAAAGCTTTTCCTTCTGCCTGTGAATGAAGTCAGTAAATTGTCATTTTTTTCCCAAATCTCGGTCACCCCGTTCTGTTTGTGAGAAATGTGAGAAAAGTTTAGAAGAAAATTTAACAAACAAAAAAGAATCTTAAGTGAAAAGTGTTTAAAGAATATTTCTGTTTGCTTGTCTACGTAACTGATATCCTTGTAAACAAGAAGTGGAAAACTATACAGCAGCAACTAGCAGCATAAAAAAAAGGAAAAGAAGAGGAAGCAACAACAAAAAAAAGGCGGAGAAGCTTTCTTCGTTTATTTTGTTCATAGTGCTTCTATGTGGTGTACGTATAATTTTGATAATTTGCTTCTTCTTTTATTTGTCCATCTCCATCCGCAAGTTTTCTGATTCCAATCTTCTTCTTCTTCTTCTTCTTCTCATTCTTCTTTTTCTATTGGCTTGGCTTTAACTTTACTCATTAAATGCATACTCCTTCGAACTTTGCCTCAAAAATTTTCTTGGCTCTTTTGACATATTCAACAGTTTGCTTAAAGTGCTTTGTATTGTAATTGTGGTAGTGTGTATAGTCGATGATGTGAGGAGGACCTGTGTCCTGTGTATATTTTCTTTATTTTATTTGATTTGTCGCAACAATTGCCACGGTCGCGCTATCAAGCTATCGCAAAATTAGTACCATATACGGTAACGGTAACCCCCTCAAGGATAACAAAGTGAAAAGTGGTGTATAAAATGGACTTTTGCTTTTGTATGTGTGTTTTTTGTACCTATGTGAATTTTATTGGTTAAGTGTTTTTCATTTTCTAAATTAAACAACGTTTACGTCATTTACCTGTTTGACAAGGTGAAAGCTGAAACCTATAAAAGATTACGATTCGTCCATCTACAGAAGCATTGACACCATCAAAATGTGGCCAAAGAATTCGACGTAACGCTTCAGGGCCATGTACCTATCTATCAGTCAATTTTTTAAGGGTAAATTGTTTCATATTTTCATCTAATATTTTCCTGGGTGTAGTTTGGGATGGGTACCTATAGAAGATTCAAACAAAAGGTGCATTTTCCTTTGTCATATCCCTAGTCTTCAAAACTATGTAAGCGCCATTTCTTGCATTACGTGCGTCTGCTTTGAAACGCCCTCGAATTCCTCTAGGAATGGGAATGGTTTTGCATCTTATACTTTCGCAAGAAAGGAATGGAAATAAATTCCTATCTAAGAGGAGGATTTAATATCGCACGTATTCGAGAGCTGTATGGATTTTTGTTCAACGTTATCGTGAAATAGTTTTGCTTGCTCAAAAAGTTCGTTAAGCTTGGATTATAATTTGTGAGAAGGTGTAGCAAAATACCAAAGAAAACAATGAGAAAGAAAACAACATCATGCCCTTGGTCTAGGTCGTATGAGATTTAATCGAATGGGAAATATCCTTAAGGGTTATTAATTTATTCCTGTGTACCAGCTTATCGTGTTTTCTGCTTACAAACATCGCATTATAAACTCGTTTCAACTGAAATACTTGGTATACATCCTATGCCTAGGTACTATCAATTTTTCCATTCGGATGTAGGTATAAGTAAAGGTCCTTGGCGTTAACGCAAGTTATGCATTCGTAAAAGGAGTAGAGTAATGCTTCGAAAGAAGTCAAATAACAAAGTCTAAGATTTTTTTTGTCGGTTAGTTTTTTAGATCGACTGAGGTTAGACCGACAGAGGTCTGTATGCGTTGCCACCTAGAGCGTGAATTTGTAAGTAAGTTAGTTAGATTAGATTTAGATTTGTTTGACGATTTGATTCAAACTTGGCTTTTAGAGACGGTGTATTAACTTACGGCGGTTTTTTGGTATTGGATATGTACACAGGTGTGTATATATGTGCATTAGGGTGGTCCTTATTTCATTTTTTTTGTTGCGAAAATTGAGTGCGACGCCCCCTTAATCGATTCAAAAATATGAAAAAAATTCCCGAACTTTTTCATATTTTTATCTCTAACCCTTCCTGGCCCTATTTTCCTGTAATTGTTGAACTAATCAACGGAAAGACTTCAAATTAGGCTCAAATGAGGCGTCTCTACAGCCACGTGTATGTTTGATAAAATTTAGATCATTTGTTTATACTCTAGTTAAAAAACAGAAAAGCTGATTTCTTATTTCGCTCAATCCGCCAAAAGTAAGCAACATTTTGACATGGATTATTTTTTCAAAAATATCAACTGATGATAAAACATTAAATAAGATTTTTTTTCTTTATTATTTCATTTGTTATTATCAAAAACTCGATAAACAATTTTGTTACAATAGCAGCCGTTTTTGAACGGATGATCGGGAAAACAAAAAATTCACGCGTTTGAGAAATTCGTTATGTGCCTTGATGAAACTTTTGAATTGAATACATATTCCTAAAAAAGTTCGTAAATCAAACTCCAATCCACTCTGGTTCAACAGAAGATTTATTAAATCTTAAAACAGGAAAAACGAAGCTTACAAAGCTTACAAGCATAGCAGAGATAATCATGTTCTTAAACATAATTATACTCGGTGTCACCTGGAATTTGACTGCCTCAATAGCTTCCTGTTAAACGATTATATAGTCTCTGTGGAGTCTAAAATTGAAACAGACTGTAAACATTTCTGGCAGAGCTGTAAAAGAATGCATTCATTTGGTATTGCATTGCAAAAAGTCTCATTCATTTAACTGTATATATGGAATGCATTCACATTCTTTATCGCAGTACTTCAACTTTCAAAAAAAAAGTCTCAGTCAATTTTGAAGTCTTTTGTGAACCAATCATCTAGAGCAGTCAAAAGACTTGAAGTCAAAAGAATGCAATACTTTTTAACTGGTCGCAATCTTGGAAGTCTATTAAAAGACTTTTACAATCTTTGCAATCATGAAGTCTTTTGATTGCATTGAAAATAATGCAGTCATTTGGCTGCTTTGGAGTCTTTTGACTGCTTGAAGTCTTTCGACTGCTTGAAGTCTTTTTTACTGCTTGGAGTCTTTTGACTGCTTGAAGTCTTTTGACTGCTTGAAGTCTTTTTTACTGCTTGGAGTCTTTTAACTGCATGAAGTCATTTGATTGCTTGAATTCTTTTTAACTGCTTGGAGTATTTTGGTTCCTTATTACGACCTAAAGCATTTACGTTGCTCTTATGCTTTCATTTCCTATTATAAGCTGCCTTTCAAGGTTTATTAAAATTTGAAAATAATCCAAGCAGTCAAAAGACTTCAAGCAGTTAAAAAGAATTCCAGCAGTCAAATGACTTCATGCAGTTAAAAGACTCCAAGCAGTAAAAAAGACTTCAAGCAGTCGAAAGACTTCAAGCAGTCAAAAGTCTCCAAAGCAGCCAAATGACTGCATTATTTTCAATGCAATCAAAAGACTTCATGATTGCAAAGATTGTAAAAGTCTTTTAAGAGACTTCCAAGATTGCTACCAGTTAAAAAGTATTGCATTCTTTTGACTTCAAGTCTTTTGACTGCTCTAGATGATTGGTTCACAAAAGACTTCACAATTGACTGTGAATTTTTTTTTAAAGTTAAGTTCTAACATGAAGTCAAAATATTCAAAAGATGAATCTTTTTCATCATTTGACTGCAATACAAAAAAGAATGCATTCTTTTACAGCTCTGATTTCTGGAAATTTATAAATACCAAACGTAAATCTATAGGACTTCCAAGCTGTATGAAATATCTTGATAACTTGTCTAGTGATGTAAATGTCATATGTAATTTTTTCGCCGATTATTTCTCTTCTTCCTGTGAACCTCCTGCTTTCTTCCCTTCTAATGTTATTGATGTTGGTAGCATGGAATTAAGTGTTTCCGAAGTTTTGGAAGCCTTAAATGGCCTTGATATAAACAAAAGTGCTGGGCCTGATAATATCGCCCCTATCGCTTTAAAGAATTGTTCGATTTCTTTGGCCTTGCCGCTTTGTTTGATTTTCAACAAATCCCTTAAAAGTGGCCAGTTTTTGGATTGCTGGAAAGTTTCTTTTATAACTCCTATTCACAAGTCAGCATAGGCAAAACGTGATCAACTATAGACCAATCTGCAAATTATCAGTCATTCCCAAAGTGTTTGAAATGCTAATTTGCAAAAAATTTAACTTTTTTGTTAAAGGTATAGTGTCTGAATTTCAGCATGGTTTTGTGTCAGGTAGATCTACTGCTACTAACCTTACAATTTTATGCGATTCTGTCATTAATGGGTTTGAAAATAATTTCCAAACTGATATTATTTTTACGGATTTTGCTAAGGCATTCGACAGAGTCAACCACAGTATATTAATTTTCAAACTTTCTAAACTAGGCTTTCATTCAAGCTTTATAAAATGGATTTCTTCTTACTTAGATAAAAGAATTCAATACGTTAAACTAAGTAATCATAGGTCAAGAATGATAAATGTGACCTCTGGAGTACCCCAAGGAAGTCATATTGGTCCCTTGCTATTTATCCTTTTTATTAATGATATTCCAGATTGTTTTAACTTTTCGAGTAACCTGATGTATGCCGACGATGTGAAATTCTTCCGAGTCATACGTGCTTCCTCAGACTGTCTCCTTCTTCAAAAAGATATTCAAAATTTGGCTGAATGGTGTGATTATAACCAATTGTTTCTTAATGTTGCTAAATGTCAGAGTTTCACGTGCTATAGGACGAAATCTCCTATTATTTTTGATTATAGTATCAATAACATGACTTTAGAAAGAGTCACTGCCAAAAAAGATCTGGGAGTTATGCTGGATGAAAAACTTACGTTTACAAAGCATATAGATTATATAGTAAATAAAGCCAATAGGATGCTAGGGTTTATAAGGAGGAACTCTAAAGATTTTTCAGATCCATATGCCCTCAAAACATTATATATAACTCTTGTAAGATCAGTGCTGGAATATTGTAGTACAGTTTGGAATCCTTATTATAATGTACACTCGTTAAGAATAGAAAGGGTTCAAAAGAGTTTCACAAGGTTCGCTTTCCATAAACTTAATTGGAATATCGAAGTACCATCATACGTTTCTAGATGCTTACTAATAGATATTCAAACGCTTGAGCTAAGAAGAAAGTATTTTGCAATAATGTTTATAAAAGATGTAATTAGCAATAGAATAAACTGTTCTCTCTTATTACAACAAATCAATTTTTGCTCTCCGCAAAGAATACTTCGTGCTAATTTTCATTTCCATGAGAATTTTTCGACACGTAATTATTGTAGAAACAAACCGTTTGCACGTTGTATAAAAGAAACAAATTCTGTAATAGAAGTCATAGATATTTTCCCTAGTAATTCAAGGGATGTTTTCAAAAAGAATTTACTGTCCGCTTTACTATTGCGACCTGGCACATAAATTTTTTTGTTATTTATCTTTTGTTATTTTATTTTATTTATATACATTTATTTATACAGTGGAGGTCCAGTATAACGAATGCCGATATAACGAATGATCGATATTACGAACACTTTTTTCAAGTCCATTAGGTATTCTATATAACGAACAAAATAACGAATTTCAGACGAAATGGAAATTACTTACTCTATATAACGAACAAATAACGAATTTCAGAAAATGAAAAAAAAAAATGACTGTAAGTGTATTCATGTGTCTACTTATAGTAGGGGAACCCAAGAGGGGATTTCGCGCGTTACTCGAGCGCGTCAGAAAATCATATGGGGAGAAACCTTGCACCATGTAATGTACTCCTACCATATATTAAACCTAAATGTTGGGGCGTTCGCTGAGAGCAGCCCGTCAGATTAGTAAAAAAAAGTCGATCATCGGAAATACTCGAGCGCGTCAGATTAAAAGATGGTAGGTTGATTACATCGAGAAGAGTGTATATTTCAATAATCTGACAATTTGAGCGGGGCCTTCGTAAGTAGGCGAGTCACAAAGATGTAAAAAAAAATCGATGTTTCGAAATACTCGAGCGCGATTAATTTTTTTTTTTATTTTGAAGGTAATTTTATCAGGATTACAGAAAACATATAATCTGACATTTTGGTTGGGGCGATTGAGGTAAAATCGTCAGTAAAATGTATAATATATGATGGTTAATATCTCGGTTAATATTGATATTAGCAATTGGCCCAGAAGACTTTTTTTGTAGAAAACTAAATTCTCTACAAGTTTGTAATTTACAATTTTTCTGTAGCTTTTGTTATTTACGAGATAACTGCGACAAAACGTGAATTTTATGCAAAAATCTGGTTAAGTGGCCCGTACCACCTTCCCGGTATGAGTAACGACTTTGCCAAAAAGAACATTTTTGTAGAGCTTTCAATTTTGAGAAAAAAACATCTTCGGTTAAAGCGATCCCATGAAATGCCGCTGAGTTATAGAAATTTAAAAATAAAAAATCAGAGTTTCCGTGTATTTTCAATGGAAAATCTTCACACCTCTTGATCGAGCACTTAAAATTAATATTAAGGGCTCAAACTTTCAGGATTTTTTTTAAAAGTATTTTCAACAAAATTTCAATACAAAATTTTTAAATACATAATATGTGTACATATTTTTTGATTGCATTCAGTAACAAAAAATAGAAACAACAAAGAATTGTTACTTTAAAATTGTCAGACTAAGAGTACGCCCCCATATAATTGTCAGATTATCTTCCTGGAGGACGAAGACATCAAGTTGATCACTCTGTATAAAAATCTGACGCGCTCGAGTATCTCAAGGTCACGTGTTTTTTTTACATTTTTAAAAATCAGCCATGACTGATCGCCCCACTCAAATTGTCAGATTATTGAAATGTACACTTTTTAGAGTACACTTAACATTCACTTTGAAAATCTGACACGCTCGAATAACTTTTTATTTTCTGTTTTTTTAACCTCTCTTTACGCCCATTTGCCCCCAGTAAATCGTCAGATTAATATATATCCGTTATAAGAAAGACAAAGCGCGTATACTCTATGAAAATCTGACGCGCTCGAGTATTTCAATTTAACTGTTTTTTTTACATTTTTAAAAGCTCATACACGCCCATCGCCCCACTAAAATGAAAAACTGCCATACACTTTTTTTCGTTTTAGAACGTAAACTTCACAATCCAATAAGTCCCCATGACGTTTTAGTAACTGCAAATTTAGCGGCTCGGGCTCCCCTACTATTACATGTATGTTCGTAATAATATTGGAAGATACATACACACAATTGTACGTTTTATTTATTTAAAGATTTGTATGACAAAAAGGTTTCGATAGAACGAATTTTCGATATAACGAATTGACTCTGGACATTATATCGTTCACTGGACCACCACTGTAATTATAGTAGTCTCTAAGAGATTTAATCTGTTTGATGAATAAACTAAACTAAACTAAAATAGGGTCAGAACCCTTTCTGAGGAATAAAAATTTGAAAAAATTAGGGAATTTTTTTTTTTCCTGATTTTTATTTATTTATTTATTTACCATCTATCGAGTTCATAACTCCTCTAGACTTAACAATATTTACATAAACTATATTGAGAAAAGTAAGAGCAATTATGAAACAATAAGTAGCGAAAAGAATTATCTTACATATGTACATATATATACAAACATGCTACGATACTAGACTCAAAACAATAGTTTTGAAAACATCTCTGCTTAAACATAAGTCTATATTTTGATAAATGCAATTAAATTCATGACTAGAACGTGAAATCGGATCTGATCTACCGTAGTTTGTATAAGATCGGGGAACAAAAAACAGAATCGACCTCGTCCTCAACTGTCTTGAAGGAGCATATAAAGAAAAAAAAAAGAGAGAAGTTTAGGAAAATCAATTCGATGACAGAGAACATCTCTAGCAAGCATAACTAAATAATACTTCCTCCTAGCTTCGAGAGTCTTTAAATCTATTAACAGACATCTTGCATTGTAGCTAGGTAAAATATTATCAACCCAATTTAGTTTACGCAAAGCGTACCTCGAAACTTTTTTTTTGAATGGATTCAATACGATTTATACCCACCCCACAATGGACACCATATACAACATGCATACTATAGAAGTGATCTTACAAGTGAAATATATAAAGATTTTATCGTGTAAGGATCCAGAAATTGTTTTGAGTTTCACATGATGAATCCAACTAATTTATTAGTCTTAGAAATAACGTAGTCTAGATGCAAATTAAAGGATAGCTTTGAATCGAAAATAACGCCTAGGTCTTTTTGTCTATCCACTGATTCAAGTTGAATGTCAGAAATGACGTATAAATGATTTATAGCATTAGGCGACCTGCACTTACACTTCGCTATATTCAAAAATAATCGATTTTCAAAACACCAAGCTGACACTTCATCTATATCACGTTGAAGTCGATAACAATCCAATTCACACTTATTTGGCCTAAAAAGCTTAAGATCATTTGCAAAAAGCAAACATTCAGAGTATCGAATTGTTGGTGGTAGATGGTTTATAAATAATATAATGAGGAGAGGTCCTAAATGACTCCCTTGGAGAACACCTGAGTGGTTAAAAATTTCTTTTAGAACAACCGTTCCAATTTTTACATATTGTTTGCTATTGGTCAAGTAATTTTCAAACCATATAAGTAGGCTATAGTGAAAACCTAACAATTTCAGTTTTTAGCAGAATATAGTGTTGAACTCTATCAAACGCTTTGGAGAAATCTGTATAGATAGCGTCAACTTGATTTCCACGTTCGATACCTCTAATGCAGAAATTAGAAAACAAGGTTAGATAAGTCACTGTTGACCAACCACTAACAAAACCATGTTGATCTACTGATATACTTGAACTAACCTCATCATAAAGACATTTCTTCACAATCGCTTCAAAAACTTTCGGTATCAACTTCAGTTTTTGAAATTAATAACCTCTTGTTTTGAACCTAATTTATGAATTGGACTCATCATCGACAATTTCCAGTCATCTAAAAAGTTGCCAGTGGAAAGCGATAAGTTGAAAAATTTAGTAAGTGGAGCTGCAAGACTTAAAGAACACTTCTTAAGTAAAGCCGAGCAAAAATTATCAGGTCAGTTTGAAATCAGACTTCAAGGATGAAAGCTGAATCAAAAACTGGTCCACTGACAAAGTTAAGCTTCCAAGATTAGTTAGTGTTTCACTACTTCGAATTTCATGTGAATGAGGAACGGAATCTAGAACAAAGTTAGACTGAAAATAAGACGCAAACATATCACATATAACGTCGTCACTATTGGATGACTGATCAAGGTAATTCATGCTAGTTGGAATCCCATATGACCTACGTTTTGAATTAACAAATTTCCAAAAGGCTCGAGAGTCACTTTTAATATTATTCTCAATATTACGCATATAGCTTTTCTATACAGAATTTTTTGCAGTCTCATATTCTTTTCTACATCGTATATATCGAAGTTGCAGACTAGGATCTTTTCTGTAATTTTTATGTGCCTTTGAAAGTTTATTTTTAAGGTTACGTAATCGATTATTAAACCAGACAGGCTTATTTCTATGTTTTCTCTCTTTAAATGGAAAAAACAAATTATATGCTTCCTCAATTACAGCAGTGAAAGAATCGTCACACTCCTTTAAGTCACGTCACGAGAGCGAAGAGCTTCATCCCAATCGATGGCGATGGCGTTAAAAAAAATTATTCAATTCATCATAATTAGCTTTGCTGAAATCCCGAACAGAGTAAAACTCACGTTTATCAAAATTTAGCTTATCGAAATTTAAGAACATTAAATCAAATTGCAGGGCAAAATGATGCTTTCTATTTTCAAAAATTGGAGTTTCTGATTTAACTAAATTTGCTTCAACTTCAGTATTTATAAATAGTGGAGTCAATAAAGCTTTTTCTTCGGAAGTCCTCAAGAACAGCTCCGATTTTGATGATTTTTGTTTTAAAAATTTTGTTTTTTTATATTATTTAAAATCAGAAACCTTTTGGAGCGGGGACGGAACTATTTATATTGTTTAAACAATATATGTGATATTTAGTGTACCCTGACCTGTGTTAAATTCGATTTCTCTGTCAATACTGATGATAGAGACCTAATTTTAGACTTAATTTTTTGTTGAAATAATAATCTTTCAAACTGTATTTAAGTTGGGCTCGTATAGGCTTAGGGTTGCCAGATTTTCAATTTTAAATGGTGTGCAAGTTTTCTTCCCCAAGCAAACTTTTGACTTTGAGGTCTTTTTTTTCAGAAAACGCCCGGCAAACATAAGGTTTCTTTATTTTTAACAGATGAACAAATCAATAATAAAAAAAAAACTCAATAATAGGGGCACTCAAAAACCCATACATTATGAAAAAAAAAAAAAGATTTTTAGCTTTGAAGTTTGTTTGAATAAGACAATAATATGTGCACTTTTAGTAGTTTTTAATGTACATATATCTTCAAGAACAGCTCCGATTTTGATGAATATTATTTTTTTTAATTTTGTTATTTTATATTATTCAAATTTCATTTCGCAGTCGTGCAGTGCAGTCGTGTTTTTCTCTTTTTTGCTCTCTGTATCATTTGCATATGTTATTTACTAACAAGTAAAAAAAAAAAAATGGCTCTAATCTGTGTTAAATGCGATAAATCTATTGATAATGTGAGCATAATATCATGTGGCATTTGTTTTAATAACTTTCATTTTGAATGCATAAATGTTAATAAAAATCTGGTTGAAATTCTTAATGCTAATAACAACATTTGCTGGAGGTGTAATGTTTGTTTAAATAGTTCCCTTGGAAAGTGTTTAACAAAACTCAATGAACTCTCTGAGGCTTTTATTGAACTAAAAACTGAATTTAATAATCTAAAGCTAGATGGTAGAACCTCTTTAAAAAAAAACCTAAGTAATGATAAAACTCATCTAACTAAAAGTGAATCTCAAATCATTACTCGCTCGCGTCAAAAGACAGGGGTCAGTGACACCCGTCGTTTATCAATTTCTCTAAATAAAAAAGATAATTTGTCTTCTCCTGCACTTAAACGATTAAACGTAAACATTGATAAAGAAAAAAAAAATCTCTCTTGCACTGTCTCCCGCTCAGTGGGTGTGCCTGCAGTGAACAACTCGAAAGCAATACCGAATGCACCGATATCATCTTCCGTAATAACAGACAATACTGATGTTAGTGAAGTCCCCGCTATCGCTGAGCCCCTCGCTGCTGTTGCGTCTCTTGCTTTGCACACTGATCATGATTTGTCTGTCGATGCAAATGAGACTGGTGCGGCTAATGCAAAAAATGCTCGTCGATTAACAAAAAAAAATGTTATTGTTGGAAACAATAACAATGCTTTCGATGGGATTGACGTTATAGAGAAACTTAAATGGTTTCACCTATCAAGTTTTCGTCCTACTACTACACATGAATCGATTGCTACATATGCTGCTTCAAAATTACAAATTGATGTTGCTAAGCTTGCATGCTATAAGTTGGTGCGTAATGATGAATCTGCGGACAATTTACGCTTTGTCAATTTTAAAATTGGTGTTCCTGTCAAGGAGTCCTCTCGAACTTTACAATATTCATTTACACAACTGCCGATCTATTCTTAATACATTGGGTCCATCTGACCATGCCATTTGTCTTGGAGATTTTAATATAGGAGAAGTAAACTGGAAATTTGATTCAGATGAAAAATGTTTAGTTCCTTTTAATGTAAAAACTGAAGTTGAAATTACTGTTATTGATTTTTTTAGTCAATTTGATATGTTGCAAATGAATTATGTTAAAAATTCACTTAATCGAATATTGGATTTAGTATTTGTTGATAAAGACTTTGAAGTAAACTTAGATAAACTTGAATTTCCAGCTGTAGAAAATAAACAGCATCATGTTTGCTTATCAATTAAATGGAAAACTTATGACTTTTATCCCTCTATCCAATCAATGCATTGTATTTTATGATTACAGAAGGGGTAACTTTGATGCAATGAATGAGTTTTTTAATTCAATCGATTGGGCTGCTCTAATTGAAAACCAAGACCTAACTCAATCGTTCTATAACTTCAAATTGTACTTAAAGTATGCATCTGACAGTTTTATTCCCATTAGAACAAAAATTCTTAATTCTAATCCGCCATGGTTTAACAAAAGACTATCAAACCTCAAGAATAGAAAAAACAAGGCTTATAAAGTATATAAAAAACATAAAAATAGCGTGATATGTCATCAAAATTATTTAAAGGCTTATAAAAGTTTTGATGTGTTAAATAAGTTTTTGTACAGCAAATATGTTTTAACTGCTGAATCACTAGTTAAAAATAACAGCAAACATTTTTGGAGCTTTATAAATACTAAAAGAAATAACATAGGTTTGCCAAACTGCATGGAATATACTGGATCCACATCTAGTGACATGCCCACAATATGTAATTTCTTTGCTGATTATTTTGAGTCCGTATATGACCCCAAGAAGCCGAATGATCTTCCAGATTTTTCTTCAGCAAATGTGGTTGATATAGATAGCTTTCATTTAAGCGTGGAAGAAGTTTTAGAAGCACTGAATGCTATAGATGAAAACAAAAGTGAAGGTCCTGACGGTGTCTCTCCAATAGTTGTAAGAAGATGTGCTGCATCACTCGCTTTACCACTGTGCAAGATTTTCAATGCCTCTCTAATTACTGGACAGTTTTTAGTCGAATGGAAAAAGACTTTTATAACTCCGATTTTCAAATCAGGCTCGAAGCAAAAAGTGTGCAACTACCGGCCGATTTGTAAATTATCGGTTATTCCAAAATTGTTCGAGAAGATTGTGTGTGACAAGATTAATTTTCTTACTAAACAAGTCATATCTGACTCACAGCATGGATTCGTCCAAGGAAGATCTACAGCCACAAATCTTACGATTTTATGTGACTCAGTTATAAATGGTTTTGTAAAGGGTTGTCAGACCGATATTATATTCACTGATTTTTCCAAGGCCTTTGATAGGGTAAATCATGAAATCTTATTATACAAACTGTCTAAAATAGGATTCAGTTCAAATTTATTAAAGTGGATTTGTTCATATCTTTTAAATCGACTGCAATACGTTAAGATATGTAAATTTATGTCAAGATGTATTAAGGTTACTTCAGGAGTTCCACAAGGAAGTCACATTGGCCCATTGTTGTTCAATTTATTCATAAATGATATACCAGATATTTTTCAGCATTCTAAACATTTATTGTATGCAGATGATTTAAAAATATTTAAATACATAAACACAGTCCATGACTGTCTTTTGCTCCAGGAAGACTTAACAAAGCTTGCTGAGTGGTGTAAGAAAAATCAACTTTTTCTAAATGTGTCCAAATGTGAAAGTTTTATATGTTGCAGGAAAAAGTCGTTTATAGTTTTTGATTACTCTATCAATGGTATAACACTAGAAAAGGTTAGTCAAAAAAAGGACCTAGGAGTTATTTTAGACCCCAAGTTATCTTTCACACTTCATATTGATTACATAGTCAATAAAGCTTATAAGATGCTAGGTTTTATTAAACGGAATGCAAAAGAGTTCTCAGACCCTTTTACACTGAAAACGCTTTATGTAGCACTTGTTAGGTCTATTCTTGAATATTGTTCCGTGGTATGGAATCCATGTTATAAAACACATTCTGATAGAATAGAGAAAATTCAAAAAAGCTTTACGAGATATGCTTTTAATAAACTGAACTGGCATATTGAAAGGCCACCATATAATGTCAGGTGCCTACTTTTCGACATAGGAACACTTGAGCTTAGAAGGAAATATTTTTCAATTATGATAATAGCAGATGTCATTAAAGCCCATATAATTTGCCCAAACTTGCTAGAGCGAATTGATTTTTATTCTCCAAGTAGGAGTCTCCGTTTACCTTTTCTGATGTTTTAAGATTCTGAACAGTAATAATATTTATTTTCAATAAATCAAACATATAAAAATTAGAACAATTTGATAACAATAAAATAAACAAAGTATTTAAAAACAAAGTATCAAATCTCAACTTTCAACACCCCCACTAGATTTTTATACTTTTATGCCAATGAGAGTACAACAGTTGTTATGTTTTGTAGCAGGGAGTCCTTTGGTTAGAACATCAGCAGGCATCTCTTCAGTTTTCAAATATAATACTTCTAATTTACTTTCTTCTATAAGATCTCGAATGAAATGATGCCTTATATCGATGTGCTTTGAACGTGCGTGATAAACGTTGTTTTTAGATATGTTTATTGCACTCTTGTTATCGCATTGCAATATAAGTTGTTGATTCCAATGAATAAGTTCTTGCAATAAAGATTGAAGCCAAAGTGCTTCTTGAGATGTTGAGGCTAAAGCCATATACTCAGCCTCTGTGGTGGAGAGAGCGACAGTAGGTTGTTTCTTTGAATTCCACGAAATAGGTCCTCCTTGGTATTTAAAGAGATAACCTGTAGTTGATTTTCTGTCATCTGAGTCACTAGCCCAGTCAGCATCCGAAAATCCTTCTAAACGTCCTTCAATGTCTCGAGTGTATTCTAGCTTGTAGTTTATTGTTCCTTTAATGTAACGGAAAAGTCGTTTAACCGCTATCCAGTGAGATTTTGAAGGATTATTATTAAATCTTGATAAAGCCCCCACTGCAAAGGATAAATCTGGGCGACTTACTTGTGCTGCATATAAAATACTTCCAATAGCTTCTTGATATGGAACGGTTTTCATGTAGTCAGTTTCGTCTTTGCTTTGTTGATGTGTTTCTTTTATAAGCTTTTGATTAATATCTAAGGGTGTGGATACCGGATTACAATCCTCCATATTAAATCGCTTGAGAATATTCTTTAAGTATGTCCGTTGGTCTATCCATAACTTTCCCTTTTCTCGATCGCGAGTTATTTGCATACCAAGCACAAATTTAGCTTCTCCAAAATCTTTCATCTCGAATGATTTAGCCAAATTTTCTTTGATAATTCTTTTTTCATCTTTGTTGTTTGTAAAAATCAGTATGTCGTCTACGTAAATAGCGACGAAAGTCTTATCTGTGCTGTTTGTCTTGTAATAAATACACGGATCGGTTTTGGATTGTTTAAGTCCAATTTTCTTTAAAGTTTCATCCAATTTCTTATTCCAAACTCTGCTAGCTTGTTTGAGGCCGTACAGTGATTTCTTGAGTTTACATACTTTATTTTGAACATTATCAAAACCTTCAGGAAGATTCATGTAAATCTCTTCGTTAAGTTCACTTTGCAGGAAAGCAGTCACAACATCCATTTGATCGATATCCAAATCATATCGTACAGCCAAACTTAAAAGTACCCTTATGGACGTGTACCTTACGACGGGAGAAAATGTTTCTTGATAATCGATCCCTTGACGTTGCGAATACCCCTTAACGACCAATCTAGCTTTATATTTTTCGACATTACCACTTGCATCTTTTTTCGTCTTGAATGTCCATTTGGAATTTATGGCTTTCTTTCCTTTTGGTAATGAAACTATTTCCCAAGTGTCATTTTTCAAAAGAGCTGTATATTCATCGTTCATTGCTTTTTTCCAGTCAGACATATGTTCGCTCTTCATTGCCTCAGCGACTGTCTTTGGATCTTCATTGTCGTTAGCCATGTACGATAGGTAACCGTATCTTTCAGGTGGATTTCTTATTCTGGTAGATCGTCTTATTCCTCTGTCAGATATGATTCCTTCTGAAGATTCTTCAACTATGAAATCATCTTGGGCATCCAAAAAACTGTTTTCACTTGCCGTTTCGTCACTTATTTCGATTGGTATTTCATTGTTTGAATCCGCTGATGAAATTTCGTCTTCATTCCCCACTGAATCATATCCTGTAAAAATATCACAATAAGATGTATCGTTTGTCTCACCATCCTTTGGAAAAATTTGCTCATGGAAAACTGCATCTCGACTTATTACGACTTCTTTTTTCTTTACATCGTAAAAGCGATATGATTTTGAGTGTGTGCAGTATCCGACAAAAATTACTTCTTTTCCCTTGGCATCGAGTTTCTTCCGCTTTTCTTTTGGAATGTGAATAACTGCTTGACAACCGAAAACCTTAAGATGGTGCAGATTCACTCTTCTTCCACTCCAGATTTCTTCAGGTGTTTTTTCTTTTGTACCTTTGCAAGGTGTTCTGTTTGTTAAATAAACGGCCGTATTTGCAGCTTCGGCCCAAAATCGTTTGTGTAAACCAGACTCGATGAGAAGACAACGTGCTTTTTCGATTATGGTTCTATTCATTCTCTCTGCCAACCCGTTTTGTTGTGGAGAATATGGAACCGTTGTTTGATGTTGAATACCTGCATCTGCTAGAATCTTCTTCATCTTAAAATTACAATATTCCTTTCCATTGTCACTTCTAATGGCTTTTATTTTGTTACCAGTCTGATTTTCTACAAAATTTTTGAACTCGAGGAACTTTTCCGCTACCTCATTCTTGCTTTTAATGAAAAACGCAAAGACTTTTCTTGAAAAATCATCAATGAATAAAAGCATGTACTTTGAACCACCAATTGATTTTTGTTCAATCGGACCACAGAGATCTGAATGTATCAGTTCTAAAATTGATTCTGCCCTAGTACCAATTGAGTTAAAAGGCTGGCGTGCCATTTTACCTTTGATACATGTGATGCAATTGATTTTTGAGCTATCGCAATCAATATTCTGCACCACTTTCGGAATCATAGCTTGTGTGGTTTCGATACTTGGATGTCCAACACGCTTGTGCCAAAGTTCAAAGTGTGAAGTTACATTTTTTGTAAAATATGCACTTTGGTTGTGTGGTCTGTTGAGTCGGAACATATTGTTCACCAAGCTTGCAGTTGCAACAACATTACCCCTTTGGTCTTTTACTAAACATCCATTCTTGGAAAAAATCATTGAAAAACCCTTCTGAACAATTTTCGAGACAGATAAAAGATTAATGCATAAGTCAGGAACGTGAAGGACTTCTAAAAATTCAACCTCACTTTCTTTGAATTTTCCAATAGATACCTTCATATCGACTCTACCTATACCTTGGACTTGCATTTTTGAATTATTTGCGACAATTACCTCAGAATTAAGATTTTCCATCTTACTTGAAAAGCATGCACTATTTGAGCACATGTGAGCTGACGCTCCCGAGTCGAAATACCATTCTTCTTTTTCAAGAGCCGAGACAGAAAAACATCCTAACATCGCATTCTTGTTTTCTTGAAGGTTCTTATTCTTTTTTGGACATTTAGCAGCAATATGGCCAAATTCGTTGCAGTTGTAACATTTAGGACCCTTAAAGTTCTTATTCCCAAAGTTTTTCTTGTTCTTGCCAACAAAAGCAGTATCTTGACTTGAATCCAGATTAATGTCTTGAAGAATTTTGGTTTTAATACTGTCTCCTGTAATAAGAATCCCAGAGCTTTGGATTCCCATTATCATTGGCTTGTATTCTTCGGGAAGACCAGCTAGAAGCATTGATCCTATCCATTCTTCATCTAGGTTGAGACCAACAGACCTGAGCTTGTATGATGTATTTAACACATCGTTAACGTACGCATCTACGGTAGAAAAATCTTTCAATTTTGTAGAACAAAACTTTTGGATGAGCCCAACTCTCCTCACAAGACCAGAATCTTGAAAAATTTTCTGAAGAGAATCCCAAATCTCCTTAGCGCTTTTGCAATGTCTTATATGAGGATAAATGGATGTTTCGACAAGCAATATAAGCTCCGATTTTGCGTTTAAGAGCTTTGTTGCATCCTTCTCCGTCTCACTACCATCAGAAACAGCCGTCCAAAGTCCTTTCATTTGGAAATAAGCTTCAACGGAAAATTTCCAGTCTTCGAAGTTTTCGCTTCCTCGAAGCTTTTCAATACTGAATTTCGTTTCAGACATCTTTTCCCAATACAAATTTCCTTATTATTTTGTATTTAGTTCGTGATAAGGCCCATAACCTGATGTTTTAAGATTCTGAACAGTAATAATATTTATTTTCAATAAATCAAACATATAAAAATTAGAACAATTTGATAACAATAAAATAAACAAAGTATTTAAAAACAAAGTATCAAATCTCAACTTTCAACATTTTCATTTCCGGGTAACATTCCTGCCTACTAATTATGGTAGGAATGGACCAATAGCTCGTTGCATCAGAGAAACCAACGAAGTAGTCGATCTAATTGACATTTTCAATTATTGTTCAAGATTTTCTTTGAAGAAAAACGTCTTGTTAGTATTGCAAACGCTCTAACATTTATCATTTATTATTTATACTTTTATTTTTTTTATCACTATTATGTATATTATTGTATTTATTATTATTATCTTATACACTATATTATTTTCTTTGTAATCTAAATGAGAATATATAAACTAAACTAAAAAAAAAAAAAAAAATCAGAGATTTCTTAGGGCCGGGACGGAAATATTTATATTTTTTAAACAATATCAACGACATTTATATAAAAAACTCAGTTTGGTGTCTATTTTTTTTTTGTAAAAAAAAGTCTCCATATAATAATCTTGTTATAACAAATAGTTGTTTACATTTTAACTGCTTACTTCACTCAGTATTCATTTACTTTTTGGAGTAACTGCACGCTTCCTCAAGTTTTAAGTAGTATTTG
This sequence comes from Melanostoma mellinum, assembly GCA_914767635.1. Classification (NCBI taxonomy): domain Eukaryota; kingdom Metazoa; phylum Arthropoda; class Insecta; order Diptera; family Syrphidae; genus Melanostoma; species Melanostoma mellinum. The sequence goes on along the minus strand of OU612059.1, from coordinate 79,470,609 downwards.
CATTATTATCAGTGTGAACTATTTATAGCAAAAACAATTTTTATCGGAGTGAATAGTGTATATCAGCATAATGCAGAAGGTATTTATTTAGAAGCTAATACATATAAATATAATTAATAATTTAGGGACCGTTCAAGTATTACGTAAGCACTACAAGGGGGCGGGGCGGTGGGATCTTTGCTTTGCTTATTTTGGATGACATGGGGGGTAGGGGGGCCAAGATGATGATTACGTCATCGGGAGTTTTTTTTATTTAAAACTGAAAATCGGTGAAATTTGTATAAAGTCAGCGGTGGAAATTAAACTCAAGGTGGTAGTAGTGAGATTTTGTGGCAATGGTGAAATGGTGACGTATGCACAAGTTTGCCCCCTATTTATTTTCTCCTCTGAGTGCTCGCTTAAGAGCCGAGTAGGGGAATTCCTGCGATCCGTTCACTTGTCTAAATTTGCTCTTCCAGTTCCAGTATACTGTCTTGTTTATATACTCTAGCAAGTAGACGTATTGTAAGCATACCAAAGCAAGTAAACATTTGTGTAAAATATAATAATCAAAAAAAAAAAAACATTAATTGAAAAATGTTTACGTAAGCATGGGGGGAGGGGGTATGTGCTTTGCTTACTTTTGCTGACAAGGGGGGTGCTTATGTAATACTTGAACGACCCCTTATACTCTCTGAAATTGAATTAGTAAATAGTAACTTAACATCAGTAACTATTAACATTGTATACAGAAACTATAGTATTATTATGTAGACTTTTTGGCTGGTGGTCCCGTGCCAACTTAGCAGTCTCCGTTCCAAGCAATTTGTTTTACCATTGTGTGTAGAGAAACGAATGCTGCGCCACCATGCTCGTCCGGTCCAAAGCACTGTTAAATCGATTCATGAACTTACTATAGTTTCTATATACAATGCTATTAATTAAGGACGTCAGAACCGAGTGCATTACTGAACCTCAATAAAAATTTATTAAAAAAATTACTGTAATTTACTGATGAATCCATTAAAAATTATTAATGATGTCAGTAAAAGTTTTTTTAATTCAGAATTGTTCAAATACTTATTTTTATAGGAGCAAGAACAAGGCGCTGTAGATTCTACAGAGAACGTTTGCTGTATTTGCGAACTAGGTGAAAATATAAATGTTCCAAGTACCTCAACTCAAGTTCAGCAAAAATTGACTGAAGTGACTCGGGGACTGCCAACATTGAGAACAACAGCAATACAAATTTTTTTTGTGCACAGATATTGTTTAAATGAAGACGCTGGTCTAGAACGTGAAAAATGGGCATAATTTATGAATTTTTTGTGACTCAACAAAAAAATCAATCAAAAATCTGTGAATGAGGTTTTATAACTTAGGTTTTAATACATAAGTGAAATTTTTTCGTGTCAATTAAATTCAAAATGGCGGCTGTTTAGCATTTCTTCGGAGGCACCTCATTTTTTACACGGGTCCATGGCCGAAGATGTAACCTCCTTAATTTTAGTCTTGAAACAAAATACGGAAAATTTTTAGCTTCTATATAACAACAGCAAGAGACGTGCGAAGGATTTTTTCGATATTTTGTTTTTTCGCGAAATGGTGCACGTTTGAACAAAACATTGAAATTTTCACTATAAGAAACGTCAAAATTGATGGTAAAAAAAAAACTATGCAATATAAAAAAAAATCTAATGTACGTCTCCGAAGAAAGATATTTTGAATGTACTGTCAAAATTTCGTAAAGATCGGTGAAGATTTGCTCGAGTTATGTCTTCAGCCAGTTCAAAAAAAAGATTTTGAGAAAAACGCGATTAAAGTTTTAAGTACTATGAAATCGTATGGTATATCTGAGAGGTACTGCCGCAGAATGGAAAGTTTGGGCATTTAGACATTTTTGCCGGCATTCATCCTTTGGTATGTTATTTTTAAGACCCTAAAGTAGCTTTTAAGACAAAAAAAAAAAAATTGGTTTTTCAAAATTCTAGACCAGCTTCCCCCCCTCAAACAAGGTAAATAGTTCCGTCCCCGCTCTGAAAGGTTTCTGATTTTAAAGAATATAAAAAAACAAAATTTATAAAACAAAAATCATCAAAATCGGAGCTGTTCTTGAGGACTTCCGAAGATTGCCTGTTTTATGTCTTCATTGACTCCACGATCTGGTTTAAATTAAAAGACAGCATATAATCAATGAAACTCGACTCCATTTGAGACGTTGAAAGGAAGTAAACATTTATCTTTTTCAGAGTAAATCCATTTTATATATGGGAGATTAAAGTCCCCTAAAATAATTATATTAGAACTAGGCCCTAACATATTAAAGACTTTAAGGATGTTATTAATATGCATCTGTTAAATACCCAAATTTTTTTCCTAAGGACCACCCTAATGTGCATATATCTACATCGTCGAACTCTGATAACTGAAGTAATAACTAGAATGAAATTTGCTGGCAATGGAACACAGTCTGAAATTTACATGTCACTTTTACTTGGTAGCTCGAACTTTGAGTTTGAACACTCTAATGATTTGAAAACTCGAAAAGTTTATTTTCGGCACCGTTTTTTATGAGTTGCATTTAAAGGAGAATTCTTAAGTTCACTTCCGTGTTTCAAAAAATTCGATTGGTAGAGCATGACTTTTCCGGGCATTACTGGTATTTGGCAACTGTCAAACTCAGCTGTCAGTTTAAATGTCAAAATACTAATTGAATTTTTTTCATTCATGAAAACCGATCACTCAGTAATCGAACATCGCGTTTAAAAATTTCAACATACTGCAAAAGTGGTCATTCAAACGTAGCCACGCGCAGTATTTATTAAGGAATTCAAACTCCTTCCTCACCTCCTCGCTGTCCTATCGTTTACATTACTGCGGTAAACTCGACTGATGTAAATGAATGCAAATTATGCATTTAACTCAAAGTTAAGCCTTCTTCTTTGAAAATAATTCTACCTATGCATCTTCCATATATTACTAATATTTTTAAATCAATACTGACCGCAAGACTTCCCTCACTTTGGAAGACAGCCAATGTAATACCCGTTCCAAAAACCTGTAAAGGTAATGAGTTCAGACCTATTTCTGTTCTTCCCTTCCTATCAAATGTATTTGTAAAGGTTTTTCAAAAACAAATCAATAAATGAAAAGATTGGTATAAATTTTAACAGTTAAAACACTTTTTATATTTCCTACATTTCAGAAGCAATGCTTCCATCGTCAGTGAGATTTATGAACTAAAGTAAATTAAATTATTTGTCAAAGTTGAATCTATTAAAATTTTTTTTGAATATTGAATCTTTGATTGGTCCATCATCACTATTCATTACATTATTTTTGTTTTTAAATATGTAAAATGATTCAAAAGCATCTAATTCATAATTGCTATTTACATTTCTTATCAATTCAACTCAACTCAACTGTAATTTTGCTTAGAAATATTTTTGTTTATTTTTTGACAAATAATTCAATTTATTTTAATTTAATTTATAAATCTCACTGACTATGGAAGCATTGCTTCTGAAATGTTCATCTGAGGAAATATAAAAAGTGTTTCAACTGTTAAAATTTTTACTAATCTTTTCATTTTATTAGATTAAAAACACGTGGAATATCTCAACTAAAAAGCTCATTGACAAACCAATCACCATCTGTATAGAAATGACCTTCTATCACCTAAACAATCTGATTTATTGCAAAAGCACAGCTATACCACTGTTGTATTGGGTTTTTTGGAAGAAATGAAATCTCATTTTTGGTCTCACTATACTTTTCGAAGACCTTTGTTCTGGTTGATAGTTCTTTAATATTTTACAAGCTTTCCGTCTTATGCAGTTGTTCACACTGTGCAGGTAGGCTAATTTTATCCTTTCTTACAAATAGAAAGCAAGCAGTGGCCATGTTTGATAATTTATCGGAGTTTCTTCCTGTAAGGTCTGGTGTCCCTCAAGGATCCATATTCAGGTTCATCCTTTTTCCATTATACTTAAAATAACTAACCTTTCCAAAGTTGATGTCTTCTTGCACTATCACTCGCCATGCCTACTCTACCATAGGGTTGTGAAATACAGGATGCTCCGTAATTCGTGTTACATACTTTGGGATGTAATTCTTGGTCATATTCTAAGAAAAAATTGTTCTGCAGCAAAGTCCACTTCTCAACTTTCTGACATCACTTTTTAAAGATTTAAAAAAGACTAACTAACGCTGCTAAATACTTAGGTTTCTTGATGCAAAAAGTTCTTCACGCCTTCTGATCTGGCTACAACTTATAAGGCCTTCATCCGCTCAAAACTGGAGTATAATTCTCATATCTGATCAGGTGCTGCTCTTTGGACCTACTTGATAGGGTACAAAATAGAGCGTTAAAATTGATAGGTGATAGTTCAATCGTAGAATCGATTGATTCTCTTGAACATCGTCGCTTTTTCTAAGTAAGTATTCATTTTATTTTTTTCTAATTAAGGATACATTGAATCATTTTTACGAATTTGAAAAGCTATATGGCATTGCCGTCAGCTCGGTTGGCAAAACTACTTCCTACATTTTGTTTTTTATAAATAATTTTACAATAATTCAAATATAAAATTGTACTATTCAAACTCTGTTAATAATAATTCTATATTTATATATATTTTTCAAATATTGGTATAATATTATCCATTCTGTCTCATTAAGCACTTTTACTGTCTCGTTGATCGTCATAGTCCTCTTCTTGAAGTACATAAGACGTTGTTGTACATAGATGGGGCATATGCTAATAGTGTGAAAACAATTCTCTTTGGCCTTTAAATTGCAAAGTGTACAAAACTGATTAAAACTTCCGTTATACGGGCACCCATTAAGACTTACGAGTTCACACCTGGTTTTAAATATAAATGATATTTCTTTGTAATTCATTGAATCGTCGAAGTAGTTCCTTTCCATCAAATTATAATTGAGTTAAGAGTATAGGATTCTACTTTCAGAATCGCAAGCTTCTTCTATAAATGCGTCTCGTATTCTATCTTCGTGTGCCTGAATTATGCGATAAAACTGCCCTTTTGCATCCCTTAAGTTGTTAGAATCGAGTACCAACACTTCTCCACATGCTTCTCCTAGACTTTTCCACTTCGTCATCCACCAATCCTCGTTCCGTATCTCATAAAGGGCCATTCGTTTTCCAAGACGGGTGTCCTGATTAGACAGTACATTAATTAAATAATCAGCTTGAGATTTCAGGGTGCTTGTAAAAAGCTTAGGAAGAGTTTCTTCAAAAAATTACGATGAAATTTTTCTATCGGTTCGTACTCATCAACTCCCCATACCTGTGATGCGTAGCAAACTGTAGATCCAACAACTGCATAATATTTTATACTTTTCCGATAGTATGATCTGTTCGTTTGCAAATACATTTTTCCAAGACACATTAAACAGGCATTGTGAGGCTTTGGATTTTGCAATCAAGTGTTCTGAGAAATCCATGGTCTTATTAAGTTGTACTCCGAGATACTTATATTGGTCAACAATTTCTAAGCGAATGCCATTAAACGTCGCTTTTTCTATAAACAGTGCTCTAGTGAGCCAGTTGCATTCCTCCTCTGAAACAATTTAGCCGCAACACCCGGCTCGCTAAAAACTACCAAAAGTGTCCATATTATTGTTTTATTCAAACAAACCTAAAAGCTAAAAATCTTTTCTTTTTATTTTAAATCTTAGCCAGTTTGTATTTTTTCAAGTATCATTAAATGTATGGGTTTTTGAGTGCACTTATTGATGAGTTTTTTTATTATTGTTTTGTTCATCTGTAACAAATTAAGAAACTCTATGCTTACTAGGCATTTTTTGAAAGAAAAAAAAATGACCACAAAGTCAAAACTTTGCGTGGGGAAGAAAATTTGAACACCATTTAAAATTAAGAATCTGGCAGCTCGAAACCTATGTAAGCTCAACTTAAATACAGTCTTAAAGGTTATTATTTTTACAAAAAATAAAGTCCAAGATTAAGTCTCTATCGTTTATATGGACAGAGATATCGAATTCAACACAGGTCAGGGTCCACCAAAGTAAGCGTTTTTTTAAATTGTCAAAAAGTGATGTCAAAGTGGAGAAACTGACTTTACTGTGGCACAGTTTTTTTCTTAGAATATGATCAAGAATCACATCCCAAAGTATGTATGTAATACGAATTACCGGACACCCTGTATTTCAACTAAAGCTATCATCCTAACGTAAACTCAATCCTGCTTGCGCGATGTGTTTTTTGACGTTTCAAAATACCTACGTTCATCATTTATACAAAATGTCATTCATCAACCTTTTACAATGAGGGCTTTCATCAAAAGATAGATTTTCAGATTAACTAACTTTTCTTGGTCTCTTATTGGACAGACGTTAAGTTTTTGAGTTGACAATTCATCAACTGTTAGTTTTTGCAAATTCAGTTTTTCAGTCAGGAAAAACTTAATTTAATTTCTTGAGCTGTCATATCAGAAAAAATAGCCTACATGACAATTGAACTTTAGGTACTTTAAACTTTTTGTTATTTTTTTTTTCGAACCATTTTTGTCCCGAAATGTGCCATTAAAATTTGGCCTGATTTCTTGGCAATTTGTCGTAAAAATAAAAGTAAAAGTGTAAGGTTATCAAAAGAAACCTGACAAAGGAAATATTTTTCCAAAAAATTTATTTGCTTGAAATCTATTCAAATTATGGTTATTCGCATACATATTTCTAAACACAAATATTTTAAAAAAAAGCTTAGGACTCTTTTGAACCAACTACAAGAAATAAATTATTTCTCATCAAATCTCTCCTCGTAGAATTGAAAGGTGAATCCCAAATTTTGATCTGACACCAAATCATACAAAAAAGTAACATTTGAACAACATTCTCCTTAATTTGCATTGCAAAATGTTCATAATTGAGCGAGTGAAAACTAAACTTTTAAAAGATTGTTCCTCTGGTGTTGAAGTATGAGTTTTGTACAATCTTTTCAAGTATGATTTTAAAAAATCGCATAACAGTTTGTCACCTTACCTAACGCCTTTTTCGACATCAAAGGTATGCGTGAGTTCTTTACCGACCTTGACGGAGGAGCTTGAATTCTCCAAAGTCATCCTGCAGTCTTACGAGTTTCGCAGGGATGTGGCTCTGTGCAGCTTTGAAATCAATAAAAAGATAGTGTATATAGATATAGCGAGTGTATTCTCAGGTTGTTGTCGAAGATGTGGCGTAATATTAAAATTTGGTATAATGTCGACTTTTCTGGTCTTAATTGACAAGCACCTATCCGATTGTTGTCGTGGGGTTTTAATCGTTCACATATACAGTAGACAAGATCTTATAAGCGACGCAGGTTTATTCCTCTTTAACTGGCGCGATTGGGAGAGTGTGTTTGTTAGAATTGAAAACAATATACTGAGATTCGACACAACGGGCATGCTTTTTTCTGACCATATAATGCAGATCAGCTGGTGTATGCTGCTTTCCAACTGATCTCCTGCTGCCTGAGTTTGCATCTGGCAAACTTAACTTCTTCTAGGTCTGGAGGACGGCACTCTTAATTACCCTCCAAGTCAAAGAGGGCATTCTGCTTGACAGTGAAATCAGTTCGCCGTTAAGCAGTATGGAGGATTGGACTTTCCAGATCCTCAGTACCGACTGCAATTATTGAAGGGTGGCCGTGGTGCAGTGGTAGAGTGTTCAGTAGGTAGGCCGGACGCGTGGGTTCAATTCCCGCTCTGGGCATCTACTTTTCTTTCAGCCTCTCAGTTTCATCTGGACGCCGCCCTTGAGGTTATATTCGAAATTACATCCACCTTATTTCAAGCTACTGCACCACAAAAAAAAAGTGAAGGCTGCTTACCTGGTAGTACAATGGACCGGTAATTAGGTCTGAGTTCTCCAGGTTTAGCATAAGCCTCCTCTTTTTTAATAAAAAAAAAAACCGACTGCAATTCTATAACTTTGTTCCCCTTTTGGTCTCTACGGGCTTTAGTTCGGAGCCTGCCACACTATCTTGATTCAGATGCCTTTCGATATAAAACCTCAGAATTTCATTCCTGTCATGGCGTCTCTCAATGTACTACATCCAACTCATGTTGCTTCTTCTTCTTTTTGAGAATTCGGTGTTCTTGAATAGTTTTCTCCTTGTAAATCGCTTTATAGGTTCGTTCGTTGAACTTTCCCCAGGGTTGACCCAGGTTTTCTTGACGACCCTATGAGTTGTCAAAAAAAACCTGGGTTTTCCAGTTCTCAAAAAACGCTTAGCTACAAAATCACCACACATCCCTGTAATTTGTATAAAATCACATGCCATTTGATAGCCCTCCAATCGCCACAGCAAAAACCTAGGGCGAGTTGATGGCAAACCCAGGTCAACACTAGGGCTCAAAAAACACTAAGTTTGACTTTAGGTTTTTCAGAAAACGCTTTTGTTGCGGCCCCAGGGCGACCCTAAGCCTTCAACGAACAAACCTTATACTTTTTTAATGTCGTCTTATTAGTTTTGGTAACTTTTTTTAGTTTTAAAACACGTTTTTTTAATACTTAAATTTTAGACTCTAATCTTTTTAACGTTAGCTATGTTTTTGTGGTAGTCGGGTGAAATTTAGAACCCCAGACGTAGAACAGCACAAACAAATCAGTTGGTATTACTTTTTTCCCAGTATTTGGTTGCTTCTGCGATCGATGGGAATATACCCCAAAAGATCCGTCATCCCTTCCTTCATACCAAAACCACATATGTACATGTACATATGTATGTGTGCATGACATTCAAATATAAAATTGTTTCTGGACCAAGTATATTAAAACTCCAATTCATTTGTTCAACCTGTCATTAGACGTGTTGCAACTACTCTCCCAATCAGTTTTTTCTTACAACTTTTATTATAACGAATTACTTTCTTCATTAGTTGCGGTTGATGGAAACGAGATTTTCTTTCTTCTTTTGTTTTTTTTTTTTGTGGACAAAAAAGTCATAGTCATAGCAATCAAGATGTCACACTGTTATTTCAGCAAAGTACAAATCACAGTGATATCCTGCTGCGGTAATACAACCCCCTGGAGGACACCATCTCTATTATTATCACATTTCCTTTGAGCTTGTTTATTTTTCTCGTCATATCCTATTAAAAGGAATGAATGGAAGAGGCACTAGGCTCCGGTATATTCATTATGTATCTGATTACTATACACAAAGTATCAACCTCCTAAAAAAAAGTATAAGACGGAAATAGAAACATATTAACATAGTTTCCAGACGAATATGTTTCTGGTCCATTAAATTTGTGTACATATCAAAGTACATAAATATGTATATTATGTATTGTGAAATTCTCAGGAATAAATGGAAAATAAATAATGATGGCTGGTAGAAACCTTCTTTCTTTTTTTTTCGAAGCCTTAGCAAAATGTCGAGAGCTTTGAGTTGAAAGTTACAATGGCCCTCATGGTTTTCTTTGTCCTTTACGGCTAAGAACACAAGTGTTTTTTTTTGTTGTTTCATTGATACAGATAAGTGTGATGGTATCTTAATATTTGAATGTGGATATTTAAACTGATCCCTATTATTGGCACTAGAAATAATTGAGTACACTTTTCTCTGGAAATGGCCAGATGACATTTCTGATTTGTGCTTTCTCATGAAGGCTGGTGAACGGGAGAATGGTGGAGTCTGGAGTGTACACTTCTAACTTACTCAAATTAAGTACATTATTTTAAACTTTTTCTCTCGTTTAAATTCTCTTCCGAACCGATGCGTTTTTGTAGTTACCACAGCGACAAATTCGGCTAAAAAATACACTGACGCAACGGCAGAAATCCTGTCAGCAGTGTTTCTGCCGAAATTTGGTTTGGGAGAACCTCAAAGTTTATAGTCGATCTTTATTTGCGTCATCATGTGGGGCTTAAATCAACGATAGATGACATGCCTTGCTATCCAGTTAAAGAAAAGACAGTAAAAAACTTGTGGGCGTTGCAACTGATGCGGTGGGTTTTGCCGCGCGCAACTGATAGGGGTGACCCATAGAATCCGTTGCGGTGTTTTGACAGATAAATCTAGTCAAAATGGGGGCGTCCAAGAATCGTATCCGGATAGCTTGTTGTTGTTGTTTACGTGTGGGAAATCGAAAAAAATAAGTTATAATCGTCTAGCAATGATATTTTGAATGTTTTTCTGTTTTCAAAAGTCGAATTTTAATATTTCACAGCTGTTGTCTGTTGTCGATCGTTCAAAAAGGTATCTAAGATACGGCTTTCCGAGATAGGCTATCCGATAGGTTCTTGAACGCGCCCATTGTCACTTTTTCCATATAAGAGAAAACTTCAAATTGGTTGTGACTGCGCATGTCTCTCTTCTGTCACCGCGTGAGAGCCGCGGCAAAGTAGAAAGTTAAGCCACTGAATTGCCATAAAATTCATTGAATACAAATAGTAAAAAAGCGGACGGTAGCCCCACTTATCATTCTTTTAGATTTAAGTGTGTTAAAAGTGCATACTACGACAACCCTGTCAGAGCTTTAATGTGAAAAGTACTTGTGGGTATCATAAGAGTGTGAGAGAGAAGTAAACATCTTTATCTTTCCTTTACTGCACAGTTATATATGAAACTCGTTTTCTTGTGCATGGCCACCACGGGCACGCTTGCAGAAGTCCATACGCTAAACCCATTTTTCGACGGTTTTCAAGCATAAATCGGCCGATATTGCTGCAATTTCACATTCAATATTCGTACAAAGTTCATCAATCGTCACTGGCTTGTTGGCATAGACCATAGACTTGGCGTAGCCCCACAGGAAATAATCTAACAGCGTCAAATCGCACGACCGAGGCGGCCAAGCGACTGGACCATTGATTGTGAAATTCGCTGTGTGGCTTGTGGCGCCGCGCCGTCTTGTTGGAACCATACATGTCCTCCATCCAATTGGGGCCAAAAATATTCGGTTATCATTGAACGGTAGCGATCCCCATTCACTGTAACTTGAATATCTTGATAATCACGGAAGAAGTACGGCCCAATGACGCCGCCGGCCGCCCACGAACCACACCAAACCACACCAAACCCTAATTTGTTCGGGATGCAATGCTGACTCATGGAGTACGTGTGGATTGCTGCCTGACTAATACTGCATATTTTGTTTGTTGACAAAGCAATTCAGTGGCAAGAAATAAATGGCGTCATTTGCTGTCCCTGTCACTCTACTTTTGTAGCGTTTCTGTTGAAAAACCCTTTATAAATAAGTGTTGTGCTTTTGGATCCGTCAGTTTTCGCTTACTTTTTGTACATGTGCACTTTCAATAAAATTAGTGAATCTTTGATGAGCTGTGATAGGTTGCTCAATCGTGGAACATTGCTCTCCTATACATATCCTTGATGTGTACATGAAACACCCGCTAAGCTCCAAGGCACCTGGTTGTGTAAGGGCCACCCGACTTAGACCTTTTCTCTGAAAAGGGAATGCGTTTTTGATACCATCCAACACCAAATCTGCAAATCATCTAAGGAAGAACGATGCTCTTTTACAAGGATTCTTTACCATCTGTTGTTGACTCGCTTAAGACCAGGGAACCAACTATTTAAATCGATTTCACTTGGAATCCTTCCAATTCTTCCTCTGCAATTCTTAAGAACTTATTAAGTTTCCGGCTGGACCAAATTCGAAAATTTTTGTCGAAAGCAGTTTAGCCACGTCAGGACTGTCGAATTTTGCCTGTTTAAAGGCTTCACTGAATAGATTAGTTAGAAGAATTTGCATTCGATTCTACTTTCATTCTTATTAGCACTTAAAAAATGATTTTCGTTTGATAGATAGATTTTTATTTTTTGTATATGATTTACATTTGGTAGGCTAGCGCACAGTTTACATACAGAGATATGATATTTTATATAACATCTTTCTACTGAATAAGTATATTAATTACATTTTAATAGCTTAATGGAAGATATGGCTGTGAATAAATGAAGGAAAATACAAAAAAAAACCTTCAATACGAATGAGAGGGCAGATACATTTGGACTAGATATAAAGTTGTTCTTAAAACAATTATTTAATAATTTAATCAATAAGTAAATGAATATATGTGTAGTAAATAAATAAATAAGTAAACGAATAAATTAACAAATAAATAAATAAACATAAATAAGTAAATAGGTAAATCCTAACTAATATTATAAATGTGAAAGTCACTCTGTCTGTCCGGATTTCTATGTTACCGTCTCCTGCCCAAACTACAGAACTGATTAAAATGAAATTTTGTACAGAGATAGTCTAGAACCTGAAGAAGGACATAGGCTGTACATTTTATCCCTATATTCCCACGGGAACGGGAACGTATACGGGAACTTTAGAACTACAACACCGATTTCAAAAAATTTTCCACCGATAGAATGCTACACTATCCCAGAGTAACATAAACTTTATTTCATCCACATATTCCCACGGGAACTAGAGTTCTTACTAATATAATAAGTGTGAAAGTAGCTCTGTCTGTCCGTCGTTCTATGTTACCAGCTCCCGCCCAAACTAACAAACCGATTTAAATGAAATTTTGTACAAAGGTTGTCCTGAACTTAAAGACGGACATAGGCTGTATTTCATTCGAATATTCCCACGGAAACCGGTCCTCACTATTATTATAAGTGCAAAAGTAGCTCTGTTTGTTCACCATTCTATGTTACCATCTCCCGCTCAAACTAATGAACAGATTAGAATTAATTTTTGTACAAAGATTGTTCAGAACCTGAGGAAGGACATAGGCTTTATTTTTTATCCCTATATTTTCACGGGAACGGGAACGTATACGGGAACTTAGAAACTACATCACCGATTTCAAAAAATTTTCCACCGTTAGAATGCTACACTATCCCTGAGTAGCATAAACTTTAATTCATCCACATAATCCTTCGGGAAAGGGAGTCCTTACTAATATAATAAGTGTGAAAGTAGCTCTGTCTGTCCGTCGTTCTATGTTACCATCTCCCGCCCAAACAAATAAACCAATTTAAATGAAATTTTGTACAAAGATTGTTCAGAACCTGAGGAAGGACATAGGCTTTATTGTTTTCCCTATATTCCCACGGGAGCAGGAACGTATACGGGAACTTTGACACTACAGCACCGATTTCAAAAACTCTTCCACCGTTCGAATGCTCCATAATCCCCGAGCAACATAAACTTTTACTCATCCCCATATTCCTTACGGGAATGGTCACCATGTTTCCACGGGAACGGAAGTCTTTACTAATATTATAACTACGAAAAGTTAAATCTGTCTGTCTATTTCTCTTTGTTACCATAACCCGCCCAAACTATTGAACCTATTTATATGAATTTTGGTACAGAAACAGCCAAGAACCTGAGGATGGACATGGACATATACATTGTATCTTATGCAATATGTTTTATCCCTGTATTCCCATGGGAACGGGAACTTGGAAAATACAGCACCCATTTCAAAAGATGTCCACCGTTAGAATACTACACTATTCCCGAGTAATATAAATTTTAAGTGCTCCTCCGGAAACGGCCCTCATATTCCCACGGGAATGAAAGACTTTAGTAACATTATAAATCCGAAATTAAATCTGTCTGTCTGTTTTTCTTTTTTTATATTTACCGCCCAAACTATTGAACCGATTTATATGAATTTTGGTACAGAGATAGTCTAGAACCCGAAGTTGGACATCCTTACTAATATTACAAATCCAAAACGTTTTGATTCCCCGTTTTCCTTTAATTCCCACTGATTGGTCATTAGGTTTGTTCGTTGTTCGTTTTTTGAGAAACCTAAATTCACCCTGAATGTCAAATTGAGTGTTTTTTGAGCCATAGGTTTGCCATAGGTTTTCCCCAAACTCGCCCCAGCTTTTTGCTGTGGCTATTTGAGGGCTGTCAAATGACATGTATTTTTTTTTTTTTATGACAGGGATGTGTGGTGATTGTTGGTTTAGCGTTTTTTGAGAACTGGAAAACCCAGGTTTTTTGGACAACTAATAGGGTTGTCAAGAAAACCTCGGTCAACCCTGGGGAAAGTTCAACGAACAGACCTGTTATAAATAAGGCTAAGACGCTTTAAGTTGCTGGTATGTATTCGTTTAGAAAAAAATCCCATGGCAAATTTATGTGGCAGAATCACGTGTATCAATCCCACAAAACCTTTTTATTTCGCAAAAGATGGAAAAAATAAGAACGTCGTGTGCAAACATATAATTAAATAAAATAATATAACAATGGTTTACTAAAACGCATGAATGTGTCTTATTTGCAAAATAAGTAGCCTAAAAAATTAAGAATGCCGCTGAAAGTCACTATTTCACGTGGACGAAGTCGCGGGTACAGCTAGTAGATAATAAAACAAATAATTGAATATATAAATAATCAGATATATGTACAAACATATAAATAAATAAATAAGTAAACGAATGAATAAATAAATAACTAAAAAAATAAATAAACAAATAAATAAATAAGTAAATGAATATATAAATAAATAAATAATTGAGTATATAAATAAATAATTGAGTATATATGTAAATAATTAAATAAATTAATTAATAATAAACAACATAGATTAATAAATTAAATAAATAAATATAATAATTTTTCAGTAGACACTTAACATTCATTTACATATATACGCAGGGGCTATCTTCCCCGCAGGCACATGGTTAAGAGGTAATTTGATTGATTAGCGGGTTTTCAGGGAATTGACAATTTTGATAAAATGAATTATTCAGTTTAGTAATTCTTGCGGAAATCATTTAAACACTTTCTCTTTCATGCAAATCTTCAGTAGAATCATATCGAGAAAGGTTGAGCATCATTTATGAGTAATTTGTGATACCTGTAATTTATTAATATGGCAGTTTGCACATTTTCCCCATACCTGGCATCCATACAACAATATTGCTTGGAAGATAACTTTGTGCATGATTATCTTCTTATCCGCGCTAAGGCATGATTTTCTGTTTATAAATGGATACAGAATGTTGAGAGCTATACTCACTTTCTTCAGAGTTCTAGTAATATGCTCTTTGAAGGTTAGCTTTTGATCTAAATAGACACCTAAATATTTTTGTTTGGTTCGTAAGTAGAACACAGTTACATCGTTGGGCTCCTGTCATCAGATAATTGAATTATTTAATCCAGATCGTAAGATAATCCATTTTTTTTTTTTTTTTATTTAGTACTGATTTGCTACCAAAATGCACAAACACGACCCAACCAATTAAAACACATAGTGCGACCAAGCTTTCTTCTACCCTTCTACGCCACTCTCGTAGGTCGTAGTCTTGGTGGCTGCATATATTTCATCTTTTCTTTCTTTTGGAACAGCAATTGCAAGCATCGTCGATCACCAGTGTTGATTTCGTTGGTGAACAAAAATCGAGTTACTGGCTTGGCATTACACCGCTAGTAATTTGTTTTGTATTTCTAATGGCGTCTACACTTGTTGATTTGACTTAGATAGCGTCTTATTTTGTTTCTGTTCCTTTCTGTTTTTGCGATCTGTAATGTCGTGTGAATTTCGGGTCGATTATAGCAACATTGTGGTACCCGTGGCGTAATGGTTAGCATGTCCACCTGCTAACCCAGAGGTTCGAGGTTCGAATCCCAGCAGAGGCAAAAATGCAAAAATGTTTTTCCACGGGTATCGCCTTTCGCGAGGAATTGGCAAGTCCTCCGTTAGTAAATTCATTGCCATGAAAAGCGAATTCTCAATTAGCCGTTCGGAACCGGCGAAAAATTGTAGGTCCCCTCCATTCCCTCACAAGGCATGGTTGTGAGAAATGCGCTAGGCCCATGGGTTCCTCGCTCTGTTGCGCCACCCTATTTATTTTTTATAGCAACATTGGGGAGTTGCCATCGAAATTATTTGCCGTGAAACACAAATAAGTATTAATTTTGATTCTTCCGAGTTCCACATGCCTGGGTATAACTTAGTGTTTCAAATCTTTTCTTCCCACGACCTTGCGTTATGTTAAGATCTTCGTTAAGTTGTATCATTTGGCTCAGCTTATTGACGAGCCCAATCGGGGTATGGTATCATCTCTTCTGCGCAAATCGGGCTATTAACCCGTATCGGTTGATTTTACGTATTCCGTCACAGTAAAATAAGCCAATTGGGACACCCTTAATAATTTCTTTCAATATTTTAAATGGTCCTTGTGCGTGAAACGTCGACGCTTCAGCTGATATGATATCTAACGTAATTCTCAACAACTTACGACATAAGAAGCTTTGTTCCTCACCGGAATGATAACCCCACAGAGAATTCGTGATTTCAAGTTCTAATGATCGCCTCTTTACGTTTACACTGAAAGAAGCTTTCGAATATTAAAGGACGCCCCAAAAGTAGAAAACCAAAATTTCTTCAAACGGGCAAGAGATATCTGTAATTCTCCCTTATAAAGAGCTCAGTTAATACATGACCAAAGTTTAAGGCAAATACAAATACTGTTGTGTTCAAAAGGAGGAAAAAACTTTCGATATTTTGTTAAGAACAATAAGAATAGTTCGGCGACTCGAACGATACCAACACAATTTTTCAAAGAGTATTTGTATGTCAGCTCCATCGATATAGCCAGTTTGCTGGCATTTCAAAATGCTACTAGTTCGACACTTCCCCATGCCCGATAGCATATTGACTACTCCTGGAGCTTGAGTCTGTAAATTATGTGATGACGCAGATGTTGTATTTGGAACTTGCTCGGTTGCGATACATACATAAATCCGCCGGTTCAGACGGTATCCTAGTTAATATTCTGAAGAGGTGTTCATCTACGCTGGCAAAACCATTGCTTAAGCTCTTCTACCTATCCTAATCCTCTGGGCTCTTATCGAGCAGGTCCCTAAAAAAGGCGAATCTTTGTCCCCTTCCCATTGCCGTCGAATTGCAATAAGTTCCCTTCTCTCAAAGATCATGGAAACGTTGATAAACCGTCCACTCGTGAAATATCTTGAAGAACTAAAGCTTCTCAATGACCGTCAGTACGGTTTTCGTAGCAAAAGGTCCACTGGTGACTTGATGGCATATCTCACCGAAGAGTGGAACCAATTTTTACCCTGTTTTGGAGAAAGTAGGACTATTACGCTTGATATTTCTAAGGCATTTTACAGAGTTGGGCATTCAAGTTCTCTGATCGGTAATGCATGCGATGAGTATCTTCTTCGTTGGATTTGAAACTACCTTTCTGGCTGAGTTCTCCTTAAGTCTCCGACTCTCTTCATTTTCATAAACGATCTCTTGTCTGAAACTTCTGATCTTCTCAATTGTTCCGCTAACGACTCAACGCTCAGCTTCTCATATTCGTTTTCAAATTCTTCACTTTGGATGTGAAACTGGAACGGCTGCGTATGATGAGCCCATTGAAAACCGAGCAGAATTCAATGCTTCGAAAACTCAATGCGGTCTCTTGACGTTGAAGCTTAATGTAGGTTCCATTTATTGAGAATGGCAATGGGGAAATGCATTGCCATTATGAATAAATGGTACCTGCATCCAAGAAACCGAAAAGATGTCAATACTTGGTATGTGCCTAAAGGACGATCTTCATTGGAACGACCACATATTTGAAGTCGCCAATAATGCTGCTAAATGCTCAGGTTTCTTGAGAAGATGCAGGAGATTCTTCACCCCCTCTGATCTGGCTACTGGAGTAATATTCCCATATCTGGTCAGATGTCACTCAAATACGTTTGCGCCTTCTTGATAGGGTTTAAAATAGAGCGTTCAATAATGGAATCTATTGAACATCGCCAAAACATTACTCGCCCCACACTTTTTGATCGCTTTTTTTCACAAGCAGTGCTTTAGTGAAATAGCCAGTTGCATTCCTCCCCTGAAACAGTTTAACCGCACCACCCGCCTCGCTAGGAATGCTCATCAGTTTTACATTGAATCCAACTTCGGGCATACAGTCGAGTATAGAGATACATATTTCAGCCGCATCATCCGAATGTCTAATGCTTTACCAGATTCTGTATTTCAGTGCTTTACTAATCAAAAAAGTTAAAAAAAAACGTGCATGGTAGTCTCCGTTTATATCCTCTCCTATTTTCCAGAATTCTAGCACTGTGTTTTATAACATTATAGGATAATATCCTTAGGCGCCAACCTGATACCCACTCAAACGATCTTTAGATTGTTGGACATCAACTTTCAAGGCATAGTTTATCTTCCATCCTTTTGTTCACTGGATGAAGGTCGATATCATATCTTTGATTTGCCTTAATAGACCTTCTTTCTTTTCTTGCTAAAGTAGGCTTTCGAAACCCCTAGTAGTAGTTTGTGTCTTAATAAGCAGGTTCGTACCAAGCTAATGACCCATGTTGTACTTGTAACTGTATCACCTATATAAAAGCGACAGTTAAAGCTCCTCAGATACGTTAAATCGGTGACTCGATCTTTTTTCGCGTTCTCATTCATTACTTTTTCATTCTCAAAGTCAATGTCTTGTGAATCATTATTTTATGGCTTTTGTGCTGTATATCTGGCTGGACTGAGATAGTTCGCCTCTTCCTTACAAGAACATGCCCAAAAACCAATACCTGTGGGCATGCATCGAAGTCGCAACTAACCAGACTTCAAAGCGCACTCCACACAAGCTTAAATAGCTTAGCTTCCAGAAAGTAGCTTAGTTTATTCTAAAAATATATAAAATGAAATGGGGAAAGGATAGCCAGAATATCTGGAGGTCGGAGTGAGGAGTCCTTTATCATGAACTTTATTGTCCGTAAAACAATTGTTAGTTTCTAGGTTTACAGTTCTTGAAACCTTTGGAAAGAATCAACACACTCGTGTTAAAAAAAACACATCTTCACCAATAATCGAAGAAGCAGTAAATTCTTGCATTTCCTTTGCCAAACTAAAATTATTTTCATTTCATCTTTTCAGAACCATCACCACTTTATGATAATAACCACTATCACGAGGAATGTCTCAGATGCAACTCTTGCGGTTTGAATCTAACCGGTCCCAACCAGAAACGAGCAAGAAGGTTCAAGGTAATTAAAATAATTATTCTCTCGTCACTTATCTTTTTCAAATCTTCAAAGATGTATATTACATTTACACAGAAGAAGCTTAAGGTCAAAAAAAGGTTTCAGTTTGTTGGCTTTGCACTAAAGCTCTAACTCCCATAAAATGTAATTTGGTAATGTTGTGTTATGTGCTGTGGTTAAGTAACAGCTATAGGGTAAGGGATGGTGTAGGTAGAATGGTTACCTACTTTTTGTTTGTTTTTTAGCTCTGTTTCGTTAAAATCTTGATAAGTAATTTTGCTTCTAAAGCATGAATTGTGTAAACGTCGGAGTCGGTCGTTGGTGCACCAACAAACCTGAAAGTATTCCCAAAAGAAGGAAATTCTGTCTTTCTTTTCTTTTTCTTTTTTGCGGAATCGCAGGTTTTTATTCCCATCTTAGGTCAACTTGCGCTTTAATTATAAAAAATTAATTGGGTAGCGAGAATCATGCTTATTGAAACGGTTTTTGCAATCAAACTGAATCCGATGAAGTAGAGTATATTCACTTCTGCCACATCACAGTAATCAAAAAAAAAATCGTCCAAATTGGCATTTTTAAATAATTTCTTTAATCGTTCAGGTCTTTCGGAAACAGGAAATTCCTATTACAAGCCAATTTTCAATGTAACAGAGTACCTTTCCGGGCAAAATTATCGACTGCATTCGTTAAAATTGGTTCAACCCGAATGCTTTTGGTTACATATGCTTGTAGATTATTTTAGAAAACCAAATTTTTTAAAATTCAACGATCGAAATTAAATGGCCGACTTAAAGTCGGAAGCTAACACTCAATTTCCGTATTTTATTCAAAATTGAGAAAAATTGCCTTAATTTAAGTTGCCAGTTTAAATTTTTCAAAAATAGTTACTTGAATTTACACAAACATGCCCTCATCGCGCGAATACTACACCAGTTTATTAAGTTCTTTCTTTGCCACTATGTCCGCTTTTTATACCATACCTGAAGTCTTTAACACTAAAACTGTGTCAGCTTGCTGGCAACTCCCTATAAAATGCAATTTAGGCTACACACCTCCAACCGATGGTCCAAATTTTCGATGACGCTGAGGCTAATTGAGATTCTGTGCCATTAACGCGCCAAATCATGTCATCCTTTAGCTTTTGAATTGTTGCTGGCTTATCGACGTACAACTTTTCTTTCAAATAACCCCAAAAAAAGAAGTCCAAATGACAGGTCACGTTATCTTGGCGGCCCATTGACATCGCCACCACGTAAGATAACACTGCCATTGAATTTGTCGCTCAGAAGAGCCGTTGTTTCGTTAGCTGTGCGGCAAGTGGCACCGTCGCGTCCCGTGAAAACCACATACCGTCCATATTCATATCTTCCGATTCGGGCTATAAAAAGTTCGTTTTCATCTCACGATAGCGAACACCATCCACAGTAACTGCCTGAATGGCCTCATTTTGGAAAAAATACGGCCCGATGATGCCGCCAGCCCATAGTGAGGACGTATTGGCTTTTCAACAATCACTTTTGGATTATTAGTCTCCCAAATGCATTTCGTTTGCACAGTTCGCAGCTTTAGACAATCGCGGTTGGAAACGGACCTACTGAACCGAAGCTTCCTTAAAATTTCAGCTCATTGCGGTTACGTCCCAGCTGTAAAAGAGCTGCAGTTCTTCGGACTTATTGACAGGGTAAATAAGTGGTACCCTCAATCGGTCTTAGGTCAACACTCTCATATCAAAATAGAGGAAGCTACCGTTGCAACAAATCCATTCCAAAGCGCTTTCTTTACATATTGATATGGCTCTTGTTTAATAGAAAAATTATCATTTTTTTAAATATGAACTCTGCTGTAAAACACCCCATTGTGATAATGCTGCCTGACTGTGGTGTTCCGTCAAATACCACAATATTTTCCATTTGAATTGTTTGTGGAGAGCATGGCATTACGACAGCACGTCTCATTAGGCACATAAGCTTCCTTCTTTCAAGCGCAGAGGTACGCTATTTAATTACCTTAAAAGTAATCTAGGAATCCAAGACCTCTCTAATTTTTTTGCGTCTTTTTTGGGTTCCAATCCATCACGACAAAACTGGAAACGAGATCGCCGAAACTGCGAGGCAAGGATCTCAGAAAGCATAGGATCTGTCAAGAGCATAACCGTAGATGACATGCTTCCAATAGATGCAGACATATAAAACGTACCTATGCTCTACACAGTTTTACTATCCCGTTGCAGAAAAGACAGTATCAAACGTGTCCGCATTGCCATAGTGCACTTCTACTACACTCTGTGAATCCGGTGGAGATTACGAAACTTCTTAGCACATTTTATGAATGTTCTCACTCGGCGCAGACATGGTGGAAGCTGGTTACATAGGTTTTTTTGGCTTTTCTGTCAACAACTGGAAAGCTATAATAAAAGAAGATTGCTATCTGGTAGTACAATGAACCGGTATCTATGTGTGAGTGCTTCAGGTTCAGAGTGGTTAAGAACTTTCGACAGAAAAGAAATATTGAAACGCTGAAACACACCCGTAGGCAGATCAGCCCTCTATAAAACAGTTGCTATAGAACTGCTTTAAAATGTTCCCACTTTCAGGGCGAAAGCTCCTCTTACCCTTGCCAGGACAGCATCAATATATTGTTAAATAATATATACTCCTCTAACTAGCGGCTGAAATACTAAATCCCCTTCTTTACTTGTCAGTGGATGGCCAAGTAGCTCAACGATCACCAATATTTGCTATTTCTTTCTCGCATCCCTTGACGCCCGGTTTAACGGGACTTTAAAAGCAATTGTTTATCATTTTTGGAAGTTCATTTTCAGCTTCCAGCTATCGCAATATTACTCAATCTTATTTAAATCACGCTGCGAAAGAAGACCTATTTTATATGCTTTAGCATGTCTGCCGTTAACCAAGAGATTCGAGGTTCGAAATTCGAATCCCAACAGAGGCAAAACTGTTTTACCATGCGTATCGCCTTTCGCGAGGAATTGGCAAGTCCTTACTTACTTATTTAGGTGGGCATTACAGTACGGGGTGAACCTGGGCCTCAACCAACATCCTTCTATAACGACTTCGATTTCGGGCGAGCTCTCTCCAGTTTCGCACTCCAAGTCGGTTGAGCTCTTCATCTTCTTGATTGCGCCACCTAGGACGAGGTCTTCCCCTTCCGCGATTTCCCTGCAATGTGCTTTCGAAAACCCAACGAGCCGGACCGTTTGGGTCCATCCGCTCTACATGGCCCAACCATCGTAGCCTCGCGATGCGTACTCTTCTGGCTATGCCCATGTCGCGGTACAGCTCATACAGCTCGTTGTTGTATCTTCTTCTCCACACATTGTCTTCGCATACGGGACCAAAGATCATTCGGAGAATTTTTCTTTCGAAACGACCAAGGGTTTCCTCATCCGCTTTCGATAAGGTCCATGCTTCCGCGCCGTAAAGCAAGACTGGGATGATTAGGGTCTTATACAAGGTTACCTTGCTTTTTCTCGAGAGGGTTTTGTTTCTCAATTATGCCTTCTTAACCCAAAGAAGCAACGGTTGGCAAGAGTTATTCTCCGTTTGATCTCCGCACTGATGTTATTTTCCGTGTCTATAGCGGATCCTAGGTAGACGAAGTCCTGTACTCCCTCGAAGTTATGTCTGTCTATTGTGACGTTTTGTCCTATTCGTCGATGTTCTGTGTCCCTGTTTGATGACAGCATATACTTCGTTTTGCCCTCATTAACCATCAAGCCGATTTTTGCCGCTTCTGTTTCAATAGTCGCAAAAGCACCTGTGACATCACGCCTTTTTCTTCCCATTACGTAAATGTTGTCTGCATAGGCGAGTAATTAATTGAACAGACTTTTGAAAGATTGTTCCTCTGTGTTGACGTTGGTGTTTCTTACAATCTCTTCAAGTATGATGTTGAAGAAATCGCATGACAGATTGTCGGTGAGTTTCCTTACCTTGACGGAGCAGCGTGAATTCTCCAAAGTCATCCTGCATAGTCGTACGAGTTTTGTAGGGATGCTGAAACTAGACATGGCTCTGTACAGCTCGTCTCTGTAAATACTGTCATACGCGGCCTTGAAATCGATAAGGAGATGGTGAATATCGATATTATGTTCTCGGGTTTTTTCCAAGATCTGCCGTAATGTGAAAATTTGGTCTATTGTGGACTTCTCTGGTCTAAAACCAGATTTATAAAGACCTATCAAGTTGTTGACATTTCAGACGTTCACATATTACATCAGACAAGATCTTATAAGCGACGTTAAGGAGGCTTATCCCTCTATAATTGGCGCAATTGTGAGGGTCTACTTTCTTTAGGATCGGGCATACGATACTGAGGTTCCATTCATCGGGCATGCTTTCTTCCGACCATATCATGCAGATCAGCTGGTGCATATGCTCCTTTCCAACTGATCTCCTGCTGCCTTGAAAAGTTCGGCATCAAGGCCATCTGCACCTGCAGTCTTATTTGATTTAAGTTTGCATATAGCAAGCTTAACTTCTTCTAGGTCGGGAAGACGGCATTCTTGATCATCGTCCAAACTGAATGGGGCAATCTGCCTGACAGCGGAATTTGTGTCCTCATCGCCGTTAAGCAGTCTGCAGAAATGATCTTTCCAGATCCTCAGTAGCGACTGTGACTCTACAACTATGTTTCCCTGCTGGCCTTTACAGGCTTGAGTTCGGGGTCTGCCACCCTGGCAGGATCTTTTTCCCTTCCTTCCGAATCTCGTTCCTGTCATGGCATCTCTCAATTTCCTCAAACGAGCGCTTCTCATGCTGCTTCTTTTTCTTTTTGAGAATTCGGTGTTCTTCCCGTCTTTTCTCCTTGTAGATCTCGTTATACTGATCATAAGCAGCCCTTGGCAAGTCCTTCGCTAGTAGATTCATTGCCATGAAAAGCGCTTCTTCGACTAGCCGTTCGGAACCTGCAGAAAAATGTAGATCTCCTCCATTCTCTTCCAAAGACAATGGTTGTGAGAAATGTGCTAGGCCCCGGGGCTTCTCGCTCTGTTGCGCTACCCTATTTATTTACTTTTAAGATAGTGTTAGTCTTGTTATTTCATCTAAAACGGCCTTATGGAGCGATTCGAGGGCGGAAAACGAATCGTGTGACTCGTGTTGGTTCGTTTGAAACGAAACCACTCAGTAGTTTCTGATGAATAAGGTAATTGCATCAATCTGAAGTGAGCTTTTTACCGTCGCGTCGTCTGTGTTGAAAGTCTCATGGTGTGGTTCGGGATAACTTAGTCAATATTAATGGAAAATATTTAATACTGGACGTTCTAAATTCTAAAGTGAGCTAATTGCCGTCGTTTTGGGTTGAAAATTTCATGGTGTGGCCAGAATCTGACCAAATTTGAAGCTTTTACTAGTTTTGCATTTAAAATACAGTGCTCAAATTATTTTACTTTTTAGTTGGCCCGCGTACCTACAGTGGTCGAATTGAGTAAATTAAGTAAAGTTTCAGTGGGGAAAATGTGGATGAAATATATTCTATGTTACTCAGGCTCTCAGGATCAAGCACTCTAACCATGAAATCAGCTCAGTGGTTTTAAAGGCTTTTCAATATAAACACTCGTTCTCGTTTACGTTCTCGTTTACATTCCCGTTCCCATAGAAATATAAAATAAAGACATTTCTCTTGGATTTTTGACTGCGGACTTTTTTTACACTAAGCCAATAGTGCTTAAAAAATTTGTTTTCGGGCATACCGACCCTACGGCTGGCTCGAATGAAGTGTTATTGTGTAGTAGTAGGGGAGCCCAGGAAGCTAAATTTGAAGTTGCTAAAGCGTCATGGGGACTTATTGGATTGTGAAGCTTACCTTCTAAAACGAACAAAAGTGTAAGGCAGTTTTCCATTTTGGTGGGGTGAATAGCGTGTATGAACTTTTAAAAAAGTAAAAAAAAACAGTCACATTGAAATATTCGAGCGCGTCAGATATTCATAGAGTATACGCGCTTTGTCTTTCTGATAACTGTTAAATATTAATCTGACGATTAACTGGGAACAGGTGGCAAAGTCGGTACTCATACCGGCCAAGTGGTACGGGCCACTAAACCAGATTTTTCCATAAAATTCAGGTTTTTTCGCAGTTGTCTCGTAAATAACAAAAGCTACGGAAAAATTATAAATTACAAACTTGTAGAGAATCTAGTTTCCTATAAAAAAGGTCTTTTCGACTGCATTGCAAATATCAATACTAAGCGAGATATTAACCATCATAATATATTATACCTTTTATTGACAATTTTACCTAAATCGCCCCGAGAAAAATGTCATTATTATTATGTTTTCCGTAATCCTGATAGAATTATCTTCAAAATAAAAAAAAATTAATCGCGCTCGAGTATTTCAAAATGTCGGTTTTTTACATCTTTGTCACTCGCCTCTTACTTAGGCCACGCTCAAACTTTTAGATTATTGAAATGTACACTTTTCCAGATGTAAACAACTTACCATCTCTTAATCTGACGCACTTGAGTTTTTCTGACAATCACAGGTTCTAAACCTTTGTCTGGGCTGCGTTACATCGCATGGTGATGTGATGAATCTACTTTTCGTTATAAAAAAGTTTAGCCAGTCTTGGAAGGTTGCGGGTCTAGAAAAAAAAATTAACCATTTTTTCTCAATTCTTTTATCTACATACATATTTTAAATATTTAAATGCATTACACCAGTTAACACAAAATTTATTTTGATTTATCAACAGAACCATATACTCTGCGACTTACACTTCGCAGACGTTGCCCTTATGGAGTGCTCCGATTTTATGCAACAGCTGAGAAGCTTTAAGCCCCAATCACTTGGATGTGCCGTTGCCAGACGCAAAAGTTCAACAACATTAATATTCCCGCTGCCACCACAGGCTTGTTCAGGTATGTTTAATCAATTCATTAATTTATTGCTTGTTTGATAAAATAAAAATGTAATTTGTAACAAAAAGAGGTAATAGAATGAGTTGTTTTCGCTAGGCCGTTCGGAGGCCTTTTCCTGTTACCCTTTAGTCCGTTTGTCATTAGTAGAGAGTTGGTATGTATGGGACACTTTTCGGTAAGATGTTAACTGCTTTCAACTTATGAATCATATCTGCACATGACAGTTTTTTAAAGATATGATAACATTGTGGCAAGCCATTAAAAACACAAAAGTAACCAAAAGAATAACAGAAAATATGATAAAATTCATTCCATGCAACGATAAAGAATACTAACACTTAAAATACGGCACAGACTAAACAAAATAAAAATGAATTCACTTCACAATATTTGATAATACCTATTTAATTCACTGCTTGTACAGTAATTTCACTTACTTTTAATTTTTTTTTTTTTTTCACCCAAAGTTCACTCAATGATTTACCTTTTTATGTAATAATTGCCATTTTCTCTTCTCTTCTGCGTAATTTTAACTTCGCACAAGACCTGTTTTGTTTACTCGTTGATACAGATTAAAGAGCAAATTTGTGATCAACAGAAACGAAAAAAAATACTCCGTTGAAGAAAATGCCTGTGTCCCGTTCCTCTCGTGTCCCATACATACCCACTCTCCCCTACTGACATGGTGTCAGCACCGTTTAAGGAGACATATGGTTTTGAAGTGAATCTTTGAAATTTTGTTACGTTTACTAATAATTGAGGAGTGCGCTATTCGCTATTAATAGTTCTGATTTTGCATCGATTAATTATTGGTAGTTTCGTTACATTTCTGGTGGTATCTCACCATAACTTGAGTAATGTTAGTTCACAATGCTTTGGTAACGTTCACCAGGTTCGATAAATAAAACTTTACTTCTTCTTTACTCCAGGTCTTGTACTTTGATTGCACCGCTTTTCTATTCGTTTTATAGTTTGATTAAAAGCCCCACTTTGTCTTATCCGGTCTGTACATCATTACTTAACGATAAAAACTTACTTTGCGTAGGCCAGCGGCCTCTTCATATAGAAAAGCATACCACACTGTCGAATTTTCTAGACAAGACGAGAACCATCAAAAAAATTTCAAACAATTTGTGCTCTAGCTCTTTCCCAATTATTTGTGTCTATACAAACAGCCCCCATTCCACCGTAAATTACACACTGTCTGATGTTCTCCTCTGGGACTATTTCCGTGAAAAAGTTATTCAACATAGCCTCACAAAAAAATATTGCTACATGTTAAATCACATGGTCTTGTTGAATAATTTACGTCGCCAAAACGCGAAATTGCTCGATCAGGAAACTTCTAACGCAACAAAACCATAGTCGGTTGCGTTGCGTGGCTTTTTTCCACGTCTTTTTGGAACCACATTTCGTCCAAAATCTCATCTTCAATCGCCCGCGCCGCCCCGATCAAAAAAATTGGTTATTAATCAAGCGTATCCGAATTGACTCTATCCGTCTGCCCATTGTTATCTTCGAAAAAATACGGACCAATGACACCTAATATCTATAGAGCACACCAGAAATTCACTTTTCTGGATGTAACGAAACCTCTTCGATCACCTGTGGGTTTCCAGCGCCCCATATGTTGCAATCTTGCTTTTCTACTTACCTACTGTGGTAGAAATGTGTCTCTCATCGCTGAAGAAAATATTGTTCGAGAAATTGATATTTTTTCCCACAAACAAAAAGCAACCGAATTTTGTCTTCTGAGGTGTCAGTTTTATCGAGCTTATCTCTGTAGACAACTCAACAAAAAATAGTTCAGCGGTGTTAAGTCTCCCGATCTTGGAGGTAACTCACAAAACTTGTGATTATGACAAAAAAAAATTTCGTTCACACACAATTTACCGAGCGTACCGTGGGCAGTGGTTGAACGCCTTTCATCCTTCTCCCATGAAATGGGTAACTAAACTGAGCATTAATTTAGTGACACCTGTCACACGTCTGAAAAAAAAACAGCCTGACTGACTAAAGTTCAAACTCAAGCTACACAAATTAGGTGACAGATTTAGAAGTTCATTGACTCATTTATGGAGTTACATGGTTCTCATACGTTTAAAAACTGCAAGAATTTTTTTTTTTTTCTTGAGAAATGTTTTATTCAAATTTTTTATTATCTGAAAGATGCATATTTAGTTGATATACATACTTTCAAAGTTTAAAGACAATACTAAAAAAAATCCTTCAAGGAAATCCTCTAACGAATCAACTCTTGGTGCTCTTACTCTGGCGCTCAAATTTCATACTCGGAATTATATTTTATTGTAATTTTAGCTTTAAGGAACACTGTTTAGCATTAAGTATAAACCGAGCTCCCAGGCATAAGATATTTAGCTTCAAAAAATTGTTTGACTCATACCAACTCTATGATCAACATAACAAAATCCATCATATTATCAAATATAGATTGTGGCCTCATCATTCTATACATATAATAAAAACGTAACAGTTTGTTTGTTTGAGCACGCTAATCTCAGAAACGGCTTATCCTATCTAGATTCAATAATATATTGTGGTAAGCTTCACTTAATATTTAGTTTTTATTTCATGTCAATCGGTTGATAAATAAAAAAGTTATGCCAATTCTTGCAGACGAAGTCACTGGCACACCTAGTTTATGACAAATGTGCAAAATCTTACATCCAACCAATTAATGCGCTCCTATCACACCCCAATCAGAACTAGCCCCAAAGCTTTCAAAACCAGCCCAATAAAAAATAAAAGTAAGGAAAAAGATCTTAATAATAACCCTCCTTGGCTATTCATAAAGGAATCTATTAATACGGACCTCGCTCGATTTAAAAAAGTGTCTACTCCTAATGTGGTATACCGTCAACATTTTAACAAATTACTGAGCCCCTTCATTGAAAACAATTGGAGTATCATATCCACTGACGGCTCTACGTGTGACGAAGGTAATTCTTTTGCTGTTGTTTACTCTGACAATAATCTCCTCTCAGCAGAAAAACTACCATAATTTTTCTCAATCTTCTTTGCTGAAGCCTTAGCCATTTTTAAAGCCAAAAAAATAGCGTATAAATCTAAGAAAAACTCAGTGATATGCACCGACATTCTCTCAACCTTAACTCCCATCGAAAACATAAACAACCGATCATCCTTCATTTGCAAAATCAAAGACAACGTCATCAAACTTGGAGAACGACTCAAGATATTTTGGGTGCCAGGGCATGGAAACGAACACCCAGACCGAGAAGCCAAATTAACTGCTAAGAACAACAACCAAGCTATCTCTAAATATCAGCCCACAAAAAAAGATGTCTCCTAACTGACTAGCTCATACTTTTACAATCGCGGAAAGTATTAGTTTGGTCCCAATATCACCACCTCTACTCCTCCATCAATCAAAATGGCAGCCCAGCTGTCTATCCAACTACTGCTTCATCTGGTTGGGAATTGGACACACCCAGCTCACCCACAGCTACCTACTTAACAAAGACCCGCCTTCACCCACATGCCACCTTTGCCAAGGTAACCACCAGCTTTTCATCAACCACTTAACAACGGATTGCGCGAAAATCAACGAAACTTGTAACATGTATATTTCAATATTTAATAATATTAATATTTCCTGAAATTTTTGAGAAAAAATATTAAAAATTCCGCCATTGGGTGTTATTCCCGGCGAGTCTTCCGAAAAAGGTGCATTCGCGTTGACAGCACAACGGAGGATCATCCAAAAAAAAACTTGTTTAGTTAAGGCTTCAAACACGAAAGGACGTTGGAAAAACAAAAGAAATGAAAATTCATGTTTGACAGTGGTTTTTACAAAAAAATGCAAAATTCAGTAAAAATTTCACGGCATTTTGAAAAAAAAAAACTTTTAATTTTATCAAGATCGGTGAAGTAGTGTTCGAGAAATCTTGACAACCGACTTTGAAAACAACGTTTTGAGAAAAACACGTTTACAACTTCGAGTGACCATGGTAGGTAGCCTTGAGCGCGCAACTTTAAAAAGCTGTATCTCTGAAGCTATTACTCGAATCAAGTCGAAATTTCCGGAAAATATTCTAGAGATGTTGTAGATTTTAACAATCAACGAAAAAAAATCAATTTGTTGAATCCGTCAAACCCATGTAACCTCTTAACTACAAAACCGAATTGAAGGAAGGCATCAGAAGGCAAAAAGGCCGAGAAAGAGAAATGAAAAGAAAATAGTCTACCAATTGCTTTTAAGATACTTGGGATAGCTGTACTTAAGCCCTAGCTTGCCATTACCAGTGCCGAGGAGAGGAATAGAAGAACAGCCAAAACTGATGAGCTACAGAAATTTAAAGGAGTTAATAAGTGTCCGTTACACTACAGACATTTTGGTAGAATTCCTGTTTTTTCTAAGCAATTGTACAAGAAGCTTGAATGCAACCGACAGTGAAAAGATCGAGTGGAACAAAAAAAACTTATGGTGTTCCGCAACGAGATATTGTTGGGCCTTTGATTGCTCGTCCTTTACATTTGAGATGTATTTATATCCGGAAAACGATATTATCAACGATTACTTAAGCAAATTTCTGAAACGTCAGACTAGACTTAATCCACAATGAAGGAACGGTCATGAGGATTGCCGCAAAACAAAATTGAAGTACTCAATTCACTCAGTTGTGAACTCTACTCAAAGAATACTTTGGAGCTGTCGAAATCGGTTTCAAAAATAAACAAATATTTGTATTAATTTTTCTTAAAAGTAGTTCAACAAAGAAATACTCTCGATAGGCCTTTCGTAACAGAGACATCAGACCGGTTTATTTATTTATTTATTTTTATTTATTTTTTTTTTTTTTCTTATTAAGAAATGACATTTGGTGTGAAAGTCCTCATTTATAGTGTTGTAGATTGGTGTGATTTTTTTTTAAACGAAACGAAAAAACATTAAAAAAAGGAAGTGAAATTGTCAATAGATACAAACTAATGCTGCTTGCCATTGTCACTAACTGTAAGAATCACAACAGGCGTATTTTTAACAGCTTGGTGTTATATCTTACAGTGAGGGACGATACCGCAAAATTCATCAAGTCAACTAGTTGAGGTACAACGCATACACTTGTGTAATTACTAATCTTAGTAAATTTAAACCTAAATTGAAAGGAGTTCTTTTCTAAAAGAGGTTAGTTGAGTTGAAAATCTTCTTCAGACCTACTAATTCATTAAAGTAGTAGAGTAACATCGGATCGTAATGTAAATGCAGCATTTCGCCGATCTTCGAATCTACTGTTTCACCGGAGGTAAATTCATCAGAAAGCTAATGAGGCAGTTAAGAACTCCTAAAAAAGCAAAGGTGGTAAAGATGCCGTATGAGATAATTGACGGGATATTAAGTAGCCGACGAAATAATAGCAAATGCTAGATGGTAACCAATGCGGGAAAATGTGTCAAGAAAAATTCAACAGCAATGCTATCCCAAGTGCAATTATCCTAACGAAAAACATTGAGATTCTATAGAGATCAGTGGCGAGGGGTGAATAATTCCAAATGGTAACTCGAAGGAAACTTAGTCACCAACAAAAAAAGTTTACTTGAAATTTTTTTTGTGCCATGTTTGTCTTCGCATCAAACCAAAAAGTCAAATATTTCAAACCAACTTTGCTATAAGGTAGAGCTTCATAACTTTTTTTTTCATAAAACTAAGCTTATTATTAAAACTATTTGTTTCCTCTAAGTGAAAATCAGTTAAGCAACAGTCAACAGATATTAAGGTCATAATCAAACCACTGAAACTTACTATCGGAAAACTTTTCAGACTTTTTGCACTTTTCAATTTTTAAAGCCTATATTTGTAATATTTAAAAAAATCACGAAAAGCACTAAATCAATTTAAATAAGTATTGCACTGCGTTCTGCTGGCAAATAGCGTTTTTCAAATAAAATACGGCTCATTGGGAACTGAATTGATTTAGGCCAGTTGTGCCACTTTAGAAAAATTCCAATTATTTTTTGCGTTTTCTCCCAAAAATATGCTTTATGCTATGAGATCTAATATCCACGCATATTTGTTATCAAAGTTGAAACCTTTGAGCTTTGACACATGAGTCCAGTGCAGTGCACATACAAATTCATAAAATAAGTCGGAGAGCAGCGTGTTATTTTCTTGCTCTTCAAGCAGAGACCTACCTCAAGCTGCAACCTGTTCACTGCAATATACATTTTTGTTTATAAGCATGTGTCCATGGGAAGAAATACGAAGGAAAGCGATTTTTCTTTTATAAAACCAATATCATGCAAACACCAAAGTGTGCAGAAGTAATGTTGCAAAGAAGCACTGGGCTACTGCGCCGGCGCTATATTCACGTGCTCAGAGCACAAAGAGATAACAAACAACAGATTTACCAAAAAATATGACGCTAGAACACCGGGTTATTTTCTTCCATAAAAAAGCATGTATTGAACAGAGAGGTGCCTAGCGCTAGGCTTTTCTCTGTTCAATACATGCTTTCTTATGGAAGAAAATAAGCCGATGTTCTACCGTCATATTTTTTGGTAAATGAAAAAAGAGGAGAGAACACAAAATTGTTCTATCCAGCAACAAGTTTTATAAGACGTAATATTTGGGGTTACCTTGTATGTTGCTAAAGTTTTGTGTTTGTTTATGGAGTGAATTGAAGAGCCAACATGTGTGTAGAATAAAACGGAAAGCAGAGTGGAAGTGGTAGTTGTTAAAAAAATGTTGGCAGCGAGTTCATGTGTATGATTAAGTTTGATTCATGTTGCCAGGAGTCTAAAATGTTTCGGATGTGAATTTCAAAAGGTAAGTCGGAAATAATCGACTTATATGGACGCTTCGCCACTGATAGAGATAGATAGATAGATAGATAGATACGTACCTAGGGGGGGGCAGGGGGGGCGGTCGCCCCGGGCGCAACGATTTGGGGGCGGCAAAATGAGCCCCGCTGTTCCTCAAAATTGAGAAGTAATACACAAAAAATTTTTCTCATACAAAATTTTTTTAATCACAATCAAATTGAGTTTTACATCTATGAAAAAGATGACGTTGACATTTTATATGAATTTTTGATGAAAAATTAAACTTCGATCTTATTTTCATACTCTCGAAACATTGAAACCTCAATCTTTTTCTTCATAACAATGAAAAAACCCAAAAGTTAACTTTTCTCGATTTCATTGCTGCAAATTCACGTATTATATCCTCGTAATCTAACATTGCAGCAGTTCCACTTTCGATTGAAAGAATTGCAAGGTTTGATAATCTACTTTAACTCATGGTTGATCTCAAGTAAGATTTGATCAATTTAAGTTTGCTAAATGATCTTTCACAAGAAGCAACTGAAACAGGTATGGTTAGTAAAATTTGCAAAGCTGTCGCTAATGTCTTGTAAGCTTCTCGTCCCATTTATGAAATGTATAACAGAAGTTGTTCAGGCGAAAATCAAATTTCCTCTTCGTTTTTTTTTCGCTTTTTAATAAAAGTAGGACGTCTTGAATATCATTGAACAAGTCTTCGTTGTCCAAGTCATCTGGATAAAACTCGGCAAGTTTCTTGCTCCCTTCTATTTTGAGAAGCTCATCTTTGTAAAAATCTCTGGGAAGTTGTATTATTTTTTCAAAGCTATAAAGGAAATTCAAGTGTTCCAGCGCTGAAATGACTTCGTCCAATTGTGTTGATACTGGACTCACAGCTTCAGCTTCTGAGCTCCATCTAGTTTCACAATGCCTTTTGACCGTTATACTCACGTATTTTTTGAGAACGTGTGAAGAGACGCTGTATTGTTCCAAAAAATGTTACCGCTCGGACATTGATGTGGGCTGCGTGTACTCCTGCCAAATTGAGAGAATGATTATCACAAGGAACAAAAACAGCTTGTTCATTCAGGTCAATGATTCTCTGCTGCACTCCTGTATGGATACCGGCCATTGTTGGTGCATTGTAGTACGATTGACCTCTACAATCTTTCAGGATTAATTCATCTTCGTCCAGTTTGTTTGTAATAGCTTCAGTAACTCCTTTTGCTGTTTTGACTTTCAGGGGTTGAAATCAATGAAGACTTTTCTGATTTTTACTGAATTTGGTTTAACTTCGACGAATCTGATAATTTGAGACATCTGTTCCTCATGTGCGGAATCCGGAGTTGAATCGAACATTAGACTGTAATATTTCGCATCTTTGCACTGAGAAATGAGAAACTTACGCACTTTGTTCCCCATCATAGTGATGAGTTCATTTTGAATTCTGGGAGAAAGATACGATAAGCATCTTGGTTGTGAAGAAATGTGTTCGAAGTGAGATTTCATGACAGGATCGAATTTGGCCAAATATCTCAACAGACCCAAAAAATCCCAGGATTTAGATTATCGACTGACTCGCGATGTCCTCTCAGAGGCTAATTTTGTTGTGCAAGCGTTTGAATAGTTGCGATAATTCTATCGAATATATTCCTCCAATATTTTTCCTCTTCAGCAACTTGGCGTTGTAAATCATCATTGATACCTCCACCTTGATTCAGAGTTCGTTCTAATTCCATCCATTCTAAGAAAGCCAAGCGGTGAGCAGGACTATTTTCATGATCTTGGACACGTGGATTTAATTTACGCCACGATGAAAACCCGCCCCAAAGCATTGGTTAAGTGACTCTGACTGCTCTGACAACTTTTTTGTGGGAATAAGATGCAACAAAAACAAAACAAATCATTTTTGATCAGGGAAAAACACATCCAGGTGCGAGCGATTCGTTCGCCATTTTTCAAAGTTTTCTCAAACCAAGTTTTGGGTAAAGATCGTCCAGTATCATCCATTTGCGTGAATAATGAATAGATCATCAAAATTGTAAAAAATTGTCTGGAAAATTATGAAAGGACGTGATCTACGGAGTTTGTATGTATGAGGATCATATCGAACGAAAAGGGGGGGGGGAAATCATTTTTTGCCCCGGGCGCTAAATTTTCTAGGTACGCCACTGGATAGATAGATAGATAGATAGTTGATTTTTATTGATATACATTTCAATTAACAGTTATTTCATAATTAGGTATACAAAAATCATATAAGCATGGCATTTGCCGTCTGCCAGATTGACAACTAAGTAAATTAAATAACTGTAATACACTACCACATATAAATTTGATTTCCAACAAAAAAAGCAAATAACATGTACATATCACAAATCAGAAGTCTTCGTTGAATATTCTAAATCTGTATTTTAATGCAATTTTGCAATAATTATAAAGTTTGGAAACATCCATCTCATTCAGCAAACTAATAACTTGATCCTCTGTTAGAAAATCACTCCCCAGGATACTTCTCCTAGTTTCCCTGAGAGTTGGACACCTTCCGACGAAATGAATAACGTTCTCCCTCTCCTCTAAATTGCAAATAGTACACTCTATTGGTAGATCAGGCCTATGCGGTATGAAGTTTAAGTTGAGTAATTCGATTCTTAACTTGACCATATTTGCAATAACGTTTACATTATTCTCATCATGGAAGTAATTTCTTTCTGCGAGATTATGGTTAAGCCTACTGTAGGTTGTTCTGAACAAGGACCCGGCTGCTTCGGCTGCATATTCTGTCCTGCACTTCTCATCTACTGCTGCTATAACCTTGTACATAAGAGTTTTACTGTGAGTTACATCTTCTGTATTTAGATCAAAATTTAAATTGCATTCTTTTGCGAGACGTGACCACTCACCGTACCCAGTTATTATGGCTTTGTACCGCTTTGATTGCTATTTTTCTAACGAGCCGAGATTCAGGCATTCTGAAAACGTGCAGGAGATAATCAGCTTGCATCTTCAAGGTTTTAATGAATAGAGGACCAAGTCCGGTTTCCAGCATTATAACGTAGTTTGGCGTGTTTATTGGCAGACGAAATAATCTCTTCACATAGTGAGTTAAGAGCTTCTCTACATTGTGAAACTTATTACATCCCCATGCTTGACCGCCATACAGAATTAGAGTTTCCGCAACTGCCTCAAATATCTTATGTTTACTGCTGTGAGCTATATTTACATTCATAAAGCATCTTTTCCAAGATATATTGATCGCTGTTTTAGCCTTTTGAAGTTTCTCCTTGAAATGTGCCTCCAAGCTCAGGTTTTTTGACAGAATTACGCCTAAGTACTTGTAGTATTCACTAACACATTCTATATCTTCTCCGTTGTAATTCCATTTTTCATTCGATGCATTGCGTCCACCGCCTTTTTTAAATATCATCACCTTAGATTTTTGAGTATTGACTGTTAAGTTCCTTAGACAGCAGTAGTGGTATACCCTGTTAATCATAAGTTGTAATGTTTCTGGTGAATACGCAAAGATGACAATATCATCTGCAAACATTAAAGCCTTAATACGCTCTCCTGCAAAGTCAACACCACCTGGAAGGTAATCGACGAGGTCATCTATAAAGAGTGAAAACAAGGTGGGACTCAATGCGCAACCCTGCCTAACTCCCGATGTAGTATTGAATTAGTCTGAAAGCTCAGCTCCGTTCCATACTGCAGCTTTTCCAGAACACGTCCAAATTTCAGCGACATTCCCAGACCATATAATTTGTAGAATAAAGCACCTCGGTTAATTGAGTCATACGCTGCTTTAAAATCTATGAAGAATACATACAATTTTCTTCGCTGCATACAGAAGTGTTCTGCAAGATTTCTAATCATGAAAATGTTATCAATCGTAGAGTATCCTAATCGAAAACCAGCTTGAAACTCTTTTAAAAGGTTTTGGGTTGTAATCCACGTTAGGAGTCGTTTCTGCAGCATCGTTG
Source organism: Melanostoma mellinum (assembly GCA_914767635.1). Taxonomy (NCBI): domain Eukaryota; kingdom Metazoa; phylum Arthropoda; class Insecta; order Diptera; family Syrphidae; genus Melanostoma; species Melanostoma mellinum. Next base: position 79,433,983 of record OU612059.1, on the reverse strand, counting down.
TGAATATCTTGTACGTTGCATTTAGAAAGGAAATTCCTCGATAGTTGGTTGCATCTAACAAGGATCCTTTTTTATGTATCGGGCATATAATAGCATCTCGAAATTCAGTTACCGAGAGATCCTCTTCGATTGCCTTGTTTAAAAGCGTAACAAGACATTCATTTAGCATAACGGTACCGTATTTATAAAACTCTGCGGGAATACCATCCGCACCTGCTGCTTTTCCATCTTTAAGTGATCCTAGCACTATTTCAAGTTCTTGTAGAGTAAATTTCCTATCAAGTATTTCGTTGTTGAATCCAGGTATCGCATAATGCCAATTTGTTGCTATGGTGACAGGATTCAGTAATTCATTAAAATGGGTGGATATACTGTTAGCGCATAGTTTCTTGGGCACCCCGAATCGCTTGCCATTTAATTCCGAAGCAAGTTTCCAAAAATCTGTAGCAGTTTTGCATGTAGACAGTCTGGATGCTTGCATTTCTTCATAATTCTTCTTTTTGGTGTTACATATCTCCTTATAGTGCGAATTGGCCTCGATGTAGTTTCTTCGAAATAGATCATGGGTAGATTTACGCAAACTTCTCAACCATGCAAATTTTGGTGGGGGCAAAACCCCCATTTATTAGGCTTAATACAAGCTATTAACTTACAAACTAAGAAACTAAATAGCTAAGACTTACTAAGTAGTTGGAGGGCTTAGGAGACGAAGTTTTAGGCAGGGAAGTACTCATATTGAAGTCAAAACAAGAGGAGTGGGAGTAGACATTCCTCAGCATTCGGGAGATGGGTTCATTGGAGCCGTAAGAGGTTCGATGGGTGGGAAGATAGAAGAGACGGTGGTTCCGGGTGTTACGAGGGGTAGTATTTAGAAAAATGGATTCTATAAGGGCTGGACAGTCAATGGTACCTGTGAGGATTCGGTGAATGAAGAGAATGTCAAATATTTCTCTTCGATCTTTCAGCGTATTTAGGTTTAGGAGTTTGATTCGGTCTTGATAAGGGGGTAATATCAGGGGATTACTCCAATTAAGACCTCGAAGAGCAAAACGGAGGAAACGGCGTTGTATGCTCTCAATTCTGGCAATGTGCACTTGTTGGAAAGGCGACCAGACTTGACAAGCATATTCAAGAAGTGGACGAACAAATGAAATGTAAAGGGATCGGGTTACGTAAGGGTCTGCAAATTCTTTGGACCATCGCATCGTTTCACGAAACCAAGTGCTGAATTTGCCTTAAGGATTATATCGTCGATATGCTTGAGGAAATTCAGCTCACGGTCGCAAATAATCCCAAGGTCCCGGATCACCTCAACGGTGGAAATGATTTGACCGTTTAGAAGATAGAGACGGGGAGTAGTCTTGATGCGTTTTCGTGAGAAGGTGATTGGCACTTGGAAACATTTAGCTCCAGGCAGTTTTTGGAGCACCATGTTGAAAAATTGTTGGAGGTGGGAAGAGTCTTCAGAAGAAGAAATGATCCGGTAAAACTTAGTATCGTCCGCATAGAGGGAGATAGAGGAGTGTTTGATGATCATTTCAATGTCGTTAATACTGAGAATAAAGAGGAGAGGGCCTAAATGGCTGCCTTGGGGAACACAGGATGTAGCTAGAAAGCGGCTGGATACGGCGGATCTGAACCGAACGCTGTAAAAACGGTTTTCTAAATAAGAGGAAATCCATCTCAACAGAATGGGTTCAAAGCCGAGGGTGGAAAGTTTAAAAAGAATAAGTTTGTGAGAGATTTTATCGAAAGCTTTACTAAAGTCAGTTGAAATTACATCGACCTCCTTTCCATTCTCTAAGGCTGTGAGGGTAAATGAGACAAACTCAACGAGGTTTGTTGTTGTTGATTTGCCTTTGAGGAACCCGTGTTGTCTAGGGGAAATGAGAGATTTGTCACGAAAACTTAAGTTTTCATACAATATGCTTTCGAAAATTTTGGGTATATGCGATAGTTTAGCGATGGGACGATAATTTTCCACGTCGCACTTAGGACCTTTTTTGTGTATAGGGGTTATAAACGCCGTTTTCCAAGCTTGCGGGAAAACACCAAGGGATATGGACAAGTTAAAGATTTTTGAGAGGGGAAGGGAAAGAGTTGAGGAGCACTTCATAAGAAATATGGCAGGTATACCATCGGGGCCAGGAATATACTCATCATTTAAATGATTTAACTTTTCTTCAATTAGATAGGAGTCAAAGAAACGTGGAAGGAATGGATCAAAGGAAAAATTCGGTAAAAACGAGAAATAATCTGAATCAGGAACAAAAGAATCATCCGTGAAAGACTGTTTGAAGTAATTTGCGAAATAGTTTGCTACGGCGAGTGCATCAGATGAAGATTCATTATTGAAGGAGAGGGAGGAAGGGTACCCGTCAGATTTTCTTTTGTGGTTGACAAATTTATAAAAAGACTTAGGGTTAATGTTAGATTTCATTTCAATTAAATAGCGTTGGTAAAGGGTGTTGAAAAGCTCACAGAAGTGTAAATAAGAGCCAAGGTAAGCTGAATAGTCAGTAGGAGATCGAGTACGAAGGAAGATGGTCCACAACTTATTCCTTTTATTTCTTAGATTACGGAGCCTATGGTTATACCTTGCGAGCTTTATGACATTCACCATCAAACCAAGGTTCCTTTGCAACTTTTCTTCTTTTTGCACTGAAATGTTGATGAGGGTAAGATGACTTCACAATCTGCTCCAACATAGAAAAGTCTACATTTTGTAGAGTTTGAAGATTTACGTCGAGTCGTTGTTTATATGTCTGGGCGTTTGCAATATTCCATTTGAGTCTAGGAAGCAATCGCGTGTTAAGATTTTCTTCATTTGGTTGTACAAGTCGTTGGAATGTTACTACCACCGGGAGATGGTCTGAATAAGGGAATCCCTTGACCTCAAAATCTGTCACAAGATTGCATGAGATTCTATAGAGTATTTTGGTGGTAGACTTCAAAATGACATTTGATCCACAACCACGCCATGTGATGAGGGTCTCAAACGATGAGGAATTCTGGATATTTATTTGCAGATGATGTGTATCAAGGAACAGTGACAAAAATTGAGTGTCCACCTGGAGCCCCCAAAGCATTTCAGTATTTCACTATAAGGAAGCGTCTTAAAAGGCTGCGTTTTATGTCATTTTTGTGGGATCTACATATAAGGAATTGTTAATCTTTATTTAACGAATCCGTCAATGGGCTGGCTAAATATGAAGAAAAAACCGGGAAGTGCTTTAAAGTTTCAGTCGTGTTTATAAAATTTGCTTAGAACATCCTTAGACAACTGTCCAGAGTAGGACAAGCCTTAGCCAATTTGCTATTTAAAAATACGTAGTTCTCAACGAAAAACTAAATGGTGGCGTTTATGATATAACCAACCGTGCAGTACCATTGTTCGTGTGTAAGTATACGAGTGCAACAACTATAAGAGTGGCGTAGGACTTGAACTAGACCAAAAAACATCTGATTTGACTTTGTGTTACAGCTTTTCCAAGTATCATAAAATAACGAAATTTGTGCAATTTATAAATGAAATTGTTGAAAGCAGTATTTTTGCACCTCAAACTACTAAATTGTATCGATCTTAACACTCTCAACAGTGTGTTATAACATGTTCAACAAAAATGTTTTTTGTTGTATCAAATGTCACTTAAGCCACAGTTTAGACAACCTTTTTCGGTGTCTAAAGTTAGACATTCCTTAGACAGCGATGTAAGTGTTTCTAAAGTCGAATTAGAATTGGACACCGTTCTAAGAGCGCTAAGAGCTGTCGAAAGTTAGACATACTTTTGAATGGGATTATAAATACGACTGTATGTGTTTATGCTTTTTGTGTATAAATTCTTTTTATTCACAGGGTGAAGACAAGTAAAATGTCAAACTAAGTCGAGGGTAATTTCTTTTTCGTTTTGTGAAACATTTGATATAAAAATGTCCTTAAAATTGGACTTCCAGAATGAGTCAAACAAAATAAGCAATCCCATTCCGCAAAAAGCCAGTAGTTAGAAGACAATAAATAAATATAAACTTTGTTGGGCTGAATTTAAAAATCGAGGAGTAGTTCACGAAAAAAGTGTTTATTTGTTTAACTCAACATTCACTGCTATACTAATGAGTGATTTTTATTTATTTCGTGTATAAAATCGGTCAACAGGCCGCCAAAATTGTGCGATTGAGCGGTTCTAACTTTTTGTTCGTGGAACAAAAAAGGCCAATGTGTCTTGTCTATAGCGGCCCGCTTCAAATGTTTGGAACAATCTTCAAACATTAAGTTTTTTCGACGTGCACACTGCACAATCGATTTAAATAGAGGTTCCATGCATTCTTCTGAATTTAATGTTTTTTTTTTTTTGTTTGCGATAGCTCTTAAAAAATCAACTGTTAAAGGTATTCTTTTAAACAAGTTAACCTTAAACATATTATAATGACGATAGGTACTATAAGGCGATTTGTGCAATCGTGCAGAGAAAAAATTATAAGGCATCAATAGAACATGATATTGCTATAAAAAAGAATACGATTAAAGAGAATAAGAGAAAACGTGGTACCTGCAATTCTGACTGTCTGTCCGATGTCCGTATATGGACAACCTGAACCGCTAGATCGATTTCCTCTAACGATTTTCATAAAAAGAAAGAAAGAATTATTTCTTAACTTATAATTTTTTGGAAAAAGTCTAAGAACGGTACCTCTCATTGTACCGTTTTTTTTTTTTTTTTTAACCAACATTGACAATGACACGATTTAGACGAAGTCTTATGATTTAGAATTCTTTGATTGTTTTTGAAAGATTACTTATCAACATTTGGAACATTTAAATTCTTGAAATGTGTAGGATGGAACCAGTTTTCGAACACTTTTGCGACTTCAAAGATTGGATGATCAAGAAAAAATATTTGCTCTTGACTCAAAATAATACCGTCAATTTATTAAATTTTTTTTGAGCTTACACGCGTTAAATTAGTAGTGTTTGAAGTGGCTACTCTAGCATCTGGAGAGCTTTCCCTAAGTGCTGAAGTGATTGGGATGTTTAAACTTGAAAAAAATCGACCTTGAAGTTGTAAGCATTTATGAATAAGAAGAATTGTATCCAAACCTACAGTCTCGCATATCTTCACAGTCTAGTTGGTTTCATGGTATCTCCCAATCAGGGTTGCAACAACGTCTTCGACAAGCATCGATGTCAAAAAAAACATCGATCATAACAACGATACATCGATGTTTTTCCAATGTTTAACCGATGTTTTAATTTCTTGTGAATTATGAAAAAAATTGACTTTTCAAGTATTACGTAACGCAATTTGGAGGGAGGGGGGTTTCATAAAACATTACGATGCGTTACAGGGGCGGAAGGGGTCTTTCTTACCACACGTTACGTAACTTTTTTTTTTATTAGGGAATAGGTTAGGTTGATGCAAGTGACTTAACAATTCCAGAACCGTCTTCGTCTGCACTCCAGGTACCTGTGATGAAAGAATCTGAGTGGCTGGCAAACCCGTGGACAGAAGAATAATTTGAATCGAATTGTTTTTATAGCCATTCTTGGTTCAACTATTGATTATTTTTTAAAAATTTTAAGAATACGATTTTACTTCGAGTACAATGCTTAATTTCATTAGGGTTTCTGTTTATAATAGCATTGCCAATGGTTAAAATAATAATTTTATTTTATTTATAGAGTTTACTAGCTGTGCCCGCGACTTCGTCCGCGCGGAATAGTGACTTTCGGCAGTATTCTTAATTTTTTAGGCTACTTATTTTGCAAATAAGACACATTCATGCGTTTTAGTAAACCATTGTTGTATTATTTTATTTATGTATATGTTTGCACACGACGTTCTTATTTTTTGCATCTTTTGAGAAATAAAAAGGTTTTGTGGGATTGATACACGTGATTCTGCCGCATAAAGTTGCCATGGGATTTTATTCTAAACGAACACCTGCAACTTAAAGCGTCTGAGCCTTATTTATAATGATCAATCAGTGGGAATTAAAGGAAAACGGGGAATCAAAACGTTTTGGACTTGTAATATTAGTAAGGATGTCCATCTTCAGGTTCTAGACTATCACTGTACCAAAATTCATATAAATCGGTGCAATAGCTTGGGCGGTAAATATAAACAAAGAAAAACAGACAGACAGAGTTAATTTCGGACTTATAATGTTACTAAAGTCTTCCATTCCCGTGGGAATAGGAGGGTCGTCTAACGGTAGACATTTTTTGAAATGTGTGCTGTATTTTCCAAGTTCCCGTTCCCATGGGAATACAGGGATAAAACATATTACTTAACATATGTCCATCCTCAGGTTCTAGACTGTCTCTGTACAAAAATTCATATAAATAGGTTCAATAGTTTGGGCGGTTAATGGTAACAAAGAGAAATAGACAGATAGATTTAACTTCGGACTTATAATATTAGTAAAGACTCCCGTTCCCGGCACATGGTGACCGTTGCCGTAAAGAATATGGGGATAAGTAAAAGTTTATGTTGCTCGAGGATTATGGAGCATTCCAACGGTGGAAGAGTTTTTGAAATCGGTGCTGTAGTGTCAAAGTTCCCGTATACGTTCCTGCTCCCGTGGGAATATAGGAAAAAATATATATAGCCTATGTCCTTCCTCAGGTTCTGAACAATCTTTGTAAAAAATTAAATCGGTTTATTATTTTGGGCGGGAGATGGTAACATAGAACGACGGACTTTCACACTTATTATTAGTAAGGACTCCCTTTTCCGTAGGAATATGCTGATGAATTAAAGCTTATGTTACTCAGGTATAGTGTAGCATTCTAACGGTGGAAAATTTTTTGAAATCGGTGTTGTAGTTTCTAAGTTCCCGTATACGTTCCCGTTCCCGTGAAAATATAGGGATAAAATATAAAGCCTATGTCCTTCCTCAGGTTCTGAACAATCTTTGTACAAAAATTAATTCTAATCTGTTCATTAGTTTGAGCGGGAGATGGTAACATAGAATGGTGTACAAACAGAGCTACTTTTGCACTTATAATAATAGTGAGGACCAGTTCCCGTGGGAATATTCGAATGAAATATAGCCTATGTCCGTCTTTAAGTTCAGGACAACCTTTGTACAAAATTTCATTTAAATGGTTTTGTTAGTTTGGGCGGGAGCTGGTAACATAGAACGACGAACAGACAAATCTACTTTCACACTTATTATATTAGTAAGAACTCTAGTTCCCGTGGCAATATGTGGATGAATTAAAGTTTATGTTACTCTGGGATAGTGAAGCATTCTATCGGTGGAAAAATTTTTGAAATCGGTGTTGTAGTTTTTAAGTTCCCGTATACGTTCCCGTTCCCGTGGGAATATAGGGATAAAATGTACAGCCTATGTCCTTCTTCAGGTTCTAGACTATCTCTGTACAAAATTTCATTTAAATCAGTTCTGTAGTTTGGGCAGGAGACGGTAACATAGAAATCCGGACAGACAGAGTGACTTTCATATTTATAATATTAGTTAGGATTATTACAAAAAAAGTTAAAAATAGGAGAATGAAGGAAGAAAACAATTGTGTTGTAAAGCATAACGTTTAGAGAGGGGGAGGAAGGGGGTACATGAAAACGTTTCGGTGCGCTACAAGGGGTGGAGGGGGGGGGGGTCAAAAGTCTTCAAAAATTGCGTTACGTAATACTTGAACGCTCCCTTATTTACGTAGCAAAATAAGGAAATTTACTAGTCTTACCAGTTCTATGATCTCCTTTGAATACACTTAACTTTGACAACTCGTAAGTTGCAACTCAAACAATACATGAACTTCAAAAGGTTCAAGACTATTTTTGAATTAACGTTCAAAATCAAACACCTTAGTGGTAAGTACATTTGGACAACAAAACTTTCTTTTTACTAGCGAAATCACTAATAGTTACTGCTGAATCGTGTTAATGTGTAATGTTGTTAACGTTTTCATCGGTTTTAATCAATTTTTCCAAATATAGAATAGGAAACCATACATTCACTAGTTTGCTATAATCAAACACCGAGAAAATCGATGTTTGAAAAATGGAGCACTAAATACAATTATTTTTTTATAAGTGAATGATAGCAATATATCTTCTGATAAATCCCGGTACGAAACCGATGAAAAAAAATTTCAATTGGGAATAAAAAGTTAAGTTAGCATGTGTTTTTGCCTTGTTCGAAAATAGGGAACTCACTTTGACCTAGTTGCCTATTCCGAAGACAACTGTTCAAAAATAAGCAACTAGGTAAAAATGAGTTTCCTATTCTCGAACAGTGCAATAACACATGCTAACTTAACTTTTTATTCTCAAAATTTCTCTCAAAATCATAAGCAATTTCTCGAATATAGTAAAAACCACAGGTTCAAGTACGTACGTCATTATTTGCTTTTTAACTGAAGTTTCCAACACGTGCACTGAAAGTTTTTTTTTACTGCTACCAAGCGTTGAAGCGCACGCACAGGCAAACTGAATTTTTGTAAGATCCTGTTCTGTATTTGTATATTAGTGAGCATATGCGAAAAGTAAAAAGAGAATATGACAGCACACATATATAGTCCTTTCAAGGTTGAAACACCAAAAACAACGAAAATATAGGCATTTTCGTTTAAATGGTTCGAAAACTGGGGATGTTCAGAAATAAATGCCATTACCCTACTATTTTTTTTTTAAGTTTTGATTCTTTTGAATGTTTTCAAAACTGTATCCTTGATTTCTTACCAAATTTTTTGTCAGAATATCTTTGGGAAGCTCTTAAGCCTTGCACACTATCTTGACTCTAACAAAAAATTGTTTTTAAGAAACTGATTTAATGATTTTGATTAATTAATATATTTTCGCTAAAAGCCTTTGGAATATTTACTTTATGTTTTTTTTTTTATATTTTATCATTGTACATATATAAAAAGCAAGGTAGGATTGTGTAGAGTAGACTTTTGAACTTTGTTCCAAGCTATTTATATATAAAAGCGCCATCGCATCGGTGTCCTCGGGTCCCAAGGATTGCTAAATTGCCTTTCCGACTTACTAAAGTTTAATGTACAATGATACTTGATACTTTTCAGTTTTGTAGACCAATTCAAACTTCAAGATCAAACGGCAAGTATGATCGTTACAAATGACAGCGTTGACTATTTGTGTATTAAATCTTAAGAGAGAATAGAATGCCTATATTTATGTGATGCATTATTATTATTTAGAAAGTAGATCAGCGATGGAAAATTCAGTTCAATTGACAAGTAAAATACGACAGAATTCAGTACAACTTGAATATTTGCGTTTTTTGTGTATTGCAGGAAGATAGAAAAGGAAATTGAGCTGATTGAAAACGAAATTTTGCATTTTGCTTAGAAATTATATTATCAAGCTATCATCCTGAATGCATTCGTTTTCATACACGCAATCTTTTAAATGCAGCTGCAAGTCCATCAAATCTTTATTACATCATTACACGCCATCAACTTTGTTTTTTAGTCGTTGGCTATTTCAACAGTGACAGTTGCCCTCCGGTTGAAATCTTGACTGAAGGTCAGTATCATACGCAATGATTTTTAGATATATTCCCTCTTTGCCTGCTGACGAGATTATGGTTTGATGTAGCCGAGGGTATGAGACACAATCCGTCAACAGATGAAGTCATGTTTAACGTGAACACCTGCCATTTATGGCTTAATTTCACGGCGGGCCTACCCAACATAACGGAGTTGAATTTAGTGTCAACCACCACCCTAGTTGCCTAGTGGCAAAAGTGAACTCGTTGAGGCAAGCCCACCCCCCTTGCTGAGGGGCGAAGCCGACCTGCACTTCTTGCATTCAATGAAGAATGCCAATCGCTTCCGCATCCGGACAACCACAGCCCCCGCGATGCTCCCACTAGGGGGCCAACCTCATCGGTAGACCAAGACAACGCCCCGCACCTCGGGCGCAGAACGTTGTCAAGGGGGCTCTACCTCCCGCGGTACCAGACCTGGACCTCTGGTGAAGCCGCGCATCCCGAAAGATACTTGTAGATGAGTACCTCAATACTCGAGGCCTACCAACCTCGATGATACGCAGCCAGCCACTGACCAAGGCTGAAACCAGCAGCCAGCCACGCACACCTTGGACCTTCTTAGTTTGTCTCTTAAGCTCAAAACGAGCCAGACGTAAGCCCCCCCACCGTACGACAAGGTGAGGTCCTCGGGGGGGACAATCCGTCAACAGTGGGCGTTACTGAGCCGTGTTAAGCGACTTTTTCTTACTTAAATTGATGACATGAACTAGAACTACATCTGGTTCACACGCCGCGCCGTCCCACACAGCATATCCTTCTCTTGCTCAAACATTTCTCAAACCTCTATGCCGATTGGTTACCTCGGAACTACTACTTAATCCTTTTCTTTTTACTGTGGGGAACCGTAAAGGACCGATCCGGAAACAATTCAATCGATTGAAGCTTACATATATACTCCAGGAAACACATGAGCTATAGCCCAAATCCATTTAAAGGATCGTGGGAGCCACATGTTATAATGTTAATAAAAATGTTTGTTGTTACTAATACTCGTAATGCAAAGTATATTTAAATAATCTAATAGTAGTGTACGATGAATAGGTGTGGTACACACATAATAATAATTGGGAGGAGCTTGAACACGAACCGTTCGACATTTTACTTGACGGTTGTTGTCTTATCCAAAATGTTCGATTATGGTGGTTTTCTTTTCTAAATGAAAGGGCCGCCGGCGGGCGTGGCGCCGGCGCGGCACAGGCGCATGCAATGGTCAGTTTTTATTGTGAGTTATTGATGTATGGAAATGGATTGAATAAAGATAGCCCTAAACGACGAACATTTTTATTTATTTATTTTATTTTATTTTAGGGGCTGGTTCGCAAGCGGTTAGCTGTTGGCAACAAATTTCGATTTTGTTTGTGAGCAAAGCTCATTTTTGCTGTGAACGTCATCGCTATATAAGTACACAAAGGAAGTTAAAATTGAAAGTTAAATTTTATTTATCGAACCTAGCGAACGTTACAAAATTGTTGTTTTGTGTTCGTTGAACAATTTCCATCCCTGAAATTGAGTGAAAAGAAAGCGGTTAATGTTGGTCTTTTTCGGGCAGTTATATAACGGCAAGTCAAGTGTTTTGACTATTATCAAACCGGAGAAAATACTTTTTTTTTTAATTTTTGTTCACACAGAAAAATTCGCTCTGCGTTTTATATCTACACGGAAGTCGATACCACGGTGCACGGTCTTATTTCTTTTAGCTGCTTTTAACCCCTTTTATAATAGGTTAGGTACATATATGCAACCCCTCTCTTTACGAACTAGAAGAGTTTTACTAAAAGCAACAAAAATGATGGCATTGCGAAACGAAAGCCAAGTGTTTATACTGAACTTGAAACTAGGGAAAAAAGCATCCACCGTCTTTCAATTATCTAAAGAAAGATTTTACTCACAAAAAGTCAAACAAAGCACAGAGAACTTATATTTTTCTGATAATTTCTCGGAAACAACTTACTTCCAACAAAAATATATTTCCATAGCAAACTCTCAAGTATTTTCATTGATAAAAGATACATATACTTTAAAGTTGTCAATTATTGAAGCAACATTTCTATTTGCAGATGAATTCTGCGAGGAATACCCCCACAACCTTATGCCCACACCGGGTTACTGGATTGAGTGTTCCAGGCAAAAGATATCGCTACCCAATCCACACTCAATGTGGGATGAAAGTGACTCAGAGCATGAAGATATCAGAGCAGGTAGCTCATCCGATGCATATCTGGAGCGTGAATGTAGTGATCTGTATGAGGACGATGAAGACTCGGAGGCAATACCAAGGTTTGTATGCCCGATTAACAACGGTTCACTAAGCATTTTTTTATAAGAACTATAAGAGTGTAGCATAATAGCGCGGTTTTTCAATTTATTATAAAATTTCATTGTGTTGAACAACCTTATACGAATGTTTAAGTCCTAGGAAAAAGACGACCATTGAAGAGATGTGGGATCAACAAGGCGCTTTCGAGTTAATATCCGTTGAGCAGGAGACTTATGAAAAGTACTTCTATGGAACAGAGCATTGGAACTATTTTACAAGCGATGAGGATCTTGGTCCTGTGATATTATCTATTAAACAGGAGACATTAAATGGACGTGACCAGTTTCGTATATTAGTTAGAGCTGGTTCCTATACCGTCCATGGACTGATACCAGCTTCATGTGTTTTCGCTGATAGGTAAGTTGGGGATATTTTTTTTGTTAATTTTGTTTCTTATTTTGTTAGTTTTTCATTAAAATAAATTACCCTGGGGGACAGCTTCATTTAAAATTGTCGCCCTTTTCTCCCGCATCGGCGGGGTGCTTGTAACACACTGTGATGAAATTTTGTCCACATTATACACTTTTTTATGCAAGAGTACGTAATTTTTCCTCTCAATTGCGATTGGATGACACCTTTTAAGGTACACATTCATTTTCACATTTAAGGTGCCAGGCACGTGACTTTCTGTTCTCTAAGGCTTTCTAGGTTTTCTTATTTTTTGGGAGGCTATGGTTTTCTTATTTTGTTTACTTTATTTTGCAGTAGATGTTTCATGAGAATTAAAGCAGCATGGCGGCTGTCATTATCTGCACTATTTTGATGGTGTTGTACATGGAAGGGTTTTTAATTGAGAAATGAGAACAGGAAAGGGAAGTTACTGGTCGAATAGTTTCTCAAAATGTCTTATTGATAATAAAGTGAACACATCCTTTGAATGGGTGATTTGGTATGTTCCGTTTTTCCGTAAGACTGAGGGAGGTAGAACAGGAAATGCCAGAAGTCACATGATGGTGTTCTAATACCTAATGAAAGTGATAGCATGAAATTTAAAATTGTTGCTATCCATGAGATCACCACCTGATTAAAATTGAAAACCACATTGGCAGACTATGCAGCGATGGCCAGTTTTAAGTTTTTTTTTTAAAGAAAAAGAAGAAATATACATAATTGTATGAGTCATTGGCCATGGCCAATACATATTGCTTTCTATTTGTGAGTACAGTAAAACCTTATTTGGTGGCCAACGCTGGTTTACCCTGCATTGTGGAACAGGCACTACTCATTTTCTTCGAAGACGGAGTAGAGGTGAATTTCTCCACTCGTTGGTGCATACAATAGCTGCAAAGTTATGTTACTGGACATTTTTGAAAATAAGGTTTATTTTCTCTTTTCTTAAAATTGTTCAGCCGACATGTCTTGACAACGATTGAGAGGACTAAAGGTTACTTTAAACGTTGTTTTCGATCTTTTTAGTACAGCGTTCTCCTTCTGTTTACGATTGAAGCTTTGAGGAGAGTACGATGACTTTGACGCCAAGAAACAATAACGGTTTTTGGAAGAGGGGTTCAATACAAGCATTTTTTACTATGGTGATAGGGGCAATTTTATAAAAAATGACTTAAAATCTAAAAAAAGAATATTTAAAAAAAACGGCAGCATTTACAGTTACAAATTATACTTTTTTCAAAAGCCAGAATTCTGTACCTTATACAATAAATTTTAAATTAAGTTGTTTTGAGAAATAGTTTTTGAAGCAATTGACTTCAAAGTCAAAATTTACGAAAAGAAGGAAAAAAATCACTTTGAGTATTATTTTTCTCATGATTATAAAAACCAATGAAAAAATAATTGATGTAGTTACATAGCTGCTCTCATTCTTTTCCTTATTAAGTACTAAAAACTACTTGTTTTTATATCGTATAGTTTTGAGATAATTGAAAAATAATAAAACTAGATTTAAAATTCTAGATTTATTGTTTCGTAAATTTTGAATACGTAATTAACAATAACAGTTTAAAAGCTTGGCTTTATGCCGTCTGCCTGGTTGACAAAACATAATTATTACTATGAATAAGAAGAAAAAAGAATATCTTCATTAATTTAAATTGATTGATTGTACTATTAATTAGATATATGTACCATATAAGCAGTAATTATGTGTTCAGAAACTATCAGTCATAATTTTGTGTCTATAATTTAAAGCAAGTTTGCAGCAGAGGTATAATTTTGGTACTTCAACTTCATTAAGTATTCTTATAACTTCATTTTCTGTTATGAAATCGCTTCGAAAAGTGTTACGTCTGATCTCTTTCAGGACAGGACATTTTCTCATAAAATGAAAAGTATCTTCTCTTTCGTTTAAATTGCACAGCGAGATATAGAATTGCACAGATGATAGGTAGATCTCGTCTATGTGGCATGCAGTTAAGCTGCAATAGTTCCCCTCGTAACCAACATCGCCAACATCGCAATTTCGTTGACTAAAAGGAGTCCGAAAATAATTCATCTCATTCAAATTGTGATTGAGTCTACAATTAAGTTCTCTATGCAGCGATCCTGCTGCGTTGTTCAGAAAACTTTCTCTACACTTGAGGTCCACAGAAGAAATAAGCCGATAAAGACTTTTTTTTCCAATTTGTGAAATCATAATTATCAAGACTCAGGTCAACCTCACAGTCTCCGTCTAAGTGCATTCATTCAGCATACCAACTTGTCTTAGAATTTATGACTTGAAGCGCTGCTATTTTGGGAAGCCGATAATTTTCCATCTTCAAAATTTTTAAAACATAGTCAACTTGCATTTTAAGCGCTTCTATGAAAAGAGGCGATAAGCCTGTTTCCAACATAACCATGTAGTTGGGCATGTTTGGGGGCAGTCCAAAGATTCGTTTAGTATAGTAACGAAGAAGCTTCTCCACCGTTTCATATTGCATAGCTCCCCAGATTTCTGCTGCATAAAACAATATTGATTTTGATACCGCTTGAAACACTTGGAATTTGCAACAATGTGCAATATTTTTGTTATAAAAGCATTGTTTCCACGATGTGCTGATCGCTTTTTTGGCCTTCGTCAGCTTCTCCTTCAAGTGTTTCTCCATTTTTAAGTTCTTTGTGAGGTAAAGTCCAAGATATTGGTATTCGGTAACAATTTCAATGCGGCTAAGTCATTGTAATACCATTATTCACTGGCACAGTTTCTACCCCCTCCATTCTTAAAAATCATAATTTTTGACTTTTCTAAATTCACTGTCAAGTTCCAAAGTCTGCAATACTGCGAAAGCCGATTTATCATGAGCTACATAGATAAAGGTGAAGAGGCCAAGATAACGATGTCATCAGCGAAAAGAAGAACCTTAATCGTTTGACCTGCGTATTCGATTCCACTGGACAAGCTTGTAACTAAGTCTTCTATAAACAGTGCAAAAAGACTTGGGTTTAATGTACACCCCTGTCTTACTCCTGATTCCGTCCTAAACCATTCAGACATCTCTTCCCCATTCCATACTGAAGCCACTGTGTTCTCATACAAGTTCTCAATAACTGTCCCAAACTTTCTCGACAAACCGATACCATATAGTTTATAAAAAAGACTTTGTCTATAATTTTTTACCTTTGTTGAGAAACGATTCAGCTGATGATTCCTTTAAACAAAGATATAATCTATCGTTGGGTTTGAAACCTGCCTGGAACTCGCTCAGAAGGCTATTATCATTGATCGAGCTTATGAGGCGTCTTTGTATTTAGTATCGAAGTGAAGATTTTGTATGATGCATTTAGAAAGGATATACCCCTCTAGTTAGATACTTCAGCCAAGTTACCTGTTTTGTAGATTGTAAAAATAATAATCGATTGGCAAAAGTCCTGAGGAATCTTCGCGGTTTTCAATACATTGTTGAATATTAATGTTAGCCAACCAATTAACTTCATTGTGCCGCGCTTATAATATTCAACTGACAACCCATTCGATCCTGCTGCTTTTCCTTATTTAAGCTTTTCCACTGCTAGAATTACCTCTTGTTGTGTTATATTGGCATCCAAAACATCATTCCTGAAATGGATGTTAACTATTTCGTAGATTGGATTCAACAAGTTCCTGAAGTGTTCGGCCAGGAGATTTGGAGGTTATATCACAATGAATGGCGAGCCGTTTGTCATTTAGATTCCTTACCAACCAAGGTCCGAATTCCTTCGAATTTCTGCAATGTGCTAATCTGTTGGACTCAGCTTCAAAAAAACTCAATTTTCTAACGTTTGCACAACATTTTGCAGTCGCTATTTGCTTGAAAGTACTGGTTCTTTACATGTTGACATATCCATCAGACGCATTCTTATAAGCCCTAAGCCAAGCAAATGATGAATCTCGGGTTTTTTTGAACTCAAAGTCAAACCATGGGGCCATATAACTTCCTCGAACATCTCTGTTTGAAATGGCGCGGGCGGCGCCGGCGGTCGGGTACGACGGACGCCTTGATAGTTTCATCTTACTGTCTTAAATTGAGTGTAGAGATTGAGATTGCAGATTGACTAAGAGCCCTGCTAAGCTGTGCTTGATACTCAATGGCATTCGATTCTTTTCATTTAAGATTTGACAAAACGATCATTGTCCTAGATGATTCTGGTATCCTTGCCGAAAGTTCAAACGTCACTGCTACATGAAGATGGTCCGAAAAAAATTCATATTCGACTTTGAAATCTGAAATACATTATGTTTTAAAACTATATTTCTTCCTTAAACTCAGAAGTTTCTTTAATTTTAATAGAAAATGTTCATATAATTAAATTTGCATCTATACTTTTGTGATTATCATATTTAGTGTTTCTTTTTTCTAAACGCTCAAAGTATTTACTTTTAGGATCAAATTTAATGATTTTAATGATAGTGATAAGTTCATCTTTGTGACCCAAGTTCAGTTTATTATAAAATCAACTGGTGCCTTTCAAGATTTAAAGCGTTTTTTTTCAAATCCAAATATACTAAACCTTACTCCCTAAGATGAACTTATCACTTATTTGCTAATTTTAGCATATAAAAAGTTTCTTTTAAAATTAAAGAAACTTTTGGGGTTAGAGAAGGAATATTGTTTTACTATTTTCAACTACATATCTCAAAAACTATAAGATTCATATCATTCAAAAAAGTAGTTTTCAGTGTTTCAGAATTGATTAGAGCAGCTAATTACATCAACTATTTTTTTATTGGTATTTATAATCATGAGAAAAATAATACTCAAAGTGATTTTTTTGCTCTTTTTTTCTCGTAAATTTTGACTTTGAAGTCAATTGTTACAAAAACTTTTACTCAAAACAACTCTTTTTAAAATTTGTTGTAACGCCACGGGTATCGCATTTCGCGAGGAACTGGCAAGTCCTCTGTCAGTGAATTCATTGCTATGCAAAGCGCTTTCGCGGTAAGCCGTTCGAAACCGGCAGAAAAATTGTAAGTTCCTCCGTTCCCTCACAAGGCATTGTTGTGACAAATGCGCCAGGCCCAGGGACTCCTCGCTCTTTTGCGCCACCTTATTCTTTTTTGTTTTTTTTATTTTATCTGTTGAATGCCACGAATAAAAATCTTCTCAAAATATTTTTCCAGACACTATCACACTATCACACCTTCTAATAAAAGATGTAGTGTAATTCTTCATTCTTGGAAATTTTCGAGGGTAATGAAGTTTTTAGTTTGTGGGTTATGATTTTTTTTTTGTAAGAGTTCGAATCAAAACAATTGAACCATACTCTTCTTTTGAAGTGAAATATTAATTTTGAGCAAACACACTGCCGCTTCTGATGTGACATCAACTTAATTTTTTGTACGAGGCTGGGTCCAGATCTGACAGTTTTATTTCGAAATTTCTTTTATAAAAATTTTCTTAGGTTATTGATTTTCTTTCATAAATTTCTTTATTCATATTTATTTTCAGATACAATCGTGAAGAAGTAGTTAGATCATTAGGTAAAGAAGTTAATTTAAATCCGCCATTAACTCTAGGGCAACTACCCGACACTCCAGAGGAACTTTTAAAATTAGATCAAGTAAGTCCATATGTTTTTTTAAGGTAAATTATGAGGAGGTAGGTACACAAATAAAAAATTGTTAAAATTTGTAAAATAAATAAATAAATAAAGCGGCAACTCAGAGTTTGGGGAGCTTAAGAGAACTATGCGTTTGAGGAACGTATAATTTTACCCCGACAACGGGAAGCCTCGGGGCCATCGTAATTCTCACTACCACACCTAGTGAGGAATGGATGGGACCTGTGAAGGAGTCACAGCCAACGACCTCTTAATTAATTGCTCTATTATTACTATTAACAGGTTTTCAACCTTCGGCTGTGCCTCGATATCCGATCCTCTCACATTCAGTTGCATTGCATAGAAATACATAACACTTGACTTGCTTGTGTATCCATGGAGTGCATTGTACTCAAAACAATATGATTCCCAACAGCAGGCCACTGCCAGCCGACAGAAGTAATAAGGGATCATATTGCTTTGACTGCATGCGCGCTGTTTATGTCACAGCAATAGTCTTTGGGTATGAGCATTTGTTTATGATATAGGTCATTGGCGCTCACCCAAAAGAATGTGATGATGAAGCGTTTAATCGGATATCGAAGTCTGGTCGATTGTTCGATAACCAGAATTGGAGCATAA
Organism: Melanostoma mellinum; assembly: GCA_914767635.1. NCBI lineage: Eukaryota > Metazoa > Arthropoda > Insecta > Diptera > Syrphidae > Melanostoma > Melanostoma mellinum. The sequence goes on along the minus strand of OU612059.1, from coordinate 79,415,541 downwards.
TGACTGTGTTTACGATGCTTCTATCGCAAGTGAGTTGTAGACCAGACCACAGTACCTGTACTATGACTGGATAAAGTGACTACAGTGAAGCACTTTAACACCTTGTTCACTATGAGAAATAGAGTTTGGAAACAGCTCCCAGCAGACTCACTGGAAGAGATAAATGATAAGTCTTGTACCCTGTTTCGTAGCTATCTAAAAAATATTTATTTTTCCCAACCTATTTATACACAAAAAATGCTTAATCTACAATTATTTACAAAGGTATAGTTTGCTGGACATGCAAAAGAATGTATCTTGCAATTTAGAAGAATTGAATTACACAAAACGTGTATTAGAGACTAATGCTGAATCGTCAAGTATACACGGGAATGTACAGTATGGCAAGCAAGTTACGTTAATAAAATTAATGTTTTACAATATTGTGAGCAAGAAGAATTGTTATAATAAGTATGAAAAGTTCTACTGTTTATGTTGATCGTAAACAGACTGTGTATAAATAGGGTATGAATCTGAGAATAAATTGTCATTAGTGATCGTGGACTCGATCGAACATACTCCCTGGTTTTAGTTAATATAAGGCATTGAGCCGACAACCATTCCAGAGAAGTTCTAAGTCGTTTCCACTACCATACCTCAACTTTGCAGTTAGTGCGAAGAGGTCTGAGCCTACAGGCGAATTGGTAGTCGGAAGGCAGCGACTTTACAGACCTACATTTTTTCCGATTCCGAACGGCAAATCCAGAAAGCGGTTTTCATGGTTTGAAATTACTCTCAGAAGACCTCCCAATTTCTCATGATAGGTGATACCCGTGAAAAGACATTTGGATGTTTCTGAGATTGAAACTTTGAACCTCCGCGCAATAAGCAGACGTGTGAACCATTACACCTGGGCTCCATAATTTTGATTGCCTTCCATTGTATGCAACGAAACCCATTGATAATTATTTCAAGTCGTCACTTATGATACTGTTGCGACTGGCGACGGGACGTGCTATGAGCCAATTCGATACCCTTGGTGGGAATGAAAGCTACCTACTTAGATAGATTGCTCTTTGATACCCAAATTCAGAAAGTCTGGTGCGATAGACTAAAAGTCGAACAGAGAAAGCCTGTTACTACTGGTGAGTGGTGACAGTTCTTTCAGGAATGCATTGAAAGCAATACGAGGAGTCTTAAATAGTCAATTTATTTTTGAAGCATTTGCAGTTCACAAAGTATAATAACGTATAATACGCTCACAGATGCGTATGTGCACTGCAGAGAAGGAAACCAGATGGCAGAATAAGAAAGCTAACTCAGTCATGAGGAAAAGGAAATTGGCTTTCAAAGACTGGTCAAAGTTCAAAGTGCTCCTCAAATGAAGTGGTACGCCTCCAAGTGGAATGTAGAAGAAGATCACCAAGCTTGAATTATAAAAATCGTGAGCCTATATTGGGAAGATTGGACGAAATATCTCCTCAGGCAGCTGATGCATGATGCAAACCAAACTACTCAAGATATACGACGAATAGCGACGAAAAGGATGCAGGCATCTTTGAAATAGCCACTCAAAGAAGGAGAACTTTTTTAGAAGATTCCTTCTTGAGTGAAGGAAGATGTTCTTATACAACTTCTAGTGAATAATCACAATACTGTGCATAGGGAGCGACAGTATTGCTATATCTTTTAGCGGTATTTTTCAACAGTCGATGAAGACATCCCAGTTGTCAGCTGTTCAAACAGATAGAAAATACATCGTTAAAATTTAAAATGTCTCACTCTTCCCATCTCCAAGCTCCCAGAAGTAAAAGGTAAATTTCTCATCTCCTAATATACTCGCAGCTAAAGAAAATACTGATTGAATTTAAAGAAGCATTCAACCGCATCAACAACCAAATTGCACCATCTTGTTGAGACTCCTCCGTATCAAATGTGTATCCTGCAATGGAACGATGTTCCAACGTCAAGCGAATCAACTCCTCTGATGGACGATTATTGAACCGTGGAGTGAATATAGTGCGCTATGCGTTTCACGAATAGAACCTTGTTTTTGAATATAAATATGCATGCGTTGCTCTGGTATGATATTTTTTTTTAAATATATGTATATAGCCTAATACGCTGCTGATGCAAAACGAAATTTTTCGTTGGTCTCCACATCGACGACGAAATCGTGAACGAACACTCGGAGGGAAATAACTATTATCAGCTATTTAAAAAAATTGACAATCAAAGTCAAGAAAAATTCATACAAGGACAAGAAGTAGTGAAAATAAATAAATAAATAAATAGGGTGTTTTTTTCCATAAATACTAATAAAGGGTTATCCATTTTGCGGTTTCAAAAGTAAACGTAAATAAACAAATATAAAATACAAGCTGAGCCGCCTGGCTTTGCTCGGGTTTGTAGTTTTAAGGTTCCCGTTCTCGTTTTTCCTCTTACGTGAGAATTCGGGGATGAAATATAATCTTTCTTACTGTGGGACTATGTGGCATCCTAATGCTGAAAGAAGTTTTGAAATCTGTCCAGTAGTTTCTAAGTTTCCGTTCTCATCCCATTCTTGTTGGAATCTTCCGTTCCAGTGGAAATATGTGAACGAAATATAAATCTATGTCACTGAAGGATAATGTTACACCCTAGAGTTGAAAGAATTCTTGAAATCGGTCAAGTAATTTTATGGTTCCCATTCTCGTTCCCGTTTCTGTTCCTTTGGGATTATAGGGATGAAATATAGTTTAGGTTACTGATGAAAGGAGATAATGTAGCCCCGTAGTGCTGAAAGAACTTTAGAAATTTGTAGAGTAGTTTCTAATCTTCCGTTTCCAACACCGTTCCTGTTTAAATATGGGGATCAAACCTTGACAGGAACCATCTCTGGACTAAACTATGTCTACCCTGAAAATTTCATAAAAATCCGTTGGGTGGTTTAGGAGTTTACCCCGGGCATACATACATACATACATACATACATACATACATCCTATTTTATTTATATAGATTTTTTTTTCATAATATTTCTTTTTTATTCTAAAGTTTGAACGTTGACATTATGTGTGAAACACTAAATAATTTAAATGACCACCACGCGAATTATTGCAAGCATCGATTCTTTTGAAGTAATTTTCGACTTTCGATCACTTTTTGACACATATTAGGCGGTATCTCGGCCATAGCTTGACGAATGTTGGTTTTTAAGTGCTCAAATGTTAAAGGTTTATCTGCATAAGCACGGTCGCGTAGCCCTACAAAAAAAAGTGCAGCGGTGTCAGATCAAGTGATCTTGGTGACCAGTTGACATCGCAACGACGAGAAATTACGCGGCCAGGAAATGTCTACAGCAATAAAACCATATAGAGCGATATGTGGCTGTGGCAGAATCTCCATTTTTGTAGTAGGTTTTAACAGTTCTTATGCTGTTGTGCGATAGCTAAGCGATCCATTTTCGTAAATGTTAGATTTCCAACTGAAAAAAAAATTGGTTTAACAACTTAGCTTGACAGATGTCAAATTAATGTAAAAATTTAAGTAAAAAATCTACTACTTTAAGTAAAAATCCACAGTGTGTGGATACCACATAACCTCCATCTCGCAAAGAAGTAGCGTACTGCACAACAAAAAGGACAGCGAAATCTTCCATTTACGATTCCGTCTTGTCATTTTTGTATGGGACTTTTCTTTTCGTTTCAGCAGCGTAAGCCTAGTAGGCTTATATAGTTTACAGGCACATCAAGCGTCTATGTGCGATCATTTAGAAAAGTAGGAGAAAATTAAGTTGGAGACACCGATGCTCATTGCGTTCAAACTTTTGTGAATTTTTATACTTGACTGTATACACGTCCGAAGGTGGGCTCAAGGTAAAACTGATTATTATTCCTAGCGAGGCGGGTGTTCGAGGGGAGGAATGCAAATGGCTATTTCACTAGGGCACAGTGTGTGAAAAAGCGATTAAAGAGAGGATCAGGAGGAATGGAAAATTCCCTGCATGATCTTAAGAAACCATTTTTTGCAATTTCAAATATGTGACCATTTCAACAAAGATCATCGTTTACACACATACCAAGTCCTGACAGCTTTTCATACGCAACCGTCCACATCCAAAGAGCAGGAGCGAATATAAGAAGCTAGTGTTCGAGGTGTCAGCATAAAAATTTAGAGGATCTATGATGACATTACCAACAAAAACCAAAGATAAATCACTGGCAATCAATGAAAAGAAGGAATCCTTATTGCATGCTGAATGAATGAAAAACGCTGCTATGTGTCCAACTCTAACACTATAGTACAATATAGTTGCACAATGGACTAGAAGTATGTCACTAAGTTAAGGTACTTAAAACATTAGTAATAACGAAAGGTTCGTTCATTGAACTATGACGTGGATAAGCTAAGAATTTCTTTGAAAACTTTATGACTTGTATAAACCTGGGTTTGGCTTTAAAAAAAACCATAAGCTACGAAATCGCCACACATTCACATCATTTTAAAGAAAATACACACCAATTGACAGCTCTGCTCCTTACCTGTATGAATTATGAAGTTCTCTTTTGTGTTCATCTCCTTTATGATACATAGTATGTACCGTATTTGTCAATTCCTTTTAAATAGTGGAGAGGAACACATCTCGGATGCGACAAAGTAGCGATGTGTAAATATGAAATGAGATTTTTGGTGTCTGCCATTTTGAATTATGGAAAAAACAAAGAGGAATTGGAAAACATTGGGATGAATTTCTTCGCACTACGTTTTGTAAGCAGGGCCAAGGAAGTGATCCTGAAAATCTTCTTTCAAGGCTTATGTATAATATTCCGACAGGTCCTTTAACACGGAAGAAGAGAGGCAAACCTGAATACTCTTACAAAAAGCAAGTGCAACAACACCTCCAATCTATTTTTAAACCATAATGGGAAACCGGGAGGCTTGCAAACGCATTCTGAAGTCAAACACAGTCGATCACACTTGTGTGAGCAAACAAGTGAAGCAGAAGAAATTTGTGGATAACCTACTTTTATCCCAGCTTAGAGGATTTTAAAACTTTTTAACAAAAATTTTAAGACTTTTAATCTAACAAAAGACGGAATGTCATCAACCAAGAGCATTAGAGTCGCTTTACATATACAAATATTGTGCCTCAAAGCATTTTATGTCACTTTTGAACAAGAAAATTGCAATAGTACAAAATAATGCCAAGCTTAAGCTTTCCTAACTTCGAAAGATTAATGATAAAATAAAGTTTTAACTTCTTTCACACTAATCATCTTTCTTCTTAATTTCACAGGTTTTTATAAAATCTGAGCTCAAAGTCGGTGTAATCTTTGTTAAAGAAGATCAATATACTGAGGAGCAGATATTAGACAATAATGAAAATTCATCGTTATTTGAAGAATTCCTACAGCTATTAGGCGATAGGTGTAGACTTCGTGGTTTCGATAAGTACAAAGGTGGCCTTGATACTGTCCATGATTTGACAGGTAAATAAACACTAGTCCTTAAATAAGTCGAAAAGAACATATATCACTCCTTCTTTTTCTAAATTCATTCTAGGACTTTATTCAGTTTACACAAATTGGCGTAATATTGAAATTATGTTTCATGTCTCGACATTACTGCCCTATGAAAAGCATGATCCACAGAAACTACAACGTAAACGTCACATTGGCAACGACATTGTTTGTGTTGTTTTCTTGGAAGCTGACAATACACGTTTTAGTCCTGCTTGTATAAAAAGTCATTTTTTACACACATTTATTTTGGTATGCATCAAACGCAAGAGCAATTGAGTAAGTAAATGGGTCATAAGTACGTAAATTATTTTACAGGTTCGAGTATCTGCGAGGATTAAGCACAAGCCGACAAGATATGAAGTATCCGTAGTGACGAGAGATGAAGTTGGTGCCTACAAGCCTTATTTATGGGAACAATCTGTGTTCGAGAAAGGACCTATGTTTCGGTGAGTTTTACTTCAGAAAAGGCTATCCTAATAATTAACTAAAATATATTATAGCGAATGGCTATTGACAAAAATCGTCAATGGCGAACGTGCCTCGTATTCAGCTCCAAAATTTGCCCGAATGCAGGAAAGGACTCGTTCGCAAATGCTGGAAGACTTGGTTATGAATCTTTCAAATCACGCGGAAACTGGGCAAATCCCTAAACCATACCGAAGGGGTTCATGGAGACCCATCGGTGAGATAACTTTCATAATATATCAGCGCTTTTTTTCATTGAAGCAGTCGTGGAAGGCTTTAAAGATCTACCAAATCTGAGCGATCTTTTAAAGTTGCGAAGTTGCGATAGTGACAAATTCAGCTGTTAACTTTGATTTACATAGAGATATATGAGAGAGCCCTCATTTCCATACATTTGCAAATAATTATCGCGTTGTCGCGGCGATTTTGTCGCAATTGAAAGTATCGCTTTGGTTTGGGAGAGCCATTATTTGGGTTTCTTAATTCAACTGACGACTTACAAAAAATTGTGGCTATTTTATTGATTTTATCTTTTCCACGAAACAACAGGACACATGCGGCCTTCTTCACCACTCCTAGACTCAGTACGTGATCAATTTGAGGACTACGATCAATTGGCAAAAGACTTTACCCGTGTGTTTCTCAACGACGAGCCATCATGCCTTCAAAATGCTCATCTTTTCGACGTAGTCTTTTTAGTTGGTCAGTCAAAACAAAAGGCGCGCTTTATTGGAGTCCGAGCGATACTTGGAGTTCGCAGTCGTGTTTTTCAGGTAATTTTGAGTAGCTTAAATGTGGATGAGTTTAAATATAAAAAATTATAACTTCAACCTATCGTAGGAGAGATAAAGAAGGTGATCTGCCTTTAAAAGCTCGAATGAAATTGTAAGACACAAAACTTTTTTTTTTCATTAAGTGTTGTCGTCAATAGTTAAAAGTTATTTCGAATCGGCTAATCATCTGCAACATAGCAGGATGATTATATTAGACCTCTTTACGGATTGTTCTTTCTTTTCTATTTTACGTGGGAACTACAGTTCGATGTGAATCTGAGCCTCAAACAACATCTTTCGTAAACAATTTCGATTTCTTGCGAACTCTTTTTTTTCTTTTGCTTGATTGCGCCAACTTAAGCGAGGGTCACACGGCTGAACAGCAGCGAATCGAGTAGCCGCTAATACACCACACTCGCTACCAGCCGGCTAGTTATTAGCAGCGGCTGGCAAAGTTTTACAACTTTTGCTTCCCGTTCTCGTTCCCGTTTCTGCTCCTGTGGGATTATAGGGATGAAATAAAGTCTATAAGTTACTAATGAAAGGAGTTAATGTAGCACCCCTAGTGCTAAAAGAATTTTTAAAATCTGTGGAGTAGTTTCAAATTTTGCATTCCCAACCCTGGTCCTGTGGGAATATGAAGATTAAACCTTGACTGGAACCGTCTGTGGACTAAACTATGGCAGCCCTGAAAATTTCATAAAAATCCGTTGGGTGGCTTAGGAGTCTACACCAAACATACATACATGCATACATATCCTCTTACTTACTTACTTAGGTGGCATTACAGTTCGGGGTGAACCTGGGCCTCAACCAACATCCTTCTATAACGACTTCGATTTCGGGCGAGCTCTCTCCAGTTTCGCACTCCAAGTCGGTTGTGGTCTTCATCCACTTGATTGCGCCACCTAAAACGAGGTCTTCCTCTTCCGTGATTTCCCTGCAATGTGCTTTCGAACACCCGACGAGCCGGAGCGTTTGGGTCCATTAGCTCTACATGGCCCAACCATCGTGGCCTCGCGATGCGTACTCTTCTGGCTATGCCCATGTCGCGGTACAGCTCATACAGCTCGTTGTTGTACCTTCTTCTCCACACATTGTCTTCGCATACGCGACCAAAGATCATTCGGAGAATTTTTCTTTCGAAACGACCAAGAGTTTCCTCATCCGCTTTCGATAAGGTCCATTTTTCACCGCCGTAAAGCAGGACTGGGATGATTAAGGTCACCCTGGTTTTTCTGGAGGGGGTTTTGTTTCTCAATTGCCTTCTTAACCCAAAGAAGCAACGGTTGGCAAGAATTATTCTCCGTTTGATCTCCGCACTGATGTTGTTGTCCGTGTCTATAGCGGATCCTAGGTAGACGAAGTCCTGTACTGCCTCGAAGTTATGTCTGTCTATTTTGACATTTTGTTCAATTCGTCAATGTTCTGTGTCCTTGTTTGATGACAACATATGCTTTGTTTTTCCCTCATTAACCATCAAACCCATTTTTGCCGCTTCTGTTTCAATACTCGCAAAAGCACCCATGACATCACGCTTACTTCTTCCCATTACGTCAATATCGTCTGCGTAGGCGAGTAATTGTACAGACTTTTGAAAGATTGTTCCTCAGGTGTTGACGTTGGAGTTTCTTACAATCCTTTCAAGTATGATGTTGAAGAAATCGCACGACAGCTTGTAGCCTTTTTCGACATCAAAGGTCTCGGTGAGTTCTTTACCGACCTTGACGAAGCAGCGTGAATTCTCCAAAGTCATCCTGCATAGTCGTACGAGTTTTGCAGGGATGCCGAAACTAGACATGGCTCTGTACAGCTCGTCTCTGTAAATGCTGTCATACGCGGCCTTGAAATCGATAAAAAGATGGTGAATATCGATATTACATTCTCGGGTTTTTTCCAAGATCTGCCGTAATGTGAAAATTTGGTCTATTGTGGACTTGCAGTTTTATTTGATTTAAGTTTTCATATGGCAAGCTTAACTTCTTCTAGGCCGAGAGGACGGCAGTCTTGATCATCATCCAAATTGAAAGGGGCATTCTGCCAGACAGCGAAATCAGTGTCTTCATGAACGTTTAGCAGTCTGTATAGAATTGGTCTTTCCAGATCCTTAGTAGGGACTGCGTCTCTGTTAATATGTTTCCCTGTTTGTCTTTACGGGCTTGAGTTCGAGGTTTGCCAGGGTTGCATGGTCTTTTTGCCGTTCGGTAAGACTTTCGACCTCTCAATTTCCTTAAACAAAATCTTCTTATGCTTCTTCTTTTTCTTTTGAGAATTCGATGTACTTATATTCTTTTCTCCTTGTAAACCTCGTCAATCATACTGGTCAAAGGTAGCCCTTGTTCTTTTTTTTTTTTTGTATCAATGTTTGTGGATTGTGGAGCCTTTCATTTGGCTGCATTTGCCGCCGTCATTCTTCATCAATGAGCAATGAGTTTCGTTTTAGAGGCCGAATGAGGCCCGGAAGTTCAGATGCTGAGGTTCTGATAGCTTTCATTCAATGCTTTATGATAGTGGCATAAAATTCAAGGGTAGTTGGAGGGACTCTTGATTATGGAGAAGTAATTGGCAGTCTCTTGCCATTTCCGACGTTATATCGTTTAGCCAAGTTCACACTGTGCAATTAGTTGGACAGACTTCGTTTGATGGATGTTGGATGGTCGGATGTAGTCTCCGTTCACACTTATCAAACTTGTTGTCCAACTTTATGTCATTTATTCCTCCGCTCCGTCCAACTTCAAAATTATCAAAAATATTTGAAAATCATTCAACAAGTTGGTCAAGCGGTCGTCTGAGTGTTCACACTATCAAACATTGGATGTTCATGCAAAAGTCTGACCAACTAATTGTACAGTGTGAACTCGCCTTTTCACACTGTGGGTTCGCACAAGTCGAGAAGAGGATGATAACCTCATTAGTTCCTTTATAAGGGAGTGGTTCAAGTTAAGGTTGGCCAATAGTCAAGTTCGGAAATCGATATCACTGCAAAAGTGTCCAGCAGTGATCGCAACATGGCCAATTTGGTTGACTCTTAATTATGGTCTGCAGATCGTCAAGGACGATTTTCACGAAACGTCTAGGGCATAACTTTTTTCAAAGAGCTCGTATGGTTTCTCTCTTCTGTGGTGACGTGGACGTATATCAGGCTAGGGCTTTTGCGGATTTTTGCTGATAACCTTATTCCTGAGTCTACCTCTACCGACAACTCTACATCGAAATAGTATGTCTGTTTTTCATCTTTCTATAGCCCATTCCATCGCAGTTCTTGAATGGTGGTTAAATCTGCTTTGCAGCGGTCTAGGCCTTTTGCTTATTTTACGGCTGCATATATTCCGCTAAGCGATCTTACCACGTGAAAAGTCGGAGGTTTTTGTCTTTTTTTGTCCTTGCTATCGCCATCGGTGAAAACATCATTTTAATCCAGAGCATGTTAACATCACGCACAACCCTCAACTTGGAGAGCCAGGTCTTATTGGAATCTCCTTGCACAGTACCCTGCTCCATGGATGCCGTTGGCTTGCCAGAAGCTCATCCACCACCATCTCTCTATTTCATTACTCTGTCCTTGTATCTGACTGTTAAATCAAATATTTTGGAGTTCTCCATTCAGGGGTTTCTGCTTTGTGGTAAAAAAAGCTTGTGTGAATTCTGTACACAATGAGAACGTCGAATAAACCTAGAGTGTTATGTAAAAACACGTTCAGTTATCTCAATACAATCAAAAGCTTCTTCCCCAAAAGGTTTTAGTTAATTGGTTCCTGCAATTGATTTATAGGAAATGCTGTACGGAATCCAAACTGGATTTGGCTCCCCACAGATTCCAGTTGCTGAAATTTTCGCCCGACCAGCCCCATCACTTGTCTCACCGCAAAATCAAAAACCCAAAAGCAACAATTACCTTACCGTTCCCGACATAGAATCAGCTCGACCCAAAAGTGTACCCTCGTCGCCAATGGTTAAGCGAGCCTTCTCCCGCCTTGGTACCATCACAGCTGGCTGGGGTCGATCAATACGCAACAAGAATAGCCAACTCAATCCCGATGACAAAAAGAAGTGGATATCTTCGCAGGACTGTTCCAGTAAGGATTTAACTTCACATAAATACAAAAATATCGATGTGTTTTTTCTCCCTTTTTTTCTTTTTTCATGGCGTATATGTATAAACATTTTTGCCCTCTCTGTATGTGACTTCTTTTATTATTATTATGCGTGCAATATAAAATATCGAATTAAAATGCAAAATGCAAAAAAATGCTTGCTTCATATTCATTATAAATTATACACCCATACTAAACACTCACTTTTAATGCACCTCACCCTCGCCCTCACTTTCACCTTCACCCTCACCGCTCACCCCATGTTTACTCGTACTCGACATTAATATCGTCATGTTCTTTGGCAATTCCTGCTCGACGTCGCTCGTGACTTTTGTTAAATTTTTTTGCATCATATATACCATGCCATAACATTCATACACAAAAACAATGTACTACATCCATTCGCATTTGCTTATTAAATTTTTTTTACAAAAAAAAAAAAAAAAACCACAACAAAAACAAATACAGATAGGGAAAGTAAAGATAAGGATGGTAAGGATAAGCCCGGGATGAATCAGCTGGCTGTTCCTAGGCTGTCAGTTTGTGCAGATGCCCAGAAGGTGGATCGAGCGAAGTTAGCCCAAACGGAGTTTAGCATCATTGAGTTTGATCCTGAGACGTTTCGAGTGCTGCTGGATTATTTGCACACAGGAACGTGTCCACTAACATGTGTTTCAATACCCGGTGAGTTGTTGTTTTAGTAGATGATAATCTTAGTTTTTCTTTTATTGACTTATTCAATCTTTGTGTAATCTCTTTCAGGCCTTCTCTGTGCAGCTGAACATTATGATCTTCCTGAACTACTTCAAGCCTGCTTCCATCACTGTAAGCAATTTCTTCGCATCGAAGTTGTATGTCCAATGCTGATTTCACTAGAAAACTACTACTGGCGTTACACTTCCGCCTCTGAACTAGTCAACATGATCTTGACATTTGTAGAGAACAAAGCTCATGCCCTATTCAGGCTGCCCGATTATTTAAATCTGTCCGAATCAATGGTACAAATGATCATGTGCCGAGATCTCCAGACACCAGAAATACGCAAATTTGAAGCCATGCTTGCATGGGCTCAGAATAAAGTCGACAAAATCAAGATGACACCCAACAAGGATACTCAATTTGAGTTTGAGTGCATCATGGAAAGACTAACTCGAGATTTGAATCTCTGCCGTATATCTCCAAGTGAATTATTGACGGTAGTGCTTCCATCGAAATCTTTGAAAAACGAACGCATCATGGAAACGTTGATGGTACAAGTAAACCTTGGTACATATCGTATGCAGGAACTGGACGAATACAGGAATCAACTGAGAAGCCAAGACTCAAAATGTAGCGAGGGTAGTGTGACCGTGCATAGAGGTGGATGAGATAGTAGAAATGTGAGTTTCGACGACATGGACGATGAGACTCAACAATACGAAAAATAAGTTAATAACTAATTGTAGGTTATGTCGAATGTTTTACATTGGAAAATGATATTTGTTTTTTTTTTAAGGGCTCATTTTGAATATCCTTTATTATTTGCTCTAGGGATTCGGCACTTGATGACCATAGTGCGTATTTTATTTTATTACTGAGTGCTTTGAAAGCCAAGCAGGGTGGGGTTTTATGGTCCAGCAGACCAAGTCGTCTAAGTTGTAAGCGTTACGTTTCTAATTTTCAGTAGAAAAAAACAGAAAAGCAGAAACCTGAGTGTTTCAAAAAATTAAGCTCAGACCAAGATTTCAGTGTAATTGGAGTTTCTAATCAGTCTCTTTTTAGTTTAATGTAGTTGCGAAAGTCTTTCAATTACTCCTTTTTCCTTTTTGATAAGAGTTTCGTTCACTTAAGTATGCTGAAGGTTGAATCTATGTTTTATCATCTCGGATGAACAATCTTATGACTCCGAATCAATAATGAAGTTGTTCGCTCATTGAACTTTGGTTTTAAGAACATTGAAATCCGTGGCTCAGCAATCTTAGGCAACAGCTTACACTTCAGGCTTTCCATGATGTATACAAAATCACACTACGTAGTCATTCAGGAGCCATGGGTCTGGAATAGTCGAGTTCTTGGTCTTGGATGCCTGCGTTGACTCAACATACTCTATGATGACCGCTCTGACTTACCTCAAATCTATCTTATCACATAGAGCTGCACTTCTGCAGCTAAAACTTGATCAATTTCGCGGTCAAAACGTGGTTGCGGCTACTGAAAGCCACGAAGCGATTGGTGAGTGGAAAACTTTCATCGTTGCGACAGCTTATTCAACCCTGAACTCCATTGTGTTCTGTGAAAGCGAGAAGCTGTGGCTTGTCATGTGCTGCAATGCTTACGCTCAAAACCTGGTCAAAAGCAGGGACAGTAAGTCATGTCCCAGAAAACCTGATATCAATCGGCTCGACAATCTTGAAATACTCAATGGATCTAGCAAAAATTTTTTGGACCCAGCCTCCAAACTGTTTTTTCCAGTGCACAGGGTTCTATGAACATAATTAATAATTGGTGTAGTAGAAACGATCTGTCCGCCGGGCAACTGCCGAGGCTGTTTCCTCCACGAAAATCATATATATATTGATTATTTGAGCTTATACTATTACTATCTCCCCCACCAGTGGTAAGGTCTTAATAGAAGTCTTGGAGTAATCCTTGATAGCCTACTTTTTTCGTTCAAAAACCAGGTGGTTAAAAATCGCCAAATGCTTGGCTGCCAAAAAGAATCTAGACATATTAGGAAATAAGGTTCCAAAACGTACCAGATATTATGTATTATCCACCTCAGCTCCGTTAATTGGTGTTTCAAAAAAAAGAAAAACACTCAACTGTTTCATATCATAGCTGGACATGCCCTGCCCTCGGATTTGAGGGAAAGCTCTTTTACAACGATCCTTGCGTTCTGAGAAAAGTAGACTTCCGTAGTTTTCATCGCTTTATAGAATGCTCAAAACGGTTTAAATATCCATTCTTCAAATTCTTACATAGATAGTATGATAATGGATCTATGACTGGTTCAAGTGAGTTCCAGGTTCCAAGCCATCACAACTTAGCTGCAAACAAATTGTCGATGAGCTTACAAGGCAAAAATCTGAGACATATTTTTCAAGACCAGAACCATCAGATGGTTAGCCAGGTTCCTCAGTGAGAGCTTCCATCAACAATTGGATTTGTCAAGAGGACCACCGTATATTGCATGCCATTTGCCTTCCCGCAGCAGAAAAGACTGTGCCAACTTTGCAACGGGGATTTTTTCTGTCCCAAGCATTTACTCCGGCTAATCTTTAGGGACACTATACCCCGTTTTCCTTGCGGAATGACGACAACGCCGGTCATTTTCTGTGTAACTGTCTTGCATTATCTCGAATTATGTTACAGATACTCAGCGCAGGCATAACGAAAGCTAGTAACCTAGGCAGCTAATCATGGCGGCGACTTTTGGTTTTTCTACGAACACCTGGAAAGCAACAACAGTTGCTTGCGTCAGTTAAAACCTGTGGTTCCACTTTGGCTCTTGGATTCTTGGTGTAAGTGTTGCCATTCATGTGCACCTTCAAATGAAAAATTAAAATGCCCACATTCTTTTACTGAATTCTGTTTTTCGGGAAAATGTTACAAGACTCACACTAAATTTTCATGCATCTTAATGAAAAATGTTTGGCACGACCATGGCTTTTCTAAATGATGCAAATGAGTTCAATGACTATTTCTGTTTTTCGTTAATTTCAAATTAAATAATCATTCCATAGGCCTTGGGAAATGAACTAATACGCAAACTGGCGATCTTTGTCTAGTTCGAATTGAGTTCTTCAGAAAGCTATTGGCCGGGTTAATGAGTTATTGATGTCCGGTTATGGTATATACTGTAAGTGGCCTCAGTGAAGCGCTTTGTACGGCGCGGTGCCACCGGGGGCATCTGAAGAATCAATATTTTAAAATGTACCCTTGGAAGGGAATTTTAAAGTAAATTTTGAAAGCCTGCTTACGAAAGTGTCTACAGGGTGTCCCGTAATTCGTATTATCTAATTTAGGATGAGATTCTTAGTCGTATTTTAAGAAAAAAAATTGTTTTACAGTAAAGTCCACTTCTCTACTTTGACATCAGTTTTTGAAGATTTAAAAAAAGATTAAGTTTCTTGTACCCTGATCTATGTAAAATTTGATTTCTCTGTCAATACTGATGGTAGAGATCCTTTATTTTTTAGTAAAAAATACTAATCATTACAAACTGTATTTAAATTGAGATCTTATGGTTTAGGGGTTGCTAGATTTTCAAATTTTCTTCTCCGTTATTTTACGTTATTTTTATAAAATGCCTGTAAAACATAAAGTTTCCTTTTTTTCTAACGCACAAGCCAACAATAAAATAAATTTATTGATAAATGCACTGAAAAACTGATTTATTTTTTAATATTTGGAAAAAAAAGGATAAAATAAAAAATTTAAAACAATTTTTTGCCCTGAGGTGAAAACAGTTTGAATAAAACAAAAAAAAGTAAATTAGTAGTTTGAAGCAGTTTTTTTATTTAATGTATTCATAAAAATTCATTTGATATCAAGTTCTCAAAATGTCTTCCTGCTTTTATGCTAGAGCCTGTTTTTGAATTACATTTTGGATGCTTGTTCTCAATTTTGGTGTTGTTCTAATTCAGTTAAGGTAGCTATTTCAGATTCGTAAACAATTTTTTTTTATTCTTTGTCATACAAAAAAAAATCCAGTACAGTGAGATCGTGAACTCGTTCGAGCCAGTTAATTGAGCTAATCCTTAACTTCACGACCATAGTGGGCTGGAGGACCATCTTGCTGAAAATATAATGAAACTAGCTGGAGCAGTGGAACATCCTCCAGTTGGTCTAGTAGATTTTTTTGTAAGATCTCCAGATAATTAGCAGAGTAAATTCGGGATTATAACTTGAAAAGTCTGATCAATTTATTTACAACTACGCCTGCCCACATATTAAAACAAAATTTGTGGTGAAACGATCTTTGCCGTCTTGATTGGTTGAAGCCTATATATGGAGATTTTGGAAATGCGTAAAACCATCTCTTGTGAATGGATATTCGTCTCTCCAAAGAATTCAGCTTATAGGGTGGTTGTCATCCAAGCTTCTCTCAAGCAACCAGTTACAAGTCGTGACCCAACTTGAAACTGATGAACAAATCTGTCTTTCTTATTATTTTATATCACTAATTTACCCATTTAACATTCATACCTCAAATTAAAATCTCTCTGAGAAGAGGTAAGTCAATTGTGATAGCAGGTCAAGTACACTTCAAACCCTTTTTAATCAGGGCACAGTCACAAAATTACCTTAAAACTATCGGCTCTTGGATAACTACTCCAATTGCCAATAAAAAATGGTTAAGACCCAAAATCAGATTTTTTTCTGTTTTTATTTATTTCCAGTTATCATTGATGAATTTCTTTTATTATTTTTTGTGCCTCAGAAAAAAATAAAGAAATTTTATGTTTATTTTATAAAAAAAATTACCTCAAAGTTAAAATTTTACGGGCCACCCTGTGTATGGACTAATGTAGTGTTTTGCTGTGTAACACAAACCTAAGTCATTTGAACGTTGTCATTCAATCACTAGATAGAAGAACTAGACTTACACCACTTTTATTCATTTTTACTAATCGAAAGCGATAACAGAAAGATTAAACTGATGCCAAACAGTAGATACTTTTTGCGCTGTTTTGAAAATTATCGAATTTTATTCAATTTTGTGAAGGAGTTTTCTTTCCAATTCACGGGAAATCACTAATACATTCACATCCCACTTCAGTAACTTATTTGTATTGGCAAAAAAGGAAAACTTTTTTAACTTTGTATTTCAATCAATGCACTAAACTCAGGCAATTGTATGATTAGAAAATAAGATAGTTTTAATTTTACAGATCAGCCACTAAACTAAAAATAACTTTAATCTGATATTAGTTTTGTTATTGATTATTTATACTCAAGAAATAAGCTGAAAATCAATAGGCTGCTCTCAAAAATAGTACAAAAAAGTACTATCTGGCATTACTTTAATCTTTCGATAACTCTTTCACTTGGTAAACGCGAATTATTATTTTGGGTGTTTCTTTGCAACGCTAAAATGACTACGCTCAATGAACTCGATTGAGGTCGTGTTACAAAATCAAACACCACCAACACAGCACCATGGATAAATAAAGGGGAGAGTGGGGCAAGAAGGACCTTTAATCATACTTTACTTAGTAAACAACTTTATCATAGTAAACAATCAGAATAGTTGAACCACTGATTTCTTTTAGTTATGATATCAAAGGAAGTGATGGTTCCTCGTATATCTAAATCAAAAGCTCAAAGTATGTCTAAACGACGCCGACGCTACGGGCTTATTAGAAGCTTGAGCTCTGGCTTTTGACGCGGTTCTGGGTTGCGCAAAACGATTTCCGGATTCCTTTTTTTGGAAATTGAAAAGCCAGTCTCCGCCAGCCATCTTTGATTCGTGTTCAAAGAGATGGGGTATTTTATTCGTATCGCGCTAGCTCATAAGGAAGAGCTTGAACATCGCGAGTGAAAGCCTTGCTGATCTTGAGATAACCCATCTCTTTCCTATTGATTACGTCCATAACTTTCTTAACATCTTTTCTGATTCAACTAGCACCCCTAGTCGTTTTTCGAACGTGTGTTCGAACCATCTTCAAAGATACAAATGTTTAATTACAACTGAAGTAACTTAATATGTTGGTAGTACATAAAATAAGTTGTGAAAAACATCTTCGTAAGGATCATTGAGTAAAACAGACTGTTTTTTGGTTGTTGTTTTGCTTTGAAGGTGGAACCAATACCAAGTGGGGCAAAACGGACTACCAGTCCATTTTGCCCCATTACGTACTGGTTTCTTGCCCCATAAAGAGTTTTTTTTTACAAAAAATATTTTTGTTTCACTTAATATTATTTATTTACCTTTATTTCCAGCAGTTAAAGTAAGCACTAACGATACCAAACAACTTAAAATGTTCAAAATGTTCGAAATTACCAACTGGTTGATTTAGATTAGTTTTACAAATTGGAATTTTTTTTTTAAGATAGACCGTTTCTAGACTTTCATCATTTAAACCGAAACTGACTTGAGTTTTTCAGTGAAACTAAAGGATGTGTTGGGAAAGAAGGTAGTTTTAGCTATTGAATATAAGATGGAGTTAGGAACCATAATAACGAGGTCCGAGGTCCTTCTTTCCCCACTCTCCCCTACACATTTTCTATGCTTACACTCAGGTTTTAGTTATTTGACGTTTCTTTTGAACCTTAAGAAAAAGGATATGATTTTTTCAATTTATCTGGGCCCTGCTAATTCAACATAACCTGAGCTGTTTACTTTGTGTTCACTAAGGTTAATGAGTTTGTGTCTAGATCCCTGTTTTTATATTATTCAAAAAATAAAAATGAAAAAAAAACAAACAAAATAACGTTTATAAAGTTGTAGTTATGATGTAAATTGTGTTAACTGTAATCATCTAGTGTTTATATTGCAAATGCTCTCTCTATACGATTATCCAAATCTTGAGATATCATCTTACAAGCCTAAGCTCAAATGGACAAATTCTAAAATTCTAAATGTTAAGTAAAAGTGTTTTTAGAAAAAAATAAAAAAATAAAAACAAAATACACTAAATTTCCCTCTTAGTTTAAGTAGTTTAGGTAAACGTTAAGCGACAAACTAAAAATGTAAAAAAAAAAATTATTTTATTGTCTTCATTAATTTTCAAAGAAAACTCAAAAACGCTTAATGCAAACAAAGACTAAAATTCAAAATATGTGAATTCTAATTTTAAACAACCGAAAACCTTGTAGGTTATTTATTATAAATATTTAAAAGAATAAACAAAAAAAACAACAAAAATTAAATAAAAACAAATTATTAAAACTTACCAAGTTAAATAAATTTAAATATATATTTATTGTTATGCACACATGATATATGGTAAGTGTTTGTGTACCTACATGTTGATGTAAGGAAAACATAAGTTCTTCAATAAATGTATGAACAACAACAACAACTGCGCTTTGTGAAGTAAAACAAGAAAAATTAATAATAATATACAAGAAAACAAAAGAAAACAACATTCATGTAATAAACATTTTAAGCTCTTCAAACTACAAAACAAAAATAAAAACTGAATTTGAAATTTATACATTTACATTTCTAGATATATTTAAAAACAAAAAAGAAACAAAAAACAAAATAAAAAGTAAAAGTAAAAGAAAAAAACAAATTTAAATTTTAAAAAATGTTTTGATACTGAATTTAAAAATAAAAGCAAAAATATAACAAAATTTTACAAATAAATTAAGTTTAAAACTTCCGGCAAACCCGTTCTGAAAAGTTTATCTCTCAGTTTTGATTGTATTTTTTGAAACTTAAATAAAAAACATAACTTAAATAATAAAAAACCAAAAGTAACATCTGAATCAAAGTATACATACATATTTTATGAAACAAGATAGCCCACCAATGATAATTTGTTTTAATTCAAACAACTCAAAGTAGGAACTACTTGCATAGAATTTAAAGAAAAAAATAAATTAAATCTACATGTTAATCTTCCCTTATTATAAATAAAAAAAGATGTATTACCGGCTTTTACTACAACTTCCAAGGCTAAATAAATTAGGAAGCGCAAAAAACCGCCTGAATTGTTTTTATTTATTTACATTTATGAACGCTGCGCATTTTGCTTATAGCAGATTGGGTTATGCTTCATAGAGAACAATTGGAAATAGTTTCAGACGATTTTTTATGCAGTGCGGCATGGCAGCAAATGCCAGCCTAAAATTTGAAACTAAAGACAAAAAGAAAATACAAAGAATAAACAAAACTATCTTTCAAAAATATCGTTAAAAAGAATTTATGTAACCCTTACCTACTAAAAAGAAACAGAGCGTCAGATGCAAAAAAATGTTAAAAATCCTTACTCAAGAATATAAAATATAAACACACACGTATAGTTACATTATATTTGCATATATGTAGGTATACAGATATAATCTAATTATATGTTTGTTTATACATAAAAAAAAGTAAATTAATGTATATGTTTTATGTGCAAAGAAATAATTTTTATTAAAATGTTGGTTGCTTTTGAACGAGTTATACATTCATGGAAATAGGGGCTCTTCACAAACAAATAGAGAACAAACAGTATGCACATCTGCATTTAATGTATAACAGATTCCCTTGAAAATATTTAAACTAAAAAAGAAAAGAACGTTTGTAATTAAATACTTAAAAGATTGTGGAGTAATGATGATTGAAAATGGGAGAAAAACAGAGAGATCTTCTAACGAAAATAAAGTGTTTCTAAGCAAATTTGAAAGTGTTTTCTTTGATTTTAAAAGAATGTTGAGACATTTTTTCGCTATCTGTAAAGCAAATTTCAAGCTGGCGAATAACGGTTCTTCAACAGTTTTTTCTCCCTGAAGTAGTCAGAAATTTGTGTCACTGTCTTGAGTTAACGAAGTGTTAGTTGTTAGTACGCAAGAAATAAAAGTCTTAAGGTAGTACTAGACAAGCATATACAAATTACAGGTTTGGTCTCTGTCCAGTGAGGTTATGCATGTAACGTTATATAGGAGAGCCCGCAGGATGCTAAATTTGCAGTTACTAAAGTGTCATGAGGACTTATTCGATTGTGAAGCTTAGGCCCGTATTCTGAGTAGCGAATCGAACTAAAATCCAAGCGAATTCCATAATTTCGTATTATGAGGGAAGCCATTGGTGATAAAGCAAACGAACGCACGGTTAAGTTTTTTTTTTTTTGTGCTTGTTTACTGTTAACAGTTTGGATGCATTTCTGACAAAAATGGGTGTTTTGAGAAAAAAGTAATTATTTTTTTACTCAGCCCTATCACAGATTCCACCGTAATCGAAAAAAGTCTAAATTTCCGGATATTACTATCACATAATCCATTCGGAGTAGAACGAATTTCGAAATTCGTAGATTTGGTATCACTAATTCCGAATGAAACGGAAATATGACGTCCTTTTCTACGACAAGTTTCTTCTGTCGTAGAGCGTAGAGCCATGGGTTAAATCCATTTGTTAAAATATAAAAAACACATTTGTATAAAACAAATTTACAAAATATAATTTTATTCAAGAAAAAACAACATGGAAAATTCAAATAACTCCAGTTTACCAACCAACTTTTCCTTAAGTTCCTGCATCTTTTGATTTAGGTCCAAGTAGATTCAACTCTGTTTTTATTTCCTCCCAGAGGTCATCAACTCTTGGACATTTAGCGTATATCCTTTTGCTATGTGTGGAATCTGGATTACAGGATAACATTTCATTGTTGTTTGTTTGTTATTTTCACCCTTTAAGAACATCGGTTTTACAAACACATATCAATGAATAAAATTATTTACAAAAGAAATTACATTTTTTCAAATGACTGTCTTTGTTACGCCCGTTTCCAAATTTAAGCGAAATTGATAGACTTGGAGTGTTTAAATAGCAGTCGTATGATTGTTAAATTACCTGCTACCACTCAAAATATCACTTGAATTAGAATTTTATACGGAAAAAACTTGGATTTCACAAATTATTTTATGATTTGTTAAGCGAATGAAATTCTATTTGACAGATTTATAACTTCATGAAGAAAATATTTGATTATATTCGACAGCAAAATTGTTTATTTCATATAATATTTAAGATTTGATCAATGATACAGATCTATTATAACTTGTTTCAATCACAAAAAGTGCAAATAAATGAATTTTTACTAGAAAATAAAAATCGGTAAAAAATGTGTTTGGGAAAAGTTAAGGGATTTTTTTTCTATTGCTTCGAGTATTTATTTTGACATAGGACAGCTGACTTCGAAAATAGACACTATTTTTTCAATCAGGCAATGCTTTTTTAGAATTTGTTCGGATCTTGTGATAGCTTTTTTTCGGGATTCGTATCGTGATTTTTCATTCGGAGATTTCTCCGAATGGATTTCGTGATGGGGGTGATTTACTGAATACAAGAAGATAATTTCTTTCGTTTCATTAAGGACAAACAGCAGTCAGTTCGCAAACTTGTGGAGTTAATGGAACAAAATCCGAATATAGCTTAAGGGTTGGGAACGTTTGGATCTTCAAAGAATAGTCAAAAAGAGTACTGGGATCCTTTTGCAATTGACCTCAATTCACTTGGTCCTCCTTCTCGTGAGGGAAAAGAATGGCATAAAGTTTGTTTATAGGTTTCTAGTCGATTTGTAAAAGATATGTTTCTTATTATATCATTTTTATTTAGGTTTGGTTGGATTTCAAATTAAAACTTAAAAAAAAAATAATGTCAGCCAATAAAAAAGAAATTGTATCAACTGGAGGGGGACAGTATACGTCACTGTCTTTGTCGCCTTTAGAGCAGGCAGTTGATAGTTTACTCAGCCTTCAACATGCAGATAATCCGTCTGGTTGTATCTTCGGCGGAATGAATACACAAGGATCTCCTGCAAGTGCAGGTATAAATGCAACGGAAAGAGTGGAAGCAATTCTGCAGGAATTATTATACAGCAACAATGAAGACGCCGAAGTTCAAGATGAAGATGCCCAGGATGTTCAGCGACCATCGTCATCCGGTCAGCAGCGATCCCTGCCAACTCGTAAAAGAGGAGAAAACGCATCAACTGAAAGAGAAAATGCACGGATGAAACTATTAAAAGATCAGACTGAGGCCGCGTTTCCATTTGCAAGAAAACTTCTGCAAGAAATGTCTGACAGTCTGTCCGACAGTGATTTGCAAGTGGAAACTGCGAAGCAAGTTCGATCGTGACAGTCCTTGCATAACTTCTTACGAGTATTTGCGAGTGCAATAAATTGTAGGTTGAAACAGGTTTCCATTGACTCGCGACAGTTCTTGCAGCTTACCGAAACAGTTTCGTATATATCGCGCTCGCAGCTAGTTAGTCAAAAGTGAGTATGGGAAATGTCTCGCAATTGAACGTTACGAGTGCAATCCGTATTTATGGATTGTTTATGGATGTTAAAAGTCTCAGTGTCAAGAGGGTATTGAATCAAGGAATCGACTGTCCTGCTTTTTTGAAATAGGGCCCACTTTCAATAACAAAACTTTCAAATAAACTAGGGTCATTCAAGTGATATTGAAATATTGTTGAGCATCTTCTAAACATAGAAGATCGTTTAGTAAATTACAGAAGGCATACGCTTCCCATCTTCTCAAAATCTAATCGCGCACCCAAGTTGATCGCTTTTTCTTTTTTATCCATAAAATTATAATTGCAGCTCCTAAACGCTGACGTATTCTCGCCATGACTTCACAATTTCAAATAAACTACCAAATTTCTTGCGACATTAATGACTCTCCAGTGTAGATACCTCTGCAATAAATTGCGACAGTATGATGCGCGAGCTTCTTGCAAGACATTTATTGCAGAAGAAATTGAAAGAATTCATATGGCAGTGTAAACGCTACTGCAAGAAACTTCTGCAGGACTTCCTCGAGTTTACTTGCAAATGGAAACGCGGCCTGACACACAACTCGAAATAATAACAATTTCAAAGTCGATTGACGAAAGTCTGGCAGAAATTGCAATATACTCGAGGAAGAGCTTTGAGCTAGAAAAAGAAAAGATAAGTAAGATAAGAGAAAAGGAAAGAAAAAGAAAATTTGGACAAAAACAAGCGTCACATTGAAAAAGTCGAGCTTAAAATCAAAAAACTTTATATTGAAAGTTAAATGATCTTTGAGTTCTTATTTTCTATAGATATAGTTTTTGTGTTCATTGTTTTATGTTTATTTTGAAAAGAGATAGTTTTTGTTGTTGTGTTATTTTAGTTTTTTTTAAAAGAAGTTTTGAATTTTAAGCAGAATGCTGTTTTTTCTTCTAGTTTGCAAAAATGTGTTATGTACATATATGTAAATAATAATTTAAATTTTCGAATGAAGCCGAAAAAATTTGTGATACAAATAATATCTCATAATGATAAGAAACTATTTTAAGAAACGGAAATAATAAAAAATGTATTGAATAGCGAAAACATACATGTTTTGATTCTACAAAATTGTATTAATGATCTTATAGTGAGGTCAGCATTTCGATTCTTATTCTGATGCCTTCTGAACTTATATTCATCATCCCCGACTCTGTTGGTGCATTTGAAACTTCTGCTGGACTTAGTTTCTCTTCCAACTTCTCTACATCTGGGGCGTTGTAATTGCGACATATACAGCCCTATTATCGTAACAGATCGGAGAAAGATACGATCATAGAGAAGTTCCGATCGTAACATTTGGTTTGTTTATGGTATCCATTTCGTAAAGGAAATACTGACGCGTAACGACGCATGTAGTTGACATAAGACATATGTAATAAATTGATAGTGAGTCTGTGAATCATGGATAGCGCAGCATTATTTTTGGAAGCTCATCGATACGAGAGAAGAAACGTCAAGTAAACAAAAAAGAGCAACACTTAGAAAATCTTCAGATATTTTCCAACTTTCAGATACAGCGTAAGTTCACCTAGCAAAGTTTAAAATTTTAATTAATTTGTTCTGCAAAAATTATTATCTTTAGCTTCAAAAAGAATTTTCGCTTGAAAAAATCTGCATTTAATTACGTTTTAAATGTGATTCAAAACCGAATACCAGCACCTTCTCGATCCGATGATTTGTCCGCTAAAGACAAACTTGCAGCTTGTTTAAGGTTCTTTGGGGAAGGAAGTTATCAGCATGGGGTTGGCAAGGATTATGATTCACCTCTAGCACAGTCCACTTTTTCTATCGTTCTACAAGAAATTTTGAATGTTCTGGAGGAAGACTTGTGCCCAAACTGGATAACCTTGAAAATGTCAACACAGCAAGTCGAAGAGTCAAAGACTCACTTCGAAACTAAAACAGGATTTCCCGGCGTACCTAGTATTTTGTGTTGACGGAACTCATGTCAAAATTGTAAAACCAAGAGACGATGAACACTTATTTTTCAATAGAAAAGGATACTATTCTCTTAACGTTTTGTTAGTTAAAAGAAAAAGTGATATTGGTTTACAAATGAATGACATTTAGATGTGTGACTACAAAATGTGGATCAGAGCCGTTAATAGCAATTACCAAGAAGCAAACCACGACTCACAGGTATGGAACATCAGTCTTCAACGAAGTCATTTTGAGCAAAGGTTCCAAAACGGTGTTAGAGGGGAATACATCTTGGGTGAGTATAACACAATACTCAAAAATAAATATTCATTTATGATTTTAAAGGAGATGCTGGATATCCGTTGGAACCATGGTTAATGACACCATACAGAACACCAATTCAAGATAGTCCTCAAAGACGCTACAATAAATCCCACTGTAAAGCACGATATGTATGTAGTTGAAAGAACATAGGTTTGCTGAAAAACAGATTTCGCTGCTTGTTAGGAGCTCGACAGCTGCATTATACTCCGCAAAAGGCGGCCCAAATTGTCAACGTCTGCTCTGCTTTGCATAACGTATGCATTCATTTCAATGTTGATAGTGATTTTGTCGAGGAAAATCCCGAAGACGAGAATGTTACGATAAATGATGATAGCTTCACAACCAGATCTCAGTATCACAGCCTGTTGCGCTGGTCTTTATTTTCTTCTTAAAAAAACTTGTGATAATAAAGGTACACTCTTTACTTATAAAATTATATTCTTTATTTGATTAATTTCGAGAGAATTGAACTTTTCAATAAGATGATTTGCTCTGTGGCAATGAAAAAATATGACGATGGCGAAGATGGCGGGTGGCTGGGCAACGTGTCTAGTTGGTGGTTGGCAGAAGAATGAATAGATGAAAAGAATATGGCGGATTCTTTCTTCTTGGGAGAAAAATTGGCTGGCCTGTCAAGTGGAACGGGAGGAAACAAAACAGGGGTGCGTTCGAGCGTTCGACTTTTTAAGTTGCCTGCACATGGTTTTGTTTTCTCCCATCACCCGGGCGCCGTGCATTATGACTTCAACATTACCGCCCGCCTTGCAACCTCGCTTGCAAAAAATGTGACCGATCCACCCGTCATCCTGTCCAAGCCTCTACATTGGTATGAGCTGAAGTTATAAGATTATTATTTTTATAATGAACAAGTAATGAGATCATATGAGAAAAATATTTAAAGGTACTAAATACAACAATTTTCCATTTGATTAAAATTCACTCTTATGAGCCAAATATGCTCGGTAATTTAGTACTTTTACGAATATAAGTAAACGAATGGCAAGCGTATTGTTGGATACTATTCGCGCATATTTTCCTTTTGAAATATGCTTTAAAGAATCGGATTAAAACGAGAAAAAAATAGGTTCGGTTTAATTCTGAGGTAGGAGAACGCAAATTTTGACAATTGACCGCTTGACGATTCCATTTGCCGTCTTTACTTCGGCGACTCGGATCTTGTTATCGGGTCCCGCGAACACGTTGATGACTCGCCCAAGGCGCCACTCGTTGGGAGGCAAATTTTCATTTCGAATGATAACCACGTCGTTAATTTGCAGATCTCTTTTAGGATACTTCCATTTGTACCGTTTGTGAAGTTCCTTTAAATACTCTTCCTTCCATCGAGCACTTAATTGATGATGTAGGATTTGTAGTTTTCTCCATCTATTTCGAATACTTAGCGACTCACCATTGCATGCTGGTTCTGGCAAACCTACTAACAACCCACCCGTGAGAAAATGACCCGGAGTCAAAGGGACGATATCTGAAGCACTTTCAGTCATAGTTGACAATGGACGTGAGTTGAGCGTACACTCAATTCGAGACAGCATGGTTGAGAATTCTTCGAAAGTAAATTTTTCACTGCCCGCAATTTTTCGAAAATGTGATTTAAAACTTTTTACTCCCGCTTCCCACAACCCACCCATGTGGGGAGAACCGGGAGGAATGAAATTCCATTTTAATTGCGAAAAGTTATGAGCTGCTGCTGTGGGACAACGGATAAGTGATTTATGAAAATCTGTTAGCAACACCTTAGAGGCACCTACGAAATTGGTTCCATGGTCGGAAAACATCTGCGACGGAGTTCCACGTGGGGAAACGAAACGCGTAAATGACGCGAGAAACGCTTGCGTCGTCAGATCACTAACCAATTCTAAATGTATTGCCCGTGTTGCAAAACATTCAAAAATGCATACATATCCCTTGTCCAAACGACATTTTCGACCATAATACGTCTTAATGAGGAAAGGTCCGGCAAAATCCACACCCGTATTCGTGAAAGGCCGACTCAACGTGGTTCTTTCCTGTGGTAGCGCACCCATTAATTGCGTTTGCACGTGATGCTTATATCGAGTACATACTGGGCACTGGCGAATACACTTTTTCACCAAATTTTTGGCTTGCGGTATCCAATATTCGGCTCTGATCATGCGCATCATGAGTTGAATTTCGCCATGTACTGAAATTTCATGTACATATTGAATATACCGCTGAATAAAAAGGCACTGTGCAGGAAGCAATATAGGAAACTTTTCGTTATATGATAACGTCGATAAAGCTAAGCGACCGTTCGCACGCATGATACCCTTTTTATCAATAAATGGATTGAATTTTCCCAGCCAACCTTTTGGTGCTACTTGCTTACTCGATAATAAGTCGCTATATTCCCTTTCAAAATACTTCCTTTGAGTCAGCACAATGAATTTTTCCTTCGCCCCGACAATTTCGTGGTAGGATAATTCTGACTGTGGATACCGTTTCTTTCCATGAGTCTTTATGAACTGACAAAACCTCTCAACGTATGCAAGCACACACAGCGCTTTATGCCACTTGGAGAATTTGGCTAAGTCACTCTCAAAATCCCGAATGATTTGATTGCCGAATGACGAAAGTATCACTGATTGGTGAAGGTTTTAACCGATTTCGATTCTATAATGGGTTCCTCAATCGTTTCGCCCTTCGAATAAGGCCATGTCGACTGAGATTCCCGCAACCACGCTGGTCCATTCCACCACAACGAATGGTCTTTTAAATCCTCCGGGGATATTCCTCTTGTGGCTATATCCGCCGGGTTTTCTTCCGATATCACATGACACCAATTAGTCACTTCTGTGTTTCTTAAGATTTAAGCTGTGCGGTTTGCCACAAAAGTTTTCCATGAACTTGGATGTTTTTGCAGCCACGCGAGAACAATAGTTGAATCTGTCCACAGATGGACCGCTGACATGTTTTCAATTCGAAGGGAAGTTGACGCTAAATGTACCATTCTTGACAGAAGCACTGCACCCTGTAACTCCAGCCTAGGCAGCGATAACGTGTTTACCGGGGCAACCTTAGATTTTGCCCATAACAAATGAGACGTTATCTTTTCTTGATGTTGTACCCGTAAATAAATACACGCAGCGTAAGCCTTTTCGGACGCGTCACAGAACCCATGAATCTGTGAAACCGCATCTGGAGTGTATTCTACCCAACGTGGAATACTTATGCTTGCGACTCCTGGCAAACGATTCGCAAATACTTCCCATCTTTGCTTTGTACTGGGGAGCAGTTCCCCATCCCAATCGGTCTTATCTTTCCAGATTTGCTGCATCAAAATTTTTGCCACGATCACAATAGGGGCCAACCACCCTACTGGATCGTACAATTTAGCGATAACTGAAAGCACTGAGCGCTTAGTAGCGGGCTTTGCCTGTGCAACCGATTGCACCGAAAAGGAAAATGTATCCAAGGTAGCCTTCCACTGAATACCGAGCGTTTTCACAGAGCTTTTGTCATCAAACTTTAAAAAATCTTCGTTAAGAAGTGAACCTTTTGGCAGAAATTCTAGCAACTCCTTCGCATTCGCCGTCCATTTTCTTAGGTTGAAGCCAGCCGATTGTAGCACCCCAATCAATTCTGCTTGAGCTTTCAATGCAGTGGAAATGTCGTGAGCCCCTGATAAAACATCATCGACAAACAATTCCCGCAATAGAATGTTTGATGCTAGAACATGGGAACCTTTGACTTCGTTGGCTAAATGATGCAATGTGCGTATTGCCAAATACGGGGAGCTAGAAACACCAAATGTTATCGTTACCATTTCAAAAACGTTTAAAGGCTCCTGTGGATTTTCACGAAATAAAATTTTCTGAAAGGGAGTTTGATCCGGATGAATCTTGATTTGGCGATACATCTTCTCGATGTCGCTATTGAACACGTATTTGAAGAGTCTCCAATTCAACAGCAAGAGCGTTATATCTGTCTGCAGAGCTGGACCCGGGTAAAGAACATCATTCAAACTCTTCCCGCTTGAAGAGGCAAATGATGCATTGAATACAACGCGAACCTTTGTTGTAAGACTTTCGGGTTTGATCACAGCGTGATGAGGCATATAATACGATGATCCCTTTTCACCAAACTTGTCCGAAATTTCACTGGCCCCAGATCAATATACTCGGATAACACTGAATCATATTGATTTTTCAACACTGGATTCCCCAAAAGCCGCCTTTCATTTCGCTGAAATTGTCGCTCCGCATTGGCAAATGATGCCCCTAGGTTTGGATTTTTCACAAACTCTTCTGTGAATGGTAACCGCACTACGTAACGACCCGTGTCGTCTCGATTAGTGGTTTCTTTAAAGAGATCCTCACAATACTGCTCTGCTGCTGTCAACACTGGAGTTTCAGGAAGCTCTTCTAACTGCCAAAATTTTTGAATGTCCTCATTTAACGTTACTTCATTAAAAAACGAAAGTGTTCTTGAACACTGGGAATCTAATTGCGAATTCGAATTTTCCAAAGGGCCAAGTAGCACCCACCCAAATACTGTGTTTTGAGCCATAATCCTCTGAAACACATTGGGTTTTAGGCCTTCCTTAATTATAAAGGGATATAAATCTGCCCCGATCAATAAATCGATTTTCGAACACCTATTAAAACAGGGGTCAGCTAATTGGAAATCAAACTTTCTTTGAAACTCTCCCAAGTCTATTGATACCGAAGGCAGCTTGTCTGCAACCGTTTTGAGAACAAGTGCCTCAGCGAAAAGAGAAAACTCAGAGTCATGTCTTGATTTTAACATGAATGAGCAAATTTTAGAGGATGTTGCCGTTACCGAAGAATTAACGCCTGCAACCGTTGCTCTCACCGATCGTGTGGGCAACCTTAACCTCTTCTGAACTTCTTCAGATATGAATGATATTTCCGACCCCGGATCGATAAGTGCCCGCCACTCAAAATCAGTATGATTTTGCCGTATTCGAATTATCGCTGTAGCTAACAGCGCTGTTCGTTGCGTCTTCGCAAAGTATGCATTCGCAAAAACATTTTGATTATCGGTCGGATTTGACCATTCGACATTTGTGTTACCGTGTGATATTGCACCCATAGCCCCTTGATTGTTATTCCCGAAAGATTGTTGCGACCTACGCCCGTTGTTTGGATTCGAAGTGGACTGTAATTGTTGTTTCATGTTCCCCGGAGAACTTTGATCGAAATGTAGTAGAGAGTGATGCTTTCCCTTACAGTGAAAGCATGTACTGTCACTCTGGCAACTTGTTACCAAGTGATTGAAAGCTAAGCAGTTATAGCAATTTTTTAATTTGCGAACCGTGTTTCGCCGTTGAGCAATACTCATTTTTAAAAATTCTGGGCATGTACGCAATGAATGAGCTCCTGGACATACTTTGCACTGTGAACTTACTTTAGCATGATGTGCCCTAACCCGTGTGGTTTTGCTTGAAACTTGATTATTAGTTGCTGCGCCTTTCGAAATGTTGTTGCTTTTTTGCATGTCGGAAACATTTTCCAAAACGCGGTACCTACTTGTAAGAAAATTATTCATTTGATCCCACGATTGGATTTCTGCTGGGTTTTCTAAAGATTCTTCCCAAAGAGCTAATTTTTGAGCTGGAAGACGACTCGCGCACACATATGTTATCAACGCATCCCATTTTTCCATGTCAATCTTGTATGACCCTAACGCTAAGACAGCTTCATTGATATTGCTTTGCAATTCCTTGAGCGCGGTAGCAGATTCAACTGCGATGCATGGTTGACCCAGCAAAATTTTTAAATGGTTATTTACGAGAACCCGTTTTTTTGAGCGCTGACCATGCAGCCTCAAAATTGTCGTCCGTTATCTCAAATTTAGAAACAATGCTTAACGCAGGATCTTTCGTCCGAGCACGCAAGTGGAAAAGTTTTTGAACGGGACTTAACTTTGCGTGCCGGATGTAAAGTGCGGTAAACATGTCTCTAAACGCCAGCCATTTTACAAAATCACCACTAAAAATTTCCGTTTGACACGGTGGGAGATGCATACTATGCAATAGAGCCGTATATTTATCGTCTTTTTCCCCGTTTTCACTCTTATTTTTCGTTTTACCCTCTTGCGGCCCTGTGGCCTCTAGTAGATCCCCGAGAAATCCTATATAAGTGTCTGAGCACTTCCTATACTTGGCTCTCACTTCCACAAGCGACGCCTTGAGGTCATCATCCTCGGACGCGGCACACACGAATGTATTGTACGCATCTTTCACGTCTGACCATATTTCCTGGAGTTCGACTTTGTGTGCCTTTAAAACCGATAGTGACATCCCTTGAATGGGTTTCTCTTTAAAATTCGCGTGGAAATCTACCAAGGCATCACATGCCAAAATTAACTTTTCCAAACTCATTTTTATCGAACCAAATTGCAGTCACTTATAACGTTAAACCGTCAACTAAACGCTTACCACCCTACCGCGTGTTATCTAATCCCAAAAAAAAACGTCTCAATTTGTACCGTTTCGATACTTAATATCTCAAAAAAACAAAAAAACGTCTCAATTTTTACCGTTTCGATACGTAATATCGCAAAAAAAACGTCTCAATTTGTACCGTTTCGATAGATATGTATTGAAATATTGAACTCGATAACTAATATAACTAATCTACTCATTTATTTTAATGTAAATGGAAAATTTTTGTAAGTACCTGTACACTTCCAAGATTTACGATGCTGATTGCTGATTGATGATGTTGATTGATGATGTGGATGCTGGTGTGGATGGCTTGACTACTGGTGATGCTGATTGACTGACTACTGGTGATGGATTGACGATGCTGATTGCTGTTGGCTTGACGATCTGGCGTCGTGCTGTCCCTGTGACGAACAATGGCTTGTTTGCGTGCTTGGTTGGTTGCGTCGTGCTTTTGTGAAGCACCCTTGACGCTTGACGCACAATGGCTTCCTTCACCGTGGCTTATCGTTTGCCACCGAATCATTATTCAATGCCCAACAATTTTAGCCCGAAAATTGTTTTAATCTCGCCTTTGCGAAAAATCCACCCGCCACAAGAAAACTAGTACCTCGATTTTTCCACCTGAATCGATGATGGTCGCACCTCGCTTGTCCACCACGACCACACCCTTTTTTAATTTTTTACTTTTAATTTTTTAATACCTTCGGTTTGAAGGACCAAATGTTGCGCTGGTCTTTATTTTCTTCTTAAAAAAACTTGTGATAATAAAGGTACACTCTTTACTTATAAAATTATATTCTTTATTTGATTAATTTCGAGAGAATTGAACTTTTCAATAAGATGATTTGCTCTGTGGCAATGAAAAAATATGACGATGGCGAAGATGGCGGGTGGCTGGGCAACGTGTCTAGTTGGTGGTTGGCAGAAGAATGAATAGATGAAAAGAATATGGCGGATTCTTTCTTCTTGGGAGAAAAATTGGCTGGCCTGTCAAGTGGAACGGGAGAAAACAAAACAGGGGTGCGTTCGAGCGTTCGACTTTTTAAGTTGCCTGCACATGGTTTTGTTTTCTCCCATCACCCGGCCGCCGTGCATTATGACTTCAACACAGCCAAGCAATAAATGCAAGGAATGAAAGACTTCAGAACTACTTATAAAAAATTATTTTTTATTGACTCTTAAAACCTAATAAACAAATATTAAGAAAACAAAACAGAAAACTTCAAAAAAAAAACTCAAACTTCAGTCCAATTCAATTTAAAAAAAACTTATTTACACTTAAAAAAAAAAATATCACTTCATAAATAGCCTTAGTTGATAAATTGTTCAGTTTTATTGCATCATAATGGTGTTCCTTTGGATGTCCAGTTACAGCATCCTCGCTTTTGGTTGCAGCTTTTGATTAGCAATTCTGTTGGTATTTCGTATATCTTCTAGCAACTCCTTTTCTATTTCTTTTAACTCTCTTACGGCCAATTTCTTCACACAGAACTAACGATAGATCTGGTACTAGTCCTAAAAATAACAAACAAATCGGTATCAACTCATTTCTTCACATCAAAAATTAAAACAAGTTCTGTCAGTTTGAAACCGAGTACTACTTAGGACCCGGTATTAGCTAGCTCTTCAAAAACAACAAAAAATATATTATTATACCAGTCATAAGTACTCAAATGAGTATCAACTCATTTCTTGACAAAACATAAATACACAAGTTCTGTCAAATTGATACGATAAATTAAATAGTACCCGACCAAAATTAGAACCAAAAATTTGGGGGTCTAGCATACAAAATCAAGTCGTATCGTTAGAGAAAAATTTTTAAGTTTTTTCTTTGAACTAATTGGGTATAATATTTTGAATATGTTTCCTTTTATTGGAATCAATGTGCATTTTTTTATGGTTACAGTTACAAAACAAAATGGGTTTAGTTTTTGGTGGTTTTAGTTTACTTATGGGCTTTGATAATGTCGACAACGATAAAGAAGTGGTGGAAGTTCGTCGTGTATATCGAACGCCAAAGAGAAAAAACTAAAATACATATGTATGTAGTTGGGATGACGTTGACTTTTTTCAACGTTTTTGACAAAAATTAACATTTCAATTTGTTCTTCAAATTGGTTACAGAAGAATTAGCACACATGCTAACACGGTATTGTGAATATCATTTGTAGAGCATCAAAGCTAATTATGAACTGGATTTTACACAGATCTGAATTTTACAAAATTGTCCAGTTCCCACGAACAATTGGGGCCATTGACTGCACCCATGTTAAATTGCAATCACCTGGTGAAGAATCAGTAAGTGAAAATTGTACACATACACCAATAATACCGCTGTTTCCTGTGTAAGCATATGGTTTGCGGGTGAAAACTAATACTGCCCAAAAAATAGTTGCTGTATGTGTAATATTGCATAATATATGCATCAATACTAACGAGCCGCAGCCGCCTGAAGAGACAACTCAACATGAAGATCGTTTAAGTCGAACTGTTTTAAGTGGATCAGTTGAAAGCGATTCCGAATCGATTGGAGGAAACCTAAATAACAGAAATACTACTGCCAGAGAAAATATCACCCTACAATTGCAATAACCAAACAACACAAAAGATATCAAGTATTTTTTTTGTTGTTTTATTTAAATAAATAAAATCAAAACCATAGTAGTTAAATAAAAGTAACCATAATTAAAAAAAGAGGATCCAACGACGTAGTGAGGACATAGTTAAAGGTATATTCTACAATCTTCGGCAATCATAACCCAATCTGCTTTCATGATCCCATTTGTTCGACAGTTTAATTCCGATTTCAATCTAAGTTCGTGGACGTGATTGCATAGAAAATTGGTATCTTTCTGACTCCAGTTAGCACTTCGGTTTTTCCTTGGGGTATTTTTATTCCTTTGTTCCAGGGTTCTATATTTAATACATATATTTACATATGTATGTACATAAACAAAACTACATACATGAATACGACCGACGGTGACGGCGACGGTGCTTACCAGAGTATTCACATTCACATCCATATCAAATTAATTCTAATAATTCTATAAACGACGAAATTTACAAAAAAAAAATTGAGGAATTTGAAGTTCAATTCAAATATATAATTTTAACTGTCAAAAAAGTGTCGTAAAAAAGATTCGACCAGTTTTAGACGTATCAAGTCACTAGTACTTCAGTAGGAGTTTAGATCTGGTATCTATGATGTGAAGAAATGAAGAAGTACTAACTTTTATGTAGGACCAGGTATTAAGGCTAGTACCAGGTCTAGCTAGACCGGGTACTAGACCCCCTTAGTACTAATGTGAAGAAATCGGCCGTTAAAGTTTGTTCCATCCTCTTAGTTCTATATGCGATATCCTTGATGGACTTACTGGTACCGAATCCTGTAACCGAACTTGGTTTTGAAGAATCTGTATTGTTGTGAGCGGTTTTCTTATTCTTTGCCGTTCTGGTTGAGGAGCTACTGCGGGTTGCGCGTGGGTGGTTAGTTGGTCTGGAACAGTGGCGTCATCGAGTGTGGTGCTTCCAAAAGACGTTGAACGTACGCCTGTCAATGAGCTCTTAATGTTTATGAGCCCAATGACACTTTCTTCCAAATCGGTGAAAGATTTTTGCCTGTATGGACCACCACCTGTTGCCGTTCACTCTTTAGCGTTAGCCATTAGCTTCCTTTTTATGTATGTTTTGTAGTCGCTCCAGACCTAAGAGCATAAAAATATTGTTATTAGAAATTGTCACATAAAGTTTTGTTCACAAACCTTTTTCCAGCCCAATGTTTCAAGGTGGACCGAGAGAAATCACAGCCTCTTTTATGTTTTCCCAAAATGCATTTGTCTCCTCAGGCCGCCGGTTTGTGAAACTTTGCGCTATATCGGGTTTGGTTAGCATCAACTCGACTAACCTTTGGTATTGCATTTGGTTTGTTTTTGTTTTTTTTTTCTGAAAGAAATATCATTTCATTAAATAACAGAAAAAAATGAATGAAAATGTTTACTTACAACAGTAAGTTCTGTCCCCTCCTCAGAATTCATGTTTTTATTTGTTTTGTTTTTTTTTTTTTTAAGTACACACTTTCTGCGACCACTTTTCTGTTGCAAAGATCGTATAGAACAGAAAACCAAGAAATCGGCATGCATCGCATGAATTCCGAATGCGTTCCCACCATTTTCACATTTTATCGCTATGCATCGCATGAATTCTAGACGCGTTGCGGTGAGTTTGACATTTTCGTCGCATTGTTTCGTTCTTTTCGGAGGTATGTCCGATTAAGCAATTGGAAACGTTACCATAACACAAATATCTTACGTTTCGTACAAATCGGAATGAATTTCGTTCCGATCTGTAACGATAATAGGGCTAATAGTGTGCAGTGCACAACAGACGTTGACTATTTTAATAGCCTTCTGTGGACTGTAGTGCAATTTTCGGTCGTTGAGAACCGATTTGAATCTACTTTTCAAAGTACCAATCGTATTTCCTAGTCTTTGGAAAAAATCCTTCATCACACTTGTATTTAAAAAGGGTGAAAAGATATGTAGATATAAAAAATTATACATCCATTTCCAAACTCTCATGTATTCCTAAGCTCTTTGAACAAGTTGTTTGTGACTGCCTCTCTTTTTACACAAAAAATATTATTTGCAATCAACAGCATGGTTTTATCCAAAGAAGATCGACGGTAACCAACCTGCTTTCTTTTTATCATAATTGTTCCAACTCTCTTGAAAATGGGTATGAACTCGATTGTATTTACACTGACTTTTCCAAAGCATTCGATGATTTCTCATGATGTTATATTACAATTACATAAACTTAAGGCATTTGGTTTTCCCACTGAATTTATTGTATGGATTTTTTCGTATCTGCAGAATAGAACTTATTAAGTTAAATTTCGTAACTGCTTTTCGAACACTTTTAATGCCCTGTCGGGTGTGCCACAAGGCAGTCACCTTGGACCTTTACTTTTCATGGTCGCAATCGATGATGTGGTCTCCTCTCATGCATTTCTTATAGTAAAATTTTGATTTTCGCAGACGATATGAAAATTTTTAAATCCATTAAGAATGCTACTGATCGCGTACTCCTTCAAAAAATATCGATAGTTTTGTAATATGGTGCAGTAAGAATGGCCGTAGTCTCAACCCCTCCAAATGCCAAACTATGACTTTCTGGAAAAAACGGGATCCTAGTAAAGCTGTGTATTCGATGCTTGGTCATTTGTTATGTAATGTTTCAAGTTTTTGAAATCTTGGTGTTTACTTCAATGTTAAGCTCGAATTTAATGAGCACATAAACTCAATTGTAAGGAAAGCAAACTCTATGGGTTTTATAAAAAAATGGGCAAAAGAATTTAATGATCCTTATGTAACACTGGAGTATGCATCTCAAGTCTGCTCTCCACTGAAATTCATAAGTCTCGTATTGAGGCAGTTCAGTTCATTGTCCTACGTGCTATGCTTTTCGAGGTATACGTAATTATTTGCAGAAATGTCAGATTTTTCCCATTTTCGGCGCTCAACTTGAAGTCTAATTATCTCAAAATCACCAAGACCGAATTCAAAAATATTTGGCAGGCTGATTGGGCTGAACGTAAGCTTTCATTTGGTACTAGTCTCATAGGTGTACGCCCTGGGCCCAGGCTCCATAGAAATATGCACCACCTCCTTTCTAGTGTGTCAAAATAAGAAGCTACTTGTACCGAAACATGTCTCTGTCATTGATGAGGAGTTATTAGAAAATTTAAAAGATCAGGAAATTCTTAATAAAGCTGCTTTATTTTTGAGAAAATCAGTACTGCAAGCTGAGAAAAAAAATTGCCAAATAATTTATCTGTACAAGACCTTAAGGACGGTGAAGTTTCAGTGCCGGAAGACTTATCTCAATTTTATTTTACTCTTATTGCAGGAAGTAACAACAAAAGAAAAAACAATACAAAATGTATTCGACTAGTACAATCTTTGAGCCAAGATGCTGTATATGCTATATTTAATGGTAAATGTAAAACTTCAAAGCATATTAAGCTCGGAATGGCTTTAAAAAGTTTAACAAGTAGTCGTAATATAATTGACATAATCTACAGATATGGTCATTGCATTAGCTATCCAGGGGTAGAGGAGCTGGAAACTGAAGCTACGTATTGCTCAATGCAAAAGTCAACTATATGTCCTGAAGCAATTAAATTAAACCCGAATCTATGTACTGGAGTTGCGTTTGATAATTCGGTTTGCGGAAACCAAAAGTGGAAAGGACACATTACACGATACTGTCGGTATAATTTATCAGAACGTATACTTAGATACTTTTATTTATTTAGCTTAGTGCAAGCGCATTAGTGAATAAACATGATATTTACATATATACAAAAAAAAAAAAAAAGATTACTTAAAAAAACTAACTTAACAATAATGAAATAAATTTATTTTGAAGGCTTAGGGAGGGGTGTTGAGTAAGATTGTTCTAAGGGCAGAGGAACTAAGGCAAAAATCGAAGGAGTCTTGTGCTGCATTCGCAAAACGAAGCATTCTGCAAATAGGGTTAAAGTGACCGTAGTTGGTGCGATGAGTAGGTATGCGAAAAAAAGAGATCGATCTTAGGTTACGTGAGTTAACATTGATGTTGATGAACTCAAGCAACGCCGGACAGTCTATGGTACCAGTAATAAGCTGGGGGTCAATTCCCGATCTGTGAAGCTGTGAAGTGAAAACATTTATCACAGCTTCACCGAAAATTCGATTCTCCATTAGTGAAAATCCAACCTCAAATGTAAATTTTTTTTTATATGATAAATTACTTTTCATTGCCGTATGAGTCGGTGAAAAATTCAATTATGAAAAATGGCCGCAAAACTCAAACGATGAAAAATCCAATTGGAATCCAATTGAAATGAGAGAGAAAATGAGAGAATACTGTCAGAATTTATCATTTAGAACATTTTAGTACTTTTTAGATCCGGAATCGCTTAGAATGGATTCGTGAAGTGATAAAATGAAAAAACTGTATGAAAACTGAAATGATATATTTTTTTTCACTTCACAGCTTCACAGATCGGGAATTGACCCCCTGGTGGACGAATATAATGTCAGCAACGCGGCGACGTTGATAAAGGGTATGTAAGTCGATTAGGAGCAATCGATCTTCATAAGGGGGTAAAATGACGGGGTTGGACCAAGGTAGGTTACGCAGCGCAAATCTGAGAAATCTCCGTTGTACAGCTTCAATTCTAAGGGACTGGGTGATTTGGTAAGGAGACCATACTTGACAGGCGTATTCTAGGATAGGCCTAACGTATGTTATGAATAATGATTTGGTAACATAGGGATCAGAAAATTCTTTAGACCACCGTTTGATGAAACCTAGGGAAGAGTTTGCTTTCGCAATAATACGATCAATATGTGAGTGGAAATTAAGTTCCTTATCACAAATTACTCCAAGATCACAAATAGAGGAAACAATAGGTATAGGTACATTACTGAAATTATAGATTCGAGGATAAGATGGTAAGCGTTTACGGGAAAATGTAATTGATTGACATTTGCTAACGTTAAGGTCCAGAAAGTTTTTACTACACCAGGTTACAAAAGAATCAAGGTCATGTTGAAGGAGTGAAGAATCTTGGGAAGACGAGATTATTTTAATTATTTTAATGTCGTCGGCATATATAGAGAGGTTTGAAAATGCAATGATATTAGCCACATCATTAATGGCAAGCACAAATAGGAGTGGACCGAGATGGCTGCCTTGGGGGACACCAGAAGATGCATAAATTGGATCAGAGACTGCGTTTCTGAAAGCAACTCTATATGTACGGTTGCCAAGGTATGACTTGACCCAGTCGATAATGAGAGGAGGAAAACCAAAGGCATTGAGTTTGATGGAGATAATTTGATGACTTATCTTATCAAAGGCCTTACTGAAATCAGTAGTAATAACATCTACATCATGACCTTGTTCGAGTGCCTTGAGTGTTAATGAGACAAATTGAGTAAGGTTTGTCGTAGTAGACCTTCCCTTTAAGAAACCATGTTGAAACGGAGAAACTATTGATTTACAGTGGAAGTAAAGGGAGTCATATACTATACTTTCGAAGAGCTTTGGGATGACTGAGAGCTTAGCAATCGGCCGATAGTTTGTGATTTGGTTTTTACAACCCTTTTTAAAAATGGGGAAAATAAAAGATTCTTTCCAAAGAGAAGGGAAAGTTGCCTGAGAAAGGGAGAGTTGAAAAAGTTTGGTTAGGGGGTCATAGAGCGCGTTAGCACATTTTTTAAGAAAAGTTGCTGGGAGACCATCAGGACCAGGTGAGAAGTTATCAGCCAGTAAGTTTAACTTATCACGGACTGTAAGAGAGCTAACACTGAGACAAACTAAAGATGTTTGTGGACAATTCGAAAGAAAACTATGGTATGAAAGGTCAGGTTCATTAGGAGTATTAATGTAGGATTGACTAAAAAAGGAAGCAAAGAGGTTAACAATGACTTTAGCGTCAGAGGAAGACGTGCCAAGGAACTCGAATGTTGAAGGAAGGCCATCAGATTTTCTCTTCACGTTTATAAATTGGTAGAAACGTTTAGGTTCAGTGATAAGACTCATTTGCATTTTATTAAGATATGTTTGATAAAGGGATTGGCATAAAGTCGAAAAATTAGAGGATGCTTGTTGATATTAAAAATAGTTACTTCACATGAATCAGAAACTCCAAATTTGCCTTCTGACACCAGCGAAAAACCTGGAACGTCGGGAAAAAGACGACGAAGAGCAATAGAGTTTACTGAGGTGGAAGGTAGACCATACATGAAGAAACCCAAGATGACTGATAGTTTAAATATTTCTATTCATGAAGCTGAAGAAACACTACCTGTAAATTTACAATTGTACAAAAACATTGATATAATTTGGATGCTCAGCCATGCTTACAATTTACCTAATCTTCCGATGTGGGTTGGCTACAATTGTTTGATCAGTAATAATGGAAATAATCCTAAGCAAGTTGTTTCTTATTTAACTCCGATAAATTTATCACCCACAAACACTTCGGTTGTTTTAGAAACAATGGAGCAAAGCTTAAAAATTTGCGGTGAACTTAAACAATCGTGCATTCAAGTAACTTATGATCTCGCAATAGCAAAAGTAGCCTTGCAAATTCAATCTACTGAAGCACCCAAGTTTGACAACATATTTATTCATTTGGGACCATTCCATATCATGATGGCATACTTCAAAGCTATAGGAAATTTTATAGCTAATTGCGGGGCGCAGGGGCATAAGACCCAGAGAACTTAGCCCCAATCAAAAAAATTGGGCTTTATGACCCTATTTGGAAAAAGGAGCAAAAGCTTCGCGGAAAACATAAGACAACGTACGATTTTTGAAATTCATTGAAAACAAAAAGTCAAAAACATAACAAAATAAAGATTTCAATACAAATAAAAACAATCGAATTCGAAAATTAATCATTGGTTACAAATGGTCTCCGAATATAACGTATACAGTTTTAATTATAGGTAAACAGATATAGAGTCTCATATTTAAATTTTCAAGAAAGTCATATTGTATTGAATTGGAAACAACTAGAATATTATCTTTTCTAATTTCACCATAAAACTATCTTAGAAAACAAAATAATAAAATTATAGCCATAAAAAATTTTATACTATAAACAAATAGAATTTGAGTTTTTTTTTTAAGATTTAAAAACAAACAGAAACATATATTTATTTGTACTTGCATATGCAAATAAAGTCTTAGAGAATTGGATTAAATTAAAGTCCAAAAACCGCGCGATTTTTGGGCTTTAATTTAATCCAATTTTCTAAAACTTAATTTGCATATGTAAGTACATATAAATGTATGTTTCTGTTTGTTTTTAAATCTTTAAAAAAAAATTAAATTCTATTTGTTTATAGTATAAAATTTTTTATGGCTATAATTTTATTATTTTGTTTTCTAAGATAGTTTTTTTGTGAAATTAGAAAAGATAATATTCTAGTTGTTTCCAATTCAATACAATTTGACTTTTTTGAGAATTAAAAAACAAACAGAAACTTGCATACGTACTTACACAATTCTAGTTTTAGAGAATTTGATTAAAATAAAAACCTAAGTATCATTTCTTTCATTTATCATCTACTTATGCACTTACGTGTTCGGCATGAGCAATGTACATACTAATATGATAATTTTTTGCTTGCATCCGCATAGCAGGGTAGTACACTAAAAGTCCTGTCAATCAAAAAGCGCTTTTCCGATTGAGGCAATTGGTTTTCAATTAACTCCACTATCTTTGGAGCTAAGAAAATACTATATCTGAATTTTTGTTCTATGATGGTATGCCTGTAAAATTGTTTTTGGTGGCAAGATCGAGTAATCGAATCAAAATCGAATCGACATTTTTCTTCTTGAAATGGTTTGAAATATATGTATAATATTGTCATTTTCATGTAGTGGGACATAACCCCCATCATTTTTGGTTGGGCCTTACGACCCACCAGAGTGGGTAATAAGGCCCACTTTGCGATTGGGCCTTATGACCCACTCTGGTGGGTCATAAAGCCCAATTTTTTTGATTGGGGGTAAGCTCCCTGGGTCTTATGCCCCTGCGCCAATTGCGGTTTGTCTAACGTT
The DNA here is from genome assembly GCA_914767635.1 of Melanostoma mellinum. NCBI lineage: Eukaryota > Metazoa > Arthropoda > Insecta > Diptera > Syrphidae > Melanostoma > Melanostoma mellinum. The sequence goes on along the minus strand of OU612059.1, from coordinate 79,373,450 downwards.
ATGGTGCAAAGTAATTTGTTAGCTTCCGGGTCAGATGCTGGATTTCAGGATGGAAAACACTTCAATCGGTGTAAAAGACTTCATCCGTTGATATCAGTAGGTCTAGAGATTTTACATTTTAAATCTTTTTTAGACCTTAATAATGTAGAAGTATCAGATACAATTATTGAAGAAATTGCTCGTCTTCAGAATTCTCCAATGTCATCTTTTGTAATTGAGAACGAAGATTTAAAAGCACTACTAAATAAATATTGCATTTATAAACAACAGACTTTGAACGGCGAGCATGGAAAAACATCGCAGTTTTATTTAAATATATAAGATTGGTCAGTTATTATCTAACTCTATCCAGAAGTATTCGTATCGGAGATTTTGATCTATTCAAATACATATTACCAAAGATCACAAATTTATTTTTTATTCTTTAACCAACCAAACTATGCTCGCTGGACTGTTAGATACTGCTCAAATTTATAAAACATCGCCAAAAGTCATCCTGGTTTGTATGAAGAATTCCAAAAAGGTTTATTTGGTATTCGAAGGACCAATAAACCTTTTTCTAAGCAACCAATTGATCTTGTTCTTGAACAAACAATAAACGCAGATACAGCTAGGAAACTCACTGGTGTAATACATTTCACAAATTCAATTTCTGCACGTCAACGATGGGCTCGCAGTCACGATATCAGATCGACAATAATAAGTTCAGTGTATGAAGAGTTGGGCCTGCGAAAAGAACAAGACGTTTCGGCCGAGCTCACCAATCATGCTATAAAAAATAATACCGAACAGCTACGAAATTTTATTGACGCTTTTGATACACTTATAAACCCATTCGACTCACAGGTGCCAAAAAATTTGTTAATCAATATTTCATCGGGTAAAGCAGCTTCAGAGCCCGTACAAAAATTTTTGCTTAATATAGAAGAAAATGGTGAAGCTGAACGTCAAACGTTTATCTCTGAGTGTGAATCAAATATTAACAGATTCGAAAAAAGTAGGTATCAAGATAACACCAACGGAAAACTTTACAATAGATTATTGCAAAAAGAAAAAAAGCAAAGTGGGTGATAAAGTGCAAGAAGTACGAATGCAAAGACATCTTTTTGGGCGTATTCTTGGCATATCTATAGATTACAAGGTAGATATGGAGAAAATTTTGTCTTATCCTATTACTCCAATGCCATTATCCATTGATGGAACAATTTGTAAAACCCAGAAATCAAATTTGATGAAATTATTGGAAAAAGATGTAGAGCATGGTTCACCTGATCAAATTGATGTCTTATTAATTAATGGTTTCTTTTTACTTCACACCATGAAAAATATCCCAAAAACTTTTGGAGATATTTCTAAAATAAATGCTTCTAATGGTAGCGCAGCTCAAAGCGACGAGATACGACGTGATTTTTGACCAATATTTTTCTCCTTCCATCAAAGACTACGAAAGAGATCTTCGCCAAGAGTCTACTCAACTGGATTTCGACATTAATGGCCCCGATCAAGTTATACCATCAGATTTTTCAAAAGAATTGAAAAATATCCATTTTAAACAGGCCCTCGTTGATTTTTTCATTCAACACTGGGCATCTGATGTGGTACCCGTGGCGCAATGGTTAGCATGTCCACCTGCTAACCCAGAGGTTCGAGGTTCGAATCCCAGCAGAGGCAAAATGCAAAAATGTTTTTCCACGGGTATCGCCTTTCGCCTTTCGCGAGGAATTGGCAAGTCCTCCGTTAGTAAATTCAATGCCATGAAAAGCGCATTCTCAATTAGCCGTTCGGAACCGGCGAAAAATTGTAGGTCCCCTCCATTCCCTCACAAGGCATGGTTGTGAGAAATGCGCTAGGCCCAGGGGCTCCTCGCTCTGTTGCGCCACCCTATTTATTTATTTATTTATTTATTTTACTGGGCATCTGATGAAATGGTTTCATTAGTTGAGAACAACCGGATATTTATTAATTTTAAACAATGTCATTCTTACATCGTCGAGGATAACAAAGTTGTATCAGAGGAAGATGACAGTTTATCGTGTCCAGAGCATGAAGAAGCTGATACTAAAATTGTAATATTGATGCTCAAGCAAATTTTGTTTTAAGATGTTCTGATACTGATATTGCAATAATTATGTTGGACATATGCATAAATTGAAAAATGATGCTTCGAATGTATGGTTGAACACAGGCACCGGAAATAATCAAAAATACATTAATTTGACAAAGTTTTACGAGCACTTGGGACCATCTTTGTGTGCCAGGATTTCACGCATTGACTGGATGTGACTTTAATCCTGCCTTTTTTAAGAAAGGTAAACAAAGACCTTTCAATATACTGATGAAAAAATATGAATATCAGAGATCTTTTATGCAGTTTGGTGATCCAGAATTGTTTACCGATGAGCACACACAACAAGATATTTTCAAAAACATCCAAAAATTTATCTGTGAAATTCATAGTGTTTCTGGAATACTCGACGTTGATACTGCCTGGCTTCAATTGTTTTTAAATAACTATAGCGTATCAAATGTCAATGAAGATTTTGATCCCAAATCTTTGAAAAATGTTGATGCAAGTAATTTACCACAATGTAAAACTGAGTTATTTCAACAATTTCTGCGAGCTAATTACATCTCAAGCATATGGAATCATGCTAATGAAAAAAAAAATCAACCATTTTTACTCCTGAGCACAATGGTTGGAGATTAGAAGAAAACCAGTTTAACTTTCATTGGTTTGATGATAACCAATTACCAGGAGAAGTTAGTGAATCTCTTCAAAGATCAGGTACTTTACTTTAACTTCAAGTTTAAAATTTAATAGGTATATTTGTAGATTTAGGTTGCTAATAGGTACTTTGAAGCACATTCGCTGTAGGTAAACACCAAAACATAAATAGTCATATTTGACTAGGGTTGTGAAAAACACACTTGTTAGATTGCAAAAGCGAATGTATATTTAAATTCAAATCCATGGCGTTGTCGATGCTTGACATGACACTCTGCAACTCAACTAGAGTTTTTTTTTGCGTATGTACTACTTTCAATAGATTCCTGTTCGTATATTGCATTCATGAGGGTGTCTTTGGTTCTATGAAGTTTAAAAACTTTTTCTTGTAAGGCAACCCGCCGTCAACGTGAGGGTGACTTCTTCTTCGCGCATTGACTCTAACAAACAATTGCAGTCTTCTAACTGTTTTTATAATCCGGCAATCCCTTTTCAGCAGCTTCTGATCGTAGTGATCAGTGCAGTGCGGTAAGTGTTTGCGGCATGGGGGTTCTAAGTTCCTCGATGCTTTTTCAATCTACAAACGGAAAAGTATATATGATTTATTTGTTCTTTTAGTGGTGTCCAACTCACCCTCCAATTTGCAATTTGCTCGTTTGCTTGTTTTTGTTGATTCCATCTAGCAGCTTATCATTTCCCGGATTCTGCATTTCTCACCCCGGAATTATTGAGTCCTTGAACATATTGTAATAAAAAAGATATTCATCAAGTGATTCGACATGTGTACTGTCTTCTTTGCTGAAAGTCAGATCATAGTAAAAAAAACGATGAGATTTATACGATGTTTTATAAATGTGGTCTATGTGGTTAAAGAAACGAATAAGAAAACTTCGTCTCTCGACTGTTTTCTTTTTTTTATCTAAATCAAATGCAAAGGTGTAATAGGCCGGGGTTGAGTAAACCAAAAAAAACTTTTATTTCCCGTGGTTATGGACTGGCATGCTTGTATAGGCTCGGCTCGAGCTCGCCGGATGGTGCGGGATCTTGTCCATAACCACTGAGTAATCAACCTATTAACAAAACAATCATGCCTGTAATGGAGTCAACCAATAAATGCAAACATTCAAAAAACAATCTATTTAAAACGGACGGACATTACCACCAGAGGGCGTCGAGGTCTTATTCGACGGTGCCTGTATCCCACCCTACCTTGAGAGGTGTCGGCAGATTTTTACCTCTCCCTTTTACCTTTGCTTACCTCTCAGTTCCACTCAGTTCATCCTTCAATCACCAAAATCGTCGCCTTTCACATCCCCTGGAAAGAAAATTTACCACATATTCAAGCTATACGCTTGAGAAAAAGACATAATTTCTACTATGACGGCATACAGACACATTACACTTTGTTGTACTCGTACAGTATATTTAATTTCAACAAGTCACATTGAAATATTTTAAATTTGTTTTAAACAAGAAGCACACTATATTTAAAGTATCATAATTTAGTTTTGAACAAGTAATATTCTTTATTTCAAGTATTATAATTTAGTTTTAAACAAGTAGCATACTATATTTTAAGTGTAATAATTTAAGTTTTGAACAAGTAGTATACTTCACTTTAAGTATTACGCTTTAGTTTTAAACAAGTAGTACACTTTATAGACTGTAAATAGAGAGTAGGATAAATTCAAGTAATTGGGACAAGGATTTAATGCTTGGCCCTTACCCAGCTTCTGCCCTTCCACTATACACTCTTAGGGTGGTATTCACCAAACAATCTTAAGAGCGGTCTTAAAGCTAAGAGGCTTTTAGTTTTAAATTTGGATGTGCTATTCACCAAGCAATAATAGGGTCTAGTCTAAGCTAATTCAAATATTCGAAAAATAAGGGTATTGCGCCTCTGAACGCACACTTTTCGAACTACTTCGAAAATTTCAGTGTCAATTGTCAAAATCAGCTGTTAAGCAAACCAAAAACAGAAAATATTTCGGAAATTTAAGAAAAGGTAGAACGTAAAATTAATTCATTTTAATTAATAAATAATTAACAATTAATAAATTCATAATTTTGCTTCCTAGTGCCTCGCTCCATTTTGATTTTTGAATAACAACCACAAATGACGCTGTCAGAAAATTTCGAATTTTCGAAGTTATTTAAAACAACAACCGCTCATAACTTAAGAGTGGTAGCGACCACTGCACTAATAGTGGTCAGTGAATAGGTTTATGAGGCACTTAGTTTAAGATTTCTTGGTGAATACTACCCAGTGTCTCAGGCATTGACTTGTTCCTTACTATATTTGTATGTGCATTTATATTTGTTTTTTTTTGAAACGTGATGCAATAGCACTTTAGAGCATTGTTCGATTACAAGCTTAATAAGCTTATACTTGTGATTGTCTAGGAAATCACAATTCCAAACATGGGTGTCCAACTCGTTATAAATATTCGTAAATCTAAATTTCTAAACGTGCTTATTGCTATTATGGAATATACATTTTTGTTTGTTATTTTTTTTTCTAGTTCCAAAATTGATACATGTTTTTGTATGATCTTACATATTTTGAATGTATCTTTGTTTGTGTATTTTAAAAACACTTTTGATTTTATTTTTATAAATTTTGAATTTTCTTTCTCGGAATTGATTAAAAATTCTTTGCATTTTTTGCATTTCATTAGTTTAAGAATTTTAAACTCAACAAATCCACTAACGTAAAGAATAATTTCTTCCAACGGTGAATTTCTGAAGTGACTTTCCGAAATACCTTCCAAAATAATAATTTCGCTGTCACTTACTTCATCGTATGAATTCGTTTTAGAACACTTCGAAGATGATGTTGTTAAAATTGAAGTGTTGTCACACGAAACACAGTTTGCTTCAGCAGAAGATTTGACCTCATTATGTATGAGAAGCCTTTTGTAAGCTGAAGCAAACTGTTCACTCGTTGGGTTGTTATTAAACCCTCCTCGATCGAATGCTTGAAAAAAATAGTTCAAGGTGGTCTTGAGAAAGCTTGTAGCTCAAAATGTAGTTGAGCACTTTTTCCTCTTCAACATACCTATTACATAAGAAATCAAAAAAATAAATTAAACTTAAAATCGGTGGTTGTGAATAAGAATACCTTCGATATATATATTTCAAATTTTTCATTCCAACCAAAAACCCAACAAATCCAACTCGACTTTTGGTTTCTATAATTTTTTTTTTTTTCGATTCTTAAACCGCAAATGTAGTCGATGGCTTTTTCGAAAAATTGGAATATTTCATTTTTGTTGCCTTCACATAAGCCCTGTTTGAAACCAAACCCAAATTTTGACTTAGTGTTAAGACAATCAAAAATGTTGTTCATCAACTTCAAAAAATCAACAGTAGGTCCACAACCCTCAAAACCAGGCACTTGGCTTTCTGACAAAAACGCAAGTGCATTAGCCGTACTCTCGCTTAAGGTCTCCGCAGCGATTCTCACGTTCATTATTTTGGAATGCCAGTTAAGGTGCCTTTGATTCAACTTGTTGGCGAAGTGCAGACCTAGTTCTCCTTGGTAGTTGACAAGGTTTTCAATAAACTCCCATTTTATTGTCTGCCCATTTTCGTTGGTAATCTCTTTCTTAGAACCCCAAGTGTTTCTAATAAGTTTGAGGCAATGACAAGCATCTAACAAAATTGAAATTTGTTGCTCTTTCTGGGGGTTTTTGAACCTTGGTTCAAAATGTTCAAGAGATGTTCCCAACTGTCTGATCATGCCAACGTTACCCGGATGACCATCAAATGTTAACCGACAATAACAACATCGGATGGGGCCAAGAAACTTATCACTTGCCTTGTTAAGTTAGCTTTTTCGGTAGAGCTTAGGCCATTACATAAGAAGTATGCAACAGGGAGCTTCCACGCATGATTCAGTCCTACCAACAAATAAACCAAAGACTCGGTGGCGTGGGGAAGCTCTTCTGTGGTTGTGAAATCAGTGCCATAGTCTATTGTCCCAACATATTTTTTTTTTTGCAGCATCCCATTGCAAATGCTTTCTAATGGCCATTTCATCCATCACTAAGCATGCAACCAATTTGCGACCTTTTGTTTCTAGGGCTAAACTTTTTAGTTTCAAAACATCAATTGATTTCTGTGTGAAACCAGGTGCAACTTCTGTTTGGCTGTACCATGATCTTAAGGTACTAGGCGCAGGTAAATTTTTTTTCGATAACGATCGTATATACGAATAGGCTCGCGGACTATAAAAATGAAGCGTCAAGGCAAACGATCGTAGCTCTGTTGGATACATTCCGTTGATTTTGCCACCTGACAGTGCTTTTATCAACTTGTTGTCATATGTCTACAAGACGAGAAAAAGGTTTGTAAATTTATTTCATTATACTTAACTAAGTGTTGGAATAAAAATTTAAACAGGTGGCAAAAGATGCAACAACACACTTGAGGGATTTGCCTTCTGTGTTAAGTAAATAAAATATTACTATCCATACGATTTTTTTCATTTTTCTCCTCAACCTACCTGTTCAAGCGTTTCGTTGCATCTTTTCCAATTCAAATTGTATAACAAGGTACAATTTGTAAATTGGTTCGTTTGTTGTTTGGAAACAATCTCAGGATAGTAGAATTAAATCGCCAACGCATAAAATTCTTTTCTGAAGTATATGGCAAGAGGTTGAAAACATTAACTATGCCTCTTATACCTGATTGTGTACGTAACAGTTACTCGAAGGCACGAAGTCGTATTACACAGTATATATAAAAAAAACAATGAAAACCGCGTACAAAGTGAATCTTGGTAACGCCAAGCAACTAGAAGGTTATAGTTCATAGAGAAACAAGATCTCGAATTTAATTTTCATTAAATTTTTTATTTATGTTACTTTTTTTTTTAAATTAAATCTTTTAATTGTTCCTAAAAAGATCTTAATATGTATCTTAAATCTTATTGAAAAACCTTTTAAAACTATTTAAATCTTAACAGACTGATTAAAACTAACTGAAAAGCTTAAGATTAACTAAAACTATTTATCCTTATCGCTTCGATCGAAGGTAATGTCGCCTGTTTAAGTAACTTAATTTAATTTATTGTTTATTCTTTAAAAAAGCCTAAGACAAACTTTCTTAAACAGTCTAAGCTTAGATGATAACTAACTAAAAACCAAAAGATTACCCTAATCGCTTCGCTCATGTCTTTTCCTCATCGGAAAACGAGATCGAAGAGAATGTCACCTGTGGTGTATGGGTCCATGGCTCTCGTCATGACATGTAGTGTTCAATATGGCCATTAATCAATTATCAGCAAAATCGTTGAAAATAATTGTTAAGTCTTCACAAAAAATAATAAAGTAAGAATATACATTTACCTGTAAAACTTGCGAAGCATTTTCTGATAAAATGTTTTTTTTTTCTAAAGTCATCATTAAGGACTTTAAAGTTTTAATTTTCTGGTCCTTCCTCCGTAATTTTTGCTGCATCGTTTTCAAAGCCTTTGTTTTCCTTTGAACAATTTCTCTGAGGGAACTGTTTTGCCTTTTTAAAGTCCTGGGAGTGGTCTGTTCGGATGGCTCTTGGGTCTTGGGGGACTATAGCACGTTGTACACTAGAAAATATATATAAAAAATGCGATTAAATATTAATATCGATGAAAACTTAATTAATATTTATGTGAGAAACATATTGACACAGCAACTTCAGCACCAGCATCGTCATTGACATCAACGTTAGACATAAACGTTGCCTTGCCTGTCCACGTATGTTGATGAAATGCCAACTGTCTTGTTACATTATATAACAATTGATTATTTTGCAGTTCTTGCCCAATCTTTTGTGCACGACTTTGGCTGTTAATGTCGAAGCTGCTGTAAAAGTAACTGAATTGAAAAAACTTACTTTTCAGCGCAAATTTGACTTATAGTGGATTGTGGTGGCTGCTGAATTTCAACAAGTTGTATGCTGAAAGAAAAAAGTATTTAATCAGTGATCACAATTCAATAGTTAATTCGAAATGGTAACATTAAATAATTAAACCGAACTTACTTCTCAGACAAAGCATTTATCCCAGAACAACTTGGAGCCCAATCCATGTTTACAACTTCACCACTGCGAGAAACTGTGTTAAAAACAATTTTTTAGTATAAAACAAAAATAATTACCTCGTGTTTGAAATATTTGTTGGTTCATCGGATGCGTACGATGATGACAGGAATTCAACATTCTCTCTGAAAATTTTGTTTAATTTTTTTTTCGCGACAATATCAAATACTTACATTCCTTCTTCCAACATCTTCGGAAAAATAGTTGGAACTGCATCCGGACAACTCGAAAAACACCAGTGTTAGCTTAGTTCTAGATTCGACAACCAGTTGAACCAAGATGCAGCACTGTCGCTTATCGCTGGCTTCACTTTTAAGGAGCCAACTAGCAGTCCATATATAATATGTCAATGGTCTCAGGATTATAAATGTCCAATTTTATCCTACCTCAATTGAGCTCAATGGGGGGCTATGGATACAGACACGCGTAAAAAACGCTCGTTTCAGGTTAAGAACAATCAGGGAGAAACCAGATACTTACCTTCGCCTCTATCTCTATTTCGATCTTTTGACCAATTACTACGAATTTTTACAATTGACTTTAGATTTAAATTCAAACACGTAATAAATCTTTGAAAGTATCTACAATTTAGTTTCAAACAAGTATTATTCTTTATAATTATCTTAATTCAAATTCAACCAGATAACAAATCTTTAAAAGCATCTACAATTTAGTTTAAAACAAGTACCATGTCTTTTGACATTTGTATTGAGGATAACGCTTGGCTGATATCTTTGAAAAAACTTGATTGAAAGTCTTGATTTCTTCAAACGAATCTTGATTGAAGTTCTCGATTAGATATTTTTTTTTTCTTTTCTTGATTTTTTTTTTGATAGAAGATCTCGGGATTCAATTAAAAACAGAGAGGCGATCACGACTTCCAGAGGACTGTCTGTGACCGCCGATGTCGAGGTTTCTATAGGGCAAAATAAAAAAGGGAAAACGTGAAGGAACTTGACAAATTGACAAAACTATCAGATATACAAAATCTATACACATGGAACAAGAATACACTCACCGACTTTATTTAATACTTTTTGTTAAGGAACGAACAATTTTGCACTGCAATTTTTGTGGGATTTTTCTACCCTTTGTGCTAATACCACCAGCATTGATGATTTTTTTTTTTTTTTTTTTGTCTTTAATCTTTAGCACTCAAAGTCATTTTAGCGCGCTTTATTAGAATGGATTAAATCAATCCAACGAAGGTTGTATTCAATGAAAAAAATACACAAAGTTAATAGTTTAAATACAAACTCATTGTTTTTCTTATTTCTTAATAACTTTTTTTTGGTGAGAACTTTACTTTTTGGCTATTTCGAGCACGCACAAAAGTATAAAATACCGAGACGACGACCAGAGAAAATCCTTCTGGCTGCGTTTGTTTTGTAGGTGTTTATCCGATCCCAGTAGGAAATTTGCTCACCAGTGAAAAAATGGGCACGACTGGGTCGCACGAACTTGCGATTGTGTTCTAAATACGATATCAAAATCTTAGGGCTGAGTAAAAGGTTTTGGTGTTCGCGCTTTATAATATATTTGGTGGTACAGGGTTGCCAACTATACATTAATTAGGAAAATTTTATTAAATCACGAAAAATATTGAAAAAAATTCAATTAAATATTCCAAAGGTCTCAAGCGAAAATCTAAAAACGCCATTCTTTTGCAATTTCTAATACATATAAACGCTAAAAATTTTATCAAAATCGTTGGACCAGTTTTAAAAATAACGGTTTTTTATTTTACATTTTTTTAAAAAAAAAGTTTTGTAAAATTCAAGTATGCAAAATTTAAGATCTTAGCAAAAGTTAATTTGACAAAAAATTTGAGAAAAATCTAAGTTATGGTTTTGAAGTTATTTCAAAAAATCTAAATTTTTTTTAAAAATTTCAAAAATTAAAATTTTTCAAATCTTGTTATGCAGTTTTTTTTTAAACAACTTAAAACTTCTAAAATACAAAATTTCGTAAACATCGTGCAAGCCATTAACGAGAAAGTCTGTTTGAAAAAAAACGGTACTATGGGAGGTACCGTTTTTAAACTTTTCCAAAAATTTTTTTTTTTCATCATAAAAATTACAATCAAAAATTAATTCTACACACAAAATTTTATTGAAATCGTTGGAGCCGTTTTTTGAGAAAAATAGGTATTACCGTTATTTCAAGACCTAGAGACTCAATTCCAAAAACCCCTCTGTAGGCTACCCCACATACCCTAACTGCGAAATTTTTAGAAAATCGGTCCAGCGGTTCAGGCTGTAGAATCATATACATCCAGACAGACAGACACACAGACACACAGACAGACAGACAGAATTGCAGGACCCACTTTTTTTGTATTCTCTATGATCGTAATGTCATGTTTAATTGTTATCTCAAAATTTTTTTCCGGCACGATTGCAAGACTTGCCTTATAGTACCTATAACCGCAAGTAAAAAGGATGAATTCCTCGAGGAATTCATCTGGTGCTTTCATTAGGGAAAAGGTCATCAATGAATTCACTGATGAAATGTCATGCAATTGGTAGGTAGTCTGCAGTTCAAGTTGAATCTTGTGCGTTGTTTTCAAAAGAAAATAAAGAAGAAAACACGATGTACAGTAAAATCCTCTTTGAGAAACGCCAATCCGGTAGCGACAAAATTAAGTATGAGAAAACAACCCTTTCTTTTCTCTTTCTTTCGTTTATTGGCTTTAAAATATCTTTATTTTTGTGTCACATGTTGCTTCAATGGGTCTTGGATTTAGTTTCAATTTTGTGATCAAGAAAGACAAAGTTGTGTAATTTATATGTACATATAACTACAATAGATGTATCAAATAAACAACAAAGGACAAGGAGAATAATTCAGTAATGGTAAATTCATTATCTATTCTATTCTTTTTAATAATATTCTTTTTGTATTTATTAAATAATAATGAAAACTGTATTACAATTTCATAAAGTTGTCTTTGAGCAGGCTCAAGGTCAAGAAAAACAATGTTGTTATCTGGTTAACGACGTTTCGAGCATGGATACGCTCTTCATCAGGTCTATTTTATTAGGAAATAAATAAAACATCAATTAAATTGTTCAACAAGAACAAAAAAGTTATAACAATAAACTTACAGTAATAAGACATGAAATTAGTTTTAACAATCATAAACATAAGTAAGAACGAACTCCACTATTGTCATTTAGTCATTTTTACAACGATTTGAATTTAAATTTAGGCAAACCAAAAGAAAAGTTTAAAAACTAAAACAACAAACTAACTAGGAAAATCTCTATTTGATCTTAAGATCAGCTGGCTGTATATGTTGCTAAGATTTTCACAGTCAGATCTTCTATTGACTGTGTTCTTAGTGTTGAAAATGTGCAACATTTCCAGCAACATTCTCTTATTATAGTTTCACTCTGTGTCCAGTATTGCAACGTTATCAAAATCTGGCTTGTGTGATTCCTCAATACCAGGCGCGAACCCAGGGGGGGGTTTTGGGGGTTGAAACCCCCCCGAAATTTTTTAAATAAAAAAATAACCACTAGTTTTTTAAAACAAAAATCAAAATATAAAACATGGAAGCATAAAATTCAGCAGATCGGTGCCACACTTCCGGTATCCGTGGCTTCAAGCGAGCGATCTTTGTCATATCTGCGCAGATTAAAAACTTTTCTGCGAGGAATAACCAGCGAGGAGCAACTGAACGGTTTGATGTTGCTGTACATCTATAAAAGTATTGAGGTTCACTATGAGAACTTTATAAATATAAAAATGGCAAAAGTTCCAAGGCGCATTGATTTAATTTTATAAAATACTAGCTAACTTTCGGCAGCAATTTGAATTTTTCAGTAACCTATCTTCTTATTTTTTTCATATTTTGCCAAATAGAATTGTTTACTTGCAAGTAGTAAGTAAGTAAGTAAGTCCAATGGGAATAATGGAACAAAGAAAAAAAACAGACTGATTTAATTTTGGAATTTTTGGAATATTAGTAACGACTCCCGTTACCGAGGAAATATGGTGATTGTTCTCATAGGAATATGGGAATGGGTTAGAGCTTATGTTACTCGCTCAAGGTTAGTGTAGCATTCTAAAGGTGGAAGAATTTTTAAAATCGGTGCAGTAGTTTCTAAGTTCTCGTTTACGTTCCCGTAGAAATTGGGATAAAACATAATGTCTATGTCTTTCCTCAGGCCTTAGACTACCTCTGGTTCAGTTGTTTGGGCGGGACGACTAGACAGAGCTACTTTTGCATTTATAATATTAGTAAGGACCGGTTCCCGTGGGAATATTCGGATGAATTGAAGTCTATGTCCTTCTAGATCATCTCTGTATAAAATTTTACTTAAATCGATTCAGTGGTTTTCGCGGCAGATTCTTTCGTACTTGTAATAGTAGTAAGGACTTTTGTTCCTGTAGGAATATGGGGACAAGTTGAAGCTTATGTTACTTGAGGATAGTGAGGCGTTCTAACGGTGGAAGAATTATTAAAATGGGTGCTGTAGTTTCTAGGTTCCTGTATACGTTCTCGTTATCATTAGAATAAAGGGATAAAATGCATAGCCTATGTCCTTTCCCAGGTTCTAGGCTATCTATGTACCAGATTTCTTTCAAATCGGCTGAGTAGTTTGGGCGGGAGACGGTAACACAGAAAGCTGGACAGACAGAATAACACATTACACATTTATAATATGAGCTAGGATTCCTCCTAGCAATGTATTTTACGAATCAATACAGAGTATAAAAAAAGCATAAAAATGTTAAAAACAAATTGTTCGTTAATATTTAATATATTTTTTCAAAACCCCCCCCGAAAAATTTTTCTGCGTTCGCCCCTGCTCAATACAATGTAAAGCCAGTGCAGTTTTCTGTGCCCCACCATTGTTGATGTCAGAGCGGTGGCCGGATAGTCGGTTTCTCAGCTTTTGTTTCGATGTACCTACATACACCGATGCACAAGAGGTGTTATTTCTGCTACCCAAACAACCAATTTTGTAGATCACATCACACTTATCCAACTTATCGACACTTCCTTTAGTATTTGTAAATACTAATGACTTGAGTGTGTTGGCAGACTTAAACGCTATTCTTGTTGAGTTTTTGTCACGTATAGATGCTGCTTTCATACGCGTTGAAAGAGACGGGATGAAGAAAGCACTTTTGTAAACCATAAGAGGGGAATCAGCAGGTTGTTCCATCGTTGTCTTTTTTTCCCAACTGCTAATCAATTTGTTGATTATAGCCATGGGGAAAGAATTCGAGGACAGGGTGTCTCTAATTATGTCGACGTTTTTTCGACGAAAATTGTTGTGGCAGGTATTTAGAACTCGAATTTTTCGCAGTGTTGAATATAACCTGTTTGGGTTGTTTTGAAAGGTAATTAATAAGCCTACCTGAAAAGGTTGGTTTCTTGTACCAATCAAAAATAATGCCTCCATTATGTCTAACAACCCTGACATCGAGATATGGTAATGATCCGTTTTCTTCGATTTCAACCGTGAATTGAATACGGTTATTGAAAGAGTTAAGGGCTGTCAAAGTTGACTCGACTTCATTTTTCTTCACAATGGCGAACAAATCATCCACATATTTGGTAATAACCTTGGGTTTGAAAGTTAATTTACCAATGACGTCTTCCAACAAGGCCTCCATTGCTATGTCAGCTAAAATGGGTGACGCCGGACTGCCCATAGGTACACCTTATTTCTTTTGATAAATTCTATTCTCAAACTCCAAATAATTACATTCTATCATACAAAAACGAAGCATTTCCATGAAATATAATTTTTTGATGTTGGTGTGTTGCTTAATGTCGTTCCATTTCTTCTCAATAACCTCTATTATCTAACGAATGGGTACATTTGTAAATAGAGATACAACATCAAACGATACAAAAACCTCATCTTCTTCCAACTTTAATGGAGTTAATATTTCTATAAACTTTTTTGAATTTGTAACATTGTATATGGAGTTCTCAGTTGTTTTTTGGAGAATTTTAAGCGTATCCATCCTCGAAACGTCGTTAACCAGATAACAACATTGTTTTTCTTGACCTTGAGCCTGCTCAAAGACAACTTTATTAATATTTAAAAGGTCGCATAACGTCATATTCCATATTCTATTATAACGGAAGGCACGCCGTATTCATCAAAATGGAATTCTATAATAACATCAAAATTAAATATGGTAACGATGCTTGCAGTAATCTCAAGAAATTTAGTAGGATCAAATTATGATAACGTTGCAATACTGGACACAGAGTGAAACTATAATAAGAGAATGTTGCTGGAAATGTTGCACATTCTCAACACTTAGAACACAGTCAATAGAAGATCTGACTGTGAAAGTCTTAGCAACATATACAGCCAGCTGATCTTAAGATCAAATAGAGATTTTCCTAGTTAGTTTGTTGTTTTAGTTTTTAAACTTTTCTTTTGGTTTGCCTAAATTTAAATTCAAATCGTTGTAAAAATGACTAAATGCCAATAGTGGAGTTCGTTCTTACTTATGTTTATGATTGTTAAAACTAATTTCATGTCTTATTACTGTAAGTTTATTGTTATAACTATTTTGTTCTTGTTGAACAATTTAATTGATGTTTTATTTATTTCCTAATAAAATAGACCTGACGTATCCATGCTCGAAACGTCGTTAACCAGATTACAACATTGTTTTTCTTGACCTTGAGCCTGCTCAAAGACAACTTTATTAATATTTAAAAGGTCGCATAACGTCATATTCCATATTGTATTACAATTTCTAAATACTATAATTACTAAATATTATTTAAAAATGTAATAAAGTATACAAACGCTTATTTCTCAAATGCATTCATAATTTCCATTATCTATGTGTTCTCCCAAATGCATTCTTTCTCCTCAGAACACATTTCTGTCACAAATTCCCAAATTTCAAATTACACACATAGAACCAGTTTTTTCAGGCTATGAAAACGAAGATGCCATGGGTGTTGTGATTTCCCTACATTTTATTAATCGAGAAAGTGTGTAGGTGCATCTTTCCAATGACAAGCCCATGTTAAATTCAGCAAAGGATTCAGTAGGATATGCACTAGTGCAGCTACTTTTCCCTGAGGAAAAGGCTGCATTTTCAGTAGTGAATTTTTGGAAGTTTCCTACTGGGATGACGTTCGTATTCTGACTGTGTCGATGCCAAGTGTGTGTTGCTACGTCAAATATCACCGTCATGGGTTCCGTTTTTTTGATTTCTGTTAACGTACCTCGTTCGACTGCGCTACCACCAATCAAAAACGTCCACGTCGATTATACTATCCAATTTTCCATCCTTTTCTATTCTTGGACGCACTCACTCAAACTAGGCGTCTCTCTGCCGACCACTGCGACCCCCCGACGAGAGTTAGTGTCAAGTCGAGAATTCGACATTCGAACTAAAAAAAAAACTCTAAACGTCAAAACAATCGAATTGCACCACATACAATTGTCTTCCTGGTATCTTCATTTGGACAATCCCATTTATTTCGTGCCCAGTTCCACTGTGCAAACTTGCTCTATGAGTGTAAAATCTACAAATCCATGCAGTCCACTATGATTATCCCCATGAACGATAACATCGAAAGGTCAAGCGATCAACAATCAGCCCAACAAACAAACCATTCCATTGAATGCACTAAAAACACAAATTCGCAAACAACACTGAAAAAATTATTGTTCTTAAAAGTTAAGAATCGCATTCTTAAACCGAAATTCATTAAATTCTAAGCAGAATACTTAAATTTTAAGCACGAATTCTTTAAAAAAAAAGCACTGTTTTAAGAACAGTTCTTAAAATTCATTCTTAAAAATTATTTTGCCGAAGTTTATTGAAAAGCTCCATTTTTTAAGAATTTTTTCATAAAAATTATGAATTTTTCTTATTTTGTGAGCATTGGCTTAAGAACTTTTTCTTAAAAGTTTCATTTTTAAGAATTTTTTTCTTAAAAGTTAAGAATTTTTCTTAACTCCATCAGTTTTAAGAACTTTTTCTTACAAAATCTCCGTTTTAAGAAATTGTTCATAAAACTCAGTATTTTTTCATAGTTTGTGTTGTAAGAACTTTTTCTTAAAAGTTTCCACTTTAAGAATTTTTTCTTAAAAGTTAAGAATTTTTCTTAACTCCATCTGTTTTAAGAACTTTTTCTTAAAAAATCTCCGTTTTAAGAAATTGTTCATAAAACTCAGTATTTTTTCATAGTTTGTGTTGTAAGAACTTTTTCTTAAAAGTTTCCACTTTAAGAACTTTTTTCTTAAAAGTTAAGAATTTTTCTTAACTCCATCTGTTTTAAGAACTTTTTCTTACAAAATCTCCGTTTTAAGAAATTGTTCATAAAACTCAGTATTTTTTCATAGTTTGTGTTGTAAGAACTTTTTCTTAAAAGTTTCCACTTTAAGAATTTTTTCTTATAAGTTAAGAATTTTTCTTAACTCCATCTGTTTTAAGAACTTTTTCTTAAAAAATCTCCGTTTTAAGAAATTGTTCATAAAACTCAGTATTTTTTCATAGTTTGTGTTGTAAGAACTTTTTCTTAAAAGTTTCCACTTTAAGAACTTTTTTCTTAAAAGTTAAGAATTTTTCTTAACTCCATCTGTTTTAAGAACTTTTTCTTACAAAATCTCCGTTTTAAGAAATAGTTCATAGAACTCAGTGTTTTTTCATAGTTTGTGTTGTAAGAACTTTTTCTTAAAAGTTTCCACTTTAAGAATTTTTTCTTATAAGTTAAGAATTTTTCTTAACTCCATCTGTTTTAAGAACTTTTTCTTACAAAATCTCCGTTTTAAGAAATTGTTCATAAAACTCAGTATTTTTTCATAGTTTGTGTTGTAAGAACTTTTTCTTAAAAGTTTCCACTTTAAGAACTTTTTTCTTAAAAGTTAAGAATTTTTCTTAACTCCATCTGTTTTAAGAACTTTTTCTTACAAAATCTCCGTTTTAAGAAATTGTTCATAAAACTCAGTATTTTTTCATAGTTTGTGTTGTAAGAACTTTTTCTTAAAAGTTTCCACTTTAAGAACTTTTTTCTTAAAAGTTAAGAATTTTTCTTAACTCCATCTGTTTTAAGAACTTTTTCTTACAAAATCTCCGTTTTAAGAAATTGTTCATAAAACTCAGTATTTTTTCATAGTTTGTGTTGTAAGAACTTTTTCTTAAAAGTTTCCACTTTAAGAACTTTTTTCTTAAAAGTTAAGAATTTTTCTTAACTCCATCTGTTTTAAGAACTTTTTCTTACAAAATCTCCGTTTTAAGAAATTGTTCATAAAACTCAGTATTTTTTCATAGTTTGTGTTGTAAGAACTTTTTCTTAAAAGTTTCCACTTTAAGAACTTTTTTCTTAAAAGTTAAGAATTTTTCTTAACTCCATCTGTTTTAAGAACTTTTTCTTACAAAATCTCCGTTTTAAGAAATTGTTCATAAAACTCAGTATTTTTTCATAGTTTGTGTTGTAAGAACTTTTTCTTAAAAGTTTCCACTTTAAGAACTTTTTTCTTAAAAGTTAAGAATTTTTCTTAACTCCATCTGTTTTAAGAACTTTTTCTTACAAAATCTCCGTTTTAAGAAATTGTTCATAAAACTCAGTATTTTTTCAAATTTTGTGTTGTAAGAACTTTTTCTTAAAAGTTTCCACTTTAAGAACTTTTTTCTTAAAAGTTAAGAATTTTTCTTAACTCCATCTGTTTTAAGAACTTTTTCTTACAAAATCTCCGTTTTAAGAAATTGTTCATAAAACTCAGTATTTTTTCATAGTTTGTGTTGTAAGAACTTTTTCTTAAAAGTTTCCACTTTAAGAACTTTTTTCTTAAAAGTTAAGAATTTTTCTTAACTCCATCTGTTTTAAGAACTTTTTCTTACAAAATCTCCGTTTTAAGAAATTGTTCATAAAACTCAGTATTTTTTCATAGTTTGTGTTGTAAGAACTTTTTCTTAAAAGTTTCCACTTTAAGAACTTTTTTCTTAAAAGTTAAGAATTTTTCTTAACTCCATCTGTTTTAAGAACTTTTTCTTAAAAAATCTCCGTTTTAAGAAATTGTTCATAAAACTCAGTATTTTTTCATAGTTTGTGTTGTAAGAACTTTTTCTTAAAAGTTTCCACTTTAAGAACTTTTTTCTTAAAAGTTAAGAATTTTTCTTAACTCCATCTGTTTTAAGAACTTTTTCTTACAAAATCTCCGTTTTAAGAAATTGTTCATAAAACTCAGTATTTTTTCATAGTTTGTGTTGTAAGAACTTTTTCTTAAAAGTTTCCACTTTAAGAACTTTTTTCTTAAAAGTTAAGAATTTTTCTTAACTCCATCTGTTTTAAGAACTTTTTCTTACAAAATCTCCGTTTTAAGAAATTGTTCATAAAACTCAGTATTTTTTCATAGTTTGTGTTGTAAGAACTTTTTCTTAAAAGTTTCCACTTTAAGAACTTTTTTCTTAAAAGTTAAGAATTTTTCTTAACTCCATCTGTTTTAAGAACTTTTTCTTACAAAATCTCCGTTTTAAGAAATTGTTCATAAAACTCAGTATTTTTTCATAGTTTGTGTTGTAAGAACTTTTTCTTAAAAGTTTCCACTTTAAGAACTTTTTTCTTAAAAGTTAAGAATTTTTCTTAACTCCATCTGTTTTAAGAACTTTTTCTTACAAAATCTCCGTTTTAAGAAATTGTTCATAAAACTCAGTATTTTTTCATAGTTTGTGTTGTAAGAACTTTTTCTTAAAAGTTTCCACTTTAAGAACTTTTTTCTTAAAAGTTAAGAATTTTTCTTAACTCCATCTGTTTTAAGAACTTTTTCTTACAAAATCTCCGTTTTAAGAAATTGTTCATAAAACTCAGTATTTTTTCAAATTTTGTGTTGTAAGAACTTTTTCTTAAAAGTTTCCACTTTAAGAACTTTTTTCTTAAAAGTTAAGAATTTTTCTTAACTCCATCTGTTTTAAGAACTTTTTCTTACAAAATCTCCGTTTTAAGAAATTGTTCATAAAACTCAGTATTTTTTCATAGTTTGTGTTGTAAGAACTTTTTCTTAAAAGTTTCCACTTTAAGAACTTTTTTCTTAAAAGTTAAGAATTTTTCTTAACTCCATCTGTTTTAAGAACTTTTTCTTACAAAATCTCCGTTTTAAGAAATTGTTCATAAAACTCAGTATTTTTTCATAGTTTGTGTTGTAAGAACTTTTTCTTAAAAGTTTCCACTTTAAGAACTTTTTTCTTAAAAGTTAAGAATTTTTCTTAACTCCATCTGTTTTATGAACAATTTCTTAAAAAATCTCCGTTTTAAGAAATTGTTCATAAAACTCAGTATTTTTTCATAGTTTGTGTTGTAAGAACTTTTTCTTAAAAGTTTCCACTTTAAGAACTTTTTTCTTAAAAGTTAAGAATTTTTCTTAACTCCATCTGTTTTAAGAACTTTTTCTTACAAAATCTCCGTTTTAAGAAATTGTTCATAAAACTCAGTATTTTTTCATAGTTTGTGTTGTAAGAACTTTTTCTTAAAAGTTTCCACTTTAAGAACTTTTTTCTTAAAAGTTAAGAATTTTTCTTAACTCCATCTGTTTTAAGAACTTTTTCTTACAAAATCTCCGTTTTAAGAAATTGTTCATAAAACTCAGTATTTTTTCATAGTTTGTGTTGTAAGAACTTTTTCTTAAAAGTTTCCACTTTAAGAACTTTTTTCTTAAAAGTTAAGAATTTTTCTTAACTCCATCTGTTTTAAGAACTTTTTCTTACAAAATCTCCGTTTTAAGAAATTGTTCATAAAACTCAGTATTTTTTCATAGTTTGTGTTGTAAGAACTTTTTCTTAAAAGTTTCCACTTAAAGAACTTTTTTCTTAAAAGTTAAGAATTTTTCTTAACTCCATCTGTTTTAAGAACTTTTTCTTACAAAATCTCCGTTTTAAGAAATTGTTCATAAAACTCAGTATTTTTTCATAGTTTGTGTTGTAAGAACTTTTTCTTAAAAGTTTCCACTTTAAGAACTTTTTTCTTAAAAGTTAAGAATTTTTCTTAACTCCATCTGTTTTAAGAACTTTTTCTTACAAAATCTCTAGATAGATAGAAGCTAGATATCTCAGTTATTTGATTAGAGCCATTTTGAGACCAGATTTGGATTCAGCGGGTAGCAAATTATCGGAAAAGCAATGATTTGTTTTTGGGTTAACACTGTTTTATGTTAAGAAATAGGCTCAAAAATGGCAAAAACCTATTTTTCTGGATTTTGAAGGCTTCATATCTCGAAAACGTGATATGACAGAGCAATCCTGAGGCCAGATTTGAGCTTACCGAGCCAAGATTCCTTAAAAAATATAGTTTGCTTTTGACGGCATTCGAAAACGTGAAATTTTGTTGACCAGTGTAGTTAACTAGAGAAAAGATCATAAGTTTTCATAACACTGCAATACGTTGTGGTAGAACTCTTTGTTAATTTTTTTTGTTGAACAACATCATCAACTTCATGAAGTATTTTTGAGTTGTTTATTGTCAACCTTTTCGCTTTACATTCTACTAAATGGCTAAGGCGACTTTTATTTTTGAATAGTGTTACTCTATGTTTCCAAGTTTTTTTTGTTGGTTACTTTTGTTAAGGTCTTAAAAGCTGTTTATTCATGGTTCCTTAACTAAGAATTTCTATATAAGATCTTATGTTTTCGTTAATTCAGCCAATTGGTAAGTAAAAATTAAGTTTCCCTTTATTTTTCGGCATGTGTTTGAATTAAGAAATCTTCAGCCTGAAATAATTTAAGAAATTGTAAGAATTTCTTTGTGCTGAATCCTAGTCTCGCGCCATGTTGCCTCTAAAACAACAATTTATTGAAATATTTAAGTATGTATGTATCCTGTTTATAATCCTAGGTAAAGATTCGAAAAGATATTTCAATCCTCATAATAAAACCCACTTGAATTTCAAATAAAAAAATTGATTCTTTAATTTTTTCTGAGTAGTGTACATATTTCAATTCATTGAACTATATTTAAATCGATTCCTAAAAAACTCGTGTGGAATTTATGCTTGTAATGTACTCAAAATCACATTTCTTTATTTATTCGTCGTTCGTTGGTCGTTCTCATGTGAATTCACCTTAATTTTTCATCTATGCATCCTATTGCGGCATATACACTGTTCAAATGCTTGACCAGCACGTGAGAGTGTATTACTAACAACAAACACTATTTGACTTTGGATATACACACTTCAAGCTTGAGTCTTCAATCATTGTTGTTGTTGTTGTTTTCCCCATTAAACTTCGCGCTCGGTAACGACGAATGTTCGCTTTGCATGCAATCAATCTGGCATATACACTCTTCAATGATTGAACGAAAATCAAAACGATTTGATTTTGCTTCCAGCATAAACACACTGCATACGTGACTTATTTTCACTAATACACTCTTACATACTGGTAAAGCATTTGAACAGTGTATATGCCGGAATGCCGCATTATAAACAGAAGGAGATGAATTTGTATTTACTTTTCTCTTCTCTCTCAATTCAACAAGTATGAAATTCATATATCTTCTTGTTTCGTCTTCTTCACTTCAGAAAACTGCAGATGCAAAATAATGCCAAGATTTCACAGTTATCATGAATTTAGCATCTACAGGGTTCAAACCTTTACTTCAATCGAAGCAAATCCAATCCGCTTTTAAGAAAAAGCCAAAATTTACTTCGTTTCTTCGCTTGAGTTGAGATCTATGTACATACTTCACTTTTTTCATACTGAAAAATTACCCTTTTAAACTTCAATCAGTCTCAATTTTTAATAACTCCCTTGACTCGATTTTCCATTTCCACTTAAATTTCATTTTCCCTTCACTATTTTTCAATGAACATTTATTTCAGTCTTGGAATCAAACGAACTCAATTCACACATAATTTTCGATACTGTTTTTAATAACTTGAGTTTCTTTCGAATCAAATCTACTTCGCAATTTTTCGATTTGCTTCACATTTTTTTACAATTTCACTTCGAAATTTGATTCTTGAGGTTCGAACCCTGATTCTACTATGCTATGATGTGAATTGTGAAATGTGATCATTCAACGTGGTTTATTGGTTTAGTTCAAGTTTGGTTTTGGTGGAGATAGGACGTTATCCGTGACTCTGTTTGATTAAATAAAAGAAAAGTGTATGTGTTAGTCTTAGTAGAATCAAGCAATAGAGTAATGCGAAACAGTCAATTTTTTTCATTTTGATGTGGTATGTATACATAGACATAAAATACAAAAATTTGCCATTTCAGTTTTTATATGATTTTTGATGTTCCTTTTAACAATTTTTCCCTGAATATTTCTGCAGAACTTTTTTTCAATGGCTTCATTTAAAAATTGTTCATTTCATAAAAGTTAAGATTTTTCTTTAAGTGCGCGCCTTTTTTGGGGTTTTTTTCTTAGCAGTTGTCTTTTTAAGAATTTTTTCATGAGAGTTAAGATTTTTCTCTACTAGTGCGCGTCTTTTTTAAGTACTTTTTCCTAGCTGTTGTCCTTTTAAGAATTTTTTCATAAGAGTTAAGAATTTTTCTTTACTAGTGCGCGTCTTTTTTAAGTACTTTTTCTTAGCTGTGTTCCTTTTAAGAATTTTTTCATAAGAGTTAAGAATTTTTCTTTACTATGCATCCTATTGCGGCATATACACTGTTCAAATGCTTGACCAGCACGTGAGAGTGTATTACTAACAACAAACACTAACGTGGTTTATTGGTTTAGTTCAAGTTTAGTTTTGGTGGTGATCAGATGTCATTCGTAACCCTGTCGTTTTGATTACTTAAAAGAAAAGTGTAGTAGAAACAAGCAACAGAGTCTTAAAATGCGGAACATTCAATTTTTATGAGAAATTTTTTTCATTTTGGTCTGGTATGTATACAATATACATAGACATAAAATAAGCAATAGAGTAATGCGAAACAGTCAATTTTTTTCATTTTGATGTGGTATGTATACATAGACATAAAATACAACAATTTTTCCCTGAATATTTCTGCAGAACTTTTTTTCAATGGCTTCATTTAAAAATTGTTCATTTCATAAAAGTTAAGATTTTTCTTTAAGTGCGCGCCTTTTTTGGGGTTTTTTTCTTAGCAGTTGTCTTTTTAAGAATTTTTTCATGAGAGTTAAGATTTTTCTCTACTAGTGCGCGTCTTTTTTAAGTACTTTTTCCTAGCTGTTGTCCTTTTAAGAATTTTTTCATAAGAGTTAAGAATTTTTCTTTACTAGTGCGCGTCTTTTTTAAGTACTTTTTCTTAGCAGTTGTCTTTTTAAGAATTTTTTCATGAGAGTTAAGAATTTTTCTTTACTATGCATCCTATTGCGGCATATACACTGTTCAAATGCTTGACCAGCACGTGAGAGTGTATTACTAACAACAAACACTAACGTGGTTTATTGGTTTAGTTCAAGTTTAGTTTTGGTGGTGATCAGATGTCATTCGTAACCCTGTCGTTTTGATTACTTAAAAGAAAAGTGTAGTAGAAACAAGCAACAGAGTCTTAAAATGCGGAACATTCAATTTTTATGAGAAATTTTTTTCATTTTGGTCTGGTATGTATACATAGACATAAAATAAGCAATAGAGTAATGCGAAACAGTCAATTTTTTTCATTTTGATGTGGTATATATACATAGACATAAAATACAAAAATTTGCAAAAAAAACCATTTCAGTTTTTATATGATTTTTGATGTTCCTTTTAACAATTTTTCCCTGAATATTTCTGCAGAACTTTTTTTCAATGGCTTCATTTAAAAATTGTTCATTTCATAAAAGTTAAGATTTTTCTTTAAGTGCGCGCCTTTTTTGGGTTTTTTTTCTTAGCAGTTGTCTTTTTAAGAATTTTTTCATGAGAGTTAAGATTTTTCTCTACTAGTGCGCGTCTTTTTTAAGTACTTTTTCCTAGCTGTTGTCCTTTTAAGAATTTTTTCATAAGAGTTAAGAATTTTTCTTTACTAGTGCGCGTCTTTTTTAAGTACTTTTTCTTAGCTGTGTTCCTTTTAAGAATTTTTTCATAAGAGTTAAGAATTTTTCTTTACTATGCATCCTATTGCGGCATATACACTGTTCAAATGCTTGACCAGCACGTGAGAGTGTATTACTAACAACAAACACTAACGTGGTTTATTGGTTTAGTTCAAGTTTAGTTTTGGTGGTGATCAGATGTCATTCGTAACCCTGTCGTTTTGATAACTTAAAAGAAAAGTGTAGTAGAAACAAGCAACAGAGTCTTAAAATGCGGAACATTCAATTTTTATGAGAAATTTTTTTCATTTTGGTCTGGTATGTATACAATATACATAGACATAAAATAAGCAATAGAGTAATGCGAAACAGTCAATTTTTTTCATTTTGATGTGGTATGTATACATAGACATAAAATACAACAATTTTTCCCTGAATATTTCTGCAGAACTTTTTTTCAATGGCTTCATTTAAAAATTGTTCATTTCATAAAAGTTAAGATTTTTCTTTAAGTGCGCGCCTTTTTTGGGGTTTTTTTCTTAGCAGTTGTCTTTTTAAGAATTTTTTCATGAGAGTTAAGATTTTTCTCTACTAGTGCGCGTCTTTTTTAAGTACTTTTTCTTAGCTGTTGTCCTTTTAAGAATTTTTTCATGAGAGTTAAGAATTTTTCTTTACTAGTGCGCGTCTTTTTTAAGTACTTTTTCCTAGCTGTTGTCCTTTTAAGAATTTTTTCATAAGAGTTAAGAATTTTTCTTTACTAGTGCGCGTCTTTTTTAAGTACTTTTTCTTAGCTGTGTTCCTTTTAAGAATTTTTTCATAAGAGTTAAGAATTTTTCTTTACTATGCATCCTATTGCGGCATATACACTGTTCAAATGCTTGACCAGCACGTGAGAGTGTATTACTAACAACAAACACTAACGTGGTTTATTGGTTTAGTTCAAGTTTAGTTTTGGTGGTGATCAGATGTCATTCGTAACCCTGTCGTTTTGATTACTTAAAAGAAAAGTGTAGTAGAAACAAGCAACAGAGTCTTAAAATGCGGAACATTCAATTTTTATGAGAAATTTTTTTCATTTTGGTCTGGTATGTATACAATATACATAGACATAAAATAAGCAATAGAGTAATGCGAAACAGTCAATTTTTTTCATTTTGATGTGGTATGTATACATAGACATAAAATACAACAATTTTTCCCTGAATATTTCTGCAGAACTTTTTTTCAATGGCTTCATTTAAAAATTGTTCATTTCATAAAAGTTAAGATTTTTCTTTAAGTGCGCGCCTTTTTTGGGGTTTTTTTCTTAGCAGTTGTCTTTTTAAGAATTTTTTCATGAGAGTTAAGATTTTTCTCTACTAGTGCGCGTCTTTTTTAAGTACTTTTTCTTAGCTGTTGTCCTTTTAAGAATTTTTTCATGAGAGTTAAGAATTTTTCTTTACTAGTGCGCGTCTTTTTTAAGTACTTTTTCCTAGCTGTTGTCCTTTTAAGAATTTTTTCATAAGAGTTAAGAATTTTTCTTTACTAGTGCGCGTCTTTTTTAAGTACTTTTTCTTAGCAGTTGTCTTTTTAAGAATTTTTTCATGAGAGTTAAGAATTTTTCTTTACTATGCATCCTATTGCGGCATATACACTGTTCAAATGCTTGACCAGCACGTGAGAGTGTATTACTAACAACAAACACTAACGTGGTTTATTGGTTTAGTTCAAGTTTAGTTTTGGTGGTGATCAGATGTCATTCGTAACCCTGTCGTTTTGATTACTTAAAAGAAAAGTGTAGTAGAAACAAGCAACAGAGTCTTAAAATGCGGAACATTCAATTTTTATGAGAAATTTTTTTCATTTTGGTCTGGTATGTATACAATATACATAGACATAAAATAAGCAATAGAGTAATGCGAAACAGTCAATTTTTTTCATTTTGATGTGGTATGTATACATAGACATAAAATACAACAATTTTTCCCTGAATATTTCTGCAGAACTTTTTTTCAATGGCTTCATTTAAAAATTGTTCATTTCATAAAAGTTAAGATTTTTCTTTAAGTGCGCGCCTTTTTTGGGGTTTTTTTCTTAGCAGTTGTCTTTTTAAGAATTTTTTCATGAGAGTTAAGATTTTTCTCTACTAGTGCGCGTCTTTTTTAAGTACTTTTTCTTAGCTGTTGTCCTTTTAAGAATTTTTTCATGAGAGTTAAGAATTTTTCTTTACTAGTGCGCGTCTTTTTTAAGTACTTTTTCCTAGCTGTTGTCCTTTTAAGAATTTTTTCATAAGAGTTAAGAATTTTTCTTTACTAGTGCGCGTCTTTTTTAAGTACTTTTTCTTAGCTGTGTTCCTTTTAAGAATTTTTTCATAAGAGTTAAGAATTTTTCTTTACTATGCATCCTATTGCGGCATATACACTGTTCAAATTCTTGACCAGCACGTGAGAGTGTATTACTAACAACAAACACTAACGTGGTTTATTGGTTTAGTTCAAGTTTAGTTTTGGTGGTGATCAGATGTCATTTCTCATTCGTAACCCTGTCGTTTTGATTACTTAAAAGAAAAGTGTAGTAGAAACAAGCAACAGAGTCTTAAAATGCGAAACATTCAATTTTTATGAGATATTTTTTTCATTTTGGTCTGGTATGTATACATAGACATAAAATACAATAATTTGCAATAAAACATTTCAGTTTTTATATGATTTTTCATGTTCCTTTTAACAATTTTGCCATGAATATTTCTGCTTACAGAACTTCTTTCAATTGCTTCATTTAAAAATTGTTCATTTCATAAAAGTTAAGATTTTTCTTTACTAGTGCGCGTCTTTTTTAAGGTTTTTTTCTTAGCAGTTGTCTTTTTAAGAATTTTTTCATGAGAGTTAAGAATTTTTCTTTACTATGCATCCTATTGCGGCATATACACTGTTCAAATGCTTGACCAGCACGTGAGAGTGTATTACTAACAACAAACACTAACGTGGTTTATTGGTTTAGTTCAAGTTTAGTTTTGGTGGTGATCAGATGTCATTCGTAACCCTGTCGTTTTGATTACTTAAAAGAAAAGTGTAGTAGAAACAAGCAACAGAGTCTTAAAATGCGAAACATTCAATTTTTATGAGAAATTTTTTTCATTTTGGTCTGGTATGTATACAATACATAGACATAAAATACAATAATTTGCAATAAAACATTTCAGTTTTTATATGATTTTTCATGTTCCTTTTAACAACTTTGCCATGAATATTTCTGCGAACAGAACTTCTTTCAATTGCTTCATTTAAAAATTGTTCATTTCATAAGAGTTAAGAATTTTTCTTTAGTGCGCGTCTTTTAAGTTTTTTTTCTTAGCAGTTGTCTTTTTAAGAATTTTTTCATAACCACCACGTGAGAGTGTATTACTAATGCGGCATATACACTGCTCAAATGCTTGAGCAGCATGTGAGAGTGTATTAGTAAATTCTATTTGACTTTGCATATACACACTTTAAGCTTGAGTCTTCAATTATTGTTGGTGTTGTTGTTGTTTTCCCCATTAAACTTCGCGCTCGGTAACGAAGAATGTTCGATTTGCGGTGTCTTTACGAAATGCATGCTGGATCAAGCATTCAATCTCGCATATACACTTTTCAATGATTGAAGCCTGATTGAACGAAAATCAAAACGATTTGATTTTGCTTCCAGCATACACACAATAAATACGTGACTTATTTTCACTAATACACTCTTACATGCTGGTAAAGCATTTGAACAGCAGGGTTAAAACCTCAAGAATCAAATTTCGAAGTGAAATTGTAAAAAAAGTGAAGTAAATCGAAAAATTGCGAAGTAGATTTTATTCGAAAAAAGAAACAACAGAAGGAGATGAATTTGTATTTACTTTTCTCTTCTCTCTCAATTCAACAAGTATGAAATTCATATATCTTCTTGTTTCGTCTTCTTCACTTCAGAAAACTGCAGATGCAAAAAAATGCCAAGATTTCACAGTTATCATGAATTTAGCATCTACTATGCTATGATGTGATCATTCAACGTGGTTTATTCTTTATTGGTTCAGTTCAAGTTTAGTTTTGGTAGTGATCAGATTTGATTCGTGACCGTGTGGTTTTGATTAATAAAAAGCAACAATAAAATGTATTAATACCCCTATTATGGATGACAACTCAACTGAAATTGGGTTGTCTTCTCATATATATAACACGGGCACACAACCCAATTTTCAGTTGGGTTGTCATCTGTAATAGGGGTGTAAGAGTCTTAAAATGCGAAAGAGTCAATTTTTATTAGATTTTTTTTTGATCATAGGAATTGTCGCGATACGATCGATGTACCAAGAAACACAATATTCGTAAAATTTGTTTTGCTGTTTGCAGGTCTGGTATGTATATATGTGTAGACATAAGTATATAAACATAAAATACAATAATTTGCAATAAAACAGTTTTGCCATAAATATTTCTGCTTACAGAACTTTTTTTCAATTGCTTGCTTCATTTAAAAATTGTTCATATTATTGTTCATTTCATAAAAGTTAAGATTTTTCTTTACTAGTGCGCGTCTTTTTTAAGTACTTTTTCTTAGCTGTTGTTCTTTTTAAGAATTTTTTAATAAAAGATAGGAATTTTTCTTAATTAGTGCGTGCATAAATTTGGCTTCTGCTACCTTATACGCATTTTATATCATTTTCAGATTAGTTAAGTTAGTGTCATCTGTTGTATCTTAATTTAAATACCTCCAAAATGTTGTGCTTCAAGTGCAAACGAAAATTTGCTCATATTAACCTCTTAATGTTTCATTTAAGAAATACTCACGAACTAGTTTCAAATAGTGAATATCGATGCTTTGAACAAAATTGTTCTCTCCTTTTTAATAATTCATCCAGTTACAAAAAACATATATTATGTTCACATAACAATGTATTTATTTCAAAATATAAAACAAATAAGATCTTTTCTAAAGATATCGCAGAAACAAAAACTGAAGAAAATACTGATTCTGCTGAAAATATGTCCGTTGATAGTAATATACCAATGCCATGTGTTTCATTTTCATCTCCTCTCCTTTGCCATCCGGCATCGTTTTCATCTCTGATGCCTTCTTTTCAAAGCCAAACAAATACTGAAACTGATAATTTCTCAGTAGAAAATGCAATAAAAGTTGTTGTTGAAAATGCACTAAAATTTACTTTACTACTACATTCAAATGATAATATATCAAGAAGTGATGTTTATCAGATCCAAAAATACGTACTTTCATTGTTAGTTGCTCCTATCCTTGAGATTTTTAATGAATTTTCCCAAAGTAAGCTTAAACACGATTACAAACTTCTGAATGAAATAGTAAGTATCATAAGTGCTTGCAAAAATCCATTTCATAGTTGTAGCTCAGATTATCTGTTATCACAAAAGCTTAAGAAGTCCGGATACATGGACGATTTAAAAGAATTTACAATTAATGCGGAAATAAATCCTACATTCCACCGTGGAGAATTACAACTAGATGAAGTTTATGCTAGAGGTGTTATTTTACCATTGCGATCACAATTTAAAATATTGTTTGAAACAGACAATTTATTGTGTAAAATGTTAAATCATATCCAGACCTTAGAAAAATCAAGTAGGTTTGAAAATTTTATTCAAGGTGAGTTGTGGAAAAAAAAGAAAGCAATGTATCCAAAAAAAATACTTATTCCATATTTTTTATATGCAGATGATTTTGAAATTAACAATCCTCTTGGATCTCATTCTACAGTCCATTCTATTTGTAACTTTTATTACTCATTTGCTTGTATGCCAATCAACGAAGCAAAATTAGAAAACGTGTTTTTAGCTGCTGTAATCAAATCAAAAGACTTCAAAAAATTCGGAAATAGTAAATGCTTAGGGCCATTGATTAGTGAGTTAAAATTCCTAGAAGAAGAAGGTCTTTGCATTAAAGGAGATGATAAGATGTATACAGTTCATTTTATTTTGGGCCTGATTCTTGGGGACAATTTAGGACTCAACACATTACTAGGTTTCAATAAATCCTTTTCAGGCATATTTTGTCGATTTTGTCGTTTAAATAGAGAAGAATGTTTCTTGTTGCCTTCAGAACAAGCTGATGCAGTACGAAGCATGGCAAATTATGATACAGATGTCCAAGCAGAAAATCCAAAAGAAACCGGTATTCTTGATGAGTGCTCCTTTAACAACATTCCTTCGTTCCATGTCGTTGAAAATTATAGTGTAGATGTGATGCATGATATCTTCGAAGGGATCTGTCATTATGACCTTTGTCATGTAATACTCCATTTTATACAAAATAGAAAATATTTCACGCTAGAAACATTAAACAGGCGAAAGCTTACTTTTGAATATGGTCAAATTGAAATCGGAAATACATCCAACGAAATAACTTTAACTCATTTAAATAAACGCCATTTACGAATGTCAGCAAGAGAAATGATGACATTTGTTCACTGTTTTCCAGTAAAAGACCTAGTTCCTTCAGTTGATGAAGTTTGGAGTTTTCTTTTAAATCTCATAGATATTATTGATTTTGTTCTTTGTTTTGAAGTGTCGGATCTTTCCACAATGTCATTGAAGAGTAAGATAGAAACACACAATAAACAATACGTTGAGCTTTTCCAAGACAACTTAAAACCTAAGTTTCACATCCTAACGCACTATCCAACAATTATAAAACAATCAGGCCCACTTCGAAAATTTTGGTCATTTAAATATGAAGCCAAACACAAAAGTTTCAAAGTCTATTCACATTCAATTACTAGCAGAAAAAATATTTGTCTTACTCTAGCTAAAAAGTTTCAACTTAAATATGTGAACAGAATCTTAAACTACAAATTCAAATTTCAAGATAAAGAATATGTAATATCTCAAAACGATGAAACACAAACCGGATTGAACTCCTTAATAAGCAAAGAGTTAGGCATCGAGAAAGAAAAACTTAAATTTTTTACTAAAGTTGAACACAATGGAGTTGTGTTTAAAAGTGGATTTTGTGTAGCTAAGTTCACTCATGATTATTTAATTTTCAAAATTGTGTACCTTGTTCTGTATGAAGAAAAGATGGTCATATTTTGTCAGAAAATAAATGAAGTCTACTATAACCCACACTACACGGCATTTGAGGTCGAACCATCAGTCCTGGGTGAATATAAAATTTTAAATTTTGAGGATATTGTTGGACCTCCAACCACAATTATAAAAACTGCAAAGGGCAAATATATGATAAGATTAAAAGAATATTATCTGCCATAAATTCACAAATGTAAACGAACATCAAAATCATAATCTGAAAATATACTTTATAAGCACAATCATTTTTTCTCATATCGCACCCTCAGTACAACACGGTGATAAGTCAAGAAATGTCACTTTTGAGTTAATGATGAGGAAATGTTTCTTTTGAAATTACCTTTCTTTTGAGTGGCTTGTCGTTTGCATGAACAAAAAATTCAAAAGATTATGGCTGTTTTTATAAAATTTTTACTACTTGTTATGTCCAACTCTTAAATAAGTCTCAGTGGAAAATAGAGCTAACACAAAATAATCCCATAAATCACACTGATTTTCTTATTTCAAAAAAAAGTCTGTGTAAGACAGAGACATTTCAAAATGGTTACTTCGAACGATTCTTGTTTCCAATGCAATACAGACTTTTATCAAAAATATTTCAGTTTTTTTTGTGCTATACAGCGATAAACCAAAATATTTCTGTATTTCTCTTTGAATGTTTTCATGCAACAAAGCGATAAGTGGAAGTTTTGTTTCTTTTTCTTTTTGTGAGCCTTCACAAAAAACTAGATTATTTATATTGTGTCCACAAATAAGAAATATATTCACTAAAAATTCAAAAGATTTATGTTTCCTCTTGTAATAGAGTTTCGACATTACTCAAATTGCTGCCGTATGGCAAGTTATTAACCAAAGTTTAAAATCGTAATTTTGCACAAGCGTTTTCTCAAAATGGTATTTTTTGACTTATCACCGTGTTGTACTGAGGGTGCGAATTATTTGCTTCGTGCGAATCAATAGGGTTAGAAGTGTAAAAATTGCAAAAACTATTTGTATGTATAATAACACTAACCATACGTATTTTTTCTTGCTCACTCTTTCCACCACAGCAGTACCCATGTAACCGAAACTTTGCGATGAGTTATTGCATCGGGAAACGATGAAAATTGGAAAGAAACCAATTTAATTTCGATTAGATTTCAGTTTATCAGATCGAGGAACGATGCAAATTGACGCGAAAACAATTTAAATCTAACTAAAGTCTAATTCAAATCGAATTGGTTTCGTTCCAATTTTAATCGTGTCCCGATGCAATAACTTATTGCAAAGTTACATAACATGGGTACATTAACCAGCAGCGTCAGCGTCATTTGATTCTAGATATTAAACGAGTAAATGCGGTATGTTTTTCTGTTATTATTAAAATTAAAAATTGATTTAAAAAAATTATTTTCCGGTAAGATATTTCCAAAAGAGACAAGAGAGAAAAATATGGAGGACAACAATTTGCCGTCAAGCCAGGTTATTTCCTCTGAATTTAGTGAATCGGACATCGAAGAGAGTAGTTCCTTGCAAAACTTAAATTCAATACCTTCTGGTTGTTCGTATAAAATCTATGATGGGCTTACAATGCTTCCAGTGGACGACGACCTTAGAAATGAAATAATCATAAATGAAGTCACCTTTGACCAAGCTGTGAAAGACCTTCTTAAAAGTTGGAATTTGGAGCATTTGGCAGACATTTTTAATGGCAAGTTTTTGACATCAGTTATCATACATATTTAAACTAAATCATACATATTAAACAAGGAATGTATTCGTATAGGTGTATTTATAAAATACGTGAAAATAATTTTTTTGTCCGAAGAAAATTCACTTTATGCAATTAGTATATAAAAACATACGTTTGATTTTCATGAACATATATGAATGCGTGAGTGGTTTTGGGTTCGATTATGATTTCAAACTCAAAAAGCTTCCTTCTTTTCAGAATTAGAAATGTCATATTTTCCAAATTGAACACTTTCAAGAGAGTCCAGAAGGCCTCCATCTAGGATGAAAAATCGTCTTTAAGAATTGTATCGAAAGCAAAAGAAAAAGTGTATCGAATTGTACTTTTTTCAATTTCTCAAATTTTATTGAACAATGATTCAAAAACTTAGTTTCTTTCATAAAGGAAAACAGCTACATAGTATGGATTTTAAGATATATAATAATTAAAAAAAACTTAACTTTCTTAAGTATAAATAAGAAGCTTATCGATTTCAATTCAAGATTGTAATCAAAAGTGAGACAGTAAATAAACCTACTATATATTACTTTGTTTTCGTTCCAAGAGGTGTTCTTGTTTAAGAGGAATAATTATTTAGACATATTTATATAGTATAATAGACATATAGGTTGAGTGGAATCAAGCAAAAAGTCATATGGGAGGGAGTCTATAACCCTATGTTTTGGTGGGAGGGGCATTTTTATAAAAAAAATTACTTCAAATGAAAAACAAATTAAGTTACCTATGACAGCGTGCTACAATCGTTTTGAAAGCTGATGCTTCGTTCTTGAATAAATTTCTTAGTTCAAGTAGTTTGATTGAATGGTTTCTGATAAATCGTATTTCAGAGTACAAATTTTGAAAAAAGTTTCAAATATTTTGTCATTAAATTAAATTTTTAAAAAAATTTCTGTGCTAAGATTCGCATTTTCGCTAGATATTCAATGCTCTTTTTACATTTGATTCAAATACTAAAAAACAAATGCAAACAATTTTTTCGTTTTTGAGACATTGAAAAAAACGGAAAGGTACTTTTTATAGAAAACCCATTTTTAGGGTTATTATTCTTTTTATCTCGACTTCCGTTTTTTAATTACTCCAAAACTAAGAAAGCTGTTTACATCCGGTTTGACAGTATTTGACTCATAATTGATGAGGGATCGAAAGCAAAAATTTCCGAAAACGAATATTTTGTACTCTTTATTTCTAAAGCGGATTCGAATCTGCCATTTTCGGAACGGCAAATCCGAAAACGATTTTTTATTTCATTTATTTATATTTTTACTTGTTTGTAATTTGCTTTGATACTATTTTTTTGCTTCATTTGACAGATATCTTGAGAAATGTTTCAAGACTTCGCAAATCTATTCCGTTAATGAAAATATTAACGTGTACTTTTTTTCGATTCGAAAACGAAATACAGAGTACGAATTCATAATCGGTTCGAAAATCACTTTTGAATAGACTTACGATTCGAAACGAAATACAGAGTAGGACCCCAGAGCATTAAATTTGTGAAAAAACCTTACCTTTGATAATGCAAAATTTTGTAAAATTTTATTTAAAAAAAAAAAAAATAATAATACATAATACTTTTTTTTCATCTTTTTTCAATTTGAGATTTACTTATTTATTTATTCATTCATCTACCGAGTTTTCTCTTACAGATATCTTAAGCTATATTAACAATGGTTTATAATGTTCAATTACTTCTTTCTTAAACACTTTTCTTTCCTTTGTAAAATCAATTTTACCACAAAGAGAATTAAATAATTTCATACATCTAGTAAATGGTTCATTAAGAGCATAATTACATCTATGACGAGGAATATAAAAAATATTTCTGGGCCGAATACTTCTTTCCGGAACATAAATATTCAAATGACTTAAAACAACGGGACATTTTATGTGATAAGACAATATATCATATCATAAATAAACATAATGCAATTTACACCGCGACGGCTTTCTAAACTGTCAAGACTAATTAGAGCACATCTAGTGGAGTAAGAAGGCATCTCTGGTAAATTCCACCGGAGTTGTCTAACTAAGAACCTTGTAAAGGATTTTTGAATTTTTTCAACACGATTTTTTGAAACAGTGTAATGTGGATCCCAAACTACTGAAGCATATTCCAAATAGGGTCGTACAATTGACGTATAGATCGATCGATCGAGATAGATACTTACTCAAAAATCATTCACTAAAACAGCTTGAAATAAATTTTAAAGTTAAAATAACAAAACATAAGCTTTCAAAAGCATTTATATAGTACGTAGGTAGGTGCCATAGCTGGTGTTGAATAATTTTCATATTAAGTGAATTTTTATAAAATTGCGCCTCCTGTCCTGATATGTTTGGATTGATATGTTTTCCGTTTTTCTTATAAATTTTTGCTTAGAGAATATGTTTTTCTTTTTTTATTTAGAACACAGGATCACAATAGAAGTATTGAAAATAATAAAGCCACAGCATGTAGGCTTGCTATTTAAAAATCGGGCTATTGGTGACTTAGTGTTGTTTGATCACAAGTTGTCTGAATGGCGGAAGGCAAACAACTATAATACTTGTAAAGAAGAACTTAACGTTTCCAAATCTTGGGAATCAACACCTCCAACACATTCACCTTCAAACTCGCCTGAACCATTTGAGAGAACGTTATCATTAGCTGATATTTTAAATAGCAATCAAAAATCGGCTGCGATTCTGAAATTCTACGATGAGAATTCAAAACTGTTAGTGGAACATCGGCAAAGCCTCATTAACATAATATGTAGTCATTTAATTGACAACGACCTACATTTGTCGTTAAAGGGGAGCTACAGAATAGAGGCTGAAATCCTAAACCGCTTTCCGAGTGAGAAATCGGAATATTATAGAGTTGGGAAGAGAGGCAAGATTTATTCCAAATTTTGCAATACAAAAAACACATTGCGTTCAGTAATGAAAAGGGCCAGTACTCCAGAAGATCCTAAACAGCCTGAAGGAAAAAAAAAACTAATTCTGAATATGGAATTCTGTGAGTTCTTTTTTTAAAATTTTTATTTATAATTTTTTAAACTAATTTTTTTAATTTATAAATTTTATTAAGCTCCCGAATCGAATGCAGAAGAATATGTTAAGATTCTGAAAAACTCGGACCTCTCGATTGCCGAATTCGACAGTTGTTGGCAGGCGTGCAGTCAACTTCGCCTGCAGGAAATACAGTCTGCAGAATCGTTGGATAAAATTATAAAGAGGTGGCCAGAGTACAAATCACCGACTGGATATCGATTAGTAAGTGTATATTGCCTGATTAAAAAAATAAGTACCCAATTTTTCTTAAGATCAGCAAAGATTTTGGAGTCCTTTTCGGAAATCGCCCAGGGGTGGTGACAAGGTGGCCCGAACAAGCCCTTAAATTGAAAGACTTCCTTTTACAGGAAAACAATATAAGGGACAAGCAAATGCGGGCTTTATTAGAGAGCATTCGAGAAGCAGATGTAAATGGTGGTAGGCTAATCATCTCTTAACCCCATACTTTTTAAATTTATAATCATTTTTCTTTCCTTTCCAATAAAGGTTTCATAAACAAATGTAAATGTTTTTATTATTTAAGACCCCCATACTTTTTAAATTTATAATCATTTTTCCATAGGCTTTATAAAAACAAATGTAAATGTTTTTATTATTTTCTCCCAATAGAAAACGCAGCGGTGAGGTTGATGTGGTGCCTACATGCATATCTCATTTCAACCCAAAAAACTGTAAAAAAAAATCTGGACGGGAAGAAAATGGTACTCAAATTTACAGTCAAGAGCTCTCAGGAGGCGTTCCTTTTCATTGGTAATACGACCCAGGAAGTGGAGGAACACCTTACATTTTTGAAATCGAAAAACAACAGCATCCAGCCATTTATCCTGGCTATAGGCGATACAAGTTTCAATAACTTTGAGAATTTTTTCGTTTATATGGACAACATAAAACATTGTTTCAGAAGTTTTTTGGGGGCTGTAGATGCGTGCTTCAAGTGTTTCCATCTATTCAACTTGGAGTATCCATCTGCATGCTCTCAATTTTGGTCTTTTATAGAGCATCATTTTTATGACATAAACGCTTCAACCAATAAAACTTCAAAAATGTATCTGCTTTCTGAGCAGTTAAAAAACTAAATCTAACAAATATGTACAATAAAGACAAATTTGATGTAAGTTATTGAAAAAAAAATCCAGTTTTTCTTTTCGAATGAAGTTTCTGAAGTGTTTGTGGTTTCACCAAGATATTTTGATTCTGTTTTTCCTATTTTGGCACGTAGCTTTCTGGAACGAGGATAATTGGAAAGGTAAATATATATGGTATATATGCGTCGTTGAAAATTTTTTTTTATCTTTCAGATTGTCTTAAATTCATTAATTTAATACTTTTTTCTTGCATTTTAGGATAACTCATTACTTTTATTATTTATTCCTTGCTTCTTAGTCTATTTTCAAAGATTTAAGGTAAAAACTTAGTAAAAAATTATTAACATTTATTTAAATTTGGTGAACTAATCGATATATGCTAAGAATTTTTTACTTCGTTTTTACCTTAAATTTTTGAAAATAAACCTAGGAAGTTAAGAATAAATCATAAAACTAATGGGAAATTAGTAAGTTTTTTGAATTTATTCTTAAAATTTAAGTTCCAGTTCTTAAAATTCAAGAATAAATTCTTAAAAACCTATGAATGTTTGCATTAATTTTATGAATTCATTCTTAAAATTTAAGACCTGAGACTTAAATTTTAAGAAAGAATTCATAAAATTAATGCAAAAATGCATAGGTTTTTAAGAATTTATTCTTAAAATTTAAGAACAGTTACTTAAAACTTAGGAATAAATTCATAAAAATAATGCAAAAATTCATAGGTTTTTAAGAATTTATTCTTAAATTTTAAGAACAGTTACTTAAAACTTAGGAATAAATTCATAAAAATAATGCAAAAATTCATAGGTTTTTAAGAATTTATTCTTAAATTTTAAGAACAGTTACTTAAAACTTAGGAATAAATTCATAAATATAATGCAAAAATTCATAGGTTTTTAAGAATTTATTCTTAAATTTTAAGAACAGTTACTTAAAACTTAGGAATAAATTCATAAATATAATGCAAAAATTCATAGGTTTTTAAGAATTTATTCTTAAATTTTAAGAACAGTTACTTAAAACTTAGGAATAAATTCATAAATATAATGCAAAAATTCATAGGTTTTTAAGAATTTATTCTTAAATTTTAAGAACAGTTACTTAAAACTTAGGAATAAATTCATAAAAATAATGCAAAAATTCATAGGTTTTTAAGAATTTATTCTTAAATTTTAAGAACAGTTACTTAAAACTTAGGAATAAATTCATAAATATAATGCAAAAATTCATAGGTTTTTAAGAATTTATTCTTAAATTTTAAGAACAGTTACTTAAAACTTAGGAATAAATTCATAAATATAATGCAAAAATTCATAGGTTTTTAAGAATTTATTCTTAAATTTTAAGAACAGTTACTTAAAACTTAGGAATAAATTCATAAATATAATGCAAAAATTCATAGGTTTTTAAGAATTTATTCTTAAATTTTAAGAACAGTTACTTAAAACTTAGGAATAAATTCATAAATATAATGCAAAAATTCATAGGTTTTTAAGAATTTATTCTTAAATTTTAAGAACAGTTACTTAAAACTTAGGAATAAATTCATAAAAATAATGCAAAAATTCATAGGTTTTTAAGAATTTATTCTTAAATTTTAAGAACAGTTACTTAAAACTTAGGAATAAATTCATAAATATAATGCAAAAATTCATAGGTTTTTAAGAATTTATTCTTAAATTTTAAGAACAGTTACTTAAAACTTAGGAATAAATTCATAAATATAATGCAAAAATTCATAGGTTTTTAAGAATTTATTCTTAAATTTTAAGAACAGTTACTTAAAACTTAGGAATAAATTCATAAATATAATGCAAAAATTCATAGGTTTTTAAGAATTTATTCTTAAATTTTAAGAACAGTTACTTAAAACTTAGGAATAAATTCATAAATATAATGCAAAAATTCATAGGTTTTTAAGAAT
This sequence comes from Melanostoma mellinum, assembly GCA_914767635.1. Taxonomy (NCBI): domain Eukaryota; kingdom Metazoa; phylum Arthropoda; class Insecta; order Diptera; family Syrphidae; genus Melanostoma; species Melanostoma mellinum. The sequence goes on along the minus strand of OU612059.1, from coordinate 79,333,863 downwards.
TTATTCTTAAATTTTAAGAACAGTTACTTAAAACTTAGGAATAAATTCATAAAAATAATGCAAAAATTCATAGGTTTTTAAGAATTTATTCTTAAATTTTAAGAACAGTTACTTAAAACTTAGGAATAAATTCATAAATATAATGCAAAAATTCATAGGTTTTTAAGAATTTATTCTTAAATTTTAAGAACAGTTACTTAAAACTTAGGAATAAATTCATAAAAATAATGCAAAAATTCATGGGTTTTTAAGAATTTATTCTTAAATTTTAAGAATAGTTACTTAAAACTTAGGAATAAGTTCATAAATATAATGCAAAAATTCATAGGTTTTTAAGAATTTATTCTTAAATTTTAAGAACAGTTACTTAAAACTTAGGAATAAATTCATAAAAATAATGCAAAAATTCATAGGTTTTTAAGAATTTATTCATAAATTTTAAGAACAGTTACTTAAAACTTAGGAGTAAATTCATAAAAATTATGCAAAAATTCATAGGTTTCTAAGAATTTATTCTTAAATTTTAAGAACTAATACATTAATTTTAAGAATTAAATCATAAGAACTAAGAATTGTTTCTTCCGCTTCCAGCGTAAAGTTTTAAGATTTATAAGAATAAAGTTCTTAAAAATTATGCACAAATTCATATTTTGTAAGAAAAAAATGTTTGGCTCAAAACACATGATTTTGTTCTTAGATTTTAAGATTTATTCATAAAAATTAAGAAATTTTTTCTTACGCTTTCATGAAAAGCTTTTATGTTTTATGAATAAAATTCTTAAAAACTAAGTACAAATTCTTAAAATTTAAGAAACTTATAGCTTTTATCCAATTTTTAAGAACTTTTTTAAAAAGTATGAATCGCGATTCTTATATTTTAAGAATAAAATGTTTGGCTCAAAACACATGATTTTTTTCCTAAGAAATAAGTCCAAATACTTAAAATCTAAGTACCTTTTTGGTTCAGTGAACGAAAGTCATTCGGGAACCGGTCCACCAGTCTTCAGCATTCCAACTCTAAAGCTTCCTCAACCTTGTACAACTGCGAATTCTCTGGAAAACAATGATAAAGTTCTATCGAAACTGAATCAATTCACTTTGGGTAAGTTGGGTGAAAGCAAAACTCTGACGAACACTGATTCCTTTATATTCCATGTTTTAGAAATAAAAAGGGTTCGGGCTCTTTACCTTGCTTTTGGAAACACCCGAATCAAGAAATACGACGAAGGCATGAAATATTGCAAAGCTTTCCTAGAGATCGAGCCTAGTAACGATCAAGTTCTTTCTCTTAAGAGATACATTGAAGAACAACAAGATGCCGATTGGATGAAAGGCGCAGCTGTAGCAGGAGGGGCATCTCTTGTTATTGGTGAATTAGTTGGACTTGGATTTGCCTTAGTCAAAAAGTAGAATCTCTAATTTTGTACAACAGCCTTACAAATTATTGTTAAACTTTTGACGTTCTTTTATTTATAGTGGCAGACGATCAAAAGACCAACAATGAAGAGACACTGAATAGGTTCCATTCATGCACAACAGGTTCAATGAACAAATAAGTAATTCGGCACTGTATTGTTTATATATGTATAATATGACCCGAGTTGCATGTGTCGATATAAATACAATTACTTAATTCGTACCTAGGTCTAAAAAAAAATATCATGTTTAGATTCAATGGAGTCATTTTGCTGTCGCTAGAGCGTAAAGCCGTTTTATTCGCGTCATTTATTAGCATCTCTGAACGAACATCGTTCTAAGGTAAAGAATCTTATTTTCCCGAACCATTGCCGCTAACTTATCTTGTTCGTCTCAGGTGTCCATTACAAAGGAATTGAATATGCAATAAAATCAGAAATCAATTTTTGTTTTTACCTGAACTGTTGTAATAGCATTTCCAGTTTCTTGTTTGGCCACACCAATCAAAAGTTGAATAAAGAAGTGATTTAAAGTTGAAATTGAATCCCTAGGCTGAACAGTTATTAGTCCAGGTAGTCCTTTGACATCATCAGGCTGCTCTACATGGGGATTGTATCCAACTCCTCCTTCTAGTCTCTTCACCATTGCTCGACCATAAAGCCTTTCAGTTTGAACTTCTGAGTCACTCTTCTCGAAATCCTCAACGCAATATTAGTCAAAAGAGTTTGACCATTACTCAATGCTAGTTTCAAGCCACTTTCTTTCCGGCTCACTTCCTTGATCTGAACACCAGGAGTAAAACAAACTCCTATTCAATTTCTGTTCTATCCAGTGCTGCAATTCTTTGTTTAGGGTTACTTTTTTACACTGCGTACCCCTGTGCAACAGAAATACCCCCATTCGGGCTCTCCAAAAGTTTAGTCGGGTCAACAAAAAACTCTTCTGGTTCGAATAATAAACTGTAATTACAAGTTTTGATAACTTTTCCAGACTTTGAATAATTTATTTTTCTAACAAAACAAACCTTCTTTCAGCACCAGTCTATTGTTTGAAACGATAATCTTTTGGTATCACACCACCACCAGGTTCAGATGCATACCATAATTTGCAGCCACATGGATTATGGATATTCTGTTGCCCAGCTTTTTAATTTTTACTTTTTTAATTTTAAACACCAATGACAAATGGTGGATGGGCGTTGTACTATTCGGGTAGGCTCTGATTGGTGCTAACTTGGCGGCGCCCAGATGCTGTAACTTATAGTACACGTCAACTGTGCTTACTATACCTCCAAGCGGTATCCACTGGGACCTGGGGTGCTCCGTCCAGAGCTGACCTGCTAAGCTAGTAAGTGCGAGTGTTGATATAAGGGAATCCGGAACAAAGAATTGTGATCGATCAACACTATAATTGCTCTGCGAACAATGACTGACTGCACGAATCTCAGTGGTCTACGAGAGCTTTCGTGTAAATGTCCCAGCGGATGAATTCGTAAGACAGAATCAACGGTGGACTTCAGCAGCCATTAAAGCAGAAACCCCTGAAAGAGCTACTCCAACATATCTGGTTTAAAGGTCTTTTGGGGTCTTTCAAAACTAGGACAGGGTATTGAAGTAGAGATGGTGGCGGACGAGCTCCTGGTGAGCCAACGGCAGCACTCACACCCCTGCAGCAGGGTACTGACTCTGGATACTCCAGCCCTTTGTGTCCGAAGGGATCCAAAAGGACCTGGCCCTCCAGGTTGGGGGTTGTGCGTGGGGTTAACTACCCAACCACTTAAAAAAGATATAGTTCCGAAACAATCAACAGCCTCGGATAACGATAATGATTTCAAAGTTGACGACCCATGCAAACGAAAAAAGGACAACGACCTCCGGATCTGCACTTGGAACGTAAGATCTCTTAACGGAGAAGGTGCAGCTGGATAATTAGCGGACGCCCTGAACTGCTGCAAAGCAGACATAACCGCCATCCAAGAAGTGCGATGGAATGGACCGGGCATAAAGAAGATGAAAAACTGTGACATATACTATGGCGACTGCTCAGACAACAGAAAAAGCGTTTATTTGGGTGCGGATTTGTCGTTAGAGGTAGACTCAGGGATAAGGTGATTAGCCAAAATCCAGTCAATGAGCGTATGATGACCATCCGCATCAGGGCTAAATTCGCCAACATTAGCCTTATATGCGCCCACGCCCCCACAGAAGAGAAAGACGACGATTCCAAAGACTGTTTCTACGAGCTCCTCGAAGAAACATATGAGCAATGCCCTAGATACGACGTGAAAATCGTTCTTGGCGATTTCAACGCAAAACTAGGGAAGGAGGACATCTTTGGAAACACAATCGGTAAGCATAGCCTCCACGACAAAACCTCCGAAAACGGATTGAGGCTTATCGATTTTGCTGCGGGGCTAAATCTTGTTGTAAGTAGTACACGCTTCCCGCATCTCAAAATTCATAAAGGCACATGGCGGTCCCTAGATCAATTAACCGTCAACCAAATTGACCATGTTGCGATCGACGCAAGGCACTCTTCCAGTGTGCTAGATGTCCGAACTTTCCGAGGGGCCAACTTTGACTCGGACCACTACCTTGTTGTAGCCAAGGTACGAATGAGGATATCTTGTTCACGACCAGCACGAACTAACGCTGTGAAGAGATATGACGTCGGAAAGCTACAGTTGCAAGAGATTGCCAATGCCTTTTCCAATCGAGTGTCCCTTCAATTATCCTTGAATCCCTTGCCGCCAGCATTAAACATCGAAGACCAGTGGCAGCAATGCCAAGAAGCCATCAGAACCGCTGCCTCTGAGGTTCTGGGTTTCACTCGGCCACCAAAACGAAACCCATGGTTCGATGAAGAATGTAGGCAGGCAAATGCAGCCAAGCAAAGAGCACGACAAATGCTTTTGCAAACACGAACGAGGGCTGCTTACGATCGGTATAGCGAGATTTACAAGGAGAGAAGAAGGGAAGAACAACGACTTCTCAAAAAGAAAAAGAAGAAGCATGAGAAGCGCTCGTTTGAGGAAAGAGAGAGGTGCCATGACAGGAACGAGACTCGGAAGTTTTACCAAAAGGTAAAAAGATCCTGCCAGGGTGGCAACCCCCAAACTCAAGCCTGTAAAGACCAGCAGGGAAACATAGTTGTAGAGTCACAGTCGCTACTGAGGATCTGGAAAGATCATTTCTGCAGACTGCTAAACGGTGATGAGGACACAAATTCCGCTGTCAGGCAGATTGCCCCATTCAGCCTGGACGATGATCAAGAATGCCGTCCTCCCGACCTAGAAGACGTTAAGCTTGCTATATGCAAACTTAAATCAAATAAGACTGCAGGTGCAGATGGCCTTGATGCCGAACTTTTCAAGGCAGCTGGAGATCAGTTGGAAAGGAGCATGCACCAGTTGATCTGCATGATATGGTCGAAAGAAAGCATGCCCGATGAATGGAACCTCAGTATTGTATGCCCGATCCTAAAGAAAGGAGACCCTCACAACTGCGCCAATTATAGAGGGATAAGCCTCCTTAATGTCGCTTATAAGATCTTGTCTGCTGTTATATGTGAACGTCTGAAACCCCACGTCAACAACTTGATAGGTCTTTATCAATGTGGTTTTAGACCGGAGAAGTCCACAATAGACCAAATTTTCACATTACGGCAGATCTTGGAAAAAACCCGGGAACATAATATCGATATTCACCACCTCTTTATCGATTTCAAGGCTGCTTATGACAGTATCTACAGAGACGAGCTGTACAGAGCCATGTCTGATTTCGGCATCCCTGCAAAGCTCGTACGACTATGCAGGATGACTTTGGAGAATTCACGCTGCTCCGTCAAGGTCGGTAAAGAACTCACCGAGACCTTCAATGTCGAAAAAGGTTTTAGGCAAGGCGATAAACTGTCATGCGATTTCTTCAACATCATACTTGAACAGATTGTAAGAAACTCAAACGTCAACACCAGAGGAACAATCTTTCAAAAATCTGTGCAATTGCTCGCATATGCAGACGATATTGACGTAATGGGAAGAAAAAAACGTGATGTCATAGGTGCTTTTGCGAGTATTGAAACAGAAGCGGCAAAAATGGGTTTGATGGTTAATGAAGGCAAAACAAAGTATATGCTGTCATCAAACAAGGACACAGAACATCGACGAATTGGACAAAACGTCACAATAGACAGACATAACTTCGAGGTAGTACAGGACTTCGTCTACCTAGGATCCGCTGTAGACACGGACAACAACATCAGTGCGGAGATCAAACGGAGAATAACTCTTGCCAACCGTTGCTTCTTTGGGTTAAGAAGGCATTTGAGAAACAAAACCCTCTCCAGAAAAACCAAGGTAACCTTATATAAGACCTTAATCATCCCAGTCCTGCTTTACGGCTCGGAAGCATGGACCTTATCGAAAGCGGATGAGGAAACCCTTGGTCGTTTCGAAAGAAAAATTCTCCGAATGATCTTTGGTCCCGTATGCGAAGGCAATGTGTGGAGAAGAAGATACAACAACGAGCTGTATGAGCTGTACCGCGACATGGGCATAGCCAGAAAAGTACGCATCGCGAGGCTACGATGGTTGGGCCATGTTGAGAGGATGGACCCAAACGCTCCGGCTCGTCGGGTGTTCGAAAGCACATTGCAGGGAAATCGCGGAAGGGGAAGACCTCGTCTTAGGTGGCGCAATCAAGTGGAGGATGACCTCAACCGACTTGGAGTGCGAAACTGGAGAGAGCTCGCCCGAAATAGAAGTCGTTATCGAAGGATGTTGGTTGAGGCCCAGGTTCACCCCGAACTGTAATGCCCACCTAAGTAAGTAAGTAATGACAAATGCACGACAAATGACTTTTTGGCAGGAAAAAAGAGAAAAAAAATGGTTTGACTTTCATGAAACAGTATGGGAATGTTGTCAATACCAACCAATGTGTGTGACAGAGAAGGAAAACAGTCGCTTTATTCGCACGAAGTTTCAACAGTTCGTGTTGATTTAATTTTGGGAAACACCCCTTCAACTGCCCCCACTTACTTCTTCACCTTCAAACTGTTCAACAAATCGACCGGTATGAACATGGACTTAGGTAACAAAAACAATAAGGACTGATGAAAGTTTTCAAAGAAGGTTTGTTAATTTATCAAACTTAAAGAAAAGAATATAGAAAAATTGTAGTGTAAAAATAAAAACAAAAGTTTCTATAAAATGTTTTAAGGATAATAAAACGCTTTCAAAATACAAAACGGCAGCCAGACGTGGCCTTAAGGTGGAATTTATAGGAATAAAATGGTGGAATGTGTTGGAAGCTGTACTCAAAGTGGTAGTAGTGAGATTTTGTGTAAAGTCAACCGTGGAAGCTGTACTCAAAGTAGTAGTAGTTCCAGCTTGTAGGCAGTTTCAATGTGTGTGTGAAGTTTGCCATCTAATTATTTCTTATCTCTGGTGCAACAATTCGATTTCAATTCAAACAGAAGACGCTGCTCTAATAGTAAAGTTTAAAGTAAACAAAAGTGGAATGATGAAAAATAAAAGTTTCAACGAAAGTCGTCGAGAGGAAGATATACCAGCGGTTGCTGCTATTGTTTCTTCGAAGTACCCAAAAGTGCGAGTTTTGAGGGTTTTAAATCAGAGTGTTTTAGCAACTGGTTAAGAGGAAGATCTTTCAACCGTTACTTCTAAGTCGAGTTTGCGTCGATCATCTCGACTTAAAAAACCCGTGGTTCGATTCGGTGCATCCACGTCCAGCGAAAAACGTAAGTAATTCATTTCTTAGTAAACTTTGAACTGTCTTTCTGTATTTAAAACGTTTTCTTTATCAATTTCTAAAAAAAGCAAAAGCGCTTCCCACTGTTCCCATATTCTGTTGTTGCTTGGTGTAAATATTGCCACCGGGTTTGTGATGGTCTCAATATTGCATGTGGTTTTAATTCAATAAGTTTCAGAAATTTAAGAAAAATTACTTTTCTCTTAGCACTATTCTTAGAGAAGCTATATATGTCTCTAGGAAGGTCTTCACATCTACGTGGTAAAATTTTCGACGCCTCACTTGCGCAAATTGCGCAAGAGACATAAATGCCTTTCCTCAAATCTCGTTTTAACTGAATTATTATCACCCATAATTGTACTGCAACCATCCGATCTAAACCCAATTACATTATCCATAGGTATCAGACATTTTTGTATGGCTTCTTCAACTGCTTCGTAGATGACTTTTGCCGTGGCCTTGTCGTTATCTCCCTGGTACAAATCCACCAAATCGAAACACGAGCTGACAATTTTGAGTTGGGCTGGATCAAAGAATCTTACCACATTACAGGTGGTTTTGTTTGAAGTCACGTCAGTTGATTCGTCAATCATGACACTGAACTTGGTGTTTTTTAATTTGTCAACTAACTCCTCCTTGTGTGATATTCCTATCACATTCCTTGTTTTTGCAGCAGTCTTTGTTTTCTTGCAAAAAACTTTTTCTAAAATCTACTTTCTCAATAAACCCAGCTGTTGAAGTGAGAAACTTCCAGCTGTTGTAACTTTCCAAACTGTTAATAATTAATAATTGAAATTTAAATTTTGCTTATCTTACTTATTTGTGCTCTTTTTTTTATTAAAAAGAGTTAAAGTTAAGAAAAGAAAAAAATAATCAAAATTCGATGACGCCGTTTCTAAACGTTTCGACACACAGATAATGAGCGATTTTTATGTTTCCTGATTCTAGATTCAGAAGACGAACGCTTCTTTTCAATAATTGTGTTTAGATATATTAAGTTAGTTTATCTGAAAATCTAACTTTTTGTGAACACCCTCATTTTAATTTGTATTTGACAGAAAGAAGGTATTTATACATTTATATAAATTTGATTTTGGTATTGTTTTAGAAGCCGAAATATTGAAAACTTGTTGAGTGAATAAATGCTCGACGTAACTCATTACTTAAAATTAAGTGTTGAGACGGTTTGCATACGTATGCCCAAAACACTTTTTAATTCTTTTGGTTTATACTAACCTTTTTTAAACAAGTATAAAGGAAATACAGTAAGAGTTGGTGAGCAACAAGTCTTTTTCCTGTCGAAAAGTATATATGTAGTTAAAACCAAGGTAGTTCTAACATGGATAAAAAGTTTGTTTTAAAAAAATGAATAAATACTGTGTAAAATTGATTTTTTTTTCGACTTAAATACTGCCTCATAGCAATGTCTTATCTCTACTACCTTGAAGAAAAAAAAACGCGGTTATTGTAACATAATAGGTCTGTTTCTCTACTTTCTGGGTAAGGCTTGGGTAAAAGCCTGTGAAAAAGTTTGGGCTCGAGCTTTTTAATGTTGTTTTTGTAATCTCCATCCGAAAATGAAAATTAAAGATACACGTTTTGGGATGTTTCTTGCTGAATGACATTCATAGTAGAGATAGCAAAAAATATACAAACAATTTTGTTTGAAAAACGTGTTAAAATGAACTCAAAGCAATATTGCACTGTCTATTTAACATTATTTTGATTTTCAAACCAATAAAAAGAGATTATGCTTTTCATTTATCATTTAATTTCAAAAATAAATTTGAATTCAATCTAAATGTTTCGATCAGCTGATTTCACAAACAGCCGATTTGACAAGCAAAAAAGTGCACGAGCAAATTGTTCGGGTGAATTCTTACTGGAGGGGAAGTGACAAAAAAGCAAAAGCTCTGCCACTTTTACGTCAAAAAAAAGTAAAGATACATGTTTCGGGATCCCGCGGGATCCCACGGGATCTGCGGGTATTTGTATTGTATTGCATTGTATTGTATTATTTATTTAGCATACTAAAGTATATAGCTATTGAATTACAAATTTAATATCTTAAAAACTATTTTTTAAAAATTCTTTGACATACCGTTTGAAATTATTGAAATTTGTTTCTGATTTAACATATTCTGGCATTGAATTAAAAATTTGAAAGCCTTTATATATGATACAATTTTGTGTTATTGCGTTTCTATAGTTTGGAAGTCGCAAATCGTTCGAATTTCTTAATTGATATGGTTGAACTTCACCTGCATAGATAACAAGATTACTAAAATAACTAGGTTATTCACCCATTTTCATTTTTTGAATTAACAAAAGAACATCTACTACCAATTGTTGTTGAACACTTAACCATTCAAGGCGGTTTAACATATTTAAAATACTTGTATAACGACTACATTTCAATATAATTCTCATAGCTTTGTTTTGTAGCTTTTGCAATCTATATATGTTACTCTCATTTAACAGAAAAAGTACAGATGAGCAATATTCAAAATGCGGTTTGATTATAACGTTATATACTCTAACTGATGTATTAAAATCTAATTTACTTTTAATTCTTCGAAAAAAATTCACCTTTTTAGATATTTTTTTTAACTATGTAGTCCACATGTTTATCGAATTTTAGTTTTTGGTCTATTATCACACCTAAATACTTTATTTGATCTACTTGCTCTATGTTTTCATTATCTATTCTTAAATTAATATTGCACTGCGTTTTAAATATCATCGACTTTGTCTTTTGAGCATTCGTTTTTAGTTTGTTCGCCTTGAACCAGATGCTTAGGCCTTCGAGATCTTCTTGTAGCTGCTGAGTCATCATTGGTATATCCTTCCCCACAATGTATACAAGAGCGTCATCAGCAAACATAACTATCTTACAATATTTTAAACATTTGTATACGTCATTTATATACAAAAGAAACAGAATAGGCCCGAGTACAGAGCCTTGTGGTACCTACTCCAAAGAAGGTTGATGTTTCCTCTGAATGTTTTCCATTGATTGATGTTTTTTGAGTTCTCTGTTCAAGATATGACGAGAACCACTTCAACTCCTTGTCACGAAAACCATTTTGCCTCATTTTTTGAATTAATATCCCTCTATCTACTGTTTCAAACGCTCTCTTTAGGTCTAAGAAGACTGCAATAATGTTGGACCCATCTGCTAAATGTTCTTTCCAATTTAACAGCACATAGTTTATGGCAGTCTCACAGGAAAGGTGGCTTCGAAACCCGAACTGATTTTCGATTATAATATTGTGAGTGTCTAAGTAATTTTGTAATTGTATTTTTACTATTTTTTCAATTATTTTTTCGTACACTGGTAACGCGTTTATTGGTCGATAGTCTTCACATCGTCTGGAGCCTTTAACTTTTTGTATTGGAGTTATTATTGATTCTTTCCACGAACTTGGAAAACATCCCGAAAATTAAGATTTATTCACAATTTCAGTAAAGACGATTCCTATTTCTCCAAATGCATCTAAAAACATTTGTGGGCACATAAAATTAAAATCTTTTTTTTGTTTCATTGTCCGCAACACTTCAACAATATGAGATGTAGTTACGAGGTTGAATTTAAAACGACACGTAAGTTCATCAATTTGGTTAACATACGGAATTCTTTCAATTGACTGATTTATTTCATGCACACTACCTACAAAAAAAGTGTTAAATTCATCCGCAATATCTTTTGGGTTATTTTTGGTTACTCCATTAAATATAATGTTCTCATCGATTGCTCCATTTTTTGACCCGATCACATATCTTTTTAAAGTTCTCCACATACTTTTTTGGTCTGATTTCATTAGGATTTTATTTTGTACGAAAAGCCCTTTAGTTCTAATTAGTTCTTTTTTATACCGATTTCGCGACCGTTTGTAATTCTCCCAATCACTCAATTCATCAGTTTGTAAAGCTTTATGGTACCAAACCAATTTTTCTGTCTTTAGATCTCTCAATGTATTATTGAACCACTCTACGTTATTTTCATTTACCTTTTTTGTCTTAACATAACTGTTCACAATTTTTAGAAGCTCATTGGAAAAAATATTACTCAAAAAATGTACATCAACGAGTGGAAAACAAATATTTCGAAATTGAGACTGCCGGATATCATTAATAAAAACATCTTTTTCATACTTTATGCACTTAACCGTTTTTTGTGGTAATATATCTACTCTGTTTTCTTTTGATTTTAATTTCACTATTATTGTTTCATGATCAGTTATTTTTAAGTTCGTGTTTCTTTCTGTGGAAACTAGACGCGAATTTGTGACAACATAATCAATAATGGTTTTAGAGTCTGCGGTTATTCGGGTAGGTTTATCAATTTTTTGTACTGCTGTATTTTCTGTAACAATTCTTTGCATTTCTCTTTGATAAGTATAGTTCTTATTAAGCCAATCTATGTTAAAATCACCAACAATTATAAAGTCTTTCGCGTTTTCATTCAATTCCTCAAGAAGTTCTGCAAATCTATCACAAAACATTCGACATGATGCATTCGGAGAGTTATATAAAACCACAAATGTTATTGGATAGCCCTTTGACGTTAAATTCACAATCATCCACCATTGTTCGTAGTCATACTGCTTCATTTTGGGAGGGTCAAATTTTATTCCCTCTTTAATATAAATACTAACTCCACCTGTATGCCTAGAGTTACTATCACACCTAATAAGTTCAAAACTACTAATGTATAGTTCACTTGTTTCAACCTGATCAGTAAGGTGTGTTTCCGACAGTGCCACTAAATCAAAGCTATTTTCATGCAGGATAGTTTCAAGCTCACAAAAATTACCTGTTAATCCTTGAATATTAAAATATGCACAATTTAAATACTTTGATGGCTAATAAGAAGCCCGCTTTTTTTCAATTTCTATTTGTTTTAAATAAACTGGACATGTAATGTCCCTACAATCGTGATTGAAATCCAGACTCAGACCATATCTTTCATTTGACTTTGCACAATTTACACACTTCACTTGTTCTTGTTTGCACTCTTTTGTATCATGCCCTTGTCCACACTTTGCACACGCTATTTCATTCTTGCATTTGCTTGCAATATGCTTAAAGCCCCAACACTTGTAACATTTTCTTATTGAAACATATTCAAAGATTCTGCATCGATCCCAACCAATGCACATTCTTCCCTCTTTCATAACTTTTGCATAATCCTCTGCATCTATTACGATAATTGCATTAAATACTTTAGTATTTTTGATACCACGGTAACACTTCACGCATTTCACTTCTCCTTTCAAATTATTTTGACTTTTCAGAGCTACTTCTATCTCACTTGTTTCATGCATTTCACTCATATCCGTTAGCAAAATTTGCGGCACTGAAAGCTTTGGACTATCAACAACATAATTTTCATTTAATTTTTCCTTCACTTCTTTGCATAATTTTTCACTTGATTCTTTATCCGAACAAACAATCGAAATTGATCCATCTTTTTTTTCATTAATATTATTAATTTTTATTGACAAATCTGATGGATTTATATTAACTCTAACGTCACTTTTCGTTTTGTTTATATTTTGCTTCTCTTTTGGTTTCACGATAACAGTAGACTTCGCGGTTTCTGCATAAGACTTTTTTTGTGGGGTCTCAATTACATTTTTTTCTTCGCGTATTTTTTTCAAGAAATCTATGGAATCTTTTAACTCTTTCACAATTTTCTCAAGCGATTTTAAATCATCTAAGCACTTTTTGCATATGAAATGAATATCTGGTCTTCCATTTAATAAATCATAATCATATTGATTCAATTTAAATGATAAAATGCACCACAAGAGCTGTTGCACATTAGCCACTTATCTCCCGTTTTTACCGGTCGCCTGCAGTCGAAACAATCCGAGCTCATTTTTCCTTTTTTTCGGAAAACCGTGGCTTAGACGCGATTGACTTTAATTTATTTATTTTCTTTTTACTTCACTTTCACTTTTATAAAGTTTTCATTAATTAATTTAATTTTTATTTATTCAAATTTCAATAAAACCAGGAGGTACGTTAAGAACTTGACTTTTCACTTTCTCTCTCTCTCTCTCTTTGGTGAGTAAAGATACAGACCTATTGTGAGATTGTCAGAAAGATTTGGCAACTTTGTTGTTATTTTCAGCAAAAGGTTAGGTATTATTTATTAAAATTAAATTGAGCTAAGAAAAAAAACTACATACCAAAAGTCAACATCTGTTTTCGACAATTTTCACCAATTTTGATCTTGCGCAAAAGAATTGCAGAAAAAGATGTTCTAGAATAGCTCATTGAACACTGCTAAGGAAACAGTCCGTTGTCACTTCATGTTGAATCACCAAAAGCCATTGTATATGGAATCTATATTACTATCAAAAACAAAACCAGTCCTTGAAAGCAATCTATGTATCCGCCGCGCCGGCGCTCTAAGAATTACAGTTTACAGGGGAATGTTAGTACGCCGGCGGATACATAGATTGCTTTCAGGGACTGGTTTTGTATTCGAGAGTAATATAAAATATAGATACCTATAATATAGTAATAGACATATACAATGCAAAAGCTAAAAGCGCGTAATGGATCAGTGATGACAAGTCATGATTTTTTATTAAAGAGTACCCGTTTCTAATTATTTTATGCTTCGGAATATATTTTTTATAAATAAATAAAAATAAATAGGGTGGCGCAACAGAGCGAGGAGCCCCTGGGCCTAGCGCATTTCTCACAACCATGCCTTGTGAGGGAATGGAGGGGACCTACAATTTTTCGCCGGTTCCGAACGGCTAATTGAGAATGCGCTTTTCATGGCAATGAATTTACTAACGGAGGACTTGCCAATTCCTCGCGAAAGGCGATACCCGTGGAAAACATTTTTGCATTTTGCCTCTGCTGGGATTCGAACCTCGAACCTCTGGGTTAGCAGGTGGACATGCTAACCATTACGCCACGAGTACCATATATTTTTTATATGCCAATAAAAAAATTTAATTTTCTAAAAAATGTTTTTCGAAAACTCGAAATTATCATACATTTGGCGTATGATAATGGTTTGCTATCATACATCATACAAGGCATAAAATTATCATACATGTAGCTTAGTTATCATACGGATGGCAGCACTGTTTCGAAGGAAGGCTGCTAGGTGACGGTGGATATGCCTGCACAAATCGGTAGCAACCCGCAATACAATTGAAAGAACTTTCGGAGTTTGGAAATCTCGATTCAGAATTTTGCAAACAGGAATGAGAGGCTCTCTTCAAAATGTGAAAACATTGGTTGTGGCATTAGCCGTTCTACACAATTTGGCAATTGAGTACAATGATCCACTAGGTAACGTCTTTGAATTTTACATAAGTTGGACGATTAAACGATTTTTGTTATGTTTTGTTTTAGATTAAGACATCGAAACCGATTTGAGAAACACTGAACCACCATTTCATCAAGAAAGTTCATTATCATCTGAAGAAAGTTCACGTGCAGCGTTTATATCAACATACTTCACATAGAATTTGTATACCTACTTACTATTAATTTTGAAAAATAAAACATATATAAGGTCCTTGTACATTTCTCTCATTTTATTTTATATGATGTATTGTATTTAATACAACAACCTCAAAACTAAAAAAACCAAATCAAGACTTAAACTAAGAACACAAAATCATATTCCACTAAAAAAAATTCATTTCATTATTAAACAAAAAAAAAACAAAAAACAATACCTAGTAAAAGAAAAATTAATTAATACAATCAGTTCATTTGCTTATTAATTACTAAAAAAAACTGAGGCTTAGCCTAAAAGAAAACAACAAAATCACGTTTCATTAAAAAAAAAAAATGACTTTAAAACTAATAAACAAAACTAAAACAGCAAAATTGCTAAATTTGCTTTAAATTTGCTCAAGCTTTCAAGTTCGACAGCTGTTGCTCCCGGCATTGCTCCTCCAGTCTTAAAATCTTCATTTTCTGGACACGCTCCTCTGTCATCTGCGTTTTAGTCAGTTCAAAAATTTACTTCTGGTATGAATCCTATAGATAGGGTATACATATTTATATATTTTATTTGAGTAAGGATTTGAGTAAGGAACCAGTTATTTTTATCTTGCATTTGATATTTTTCTTTTTATTTTGTTTTTAGGCAATTTGGCATCTGTCAGGACTGATTTGTTTTGAAAGATTTCTAAAAAATAGACGGGACTTAAAATAATCTGCTATGAAGTATAATTTATGAATGAAACTTGAAAATTTCTTTACCTTTCAAGGTATTTTCTTCTTCGCCTTTCAAACATTCTTGTCCTTCACATTCTAGGAGAATTTCCAGTTTGTCATAACTGTTGTCAAATTCTATTGCACATTAAATAATGTAAATAATGAAAAACAAGAAAAGTGTATGAGTGGAAACTACTACCAAAAATTTAAACGATGCACACTGGGACTCACTGTATTGGACAGATGCCCAAAACTCATATTTTAAAATAAATACAGTTATGGTTTCTCTCGTTATATTTGGTTAGTATATGCTCTCCCACTTCTTTTTATAAGCTTATCATTATCATTCATGTAAAGTTAGTGACCGAGCCAACGCTTCAAAGTTATGATTTTTTACATTTTTAAACGAATCAAAATTTTGTTGGCTATAATTAATCCAGTTTTGTTTAGTGTGTTTAACTTAATATAAATTAATCAAATATTATCAGCTATGGACAATGGTAAGCACAATCAAAAAGAACAAGTTCTTAGAGTTGTAGTTTTATATTCACGAGAGATAGTTGAAGTTACAGTAGAGGCTCTTGCTTTACGACAAAATATCAAATTAAATGAAAATGCACATTTCCCTTTTGAAGCTTATATGCCTTATTTAAGCATTAACTTGTTCTTAACACAAAACTGTAGGCAAAAGTAAAAGGGGCTTGTGCATTTTTTTAAATAATTTTCTTAATTTATAAGTCCAATGTGCGTTTGCCGTATTTTTCTAGAAACCGAGCGTATATTAAAAATAAAAAATGTTTGCTATGTTCTACAATGGTAGTAATAAAGGTTTCGATGGAAGATTTAAGGATATGGTTGAATATGTAGCTAATGAAACAAATTGTTGCACAACAAAAAAGGTAAAATTAATAGATGAGCTACGGAATTTTAAAACTCAATTAAAAGCAAAATGGTTAAAGCATAGCAAGCATCACGATAGGTTCATTACAAATGAAAGAGCCTGGTTAAATGGAATGTGCGAACTCACTTTTTACTCCCCAAACAAAGGCGGTAGGCCCAAGCTTCCCTTTGAAGAATGTAGCGAAAATTCGAAGCGAAGGAGAACAGCAGATATTCGTGCTGAACATAGTTCAAGTCTGTTGACATATGCAGCTCAGATGAATTTGAGAGTTGAGGGTAAAACAACCGAAGCTCATGTTATTAAAAAAGCTTCGAGCGTTCCAACTTACGCTAAAGATTGTTTGGACATCAAATCATCAGTACCTACTTAAAATTGTTTTTTGCAGATGAAGCTGCCAGCAACAACATATCTGACGACGATGAGGATGATGACTTGGACGGACAGTACCGTAATTGGATGAACGATGAAAATTCAAATGATTGCCTTGATGATTATGACGAATAAAAAATGATAACCCCAAATATATGAAATAAACTTGTTTACTTAAATATGTATTAATTATTTTCTTAATGTTTAAGTTCATTTTGTTAAAGATGCAAAAATCTCAGATTTAAAACAGTGAGTATTCTTAGTATATTTAAATTTTTTACTTTGAGGTGCATGCGCTTAGTGATATCTCCCTCATACTTCTGGCTGAATAATTTTTGTCTTACGGGATGTTTGGTCGCTCTGATTTGTCTGACTGATTGAATATAACTTTTAAACAAATACAAATAATATAAATATAAACGACAACGATAAATGTCTATGTTCAAGTAACAATGTTTCGGTGAATTTCAAACGTAGAAAGTTCTCTGATATGGCATTTTAAAGAAAATTTCATTTACTTTCTTTTTTATTAGGCATTGTCTCTACCTATCTGCAGCCAGAAAGAAATGCCATTAAAAACTGACAAAACTCAAAAATTGGAAAAAATTTACTGTTTTTTGTCGGGAATCTTATTATTTTGGATAAAAAATATTTTTGTATAATTTTTCAAAAGATACATTTCGATGGGAAAATTTGATTTCTACAAAAAACGTCTTGGGAATTGCATCAACATTTTGCTTCGTTCTCGACATATATTGAAAAAACGAATGAAGATGGTTTAGAACCCATATCTCCGAATCGCACCCTCTAATTTAATAGCACTTTCTGTTTTTTCTCTAAAATTAACCCATTAATCGATTCATGCAAAAAAAAAGTCCATTAAATTTCGAGTTCCTTAAGAAATGGCATAATCAATAGACTACATAGTGATCTCGCCCTCATACTTCTGGTTGAATAACTTTTGTCTTACGGGATGTTTGGTCACTCTGATTTGTCTGACTGATTGAATATAACTTTTAAACAAATACGTCAATAACATATTCAAAAATCAGTCATGTGAAAATAAGTAAAGTTCAATAATTTTTTGGGTAGCTTTAAAGTGTCTGACAAAAGCTCTGGTCAAACAAAAGTGTCTGACACTTTCAATATTACTTTAAAATAATATTCTACATGATATATATAAAAATCAGCCATGTGAAAATAAGTAAGATAACTCTCATTTTTAGTTACCTTTCTCACCTGGTACCTGCCCAGGTGTCACTTGTTCAAGTTCCACAAGCGCGTAGGTATTCAAGGCACACGATACGCTACTGAAAACTTAAGGTTTTATTCGTGTGAAAATAAGTTAGGTCTTATCGCTCTGGGATCTTGGACTATGATTCTCTTGATCCGGATTCCATGTCTCTATATGGAGTTATCGGATATGGCTGCAGAGGATATCCTGAATATCCTAGTTTTAAAAATAAATTAAGAAAAAAGGAAGTAGTTCACTAAATCAATTAAGTTGATAAATATTTTGAGTACATACCGAGATACCTCGAGCGCTCTCCATTTAACCACCAGCTTTCCTACTTTTCTTTCAGTTCACTGTTATTCCACACGAACGAGTCATGTGTAGAACCAGGATATCTTGAATCAACGAACCAAACAATTCCATATTGTCACAGGCCTTATGAAGAGAGAGAGTTTTTGTGAAATAAGAACAATTATTAAAGTCAATCAACTTACTACCATAGCATTTAAAAGCTATTTAAATGCTGTAGAACCCTTTACGGTTTGAATACTGGTGCTGTAACTGAGCAGGGGCAGTGAATGCAATTACTACGAGCAGTCCAGCATTCGTAAAATAATAGTTTCTAGCTTCATTGATTTTCAGCTGCAGACATACATATCTGCCTTTATCCAAAATGGGCAAATTTTTGTTTCAATTAAGTTAAGCACTCTAATCAAAATAACTGAAACTGTAGATTGTTATATGAAATAAACTTTTGAGAAAGAGATTTTATTATACTGAAAAAGAATTTAAAGAATTTGTTCTTACAAACTATCTGGCAGTTCAAATGGGATGGAATTGTGTCTTAAAATTCTTCTCAATAATCGCATTATTTTGTTCGGTGCCCTCTCATTTTCTTCCACATCATCAAAAAACAAATCAACACTACTGATCATAATTACAATCAATTATTTCTTTAATATTTTATTGAGAAAGGTGTTCTATCAGAAGATCAACAACAATTATAAGGCAATTTGACATATCACTTTATGAAATTTTCATTTTCTTATGTTGGTACCTACCACATCAAAAGCGAATGTTGAAGTTCGCTACTCATAATACCAAGAAGGTTGTAGTTCGCTGAACAGTTCGACTAGAAGCGAACATTCGATTCGCTACTTATAATACGGGCCTTACGCTCTAAAGCGAAAAAAAGTTTATGTCAAGTTTTGCATTTTAGTGGGGCGAAGAGCGTGTTAAAATTTTAAAAAATGTAAAAAAAAAAACAGTCACATTGAAATTCTCGAGCGCGTCAGATATTCACAGAAGTATACGCGCTTTGTCTTTCTGATAACCGATAAATATCAATCTGACGATTGACTGGGGGAGGTGGGCGTATCGAGAGGTTGAAAAAAAAAAGTTATTCGAGCGTGTTAGATTTTTAAGGTGTTTCAAAATAGTGTCAAAATTTTTTATTTAATTTTTTTTATTGCATCCAGTAATAAAAAATAGAAACGACAAATTTATTGTTTCTTTAAAATTGTCAGACTAACAGTACCCCTCCATATATGTACAGTTAAATTCGTTTATAGTAACTTCGGTTATAACGACATTTCGGTTATAACGACGAAACTTGAAGCTTAAGTTTGGTTTGTCACTAAATACTGAATAACATCTTTCGGTTGTAACAACTTCGGTTATAACGACCATTTCGGTTATAACGACCATTGTAGCGGGATTTTTTTGTCAGGAGATTCGGATATAACGACCGAAAACAAAATAAAAGAGAATTTGCCAAACAAATTTCGTTGTTCCAGCGTGTCTAGACATGATACAGTTATGTAGGTTTATTTGAATGGATAGTTTATTTTGTATGATAAAAAGTTGGTTCAGACGTGCTATTATTTTTCATTGAGAAGTGTTGATTTCATGGTACTACTTAGTTGATATAGGTAAGAAAGCGATTTATTCTTTCAGTTTAAGAAATATGAAAATCAAAGTGCTTTATTCTGCAGAATGGAATCTAAAAAAAGAAAAACATTCACGATTGAGGAAAAGGCTGCCATAATTTGGAGACTCGAAGCAGGGGAATCCAATTCAAATCTTGCAAAAGAATTCCATGTTTCGCATTCTACTATCAGTGGAATATGGAAAAATAAAGAAGCTATACAAAAAAGTTTTGAAGCGAAATCAATTAAAATTAAAAAAATTCGTTCCTCAAAAAATGCGGACATTGAAGAGTCATTACTGAAATGGTTTAAGACTCAGAGAAGCAATAATGTTCCCATTACGGGACCAATACTACAAACAAAGGCAAATGAAATTGGACAGCTTCTTGGGAAGGATTTTCAATGTACTGAAAGTTGGATCTACCGTTTTCGCATGCGAAACAACATTGTGTTTGGAAAAATTTCAGGAGAAGCTAACAGTGTTCAGCCAGGGCAATGCGATGATTGGTTACAAAAAGTATGGCCAGTTGTTCGAGAAGAGTATCGACCCAGTGACATCTTTAATGTGGACGAAGCTGGAATTTTTTACAAACTAAGACCTGATAAAACATTAAAATTTAGAGGAGAAAGGTGCATAGGCGGAAAAATGTCTAAAGAAAGAATAACCGTGCTCGTTGGTGCTAATATGGACGGATCGGAAAAAAGAAAACTCCTTGTTATTGGCAAATCCAAGAATCCCAGATGTTTTAAAGGTACAAAGTGCTTGCCAGTTCACTACACAGCAAACAAAAAGGCTTGGATGACTTCCGAAATTTTCGAGGGAGTTTTACGAAAATGGGATGCAGAGCTGAGAACAAAGAAAAAGAAAATTTTGTTGCTTGTCGATAACTGCCCTTCACATCCCCACACCCAAAATCTTTCTTCAATAAAACTTGCCTTTCTTCCGCCCAATACAACATCGATATTGCAACCAATGGACCAGGGTGTTATTAGAAGCCTTAAAAGCAATTTCCGAAAACAACTTGTTCTTAAAATTATTCGGGACCTTGAAGCAGGTAAAGAATGTGCCATTGGGTTATTAGACGCTGTCAACATGGTGGCCACAGCTTGGGATCGTGTTACCAGTAGCACTATTGCTAACTGCTTTAAGCATGCTGGTTTGCAAGCTTTGAACAACTCTGGAGATGAAGAACAATTTGAAGAAGAGGATGATTGGCCTCTTTCTGAATGGATTGCACTGATGAACAATTCAAACATTGTCGCTTCAGAAACAGCGTGGGTGGAGTACATTACCGTTGATGACAACATTTTAACTTCAGATGATCCAAATTTAGAAGAAATAGTGAGTGCTACTGCTGTCGAAAATGCAGTTCTTGAAGTCTCTGATGACGATGACGGCCCCGTACACGAAACAAGCCCTTCAATTGCTGAGGCATTAAATGCAATAGGAATTGTTAAAGATTTTTGTTTTTTTGCAAACACAACACCAGAATTAACAAGCAATGTAATGGAAATAGAAAAAAAATTAGAAGTTCTATACCTTAAAAACAAAAAACAGTCAGCTATCACTGATTTTTTCATAAGAACTGAATCTTAAATTATTATAAAAAATAATTGTTTATTTTAATAATGAGTGAATTGGATTGCTTTTATTTAAATGAAATAAAAATAGAAATATTAAACAAGATTAAAATATGTAAATGGGTTTTTTTACGTTCGGATATAAGGACATCCGCTTATAACGACGGAAAATTTGTCTCCCGTGAGTGGTCGTTATAACCGAATTCTACTGTAATTGTCAGATTATCATCCTGGAGGATGAAGACATCAAGTTGATCCCTCTGCATAAAAAGCTGACGCACTCGCGTATTTTGACTTTGAAGTCACGTGTTTTTTTTATACTTAAAAAAATCAGCCATGAATTATGGTCACGATCAAATTGTTAGATTATTGAAATATACACTTTTCTGGATGTAATCAACCTACCTTCTCTTACAGCCAAATTTATTGAGAATTCGTAAAATTAGAAATGAGACGAATTTCAGGTAAAACTAGTTTAGACTCAAAAATTAATCAAAACTAGTTTTAAGAAAAATCGGTATTATTGATTATGGAGTCTGTAAAATGGTTTCTCGTTTTGAATATCGAAACTAGTTTCATAGCTAGAGCAACTTTGATTTTGAAAACAAAATAGAAAATTCAAACAAATTCTGTTATTTTCAAACGTTTGATTGTTTGTATAAATATATGAAAATAAAATAAAGGTAAGCATTAAACTTACATTCTATTTCTCAAGAATAAGAACATATGGGTGGTTGACAGTTCAAGATCATTAAAAGTAAAAAATTGACCGAAGCAAAAATGAAGACCCTGGCATCGCTTTGTTTATCAAATATGGTAGAAGTGGTATTTGGTCCAAAGAGGCAACAAGTAAAGCGACTCAAACAAAAAAGATCATTCAGTTGATTACTGTCCAATCAGTGTTCAATTCACATTAACGTTATTCAGTATAGGAATTGCACCTCTCTTAGTCCTATATTATATGCATCTACCACGCAACATATCCGCCCTTCCAAGACGCTCCAAATTCATTTTGATGCATTTGCGGAAGTGCACGAGAACGCCATAATACATATGATAACAACGGGGGCTAAGGTTGATAAAATGCCATTTTAGGTGACAGGCCCAATGTTAGATCTGGCGGATGTTTTTCATTTTTGGTTTAGATGGTTTTGGGTCAGATATACCAAAAAAGACTGGCACAGAAACCCGGAAAAAAAAGATAAATATCCAACGGCAGCAGTAGTTAACTCTTTCCAATAATTGCATCGATGAGCAATGGGAAAATCTTTTGAATGCTGACTTCGAAGTCCTTCCTTCGAACCTTGCTCAAAAATCTCTATCACAAGCCGGCACAGAAATCGAAGCAATAAGCCCAATTAACGTTGCCTTACCAGCGACTTTGATTTTTGGTCACATGCAGTTTTTTCGTAGCAGAAACCCGCCAAATTACTTCCAATCGTTGGAGTTGGAGAAACAACAAAGAAGGTCTTTTTAATCGCCAAATACCGTTGATTATCGAATTGCATTAGCTTGGTCCTGCAAAATCGTGCTGCAATTATTGGTTTCTGAGCAGATGGCAGTGCCATATTTCACCTATGTCGCAGTACCGAAAAGCGGCCTTTACCGACTTTTGATAGGGTCAATAACCAATCCGGGGTGATAAACTTGAAACTCGAAAACTAGTTGTACGTACCTACGAAAAACTATATTCGAAGTAGGTGAATAATATGGCTGTTAATCTGACGTGCTTGAGTTTTTCTGAGGATCGATTATTTTTTACTTATCTGACGGATTACACTCAACGTACCCCCCAACATTAAGCGTTCATATATAGTATAGGAGTACATTAAAGGGTGCAAGGTTTCTCCCCATATGTTTTCTGACGCGCTCGAGTAACTCGTAAAATCCCGTCTTGGGCTCCCCTATTATTATGCTGTTAACACCTACAGCCCTATTAATAAAAAAAAGCTTATTCCACTCTTATTCTACATACTTGCTAAACCATAGAATAAGGGTTAGTCTATGGAGTAAAATTTCCTATTAATGAAAACAAATTGTTCCCGGTATAGTAAAGTGACGTTTACCATAAATTCCTAATTGGGAAATTTATTTTTGCTGTATTTTGACAAGCAACTTGACTTTGATTCATTCGTTTTGTTTGGTTAGCGGTTCTTGTTTTGCGCCTTGAAAAATAATATTTTTATTTTTCCTAACAATAAAGTGGAAAACTCATTGAAAAAACGAAGGAGTTTTAAGTAGCTAGTTATTTGTTTGTATCGAGATTAAAAAAATTTTTGTTTACTTTAATTGTTGCTTGTTTTGAAATTATTCTTCTAAGATATTTTTTAGGAGGTTCGTGGTTCGAATCCCATCAGAACACAAAAATGTTTTTCCACGGGTATCGTCTTTTGGAATCGGTAAGTCCTGCGGTAGTAAATTTATTGCTTTGAAAAATGCTTTCTAGGTTAGGAGCCAGTTATAGCGATCAGGAAAACGAATCAGGAAAAATTTTCAAATGGAATAATAACTATGTTTTCGTTGCAATTGAATAACAAATGTTATACCAATCGATGGCAAATCACTCAAAGAATTTTTTGTGCCGAAAAAAGATTTAATAGAACAAATATGTTTAATTTGTATTTTTCTATTTTCATGTTCCAATTCCATCAGGAAAATAGAAAAATACAATTTTACGGCAAAGTATTTGTTCAATTGAACATTTTCTTGACAACAAAAATTTTCATGGCTGTTTACTATTGATTGGTATAACATTTGTTATTCAATTGTAACGAAAACATAGTAATTATTTCATTTGAAAATGTTTCCTGATTCGTTTTCCTGATCGCTATAACTGGCCCCTTAGCCGCTCGGAACCGGCACAAAGAAGTTTCCCTCTATTCCCTCACAAGGCATGGGAGAAAACCAGAAATGTACGAATTGCAATTAATGGATATTTTGCTATATTTTGATATATTAATGGGTGTAGAAGCTCACGAAGGAATTTCATTCGAAGGCACTATCGAACCGAGTGAAGGTTGTGGCTGGCGAGCAGCTGTCGTTCTTGAAGATCATGCGGTGTCACATTATGAATTCGATGTTCTTATTGGAGCCGATGGCAAACGGAATACCCTAGAGGCCTTTAAACGAAAAGAATTTCGTGGCAAGCTGGCTATTGGCATTACAGCAAATTTCATTAACAAAAAGACAGAAGCATAGGCGAAAGCAGAGGAAATCAGTGGGGTGGCGTTTATCTTTAATCAAGCATTCTTTAAGGAACTTTACCATACTACAGGGATAGATTTAGAAGACATAGTGTACTACAAGGATGAGACGCATTATTTTGTGATGACCGCAAAGAAACAAAGTCTCATTGACAAGGGCAGGTGAGGTCTATAAAAATAATTATAAAGTTTTTGAAATGAATCAATTTTTATTTTGTTTTAAAGACTTTGCGGATCCTGCTGAGCGTCTTGCTCTACCAAATGTAGATACTGAAAAGCTTCTAGGCTATGCTCGTGAAGCAGCAGATTTCCCAGCCAAATACCAAATGCCAAATCTGGAATTCGCTGTGAAGCATTACGGCAAGCCGGACGTTGCAATGTTTGATTTTACCTCAATGTTTGCGGCATAATCATCGAGTAGGGTGATTGTTTGCAAAAATTACCGCCTATTACAGTGCCTGGTTGGTGATAGTCTCTTGCAAACGTTCTGGCCGACGGGATCTGGTTGTGCGAGAAGTTTTCTCTCAAGTATGGATGCAGCCTATGCAATAAAGCTGTGGAATAATCCTAGGAATAGTATACTCAGTGTCTTGGCACAAAGAGAAAGTATTTTCAGGTAAATCGTTACAGGAAAGTCGTCAAAATAACATTTTTATATGATTGTTTGTTTATAACAGGCTCTAAGCAAAAACTACGCCTGAAAATCTTCAACGCGACATCGGTTCATACAAAGTTGATCCAGCGACGCGTTATCCGAATCTCAATCGAACCTCGGTTGACGTGTATCAGGTGAAACATCTCATCGATACTGATGATAAGTGGATTTTGGAACAAACATTTATGGACACAAATGCTCTGCAAGATTCTCAAGCAGAAACGCCGGTTCGACGAAAGAGACGAACTGGAGACACTTTGCCCTTGAGTGCGGTTCTGTTGAGATGAATCAAGGTTCAACTGCTTTCGTACGAATTTGTTCAGAGTTTAAATGAAGTGTCCGATTGTTTTACAAACGGAAAAGTTCTGTGTGCCTTGATTTGTGTACTTGTGTCGTTGTTTTCGAATAATGTGTTTTTCCTGTTTTTTTTTTATAGGTAACGACCGGATCTAGTCAATTTTAACTCAGTAAAAGATTTATCAGTAGTCGAAAGCAATGAGTTGGTTTTTCAAAATCCTTGACAAAGAACTGAAAATATCGAGTGTTATGATAGAAAAAAACTCTATTGAGTTAGACAAGACCGACTCAAAAATTTGGACCAAGAGTTCGCCAAGCACAATATACCCCTCACAGTGGTCTACAATTCAAATCGAATGCTTCTTCTCTAGTCCTTAAATTGCTCACCCTTCCAATGCCAATAACAAGAAATGCTGTGCTGGGTGGTACTTTCGTTTTTAATCCGCACTTACCAGGTGAAATAGCAAAATCACCGAGTAAAAAAATTGGATTGCAATGCAGATACTATTGCATGCATTGCTGGTGGTTTCGTTTGAAGAGTAGTGATTATCTTATGCTTACCACAAACGCATTATACTAATTATTATGAGTGGATTTAGTAGTAGTTTTTTTCGTTAAAATGCTTTGTATGCTTCAATAAATGATGTATTTGATGCTAGGGTATTTTGATGGTTGAATCTTGTTTCCATACTTGTTGAAATAACTCAGAACCTTTTAAGACAAGTCCGTAGACACAAATACGAACAAGAAAAAAAAAAGAATGCTGGGCAGAAATCCAAAACCAGAAAGTTTGTGATTGCATTAAAAATGTTCAAACTACAAAATTTATTTCCAGATTTAATTTAGCTGCTGATGTTTCGAAGGATGTCGGGCAGGTCCAATAACAATGGAAGACTATGAAGCTAAGAGTAAAAAGTGTGGAATCAGCCTACAGAAAGTCCAAAAATAGAACTGGGGGTGGTCTGCCACCAAAATCACCACCCAAAGAAGACCAAGAACTAATGGACCTTATGCCAAATGAATTTGTGATAGATGAAAACGAATTTGATAATGATGGAGTTGTTCTGCAGATACTAAACATCGCACACTGGGGCCATTGTATGGGAAGCAATACCCAAAACTAAAAAAATAAAGTCTTTTGTGTTGAGCTGATTTAAAATGCATTCAAATACACTTTTTATTTACTGTTATTTATTCTATTTCTTCAAACATGTTTATTACATCATTATCAAACATTTTTTATCGCATACTGGAAATTTTCGTGGGTCGGATGAAATAAGTAACCTATTTATTATATCGGTAATGTTATCAAGCCTGGAAGTTTTTCTTGAAAAAAAAATTCTCTGTAAGATTTAAAATCCTTATTTCTAGACTCCTGTGCATCTTCGCTTAACATCCCGATCGGCAATAACGCGTCACGTACCTACAATTAAAGACCCATGAATTAAAATTTTGTGTAGAGTAGGAGTCGGGCATCCAAGGGTATAGTTGTACATAGAGCGAAGCTGTTTCTAAACAATAATCTTCAAACTTTTCTGGGTTAATTTTGAATCCACTTGATATTGTTTGCAAAATAATATAAATTCGTCTTATAAGGTTCGGGTCAATTTTTGTGATGGAAGATGAAATGTTGTGATTTTGAAAAATATTTCGACCTACATTGCCATCATTAAAGTTTCCGAAACCCGGTTTTGGTCTGTCCACAATAAGTTCCAGCTGGCATTTAAATTGTTGTTGAATATTGTTTTTCGTTTCTTCCACTAAATCTTTGTTTTCAGTTGATAAGCGCCAAGAAAGATTTGGTAGTTTGTAGCTCAAGTGCAGCAACGACTCAAACAATCGTATACAGGCAGGCAAAACAGAGGTACCAAGAGATACGTAATCAGTGTTTATAGGCCTTCTACAAACATTTTCAATATTGTTAAAATGTTTAGAAGTGGCGTCACATAAGTAGCATCTCAGTGAAGATTTAGTACCAGAAACTGCGTTACATATTTTTCCATCTACCGTTGTGAACATAAGTTTGTGAGAAATCGAAAAAGATTGACTACCTAATGTCACTTTAGTAGGAATTATTGCTTCGATTTGACGATCCATGTTCTCTTTTTTTTGAAAGCGCCAATTCTGTTGTTTCTTTTTGGTACTAAAGGCTAACTGGCCTACAAAATCTGGGTGAAGATGGCTTAGGATTTTGCCACAGAACTGTAATGCCTCGGTTTTTTTCCTATGGTTAGCCGTAATGGGACCAGACAAGTCAAAAACATGTATTTGTCGTCCGCATCTTCAGATACAAACTTTTGCTTAAATTGATTGTGGCTTGAACTCCCATCAAACCCCCATTTTGAAAACAAAACCATTTTGGAACATTCAATACCTTTTGTTTCAATAACTGGATTTTGGCTTTGTAAAATGCTTGTTACCGCATGATCTAAGAAGATTGCAAAGGCACCTCGGCTTCTGTTTCAAAAACTTTGAGATCATAGGGGTAGGATTTCAATTTTTCGGCTTGCACCATTTTGTATGATGGAAAAACATCTTTGGTATAACTTCGGATAATGTTGTATTGATTTCTACTTAGTTTAGCTTCAATAATTATTGAAGGAGCTTCACGGAGCGTAACTTTTTTAATATTTACTGATGATTTGATGTCCAAACAATCTTTAGCGTAAGTTGGAACGCTCGAAGCTTTTTTAATAACATGAGCTTCGGTTGTTTTACCCTCAACTCTCAAATTCATCTGAGCTGCATATGTCAACAGACTTGAACTATGTTCAGCAAGAATATCTGCTGTTCTCCTTCGCTTCGAATTTTCGCTACATTCTTCAAAGGGAAGCTTGGGCCTACCGCCTTTGTTTGGGGAGTAAAAAGTGAGTTCGCACATTCCATTTAACCAGGCTCTTTCATTTGTAATGAACCTATCGTGATGCTTGCTATGCTTTAACCATTTTGCTTTTAATTGAGTTTTAAAATTCCGTAGCTCATCTATTAATTTTACCTTTTTTGTTGTGCAACAATTTGTTTCATTAGCTACATATTCAACCATATCCTTAAATCTTCCATCGAAACCTTTATTACTACCATTGTAGAATATAGCAAACATTTTTTTTCTTTTTATTTTTAATATACGCTCGGTTTCTAGAAAAATACGGCAAACGCACATTGGACTTATAAATTAAGAAAATTATTTAAAAAAATGCACAAGCCCCTTTTACTTTTGCCTACAGTTTTGTGTTAAGAATAAGTTAATGCTTAAATAAGGCATATAAGCTTCAAAAGGGAAATGGTCATTTTCATTTAATTTGATATTTTGTCGTAAAGCAAGAGCCTCTACTGTAACTTCAACTATCTCTCGTGAATATAAAACTACAACTCTAAGAACTTGTTCTTTTTGATTGTGCTTACCATTGTCCATAGCTGATAATATTTGATTAATTTATATTAAGTTAAACACACTAAACAAAACTGGATTAATTATAGCCAACAAAATTTTGATTCGTTTAAAAATGTAAAAAATCATAACTTTGAAGCGTTGGCTCGGTCACTAACTTTACATGAATGATAATGATAAGCTTATAAAAAGAAGTGGGAGAGCATATACTAACCAAATATAACGAGAGAAACCATAACTGTATTTATTTTAAAATATGAGTTTTGGGCATCTGTCCAATACAGTGAGTCCCAGTGTGCATCGTTTAAATTTTTGGTAGTAGTTTCCACTCATACACTTTTCTTGTTTTTCATTATTTACATTATTTAATGTGCAATAGAATTTGACAACAGTTATGACAAACTGGAAATTCTCCTAGAATGTGAAGGACAAGAATGTTTGAAAGGCGAAGAAGAAAATACCTTGAAAGGTAAAGAAATTTTCAAGTTTCATTCATAAATTATACTTCATAGCAGATTATTTTAAGTCCCGTCTATTTTTTAGAAATCTTTCAAAACAAATCAGTCCTGACAGATGCCAAATTGCCTAAAAACAAAATAAAAAGAAAAATATCAAATGCAAGATAAAAATAACTGGTTCCTTACTCAAATCCTTACTCAAATAAAATATATAAATATGTATACCCTATCTATAGGATTCATACCAGAAGTAAATTTTTGAACTGACTAAAACGCAGATGACAGAGGAGCGTGTCCAGAAAATGAAGATTTTAAGACTGGAGGAGCAATGCCGGGAGCAACAGCTGTCGAACTTGAAAGCTTGAGCAAATTTAAAGCAAATTTAGCAATTTTGCTGTTTTAGTTTTGTTTATTAGTTTTAAAGTCATTTTTTTTTTTTTAATGAAACGTGATTTTGTTGTTTTCTTTTAGGCTAAGCCTCAGTTTTTTTTAGTAATTAATAAGCAAATGAACTGATTGTATTAATTAATTTTTCTTTTACTAGGTATTGTTTTTTTTTTTTTTTTGTTTAATAATGAAATGAATTTTTTTTAGTGGAATATGATTTTGTGTTCTTAGTTTAAGTCTTGATTTGGTTTTTTTAGTTTTGAGGTTGTTGTATTAAATACAATACATCATATAAAATAAAATGAGAGAAATGTACAAGGACCTTATATATGTTTTATTTTTCAAAACTAATAGTTAGTAGGTATACAAATTCTATGTGAAGTATGTTGATATAAACGCTGCACGTGAACTTTCTTCAGATGATAATGAACTTTCTTGATGAAATGGTGGTTCAGTGTTTCTCAAATCGGTTTCGATGTCTTAATCTAAAACAAAACATAACAAAAATCGTTTAATCGTCCAACTTATGTAAAATTCAAAGACGTTACCTAGTGGATCATTGTACTCAATTGCCAAATTGTGTAGAACGGCTAATGCCACAACCAATGTTTTCACATTTTGAAGAGAGCCTCTCATTCCTGTTTGCAAAATTCTGAATCGAGATTTCCAAACTCCGAAAGTTCTTTCAATTGTATTGCGGGTTGCTACCGATTTGTGCAGGCATATCCACCGTCACCTAGCAGCCTTCCTTCGAATTCTCCTGGTAGAGTGAGTATTCTTATAAATATATTTTTGTTGCAAATAATATTTCGTGCCACACAGGGCCGTACCAAATACTTGTGATCAGTCAGACCAAAAGTCTTGGCCTTCGTTGCTGGCAGGGGCATTAAATAATACCTGTCATTAATAAAAGAGACGTTCTTTTCAGCTGGCTGCTCGTTGCCCAGAGCATATTGTTTAGCTTGTGTTTATCATATTAAAACAAGTCTATTCCACAGAATTCCGACGCCGTAGCAACCAGAGCAATACCGCTCGGAGAACCCCGCCACCGTTCCCGAGTACCAGAAGCCAGCATCATTGCAACCACCACCGCCGAATCGACAGAAGCAAACCAAGCGTTAAATCCAAACAGGGCCCTAGGGTTCTTGTGATCGTTGCCGGAGGGCAGATAACAATACTCAACCGCTGACCCGCTGAGGGAAAGTTGGGATCTTACCGTACAGGGACAGTAAAGCGCCTGTGATCGTTGCCGGAGGGCATTTAATAATACTCACCCGCTAACTCGTGAGAGGAAGCTGGGATCCCCACAGAGCCCAAGGGTTCTTGTGATCGTTGCCGGAGGGCATCTAACAATACTCAACCGCTGACCCGCTGAGGGAAAGTTGAGATCTTACCGCACAGGGACAGTAAAGCGCCTGTGATCGTTGCCGGAGGGCTTTTAATAATACTCGAACGCTAATCCGCTCTCTCCTACAGGTTTACCGATACCGAATTACCGACAGCTGAACTACCGTATTACCGAAAGCCGCATTACCAATACCGATCTACCAGAGAAGCCAACGGGCGTTCCTGGCATTGACGCTGACCTACCGCCACGCTTGGAAGAAGGCGGATAGGAACCGTAAAAGATAAAAAATTGTAAATTATATTTAATTGTAAGTTATATGAAGAAAAGTTTGTAAGAATAAAAGAGTTTCTGACCTTCTATGCCAAGTTTTCGTGTTTTTATTCGCCGACCCTGGACAGCCGTGAGTGATACCTCAGCTGGGAAACCAAAAACACATCACAGGCTTTATGGTCGAGCAATGGTGAAGGGATTAGAAGGAGGAGTTGGATACAATCCCCATGTAGAGCAGCCTGATGATGTCAAAGGACTACCTGGACTAATAACTGTTCAGCCTAGGGATTCAATTTCAACTTTAAATCACTTCCTTATTCAACTTTTGATTGGTGTGGCCAAACAAGAAACTGGAAATGCTATTACAACAGTTCAGGTAAAAACAAAAATTGATTTCTGATTTTATTGCATATTCAATTCCTTTGTAATGGACACCTGAGACGAACAAGATAAGTTAGCGGCAATGGTTCGGGAAAATAAGATTCTTTACCTTAGAACGATGTTCGTTCAGAGATGCTAATAAATGACGCGAATAAAACGGCTTTACGCTCTAGCGACAGCAAAATGACTCCATTGAATCTAAACATGATATTTTTTTTTAGACCTAGGTACGAATTAAGTAATTGTATTTATATCGACACATGCAACTCGGGTCATATTATACATATATAAACAATACAGTGCCGAATTACTTATTTGTTCATTCAACCTGTTGTGCATGAATGGAACCTATTCAGTGTTCAGTTTCTTCATTGTTGGTCTTTTGATCGTCTGCCACTATAAATAAAAGAACGTCAATAGTTTAACAATAATTTGTAAGGCTGTCGTACAAAATTAGAGATTCTACTTTTTGACTAAGGCAAATCCAAGTCCAACTAATTCACCAATAACAAGAGATGCCCCTCCTGCTACAGCTGCGCCTTTCATCCAATCGGCATCTTGTTGTTCTTCAATGAATCTCTTAAGAGAAAGAACTTGATCGTTACTAGGTAGTTTCTTCAAGGTAGTAGAGATAAGACATTGCTATGAGGCAGTATTTAAGTCGAAAAAAAAATCAATTTTACACAGTATTTATTCATTTTTTTAAAACAAACTTTTTATCCATGTTAGAACTACCTTGGTTTTAACTACATATATACTTTTCGACAGGAAAAAGACTTGTTGCTCACCAACTCTTACTGTATTTCCTTTATACTTGTTTAAAAAAGGTTAGTATAAACCAAAAGAATTAAAAAGTGTTTTGGGCATACGTATGCAAACCGTCTCAACACTTAATTTTAAGTAATGAGTTACGTCGAGCATTTATTCACTCAACAAGTTTTCAATATTTCGGCTTCTAAAACAATACCAAAATCAAATTTATATAAATGTATAAATACCTTCTTTCTGTCAAATACAAATTAAAATGAGGGTGTTCACAAAAAGTTAGATTTTCAGATAAACTAATTTAATATATCTAAACACAATTATTGAAAAAGAAGCGTTCGTCTTCTGAATCTAGAATCAGGAAACATAAAAATCGCTCATTATCTGTGTGTCGAAACGTTTAGAAACGGCGTCATCGAATTTTGATTATTTTTTTCTTTTCTTAACTTTAACTCTTTTTAATAAAAAAAAGAGCACAAATAAGTAAGATAAGCAAAATTTAAATTTCAATTATTAATTATTAACAGTTTGGAAAGTTACAACAGCTGGAAGTTTCTCACTTCAACAGCTGGGTTTATTGAGAAAGTAGATTTTAGAAAAAGTTTTTTGCAAGAAAACAAAGACTGCTGCAAAAACAAGGAATGTGATAGGAATATCACACAAGGAGGAGTTAGTTGACAAATTAAAAAACACCAAGTTCAGTGTCATGATTGACGAATCAACTGACGTGACTTCAAACAAAACCACCTGTAATGTGGTAAGATTCTTTGATCCAGCCCAACTCAAAATTGTCAGCTCGTGTTTCGATTTGGTGGATTTGTACCAGGGAGATAACGACAAGGCCACGGCAAAAGTCATCTACGAAGCAGTTGAAGAAGCCATACAAAAATGTCTGATACCTATGGATAATGTAATTGGGTTTAGATCGGATGGTTGCAGTACAATTATGGGTGATAATAATTCAGTTAAAACGAGATTTGAGGAAAGGCATTTATGTCTCTTGCGCAATTTGCGCAAGTGAGGCGTCGAAAATTTTACCACGTAGATGTGAAGACCTTCCTAGAGACATATATATAGCTTCTGTAAGAATAGTGCTAAGAGAAAAGTAATTTTTCTTAAATTTCTGAAACTTATTGAATTAAAACCACATGCAATATTGAGACCATCACAAACCCGGTGGTAATATTTACACCAAGCAGTCAACAGAATATGGGAACAGTGGGAAGCGCTTTTGCTTTTTTTAGAAATTGATAAAGAAAACGTTTTAAATACAGAAAGACAGTTCAAAGTTTACTAAGAAATGAATTACTTACGTTTTTCGCTGGACGTGGATGCACCGAATCGAACCACGGGTTTTTTAAGTCGAGATGATCGACGCAAACTCGACTTAGAAGTAACGGTTGAAAGATCTTCCTCTTGACCAGTTGCTAAAACACTCTGATTTAAAACCCTCGAAACTCGCACTTTTGGGTACTTCGAAGAAACAATAGCAGCAACCGCTGGTATATCTTCCTCTCGACGACTTTCGTTGAAACTTTTATTTTTCATCATTCCACTTTTGTTTACTTTAAACTTTACTATTAAAGCAGCGTCTTCTGTTTGAATTGAAATCGAATTGTTGCACCAGAGATAAGAAATAATTAGATGGCAAACTTCACACACACATTGAAACTGCCTACAAGCTGGAACTACTACTACTTTGAGTACAGCTTCCACGGTTGACTTTACACAAAATCTCACTACTACCACTTTGAGTACAGCTTCCAACACATTCCACCATTTTATTCCTATAAATTCCACCTTAAGGCCACGTCTGGCTGCCGTTTTGTATTTTGAAAGCGTTTTATTATCCTTAAAACATTTTATAGAAACTTTTGTTTTTATTTTTACACTACAATTTTTCTATATTCTTTTCTTTAAGTTTGATAAATTAACAAACCTTCTTTGAAAACTTTCATCAGTCCTTATTGTTTTTGTTACCTAAGTCCATGTTCATACCGGTCGATTTGTTGAACAGTTTGAAGGTGAAGAAGTAAGTACACAGTATTTATTCATTTTTTTAAAACAAACTTTTTATCCATGTTAGAACTACCTTGGTTTTAACTACATATATACTTTTCGACAGGAAAAAGACTTGTTGCTCACCAACTCTTACTGTATTTCCTTTATACTTGTTTAAAAAAGGTTAGTATAAACCAAAAGAATTAAAAAGTGTTTTGGGCATACGTATGCAAACCGTCTCAACACTTAATTTTAAGTAATGAGTTACGTCGAGCATTTATTCACTCAACAAGTTTTCAATATTTCGGCTTCTAAAACAATACCAAAATCAAATTTATATAAATGTATAAATACCTTCTTTCTGTCAAATACAAATTAAAATGAGGGTGTTCACAAAAAGTTAGATTTTCAGATAAACTAATTTAATATATCTAAACACAATTATTGAAAAAGAAGCGTTCGTCTTCTGAATCTAGAATCAGGAAACATAAAAATCGCTCATTATCTGTGTGTCGAAACGTTTAGAAACGGCGTCATCGAATTTTGATTATTTTTTTCTTTTCTTAACTTTAACTCTTTTTAATAAAAAAAAGAGCACAAATAAGTAAGATAAGCAAAATTTAAATTTCAATTATTAATTATTAACAGTTTGGAAAGTTACAACAGCTGGTAGTTTCTCACTTCAACAGCTGCGTTTATTGAGAAAGTAGATTTTAGAAAAAGTTTTTTGCAAGAAAACAAAGATTGCTGCAAAAACAAGGAATGTGATAGGAATATCACACAAGGAGGAGTTAGTTGACAAATTAAAAAACACCAAGTTCAGTGTCATGATTGACGAATCAACTGACGTGACTTCAAACAAAACCACCTGTAATGTGGTAAGATTCTTTGATCCAGCCCAACTCAAAATTGTCAGCTCGTGTTTCGATTTGGTGGATTTGTACCAGGGAGATAACGACAAGGCCACGGCAAAAGTCATCTACGAAGCAGTTGAAGAAGCCATACAAAAATGTCTGATACCTATGGATAATGTAATTGGGTTTAGATCGGATGGTTGCAGTACAATTATGGGTGATAATAATTCAGTTAAAACGAGATTTGAGGAAAGGCATTTATGTCTCTTGCGCAATTTGCGCAAGTGAGGCGTCGAAAATTTTACCACGTAGAAGTGAAGACCTTCCTAGAGACATATATAGCTTCTGTAAGAATAGTGCTAAGAGAAAAGTAATTTTTCTTAAATTTCTGAAACTTATTGAATTAAAACCACATGCAATATTGAGACCATCACAAACCCGGTGGCAATATTTACACCAAGCAGTCAACAGAATATGGGAACAGTGGGAAGCGCTTTTGCTTTTTTTAGAAATTGATAAAGAAAACGTTTTAAATACAGAAAGACAGTTCAAAGTTTACTAAGAAATGAATTACTTACGTTTTTCGCTGGACGTGGATGCACCGAATCGAACCACGGGTTTTTTAAGTCGAGATGATCGACGCAAACTCGACTTAGAAGTAACGGTTGAAAGATCTTCCTCTTGACCAGTTGCTAAAACACTCTGATTTAAAACCCTCGAAACTCGCACTTTTGGGTACTTCGAAGAAACAATAGCAGCAACCGCTGGTATATCTTCCTCTCGACGACTTTCGTTGAAACTTTTATTTTTCATCATTCCACTTTTGTTTACTTTAAACTTTACTATTAAAGCAGCGTCTTCTGTTTGAATTGAAATCGAATTGTTGCACCAGAGATAAGAAATAATTAGATGGCAAACTTCACACACACATTGAAACTGCCTACAAGCTGGAACTACTACTACTTTGAGTACAGCTTCCACGGTTGACTTTACACAAAATCTCACTACTACCACTTTGAGTACAGCTTCCAACACATTCCACCATTTTATTCCTATAAATTCCACCTTAAGGCCACGTCTGGCTGCCGTTTTGTATTTTGAAAGCGTTTCATTATCCTTAAAACATTTTATAGAAACTTTTGTTTTTATTTTTACACTACAATTTTTCTATATTCTTTTCTTTAAGTTTGATAAATTAACAAACCTTCTTTGAAAACTTTCATCAGTCCTTATTGTTTTTGTTACCTAAGTCCATGTTCATACCGGTCGATTTGTTGAACAGTTTGAAGGTGAAGAAGTAAGTGGGGGCAGTTGAAGGGGTGTTTCCCAAAATTAAATCAACATGAACTGTTGAAACTTCGTGCGAATAAAGCGACTGTTTTCCTTCTCTGTCACACACATTGGTTGGTATTGACATCATTCCCATACTGTTTCATGAAAGTCAAACCATTTTTTTTTTCTTTTTTCCTACCAAAAAGTCATTTGTCGTGCATTTGTCATTGGTGTTTAAAATTAAAAAAGTAAAAATTAAAAAGCTGGGCAACAGAATATCCATAATCCATGTGGCTGCAAATTATGGTATGCATCTGAACCTGGTGGTGGTGTGATACCAAAAGATTATCGTTTCAAACAATAGACTGGTGCTGAAAGAAGGTTTGTTTTGTTAGAAAAATAAATTATTCAAAGTCTGGAAAAGTTATCAAAACTTGTAATTACAGTTTATTATTCGAACCAGAAGAGTTTTTTGTTGACCCGACTAAACTTTTGGAGAGCCCGAATGGTGGTATTTCTATTGCACAGGGGTACGCAGTGTAAAAAATTAACCCTAAACAAAGAATTGCAGCACTGGAAAGAACAGAAATTGAATAGGAGTTTGTTTTACTCCTGGTGTTCAGATCAAGGAAGTGAGCCGGAAAGAAAGTGGCTTGAAACTAGCATTAAGTAATGGTCAAACTCTTTTGACTAATATTGCGTTGAGGATTTCGAGAAGAGTGACTCAGAAGTTCAAACTGAAAGGCTTGTAACGATGCATTTTATACATCGCTACATGCTTACGCCACCACCACTCTATAATGCCTTTGAGCTAGAAACTCGATGACCACACGCCATCCAGTAGCAAGAACTACGAAGCATCTATATCTGAGGCACAAGCCGGGACCAGGAATTATACCATTGTATACAGAAACTATAGTATTATTATGTAGACTTTTTGGCTGGTGGTCTCCGTGCCAACTTAGCAGTCTCCGTTCCAAGCAATTTGTTTTACCATTGTGTGTAGAGAAACGAATGCTGCGCCACCATGCTCGTCCGGTCCAAAGCACTGTTAAATCGATTCATGAACTTACTATAGTTTCTATATACAATGATTATACGACAAAGAATACCCGAGGCACAAACCGCATACCCACCCTCAGGGTATGCTACACTAAATGCATAGCATAGGCCCAGGTGCACCATCAGGGTATGCTACACTAAATGAATAGCATAGGCCCAGGTGCAGCCGTGGAGAATATGGAACATATGTTTCTCCAGCAGTGTAGAATACAACCTACACGGCCCACTGGCCAATGCACAGCAGCACACGACCACCGTGTGTTTAGTGTAGACTTCAGCAACAGAGTACATGGGGTGTACTATGGATAAGCACAGCAGCGGTGGAGACATAGGCAATGCAATATAAATAATAAGGGGCAACAACAAAAGGTATGGAAAAGTGTACGCCGGAGAGGTATAAATAGGGCGAGCTGTGCCAAAGAAAATTGAGTCAGCCGGCACCGGCGGAACGGTGCACATCCATCTCCTGGTAGAGTGAGTATTCTTATAAATATATTTTTGTTGCAAATAATATTTCGTGCCACACAGGGCCGTACCAAATACTTGTGATCAGTCAGACCAAAAGTCTTGGCCTTCGTTGCTGGCAGGGGCATTAAATAATACCTGTCATTAATAAAAGAGACGTTCTTTTCAGCTGGCTGCTCGTTGCCCAGAGCATATTGTTTAGCTTGTGTTTATCATATTAAAACAAGTCTATTCCACAGAATTCCGACGCCGTAGCAACCAGAGCAATACCGTTTGGAGAACCCCGCCACCGTTCCCGAGTACCAGAAGCCAGCATCATTGCAACCACCACCGCCGAATCGACAGAAGCAAACCAAGCGTTAAATCCACACAGGGCCCTAGGGTTCTTGTGATCGTTGCCGGAGGGCAGATAACAATACTCAACCGCTGACCCGCTGAGGGAAAGTTGGGATCTCACCGCACAGGGACAGTAAAGCGCCTGTGATCGTTGCCGGAGGGCATTTAATAATACTCACCCGCTAACTCGTGAGAGGAAGCTGGGATCCCCACAGAGCCCAAGGGTTCTTGTGATCGTTGCCGGAGGGCAGTTAACAATACTCAACCGCTGACCCGCTGAGGGAAAGTTGAGATCTTACCGCACAGGGACAGTAAAGCGCCTGTGATCGTTGCCGGAGGGCATATAACAATACTCAACCGCTAACTCGTGAGAGGAAGCTGGGATCTCCACAGAGCCGAAGGGTTCTTGTGATCGTTGCCGGAGGGCATCTAACAATACTCAACCGCTGACCCGCTGAGGGAAAGTTGAGATCTTACCGCACAGGGACAGTAAAGCGCCTGTGATCGTTGCCGGAGGGCATTTAATAATACT
The DNA here is from genome assembly GCA_914767635.1 of Melanostoma mellinum. Taxonomy (NCBI): domain Eukaryota; kingdom Metazoa; phylum Arthropoda; class Insecta; order Diptera; family Syrphidae; genus Melanostoma; species Melanostoma mellinum. Next base: position 79,294,793 of record OU612059.1, on the reverse strand, counting down.
CGAACGCTAATCCGCTCTCTCCTACAGGTTTACCGATACCGAATTACCGACAGCTGAACTACCGTATTACCGAAAGCCGCATTACCAATACCGATCTACCAGAGAAGCCAACGGGCGTTCCTGGCATTGACGCTGACCTACCGCCACGCTTGGAAGAAGGCGGATAGGAACCGTAAAAGATAAAAAATTGTAAATTATATTTAATTGTAAGTTATATGAAGAAAAGTTTGCAAGAATAAAAGAGTTTCTGACCTTCTATGCGAAGTTTTCGTGTTTTTATTCGCCGACCCTGGACAGCCGTGAGTCATACCTCGGCTGGGAAACCAAAAACACATCACAATTTGGCGCCCGAGCAGGGACAACGCTTCTATTTTCGGCGTAGAGGAGGGAAGGTGATTGCAAACATCATAGGCCGAGGATTCGCAGTTTTGATCCACGAGCCCACCGGCAGGAAGAAGGAGGTTACGTTTGACCCGTAAGACCGCCGTAGAAGCCCATTTTGGTGCAAGGAGCACCATATAGTTTTTTGTTTAGTGCATGAAGCACGTCACAGTTCTTTTTTGTGCAAGGAGCACGTTAAGTTTTTTTACAAGGAATTAATATTTAGTTTGTTATTAAGCTTGTTTTGTTAAGAAAAAAAAAAGAAGAAAAAAATATACAAAAAAAATATATAAAAGAATAAAAAAAAGGAAAAAAAAAGAAGTTAAAAAAAAAAAAAAAAAAAAAAAAAAATACAAAAAAATAATAAAAGAAAAAAGAAAAACAAAAAAAATTTATAAAAAAGAAAAATAAGCAAAAAAAAAAATATAAAAAGAGAAAAAAAAGAAAAAAATATATATATTTAAGGAGGTTAAGACGAGAAGGTTCTCGCCTCCAAAAGGGGGGTGGTATGTAACGATGCATTTTATACATCGCTACATGCTTACGCCACCACCACTCTATAATGCCTTTGAGCTAGGAACTCGATGACCACACGCCATCCAGTAGCAAGAACTACGAAACACCTATATCTGAGGCACAAGCCGAAACCAGGGATTATACGACAAAGAATACCCGAGGCACAAACCGCATACCCACCCTCAGGGTATGCTACACTAAATGCCTCAGATATGCTACACTAAATGAATAGCATAGGCCCAGGCGCAACCGTGGAGAATATGGAACATATGTTGCTCCAGCAGTGTAGAATACAACCTACACGGCCCACTGGCCAATGCACAGCAGCACACGACCACCGTGTGTTTAGTGTAGACTTCAGCAACAGAGTACATTGGGTGTACTATGGATAAGCACAGCAGCGATGGAGACACAGGCAATGCAATATAAATAATAAGAGGCAACAACAAAATATATGGAAAAGTGTACGCCGCAGAGGTATAAATAGGGCGAGCTGTGCCAAAGAAAATTCAGTCAGCCGGCACCGGCGGAACGGTGCACATCCATCTCCTGGTAGAGTGAGTATTCTTATAAATATATTTTTGTTGCAAATAATATTTCGTGCCACACAGGGCCGTACCAAATACTTGTGATCAGTCAGACCAAAAGTCTTGGCCTTCGTTGCTGGCAGGGGCATTAAATAATACCTGTCATTAATAAAAGAGACGTTCTTTTCAGCTGGCTGCTCGTTGCCCAGAGCATATTGTTTAGCTTGTGTTTATCATATTAAAACAAGTCTATTCCACAGAATTCCGACGCCGTAGCAACCAGAGCAATACCGCTCGGAGAACCCCGCCACCGTTCCCGAGTACCAGAAGCCAGCATCATTGCAACCACCACCGCCGAATCGACAGAAGCAAACCAAGCGTTAAATCCACACAGGGCCCTAGGGTTCTTGTGATCGTTGCCGGAGGGCAGATAACAATACTCAACCGCTGACCCGCTGAGGGAAAGTTGGGATCTTACCGCACAGGGACAGTAAAGCGCCTGTGATCGTTGCCGGAGGGCATTTAATAATACTCACCCGCTAACTCGTGAGAGGAAGCTGGGATCCCCACAGAGCCCAAGGGTTCTTGTGATCGTTGCCGGAGGGCATCTAACAATACTCAACCGCTGACCCGCTGAGGGAAAGTTGAGATCTTACCGCACAGGGACAGTAAAGCGCCTGTGATCGTTGCCGGAGGGCTTTTAATAATACTCGAACGCTAATCCGCTCTCTCCTACAGGTTTACCGATACCGAATTACCGACAGCTGAACTACCGTATTACCGAAAGCCGCATTACCAATACCGATCTACCAGAGAAGCCAACGGGCGTTCCTGGCATTGACGCTGACCTACCGCCACGCTTGGAAGAAGGCGGATAGGAACCGTAAAAGATAAAAAATTGTAAATTATATTTAATTGTAAGTTATATGAAGAAAAGTTTGCAAGAATAAAAGAGTTTCTGACCTTCTATGCGAAGTTTTCGTGTTTTTATTCGCCGACCCTGGACAGCCGTGAGTGATACCTCAGCTGGGAAACCAAAAACACATCACAGGCTTTATGGTCGAGCAATGGTGAAGGGACTAGAAGGAGGAGTTGGATACAATCCCCATGTAGAGCAGCCTGATGATGTCAAAGGACTACCTGGACTAATAACTGTTCAGCCTAGGGATTCAACTTCAACTTTAAATCACTTCCTTATTCAACTTTTGATTGGTGTGGCCAAACAAGAAACTGGAAATGCTATTACAACAGTTCAGGTAAAAACAAAAATTGATTTCTGATTTTATTGCATATTCAATTCCTTTGTAATGGACACCTGAGACGAACAAGATAAGTTAGCGGCAATGGTTCGGGAAAATAAGATTCTTTACCTTAGAACGATGTTCGTTCAGAGATGCTAATAAATGACGCGAATAAAACGGCTTTACGCTCTAGCGACAGCAAAATGACTCCATTGAATCTAAACATGATATTTTTTTTTAGACCTAGGTACGAATTAAGTAATTGTATTTATATCGACACATGCAACTCGGGTCATATTATACATATATAAACAATACAGTGCCGAATTACTTATTTGTTCATTCAACCTGTTGTGCATGAATGGAACCTATTCAGTGTTCAGTTTCTTCATTGTTGGTCTTTTGATCGTCTGCCACTATAAATAAAAGAACGTCAATAGTTTAACAATAATTTGTAAGGCTGTCGTACAAAATTAGAGATTCTACTTTTTGACTAAGGCAAATCCAAGTCCAACTAATTCACCAATAACAAGAGATGCCCCTCCTGCTACAGCTGCGCCTTTCATCCAATCGGCATCTTGTTGTTCTTCAATGTATCTCTTAAGAGAAAGAACTTGATCGTTACTAGGTAGTTTCTTCAAGGTAGTAGAGATAAGACATTGCTATGAGGCAGTATTTAAGTCGAAAAAAAAATCAATTTTACACAGTATTTATTCATTTTTTTAAAACAAACTTTTTATCCATGTTAGAACTACCTTGGTTTTAACTACATATATACTTTTCGACAGGAAAAAGACTTGTTGCTCACCAACTCTTACTGTATTTCCTTTATACTTGTTTAAAAAAGGTTAGTATAAACCAAAAGAATTAAAAAGTGTTTTGGGCATACGTATGCAAACCGTCTCAACACTTAATTTTAAGTAATGAGTTACGTCGAGCATTTATTCACTCAACAAGTTTTCAATATTTCGGCTTCTAAAACAATACCAAAATCAAATTTATATAAATGTATAAATACCTTCTTTCTGTCAAATACAAATTAAAATGAGGGTGTTCACAAAAAGTTAGATTTTCAGATAAACTAATTTAATATATCTAAACACGATTATTGAAAAAGAAGCGTTCGTCTTCTGAATCTAGAATCAGGAAACATAAAAATCGCTCATTATCTGTGTGTCGAAACGTTTAGAAACGGCGTCATCGAATTTTGATTATTTTTTTCTTTTCTTAACTTTAACTCTTTTTAATAAAAAAAAGAGCACAAATAAGTAAGATAAGCAAAATTTAAATTTCAATTATTAATTATTAACAGTTTGGAAAGTTACAACAGCTGGTAGTTTCTCACTTCAACAGCTGCGTTTATTGAGAAAGTAGATTTTAGAAAAAGTTTTTTGCAAGAAAACAAAGATTGCTGCAAAAACAAGGAATGTGATAGGAATATCACACAAGGAGGAGTTAGTTGACAAATTAAAAAACACCAAGTTCAGTGTCATGATTGACGAATCAACTGACGTGACTTCAAACAAAACCACCTGTAATGTGGTAAGATTCTTTGATCCAGCCCAACTCAAAATTGTCAGCTCGTGTTTCGATTTGGTGGATTTGTACCAGGGAGATAACGACAAGGCCACGGCAAAAGTCATCTACGAAGCAGTTGAAGAAGCCATACAAAAATGTCTGATACCTATGGATAATGTAATTGGGTTTAGATCGGATGGTTGCAGTACAATTATGGGTGATAATAATTCAGTTAAAACGAGATTTGAGGAAAGGCATTTATGTCTCTTGCGCAATTTGCGCAAGTGAGGCGTCGAAAATTTTACCACGTAGATGTGAAGACCTTCCTAGAGACATATATATAGCTTCTGTAAGAATAGTGCTAAGAGAAAAGTAATTTTTCTTAAATTTCTGAAACTTATTGAATTAAAACCACATGCAATATTGAGACCATCACAAACCCGGTGGTAATATTTACACCAAGCAGTCAACAGAATATGGGAACAGTGGGAAGCGCTTTTGCTTTTTTTAGAAATTGATAAAGAAAACGTTTTAAATACAGAAAGACAGTTCAAAGTTTACTAAGAAATGAATTACTTACGTTTTTCGCTGGACGTGGATGCACCGAATCGAACCACGGGTTTTTTAAGTCGAGATGATCGACGCAAACTCGACTTAGAAGTAACGGTTGAAAGATCTTCCTCTTGACCAGTTGCTAAAACACTCTGATTTAAAACCCTCGAAACTCGCACTTTTGGGTACTTCGAAGAAACAATAGCAGCAACCGCTGGTATATCTTCCTCTCGACGACTTTCGTTGAAACTTTTATTTTTCATCATTCCACTTTTGTTTACTTTAAACTTTACTATTAAAGCAGCGTCTTCTGTTTGAATTGAAATCGAATTGTTGCACCAGAGATAAGAAATAATTAGATGGCAAACTTCACACACACATTGAAACTGCCTACAAGCTGGAACTACTACTACTTTGAGTACAGCTTCCACGGTTGACTTTACACAAAATGTCACTACTACCACTTTGAGTACAGCTTCCAACACATTCCACCATTTTATTCCTATAAATTCCACCTTAAGGCCACGTCTGGCTGCCGTTTTGTATTTTGAAAGCGTTTTATTATCCTTAAAACATTTTATAGAAACTTTTGTTTTTATTTTTACACTACAATTTTTCTATATTCTTTTCTTTAAGTTTGATAAATTAACAAACCTTCTTTGAAAACTTTCATCAGTCCTTATTGTTTTTGTTACCTAAGTCCATGTTCATACCGGTCGATTTGTTGAACAGTTTGAAGGTGAAGAAGTAAGTACACAGTATTTATTCATTTTTTTAAAACAAACTTTTTATCCATGTTAGAACTACCTTGGTTTTAACTGCATATATACTTTTCGACAGGAAAAAGACTTGTTGCTCACCAACTCTTACTGTATTTCCTTTATACTTGTTTAAAAAAGGTTAGTATAAACCAAAAGAATTAAAAAGTGTTTTGGGCATACGTATGCAAACCGTCTCAACACTTAATTTTAAGTAATGAGTTACGTCGAGCATTTATTCACTCAACAAGTTTTCAATATTTCGGCTTCTAAAACAATACCAAAATCAAATTTATATAAATGTATAAATACCTTCTTTCTGTCAAATACAAATTAAAATGAGGGTGTTCACAAAAAGTTAGATTTTCAGATAAACTAATTTAATATATCTAAACACAATTATTGAAAAAGAAGCGTTCGTCTTCTGAATCTAGAATCAGGAAACATAAAAATCGCTCATTATCTGTGTGTCGAAACGTTTAGAAACGGCGTCATCGAATTTTGATTATTTTTTTCTTTTCTTAACTTTAACTCTTTTTAATAAAAAAAAGAGCACAAATAAGTAAGATAAGCAAAATTTAAATTTCAATTATTAATTATTAACAGTTTGGAAAGTTACAACAGCTGGCTTCAACAGCTGCGTTTATTGAGAAAGTAGATTTTAGAAAAAGTTTTTTGCAAGAAAACAAAGATTGCTGCAAAAACAAGGAATGTGATAGGAATATCACACAAGGAGGAGTTAGTTGACAAATTAAAAAACACCAAGTTCAGTGTCATGATTGACGAATCAACTGACGTGACTTCAAACAAAACCACCTGTAATGTGGTAAGATTCTTTGATCCAGCCCAACTCAAAATTGTCAGCTCGTGTTTCGATTTGGTGGATTTGTACCAGGGAGATAACGACAAGGCCACGGCAAAAGTCATCTACGAAGCAGTTGAAGAAGCCATACAAAAATGTCTGATACCTATGGATAATGTAATTGGGTTTAGATCGGATGGTTGCAGTACAATTATGGGTGATAATAATTCAGTTAAAACGAGATTTGAGGAAAGGCATTTATGTCTCTTGCGCAATTTGCGCAAGTGAGGCGTCGAAAATTTTACCACGTAGAAGTGAAGACCTTCCTAGAGACATATATAGCTTCTGTAAGAATAGTGCTAAGAGAAAAGTAATTTTTCTTAAATTTCTGAAACTTATTGAATTAAAACCACATGCAATATTGAGACCATCACAAACCCGGTGGCAATATTTACACCAAGCAGTCAACAGAATATGGGAACAGTGGGAAGCGCTTTTGCTTTTTTTAGAAATTGATAAAGAAAACGTTTTAAATACAGAAAGACAGTTCAAAGTTTACTAAGAAATGAATTACTTACGTTTTTCGCTGGACGTGGATGCACCGAATCGAACCACGGGTTTTTTAAGTCGAGATGATCGACGCAAACTCGACTTAGAAGTAACGGTTGAAAGATCTTCCTCTTGACCAGTTGCTAAAACACTCTGATTTAAAACCCTCGAAACTCGCACTTTTGGGTACTTCGAAGAAACAATAGCAGCAACCGCTGGTATATCTTCCTCTCGACGACTTTCGTTGAAACTTTTATTTTTCATCATTCCACTTTTGTTTACTTTAAACTTTACTATTAGAGCAGCGTCTTCTGTTTGAATTGAAATCGAATTGTTGCACCAGAGATAAGAAATAATTAGATGGCAAACTTCACACACACATTGAAACTGCCTACAAGCTGGAACTACTACTACTTTGAGTACAGCTTCCACGGTTGACTTTACACAAAATCTCACTACTACCACTTTGAGTACAGCTTCCAACACATTCCACCATTTTATTCCTATAAATTCCACCTTAAGGCCACGTCTGGCTGCCGTTTTGTATTTTGAAAGCGTTTCATTATCCTTAAAACATTTTATAGAAACTTTTGTTTTTATTTTTACACTACAATTTTTCTATATTCTTTTCTTTAAGTTTGATAAATTAACAAACCTTCTTTGAAAACTTTCATCAGTCTTTATTGTTTTTGTTACCTAAGTCCATGTTCATACCGGTCGATTTGTTGAACAGTTTGAAGGTGAAGAAGTAAGTGGGGGCAGTTGAAGGGGTGTTTCCCAAAATTAAATCAACACGAACTGTTGAAACTTCGTGCGAATAAAGTGACTGTTTTCCTTCTCTGTCACACACATTGGTTGGTATTGACATCATTCCCATACTGTTTCATGAAAGTCAAACCATTTTTTTTCTTTTTTCCTACCAAAAAGTCATTTGTCGTGCATTTGTCATTGGTGTTTAAAATTAAAAAAGTAAAAATTAAAAAGCTGGGCAACAGAATATCCATAATCCATGTGGCTGCAAATTATGGTATGCATCTGAACCTGGTGGTGGTGTGATACCAAAAGATTATCGTTTCAAACAATAGACTGGTGCTGAAAGAAGGTTTGTTTTGTTAGAAAAATAAATTATTCAAAGTCTGGAAAAGTTATCAAAACTTGTAATTACAGTTTATTATTCGAACCAGAAGAGTTTTTTGTTGACCCGACTAAACTTTTGGAGAGCCCGAATGGTGGTATTTCTATTGCACAGGGGTACGCAGTGTAAAAAATTAACCCTAAACAAAGAATTGCAGCACTGGAAAGAACAGAAATTGAATAGGAGTTTGTTTTACTCCTGGTGTTCAGATCAAGGAAGTGAGCCGGAAAGAAAGTGGCTTGAAACTAGCATTAAGTAATGGTCAAACTCTTTTGACTAATATTGCGTTGAGGATTTCGAGAAGAGTGACTCAGAAGTTCAAACTGAAAGGCTTGTAACGATGCATTTTATACATCGCTACATGCTTACGCCACCACCACTCTATAATGCCTTTGAGCTAGAAACTCGATGACCACACGCCATCCAGTAGCAAGAACTACGAAGCATCTATATCTGAGGCACAAGCCGGGACCAGGAATTATACGACAAAGAATACCCGAGGCACAAACCGCATACCCACCCTCAGGGTATGCTACACTAAATGCATAGCATAGGCCCAGGTGCACCATCAGGGTATGCTACACTAAATGAATAGCATAGGCCCAGGTGCAGCCGTGGAGAATATGGAACATATGTTTCTCCAGCAGTGTAGAATACAACCTACACGGCCCACTGGCCAATGCACAGCAGCACACGACCACCGTGTGTTTAGTGTAGACTTCAGCAACAGAGTACATGGGGTGTACTATGGATAAGCACAGCAGCGGTGGAGACATAGGCAATGCAATATAAATAATAAGGGGCAACAACAAAAGGTATGGAAAAGTGTACGCCGGAGAGGTATAAATAGGGCGAGCTGTGCCAAAGAAAATTGAGTCAGCCGGCACCGGCGGAACGGTGCACATCCATCTCCTGGTAGAGTGAGTATTCTTATAAATATATTTTTGTTGCAAATAATATTTCGTGCCACACAGGGCCGTACCAAATACTTGTGATCAGTCAGACCAAAAGTCTTGGCCTTCGTTGCTGGCAGGGGCATTAAATAATACCTGTCATTAATAAAAGAGACGTTCTTTTCAGCTGGCTGCTCGTTGCCCAGAGCATATTGTTTAGCTTGTGTTTATCATATTAAAACAAGTCTATTCCACAGAATTCCGACGCCGTAGCAACCAGAGCAATACCGCTCGGAGAACCCCGCCACCGTTCCCGAGTACCAGAAGCCAGCATCATTGCAACCACCACCGCCGAATCGACAGAAGCAAACCAAGCGTTAAATCCACACAGGGCCCTAGGGTTCTTGTGATCGTTGCCGGAGGGCAGATAACAATACTCAACCGCTGACCCGCTGAGGGAAAGTTGGGATCTCACCGCACAGGGACAGTAAAGCGCCTGTGATCGTTGCCGGAGGGCATTTAATAATACTCACCCGCTAACTCGTGAGAGGAAGCTGGGATCCCCACAGAGCCCAAGGGTTCTTGTGATCGTTGCCGGAGGGCAGTTAACAATACTCAACCGCTGACCCGCTGAGGGAAAGTTGAGATCTTACCGCACAGGGACAGTAAAGCGCCTGTGATCGTTGCCGGAGGGCATATAACAATACTCAACCGCTAACTCGTGAGAGGAAGCTGGGATCTCCACAGAGCCGAAGGGTTCTTGTGATCGTTGCCGGAGGGCATCTAACAATACTCAACCGCTGACCCGCTGAGGGAAAGTTGAGATCTTACCGCACAGGGACAGTAAAGCGCCTGTGATCGTTGCCGGAGGGCATTTAATAATACTCGAACGCTAATCCGCTCTCTCCTACAGGTTTACCGATACCGAATTACCGACAGCTGAACTACCGTATTACCGAAAGCCGCATTACCAATACCGATCTACCAGAGAAGCCAACGGGCGTTCCTGGCATTGACGCTGACCTACCGCCACGCTTGGAAGAAGGCGTATAGGAACCGTAAAAGATAAAAAATTGTAAATTATATTTAATTGTAAGTTATATGAAGAAAAGTTTGCAAGAATAAAAGAGTTTCTGACCTTCTATGCGAAGTTTTCGTGTTTTTATTCGCCGACCCTGGACAGCCGTGAGTCATACCTCGGCTGGGAAACCAAAAACACATCACAATTTGGCGCCCGAGCAGGGACAACGCTTCTATTTTCGGCGTAGAGGAGGGAAGGTGATTACAAACATCATAGGCCGAGGATTCGCAGTTTTGATCCACGAGCCCACCGGCAGGAAGAAGGAGGTTACGTTTGACCCGTAAGACCGCCGTAGAAGCCCATTTTGGTGCAAGGAGCACCATATAGTTTTTTGTTTAGTGCATGAAGCACGTCACAGTTCTTTTTTGTGCAAGGAGCACGTTAAGTTTTTTTACAAGGAATTGTTATTTAGTTTGTTATTAAGCTTGTTTTGTTAAGAAAAAAAAAAGAAGAAAAAAATATACAAAAAAAATATATAAAAGAATAAAAAAAAGGAAAAAAAAAAGAAGTTAAAAAAAAAAAAAAAAAAAAAAAAAAAAAAAAAAAAAAAAATACAAAAAATACAAAAAAATAATAAAAGAAAAAAGAAAAACAAAAAAAATATATAAAAAAGAAAAATAAGCAAAAAAAAAATATAAAAAGAGAAAAAAAAGAAAAAAATATATATATTTAAGGAGGTTAAGACGAGAAGGTTCTCGCCTCCAAAAGGGGGTTGGTATGTAACGATGCATTTTATACATCGCTACATGCTTACGCCACCACCACTCTATAATGCCTTTGAGCTAGGAACTCGATGACCACACGCCATCCAGTAGCAAGAACTACGAAGCATCTATATCTGAGGCACAAGCCGGGACCAGGAATTATACCATTGTATACAGAAACTATAGTATTATTATGTAGACTTTTTGGCTGGTGGTCTCCGTGCCAACTTAGCAGTCTCCGTTCCAAGCAATTTGTTTTACCATTGTGTGTAGAGAAACGAATGCTGCGCCACCATGCTCGTCCGGTCCAAAGCACTGTTAAATCGATTCATGAACTTACTATAGTTTCTATATACAATGATTATACGACAAAGAATACCCGAGGCACAAACCGCATACCCACCCTCAGGGTATGCTACACTAAATGCATAGCATAGGCCCAGGTGCACCATCAGGGTATGCTACACTAAATGAATAGCATAGGCCCAGGTGCAGCCGTGGAGAATATGGAACATATGTTTCTCCAGCAGTGTAGAATACAACCTACACGGCCCACTGGCCAATGCACAGCAGCACACGACCACCGTGTGTTTAGTGTAGACTTCAGCAACAGAGTACATGGGGTGTACTATGGATAAGCACAGCAGCGGTGGAGACATAGGCAATGCAATATAAATAATAAGGGGCAACAACAAAAGGTATGGAAAAGTGTACGCCGGAGAGGTATAAATAGGGCGAGCTGTGCCAAAGAAAATTGAGTCAGCCGGCACCGGCGGAACGGTGCACATCCATCTCCTGGTAGAGTGAGTATTCTTATAAATATATTTTTGTTGCAAATAATATTTCGTGCCACACAGGGCCGTACCAAATACTTGTGATCAGTCAGACCAAAAGTCTTGGCCTTCGTTGCTGGCAGGGGCATTAAATAATACCTGTCATTAATAAAAGAGACGTTCTTTTCAGCTGGCTGCTCGTTGCCCAGAGCATATTGTTTAGCTTGTGTTTATCATATTAAAACAAGTCTATTCCACAGAATTCCGACGCCGTAGCAACCAGAGCAATACCGCTCGGAGAACCCCGCCACCGTTCCCGAGTACCAGAAGCCAGCATCATTGCAACCACCACCGCCGAATCGACAGAAGCAAACCAAGCGTTAAATCCACACAGGGCCCTAGGGTTCTTGTGATCGTTGCCGGAGGGCAGATAACAATACTCAACCGCTGACCCGCTGAGGGAAAGTTGGGATCTCACCGCACAGGGACAGTAAAGCGCCTGTGATCGTTGCCGGAGGGCATTTAATAATACTCACCCGCTAACTCGTGAGAGGAAGCTGGGATCCCCACAGAGCCCAAGGGTTCTTGTGATCGTTGCCGGAGGGCAGTTAACAATACTCAACCGCTGACCCGCTGAGGGAAAGTTGAGATCTTACCGCACAGGGACAGTAAAGCGCCTGTGATCGTTGCCGGAGGGCATATAACAATACTCAACCGCTAACTCGTGAGAGGAAGCTGGGATCTCCACAGAGCCGAAGGGTTCTTGTGATCGTTGCCGGAGGGCATCTAACAATACTCAACCGCTGACCCGCTGAGGGAAAGTTGAGATCTTACCGCACAGGGACAGTAAAGCGCCTGTGATCGTTGCCGGAGGGCATTTAATAATACTCGAACGCTAATCCGCTCTCTCCTACAGGTTTACCGATACCGAATTACCGACAGCTGAACTACCGTATTACCGAAAGCCGCATTACCAATACCGATCTACCAGAGAAGCCAACGGGCGTTCCTGGCATTGACGCTGACCTACCGCCACGCTTGGAAGAAGGCGGATAGGAACCGTAAAAGATAAAAAATTGTAAATTATATTTAATTGTAAGTTATATGAAGAAAAGTTTGCAAGAATAAAAGAGTTTCTGACCTTCTATGCGAAGTTTTCGTGTTTTTATTCGCCGACCCTGGACAGCCGTGAGTCATACCTCGGCTGGGAAACCAAAAACACATCACAATTTGGCGCCCGAGCAGGGACAACGCTTCTATTTTCGGCGTAGAGGAGGGAAGGTGATTGCAAACATCATAGGCCGAGGATTCGCAGTTTTGATCCACGAGCCCACCGGCAGGAAGAAGGAGGTTACGTTTGACCCGTAAGACCGCCGTAGAAGCCCATTTTGGTGCAAGGAGCACCATATAGTTTTTTGTTTAGTGCATGAAGCACGTCACAGTTCTTTTTTGTGCAAGGAGCACGTTAAGTTTTTTTACAAGGAATTAATATTTAGTTTGTTATTAAGCTTGTTTTGTTAAGAAAAAAAAAGAAGAAAAAAATATACAAAAAAAATATATAAAAGAATAAAAAAAAGGAAAAAAAAAAAGAAGTTAAAAAAAAAAAAAAAAAAAAAAAAAAAAAAAAAAAAAAAAAAAAAAAAAAAAAAAAAAAATACAAAAAAATAATAAAAGAAAAAAGAAAAACAAAAAAAATATATAAAAAAGAAAAATAAGCAAAAAAAAAATATAAAAAGAGAAAAAAAAGAAAAAAATATATATATTTAAGGAGGTTAAGACGAGAAGGTTCTCGCCTCCAAAAGGGGGGTGGTATGTAACGATGCATTTTATACATCGCTACATGCTTACGCCACCACCACTCTATAATGCCTTTGAGCTAGGAACTCGATGACCACACGCCATCCAGTAGCAAGAACTACGAAACACCTATATCTGAGGCACAAGCCGAAACCAGGAATTATACGACAAAGAATACCCGAGGCACAAACCGCATACCCACCCTCAGGGTATGCTACACTAAATGCCTCAGATATGCTACACTAAATGAATAGCATAGGCCCAGGCGCAACCGTGGAGAATATGGAACATATGTTGCTCCAGCAGTGTAGAATACAACCTACACGGCCCACTGGCCAATGCACAGCAGCACACGACCACCGTGTGTTTAGTGTAGACTTCAGCAACAGAGTACATTGGGTGTACTATGGATAAGCACAGCAGCGATGGAGACACAGGCAATGCAATATAAATAATAAGAGGCAACAACAAAATATATGGAAAAGTGTACGCCGGAGAGGTATAAATAGGGCGAGCTGTGCCAAAGAAAATTCAGTCAGCCGGCACCGGCGGAACGGTGCACATCCATCTCCTGGTAGAGTGAGTATTCTTATAAATATATTTTTGTTGCAAATAATATTTCGTGCCACACAGGGCCGTACCAAATACTTGTGATCAGTCAGACCAAAAGTCTTGGCCTTCGTTGCTGGCAGGGGCATTAAATAATACCTGTCATTAATAAAAGAGACGTTCTTTTCAGCTGGCTGCTCGTTGCCCAGAGCATATTGTTTAGCTTGTGTTTATCATATTAAAACAAGTCTATTCCACAGAATTCCGACGCCGTAGCAACCAGAGCAATACCGCTCGGAGAACCCCGCCACCGTTCCCGAGTACCAGAAGCCAGCATCATTGCAACCACCACCGCCGAATCGACAGAAGCAAACCAAGCGTTAAATCCACACAGGGCCCTAGGGTTCTTGTGATCGTTGCCGGAGGGCAGATAACAATACTCAACCGCTGACCCGCTGAGGGAAAGTTGGGATCTTACCGCACAGGGACAGTAAAGCGCCTGTGATCGTTGCCGGAGGGCATTTAATAATACTCACCCGCTAACTCGTGAGAGGAAGCTGGGATCCCCACAGAGCCCAAGGGTTCTTGTGATCGTTGCCGGAGGGCAGATAACAATACTCAACCGCTGACCCGCTGAGGGAAAGTTGGGATCTTACCGCACAGGGACAGTAAAGCGCCTGTGATCGTTGCCGGAGGGCATTTAATAATACTCACCCGCTAACTCGTGAGAGGAAGCTGGGATCCCCACAGAGCCCAAGGGTTCTTGTGATCGTTGCCGGAGGGCAGATAACAATACTCAACCGCTGACCCGCTGAGGGAAAGTTGAGATCTTACCGCACAGGGACAGTAAAGCGCCTGTGATCGTTGCCGGAGGGCTTTTAATAATACTCGAACGCTAATCCGCTCTCTCCTACAGGTTTACCGATACCGAATTACCGACAGCTGAACTACCGTATTACCGAAAGCCGCATTACCAATACCGATCTACCAGAGAAGCCAACGGGCGTTCCTGGCATTGACGCTGACCTACCGCCACGCTTGGAAGAAGGCGGATAGGAACCGTAAAAGATAAAAAATTGTAAATTATATTTAATTGTAAGTTATATGAAGAAAAGTTTGCAAGAATAAAAGAGTTTCTGACCTTCTATGCGAAGTTTTCGTGTTTTTATTCGCCGACCCTGGACAGCCGTGAGTGATACCTCAGCTGGGAAACCAAAAACACATCACAGGCTTTATGGTCGAGCAATGGTGAAGGGACTAGAAGGAGGAGTTGGATACAATCCCCATGTAGAGCAGCCTGATGATGTCAAAGGACTACCTGGACTAATAACTGTTCAGCCTAGGGATTCAATTTCAACTTTAAATCACTTCCTTATTCAACTTTTGATTGGTGTGGCCAAACAAGAAACTGGAAATGCTATTACAACAGTTCAGGTAAAAACAAAAATTGATTTCTGATTTTATTGCATATTCAATTCCTTTGTAATGGACACCTGAGACGAACAAGATAAGTTAGCGGCAATGGTTCGGGAAAATAAGATTCTTTACCTTAGAACGATGTTCGTTCAGAGATGCTAATAAATGACGCGAATAAAACGGCTTTACGCTCTAGCGACAGCAAAATGACTCCATTGAATCTAAACATGATATTTTTTTTTAGACCTAGGTACGAATTAAGTAATTGTATTTATATCGACACATGCAACTCGGGTCATATTATACATATATAAACAATACAGTGCCGAATTACTTATTTGTTCATTCAACCTGTTGTGCATGAATGGAACCTATTCAGTGTTCAGTTTCTTCATTGTTGGTCTTTTGATCGTCTGCCACTATAAATAAAAGAACGTCAATAGTTTAACAATAATTTGTAAGGCTGTCGTACAAAATTAGAGATTCTACTTTTTGACTAAGGCAAATCCAAGTCCAACTAATTCACCAATAACAAGAGATGCCCCTCCTGCTACAGCTGCGCCTTTCATCCAATCGGCATCTTGTTGTTCTTCAATGTATCTCTTAAGAGAAAGAACTTGATCGTTACTAGGTAGTTTCTTCAAGGTAGTAGAGATAAGACATTGCTATGAGGCAGTATTTAAGTCGAAAAAAAAATCAATTTTACACAGTATTTATTCATTTTTTTAAAACAAACTTTTTATCCATGTTAGAACTACCTTGGTTTTAACTACATATATACTTTTCGACAGGAAAAAGACTTGTTGCTCACCAACTCTTACTGTATTTCCTTTATACTTGTTTAAAAAAGGTTAGTATAAACCAAAAGAATTAAAAAGTGTTTTGGGCATACGTATGCAAACCGTCTCAACACTTAATTTTAAGTAATGAGTTACGTCGAGCATTTATTCACTCAACAAGTTTTCAATATTTCGGCTTCTAAAACAATACCAAAATCAAATTTATATAAATGTATAAATACCTTCTTTCTGTCAAATACAAATTAAAATGAGGGTGTTCACAAAAAGTTAGATTTTCAGATAAACTAATTTAATATATCTAAACACAATTATTGAAAAAGAAGCGTTCGTCTTCTGAATCTAGAATCAGGAAACATAAAAATCGCTCATTATCTGTGTGTCGAA
The DNA here is from genome assembly GCA_914767635.1 of Melanostoma mellinum. NCBI lineage: Eukaryota > Metazoa > Arthropoda > Insecta > Diptera > Syrphidae > Melanostoma > Melanostoma mellinum. The sequence goes on along the minus strand of OU612059.1, from coordinate 79,278,417 downwards.
ACGTTTAGAAACGGCGTCATCGAATTTTGATTATTTTTTTCTTTTCTTAACTTTAACTCTTTTTAATAAAAAAAAGAGCACAAATAAGTAAGATAAGCAAAATTTAAATTTCAATTATTAATTATTAACAGTTTGGAAAGTTACAACAGCTGGAAGTTTCTCACTTCAACAGCTGGGTTTATTGAGAAAGTAGATTTTAGAAAAAGTTTTTTGCAAGAAAACAAAGACTGCTGCAAAAACAAGGAATGTGATAGGAATATCACACAAGGAGGAGTTAGTTGACAAATTAAAAAACACCAAGTTCAGTGTCATGATTGACGAATCAACTGACGTGACTTCAAACAAAACCACCTGTAATGTGGTAAGATTCTTTGATCCAGCCCAACTCAAAATTGTCAGCTCGTGTTTCGATTTGGTGGATTTGTACCAGGGAGATAACGACAAGGCCACGGCAAAAGTCATCTACGAAGCAGTTGAAGAAGCCATACAAAAATGTCTGATACCTATGGATAATGTAATTGGGTTTAGATCGGATGGTTGCAGTACAATTATGGGTGATAATAATTCAGTTAAAACGAGATTTGAGGAAAGGCATTTATGTCTCTTGCGCAATTTGCGCAAGTGAGGCGTCGAAAATTTTACCACGTAGAAGTGAAGACCTTCCTAGAGACATATATAGCTTCTGTAAGAATAGTGCTAAGAGAAAAGTAATTTTTCTTAAATTTCTGAAACTTATTGAATTAAAACCACATGCAATATTGAGACCATCACAAACCCGGTGGCAATATTTACACCAAGCAGTCAACAGAATATGGGAACAGTGGGAAGCGCTTTTGCTTTTTTTAGAAATTGATAAAGAAAACGTTTTAAATACAGAAAGACAGTTCAAAGTTTACTAAGAAATGAATTACTTACGTTTTTCGCTGGACGTGGATGCACCGAATCGAACCACGGGTTTTTTAAGTCGAGATGATCGACGCAAACTCGACTTAGAAGTAACGGTTGAAAGATCTTCCTCTTGACCAGTTGCTAAAACACTCTGATTTAAAACCCTCGAAACTCGCACTTTTGGGTACTTCGAAGAAACAATAGCAGCAACCGCTGGTATATCTTCCTCTCGACGACTTTCGTTGAAACTTTTATTTTTCATCATTCCACTTTTGTTTACTTTAAACTTTACTATTAGAGCAGCGTCTTCTGTTTGAATTGAAATCGAATTTTTGCACCAGAGATAAGAAATAATTAGATGGCAAACTTCACACACACATTGAAACTGCCTACAAGCTGGAACTACTACTACTTTGAGTACAGCTTCCACGGTTGACTTTACACAAAATCTCACTACTACCACTTTGAGTACAGCTTCCAACACATTCCACCATTTTATTCCTATAAATTCCACCTTAAGGCCACGTCTGGCTGCCGTTTTGTATTTTGAAAGCGTTTTATTATCCTTAAAACATTTTATAGAAACTTTTGTTTTTATTTTTACACTACAATTTTTCTATATTCTTTTCTTTAAGTTTGATAAATTAACAAACCTTCTTTGAAAACTTTCATCAGTCCTTATTGTTTTTGTTACCTAAGTCCATGTTCATACCGGTCGATTTGTTGAACAGTTTGAAGGTGAAGAAGTAAGTACACAGTATTTATTCATTTTTTTAAAACAAACTTTTTATCCATGTTAGAACTACCTTGGTTTTAACTACATATATACTTTTCGACAGGAAAAAGACTTGTTGCTCACCAACTCTTACTGTATTTCCTTTATACTTGTTTAAAAAAGGTTAGTATAAACCAAAAGAATTAAAAAGTGTTTTGGGCATACGTATGCAAACCGTCTCAACACTTAATTTTAAGTAATGAGTTACGTCGAGCATTTATTCACTCAACAAGTTTTCAATATTTCGGCTTCTAAAACAATACCAAAATCAAATTTATATAAATGTATAAATACCTTCTTTCTGTCAAATACAAATTAAAATGAGGGTGTTCACAAAAAGTTAGATTTTCAGATAAACTAATTTAATATATCTAAACACAATTATTGAAAAAGAAGCGTTCGTCTTCTGAATCTAGAATCAGGAAACATAAAAATCGCTCATTATCTGTGTGTCGAAACGTTTAGAAACGGCGTCATCGAATTTTGATTATTTTTTTCTTTTCTTAACTTTAACTCTTTTTAATAAAAAAAAGAGCACAAATAAGTAAGATAAGCAAAATTTAAATTTCAATTATTAATTATTAACAGTTTGGAAAGTTACAACAGCTGGAAGTTTCTCACTTCAACAGCTGCGTTTATTGAGAAAGTAGATTTTAGAAAAAGTTTTTTGCAAGAAAACAAAGATTGCTGCAAAAACAAGGAATGTGATAGGAATATCACACAAGGAGGAGTTAGTTGACAAATTAAAAAAACACCAAGTTCAGTGTCATGATTGACGAATCAACTGACGTGACTTCAAACAAAACCACCTGTAATGTGGTAAGATTCTTTGATCCAGCCCAACTCAAAATTGTCAGCTCGTGTTTCGATTTGGTGGATTTGTACCAGGGAGATAACGACAAGGCCACGGCAAAAGTCATCTACGAAGCAGTTGAAGAAGCCATACAAAAATGTCTGATACCTATGGATAATGTAATTGGGTTTAGATCGGATGGTTGCAGTACAATTATGGGTGATAATAATTCAGTTAAAACGAGATTTGAGGAAAGGCATTTATGTCTCTTGCGCAATTTGCGCAAGTGAGGCGTCGAAAATTTTACCACGTAGAAGTGAAGACCTTCCTAGAGACATATATAGCTTCTGTAAGAATAGTGCTAAGAGAAAAGTAATTTTTCTTAAATTTCTGAAACTTATTGAATTAAAACCACATGCAATATTGAGACCATCACAAACCCGGTGGTAATATTTACACCAAGCAGTCAACAGAATATGGGAACAGTGGGAAGCGCTTTTGCTTTTTTTAGAAATTGATAAAGAAAACGTTTTAAATACAGAAAGACAGTTCAAAGTTTACTAAGAAATGAATTACTTACGTTTTTCGCTGGACGTGGATGCACCGAATCGAACCACGGGTTTTTTAAGTCGAGATGATCGACGCAAACTCGACTTAGAAGTAACGGTTGAAAGATCTTCCTCTTGACCAGTTGCTAAAACACTCTGATTTAAAACCCTCGAAACTCGCACTTTTGGGTACTTCGAAGAAACAATAGCAGCAACCGCTGGTATATCTTCCTCTCGACGACTTTCGTTGAAACTTTTATTTTTCATCATTCCACTTTTGTTTACTTTAAACTTTACTATTAGAGCAGCGTCTTCTGTTTGAATTGAAATCGAATTGTTGCACCAGAGATAAGAAATAATTAGATGGCAAACTTCACACACACATTGAAACTGCCTACAAGCTGGAACTACTACTACTTTGAGTACAGCTTCCACGGTTGACTTTACACAAAATCTCACTACTACCACTTTGAGTACAGCTTCCAACACATTCCACCATTTTATTCCTATAAATTCCACCTTAAGGCCACGTCTGGCTGCCGTTTTGTATTTTGAAAGCGTTTTATTATCCTTAAAACATTTTATAGAAACTTTTGTTTTTATTTTTACACTACAATTTTTCTATATTCTTTTCTTTAAGTTTGATAAATTAACAAACCTTCTTTGAAAACTTTCATCAGTCCTTATTGTTTTTGTTACCTAAGTCCATGTTCATACCGGTCGATTTGTTGAACAGTTTGAAGGTGAAGAAGTAAGTGGGGGCAGTTGAAGGGGTGTTTCCCAAAATTAAATCAACACGAACTGTTGAAACTTCGTGCGAATAAAGTGACTGTTTTCCTTCTCTGTCACACACATTGGTTGGTATTGACATCATTCCCATACTGTTTCATGAAAGTCAAACCATTTTTTTTCTTTTTTCCTACCAAAAAGTCATTTGTCGTGCATTTGTCATTGGTGTTTAAAATTTAAAAAGTAAAAATTAAAAAGCTGGGCAACAGAATATCCATAATCCATGTGGCTGCAAATTATGGTATGCATCTGAACCTGGTGGTGGTGTGATACCAAAAGATTATCGTTTCAAACAATAGACTGGTGCTGAAAGAAGGTTTGTTTTGTTAGAAAAATAAATTATTCAAAGTCTGGAAAAGTTATCAAAACTTGTAATTACAGTTTATTATTCGAACCAGAAGAGTTTTTTGTTGACCCGACTAAACTTTTGGAGAGCCCGAATGGTGGTATTTCTATTGCACAGGGGTACGCAGTGTAAAAAATTAACCCTAAACAAAGAATTGCAGCACTGGAAAGAACAGAAATTGAATAGGAGTTTGTTTTACTCCTGGTGTTCAGATCAAGGAAGTGAGCCGGAAAGAAAGTGGCTTGAAACTAGCATTAAGTAATGGTCAAACTCTTTTGACTAATATTGCGTTGAGGATTTCGAGAAGAGTGACTCAGAAGTTCAAACTGAAAGGCTTTATGGTCGAGCAATGGTGAAGAGACTAGAAGGAGGAGTTGGATACAATCCCCATGTAGAGCAGCCTGATGATGTCAAAGGACTACCTGGACTAATAACTGTTCAGCCTAGGGATTCAATTTCAACTTTAAATCACTTCCTTATTCAACTTTTGATTGGTGTGGCCAAACAAGAAACTGGAAATGCTATTACAACAGTTCAGGTAAAAACAAAAATTGAATTCTGATTTTATTGCATATTCAATTCCTTTGTAATGGACACCTGAGACGAACAAGATAAGTTAGCGGCAATGGTTCGGGAAAATAAGATACTTTACCTTAGAACGATGTGCGTTCAGATATGCTAATAAATGACACGAATAAAACGGCTTTACGCTCTAGCGATAGCAAAATGACTCCATTGAATCTAAACAAGATATTTTTTTTTAGACCTAGGTACGAATTAAGTAATTGTATTTATATCGACACATGCAACTCGGGTCATATTATACATATATAAACAATACAGTGCCGAATTGCTTATTTGTTCATTCAACCTGTTGTGCATGAATGGAACCTATTCAGTGTTCAGTCTCTTCATTGTTGGTCTTTTGATCGTCTGCCACTATAAATAAAAGAACGTCAATAGTTTAACAATAATTTGTAAGGCTGTCGTACAAAATTAGAGATTCTACTTTTTGACTAAGGCAAATCCAAGTCCAACTAATTCACCAATAACAAGAGATGCCCCTCCTGCATCCTGCTACAGCTGCGCCTTTCATCCAATCGGCATCTTGTTGTTCTTCAATGTATCTCTTAAAAGAAAGAACTTGATCGTTACTAGGCTCGATCTCTAGGAAAGCTTTGCAATATTTCATGCCTTCGTCGTATTTCTTGATTCGGGTGTTTCCAAAAGCAAGGTAAAGAGCCCGAACCCTGTTTATTTCTAAAACATGGAATATAAAGGAATCAGTGTTCGTCAGAGTTTTGCTTTCACCCAACTTACTCAAAGTGAATTGATTCAGTTTCGATAGAACTTTATCATTGTTTTCCAGAGAATTCGCAGTTGTACAAGGTTGAGGAAGCTTTAGAGTTGGAATGCTGAAGACTGGTGGACCGGTTCCCGAATGACTTTCGTTGTTTGCGAATTTGTGTTTTTATTGCATTCAATGGAATGGTTTATTTGTTGGGCTGATTGTTGATCGCTTGACCTTTCGATGTTATCGTTCATGGGGATAATCATAGTGGACTGCATGGATTTGTAGATTTTACACTCATAGAGCAAGTTTGCACAGTGGAACTGGGCACGAAATAAATGGGATTGTCCAAATGAAGATACCAGGAAGACAATTGTATGTGGTGCAATTCGATTGTTTTGACGTTTAGAGTTTTTTTTTTTTTAGTTCGAATGTCGAATTCTCGACTTGACACTAACTCTCGTCGGGGGGTCGCAGTGGTCGGCAGAGAGACGCCTAGTTTGAGTGAGTGCGTCCAAGAATAGAAAAGGATGGAAAATTGGATAATATAATCGACGTGGACGTTTTTGATTGGTGGTAGCGCAGTCGAACGAGGTACGTTAACAGAAATCAAAAAAACGGAACCCATGACGGTGATATTTGACGTAGCAACACACACTTGGCATCGACACAGTCAGAATACGAACGTCATCCCAGTAGGAAATTTCCAAAAACTCACTACTGAAAATGCAGCCTTTTCCTCAGGGAAAAGTAGCTGCACTAGTGCATTTCCTACTGAATCCTTTGCTGAATTTAACATGGGCTTGTCATTGGAAAGATGCACCTACACACTTTCTCGATGAATAAAATGTAGGGAAATCACAACACCCATGGCATCTTCGTTTTCATAGCCTGAAAAAACTGGTTCTATGTGTGTAATTTGAAATTTGGGAATTTGTGACAGAAATGTGTTCTGAGGAGAAAGAATGCATTTGGGAGAACACATAGATAATGGAAATAATGAATGCATTTGAGAAATAAGCGTTTGTATACTTTATTACATTTTTAAATAATATTCAGTAATTATAGTATTTAGAAATTGTAATGCAATATGGAATATGACGTTATGCTACCTTTTAAATATTAATAAAGTTGTCTTTGAGCAGGCTCAAGGTCAAGAAAAACAATGTTGTTATCTGGTTAACGACGTTTCGAGCATGGATACGCTTAAAATTCTCCAAAAAACAACTGAGAACTCCATATACAAAGTTTATAGAAATATTAACTCCATTAAAGTTGGAAGAAGATGAGGTTTTTGTATCGTTTGATGTTGTATCTCTATTTACAAATGTACCCATTCGTTTGATAATAGAGGTTATTGAGAAGAAATGGAACGACATTAAGCAACACACCAACATCAAAAAATTATATTTCATGGAAATGCTTCGTTTTTGTATGATAGAATGTAATTATTTGGAGTTTGAGAATAGAATTTATCAACAGAAACAAGGTGTACCTATGGGCAGTCCGGCGTCACCCATTTTAGCTGACATAGCAATGGAGGCCTTGTTGGAAGACGTCATTGGTAAATTAACTTTCAAACCCAAGGTTATTACCAAATATCTGGATGATTTGTTCGCCATTGTGAAGAAACTCTTTCAATAACCGTATTCAATTCACGGTTGAAATCGAAGAAAATGGATCATTACCATATCTCGATGTCAGGGTTGTTAGACATAATGGAGGCATTATTTTTGATTGGTACAAGAAACCAACCTCTTCAGGTAGGCTTATTAACTACCTTTCAAAACAACCCAAACAGGTTATATTCAACACTGCGAAAAATTTTATTGATCGAGTTCTAAATACCTGCCACAACAATTTTCGTCGAAAAAACGTCGACATAATTAGAGACACCCTGTCCTCGAATTCTTTCCCCATGGCTATAATCAACAAATTGATTAGCAGTTGGGAAAAAAAGACAACGATGGAACAACCTGCTGATTCCCCTCTTATGGTTTACAAAAGTGCTTTCTTCATCCCGTCTCTTTCAACGCGTATGAAAGCAGCATCTATACGTGACAAAAACTCAACAAGAATAGCGTTTAAGTCTGCCAACACACTCAAGTCATTAGTATTTACAAATACTAAGGGAAGTGTCGATAAGTTGGATAAGTGTGATGTGATCTACATTCTACAAAATTGGTTATTTGGGTAGCAGAAATAACACCTCTTGTGCATCGGTGTATGTAGGTATAGGTACATCGAAACAACCCAGTAGGAAATATTCAAAAATTCACTACTGAAAATGCTGCCTTTTCATCAGGGAAAAGTAGCTGCACTAGTGAATTTCCTACTGAATCATTAGCTGAATTTAACATGGGCTTGTCATTGGCAAGAAGCACCTGCACACTTTCTCGATGAATGAGATGTAAGAAAATCACCACACCCATGGCATCTTCGTTTTCATGGCCTGAAAAAACTGGTTCTATGTGTGTAATTTGAAATTTGGGAATTTGTGACAGAAATGTGTTCTGAGGAGAAAGAATGCATTTGGGAGAACACATAGGTAGATAATGGAAATAATGAATGCATTTGAGAAATAAGCGTTTGTATACTTTATTACATTTTTAAATAATATTCAGTAATAATAGTATTTAGAAATTGTAATACAGTTTTCATTACTATTTAATAAATACAAAAAGAATATTATTAAAAAGAATAGATAATGATGATAGCGACTTATGATTTCATTCTTAGGTTTCTTCTCCTGTTCATTTGAGATCTAAATTAAAGAATATATGAATTATTTCAAAACCATGAAATAGAATCTAATGAATTTACCATTACTGAATTATTCTCCTTGTCCTTTGTTGTTTATTTGATACATCTATTGTAGTTATCTGTACAAATAAATTACACAACTATGTCTTTCTTAATCACAAAATTGAAACTAAATCCAAGACCCATTGAAGCAACATGTGACACAAAAATAAAGATATTTTAAAGCCAATAAACGAAAGAAAGAGAAAAGAAAGGGTTGTTTTCTCATACTTAATTTTGTCGCTACCGGATTGGCGTTTCTCAAAGAGGATTTTACTGTACATCGTGTTTTCTTCTTTATTTTCTTTTGAAAACAACGCACAAGATTCAACTTGAACTGCAGACTACCTACCAATTGCATGACATTTCATCAGTGAATTCATTGATGACCTTTTCCCTAATGAAAGCACCAGATGAATTCCTCGAGGAATTCATCCTTTTTACTTGCGGTTATAGGTACTATAAGGCAAGTCTTGCAATCGTGCCGGAAAAAAATTTTGAGATAACAATTAAACATGACATTACGATCATAGAGAATACAAAAAAAGTGGGTCCTGCAATTCTGTCTGTCTGTCTGTGTGTCTGTGTGTCTGTCTGTCTGGATGTATATGATTCTACAGCCTGAACCGCTGGACCGATTTTCTAAAAATTTCGCAGTTAGGGTATGTGGGGTAGCCTACAGAGGGGTTTTTGGAATTGAGTCTCTAGGTCTTGAAATAACGGTAATACCTATTTTTCTCAAAAAACGGCTCCAACGATTTCAATAAAATTTTGTGTGTAGAATTAATTTTTGATTGTAATTTTTATGATGAAAAAAAAAATTTTTGGAAAAGTTTAAAAACGGTACCTCCCATAGTACCGTTTTTTTTCAAACAGACTTTCTCGTTAATGGCTTGCACGATGTTTACGAAATTTTGTATTTTAGAAGTTTTAAGTTGTTTAAAAAAAAACTGCATAACAAGATTTGAAAAATTTTAATTTTTGAAATTTTTAAAAAAAATTTAAAAAAATTTAGATTTTTTGAAATAACTTCAAAACCATAACTTAGATTTTTCTCAAATTTTTTGTCAAATTAACTTTTGCTAAGATCTTAAATTTTGCATACTTGAATTTTACAAAACTTTTTTTTTAAAAAAATGTAAAATAAAAAACCGTTATTTTTAAAACTGGTCCAACGATTTTGATAAAATTTTTAGCGTTTATATGTATTAGAAATTGCAAAAGAATGGCGTTTTTAGATTTTCGCTTGAGACCTTTGGAATATTTAATTGAATTTTTTTCAATATTTTTCGTGATTTAATAAAATTTTCCTAATTAATGTATAGTTGGCAACCCTGTACCACCAAATATATTATAAAGCGCGAACACCAAAACCTTTTACTCAGCCCTAAGATTTTGATATCGTATTTAGAACACAATCGCAAGTTCGTGCGACCCAGTCGTGCCCATTTTTTCACTGGTGAGCAAATTTCCTACTGGGATCGGATAAACACCTACAAAACAAACGCAGCCAGAAGGATTTTCTCTGGTCGTCGTCTCGGTATTTTATACTTTTGTGCGTGCTCGAAATAGCCAAAAAGTAAAGTTCTCACAAAAAAAAAGTTATTAAGAAATAAGAAAAACAATGAGTTTGTATTTAAACTATTAACTTTGTGTATTTTTTTCATTGAATACAACCTTCGTTGGATTGATTTAATCCATTCTAATAAAGCGCGCTAAAATGACTTTGAGTGCTATAAAGATTAAAGACAAAAAAAAAAAAAAAAAAATCATCAATGCTGGTGGTATTAGCACAAAGGGTAGAAAAATCCCACAAAAATTGCAGTGCAAAATTGTTCGTTCCTTAACAAAAAGTATTAAATAAAGTCGGTGAGTGTATTCTTGTTCCATGTGTACAGATTTTGTATATCTGATAGTTTTGTCAATTTGTCAAGTTCCTTCACGTTTTCCCTTTTTTATTTTGCCCTATAGAAACCTCGACATCGGCGGTCACAGACAGTCCTCTGGAAGTCGTGATCGCCTCTCTGTTTTTAATTGAATCCCGAGATCTTCTATCAAAAAAAAATCAAGAAAAGAAAAAAAAATATCTAATCGAGAACTTCAATCAAGATTCGTTTGAAGAAATCAAGACTTTCAATCAAGTTTTTTCAAAGATATCAGCCAAGCGTTATCCCCAATACAAATGTCAAAAGACATGGTACTTGTTTTAAACTAAATTGTAGATGCTTTTAAAGATTTGTTATCTGGTTGAATTTGAATCTAAAGTCAATTGTAAAAATTCGTAGTAATTGGTCAAAAGATCGAAATAGAGATAGAGGCGTAGGTAAGTATCTGGTTTCTCCCTGATTGTTCTTAACCTGAAACAAGCGTTTTTTACGCGTGTCTGTATCCATAGCCCCCCATTGAGCTCAATTGAGGTAGGATAAAATTGGACATTTATAATCCTGAGACCATTGACATATTATATATGGACTGCTAGTTGGCTCCTTAAAAGTGAAGCCAGCGATAAGCGACAGTGCTGCATCTTGGTTCAACTGGTTGTCGAATCTAGAACTAAGCTAACACTGGTGTTTTTCGAGTTGTCCGGATGCAGTTCCAACTATTTTTCCGAAGATGTTGGAAGAAGGAATGTAAGTATTTGATATTGTCGCGAAAAAAAAATTAAACAAAATTTTCAGAGAGAATGTTGAATTCCTGTCATCATCGTACGCATCCGATGAACCAACAAATATTTCAAACACGAGGTAATTATTTTTGTTTTATACTAAAAAATTGTTTTTAACACAGTTTCTCGCAGTGGTGAAGTTGTAAACATGGATTGGGCTCCAAGTTGTTCTGGGATAAATGCTTTGTCTGAGAAGTAAGTTCGGTTTAATTATTTAATGTTACCATTTCGAATTAACTATTGAATTGTGATCACTGATTAAATACTTTTTTCTTTCAGCATACAACTTGTTGAAATTCAGCAGCCACCACAATCCACTATAAGTCAAATTTGCGCTGAAAAGTAAGTTTTTTCAATTCAGTTACTTTTACAGCAGCTTCGACATTAACAGCCAAAGTCGTGCACAAAAGATTGGGCAAGAACTGCAAAATAATCAATTGTTATATAATGTAACAAGACAGTTGGCATTTCATCAACATACGTGGACAGGCAAGGCAACGTTTATGTCTAACGTTGATGTCAATGACGATGCTGGTGCTGAAGTTGCTGTGTCAATATGTTTCTCACATAAATATTAATTAAGTTTTCATCGATATTAATATTTAATCGCATTTTTTATATATATTTTCTAGTGTACAACGTGCTATAGTCCCCCAAGACCCAAGAGCCATCCGAACAGACCACTCCCAGGACTTTAAAAAGGCAAAACAGTTCCCTCAGAGAAATTGTTCAAAGGAAAACAAAGGCTTTGAAAACGATGCAGCAAAAATTACGGAGGAAGGACCAGAAAATTAAAACTTTAAAGTCCTTAATGATGACTTTAGAAAAAAAAAACATTTTATCAGAAAATGCTTCGCAAGTTTTACAGGTAAATGTATATTCTTACTTTATTATTTTTTGTGAAGACTTAACAATTATTTTCAACGATTTTGCTGATAATTGATTAATGGCCATATTGAACACTACATGTCATGACGAGAGCCATGGACCCATACACCACAGGTGACATTCTCTTCGATCTCGTTTTCCGATGAGGAAAAGACATGAGCGAAGCGATTAGGGTAATCTTTTGGTTTTTAGTTAGTTATCATCTAAGCTTAGACTGTTTAAGAAAGTTTGTCTTAGGCTTTTTTAAAGAATAAACAATAAATTAAATTAAGTTACTTAAACAGGCGACATTACCTTCGATCGAAGCGATAAGGATAAATAGTTTTAGTTAATCTTAAGCTTTTCAGTTAGTTTTAATCAGTCTGTTAAGATTTAAATAGTTTTAAAAGGTTTTTCAATAAGATTTAAGATACATATTAAGATCTTTTTAGGAACAATTAAAAGATTTAATTTAAAAAAAAAAGTAACATAAATAAAAAATTTAATGAAAATTAAATTCGAGATCTTGTTTCTCTATGAACTATAACCTTCTAGTTGCTTGGCGTTACCAAGATTCACTTTGTACGCGGTTTTCATTGTTTTTTTTATATATACTGTGTAATACGACTTCGTGCCTTCGAGTAACTGTTACGTACACAATCAGGTATAAGAGGCATAGTTAATGTTTTCAACCTCTTGCCATATACTTCAGAAAAGAATTTTATGCGTTGGCGATTTAATTCTACTATCCTGAGATTGTTTCCAAACAACAAACGAACCAATTTACAAATTGTACCTTGTTATACAATTTGAATTGGAAAAGATGCAACGAAACGCTTGAACAGGTAGGTTGAGGAGAAAAATGAAAAAAATCGTATGGATAGTAATATTTTATTTACTTAACACAGAAGGCAAATCCCTCAAGTGTGTTGTTGCATCTTTTGCCACCTGTTTAAATTTTTATTCCAACACTTAGTTAAGTATAATGAAATAAATTTACAAACCTTTTTCTCGTCTTGTAGACATATGACAACAAGTTGATAAAAGCACTGTCAGGTGGCAAAATCAACGGAATGTATCCAACAGAGCTACGATCGTTTGCCTTGACGCTTCATTTTTATAGTCCGCGAGCCTATTCGTATATACGATCGTTATCGAAAAAAAATTTACCTGCGCCTAGTACCTTAAGATCATGGTACAGCCAAACAGAAGTTGCACCTGGTTTCACACAGAAATCAATTGATGTTTTGAAACTAAAAAGTTTAGCCCTAGAAACAAAAGGTCGCAAATTGGTTGCATGCTTAGTGATGGATGAAATGGCCATTAGAAAGCATTTGCAATGGGATGCTGCAAAAAAAAAAATATGTTGGGACAATAGACTATGGCACTGATTTCACAACCACAGAAGAGCTTCCCCACGCCACCGAGTCTTTGGTTTATTTGTTGGTAGGACTGAATCATGCGTGGAAGCTCCCTGTTGCATACTTCTTATGTAATGGCCTAAGCTCTACCGAAAAAGCTAACTTAACAAGGCAAGTGATAAGTTTCTTGGCCCCATCCGATGTTGTTATTGTCGGTTAACATTTGATGGTCATCCGGGTAACGTTGGCATGATCAGACAGTTGGGAACATCTCTTGAACATTTTGAACCAAGGTTCAAAAACCCCCAGAAAGAGCAACAAATTTCAATTTTGTTAGATGCTTGTCATTGCCTCAAACTTATTAGAAACACTTGGGGTTCTAAGAAAGAGATTACCAACGAAAATGGGCAGACAATAAAATGGGAGTTTATTGAAAACCTTGTCAACTACCAAGGAGAACTAGGTCTGCACTTCGCCAACAAGTTGAATCAAAGGCACCTTAACTGGCATTCCAAAATAATGAACGTGAGAATCGCTGCGGAGACCTTAAGCGAGAGTACGGCTAATGCACTTGCGTTTTTGTCAGAAAGCCAAGTGCCTGGTTTTGAGGGTTGTGGACCTACTGTTGATTTTTTGAAGTTGATGAACAACATTTTTGATTGTCTTAACACTAAGTCAAAATTTGGGTTTGGTTTCAAACAGGGCTTATGTGAAGGCAACAAAAATGAAATATTCCAATTTTTCGAAAAAGCCATCGACTACATTTGCGGCTTAAGAATCGAAAAAAAAAAATTATAGAAACCAAAAGTCGAGTTGGATTTCTTGGGTTTTTGGTTGGAATGAAAAATTTGAAATATATATATCGAAGATATTCTTATTCACAACCACCGATTTTAAGTTTAATTTATTTTTTTGATTTCTTATGTAATAGGTATGTTGAAGAGGAAAAGTGCTCAACTACATTTTGAGCTACAAGCTTTCTCAAGACCACCTTGAACTATTTTTTTCAAGCATTCGATCGAGGAGGGTTTAATAACAACCCAACGAGTGAACAGTTTGCTTCAGCTTACAAAAGGCTTCTCATACATAATGAGGTCAAATCTTCTGCTGAAGCAAACTGTGTTTCGTGTGACAACACTTCAATTTTAACAACATCATCTTCGAAGTGTTCTAAAACGAATTCATACGATGAAGTAAGTGACAGCGAAATTATTATTTTGGAAGGTATTTCGGAAAGTCACTTCAGAAATTCACCGTTGGAAGAAATTATTCTTTACGTTAGTGGATTTGTTGAGTTTAAAATTCTTAAACTAATGAAATGCAAAAAATGCAAAGAATTTTTAATCAATTCCGAGAAAGAAAATTCAAAATTTATAAAAATAAAATCAAAAGTGTTTTTAAAATACCCAAACAAAGATACATTCAAAATATGTAAGATCATACAAAAACATGTATCAATTTTGGAACTGGAAAAAAAAATAACAAACAAAAATGTACATTCCATAATAGCAATAAGCACGTTTAGAAATTTAGATTTAACGAATATTTATGACGAGTTGGACACCCATGTTCGGAATTGTGATTTCCTAGACAATCACAAGTATAAGCTTATTAAGCTTGTAATCGAACAATGCTCTAAAGTGCTATTGCATCACGTTTCAAAAAAAAACAAATATAAATGCACATACAAATATAGTAAGGAACAAGTCAATGCCTGAGACACTGGGTAGTATTCACCAAGAAATCTTAAACTAAGTGCCTCATAAACCTATTCACCGACCACTATTAGTGCAGTGGTCGCTACCACTCTTAAGTTATGAGCGGTTGTTGTTTTAAATAACTTCGAAAATTCGAAATTTTCTGACAGCGTCATTTGTGGTTGTTATTCAAAAATCAAAATGGAGCGAGGCACTAGGAAGCAAAATTATGAATTTATTAATTGTTAATTATTTATTAATTAAAATGAATTAATTTTACGTTCTACCTTTTCTTAAATTCCGAAATATTTTCTGTTTTTGGTTTGCTTAACAGCTGATTTTGACAATTGACACTGAAATTTTCGAAGTAGTTCGAAAAGTGTGCGTTCAGAGGCGCAATACCCTTATTTTTCGAATATTCGAATTAGCTTAGACTAGACCCTATTATTGCTTGGTGAATAGCACATCCAAATTTAAAACTAAGAGCCTCTTAGCTTTAAGACCGCTCTTAAGATTGTTTGGTGAATACCACCCTAAGAGTGTATAGTGGAAGGGCAGAAGCTGGGTAAGCGTAAGGCCCAAGCATTAAATCCTTGTCCCAATTACTTGAATTTATCCTACTCTCTATTTACAGTCTATAAAGTGTACTACTTGTTTAAAACTAAAGCGTAATACTTAAAGTGAAGTATACTACTTGTTCAAAACTTAAATTATTATACTTAAAATATAGTATGCTACTTGTTTAAAACTAAATTATAATACTTGAAATAAAGAATATTACTTGTTCAAAACTAAATTATGATACTTAAAATATAGTGTGCTTCTTGTTTAAAACAAATTTAAAATATTTCAATGTGACTTGTTGAAACTAAATATACTGTACGAGTACAATAAAGTGTAATGTGTCTGTATGCCGTCATGGTAGAAATTATGTCTTTTTCTCAAGCGTATAGCTTGAATATGTGGTAAATTTTCTTTCCAGGGGATGTGAAAGGCGACGATTTTGGTGATTGAAGGATGAACTGAGTGGAACTGAGAGGTAAGCAAAGGTAAAAGGGAGAGGTAAAAATCTGCCGACACCTCTCAAGGTAGGGTGGGATACAGGCACCGTCGAATAAGACCTCGACGCCCTCTGGTGGTAATGTCCGTCCGTTTTAAATAAATTGTTTTTTTTTTGAATGTTCGCATTTATTGGTTGACTCCATTACAGGGATGATTGTTTTGTTAATAGGTTGATTACTCAGTGGTTATGGACAAGATCCCGCACCATCCGGCGAGCTCGAGCCGAGCCTATACAAGCATGCCAGTCCATAACCACGGGAAATAAAAGTTTTTTTTGGTTTACTCAACCCCGGCCTATTACACCTTTGCATTTGATTTAGATAAAAAAAAGAAAACAGTCGAGAGACGAAGTTTTCTTATTCGTTTCTTTAACCACATAGACCACATTTATAAAACATCGTATAAATCTCATCGTTTTTTTTACTATGATCTGACTTTCAGCAAAGAAGACAGTACACATGTCGAATCACTTGATGAATATCTTTTTTATTACAATATGTTCAAGGACTCAATAATTCCGGGGTGAGAAATGCAGAATCCGGGAAATGATAAGCTGCTAGATGGAATCAACAAAAACAAGCAAACGAGCAAATTGCAAATTGGAGGGTGAGTTGGACACCACTAAAAGAACAAATAAATCATATATCCTTTTCCGTTTGTAGATTGAAAAAGCATCGAGGAACTTAGAACCCCCATGCCGCAAACACTTACCGCACTGCACTGATCACTACGATCAGAAGCTGCTGAAAAGGGATTGCCGGATTATAAAAACAGTTAGAAGACTGCAATTGTTTGTTAGAGTCAATGCGCGAAGAAGAAGTCACCCTCACAAGAAAAAGTTTTTAAACTTCATAGAACCAAAGACACCCTCATGAATGCAATATACGAACAGGAATCTATTGAAAGTAGTACATACGCAAAAAAAAACTCTAGTTGAGTTGCAGAGTGTCATGTCAAGCATCGACAACGCCATGGATTTGAATTTAAATATACATTCGCTTTTGCAATCTTACAAGTGTGTTTTTCACAACCCTAGTCAAATATGACTATTTATGTTTTGGTGTTTACCCAGGCGCGGATTCAAGGGGGGGGGGTCACAGGGGTCGTGACCCCCCCCCCCCCCCCCCCCCCCCCAAAACAGCCCGCATTTCAAAAAATAGAGCTAAACCAATCGAAACTGAAACTGAAAATCAAAAAAAAAATAACCGAACGAAATCTAATTTTTGTAAACTTGAAAAACGGAAACTAACCAAGCTACCAAAATCAACTTACTTTAATGTACTATGGAAAATTTGCAATCAAAAAATGGCTGACTCAACATGACTGACTCAAAATGAATAAATTTCTCACACAATACTGACTTTTGTATCAATTTCTCTATATTTGGATAGTAGCTTTACTTAATATCTTAACATTTGATTACAAGTTTTAAGTAAAAACCATTTATAACACAAAATCCAATCGTCGAATTTTGTTTCGCAAATCTGTTGATGATCGCATCAATGTCCAATTCAATGTCGCGATGAATGTGTAGCAATGCAAGACCGGTGAGTCTGTCTTCTGCCACAATCGATCTCAACCAAGTTTTGAGGCGACGGAGAGTTGAAAAGCTCCTTTCTGCAGTGGCTGCAGTAACAAGAAGCGTCACCAAAATCCAAAGCAGGGTATGAATGGCCGGATACATTACTCTATCACACGCATCAAGGGCGGCAGAAACCGAATCAGGAAGTTCACCGCCTTTTAAAACAATTCGGTTCCATTTTGCTACCCACAACTCAAATTCTGCAATAACGCTTGCAGCAGAAGTGTTCAGAAGCTTCTGGTACATGACTGCTACGAGATTAACTTCTTCAATGTCCTCCTCTGTATAAGAAGTCCGAGGCAGAAAAACTCTCAACCCAAAAAGCTTCATTACGCTCATACATTCGGTTCTCTTGATGTTTACTCCATATTATTCGAATTAATTTACCTTAAAGCATCCGTCAAATGAATCCTTGTTTTATATTTTTTACTTTTGTTGTTTATTTTCTGGTTTTTGTTCCGTTTCCTTCTTTGTTTATCGCAAAACACAATGAAAACTATCCTGATTTCAACGACACTGAAATCAACAGTGGACTGTTGTGCTTTCAATGTTTTGATTGCAAACTGATGTGAAGTTAGCCACGACGCCATAAATGGCGCGAAGCCATTTGAAAACATACGAGGAAACGTTTCAGAAAAAAATTTATTGGCTAAGACATTTCTTACTTTTAAAAGTACATTTTTTATATAAACAGTTTATAATTTAATATAAACAACAGTTTATTTTTGTTATATTTGATTTTTTTTTATCGTTGTGTATCGTCATTCCGTGTCGACCGAAGCTTAATGAAAATAGCTGCTTAGTTTCAAACACGAACAATATTTTTTAACACTTTTCCCTACTAATTGACACTGTTTCATATAAAAATGTGGATGAAATCACTCGTTTGTAATCGATTTTCTTGTTTAACTGCAGTTCTTGCATTTTTCAGGTATTTATAGAAAATAAGTTTGTTAGAGTGATTCTGGGTCAGCGGCTTACGCTCGTCTCAACTCAATTGTAAATGTTAGCGATGCTTTTGTGGCACGAAAGGCAGTCTAGAGATTTGAGGTCCTTGTAAGGAGGACTATCAAGGGAAGGAAGATTCAGCAGTGCGTCGATAGCAGCACCAAGTGTGCTGGGGAAGGTCTCCTTCCTCCCCCTGACACCTACATCATAGGGTGTACTCAAGATCATATTTCTCGTTTAAAGAGATGTGGTCTCTGGCACAATTCGCAAGCAGCATATCTTAATCTTTTGACTCACGTCTAATGGACATGCCGTCTGACACGATGATGAGGCTCATACTGCGTCAAAAATACTCAGTCAACCTTCCTTCAGTTCAGGACTGGTCCACAATCTGAGCCTGGAAAGAACTGTTGTCGAATCTACACAGATGGTTCCAAAACCGACGACGGATCTGGTGCTGGTGCCATTATAGAAAACAATGACATACGACTGCACGCCTCTTTAGGATCATACGCATCCATCTTGCAAGCGGAGGCGAATGCTATCCAAATGGCTATAAGCTACGTTACGAACAATGGCTGGATAGGTATAGCTATCTGTGTGCAGCGACAACCAAGCTGTGCTTAAGGCCCTTCTCAACCCTCTAACTACTTCGAAAGTGATCCAAGAATGCAAGAGCTCTCTGAATACCGTCGGAAGATTAAATTCTTTGAGTCTCATTTGGGTTCCAGGCCATTACACCGTCGATAGGTGTACCAGCGTCCTCAATTAGGGCTTCAATCAACGATTGGATCTGCGAAGAGCACAACCGTAGATGACAAACGTGTTAGACTTAAGCTATACCACGCTCTGTGGATCTAGGCGCAGACTGGTGAGAGCTGGTAACTTAGGCTCTTTATTATGTCAGCATCTTTTGTCTTTTCTCCGAACATCTGGAAAGCTATAACAAAAGAAGGTTGCTACCTGGTAATACAATAGACTGGTATTTAGGTCTGAATGCTCCAGTTGGTATTTTAAAAACCTCCAACAAAAAAAAAGAAAAAAAATGGAGACAAGTTTGGTTTTGGTTTTTTGTAAAAAAATTATTATTGTTTTAGTTGTTAATAGCTGCTCTTCTTCTAGTTGAGACTTTGTTCTTAAATGCTAAAAATGTTTCTCCTAAAGAGAGAACCCTTCATGAAGATTTCATACTTTAGGTGCTGTTGGTGAATGTAGTTGGCCGTTCGCAACCAACAACACGCGGAGACTTCCGAGGTGGTGGACCACTTGGCAGTGGTCGTCGAAAAGCTGCACGTATAGAATCCGCTAGACCGCGCTGTTGAAACCGCTCAAAATCACTGGAAAATTTTTTTTTTTTTTTTCAAAGAAACTCTCGAGCCTTGCAGGCATTTCAGGAAGCTCCTTGGGTTCCAAAGAGCTTTGTTTAACAAACACTGTCTTATCATGCTTTTCACCGACGCGAAACGCTGGACTACGTTTGATATTGCTCCGTTTGATCGGGTCACTGGTGTGGGGGAAGAGTTCCACCTCTGAGTCCAGCGTAGCGGACTGGACTTATTTAGATTGAGAAGCACGCGATTTGGTGTGGGAGCTGGGATACGGATGTCGGTGTTGTTTCTTCAAAAATATAAATAAAAAAAATTCATCAACCTCAGGAGTGGAAGCGTGAGCGTACTAAGAAATCGTGAACTGAAACAGCTAAAATTTAATATATAAAATTATTATTTTTACTGCTTTTCCATCCCCGAGGTTGATGAATTTTTTTTATTTATATTTCTGGAGGAAACTGTCAATGTCAAAATAGTTTCACATTCCAATTGTACCTTTATTGAAGGTAGTTGACAAGAAGGAAATGAAACAAGACGGTGTTGCGGTCGATTCGTTGAACAATGTGAACATTTTGGTCGATTTGTTGCTTCAACAAATCGACCGGTATGAACATCGCCTAAGAGAACGAATAAATTAAACTAATAGTATTCTATTGCAATTGTGCTCAATAGGTAAATGCTTAATCTAAAGTAAGAGTTATTTCTATTATTAGTATCAATTAGTACGTTTTTTTTTCAAGCCTATACGGCTTAAAAAAATTCACGTGCTAAATACAACAAAAATTTAGCTATATGGGCTTCCCTTAGCCTCATAATTTATTCAGTCTTATTTCCTTAGCCCGATAACAAAAATGTGCTACCAAACTATTTTTTTGAAATGTTATCGAAAATGGCGGAAGCTGTCGTTGGGTGCGTTTAATGTAGCCACATATGCTAACAATTATTAACAATTTAATGTTACTTGACAAAAATTTAGTTAACAAAAATGTACAATTTGTTAACTTAGCGAATGCACCCAATGTACCAAATGACATTTCTCATTCAAATTCCTCGCGAAATCAGAAGACTTGAAAAATAAAAAATTAAAGGTGGCTAGGTGGCACGTCTTTTCATTTGTGAATTTTAGAAAACTAAATTAAGATATGTCTGGTCGTGCGTCGTGGTAAAGATGGCAAAGTGAAGGGAAAGACAAAGTCCCACTCAAATCATGCTGGCTTAAATTTCCTGTTGGGCGTATCCATCGTTTGGTCCGTAAGGGAACGCCAAGGAGTCCCAGTGCTGTTGCTATGGAATATTTGGCTTCAGAAGTTAAAAAATTGGCAAAACACATACAAGGAGTTTTGTTGCCCAAGAAAACGGAGAAAAGTGCTTTATAATTACTCGCGAAATGAATAAGACTTGGAAATAAATGACAAGTAACAAATTAAGCTTTCTTTATAATTTATTTTTATAGTTATTAACGCTTTAGTCCCCACCAAGTCCTGAGCAGGTTCGGCATTCAGAATGACACTCCTTACAAATTTTCAATTGATAGGCACTGGAATAAGCAAAACAAACTTTAGAAACTGTCTCTCAGAAATAAAAACTATCAAAACTTGGTTTGTAATGTTTTTACAATCGGTTCCGTATTCCGTTCAAGAGAAAGTTCTTGAACTCCAAACACTGATCAGATCCAACACGCCAGCATCCAAAATCCTTACGCCTGGTCTCCATATGCTTTAAATCTATCGCAGCTTTTACAGCAGCCTTTGAATATCGCAAGTGGAGACCATTATAGCAGCTTTATTTTCATAGCCTGCGATAGATAGCATACTTTTATCGCAGGGTATCTATCGCAGCTATTAAAGCAGAGGGAACTGTCATCTGCATAGATTTTTCCGCCATTTTGTTACTTCGCTGCTATGTTTGGTATGAAAAGTATGCTATATAAAATGCCCACAACACAAAATTTGTCAGTTGCTCTGCTTTTTTTCGTCTGTCATTTTCCTGCTTCCTGCTATGAATTTAATAGTCTATTGATTATGTCGTAAAAAAGGCCATATAAAGGAACTCGACATTGAATGGACTTTTATTGCATGAATCGATTAATGGGTTAATTTTATAGAAAAAACCGAAAGTGCTATTAAATTAGAGGGTGGGACTCGGAGATATGGGTTCCAAACCATCTTCATTCGTTTTTTCAAAATATCTCGAAAACGAAGCAAAATTTTGATGCAATTCCAAGAATGTTTTTTGTAGAGAGCAAATTTTCCCATCGAAATGCATCTTTTTAAAAATTATAAATAAAAATTTCTTAACCAAAATAGTAAAATTCACGATAGAAAAAAAGGCAATTTTTTCCAATTTCTGAGTTTTGTCAGTTTTTTTAATGGCATTTCTTTCTGGTTGCAGATAGGTATAGGTAATGCTTCATAAAAAAGAAGATAAAATTTTCTTTAAAATGCTATATCAGAGAACTTTCTATGTTTCAAATTCACCGAAATATTGCCACTTGAACATAGACATTTATCATAGATTTTCATCCTTTTTATACTGACTGCATTTATTTTTACTCTGTGAAATAAAAAAAAACATTTTTTACTCAATGAAAAGGTATTTGTTACAAAAAAAAAAATGTATGTACTTATTTTTTCTATAATAGTTCTTCACTAACATTGTGAAGGTCTATATCGACATCTACATCTTCAAAAATGTCCTCTTCTGCAATATCGGCTACTTGCTCATGATCGCAATTGACTCCCATACATATTGAGCAAGCAATTTGTAGTTTTCTACAATTATAAAATGCAGACGTAGTATTGCATCCACTAAATGCATGAATAAAGTCAAGATATTTTTGGAGATGAAGAAAATTAAAAATCTTTCGATAGTTCAATTTGCGTTATTTTTTCTAGACTTGGTTTTAATAGATACACATTTTGATAATGTTCCGACAAAATTGGGACCTAAGTGGTCAGTTGAAGTCTGTAGATAGCTGTTTCAAAAATGTTCCACAATTCATTTTGAAAATACTATCATATTCATTTTCAATTCATTTTTATTCAATTTTACTTATATCTACTTACATGCTAACAAAAATGTGTAAAACTAGCTTATATAATAACTTAATTAACTTACTGACCCTAGGCGGGTACTCTAAATTATTCAGTATCTTACTACCAATGCCTTTCGGCCTTAAAATACCATATGAATTACAAACTAGAACTAGTTAAAACTAAGAAAATTATTTAAAAAACTTAGTTTTCACGATCATTTTTTTGTGTTTTCTTAAAACTACTTAAATCTAGTTAAATCTAGAGCAGCCACAGTAGCTTTTGGTTTTTTTTTTTATTGTTTTGTAATTTTTTTTTTGTATTTTGTAATTTTTTTTGGATTTTTGTATTTTTAAATTTTTTTTTTAAAATTATTAACTGTGCCCACCCCCTATACCCTA
Source organism: Melanostoma mellinum (assembly GCA_914767635.1). Lineage (NCBI taxonomy): Eukaryota > Metazoa > Arthropoda > Insecta > Diptera > Syrphidae > Melanostoma > Melanostoma mellinum. Next base: position 79,255,242 of record OU612059.1, on the reverse strand, counting down.
AGCCTTACACGCTAAACCTGTGTAAGCCAGCCATTGGCGACTCGCTATCAATATCAAATTCATGTTGTTGCTCCGACAACCACCAGAACATTTTCGACGTTTTAACAACGTCACGACGATCGCGATCTGAAACCGCCCTACTGAACCGGAGGAGCTCTTCAGCTTCTCCGCCTACTGCGGTGACGTCTCGGTTGTAAAGGAGCCGTCGTTCCACGGACTTCCGGCAGACGTGGTAGATTAGCGGAACCGCCAATCTATCCTGAATCAGCCCTACCATATCAAAATAGAGGAAAGCCTCCGGTGGGACAAATCCACTGAAGCGCGTGAAGCGAATGAATGAATACTATCATAATTTATATTCAAGAAAGGAAGTATTCAGGTAATTTATTTTACTTATTATCAACCTAAAATGCTTTTGCATCGAGTAAAATTTTAATTTTTTTGTAACAAAATAAGGATAAATGCTGTTTGTCAGTATAAGAAGGATGAAAATCTATGATAAATGTCTATGTTCAAGTGGCAATATTTCGGTAAATTTGAAACATAGAAAGTTCTCTGATAAAGCATTTAAAAGAAAATTTTATTTTCTTCTTTTTTTATGAAGCATTACTTACCTATCTGCAACCAGAAAGAAATGCCATTAAAAAAACTGACAAAACTCAGAAATTGGAAAAAATTGCCTTTTTTTCTGTCGGGAATTTTACTATTTTGGATAAAAAATTTTTATTTATAATTTTTAAAAAGATGCATTTCGATGGGAAAATTTGCTCTCTACAAAAAACATTCTTGGAATTGCATCAAAATTTTGCTTCGTTTTCGAGATATTTTGAAAAAACGAATGAAGATGGTTTAGAACCCATATTTCCGAATCCCACCCTCTAATTTAATAGCACTTTCGGTTTTTTCTATAAAATTAACCCATTAATCGATTCATGCAATAAAAGTCCATTCAATGTCGAGTTCCTTAAGAAATGACATAATCAATAGACTATAAAGCAAGTGGAGACACAGCGTTACATTGATCGGAACATGTCGTTTTATCCTTTTCTGTAAATGGAAATGGATCATCAGATCTTTTTCACATTAGGGTGAAAAGGCTGCTCCAACCTACCACATTCAGTTTCTTTTCGATTCTTCGCTATTTCCAAAACACATTCTTTCCTTCTATTGAATGAGCTCCAGAGTTGATCCGTTTCAGATTCTTAAACTCCAGACTCTCTAGCGAGGACACCACACAGAGTAGTTCTTGTGTATTGATTGGTAGCCCGTGAAGATTATTTGGGAATCCGAATAGATCCTTCGATAACAGTACAACCTTTGAACAAGTCTCTTTTCCCGGACAGGTTTTGGGACATGGTTCATTGCAAGGAACACACTCCATATTCTTGGCCATCTTTGTCGAGGGACAAACGCGAGCACAAGTTCCATTGTCTTTCAAGAGATGTTCAGGGCAGTCCTTGGCACAAGCGAATAATTATAGGTCTTTGGGAAAAAATGGTCAGTACATTTGGAATAAGAAAGCCAGAGACCAGATAAACTTATCTTGGAAAAATAACGTTCTTCACATCGACGTGACTGATTAAAACATATGGTATCATCTCTCGGATATTTTCAAGACCATGTAAGCTCCAGATTACTATCCATGTACAATGTACATAATAAATAATTATAAAAATAATGGCTGCTTCAATTTTTATATTTATTTATTTTGAAGCTTACACCCAAAAGTCATATGCCAAATACGTAGTGCTACCAAATTGCTAAATCGTGTTTTTTTTCTCTTTTTGATCAAGTCTATATAGACTTGAGAAAAAAAACGCACCTTATTGTTATTATTACTACGAAAATTTAAAACTTAGATTTAAATTTTTTCTTTGCAGTAGAACAGCACTCAATCACTCATGCATTAATCAATGCAAGTATTTCTTTTTTTTGCAAGCAGTTGTAATAAAACTTAGATTTTTCTCTAGTTTTGATTTTGGACATCAGACTACCTTTTAGTTTTAACAAAATAAAATGTCAAAAACTATTACATATTTTAATCATTGACGTAATAGATATGGACTGCTAGTGAAACGTCATATCCATACAAAACCCTAAAAGCAAAGCGGTCCCCGCGACTTTGCGCCCCTGAAAGGATAGTGGCAAAATAATCGTGATTTTCCGCTATGGCCATCTACCATTTTCCAAAAGTAACGAGAAAATTTTGCACTTAACAACAGATGCCGCTCTGGTTTTGTCATCTTATGTCAATACTGTTGAGTTCGAAATCTCCTCTGTCCAATCGTTCTTTGAGTCTACTTTCCCCAAATATACGGGAATCATGGGTACTACCACGCCAATGACAAACTATATCCATTATTCTTAAGTCTGTATCACAGGCTGCCTAGAAATATATGTACATTTGTTAACTACAGTGAACAAACAGCCGACCGAAAAACATATTTCCACTCTTCATAAATATTTCTTACCTGCACATTAATTGAGTAGTATCCTTTCCTCTGTTGACGTAGTACTCCCCATTTTCCCCTCCTTGTTTTATTATTCTTATATGGGTGCAGTCGATTGCCCCAATGTCGAATGGAAAACCTTAATTTTTTTTTAATTTTTCCATTGCTTTTATTTGATCGGAAATAGTTTGTGGCATTTTAATAAATTGCCTTGCTTTCGAGGCAAATGCTCTTGCAACTCGGGCAGATATGATACTCATGGATGGCTGACTAAAACCGTGCATATCACTGCAATCGTCTTGAATATGTGTTTTAAATGGATTTAGTTCAAAAGTTTTTTCAGATTATGCTTAAAGTAGGTACCTAGTACCTACCTTATTACGACCCCAGTATCTGATAGCAGCCATAACTTGCAAGTTCACAGGAATATGTCCACCTCGTTTATCCCCAACCAATTCGGATTCAACAATTGCAATAACTTTTTTCATATTTTCCTTGGAAAACCTATACTTTTTTTTAAACTCCTCCTCGCATAACACATTCAATGGATCGTATCGGGTTTTATAAATCTTTCTTTTTCTTGTTGCAGCTGATGGCTGATTGTTAATTAGTTTTAAGCGATTCTAGAATTGCATAAAATTATTTGCCTTTTTTTTAATCAACTTTTCAATACTTCAGCACTTATTTTAACTCATAAATTTGTTCTTTCCACATTTCAAGTTTATTCTTTCGCTAAACCACTTTCATTGGTGGAATAGCTTAGTAGACGTCAATTAACAAAAAATTTCCTTTATTAATAGCAATTTCCCTTTAGTCCATAGAATAAGGCTTAATCCTTCGCTACTCCGCGTTTATTAATACGGCTGTAACAGCCTTATTTATAAATCCATAATAGGGAGTGAATAGCGCTATGTTCCTATTATGATATCTCTCAACAGGAAAACCTTATTTATAAAACTTTTTGAACGTAACATAGCGGTAGAATTATGCTGAACGCGGATGGAGGTAGTATAGCGACTGAATAGGTTTTTGTCATCGCTATTGTGAAATGACAAGGGAGTGTTAGTACGCCGGCATAGATGGCTTTCAGAGACCGTTTTGTTTCCGATAATGAAGTACACCAGTGTATTACCGCTCAATGCTATAAATTAGATTATAGATTATAGTGTTATACCTACATTTAGTTCCTTCACCTTTACCTACTATGCCAGTAAGCTTAACTGTTATTATGCATATTATTGCTTTATCAATATTATGCATACTAACAGTTTCCGGCCGCACTTATTGCGACATGGCTAAGTAGGTCAAGCTGAATTCCAGAATGCAAGTTAAGCAATGCATTCTGGAGTTCAATCAAAAGTTCCAGCCAGGTCAACGGAAATATGGTGAGTCTATTGTTAACTACCGAAACGAGAGGTTGTGTGTCTTTTTAATTTCAATTTTGTACGTTACATTTCAATTTAACTATATTACATTTGGCGCAGCCGGTTCGCGAACCTTTTTAAAAAAAAAAGTCATTTGTGTTTTTGTTGTGTTTCTAATGTGGAATAATAAATTAAATAAATTAAAATTCTTATCGTACGTTCTCGCGATTGTGATTGTGTAGTGTGCACTATTAAATAAAAAAAAAACGACATACTACTGACACTCAAGAAGAAGAATTGGAAAGAAACGTGAACGACATACGGTAAAAAAAAAAAAAAAAATACTGGTAAGAACAAATTTTAAGAATTTTTTTTCTTTTATTTTTTTCATACATTGCTTTCCGCTTGTTTTTCCTACTCCGTTTATGGTTTTTGGTTTTTTGTTGTGTTTTCGTGCAATTTTTTTTTGTGTGGTATACTTTTCTGTACTGTTTTTGGCTACCTACGAATTGTTTATGTTTAACTTCCCATTTAGTTTTTGCAAGGTGTTTTGAGTTTCTGCCAGAATTAAGTTTATGGTATCGCCAACACTTTTCTTTCCACAATGGGGTACGATTCAGTTGCCAAATTAGTACATCAACTCATACCGCAGTTTTCTGGGGCACGAACCCCAGAACTATCGTGCAAAGTGTACGAGTTCTTAAATGCATGTTCCTTAGGGTTGAAGTGCATAGAAGCGGATACTGAGGCAATTTATGTCAGTATGATATCCACAAAACTGGTTGGCGATGCGTTCGAACTGGTGAGATGTGGGAAGCCACAAACAGTTAGGGACCTCGAAACCCTAATTAAGGGGACGTTCCTGACTGTGAGGACTCTTGACGACGTTACGGGAGAAATCAAACAGTCCCATCAACTGTCCTCGGAAGATGTTCAGGCATTTGCAAGACGCCTAGCTGGTCTGCAAGTTAAAGCAAACGAGATCATTGATGCGAATTACTTAGCTAGTGATTCCGTAGCCCTAAAGACTGAATTGAAAAATGCTACTATTGCAAGTTTCAAAACAGGGTTACTGGATCCAACGCTGCGTCATTTCGTACTCACGGTCAACCAGAATGATTTGCAGACACTAGCAGACACGGTGTCAAAAACAGCTGACTTACTGCGGCCGGGATACTCCGCGAGCACGCAAGTAAACAGCTATTTGCCTCATCTTCATGGCGCCACATCACACCTCGCATCACCACATCTAAACACATCCATACACCTTGTTAGCCCATATAATCACACTTTCATGAATGACCATTCAAATCACAATTCCTCCCATGCTTACGGTGTTAATAAAAATTTACACTCCATGCCTTCTGTGAACAGTAGTTTACATTTTCCGCCCCCACAAGCAAATGAACCAGATTACAGATTACATCCTCAGATAAAATGCGGGTTTTGTAACAAGTCAAACCACACTTACGCAGAATGCCGACTGAGGAAGAGCACGCCCTATTGTGAGGCTTGTACCTCTTATGGGCACAGTAGAGATGTTTGCCCAAAATCTAGTGTCTCTACTGTGACGCGCACTACTCAGAAGACCAAAGTGAAGTGCAAGTGGTGCTCCAGACTGGGTCATGTGGAGGACGACTGTTTCTCTAAAAACAACTTCTTGAAGGAACAGTCGGGAAACGGACCGGGGGTAAGTCAAAAAAAAGTAGGCTGCACCCCAAAAAATTTACTGTCTACAGAAATTAAAACAAATTCACAACCACCTAGCAACGAAACATTAAAAGCCGAAAATGAAACTGCATCAAAAAATAAAAAAAAACACAAAACAAAACCATCGCTGGGCTCAAGCAACAAACAGCAACGAAAAGTGAAAAGTTGTCTAAATGTAAATGACCGGGAGTCAAATTTCTTCACTATTCAGTCAGTCTGTAAAACAAAACAGAGAAAAAATGAGGTACACAGAAATAAAGTTAGCCTAGGTCAAACCTATCTCTGGTTACATTTTTGTTTGTTTTTGAATGAGTGCTTTAAGCTTAAGAAATGGACTGTCTTTGCGGTGTACAAATTACGTTCATATTTTTGTATTCTTTTTGCAAAATTGATTGAGTTAGGCAGTAAAAATAAAGACGGAAAGATATTGTACGCATACAAAAACACTCGTAAGCATGACGTGTTTGTGGAATTGCCGATGTCGTTAGCCAAATCCGGAAAGATTTTGGTACTTGTCGACACTGGAGCAGACTCGAGTTTGCTAAAACGAAGTTCTTTAAACAATGCGTGCAATATCAACACCCGCGAAACTAAGCAATTGGGTGGCGTTTTTGGTGGTATAGGCTCAACAAAAGGTACAATCAAAACTTCCTTATCATTCCCCAACAATAAGTTCTGTACTAAGTGGAATGTTGTCGATGGCTTAGATGAAATACCTGCTGACGGTATCCTAGGCCGTGATATCCTATGGAATCAATCAATCATCGACACTGTTTCAAAAAGAATAACATTATTTAGTGGGAAAAGGGAAGTTATAATCGAATTACCTCTAAAGTGTTTACCTTCTAAAATACATTCAATACAGGAAACACAACAGAAGTTCAAAATAGGAGCTCAGACACAAACATATATTCCCAAAACAAACTGTAATGCGGATGCACTTTGTAGGATCCCAATAGATACACATACAATACAAGCTGTACAAACTAGGAGCAAGGCAAAAATAATTGAGAACAAAAAACCTCCAAAAGGTAATAACCAACTCAATGACAAAATAGTCACTGTTCCAAACAAAAGGTTTGTCACTTTAACGGATCCTGCTGATATTTTAACAGTTCTCCGTGATTTCCATGATTCCCCACTTGGTGGACATCAGGGAACATCAAAGACGTTTGCGCGCATTCGCTGTCAGTTTCGATGGAAGAACATGCACAAAGACATCGCAAGTTATATAAGGAACTGTGAAAAATGCCAAAAAAATAAATCGGGAAATCTAACAAAAATGCCAATGGAGTTAACGGATACTCCATGCTCCCCTTTCGAAAAACTATATATGGACATGGTAGGGCCCCTTCCACTAACGCATTCAGGAAACAGATATATTTTAACGTTCCAAGACGACTTGACTAAGTACATGGCTTGTGTAGCAATTCCGGATGCTGAGGCAGCCACTGTGGCTAGAGCCTTTTATGAGGAAATCATAACACGTTTTCTCATACCGAAAAAGCTCATAACGGATAATGGATCTAATTTTACTTCAAAACTGTTTTCTGAAACATGTAAGCTTTTGAAAGTTAAGAAAATCCATATAACTGCCTACCATCCACAGGCCAATGGTTCACTAGAGCGAAGTCACAGACCCTTAGCGGAATATCTAAGGAGTTTTGTTGATAATGACAGCCAAAATTGGGATCAATGGCTTAGGCAGGCTATGCATGTCCATAATAATACTCAGCATACATCCACCAAACTGACACCACTTCACAGTTTGTTTGGCCTCGATTTTGTTATGCCTACAAACCTAAAAGGTAAAACTACTCCATTATACAATATCGAAGACTATCCGCAACAGTTAAGGTTTCAACTCCAAAGGTCGCAAGAGATAGCTAGAAACAATCTAGAAAAAGCCAAGATAGCATCGAAAAAGCAGTATGACCGAAAGGTTAATCCCACGTCCTTTACAACAGGGCAAAAGGTGTTGCTTAGAAATCCTGTTCGAAAAAACAAGTTTTCACAAATTTGGTTAGGACCCTATGAGGTAGTTTCAGTTAGAGGTGACGTCAACACAACCATCAAAATGGGTAGAAAAACGAAGCGGGTTCACAACAACCAGCTAAAAGCATTCTATCATTTATGATCCAATCTTCAATGGGAAATTATTACATATCACCAATTCGTACAATCTTACTAATTCTTTTTGTCTTTCCAGAATTTGAAAAAAGTGGCTACCAAAAGAAGCTCAAAAAAGAGAAAAATTATTTACAAAAAAAAAAAATTTATTTACAAAATTAAAATTATTATCATCAATCCGTACAATCTCACTAATTCTTTTTGTTTTCCAGAATTTGAAAAAAGTGGCTACCAAAAGAAGCTGAAAAAAGAGAAAAAAAAAAAATTTGTACGAATACAAAATTACGTTTGTTAAATTAAATTTAAATTTTATATCTGTAAGCAAAATTAAGTTTTATATTTCTTATAAATTAAAAAAAAAGGGGTAAAAGGAAGGAAACATTTAAAATGTATATATTTATAATAATTTCATTGGTAGCTATAGGGGTAGACTTGAGTAGACCACCATACGAAATTGAACGTCTTCAGGAGTCACCGGTCTTTTTCGAAACAGTGGGGCGTGCAGTTTTTTACAAGGACACGTGGACTGTATTGACAAAGTTTACGCCGTTGGAGTATCCGACCGTAGTGGCAGTGACGGAGGACTGCATTAAAAAAGTTGGAAAAATCTGTCAACATGTTCCTGACAACCAATACCAGGAGCGTTGCGTGCGGAGGTTGCAACAGCTGGAGCTCAATCTTGACATGCTGAGGCAACATGGCCAACGTTTAAACGCCATTTTTCAACTCCCCTCTAACCGCCAAAAACGAGTTCTGGACTTCATTGGACAGTTCTCAAAATGGCCCTTTGGCACTATGGACAGTGAAGACTCACAGAAAGTGTATAGCCGGCTTCAGATTTTAAAGAAAGATGAAGATGAGACCATCCAAGTTATGAAAAATCAAGTATCGGTTGTGTCCTCGAACTATGAAAAACTTTCTAAGCCTATTACGCAGCAGACAGCCGAAATCGAAAACATAGCGGCAGAAACAGAAGGATTGTCCAATGCAATTGGGAAAAGTCTGAGCAAGCTAAATAACGAAATCAACACAATGCAAATGAAGTTGGATATCAACGAACTGGTTGCACTCATTACGGCAAAAATGATAGAATCGCAACATCGTCAGTTCATTCAGCTATCTATTATAAGATGATCTCTACAAAAACAGGCTGCATCCTTTTATCTTAAATGCAAGCAATTTAACTAAGTCCTTGCAGGAAGCAGGTGTAAGAAGTGAAGACGTATTTGGAGACTTTACATTACTCCATCAAGCCGCAGAAACGTCAGTTTTTCCAAACCGAGGCAGTTACTTTATAAAAATCATCATACCACTGCCGGAAAACTGTCGTTATGAGTTACATAAGGTATACCCAATGCCAGCAGTATACAATAAGGATTGGGATTTAGTCATCGACAGCAGATTCGAGTACATCGCTGAATCTGAAAACCACGTAACACGACCACCACCACCATCAGTACAGACCGTCAACGAACGTTCAACAGTCTACGGAGTCACCTCTGCTTAGGTGTAAGAGAAAAAAAAAATAAATTATTCTTTTCAAAAAAGCTGTTATTTAATTTGGGATCGTAGAATTATATCAACTTAAATGTAAATTAACGTAAATACTACCGAAAAAAAAAACAAAGCCCCATAAGTTAATAATTTCCTTCTGACAAGCAACACAAACTATGAACGCATAAAAATAAATGCAATAAACATTTAATGTAAAAAAAAAAAAAAAAAAAAAAAAACTAGATCAATATGTAATTATTTTTTATTAATGATTAGTATGTTGTACACATAACGCATATACTTACTACAAAACAAGCAAATATCATGTTCTGAATAAAAAAAAAAAAAAAAAAAAACATAAGTTAATAAAAATAAACATGTGAATATGAATATTTTATACCAAATTTAAAAGCAAATGCTAACTTTTGATTGTTATATTTAAGCCAATATATATTGTATAAGATTTCGAGTTAATATATGTACATAGCTAAACTAAAAAAAAAAAAAAAAAAATATTATTTACACATAATCATACTACGTGAAATATTGTTAAGCATTACTCACTATAAATGTATGTGTAATGTTTTGTCTGTGTGTTTAAGTTTCTAGTTTAATATTATTTGATTTGAACTAATAGCGAATAGACATTGTTATTTAATCTCTTATTTTAGAATAAATTTAACATTATATTAAATAAAAGAAGACAAACCTGTTTCTGGAGACCTGGCTTGAACTTCCCAACGGCGGAGGGATGTTATACCTACATTTAGTTCCTTCACCTTTACCTACTATGCCAGTAAGCATAACTGTTATTATGCATATTATTGCTTTATCAATATTATGCATACTAACAGTTTCCGGCAGCACTTATTGCGACATGGCTAAGTAGGTCAAGCTGAATTCCAGAATGCAAGTTAAGCAATGCATTCTGGAGTTCAATCAAAAGTTCCAGCCAGGTCAACGGAAATATGGTGAGTCTATTGTTAACTACCGAAACGAGAGGTTGTGTGTCTTTTTAATTTCAATTTTGTACGTTACATTTCAATTTAACTATATTACAATAGATAGGTAAGATATACACATGATTGTGGTACCCGTGGTGTGATGGATAGCATGTCCGCCTGTTAATCCAGATATTCGAGTTCGAATCCCAACACAGGCAAAAATGTTTTTTCCACGGGTATCGCCTTTCGCGAGGAATTGGCAAATCCTCCGTTAGTATTCATTGCCATGAAAAGCGTTTTCTCGATTAGCCGTTTGGAACCGGCAGAAAATTTTAGGTCCCTTCCATTTCCTCACAAGGCATGTTTGTGAGAAATGCGCTAGGCCCAGGGGCTTCTCGCTCTGTTGCGCCACCCCATTTATTTATTTTAAGATATACACATCATCAGTCGTATTTATAAAATTTGCTTAGAACATCCTTAGACAGTTGTCCAGCTAGACGGTGTCTAAAGAGTTGGACAAGTCTTAGCCAATTTTGTATTTATAAATGCATTCCACCAGTTGTCTAAACAACCCCTAAAACTGTCAACTCCGAATGAAAAACCAAATGGCAGCGTTCATGATGTATCCGTGCAGTACCATTGTCTGTGTTTTGGTATACGAGTACAACAACTATAAGGCTCTGAAAGAGAGTGGCGTAGGACTTGAACTTGACCGAAAAAAACAGCTGATTTGACTTTGTGTTACAGCTTTTCCAAGTCTCATAAAATGATGAAATTTGTGCAATTTATAAATGAAACTGTTGAAAGTAGTATTTTTAAACCTCAAAATACTTAATTTTTTCGATCTTAGCACTCTCAAAAGTGTTTTATAACATGTTCAAGACAAAATTGTTTTTTGCTGTATCAATGGTCACTTTAGCCATAGTTTAGACGACCAATTTCGGTGTCCAAAGTTAGACATTTCATAGACAGCGATGAAAGTGTTTATAAATACGATTTGGACTTGGACACTGTTCTAAGAGCTGTCCAAAGTTAGACATACTTTGGAATGGGATTATAAATACGACTGCATAACTATAATGGTTTATAAATAAGAATTTATGCAACGTAGAATAGAGTGCTATTCACTACATAACTATTCATCTGTTTAGAGCTATTTAGGGAAATCCAATAAATACGGCTGTAAACTTTTACTAAATCAACACCACGAAGAACGAAAATGGAAAATCGATTTTTAAAATGTTGCTTTAGGCGTGATTTTAAATTGTTCCCGCACTCTATAGCCCTGTTCACACTGTACTGTGTATCTACCTATTGAACAGCTGGTGCGTAAGACGGTGTTTAGACAGGCGCAAGTGAACCGTGCAATTTTGACATTCCGCCACCCCGTCGTGTTCAGACTGAAAGTAATGTGAACACGATGGATTTTTTTTGACGTTTATTTTGCCTTCAGATTTGGGAAGAAAAAACTCAGAAATTAAACTGAACTGAAAAAATAATTTATTTATTTACTTATTTTTGCTTCAGGAACATGAAAAAGAGCATTTATTTTTCAAACAACAGTCTCTTTACTCGAGAAAAAAAAACACAAGTGTCAAAACAAGGAAATGTCAAAACTGCGCCAAGAAAATTTTAAAATTTTTAAAAACTTCGGCGCAAAAAAATGTCTCTTTCTTACAACCATGTGGGAAAGAGAAAAAACATATAGACGTCAATTTTGCACGGTTCACTTGCGCCTGTCTGAACAGCCTCTAAGAAAACCACCAAAAAGGGAAATCTTTTACAGGCCGCCTCCACCTGCAAGATTTTTCGTTATGTCGACTCGACTTGACATCAAAGACACAAATCAACGTTACAGGCCGCCTCCACCTGCAAGAATTTTCGCTATGTCGGCTCGACTTAACATCAAATGTTACGTGGAGGCGGGTCATTTGACGTCATGTCGCAATCTCTGATATCTCTGTCTTCGATTTTATCTTGACAGAGTCAGCTTGACATCAAATTTGACAGATGCAAGTTTTTTGTGCGTGTTAGTGGAAAATGTCATTTTTTCTCATAATTTTTCGTCTTTTATCAGTGTCGGTTCGTATCGGTAGCTCATATTACAACCTAAAATAAGTTTTTCTCAACATTTTTTTTTTTTCGAGTTTGCAATACAGTAATACAATTATGACTGATTGGAAAATTTCAAAATAAAAAATTTCAATGTAAAAATTCTTATCTTTGCTTTCATTCCGTTGTCAAAATTCTGCATCCACCATCGATGAGGTTCGAGTACAAAATGAAATGTCATAACATTATTTGCCCAGTCACGCTAACGTTGATTTGTGTCTTTGATGTCAAGTCGAGTCGACATAACGAAAATTCTTGCAGGTGGAGGCGGCCTGTTAGCGTGACTGGGCAAATAATGTTATGACATTTCATTTTGTACTCGAACCTCATCGATGGTGGATGCAGAATTTTGACAACGGAATGAAAGCAAAGATAAGAATTTTTACATTGAAATTTTTTATTTTGAAATTTTCCAATCAGTCATAATTGTATTACTGTATTGCAAACCCGAAAAAAAAAAAAATGTTGAGAAAAACTTTTTATAGGTTGTAATATGAGCTACCGATACGAACCGACACTGATAAAAGACGAAAAATTATGAGAAAAAATGAAATTTTCCACTAACACGCACAAAAAACTTGCATCTGTCAAATTTGATGTCAAGCTGACTCTGTCAAGATAAAATCGAAGACAGAGATATCAGAGATTGCGACATGACGTCAAATGACCCGCCTCCACGTAACATTTGATGTTAAGTCGAGCCGACTTAACGAAAATTCTTGCAGGTGGAGGCGGCCTGTTAACATTAATGAGTCATAAGCCCTGTTCACACTGTACAATTAGTTGGACAAACCTAGGTTTGACAAAACCAATGTTTGACAGTGTGAACTCTTCATACGACCGCTTGTCCAATTTGTTGGATGGTTTTCAAAAATTTTTGAAAACCTAGAAGTTGGAGGGAGTTGATAGGTATGTGACATAAAGTTGGACGACAAATTGGATAAGTGTGAACGCAAAGTTCATCAGACCATCCAACTTCCATCAAACGAGGTCTGTCCAACTAATTGTATAGTGTGTACAGGGCTATACCCAAGTGCCTGTCCAGACGGGTTATTTCAATAACGTTATGCTGTTAACGCTAGGTGTCTACACGTTGTTATAATTCCTCGCACAAGTTCTCCATTTTGTGTTGGAAAGTGTATTGAAAAAATCATAACGTTATGAGTATAACCCGTCTGGACACGCCAAGTGTACTGCTTAGGCAGATAAATCTGATTTCGTTTTGCGCATCCAGCCTCTTTCTTCCTCACCCCTTTTGCCCAGAAACGACCGATATAACGTTATTGGAATAACACGTGTGGACAGGGACCAAGTAAAGTTCCTATCGAAAACAAACCGGTCATTGAAAGCCATCTATGTATCCGCCGGCGTACTAGCATTCCCCTGTCATTTCAAAATAGCGATGACAGAAACCTATTCAGTCTATATTCTACCTAAATCGGCGTTCAGCATATTCTACCTCTATGTTACGTTCAAAAAGTTTTATAAATAAGGTTTTCCTGTTCAGAGATTTATAAGAGGAACATGTTATGGACTTTTAAATAATGGTGGACTTACTTGCATTTGCAAGTACAGATGAACAAAGGAAAAAGACACAAGATGTAAAATTCATTTTTGTCTGATATAGAGGGAAGGCACCGTCTGCACTTCCTTAGTTATATGATGCGGATGAGAAATAATAGGTGCAGATGAACATTTTCATCTGCAGCCATAATTCTATTCGCCTCTCTTTTTACTTTTGTTCTTTATAATCTTCATCCGTCCCGCTTTACCTTTCTGCACTTCTGCAGTTGCAAATGCATGTAAATCCAGCATAATGCTGAGTTTATTTACCGATATGCATTCTTTCTTTGGTATATCTACCCCTCTTACGTTTTCTTGCTATAACCTCTATCACTTACAAAAATGGAAGCATTTTATAATAATCCAACATGAACCCAAATTTCATCCCGTGTGAACGTGCACATTCAAAAAAATTTTAGTCATGTCATCTGTTGTCGAACACAGATAACTCACTCCATAGCGCTACCTGCTTTTGAATTTAGGTAACTTTTGACAAGAAAATGGCGTTTCAGATGACTTTTGAATCTGAAACTCACCAGTCAATTTTTATTCACCACTTTCATACTGACAGCGGCTGTTAAAATTCTGTTTTTTCCTTTTTTCTGTCTATCGCCTCCGCTTGCAGTAAACCACGCGCAGTCGCTAGTAATTTTTTTTGTAAAATTTATACAAAATAGTTTTCCCTTGATTTATCTTTACATTAAATTGTTCCATTTCACAATACAAATCACTCTAAAATTGAATTAAAATCAAGTTGAGTGTACCTTTGCGAATAAAGTTTTTGTCGTCGAGAATAGTGGAGCTGGATCTTTGTGAGTGTTGTTAAAGTTCGTGTGAATGCTTTTCCTGAAAATTGTTTTCCATGGAAAATCCATAAAAAATACGCAATTCATTTAAAATTTTGTAGTTTTCTCTTATAAAAGAAAACAAGTGCTGTGCCGTTCGTTGTCAGGCAGACGACAATTATCAAAAACAAAAAATAAATATCGTGAGTACCACCAAACATTTTAGTTTGTTTACAATTTTTTGTTTCTACGCAAAGCGCACTGAAAATATTGAGTAAATTTATTTAGCCTGAATCTGTCACAATAGAAACAGCACTAATCGTTGAGAAAAAAAGAAAATCTATTAATTTCCCTGACCCAAATTGTTTTTTAAGTAAGTGAGGTGCGGGCTGAAGAACATTTTCCTGCCATTATTCGTGTGAGGTTACTGGAAAATGTTGTTTTGTTATGTACTCGATTGTCTACTCGGTTATTTGATCGAGAGGGAGGGTTAACCAGAGCATGTAAAATAGTAGTTGTTATCTTTGTATTGCTGTGGTTTTCAGTTCAAAGTGTAGAACTTGTGGTTACATATATTTTGGTTTAAATGTTGAAGCTCTCCATGTGAGTCTTTGACTTCGTTAAACAAAACTGGGAGCTTAAGTGCAGAGATAATGAGCGTTGCAGTGATAAAATGCAAAACCGCTTCCTCGAATTTTTCTATCTGTGGGTAGGGAACCAGTGTTTCCCACACAGAGAGCAATGGATTCCAAATCAGTTTTTATTTTAAGGAAAGAGTCACTTAAATCATCCAACAGGAACAACAAAAAATATTTCGTTGTCTAATTTTATGAATACAAACTTTGCAAATGAATATTTAAGTCGGTTTGTCTTCGAGTTCACATTCGCAGACAACTCTTCCTTTTGTTTTGTCTAACTACTCGCGAGTTTTGGTTTTGTTTGTCTGTCTATGAACTGGTCTGATGATATTCCCTGACGATGCGTGGTAAAAATTAGATTTCCTCCAACCTTTTGTGTGATTTCGTCTGGGAGACATGTGAGTCTAACTGTGTAGAAAGCGTATCGAAAATAGATAAACGCCTCTTGGCTTTCGTTTGATAAATATTCAAAAATAAATATAAAAATCAAGCTCGTAACAACAGCTGTACTTGATGACATTGGTAGTTTAGTTCTTTGGCAAATGTTGAAGAGAGAGATTTGATGAACGCTGTCCTAAGACGACACCTTTTTGATACCATTTGCCTAAAACTATTGGAGTCAATGTTTATAGCTGCCTGTTTTGTTATCTGCTGATAAATAGAGAGCTTCCTTTTATTCTTTTTCTGTGGAGCACTGAGACTCCGAGGTGTAAATTTCCACAGGTTCCTTTTTATTGAATATACTGAGTTGATCTCAGTCAAAATTGCGACTATTTTGTCTGTTAAAAGAGTTAGAATTGTGGTTTGCTTCCAGCCCTTCTGCTGAAAATAGAAAGCGATATACTGCGTGAACACAACTAACTGCAAACGTAGCCGAAGCCGGAGTCGCAAGAGTTAAAATCAAGTTAACTTGTGCGGCTCCGACTTGCGTTGTTTTTGTATTAACGTATATTTAATTTTTAGACATTTCTTGCGGCTGCGACTCTGCAGCCATTGTGTTCACGCAGATAAATCGGAACTAGACGCTAAGCTGAAGCACCTAAATCTTTTCTGCTTCCTGCTGCATTTTGTTTTGATTACACTGTATGTCCAGAAGTCAGAACCAAGGAAATGAATCCGTAGAATTTGAAGAGTTTCGCAATCAAATGATTCCAATTTTAGATTACATTTTGCATTTTTTCTAAGATCTTTTGTTTTGATGCTCTAAACCAGGGTTTCCCAGACTATTTTGTGCAAGAAACCCCTTTTCTAAAACGAACTTATACCCCAGACCCCCATACTCAATTTACATTGAAAATCAGGCCCCTGTTTCACAGATCATACAACACTACATTTCATACAACATACAACAATTTTGAAATCATACATCACATACAATTTTCTGTTTCACAGATTTCATTGGAAAGTTTGTATGATGTTCATTTTTGTTGTATGATTTGACAGCAAAAATTATTGAATAAAACGAAACTCTATTTTTGAAAAGTCAAATTCCATAGATCAAACGAAGAGAATATACATATTCATTTCATTATATCCATGCGTCTACTTTTTATTCTAGCAAAATTCACTTTCTCTATGATATAAAATCAGTCTTCGGTAGAGTGTTGGTAGTTTAAGCTTATTGCGGTTCAAGAGAGAGAATGCAAATAAGACGGGGTTCAAATTTTCTCGAGACGTTTAAATTATTGGTTTCAGCTCGAATAGGCCTATAATCATTCCGAACGTTGAATGTCTTCCATCGGATAGTTGATAGATACAAAATAAAAGATGCATATTATATGCATTTTTTTAATAAAATGACAGTTCAACCCTTACTTTAGCTCTTACTTAATGTTATCATCTTACACCCGAAGTTATCTCTTTGTTTCGAGCTTCATAAATCATGGGCAACCCCGTGTAATTTTTACTTTTCAATTTGACAAGAAATCCGTTGAAATCCGTTGAATCGTTTTGTCTTAGAGAACTAGTAGCCGAGTTTTAGAAATTGGGCTTATCGCTCTTTTGGGATAAATATAGGTTGAAACTTTTCCCTTTTTAAAATTTGAATTCAGACAAGAAAAGGAATGCGAATTGAGAGGATTAGCGTTATCCACAGATGTCCAACGATTTTTATTACTACCAAAAGCCATGTAGCAGACATAATGAAAAAAAACTTTTCCATAAAACGAGAATTTCAACCAAATGTTGTTCCTAGGACAAGATTTGAGTTTTTTCAACACGCTTTCAAAAGCGTGTCAATGCAATAGTATAATATGGCTCGAAGATACCGTACTTACAAACATAATTACGAATGGAAATAGAATTATCAATTTTCTTTCCATCTTGGTCTTTCAATCTTCTTCTCATACTATTCAAGTCTCATAAAATCTCGCCTTTCAATTCCTAAGACCAATAGTTTGGATGCCTTTAAGAAAAAAGCGATTGATACATCAATATTTGTTGTTGTATCGAATGTAAGAAAATTCATCATACATTGTAGACAAATAATGTATGACAAAATTCTGTGAAATAGAATTTTTATTGGAAATATTTCAGTCGAAACAATCAATCAATGACAGCAGTCATACAACATTTCTGTGAAACAGTCTCAACTTTTTAACTTGCTCTTATATGTACTTTTGGTACCCGTGGCGTGATGGTTATCATGTCCACCTGCTGACCCAGAGGTTCGAGGTTCGAATCCCAGCAGAGGCAAAAATGTGTTTCCACGCGTATCGCTTTTCGCGAGGAATTGGCAAGTCCTCCATTAGTAAAATCATTGCTATGAAAAGCAATTAGCCGTCCGGAACCGGCAGAAAATTATAGGTCTCCTCCATTCCCTCACAAGGCATGGTTGTGAGAAATGCGCCAGGCCCAAGGGCTCCTCGCTCTGTTGCGCCACCCTATTTATTTATTTTATTTATTTTATATGTACTAACTTATAAGAGGTGACAGTTTGCCTAATCAATGGAGGGAAAGTTTTCTTCTTCCAATGTACAAGGGAAAGGGAGATACCAGAAGCTGTGACAACTATCGTTCGATCAAGTTGATGTCCCACACTATGAAGATCGTTAAGCGGGTTTTGGATAGCCGGCTGCGGAAAATAATAAGGCTATAGCTAAGTGTACACGATTGGTAGATCTGACAATCATTGTCAGATCTGCAAACGTCTGACAATGTGTGCAAATGAGCTGACAACGAGGGTGAAAATTGAATTTGTGTGTA
This sequence comes from Melanostoma mellinum, assembly GCA_914767635.1. Lineage (NCBI taxonomy): Eukaryota > Metazoa > Arthropoda > Insecta > Diptera > Syrphidae > Melanostoma > Melanostoma mellinum. The sequence continues at coordinate 79,236,848 of OU612059.1, read as the reverse complement.
CACGATTTGCAGAAATCTACAAATATCTGCAAGTTTATTGCCAGTTATTTGGCTGACAATGTCGACAAACTAAATTGGGCAAATAGCTGGCAATAGATTTGCAGATATTTGTAGATTTCTGCAAACCGTGTACACACAAATTCATTTGTGGATCTGCAAATTCATTTTCAGTTCATTGTCACATCGCATCGTGTCAAAAAAATTTAAAAAAGCTTCTGCAAATTAATTTGGTGTGTACACGGTTGTCAGCTTGCGTGTACACGATTGCCAGATATCTGGAAATTAATTAGCAGATATTTGTCTACAAATTAGCAGCCAAATAGTTTTTCTGCAAATTACGATTGTCAGCCATTCGAGACAAATTTTTCACTGACAGATCTGGCAATATTTGCAGATCAGGCAATCGTGTACACTTAGCTTATCTGATGACCAATGCGGGTTTGTCGCGGGTAAGTCAACTACAGACGCAATCCAAAGTATAAGGATCATTATGGAAAAACACCGAGATGCCTTAGAGGATTTGCATATTGTGTTGGTTGACTTCGAAAAAGCATTCGATCGACAACCACGAGATCTGATATGGGTGGCCCTCAGACACCGAGGAGTTCCTGAAGCCTATGTGCGAATAATTATGGACATGTACGAGGGAGCAGTTACAAAAGTGAGATGCCCAGCTGGAGTCACCAAAGAATTCCAAATAACAGTAGGTGTACATCAGGGAAGTGTCTTGAGTCCAATGCTCTTTATTGCTGTTCTGGATTATTTGCTCGAAGGAAAAGTAACGGACAATAAAGTACAACAATTATTCTTTGCTGACGATGGAGCCATCATAAGCGAGGATCCTACATCCCTGCAACGAGCACTTGACGTTTGGATTGATGTTCTGGAAGGAATACCTGTGCTGCCCTTTTTCTGATCCAGACAAGCCTATTCCAGACATTTATTTGAATGGAAATGTGCTTCCCAAGTGTGAAAAGTTTAAATATCTGGGATCTATGATCAATAGTGAAGCAACTTGTGATGACGACATCAATCATCGAGTAAGCGTAGGGTGGATGAAGTGGCGAGAAAACTCCGCTATCTTCTGTGATCGAAAAATGCCCCCTAAGCTTAAGGGAAGACTACACAGCAGTTGTCCGTCCAGCTCTGACATACGGTTCACAATGTTGGACAATGTACAAAAAGTATGAGAGCAAATTGACGGCAGCCGAAATGAAGATGCTTCGGATGACAGCAGGAGTAACAAAGCTTGATCGAATTAGAAATACTAAGATCCGTGGAAGCCTTCATTTCAAAAGTACCATCTTGGACAAAATTCAGCACGACCGGCTCAGTTGGTATTGTCATGTTCAAAGGAGAGATCCGCAGAACCCCGTCCAAAAGGCAATCATGCTTATTTTGACATTCTATTCGAATGAAAGTTTAGACGAATTCGAATGAAGTGCATTTTGAGACTCGAATGATTCGAATGTTAAGCATGTAAAATTTCGAATCATTCGAGTCTCAAAATTCACTTTTTTCGAATTCGACTAAACTTTCATTCGAATAGAATGTCAAAATAAGCATGATTATCGTACAACGTTTCAACAAATTCGCGACGAAAAAGAAAAGGCAGACCAAAACGCTCCTGGTACAAGCAAATGCAAAAACAGCAGTATTTGGTTAGCCTCAGACATGGAACAATCCAAAACCGGGAGGCTTGCCGACGCTTTCTGAGGTCAAACCGGCGTACCCCACAGGCGGATCACTAGTGTGGAGCAGAAAAGTGGGAGAGGTTTGATCGCTTCAAGATCACTTCTCGTAACGCGGAAATGAAAAAGAAAAGAAGATTTTATATGTACAAATGTACATACTTGTTACAATGCAAGTATTGCAGTCCTGCAGAAAGAAAATTTTGGGATAGCAATAAAACATGACATTAGTATGATACAGAATACCAAAAAAGTGGAGACTCCAATTCTGTCTGTCTGTCTATCCGCATATGGAACCACAACCTGAACCACTTGACGGATTTTCTTCAAAATTAAATTTACAGTTGTGTTAGACTTGCGTTTTTAGATTTTGAAATAGCGGTACCTGCTAACCAATATGATAATACTTATCTCAAAAGCGGCTCCAACGACTATAATAAAATTTTGTGTGAGGGAATAGTTTTTCCTATTGATATATAAAACTAACCAACTTTAAGAACTTGCATTTGGTTAAGTGAGTAAGCTTTATTTTAATTGAAAGTTTTTGAAAACGTGCTATTAAATGAGAAAAACAATTTGTTTTTTTTCGTCAAAATGTTTGGAAAAGCGATGAGAATTTTTCTCAGTAATGTTTTTTCAATGCAGTATATCGAATTTCAATGCTGCACTGTAACCACAGCTTCTGATAGACTTCATTGAACTTTTGTTTAAGCTCTTCGTTAGTTTTGAGGGTGATCGACTTTTTTGCATAATCACATTGGCTTCTTCCAGGGGTGTCATACTTTGTCGTCTTGAAGGATTTCTGATGATTGTGACAAATGTGAAAACTGTAAATATTCTTTCCCGCTTAAGTTGTGTTTATAAGAAATAAATAAAGCCACAAACGCCGATATAATTAATTTTGTTTTGATCATGTTCAGATCATCACCCTGCAGCTGCAAGTTGACTTTGTTGAATATGGCAAAGATATTTACTAATTGACTGTCTGATAGTTAACATCGGTCCTTCAATTCTTCAGATTTTCTTTCTAAATCCTCCCTCTCTTCAGTACATTCTTTCCTCAATTTATGACAGTACTTTGTTATAAATGTCCTGGGCATCTTTTGGAACAGTAAATAACTTCATGAGTCTCTTGACATCAGTCAGCTTTTTAAGGATTACTTTTTTTATGATGTAGCTTCGTCAAGTAAGCAATTTTCATAAATAATTGAAAATTTCTTTTTAAAATGACTTGACCATAGTGGGGAGGCCGTTGAAAGTTTTCTTCGCAGATTTGGCAATTTGTTAATCCTGTTTTTCGTAGATTATTATTTATTACCCATGTCTGACTTATGTTTAGGCTTTGACCAAATGAGCTTCTTAGCGTCTTTTTTATAGTTCACGACAGTCCAGTCCTTTCCGAAAATGACTGTTCGATGATTCTTAAGAACAGTGCTGTATTCTTCTTGTGAAGTGATGATTTTGTCTTCCTTATATACAGGGTGTCCCGTAATTCGTGTTACATACTCTGCCAAATGATTCTTGGTCATATTCTAAGAAATAAATCGTGATGGAGGGAGGGTCCATCTCCCTCCATTTAGGCAGGGGGGGGGGGACAGTTTAATAAAAATTGACATAACTTAATAGAAAAAAAAAAATAGCTGACTATTATCGAGGCAACCTCATGGGCTATCAGTATAATCCTTTGGTTTGTTCATTAAGTCAGAATTGAACCTCGAATAAAAAAATCTTTAGTATAGTATCTCCTCGTCTTCCGTTTGCAGATATTTGAATAACACATTGAAGATAAGGAGGAAATTCTATTACGAACCATACCTTGGGAACCACAAATCCAATAACCAAAAAAAAAGAATATGCCGTACTTACTTTTCAGATTCCGCAAGCAGTAAAGAAGGAATATAAGGCATTTTGAGAAGTTGGAGAGAAGCGATTGATGCTGAAACCCAAAGAAGACAGCAACCAAATAGTTGTTGAAGTTTGAAGTTCCTTTAGGTTTCTAGAAAACTAATTCGTAGTATAGCAATGATAATGGACATTGTATGGTAATTCGACAATAGATGAAGAGGACTGTATTCTATATTCTGAAGCAGGCATATAACAAAATAGACTACGCCCTCATACCGTGATCGTTCAAAGTTTGCTTCTTATAATATCACAATCGTCAACGTTCAAAAGTGTTGTCAAACGTGTAAACTGTTTTCTGTTTGATAAGGAAGCGGCATTTAAAGTATGTATTGTCAAAGTGCGATCAAATAATAGATATAAAATCTATAGCCTCAAAGTGTAATACAAGAATGTGACCGAAAGAAAAAGCAAAAAGGAATGTGCCCAGTTTTAAGGCCAGAGTAAGGACGGCTTTGAAGAAATGTATGCCCAAGTTGTTGATGCTATTTAAGAAATACAACAAAACAACAGTTATTGATGTGTAACCATTTTCAAAATAGCTGCCCAAAAGAAAGGAACTGCTCAGAAGTTTCTTTTGTCGTAGTTCATTGACGATGCTCAAAGACATCTTCTTGTTGATGACGATCAAATTCTGCACAGGTGGCGATAGTATTGTGATAGCCTATTGGACGAACAGTTTTCTCGAAACAATTTCTAGCTAAACCTAACTGAACGAAAGCACCCAACACCACAGCCGAAGAATGCAGTTTACTCTGAAAAGGGAAAAGGTGCTGGGTCGACGAAATACAATACATTCGAGATGCCATATATTCTCAGCTTCAAGCTTATAGTAAGTGATAGTCTGCCTTGGCAGAAAATTGTAGGTCCCTTCCATCCCCTCAAAGAAATGGTTGTGAGAAATGCGCTAGGCCCGGTGGCTCCTCGCTCTGTTGCGCCACCCTATTCATTTTATCTTTTAGTCTGCCTTAGCAATGGAAAGGGAAAGTAACCTTCTACCAATGTACAAAGGAAAGGAAGGTACGTTAAATTGCGATAACTATCGATCGTTCGGATTGACAACAGATGCAATCCGAAGTATGAAAATCCTAATGGAAATTTAAAGTAATACCTTAGAAAACTTGGATATTGTGCCGAAAAATAATTCGATCGCCAACCGCGAGGTGTAATATGGGTGATCTTAAACATCGAGGAGATTCAGAGGCCTATGTACGTGTGATTAAGACTATGTATGAACAAGCAGTAAGTTGTCCAGTTGGACTCATTGAAGCATTCCAAGTCACAGTAGGTATTGCAAGAGGTTTTGTTCTTTATTACAGACTATGTACCTGCTGGAAGATAAAGTTTAGAACATTAAAGTACATCAATTATTCTTTTCTGACAATGGAGACATTATAAGTGGGAATCCTACATCCCTGCAACAAGCTCAAGCAAAAGTCTAGAAGGTAGTGGGTATCATACTGGCCCAAAAAAGCCCCTTGTTATGCCCGTTTTCTGATCCAGACTACCAAATACTTTATGGTTGAAAAATTCTTTCCCAATTGTGAAAAGCTCAAATATCTGGGATCAATGATTAATAAATAGTAAAGCAATTTTTTGATGGATGAAGTAGCGAGAATATCTCGCCATTTTCTATGACAGAAAAATGCCCCCTAAGCTGAGGGAAAGATTCTAACACAACGGTTGTGCGCCCAGCACTCACATATGGTTCACAATGATGGACAATGTTCAAAAAGTATGAGCATAAATTGACGACAGCTGAGATGAAGATGCTCCGAATGACAGCAGGGGTAAAAAAAGCTTGATCGAATAAAAAATGCCAAAGTCCGTGGAGGCATTTACATCAAAAACACCATCAAATGACAGATCAAGAGAACCTCATCGAAAAGGCAATGTCATACTACGTTAAGACACGATCGCGAAAGAACAAAAACAAAGGTAGACCGAAAAACTCCTGGTTACAGACAAATGTAACAAGATCTACATTTGGTTGGCCTCAGACGTCGAACAATCCAAAACCGGGAGGCTTGACAACGCTTTCTGCGTTCAATGCGGCGTACTGCACGGACGGATTACTAATGTGAAGCATATATCTGGGACAACTTTTTATTTCGAGATGCTCTTAACAACAAGGAGAAAATTTGGTGTCAGAATCCTGCTACAGAGGCTTGAGAACTGCCGTAAGTTTGAGGTGCCAGTGCGACTCCATCTCTACCTCAATACCCTGTCCTAGTGTTTAAAGGTTTGAGATTTTATATTGCACTTCGAATTTGTAGAACTATTGTACCCCTTGCTTCGTTAGTGGTATACCTTAACTAAAGTACTTCATCCAGGTTAGTTTCTTTGATAAAATTAAGTATCTGCGCTACGTTTTGGAGGTTTAGTTCCCTCTCTTCTATGTAGTAAGGGCCTAGGCACTTCTTGTTTGATTTGTGAGACCTTCGCAGTCTCTTAAGTGGTAATCCGGAGATTCTTCAGTGTCTGCATTGGTCATTGTTCTCTATGCCTAATACTTTGTGTTTCTTAAACCTGCAATGTCCAGTTAGAAATCGGCGGGCATTCTTATATTGTTCCTACTTAGATTTGTTGCGTCTTTGTAAAGTTTTGAGTTGAAAGTGTTAAGTAGAAGCTTGGCTTGGTGATTTTGTGGGCGTTCATTCTAGTGTTTTACTCGGTTGTCTTCCTCCGACTTTTTATTTTCGTTCTTGATGTGGCTCTCCGTTACTTAACAAAAAGGTTCCGGTCCTGTGAAAGGTGATCCGGCTTCTGTTTTTGCCTGTTTTCTTGTAATGTGTTTGTTTTTATGTGTCAAGCATATTCCAAGCTGTGGTCTAAGCAATACGCTAATTCGCGGAATTGAACATTGAACGACCTGAAAGACCTTTAAACCAAATATGTCGAAATAGCTTATTGAGCTCATTTTTAAATGCTGATGGTCAGCGTCGGCTCTGGAAGTCGAATTTATTCGCTTTGACTTTCTTTATAAACTCTGACAGACCATTGAAGATCTGTTTGCTGCTCTATGACCATAATTGGTCAATACTCTCACTAGTTTGGCAAACGATCTCCGGTACGATGAGCCCAGAACCCATAGGGATATTTTGATGCCTGGTTCCTTTTGACGATCAGTCAGTAGATGCAACCGGGTGCTCTGAATTCCCTTCTTCTCTAAAATTCACAACTAGTTAGACATACTTGGTTTAATAGACGTTGGATGTTCGGATGTAGTTTGCATTCAGACAGGTCTTCTGACCTCATTCTAAAACGTAATTATCAAAAATATTTCTAAACCATATAAAATGTCGACCAAGCGGTCATTTGATGGGTCACAATTTTCAATATTGCTCGTTTAGACCATAGTCTGTCCAACTTACTGTAGAGTGGGAACTGCCGTATTGAAGCGAATGGCTATCGAGGCGCTACTTGCTTCGAATCCAAAAACTTCTGGTCTGATGGTTACGTTACTAACAAAATTTGTAGAATCTAAAGAGACTTAGTTGTATTTTTCTTATCTTGAATGAAAAAAAACAGAGACTATCATCGCTACTGTTTTTAAAGCTTTGCCTTGTGCCGCACTCAATGCCTACAATCATGAAAAAAATATGTATATTGTTTCTATTTTCTTATCTCTATAACGGTTTTTCCAAGTATGCTTCTGTGTTCAAGATAATTAAGATTGAAATAGGACACGTTCCAAAGTCGTAAAAATACTGTCATGCAATATTTCCCTCTAAAATTTAGTTATGAAATGAATTTTAATCACCCAGAGCAGGTAATTAAATGGATGCCTTTTTTCAAACACTGTACACTTTGTTTGACAAAGATTCAAATGAATAAATAATGTGACTGCGTTTGACGGAAAAAGCTTTGTAGTGAATTTTAGCTTCGTCTTTCTGCTTGCAAGAGTTAGAGCTTGACTTATTTTTATATCCAGATCGATAGGAAAGATGCCTGCTCTGAGAATAGAATAGAAGTTTGATTTTACTTAATAGGCTGTATATTTTGAGAGACATCAATAATTCTGTTCACTGGCAGAATACAACAGGCCAGTTGTATTTACCCCAACATTGTCTCAGTGCTACTATTAGTCACTAGCCTTACCTAAACTACGAAGCAAATGTCTCATTTTGTAATGATGTCGCTTGTGACGTGAGTCTAGTAAATAAATAGAACAAATAATACGCCTAATTACTAAGTGATTGCATATCGTTTAAGATACACGCCCTCATTTCTTATTTAATTATCTGCACACTTGACAGTTGCAAGTAGAAATGAGTACAGACCTCTTTTCGCTTATCAATAGCTGCGTTCTACATTTTACTACTTTATCATATGTTTTTTGTTTGTTTTCAGGTAAAATTCAAATTTAGAATACAGCGGACATAATTGAATGACAGACACACAAAACAACCAACATAACTAAATATTGAACGACAAAGTGGGTTGAGTCATTAATGCTTGAAGCGGTGATTCAAGTTACGAAAATGTAGAAGTCAGTGGGATAGATAAACAACAAACCATAATTGTTATCAGATAGCATATCACAGAGATACCAAAAGTCAACTTCTTAAGGTACTGCCTCACTGAATGAAGACGGCTTGTAAAAGTACTTGTCGCGTCTGGGGGAATTAGAAGTTAATGTTTTATTCGGAAGTAGGTACGTGAAGTGGAAAATTAATGTCGTCATTATAAAGGGATGCAAAGTGATTTCTATTTTGTTTGTATAAAGTGAACGGAAGTAGAAAGCATTGATTGATTATTTGAGAGACTTTCTTTAATTGGTGGGTGGATTCGATTAAAACTTAAGAAGCAGGACATGCTTTGTTGTTTACCTAATCTCTTTTTTTTTTTGCTGTTTTAATTTGCTTTTTTATGTGTTTTTTAATGAACGGAAGAAGAAATCGATAGTAAGCGCTAAGGAAGGTTTATAGTCGATGACAATTACTCTTGACCTTTTCCATTCCTGTAAAAGAATATGTCTTCTCTTTTTCTTCTTCTTCTTCTTCCTTTATCGTGCTTACGATAATTGTGTTCTCGAAGGGATCACAGATCTCCCACTTAACTGCTCGGCCTTGACGACAGATTTTGTCGGTAAACCTATCGGTTTTGTATCTGAGATGGTCAAGCAGTTTGGCGTGTAACACAACGAAACAAATCTGGCCCAAAATAGATCTTAAGCGGTCGAACGGCTTGCGTCTCTCCCGCTTCATTGCAAGCAAGGTCAAAATGGTTCCATAAGGATGAGGATACATTAGATTCGCCGTGGTACCACAATGGGCCCAAAGGGCCTAAGTGTCTAATCTAACCCGGTTTTGGATTGTTCTATGTTTGGGGCCAACCAAATGCATTTTTCGGATTTGGTTGGCCTTTCTTTTTTTCTTATTGATCGTCTGAACGTTGTATGATATTAAATTTTTGACGGTTTTCTCTGGATCTCTCAAGCTTTGTTCATCCTGCTGTCGTACGAAGCATCTTCATCTAAGCTGTCGTCAATTTACTCTCGTAATTTAAGTGCATTGTCCAATATTGCGAAGTCTATGTGAATGCTGGACGCACAAGCGCGATATAGATTCTTCTTTTAAGGTTATTGGGTATGTTTCTATCACAGAATATGCTGGAGTTATACGCCACTGCAACCACGCTATGATAACTCGATGATTGACATCATCATCACAAGTTGGATTACTATGTATTAATCTTAGATCGCAGATATTTAAACTTTTCACACTTTGGAAACTCATTTCGATTCAAATAAATGTCCGGAATAGTCATGTCTGGATCAAAAAACGTGCAACACAAGTACTAAGTCTTTTTGGACAAATGCGGTGCGCACCAGAGATCAAAATGAGTATGTTCAAATCAGTTCAAACACATCCAAAATTTCTCAACGCTCGCTCAGACTTGATCATTTTCCACCCCTATTCACAAGCAAATAACTCGCAAGCATATTTACTCACAAGAAAAAACTGCTTGTGAACAAACTAAATGAGTAAGGATACTCACAAGTCATTTTTTCTGTATTGCACTCACAAGCAAATGACTTGCAAGCAGATTGACTTGTTTGAACTTACTTGAATATATTCAAATACTCATGAGCACGCAAATTATTCACAAGCAGGCAGTGTGTTCACAAGCAGGTAGCCTGCTTACAAGAAGGCAGTGTGTTTATAAGCAGGCAGTGTATTCATCGGAAAGCAATTCGTTGAACATTTATACCTAACTATAATTCTATTGAAAAACAAAGAAAGGCATACAAATGGCTGGTTTTGGCTTATGAGAAGAGAAAGAACGGATTGGATGCATTGCGGGATGATAAACATTTTAATTTCTGATTCCAAAATTTCCCTTTTTAATATTTTTGTATGTATTGGTAATATTTTCCAGGAATTAAAAAAGTGTTTGTAAATAATTTTTACAATACCTATAATAAATTTATATGACTTTATTGCGGAAATGGATTTTGCTTATCAGTTTTTTAAGTGATTGCTAATTCCTTCGTTTTATGGCATGCACATTTTTGGGTTTAAGCTTATGAAGGTAGGTACAAAAATTAAAGGTCATCAATGAATTAGAGTTATAAACATGTGGGTATTTACGTCGTTGACGAAATAAGTTTTAAAGATTTTTTTTCGGAATTATGCATAATAAAAGAGTTTATCTGAGAAAAAGTGACCTGAATGTATCATAAAAAACCGCAAATGCGGTTTTGATCATTATTTTAGAAGTGTAAATTTTTTTTGGTACCTGATTTTGAATATAGAAAGTATATAAAGATTACGTTAAAAATTAAAATCACTTTAGTGGAATATTGTTAGCAGCAGTGTTTGTGTAGAAAATTTAAAATGAACGAAGAAAGTGTAAATTTTAACCTTCTTGAAGGTATTTTCTCAATAAGCAGTAAGAAAAATAGCAGAAGTAAGGTTTGGGAAACGTTTGGAGAAATAAAAACTCAGAACGGTGAAATTCTTCCCAACTATTCCTTATTTATCATGATTTTGTTTCGCTTTTTTTTAACTTCTAATTCAGTTTTCTATTCGCTTAAAATTTTTTGTTTTTATATACTTACAAACCTGTACTATCTACTTCAATGAATACAATAAATTGTTTCCATATCTACTGTATAATAACCTTTTTCTTCATATAAAAGAAAAGAATAAAAAACCAAGCTATTAAACAAACGTACTTCTTACATCAGTGAAATCTCCCTTGGGCGGACAGCCATGGTGCAAAAGTTTTTGTCCGCCTAAGGGAGTTGTCCGTTTAAAGGAAATCAAACAAAAACACCAATTTAAAAAAAGAAATAGCTGATGCTTCAAAATCTGTGATTCCTAAGCGTGTTGCAACTTCTGTTGCCTGTTATCGAATTGCACTTTATCTGAAACCCTTTGTTTCGAGTTGCATTGAACCAATAGAAAACATTTTTATCAAGGCCGCTTGACGAAATAAATCGTCTTTTAGGATGAGTTGCATGGTATAGTTTGACCGCCATTCTCTCAAAAGCTCATTCTTTTTTTCAGTAGATCACCAACTAGGGTTTTTCCTATTTTAAATTCTTTTGCTTTTATTCGAATGCCTTTTTTTATATTTTTGACTTAAGCTAATTACGTATACTTTTTCCTTTAAAATCAAAGTTCTCTTTGTTGGTGGCATCCTGAAAACATGTTTCTATAAAATCTACATAGGTAAAAATAATTAAAAGAATTTAAAACTGCCTGAGCGCAAATAAACTAAAATCAAAAAAAAATTGACAATTTTTCACGTCCAAACAAAATCACTTATTTTTCAAAGAATTTGATGCTCGCTGTAAACTGCAACTTAAAAAAAAAATACCGCTGCCAAAGTTATCAGCCTGATGTCATGTTCAATCCTGCTTTGGTGTACGTCTAAGAGAAAATATTTTGTCTATCATACGTGAAATTTCTGTCCGCGTCCGTCCAAGGGAGTGTCCGTCTAAAGGAAACTGAAAACAATGAAACTTATATGGAGCGATTTCCGTGCAAAAAAATTTGTCCGTCTAAGGGAGGTGTCCGCCTAAAGGAGGTGTCCGCAAAGGGAGATTTCACTGTACCTAGATTTTTATGGTACTCAAAACGAACACGCCATCAAACTACCCTATTTGGTATGATCACATTGCTTGTTTATAAACACACGGCTTATTCACAAGCACACTGCATACTCATGAACTTATTGCTTGTTTACGAATAAATTGCTTGTGATCACTTTTACTCACAAGCACTTTACTCACAAGCAGCTTAACTCAATGTTATTCAAACTCGTTTTGACTTGCAAGCAAGTCTACTTGTTTGGTTCGTTTGAAAATAGGGGTTGTTCAGAGTTGCTTGGTTCACAAATAAGATCGTTCAAATTGACTTGCTTGTGGGCTGACTCAGCTTGTTCAAACTCGTTTTTTTCAAGTAAATACTCATTGTTCACAAGCAGACTTAGTTCATTTTAATCTCTGGTGCGCACTACCTTCTATTCCAAGTGCTTTGTTGAAGGGATGTGGGATACTTCCTTATGATGGCACCATAGTCATCAAAGAAAGTTGGTGTACTTTGTGGTGTTCTGTATTTTATCTTCCAGCAGGTAGTCAAGGACTGAAATAAAGTGCAGAGAACTCAAGAAACTATGACTTGGAATTGTTCGATGACTTTAGCTGGACATCTTACCTTCGTCACTGCTTCATACATATCCTTGATCATCCGCACAAAAAGTTCTGAACTCCCTCGTTGTCTGACGACCACCCATATTAGACCTTGGGGTTGTCGATCTAATGCTTTTTCGAAGTCGACCAGCACCACATGCAAGTCCTCTAAAGAATCACGACATTTTTCCATCAGGTTGTTGGTATGATTTCTTTGTTTAGAATTTTTTCAATGCTGAGGTTCGTTCATAGGCTCGGAATGTGTTTGTGAGTTGATCATCCTTCTTATGAGCGGTTAGGGTAGTTTTCGATTTTTCCTTTCAATTTTACTGGCAGCAGTTCTTGTCCCAGGCTGATGATGAAAGTGAAGACTGGTGCGCATCCTCAAAATTCTTCTTTCGAATATTTGAAGTTCCTTTTGTCTGTTTTAGAGATGGTGAACCAGGTTGGGAGCCGTAGCCGGTGATCATTATGAGAAACTTCTTGTATATTATAACTTTCGTCGTTTTTTTCTATGACCAGGAATAGAGACGGTGGAAAGCAGTTAGTTTTTCTGTGAATGGGTGTTGAGTGAGGGCTCAATATCAACATCTCGTAAATTTAATGGGTATTGGTTCTGGGTCCGTAAAGAGTCGGAAGAGGTTTAAACACGTAAAGTGTAAAGTTGTTCATTCGAAGTTGAGATCATGTAAGAACCTAAGAATGTTCGAAGAAGGGGTGTTTCTTATATCAAGGGGACTAGTGAATCCTTTATTGAATATTTTTAGCCTGGATCTGGCTATGGCAGGGCATTCGCATAAAATGTGTTCAACTGTTTCTGTGTCTTCCAGACAGAGACGGTAGGTGTCATCCTGGCTGATGCCCATGTTTTTAAGATAATATCTGAGAGAGTCCAGTGAAAAATTCCGTAAGTTACTATGCGTCACTTTTTCTCATGTCAAGAATTTCTGGCGGTGGCCATTAGAGTTGTTCCAGGTGTCGATCATGTGGGAACAGCAAGTAACCTGTTCGCGTTTAATGCAACTGATTGGGAGACCGCAGTAGAGATCCGGGCCTTTAAATTGAGATTGAGTGCCTAGTCTAACTGTAGACCTTCATGTCCAGGTACCCAGGAAAGAGTTATTTTATTGTGGGAGGCTAATTGAGATAGACATGTCAGGCAGTTCCAAACTAGTTGGTTTGGTTGGGGCCAATGCCTTTAGGGCTGCCTGACTGTCAGAGCAAATTAGGATGCGTGTTCTTCGGAGGTTTCTTCTAATCTAACACAAAATTCAATAGCTATTACCCCTACTTGAAAGATAGTTGTTGTGCTACCAAGGGATATAGATGATTTGAAGTTGGAGCCAAAAATCCCTACACCTACACCGTTGTTAGTTTTTGAACCGTCATCGTCAGTATACCAAATGTATTGGAAGTTAATTGTAAGAACTACAGGGTTCTTTGCTGAGCGGCTAAGAAAGATTACTTCGAAGGGGTAACATTATTCGTCTAGGCATAAAGTCCGAAGAGTGAGCTGCAGGCGATATCAGTATTGGGAGCACCTGCAGAAGGCTCGTATGTCCCTGTGAGTTTTTTATGAGATGAAGTTTTAGTCCGCTAGTGCGGTAGTCTTCTTTACTCTTTGGTGTAGCAGAGGAAAATTTAATAAACTTTCTAGCGCTTAAGTTGGACAGATGCGCATAGCACCTGCTATACATACACAGGCTAATCTTTGCAGCTTTTGTAAATCTTAGCGGGCATAAACTTGGTTTGTTTTTGCTACCAAACCAGCGAAGCATTGGCTATGATGCGTGTGATAGTTATGAGGTATGTCCAGTAAATCATTTTTAGCCTAAGTCCCCATTTTTTACCGAAGAGTTTAGAACAAGCCCAAAAAACGTTAGGTTTTGGCTAGATGTTGTTTGCTATCAATTGTTTCCCCTGGATATTTAACATCTTTGGAGAAATTAATTTGAACACTTTTAAGGGAGAGTGTTTGGAGAGCGATTTTACGTCCTGTAGTAAAGGGAATGTTGAATGATGACTGTTTTGGTGCAGTTGACCTGTAGCCCTTCGCTACTCCAGCAGTCTTTGACTTTGTTCAGGGCACTTTGTTGATATAGATACTCCACTTGCTGTAGAAATCGATTAGTTTGCGAAAGCTTCTTCAAAGAGAAGGTGCTCGCATTCGTCTGATGTGGGCTGATCGGAGCTGAAAACACTGTATAGGAATGGAATACAAGCTGTGAACCTTGGGACACTCCAGCTCTGATGTTTTGGTTAGTAAGCAGCGGGATCTTACAAGTTATTCAACCAAGGTAGTTAGCAGTGATGGCACAGTTACCTGTCAGAAAAATATTTTAGTTATGAGTGGTCCTAATTTTCAGTTGGAGTAGTTAGTATGTAGTTCCTAATTGAAGCTTAAAGCAATTCCTGCCTTTAACAGAAAGCTTTTCTTGATTGAGTTGAGCACCTGTAACACTCCTAAAGAATCAAGAATTCTTAACCTTTTTTTCTTTCAAATCGAGAAAAAACTCTGGTGTTATTGATGTGTTTTTATTTTGACGCTAATGAAGCGCTATGAAGACATTCACTTTTTCTCTAGCCTTGAACAGGAAATTGAATGTTTTTGTTCTCACTAAGTTGTGTGGGAAATACAAATCATCTCTTTTTCACCATTTAAACTTTAATTTCAGCCTCAGGCTTTCCTACGCACCTGTTTACCATAAAGAAATTAAACAAAAAACGAAAAAGTTATTCTACCAAAGCAAAAGAATAAAAAACCAAACGAGTTCTAAAAACTAAAAAATAACCCATTCTCTATTTGGAGATTTTAGAAAAGCATTCCCTCTGGGAGGGATTACAATATTTTATTTCCATACTCGTGTTGATTTATTTTTACCACCAAACAACAAAAGGCAAAAACAATTGAAAGAATGTATCATCATTCCTTAACTAAAATAGAGACAAGTAAAGTTAAAATGAAGCGAAGTAAAGCGAGGTGGGGTGTATTGGTGTATATCATCTTCATCATTATGCTCTATACCCAGCAGGAGATTGTTTCGGCGGCGCGGTGCGGCCTTACCTCAAGCACCAATCTTCTCTTTTTTTTTATTTCATGTTCAAATTTTCCCGCCTTTTATGATGATCATCGTTTATAATTGGAGTCAAGCGACATATTCACTTATTTCTTTGATTAATCCACGATCGGATTATTTTTAAATTTACCAACACAAACATTCATTGAATGTGGTAGGTATAATGACCTAACTATATCTGATGAAAGGAAAATGCGTTGAAGATTTCATTTATCGATAAAAACTTGTTACTTTGACACAAGTGCAATCATTTGGAAAAGTGAGTATAATGTCATCGAATTTAAAAAATCGTTCCGTAATGATGTCACTTTTGACTGTACCAATTATTCGATTAATCAATTAAGAGGTTTTTTTTTTTTTTGCAATTCGTTGTGAGAGGAGGAGAAAAAAAGCCAATCCGAATGCGAAGAGAAGACGAATTGTGAATATTTAACGAAGCACGGACGGAGGTGATTAAGTTATGGTAATTCAAGCGAGGTGTGGTCTTTTAACATGCGTAGGGCGGAGGAAGTGCCCAGCAAATACAAATTCGTCAAATTTTGTCGCGTGTCAATGAAAGGTAGAGGTAGAGGTGTTGGCTGTTATTAAGTGATTAGGACCTTTAACTGCAAGACAGTGAAGTATCATAATTCAATAGAATTTTTCTTTACTCTCCCAGTAATGAGGGAAGTTACGTTGAATTTTATATTTTGATAGTTAGCCAGCATTGGAATTGGAAGGGTAAGTTGTAAGTAAGTTGTGTTGGAATTCTTTACGAACAGCTTTAATTAGGTCCTTCCTTTTAACTAGGAAGGGATTTTTGTATTGCTTTCTGTCACTTAACCCAAATTCTTAACATACGTTAACCTGTATGTACATTTCAATCACCTATAAGTTTCGAAATCAATCAAATAATTGACATTGAAATAAACTTCGAAAAAAGAACCTTTTGTATGAGGAATCCCTCTAATCAATCCATTCTGGCACAAGTCCGTTTAGAAAATTTCAAGAATAGACTCGTTTGTGAAGCATTATCCAGGGTTGAGCCTGGATGAGTTCTTTGCCCAGACCCGTAAAAATGCAATTGCTTCCTTAGAGCAAGTTGAAATTTCTCAAAAAATGTTTTGTGGCGACCACAGAGCAAACTCAAATTTTTTTGTGTTCAGTATTTAAATGTTTCGCCTCGCTTAAGTGAAAAATGTTTTTGTTTTATTGAGCCTCAATTTTCCTTGCCAATGAGTTGACCATTTGATGTATTCCTTTGACTAAAGATGTCTGTAAGCGAAAAAAAGAAAGAGTGTGGTCACTCTTTTAGTCTTTTTTTTTTGCCTAAAAATTTTTACAACCCGGTTTTAAGATGTTGACTGACACATTGACCTACGCAAACACCATTTAAGCATTTCAGATAACGCGTGAAAGTGAATGTGAATAGAAACAGCATCTCTTTACACTTTACTACTTTGTTCGAAACCTTAAGATTTGTTTTGGTGGTCTTTGCTTTGATAATACTTTAGTATGGCGCATAGTTTCTGATGAAGAAAAAATACAAATGGTGTAATTGTTTTGATCACATTTGAAAGAACAATAAATAAAAAAGTGATAAAAACCACCTAAAGGATTTTCCTAGACGTGCCACGTGTGGCTTTCAATCTTTTCCCTGAACTGGTGTTTTTGACAGCTGTCACATGATTTATGCTCAGTTTGGTTGATTTGCCATTCATTCGTTCATTTTTCGAGCTATTTCGTGAACAAATGATCCACTTCTTTTTAGATTTCTGATCATCTGCTACCGTTCGTAGGGATCATGCCTCTTTTTTCCACCTTTCGTTATGCTGTAGGTATCCCGTTTAGTTATCAAAAGTAATAAGCTTACAGTAGGGTCATTCCATTGTGACGGGTGGGACATTTATACTCCTTTTTTGCCTACACTCTGCTTTGTTACTGCCAAACGACTACGATTTACGTATTGAATATGGCATATTGGAATATTCATTACCCTCAACCTAATAGTTACTTTTACAAAGCTAGATAACAAGAGGTTAAGACAAGAGTTAATCATTTTGTTTAAGCCCAATAAGGCCTAACCATTAAACTTTATTTGTAATACTGCATACAATAGGAAACTAAAAGAGTCTAATTTTCGCTGTCATCCAGGATACATTTCATGCTATGAAATTTGATTTGGTTCCTTCTTATTTTTTTTTTAAAATAGGGCATATTTTTTCGTAACATATCCGTTATCTTAATAGTTACATAAACTGCGGTGAGGCATATATAACTTAGCTTAGGGAGCGTGGCATCTCGTGGATATGTTTTCTCAGTCTTTGTAAAAAAGGGTTTTCCTTCTCAGATCTTTTTGGGTCCAGAAGTTTAGTCAGTCTGCCATCTTCTTCGTTAATTACCTTGTTTACATATATCTACTTCACGTACGACTTGAATGTGAATATGAAAAGGGGTAATAATCCACTTTTATTAGAAGGTTATTGGAGTGATCGTTGGTAACTTCAACAGTTTTTTGAGTTATTTTCTACTACGTTGTAGCATTTCTTTCGATTTTGATTTCGGTGTATTAGTGTGGAGGCAATTATACTTGCAATAATTTTCCAACTTTTTTTATTATGAGGTTCAGCGAGCAAGCGATTCTGATAATGAGACTATGTCATCGCCAATGAGCAGTACTGTGACTCTTATTCCCTCGCCAAAGGTCCACAGCTGGTATGTACTCTGAGATGTCATCCAAGAACAACAAGAATAGTAGAGGACTTAGGAGACAACCCTGTCTTACTTCAATTTCTACGCTAAACCAGTCCAATAATTGATTACCTTTCCAGAACACTGATTTATTAGTTCTTTGTATGTCCATTAAAACATTTAAAAAATTTTAAATGTTTAAAACGCCAATTTGAGACAGTTTTTGTTTGTGTCGAACGCAGCACGAAAATCGATAACAAAGCCATAAAGATTCTTGCCCCTATGATATGATCCACTGTAGTAAACCCTTCTCTGAGATCTGCGTGAAATTCGCTCAGTTTAATATTTTCCTTAAACCACTTGGTAAGCCTTGAATTTAAAAGCCCAGCATTATTTTTTTAAATACCTGTCCATTGTACTACCAGATAGCAACCTTCTTATAGCTTTCCAGATGTTCGGCGAAAAGCCAAAAGACGCTGCCATGATAAGGAGCCTAAGTTACCAGCTCTAACCATGTCTGCGCCGAGTATCTGTAACCTCATTCGAGAAAAAGCAGGACATTCACAGAGGAAATGCTCTGCGGTGTCCTCATCTTCTCCACAAGATTCACAGAGTGTGGTATCACTAAAGCCTAACACGTTTAAATGCTTGGCAAAAGAGAAGTGCCCGCTGGCAACGCTAATAAGCTTACCACAGTGTTTTCTGCTATGAGATAGCATAAATTTTGCAGTCTTCTGAGCATACGTTTGGTCTGTCTGCAACCAATTGAGGCATGCCATCTACGGTTGTGCTAAAAGCCCCAGCATAGGTTTTTGCGAAGGTATTCATAAAAGATATTCTTCTATAGTTTGCTGCACCCTGTGGATCATCTTTTTCAGATATTGAACATATTACAAATTTTTGGCAATCTTCAGATATGTACAGTGTTTTTAGGTCTAGCCTCTGAATGCCTTAAAATTGCAAGAAAACCATTTCCGTCTATCTCCTATTTCACTCATATTTGTTTTAAGGCTCTTGCAAAAAAATTAAACAGAATCAACAAACGATTCTGTCTCGTATTTTTTTTTTTTTTTAGTGAAAAATTGTGGAAGCTATCAGATTGCATTCTCCGATGTTTATTTGTTTGTAAAAAAGAGCAAAGAGCTTGACTTAATTTAATTTAATTGAATACTTCCTATGTTTCGGCTACCCCATTCGCTCAAACCTGAATGTATTTTGGTCTGTTACTCATTGAATTACTTCCCCTAGCATTTGAACTTTACCGTGTATATACATATGTTCATTTTATTGAATGAAGCCTTAAAAGTAATCAATTTTGGAATGGTGTTTGTATTTCAAAAAGGAAGGAGTGCTGGTTTATGATTCAAAGACTTTTTGTTCTATTACTAAACATAAACGCAGCAGCTGGTAGTTGCCAAGCTTTAGAGAAAGTTTTTGTTTTAATTTCATGAAAATCAACTCAACTAAACAAATTATACGAACACATAAAATGTAGAAACAAGAATTTTTGACTTTTTGCTAATCAAATATTTTAATTCAATTAATTTCTTTTGTTACTTACAGGGCACTATACACCACACGGTAGTGTATTGAGTTTCAATCAAACTCACAGAAAAACTACCATCAAGTCGGACAGCATTCGTTTAAACTTTAAAGCAACACAATTCGTGAATTTATTTATTTTTGGAGTACAACTTTCGACATCACAGTTTATTTTGCTAAAAATTTTATCCAAGCGCGTGTGTTTTGAAGGAAGGCAGTAGAATCCATCTCCATATATTTTTATGACACGTTTTATGTAAAAAAAGAAAAAAAAGAAGAAAATTAAGCAAACAAGTGTGAATAACTAACCTGGACTGAAAGAATAAGAGTGCGACGTTCGCGTTTCGGTGGGAACATGTTTAGTCCAGACTATGAGAAGAGAATTTTGAAGCATTGCAGCCCTGTGGCCAGAAACCTATTCAATTCGTTTGACGCAGCAAGCACATCAACATCACTAGATCGATTTATACCATGCAGGTGAGTTTTTTTTTTGTGTGTGTCTCATATTAGTCGAAGAATGTTAACATTTTTATTCGATTGTGACCTTGAAGGAAAGTGCGACAGGGAAAGATGAAAAATTAACCAAAATCTGAATTCAGTTTCGTGGAGATCTAGGTTTCTAACTTGGTGACGCCAAAATTTTATTGGATATATGATAAATGAGAGAGACGTTTAGGGTGGGTCAAACTGTACAATTAATTGCACGGACCTAGTCCGATGGAAGTTGGATGGTCGGATGTGGTTTGGGTTCAGACCGTCAATTTGTCGTCAGACAAATGTTTGAAAATCTTACAGCAAGTCGGAGAAGCGGTCGTTTGAGGGTTCACATTGTCCAACATTGGACTTTCAGCCCATATTCTGTCCTGATCATGCAATGTGAACTGCCCTTTTAAAAAGTTTTAAGTTTGAATTGAATTTATCTTCAGGTTCTCTTCTCACCTCTTCCTATGGGAACTCACTTATATCTAGCTCGTGGTTTAGGTGAAAGTCTTCACAATCGGGCATTGGATTACATTCAACATGAGTAAAATTGTAAAGTGGAAGGATCGATTTTTGATTTGTAGAGAAAAGGTAGAGAAAATATCCAAAATGTCTTCGAAGCCTATACATTTTTATGGAACTCTACGCAGTGAGTGTCATTCTCATTCTCGTTGCTTTTTCGATTGATAGTCTACGTTCGTTTTTGTCGCCATGAGAGAAAGTTTACATAAAAACATTTTTATATGGACCTTTTTTGGTTTTATTTTCCCGACGTTTTCCTATGTCGAATATGTTGTACCTTTTTTGTAAAGACAAACAGTATTTAGTGGACCATTGCATTACCACTTCCGTCTGTCATCGCCACGTTTTTATCTAGAATGCCTCTCAAGCGGAAAGCAAGCCATTTGTTGACATTGTCGAACCCGTTTTTGAACTAAGTAGTACAATGCGAGCTGAGGGCGGCAGTGGTGCAGTGGTAGTGCTCAGTAGGCCGGACGCGTGGGCTTAAGTCCCGCTCTGGGCATCTACTTTTCTTTCAGCCTGTTAGTTTCATTTGAACGCCGCCCTTGAGGTTATATATGTGAAATGACTAACACCTTATTTCCATCTACTGCACCACAAAAAAAGGGAAGGCTGCTATCCTGGTAGTACAATAGACCAGAAGGTGCTCCAGATTACTATAAGTCTCCTCTTTTTACTTTATAAAAAAAAAAGAAAATAAGTACAATGCGAGGAGCTTGTCTATCATTGGAATGTCTATCGAGGAATCTTTGCCTGTTCCACAAAGTCTCTCCCTTGAGTTCCCGCAGCGCATATTCAAGTTGCTATCCTTCGCAAGGCAATGATTCTAAGTTTTTACTCGTCTATCAGGAAAGCTTTAGGAAACCCAAGGTCTCTTAATGAGTGCTTGTTTGAATACCACGATGTTGATGACGCTGCTATCAAGAATTTTTGCGAGAATATCTTTAAAACCGAGAAGAGTTATGACCTCGATAGAAGATGAAGAAAGTAAGAAAGTAAAATCTGGCCGCCTTGTATATTTTCAGTGCTTTTACTGGGAGTTACTGTGATGTTTCTGATGCTGACCGCTTATTGTAATTTACTGATAATATTAGAATGTTAAACCACAAAGTCGAAATCAGTACTGATCTCTCAGAATCTTTTGCTGAGTGTTAAACCCGTTGAGCTCTTTGATGATTCTTTAAATGGTTTTAATATCACAGCCACTTCCCTGCCTCTTCTTTTTCAGTAGCAAATACGTTGTTGTAGTCACACTTATCGACTGAAAACATTTTTCGATGTTCGATAGATATACTCTAGCACTTCATTCTTCCAGAGTAGCTTGTAATAAAAATTTTTCAATTTTTATTTTTTTCCCATCAAATATCTTTCCTATTTTTTTTTTTAGTTTTCCCAGAGAGAGAGTGGGGCAGTGGTTTCTTTTTAAATCGTAGGTTATTTGGGCACCGACAGCTGCTTCCCGTTCAAAATCTTCACAGAAAGTCAGTGTCATACCTCTCCGTAAGAAAATGAGTCGCCTTGTAATTGAACAACTTTGAGTTATATTGGAAACTTAATTCAAATGTGAGTGCTGTATAGTCCGAATATTGGGTTTTATGAACTTTCATCTTTCGTCTTGACGATGTCAATTGTCTCGGAGCAGCGATTTGACTGACCCCTTTGGATTTTTTTTAGGAGTTGTGAAGGATTGTTATTATGGCAATAAACTGGAAACGTTGACTATAGAAAATCTACGGTGACTAAGAAATAGGAAATCTAACTTGGCTGTAGTAAAACTACTTTAACTATAGGAAAACTACGCTGACTATAGGAAAACTACGTTGACTATAGGAAAACTACGTTGACTATAGGAAAACTACGTTGACTATAAAAAAACTACGTTGGCTATAGGAAAACTACATTGACTATAGGAAAACTACGTTGACTATAGGCAAACTACGTTGACTAAAGGAAAACTACGTTGACTATAGGAAAACTACGTTGACTATAGGAAAACTACGTTGACTATAGAAAAACTACGTTGACTATAGGAAAACTACGTTGACTAACTACGTTGACTATAGGAAAACTACGTTGACTATAGGAAAACTACGTTGACTATAGGAAAACTACGTTGACTATAAGAAAACTACGTTAACTATAGGAAAACTACTTTTTTTATTTACTTTTAGAGAAATACTTTACGCACCTTTAGGAAGTATCCATAATTCGTTGTGCCGGACTCTCCAAGGTGTACTAAATATGTCGTTCCGGCTAAAACTCTAAAAGTTTCTCGCTTATCTCCCCCTCGGAACCACTTGCGCATTTTATCGAGGGAGAATTCGTGTCTAGATGGTGGGTTCTAGTTCCTCAACTACTTCTCCTTGTTTCTCTGTTTTCAGAATCTGCGTCAGATACCATGCCTCCAACTCTCTTCGTCTCTCAGCATCTCCTAAATGATATTATACTTGGGCTGAGCTCTCCGATAATTCTGTTTATTTCCTGACGGAGAGATTCCCATCTACTGCACTCGAACACTGTATGATAAGTGTCGTCTGTCAGCCAATCACCGTATTGGCACTAAGGGCTTCTTCTTTTTCCAATATCGTACAGAAAAGCGTTAAAATACCCGTGTCCTGTGAGGATCTGCGTGACGTAGTAATTCACTTTACCGTGTTTCCGACTACTTCATTCGCTCTGATCCCCGATCAGGCTAGCAGTCCAGTGTCCTCTGCTTGTGTAATCTCTTTGGCTTCCGTGTTCGGTGTTCCACGCCGACTTCTGCTTTCTTTTCATATATGTATCTTCCTTGTTTTGCGAGAAGATCAATTGGTATTACAGCTGCAACTACAAGAATTACTGTCTCAGACACGGTGCGGTACGCACTCCCTATTCGCAAGGCACCGCGCCTCTGTACCGATGCTGAATTTTACCGGTACTTTTCCTGTTTTAGTGCTTCAGTCCCAATCTCGCTTCCGTACAACAAAATTGAGTGTGTTGTTGCCAGAAAAAGTCTCCGCTGATGGTCCACCTACATTTGCAATCAGCCTAGATAGGTGGCTTGTAACTTTGGATGAGCTTTAAGCGGCTATCACCATCTCGTCCCAAAAGTTCTGTTTCGTGTCGAGCTTTATTCCCAGGTATTTTACCACGTTTAAAGGAATCTATGAAAACTACATAACTATATGTCAAAACAAGAATGTTTCCTTCACCTCATGATGCTAGCGTCTCGACACTTTAGCTGTGTATATAGGATAAGTTTATTTAAAATGGCTTCAACTCTACACCAAGCTTATAAGTTGACTCTTTTTAACACATTAGAAGAGAGAGGAAAGATTCGTTTTGCGAAGAATCTAGTGTTTTGCAAGGAAGTGGTCTCGAAATGTAAGTGCAATGCTGCAACTTATAGTTTTATAATTCGTGTTACTTTAGTAGGTTAAGATGTCATACATTGTACCAACTTCACTAGTGTCTTATGATTATTTCATCTACGCATTCAGAAAAAAAAAAATTAACAAAACGAAACAAAAAACCAACCAACAAAAAAAATTATTATTTTGAACAAAGTGCTTTAATTGCGCTGACTTGTGCACGCCGCGCCGGTCGATACGATTGTCAAAACACCTGTCAAATGTTATTTGAATATACAGCTCATAACATTTACGGCTACCTAACCTACTTCAAATGAATTCTCCCTCAACTCATATTCCGAATCTCTTGTCAGGGCGAACAAAAGACTTGTTCAATTTTATCGGCACCCACTGTTAATCGTATTGATACAAAATGCCCTGTGGCAAAAATAATTTTCGTTGGAATACTCACTTGTTTGTATTTCTTATCTCTTTTTTTTTGGGAGACAAGCTTTCATTATTCGAAATTTACCAACCTCTACAGTGCGTTGAACTGTAACGATTAGAAAATTGTACACACAACTCTATTCTACGTCGCAGTATCTACAACTTACATTTCCCAAGCTCATTTACATACACTGCCATCTGATCAGTTGTATAAAGTGTAACTTAAAGTTGCTCATGCGCTTCGCACTCGTAAAACAAACTGTAAGTAAGAAAAGGGTATACCTACTTTATACACCTATAGCTTGAAGCACAGCTCATAATAAAGTTAGGTTTTCCATCCACTGGATTTTCTGGTTTGGAGCTGTATTTTTCTCTCCAGCGAGTTTTCTGCTGTCGTTGTCGTGGTTGAATGAATTGCGTGGAAATCTTCCTCGTTCTTTCTATTTACAGTTAAATTGCGGTTGAGAATAGCTCTTCTTAGGTTGACTAACCTAAGTCAGAGATAAAAAAAAGGAATGCAGCGGAGTGTTCCGCTTCGAGAAATATGAAAATCAGTTTTATATGGAAACAAGGTGAAGACACGCATAACTTAGGTGCAAGTTTGTTTGTATTTATTTTGTGAGTTGCGTACTAAAAAAGTGCACTCAATACGGTTTAATGTTTTGTTCAAAACGAGAGTTTATGGATGCCAACACTTTCATAGGAAATGATTCATTCGGAAGAATGTAATGTGATCTTGTATGGAAAGAAATTTTTTGCAACTGCAGTGATCACGAACGAACATGTTAAATGGTTGATGGTTACAAATTTGTGGTGGTTAGTCTGAAAAGAAAAACAATACCAGACTCGCTTAACTTACGTTGCCTGGTGAAAGTACGTAGATTAGAAAAACTACGTTGGCCAAGTTAGCTGGGTGATGGTGACCTGAGGTAATGATGACCTGAGATACTACGATCTCTAGAAAACTGCTTTCTATAGAAAAACTGTAATATTAACTACGTTTACCTTAAAACTCTATAAAAAAACTAACCTTTAGGAAAAAAGCGTTGACTCTAGGAACCCTACTTTGAATATAAGAAAACTGTGCGGACTACATAAAAACTACGTTGGTTAGAGGAAAACCACGTTGACAAGGAAAACCACGTTGACTAGGAAAACCACGTTGACTAGGAAAACCACGTTGACTAGGAAAATTACGTTGACTAGGAAAATTACGTTGACTAGGAAAACCACGTTGACTAGGAAAACCACGTTGACTAGGAAAACCACGTAGACTAGGAAAACCACGTAGACTAGGAAAACCACGTTGACTAGGAAAACCACGTTGACTAGGAAAACAACGTTGACTAGGAAAACGACGTTGACTAGGAAAACCACGTTGACTAGGAAAACCACGTTGACTAGGAAAACAACGTTGACTTGGAAAACCACGTTGACTAGGAAAACCACGTTGACTAGGAAAACCACGTTGACTAGGAAAACCACGTTGACTAGGAAAACAACGTCGACTAGGAAAACCACGTTGACTAGGAAAACCACGTTGACTAAGAAAACGACGTTGACTAGGAAAATCACGTTGACTAGGAAAATCACGTTGACTAGGAAAACCACGTTGACTAGGAAAACAACGTTGACTAGGAAAGCCACGTTGACTAGTAAAACGATGTTGACTAGTAAAACGATGTTGACTAGGAAAACCACGTTGACTAGGAAAACCACGTTGACTAGGAAAACCACGTTGACTAGGAAAACCACGTTGACTAGGAAAACCACGTTGACTAGGAAAACAACGTTGACTAGGAAAACAACGTTGACTAGGAAAACCACGCTGACTAGGAAAACCACGTTGACTAGGAAAACCACGTTGACTAGGAAAACCACGTTGACTAGGAAAACCACGTTGACTAGGAAAACGATGTTGACTAGGAAAACACGTTCACTAGAAAAGGAAAATTGATTAGAAAGCTCGACTGAGTCGGTTAGAAATTATTGAAAAAAACTGAGTCCGACAAGAGAAAGTAAATATTTTAAACCAAAGCTTAAATAAACCCGAAATGAAATATCCGAGAGCAATCACATTCATAGGTAATTGAAAATGAAATAAATCAATTACCTTTAGACAAATGCAAAATGTGTTACATTATTATTTTCTGTAAGACTTTGCCTTTTTTGCGTTACTCATTGACTGAGACATAATGTTCCGGTAATAAACACACTTTCTGAACCTTTTTTTGTGGGTACGGTCTGAGTCTTAATGCTTGAAAGAATGTTGTTTCGCTGTGCACCGTGGTTTGTTATATTTCCATCTAACCTTTATCAAAAAGCACACATCCCAATGAAACCCCACCGAGTCACACCTTGAGGCATTTGAGACTCTCATTCTGACTCACACTTTGCACCCTCTAAAAATACATACCTAGTTTTTGTAAGACAATCTAACTTTAAAGTAAACAGCGAAAAATAAAACCACTTTTTTTCATTTCAAAATTGAGAGGGTATAGTCTTCATCATAAAAACACCTACCCATATCCTCACAATGAACTTTCATTGACAACAATAATTGACCAAGCCAATTTGAATTTTTTGGTCATCATATTGTCGTTTTTTTTTTATCTTTCTTTGTCTTTGTATCTCTGGCATGAATGAGCATGAGCACGACACTCAACAGCGGTAATTGATAAAAGTAAACGTACATTTTATCCTTACCTTCTGCTTTTGGCTGCAAGAACGTTCATTGCATGGAAATGACTCCACACCAAAAAAAGAATATACCTAATTTATTTGCAATTTATTCAAAAATATTAGACTGATGTGTGGATCAAGCATAAATGATAAAAAAAAATATGCAGGAACCAGCAATTAAAT
This sequence comes from Melanostoma mellinum, assembly GCA_914767635.1. Classification (NCBI taxonomy): domain Eukaryota; kingdom Metazoa; phylum Arthropoda; class Insecta; order Diptera; family Syrphidae; genus Melanostoma; species Melanostoma mellinum. The sequence continues at coordinate 79,209,679 of OU612059.1, read as the reverse complement.
TGCAAACAAGAAACACTGCATTGTCTTTTTTACTTTATTTTTTATTCAATTTTTAAATCCGCAAACCTTGCATGTGAATTGAATTTTTTATACCGAAAGACGGGGAATTAGAAAAATTAAATGATGACAGCATGCATTTTGATAAAATTATTGCCAAACCTGATAGCTGCACACATTTACCGGCTTCTTCCTAGGTGGGGCGAAAGTACGCGGCATAACAAATAAAACGTGACACGATCAGCACTTCTTTTGGCCTCATAACTGCTGATAAACGCGACATTATTGATGACATTGATGTGGTGTTTTATTTGTGGTGTCATCATATTTTATGTGTTTGAGTATGTTAAGCAAGGTGTGTGTTTGTTGCACCCAAAATAGATAAAATATTTACTTTCTGTAGAAATGTTTTATCTTGTTTGTTTGTCATTAGAGAGAAATTTAATTTTTAACTTTCCATTCAGTTATCAGAATAGCATTTAAGAACAAGCTGAGTCTAGGTGTTAGTTATACTTTCTTAAAACGATTGCATATTAAAGGCTTTCCAGGTAACAGTTTTTGATAAAGTTTGTTCTTGAAAGTACTTATGTTACATTTAGCAGAATTATTATTTGTAAAGTAACGGTGGAAAGTAGTAAGTTGTATCTGTTTAAGGAATATTGAATTGATTTTGAAAAGTGGATCGGGCCGGGCTTAGATTCCGTAACTTTTCAGACGATTTATCGTTCAATCGTCTATCGTTAAAAAATTGTTTCATATAATCTTGCTGTCAGTGGTTGGTGAAAAGCTATTTTACTATCGCCCTACAATGTTTGGCAAATTTTTAAGGTCTTAAACACGTTTTTTTAGTCCCTGATAAAATTCAGACGATAGTCCTTTACAACGTTACAGAATCAGAGCCCTGTATAGAAAACTGTGCAAAGTCTTGACTTTTCAAAGTCAACCTTTGAATGGTGTTTCGGACCTCAATGTCAAAACTTTGAAAAATGATTTTTGTTTCATATGTTCTTCAAACTTTAGTGAAGCAGAGAAAGTGGTCTTCCCCGTTATACTTAGGCCTTATTTACTTAGTTGGGTATTACAGTGAACCTAGGCTAAATCTTTCGCCAACAATTTCTATTTCGGGCGAGGTCTCTCCAGTCTTGCACTATATAGCTAGGCCCGTTACAGGCAGCGTAGCTGCCGCAGCTTTGCTTTTGCTTTTGGCTACAAGAATGTTCATTGACTCTACACCAAAAAGTAATTTTATTTAATTTAATTTAATTTAATGGATCAGGCATAAATGATAGAAAAGGTTCATACTTCTGCGTCGCGTCGTATAGGGTAAGCTTATAGTACGTTAAAAGCTTACCTTGGTTTTTCTATAGAGGGTTCTAATTCCGGTTGTCTTCTCAAACGAATGTAGCAGCTATTGATTGGCAAGAGTCACTCTCAGTGAGGGTCTCTCTTTTTTTCAAGATCGGACACACAATACTGAAGGTTCTTCATCGGAATTCGGAACTGCGAATCTGTCGCTATCTGTCCCTGCTGGTCTTTACGGGCTGCCACCCTCTCAAGATATTTGTACCTTTTTGGTAAACCTTTCTTACTTCGTTTATATGATGGTAACTCTTAATTTCCTCAAACGAGCGCTTCTCTTAGCTGCTTCTTCTTCTTTTTGAGAATGTTGTGTTTCGTCGTGTTAATCTCGTTGTATGTACAGGGCTGTCTATAGCCCTTATTCGCTTTTGCATCAATGTTTGTCGTGCTTTTTGTTTGGTTGTATTGACTGTCTGCAGTTTTCATCGAACCATCGGTTTCGTTATGGCGGCCGAAAGGCATTGGCTATCTCTTATGATTGTAACTTTCCGACGTGTGTCATATCATTTCACAGTAACAGTTCGCGCGAGTAGTGAACTGGCGTCCACATTTGAATCTTGGCTATAACGAGAAAGTTTTCTGAGTAAAAGTTTGCGCCTGTGAAAGTTCGAACATCAATTACATTGGAAGAGTGTTTTCCGTTTATCGCAACATGGCCGATTTGGTTGACTGGGGATCGCTATGTACCACAATGAATTTTGTTATGCAGTAAGTGTTCGGTAGTAACAACAAGATTGATGAACACCCGCTCGTTTCTTGAAAAGAGATCATAGAAATGTTTTGAGAAATAATGCAACCAAAGAGGAGCCAGATTCTTCGATCGGAACACAAGAATTTTTCTTTGAGTGAAGCATCTTTGTCCTCTGTGGGGTTTGGGTCCAAAATAACATGGCTATGGCCGAGCGACCGTTAAGGTACGTTGTGAAAGCCTAGTGCTTCTTCTCTTAGTCCTCCCCTTATCACAATACCAAATCAAAAAAAACTGCTGAATCTGCTGTAGTGACAATTGCCGAAGTAAATATGACAGTTTTAAATGTTCTTTGTGCCCTAACTTCGTATATTTCTGCAGGATAGCAATTTGGATGCACACGGCCTATCGCACATCCAGTTCCAAAACTCGTTCTCCTTGATTCGTTTGGAAAAACAACGCCGCCAAACCAGGTAGATAATGAAAGTGCTTACAGGAAGCAAAATGACGACACTGTTCAAACAGCACCCACCTAAATTAGTTAATAGAGTGGCACAACATAGCTTGGGCAGCTCCGGTGCTTAGCGCATTGGTCTAAGTCACTCCTTGGTGAAAAATGTAGAGTATAGTACATACTTTTAAATTTTTTTAGATAAAGAACGGCTAAGTATACGAACAGATGTCGTTTTCCAAAAACAAAATCCGGAGTGAATTGGAGAGTTGAAGTGACAGCTTTGACATTTCTAGTATAGCTTATCTGTCAAAAAAATCACTCCAACTCTCCAAATCACTCCCGTTTTCATTTGGGAGTGAATTTTGGAAAACGACAAGAGTGAAGCAGAGAGCAAGAGCAAAGCAGCCTAATCAAACGCGTATTTTCAAAGCAAGGCATAACGACTGCAGATTCAAATCAAAGTAGCTAATTGAAACATGTTTAATTTTGCGCTATCATTGCTGCGATTTTTCACTAGACGTCCACTGGGCATGTCGACTCGACTTAACATCAAATGCCCAATGGTTAAGTATAAATTCAAATTATTAGAATCCATTTTTAGTCGCAAAAGAAAACTATTTAAATAAAAGGGAATAAACTGTTGCTTGTTTGCTTATACTTTGTTCTTTGCTCTTCACTCTGGCTTGATTTTGTCTTTGCTCTCCGCTCGAAATCTGTGCTCTTTACTCTGGTGATTTTTCTGCTTTGCCCTCTGCTCCACTCTGTTCGTACACTAATGTCACTTTCCATTGAACCATATACAGGAGCTTCCAGGAGCACTCTCAAACCGTTCCATTGCATTGATGCAAAAAGATCGCTTCTCATGATTCTGAGGAGTGACAGCCGCTTCTCGATTTAAATTGAGAATCGACTCAAGAAGCACTAACACATGTTACTCAGATGTCAAAAAGAAAATTTTCTTCAAGGAATTTTCTTTAAGAGCCATAGGTGTTTCATTCACACAAAGTCAATTACGTTAAACTGAATAGAAAAAATATTTGGTGTTCCATTGGTTTTTAAAATGAGTGCTTCCCCGAGTGAAATCATTGGAGAGCGACATAAGTGAGTAGGCGCGTTACATGACAGTTTATTTGGTCTCACTTGCTAATTCCTCGCAAATGGTGGTATTCCTTTAAAAACAATTGGATATGTCTGGGATTCGAACATCGATTTACTTCAGGGGGACCACAACATCACTGACCTAGTAACAGTTTATCTTCAACTTTTTAATTAGTTGTGGTCGATAAAAGACTCATTTTTTAGTTGTAATGCAATCAAGGATTGTTACTATAAATAAATAGAATTATAAAACTTTCAAAAGGTACCTAAATTAATTTGTGTTTCTTTTTTCTTATATTTGCAGAGCAAACAACAACTGGCAAACAAATTTCGCCTCAATAAACAAATCAAATGAAAACTCACCACAGGCTAGTAAAAAGCAACGTGACTGTGGTGAATCGGCCCGCGATAGCTTAGCATATTCTTGCCTGCTTAAAAATGAACTTCTTGGGACCGCTATAGAAGATGTAAAAGCTGTCAGTGATGAACGCAATGAAAATAACTATCTTCCAAGTGCAAAGAGGAATCTCTTCAAATATCAATCCCCAACGAAACAGGTAAGCCCTTCAAAACAAAATACATAAATAAATTAATAGGCGAGTATCATAATTCATAAGCTCGGGGAGGACAGGGGTCAAGCGCATTTCTCTCAGTCGTTCTTTTTGAGAAATGGAGGGGTCTACAATTGTTTACCGATTCCAAAGGGCTTATGAAAAAGGGTTTTTCATGACAGTTAAATTAATGTTACTATAGGAAAATGTGGTCTTCTTTAGTTAGGAGCATCTTGTCCTTGAAGGGATGACAGCTCTCCCACTTATCGTGTTCACTACTCGTGAAAAAAGAATGTTATTTGGACTCGAACTCTTACTGAATAGTCAGACATATACCCGGATCACCAAACAAAATGTAAAATATACTTCAGTCAGTATTAATTCATTGAAAATTGTGTCTTTTCTTTCGAAATATGCCAAAACAATCATTTTAAATAAATTCAATTCAATTACCGTCCAACCGTTTATTTGTAGGTTCATTCAACTCTGCCGAAAGTCTAGACCCGGATTCTTTTCTGCATTTATATTTGCTGGACAATACTCCCATTGCTTCTATTCGCCATACAGTTACCCCACCATCACATGTTAGCTATCTACATCTGAGTAAACATCACTCGTATATCCAGTAACTCTCCCTAACTAACAGCAACAAACAGCTTTCTAAACCATTAATCTCACTTCAATTATGCCTAGTCGTTTTTAATTTTCTTCTCTTTTCGTTCAACGAAATGTCTAAAGAAATCTAATCTGCAAAGAAAGAAAACTTCCTTGATGATCGCCTCATCGTCGGCCGTCGCCGTTGTTGCCAAAGAGTTAATCTAAGAATTATTTTATGGTCTCTTTAATGGCCCTGTGCCTCCTAATTGAGCACTTCTTCTATTGCTTATGGCTTAAGACTTTTTTTAAAGCATTTCGTGATGCACGCTTTTGGGTGGTGGCAGTTGCATATATTTCCGCACCCACTTAAGGATTTATTGCAGTAAAACTGAAATTAAACTCTTTACACCGACCGACACACGAGTCCGGTGTAAGAAGTTCAGGAAATCTCTTCCAATTTCATTGTGCACCATATTGAGGTAAAAAACTCTCCAACACCCAAACGAATATGAATTACTTCCGTGTAGCTCCGATGCGCATTGTTGGATTCTATATTATTATTTTTAATTTTTTTTTTTGTTTTTGTTTTCCTTCTTGGATCTAATCTCCGAAGTATAGCTCATTAAGGTTGCAAATACTTTTCACCTTTGTCTGTTGGGTGGTATGATTAAGTGTGCTTTTATTAAATTAATTAATCTATGCATTTTGATTCGTGCAAATAAACTAAAAAAAAAACTCTAAGAATGGGTAGGCTAAGAATGGGCAGTTAACTTTCTTTGGGTACAAAACAAGAACGTTGTAGGAACGAACATGTTCCCTGTAACTGAAGCCGGTGCATTAAATGGTTCAAATTTTTATCGATAACTTGCAGTTGATAAGGTTAAGTTAGGTGGAAGTGGCTGTCAGCCAATGAGTAATACCTACGTACATTGCCTGACACACTTAGACCGCAAAGGTCCATTGTGATACCACAGAGATTAGCAAGTTAATCACCTACTAATCTCCGAAACCCGATGTAAGATTAACTATTTGATCACCCATTAGTCTTTCATTTCGGGACTAGCCGGAGAAGCAAAGAAGGTGTTGAACTGTTTCTTCCTCTTCTTCGTCCATGCAGCTTCTGCAGGAACACACACCAAGTCTTTTGGCGTGTGTTCCTATTAGGCAGTGTCCCGTAAGAACACTTACGGTAGAACCTAGATACAGGCGGTTCAAGGCTAACAAACTCTTCGAGCGTTTTGAGTCTACACACGGCCAAACTTTTTTGGTTGCAAGGCAGTTGTTACTCTCAGTCCATCTAGTGTTTGTTATCCTGTCTTGTCTAAGTAGGAGTTTACATGTAGCGATAGGTTGTTCCATTCTGAGCGTAGGGAAGTGGTCGTGCCCTTTTTGGCTAGTTCGTCTGCCTTACAGTTGCCTCGCATGTCCCTGTGCCCTGGCACCCATGAAAGGTGAATGTTGAACTGATTTGACATCTCCCTCAGAGACATCTGACAATTTTGGACCGTGATGGATTTTCCAGAGACAGAGGCAAGAGATTTAAGGGCAGATTTTGACTGTCTGAGAAGATTCAAATATCCGTGAAGGTATGACGTTTTCTTTGAGCCAAGACAACAACTCCTTAATCGCCAGAATTTCCAGTTGGAACACACCACAATGATCGGGTAGGCGGAAGAAAAGACTGATATTCAGATTTTCTGAGTAGATTCCACTTCCCACACCTTCGCGGGTTTTTGAACCATCGGTGTAAAAGTGTATTGCTTCATTTTCCGAAAGAGTGCAATTTTCCCAAGCTTTTCTTGAAGGTATGGTTACTTGGAAATTGTTGTCAAACACCAACTTGGGGGTGGTGTAGTCGGATCGATTCGGTAAGAATCTAAAGTTATCTAGAATGGTTGTGTGGCCGATTTGATTATTGATCCACTATTATGTAGCTTTGAGTCGAGTAGCAGAGCTAGCTGCGACTTGTTTGCTGAAGATATCTAGGGGTTCTAGTAGTAAATTGAGGGCGTCCGATGGGGTTGTCCTCAGTGCGCCACTAATACACAGACTAGCCGTTCTTGAACTTTGGCCAGCTTGTTGTAGTTGATCATCTTGTCTAGTGCTATCCACCAGACTATCACCCCGTATGTGAGTATCGGTCTTATTACCGAGGTAAACAGTCAATGGGTGATTTGGGAGGAGAAACCCCATTTCCCACCAATGGCTTTTTTACAAGAGAAGAGTGCCAAGTTGGCTGTATATACTATTTTCTCAATATTGGTTTTCTATAGGTCAGTTTTTTTGTCGAAAATGAGACCTAGATATTTAGCCTGATTTGATAGTGTGAGAGTTACCCTCTTAATAGTTGGGGGTCTGAAGTCCGGAATTTTGTATTTCCTCGTAAAGAGAGCTAATTTCGTTTTGTGGGGATTGATATTCAGTCCACAATCTACAGCCCAATTATTAAGCTTGTTAAGTGATGTTTGTAGCAGCTCAGCTAGGTTTTGACGCCAAATATAGGTCTGGAAACTTTTCTGTCGCTAGCTCCCCTAGATCTTTCACTAATAGGCACTGTGGCTCAAACAGTGAAAGAATTGGAAAGCATATACCATACCATACATTTAACTTTATGTAATGAATTATACCGATCGATCGGCCCTTACAATTATCCCAACAAGTCAATGCTGGGGCCCTACTCTGTAATTCGTTTCGAAAGCAAAACTTTCCGAAAACGAATATTTTGTACTCTTTAATTCGAAAACGGATTCGAATCTAGTACTTTCGGAAATGCGAATCCGAAAACGAATTTTTCGTACCTGGCAATGCGTTTTCGAACGCTAATACCATTCGAAAACGAACATTTTTATTCGACAGCCTAGTAGCTAACGAATATCAATTCAACTGTAAAAGCAACGGTAGTGTTGAAGAGACTTATTTTCAGAAAGTAAATTTGCTTTGTAAAAACGCATTAGAGGTCCAAAACAAGTTTAATATATGTATAAATTAAAGAAATGTAAGTTTTTTTGTAAGAATATCCTAGTTTCATTCAGAATTCAATCAAGTTAAATTTAGGGATTCATCTGGCAAAAACACTAACACTAAGCAGAAACAATTTGAAATTATGGTTGATTTCATGAGGGGCCATTCTGATTTGGCAAAGGGCCGTTTGAACTCCGCAGACGCCAGACAAACCTCCAACAATTTGTGGGATAGACTATCGTCGACATTAAATGCGGAAGGACCACCAATGCGAGATATAGTCGGATGGAAAAAAGTACTATTAAGTGTAGTAAGTTTTAGAAAACTGTTTTAAGTTATTCAAATCTTTATAGGTATGGGCAGATTATAAAGGCCACGTTAAAACTAAGTTACGCAAAAGCAAAATGAGCCTTTCTGGGACAGGTGGTGGACCCTCAAAACATTACTCTTTCACCCCTGTAGAGGAGCAGGTCATTATGCTGTTGAATTAAGAAGAGTCGGTCAATGGAATTCCTTCGGCTCGTGTTTTCGGTGTCAACGATCACCTTACCGAAACATCTTTTGGAAATGTTCAAGAAACCGAGGAAGTCTCCAATGATGTGAATATTATGCATGTTCCAGAAAATGAGAGATGCACTTCAACACCTAGGTACTGGAACTGCAGTCGATCTTATGGGAGTAGAGAGTTCTTCTTGAATGGCATTTAAGACATACAAAAAAGCATTTTTATTCAATCGGAAGTTCTGTACGAAACTAAAAGAAAATAAAACAATAGCTAAAATGTGAAACGAATTTTTCGTACCCATAAATTTACCTTTTGTCAGACATTTCAAAAATATTTGACTTATCCCGAATAATTTTCCTTTCAAGTCGTTCTTCTTTATTTTCTGCATCGCTCCAAAGTGCAACTGAATCCATATTATTTTATTTTAAAGATGAATTGATTCTTCAAAAATGTATTTCCTTATTTGCTTCGAATTTGCTTTATAATTTTTTTGGTTTGATTTGACAGATCTCTTGAGAAATAATTCGAGACTCGACAAATCTATTCCCTAATTAAAAATAGGAACAAGTACTTTTTTTGTCCGATTCGAAAACCTTACAGAGTACGAATTCATAAACGGATCGAAAATTACTTTCGAATAGGATTGGCTTTCGAAACGAATTACAGAGTAGGGCCCCTGGGAGGAAAACAGGATTATAAAAACAAATTATGTCTCTGTCATATTTTGAATACAGCGGGGCCAACACCTCTGAACTTAAGACGTCTGAAAAAACATCCAATGAAAGTTTCTGAAAGCTACCATATGTCAGATGATAATTTTGCCAAGTTTAAGAAATCTAACGGGTCCCAACTCATTGGTTATGAGAATGGGTATTAGCACATCCAACTTACGTAGAGGATGCCACTACGAAGAGTCAGCAGAAGGATCATTCCACTTCCTATGTGAGTGCCAAGAAAAAAGCCTTCAGAGAATACTTCTTCGACGAAATGGGTGCACATCTCTAACCTGAATCTGAACTAAACATTATCCTTAGGCTCATTCAGAGATCCAACTGGTTCAATGAGATTACCCAACCTTAAAAAAACAAAACCCAACACAATTACCCTTCCAACACTCTTACTCATCCTCCGTTGGGAGCCGACTGCAGTGTTGCCGCTTTGCTTGCCCCAACCTATACGTTAGCCCAACCTATACCAAAGCCGAGCCTTTTCGTCTCTATTATTTGAGGAGACCATGTCTTGAAGAGCACCTTCTTTGTACTTACTGCTTTAGCTTCATCTTTCCAATTTTGTTTAAGGCACATACTTTTGCTGTGCCCTCTGCATTTTGAATTATATTGATGGTGATATTGCACAGGTGTTTCTGCACATTCAAAATAAATTGCCCCCCTTTTCTCTTATCAAGATTTCCTCCACCGCTTTGTAAAAAATTGTGTCGGCAGACGAAGGTTTTGCGACAACTTCAGACGGTATCATTTTGAAATCTATAACCTGAGGCTTCATAAATTTCGCTACCAAATGGTAATCAATTTAGGTTTCATTTCCACTACTGCTGCAAGTGACGTTACGTTTGATGAATATGATACTTCAAACGATAAGATCGTGTGACTTGCACATATTTGTGATACCAAGAGGGTTCCTGTTCCTGGTATCGTATCACAGAAATAAGTTATGAGTCAAAATGTGAAAAGTACGGGTTTTCGGAAAGCTTTTAACAATGATGAACTGGGCGGAGGGAGTGTGATCTTGGAAATTTGTGTTTTCATCTGTCCATCAAAACCAGCAATATAGAGAAAAACTTATTTTTTTCTCAGACTAATATCTCGAATCTATATAAAATAAATAAGTAGGGTGGCGCAACAGAGCGAGGAGCCCGAGGGCCTACACAACCATGCCTTGTGAGGGAATGGAAGGGACCCACAACTTTCTGCCGCTCCAAAACGGCTAATTCAGAAATCGATTTCATGACAATGAATTTACTAACGGAGGACTTGCCCATTCTCGCGAAAGGCGATACCAGTGGAAAACCTTTTTACCTCCGTTGGGATTCGAACCACAAACCCCTGGGTTAACAGACACGCACACCTCGAATCTTTGTAAATACGATCGCCAATTCAACAAACAAGAGTTTTTCGTCCGACAGACTAAACCAATTTTTTCATTTTATGTATTTCGTTTGAAATTTCAAGTTTTTTAGTTCACTTTGCTTCAAACGCGCCAACTTCGAATTAAAAAGTGACATAATTCATGACTTTTTACCCACAGAGCTTTTCACGCAGCTTATGACAGGAGGTGTTTTTTTTGTGTACAGTACGGACTCGATTAACGCAACTAATAGAAATTCGGACGGTTGCAGTAACCGAGGTTGTTGCACTTACTGGATCATATTTTCTTAGACACAATTTATGTTTGAAATGTCATATTTCATTAGAAAGTTGAATGTGCATTGTTCTTTGCTTTTGAAACCATTCATATAAAGCCTTTCCCATCTGTGGATACTCAGAAGCCTTCATCTTAACTCGTTTCCCTGGTCCAGACTCTGCTCTAGCCACAAATTGTCTGAGAGCAATTTTCTTTTTTTTAATGCGGCATATTGTTGAATTGTGAATATTATATTTTTTACAAATTGTCTTAACTAAGAACCCTTTTCTAGTTCTGATAAAATATCACTTCTATTTTTAATTTACAATTTTAAAATTTTTGTAACACAGGATGTATAAAGTTTTAGTAGACATTAGTTCTGTTCGTTGAAGCCCTGGGGTTGCCCTATGGTCGCCACAATACGTTTTTTGAGAAACCTAAATTCAACCTGAATGTCAAATTGAGTGTTTTTTGAGCCATAGGTTTTCCCCCAACTCGCCCTAGCTTTTTGCTGTGGCGAGTTGAGAGCTGTCAAATGGCATGTATTTTTTTTTTTTAATGACAGGGATGTGTGGTGATTTGTGGTATAGCGTTTTTTGAGGACTGGAAACCCCAGGTTTTTTTGATAATTCACAGGGTTGTCAAGAAAACCTGGGTCAACCCTGGGGAAAGTTCAACGAACAGACCTACTAACGAGATCGCAACCCAATCAAATAAACACAGATGCATTTTAAGTGTTTGTTCATGTTCTTGCAAGAAATATTGCTCAGATAATCTAGCTGTAAAATAACAACAGGAACAAAGAATCAAAAGAAGAACGTGAATATAAAAAGGGGATAAATAAACACAACAAGTTGCATTTATCGAGGTAGCTTTTGTGAAAAGTTGCACTTATAGAGTCAAGACGTGTTAAGATTTTAGTGTTGCGAAAATCGAGGAGTTGCACGAATCGAGGGTTGCGCAAACCGAGTCCGTACTGTATTTAAACGCGACATTAGAACGCGTGGGTGAAACGCGACGTTGTTTCGGCCTCTCTTTCACGAGGTCTTAACGCCTAAGCTCAGAAAATTCGTTCATTCGTTTTATCTTTGACATCTATAAAAGTCTCCATCTCAACACCCTCTCCATTTAAGATTCTACTGACTTCAAACCTCCCACACACACATGTTCCAAAAACAAAACCACACTACTTGACATTAATTGACCGAAAAAGATTTTTCATCTATACCCTCAATCTCTACTCCACTAATTGGTACACTCATACTGCCCCCACTCATACTTGCTCGAGAGAGATCATAGATCAGGCAGCAGTCTGTCAAGCTGAGTACGTAGTTAGTATTCCATGCATGGGGTACATCGGACATACAATACAAAACCGACTTTACGATACGTGCCGTAGACATGAAACGTGATGCATTAGAAATGCTCTTTCGCATGAATTCTAAAGGAATTCTTCATTTAATTCCTATTTCGTGTTAGATCGAATTGAATCTCACACATCATAAAGTTCAACCTATTCATCGAAGCGAAAAGCGTTACTTAACATTTCTTCATTTAATTTTGGACTCGAAAATAAGTATGTAACTTAACTCCCAAACATAAAAAAAATCAACTAGCTATTTGCCTAAGTTCAATGCACGGACATTCTCAGAAGAAAAAGGTGTAACATAGGAACCACAGCTCCAACAAAGACTGACTGTTCAGAGTTCAGTGTTCGTCAACCTCTAGAGACATTTTCGCTTAAGCAATTTGTGTTAGTCTCAACTTGGACATTCCAGAATCAGCTCATATAATGCAAACCAATGATTGCCAGTTCAGTTATGAACAAATTTCAATTGCTTCTCATGGACAAAAAAGGCAAAGCGCAGTAGAATTGCAACAAAGCCGTGATTAAAATAAAAGAAAAATGAATGAAAGAAAATGTACAATGCGCGCACCGGTTTATTGCACTCGGTTGAGTTTTCTTTTATGATTCAATCCGAAGTCAAGCCGATAAATGATAATTGTGCACTTAAAGTCAACTGAGAGCTTTTGGTTGACATCTCCAGTTCGTGTCGCTTTTTTAGTTATTGGATTAAGATCTTTTACAAGCGTGCAATACTTTATCAATTAATATAACGACGAAAAGAGAAACATTGTAGGTATCTTGTTGTGAAATTACTAACCTCTTTTGAAATGAATTTCTCAGCATGAACAGAACAATGTCTCAAACAGACGATTGGAGTGGGGTACGTAAATAAATTTTGTAGCATTGTGGGAGTTTATTTTGGGTTAGACACAAGATAAACTGAAGTAGTTTTACTGGGAATAAATTTAAGCCACGGGTGATTGAAATTGAATTTTTATCTCGCGATTGACGGAATTAATCTTCTCTTTTTTTTTGGATCCATAAATCAGCGAGGTTTGAGGAAAACAATTTATTGGAACAGGATGTGTTTATTTTTTTTTCTGTGTCTGGCATGGGAAGTGGATAATTTTTTTTTTGTCAAATCAGTGCAATGCATAAATTGCTTCTGAAGTGCTTAGAGGTAGGCAATAAGGAGTACCTAGGTCAGCTCATTAACATTATGTTTATTGAACGATAATTATGTACAATTGATACTTTTACTAGGTAATTTTAAAATTAAGAAAATGATAATAATGTAGGAATGTTGGCACATAGGGGTTCCAACCAAATACATTGTCTAGAATAAAAATAATAACTTAATATGTATTGTATATTGAAAAGAAAGAAAATTCTTGATTATAAGTCGGCTGACTTGAGTTATCTCGGGGTGTTCCGTCCCGGTTGTCGCTGTTGTCCCTCTTTATAAGGAGGTTGTGGGGGTGGCATCAGCCACGGAAGTATGCTGACCCAGGGTCAGCGTAGAAGTTGATGGCTTCGTCGTTGGTTGGTATAACTTCTTCGTCCAAAGTGTTCATCACGCTTAGGTATCTTGGCTCAGGGTATCGGTCCTCAGTGGTCATCCTTCTCATTAGGGATTAGGGAGGTTGCTGATATTTGCAGCCGTTTTCAATACAGTCGGCGTCATCTTGGGGGTCTCGTACAGATGCTGGTTACAGTAATGTCTCTGGCGCTGGTGGTTTAAAGTGAGGCCGGTGCAGAGTCTCAGAATCTTCCTTTCAAAAATTAGGAGATTCTTCATCGCGGTCTTCGAGATGGTGAACCAAACTGGGCTCCGTAGTTGATGACGGGTCTCAGCAGCTGCTTGTAGATCAGTTTTGTTGGCTGACTTAGTTCTGTCCTTCTCCTCAGCAAAGGGTAAAGTCGGTGGAAAGCGAAGTTGGCCTTCTTCAGTACAGTGAGTAAGTGCGGGTTTAATCTAAGCACCTCATTGAAATGCCTAGACACTTCACGTTTCTTTGGACAGCCAGTCTGGTTCCATTAGGTAGAGTAATGGATGTGGCTCTGCAGTTACCAGCATGGTGATATAGATGTGCTATATGTCAGAGAGTCATCGGCGTAAAGCAGGTTTTCACAGTCCCTTGGGGTAGGTTGGTCCGACGTCATGATGTTGAAGAGGAATGGTCCTAGTTTTGATCGCTGAGTGCCTCCTGCTCTGATGTTCTTGGTGGCGGACTTTGCGCTTCCAATTTGGACGAAAAAGTTTCTGTGGGAGAGAAAAGAAAAAATTATTTTTATTAATGGAGCTGAAAAGTTTAGAATATTCAGCTTATGGATGAGTGCATCAATCTAAACACTGTCAAATGCTTTTTCGACATCCAAAAAGCATGCGACGGTGACACGATGGCTGTTAAGGTCTTCGGCGACGTGATTGTGGTAGGCCAGCTCACAGTTCCATCAGCAGGGGTTTTAGTAAGAGGCCAACTTTCACTGATCTCACACTGATTTATGACTTTTGGTATATGTAAAGGGTGCGGCGCGGAAACCGAAAGGATTTTAAATCGTAATAGCGCCATCTAAAGGCAACTTAGAGAAACAACAAACGTGACCAACACATTGGAAAGAGGAGATATTTTTTTTGGTATTGTATTATATAGCAACTTTCATTTTCAATAAAGGGTGTTTAAATTTTAAGGGCAAATGTTGATTTTGAATAAAAACAAATCATTTATTTTTATTGTGATAATATAGGTAAATGTTTCAATTATGTATGGAACAAAATATCGCGTGACCTCGGCTCCGATGGTCCAAAGAAAAAAACTTGACGTTAAGATGTGGTTAACATTCAACAAAGGGCCTCAAAATTTAACTACCCTTTACAGTATTATAAATGGTGCAAATTTATCGTACACTTTAGCAAACATAGTGGTCGAAATTGTAGCGAAATGAAGGCAAATTTCAATCTTCAAAGCTTCTAGGTCTCGATGTCTACTGTCGTATACTTTTTAATTCAAAATCGGATGAGCGCGACGGCTTACTTATGTTTTTTTATATTTATTTACTCTTTGTAACTCGTGGTGGCAATGCGAAAAATGATAGGCATTATGATCGGTTAAATTCACTTTTCGACTGGTGCCATATTCGCCGTAAATAATTTTGTAGGGCTTGCAGTGGTTAACAAAGATCTTATAGCGCAGATTGTAGATCGGTAAAAAAAATAGGGATTTTTTCATAGACTTGTAGTTTTCAAGAAGAAATAAAACGCATATTATTTAGTGTTATGGCCAAGAAGTTTGTTATAAAGATAAGATTTTGCCATTATGTTTTAAAAATGATTCCAGACAAGTGTCCAAACTGTCTCGAATGAAATCCAGCCCAGAGGCCCAATATTCGACCACTTTTTGCAGTATTTGGGGCCGTATGGCAACAATAACGCGCCGAATGTTTTATTCCAAAGCGTCACTCGTCTCGGGTATATCTGCGTAGACAAGCGACTTCTCATAACCCAACAAACGGTGCCTTTGCATAAAGTCCAACGGTGTTAAATCGCAAGATATTGGAGGAAACACAGTTTTAAAACTCGAAAAGCTGCGTCTACAGCGATTTTGTTTCGAGACAATTTACCAATTGCCCAATGGTCATGTATCTTCCAAACTGAGCATAAATCAAGTGACAGCTGTCAAAAAGCCCAACTTCGGAAAAAGTACTGCCAGATTGAAAACCATGCGTCAAAAATGATTAATCTTTATAGGAGATCAGATGAAGCTAATGTGTGGCGAATACTTTTCCGTTAGTATACCTTACTTAGGTAAGAATTACACTTCGGGGTAAACCTCAGCCTCCAACAAAATCTTGAAGAAAAATAAAACGAAGTCTTCCCTTTCCAGCACCCTATTCCCAATCATCGTAGTCTCGCGGTGGGTACTCATGTTGCTCCAGCTCATACTGTCATACGCGGTCTTGAAATCAGTAATAAGAAAGTGTATGTCGATAGTGTTTCCAAGTATCTTTTCATGATGTGAACATTTTGGTCGATTGTAGACTTTTGTGATCTAAAACCGCAAAAAGATAAAGACCTATCAAATTGTGAAGGTTTTCAGACGTTCAAGTATTGTAGTGGACTAGATCTTGAACGCGTCGCTGAAGAGGCTTATTCCTCTATAACTGGCGCTTTTCTGAGGGTCTCCCTTTTTTAAAATTGGACTTACGATACTGAGGTCCCATTTATCATATCATACATATAGCTAGTGCATGCTCCTTCCCAATTGATGTTCAGATGCATCATCGTCAAGGCCATCTGTATACTTGTGGCAAGCCTAACTTCTTCTTGGTCCGTAAGACATCATTCTTGCACATCGTGTAAGTTGGATGATGGGGTATTTGCTCTGACATTACAGCAGAATTAGTGTATTCTTTGCCGTAAACCAGTTTGCAGAAGTACTCTATCCAAATCCTTAGTAGATTTATCACTAATCTTCACTGCTGGACTTAACAAGCTTGAGTTCGAAGTTTGCCACCCTGGTATGATCTTTGTGTCTTTTGGCTAATCTTTCGAATCTCATTATTAGCATGGCATCTCTCAATTTCCTCAAACGAGCGCATTTCATGTAGGTACAAAATTACATTTTTTCAATGTACATACATATTATATCTTTATTAACCAGAGCAAACATCCGCTTTGATTGTGCAATGTCGCGAAGTTCATGTGGCTTCCTCGTCTGACGTCGCAGTAGCTTATTCTATCACTCCAATTTGCTAAGACCTTATTGACGGTATCGGAGCGTAGCCTTCGGATTGCTTGGATGATATTGGCCTTAAGTGCTTGAATGGTTCTCGGATTGTTTTTAAAAAGTCAAAAATTGAGACCACTCTGTACGAATATATTTAGCTTTTTTAAATATTTTTTTATTTGTTAGATTATTGTTTCATTTTGAATGATGTGGGTGTCAAAATACCAGCCAATTCTATCATTCAACTACAAAACTGGTACATCGAACACATCTATTTTCTGAGAAAAAATTGACTTCTTTTGCCCTCAATGAATCAAGTAAAGTACGCAATTCTCACACAATTCGATCCATACCGTCTCTTCGGATTAGCAAGATTAATTAATTCTCAAAGGCAGTCTCCAAAGACAGTATATGAATGTGTTCCAACACAAATAAAATGATTGATGATTGTCAAATCATTGCCTAATCTTCGATCTATCACTTTCCTAAAAGAATGTTTACTATTGATGAATTAAAATAATTTTTGCCGCAGGCAAAGCTTTTAAGAACTTGAATAGACGTAAATCGATCACTATCCCAGACCCTAGAGACAAGTTTTAATTTGAAAAATTACATATAATGTGACACGCTATAACAAAACTGTGTGAAACCTGTTCTTCAAACAAAAAATGTATCAGCGGTTATTGATCTGAAGTTGGAAGATCGTGCTAAATGTTTTGAAAAAATATTTTTTTTTTTTGATAATTCAAATAAGTGTTTAGATGGTTTCCTTATCCTATTTTGATTGGTGATTGTTCTTTTTTCTGTAGGGCAAAAATGGGTTAAAAGCTGCAAATGCGAACAATTATGTTTCTTCGACACCTGGACAATGGACAAAAAAAAAAAAAAAATGATGCTGTCAAATTAAATGCCGACCAAGTAATTATATTGCTGCGTCAGAAATTAAACGAAGTCTAGGAAAAACGCAGAAAATGGCGACAGTGATTAATAGTTGGAGAGCTTCAAATCTGACCTAATGAATATTGCGAATATCTTTGTTTTAATTTATTAGAGTCATGAGAAAAATTATTTAGAAAGAGAGAAAAAAGCTTTAGTTTCTGGTCTTATTTTAAAAAGAAATTTTGATTACGATGCCCAAATTTGTTATGTTAAAAGTCCCATATTCTGTATAAATTACATTTATAATTTGTTTTCGGATCATTATATAGAAAATGGGTGACTAGTCAGAATGCGTCATTAAAATAATTTAATTGAAAAAGGCTATAAAGTTTTTTATTGCCTTTCAAACAACAATTTAGATCTAAAATGTCGATTAAAATACATCGATTTAAAATTCGGTAGCTAATGGAACAACGAAGGTCTATGTCCGGGTGTATTAAGCATGTTGTATTGAGATCAGAGATACATTGACGTTTCCTTCTTTTTTTTTGCATTTAACGGCAGTGTTGCGAGTATTTTGATCTCAATTCTTATACTTGACTCCTTCACACTAGTGATCCGTCTGTCCACAGGATTCACGGTTCCACTAATCCATTTTGACTGGTTGTTTATTTATTTATTCATCTACAGAGAACAAGAAGAACTCACAACAGACTAAGAAATGTAATAATTAAAATAACAAAGGATTGATAAAATAAGTTGAAAATCAATAACAAATTGCTCATAATAATAGTAACAGATTATTTTTGAAGGCATCTGGTGCAGTTGATATAAAAGTCAACATGAGCAACTGGCTCATTAAGACCATAATTACAGCGATGTAATAGTTCAAAAAATGGACGTCGTTCACAGAGTAGGTGAAATGAAAAATACAAACCCAACAAGCTTAGCAGGGGCGGACAATCAATCTGAAAATGTATAAAGTCATAATAATAATAATAGAATAGTAGTAGTCCAATTCAACTTGTAAATAACAAACCTAGTAAAATGCTTTTGGATTCATTCAATTCTAATGGAATGAATATTATAAAACGGATTCCATACCGTTGAACAGTATTCTAAATGAGATCTGACTAAAGAGACAAATAACGCTTTCAATGTATATGGATCTTGGAAACCCTTAGAGTTTCGTTTTAAAAAACCAAGCATAGAGTTAGCCTTATTGATGAAATAATCAATATGATCGTTAAATTTAAGTTGTGGATCAAAATTGACTTCTAAATCTTTTATTCTAAGAACTCTGTTCAACTTTTCGTTTGATATTAATTTATATTGGAACAGAATTTGAGAAGAAATTCTGCAACACGTAAAAATTTGCCATTTTGAGATATTTAAATAAAGAAAATAACGATCACACCATTACATAAGCCTATTGAGATCTTCTTGTAGCATATAACAATCATGCTCAGTTTTGATTTTTTTTTGTAAATTTTGAGGTCATCTGCATACAAAAGACTATTAGAGTGCTTAAATAAAGAAGGTATGTCATTGACAAAGAGAAGAAACAGAAGAGAACCTAAATGGCTTCCTTGTGGGACTCCGGAAGAGACGGAAATCATGTTTGATAAGCGCAGTCACCAAGGAGCAAGGAGTCCCTAAAAAAGGCGAACCTTCCTCCCCTTCGAATTATCGTTCAATACCACCAACGTCCCTTCTTTCCGAGAACGTTGACAAACTGTGAACTAACGAAATATCTTGATGAACGAAAGCTTCTTAATGACACTATGGCTTTCGTAGCAAAAGATCTCATCGCATTTTAAACTCTCTTATCGAAAATGTGTGCTGTTGGTATCGACGAGTCCCGTTTTCCTTGAATAAGGCATTCCTTTCTGACAAAATGTATTGGATGTTTTTAAGTCTGATAGTCACCATATAAATGTTGATGAGCCCCAGGGCTCTGTTTCGTCTCCGACTCTCTTCCTTATTTTCATAAATTAGCTCTTGTCCAACACTTCTAATCCACTTAATTGTTTTTCTGACCACTAAACCTTAAGCTTCTCGTATTTGTTCCCGATTTCACGCCACTCCTTTTCGGATGTGGAAAGAGAACGGAACGCCACCATTGTTACACGTGGGTAGTAAAAACAGAGTAGAACTCAATGCTTCGAAAACTCAATATGCTGACTTTTGCTATTTGCAAAAACCGGTACGCCTACTAGATAGAGTACAAAACAGAGCATTAAGATTGATAGATAACAGTTCAATTATTGAATCAATTGATTCTCTTGGTCATCGTCGTAATGCTTCATGTCTCTTTTATAGCGGTTTTTCTGATAATAAATAATGCTCGGATTAAATAGCCAGTTAACATTCGACCCCTTAAGCATATTTAGCGAAATACAAGACTCGCAATGAATGCAAATCAGTTTTACATGCAGCAAACTATCGGACGTATAGTGAAATATCGAGATTCATTCTTTAGCTGGACGACCCGGTTGTGAACCTAAAGCACATTGGTATATCTGTAAATTATAAATCAAGGGAAGGACGAGTCGGGTAGAGCACTCCACAACTGGGTTGAACGGTTAAATATATTTTGTACTTTGTTGTGGGTCTGCGTCCAAAGCTGGACACATTGTAAAACTGAAGTGCACTCCTAACTGAACTATCACGTACAAGTTTTATATTCTGTGTTCTATCCTTTCCAAATAGGCGAAACAATGTTTGAGAAACACGTAGCGAAAGATCGGAACTATAATCTGGCTTTTAGAGCAGTCAAATACTATAAGTGCCAGTCATTTCAGAAGAGAACGAGTGTTTTTTCTTTGTTCTTTTTGAGAGCTTGAATAAATAAACAAATAGGGCGGGGCAACACAGCGAGGAGCCCCATGGCCTAGCATTTCTATACAAATATCCCTTTGTGAGGGAATGGAGCGGACCTATAATTGTCTGCCGGTTCCGAACGGCTAATCGAGAAAACGCTTTTCATGGCAATTCATTTTCTAACTGAGGACTTGCCAATTCTTTGCGAAAGCGATACCCGTGTAAAAATTTTTTTGTTTCTGTTGGGATTTGAACCACGAACCACTCTGTTAACAGACGGAAGTGCTAACCATCACTGTACCACAGTTCTTGACAGCTTGAGAACTTTAAATAATAATAAAAGACAGAATTTTTTTTTTTTTTACACTATCAGAACAGCTTATTTCAAGCTTGTGAAACAATGTATTCTTTCTTCAAGAGTTTTTTCACCCTTAAGTACTCAGAAATATGTATCACTGTCATCATTTAGCGAGGTGTTAGTAGTTAGTAAGCAAAAATTAAGTCTAACACACTCAAGACAACAGAGCTAAAAAATATTACAAAATTATTGATAAACATATACAAAATCAAATTAGATAGCTACATATAAACGTAAAATTAATTATTAAATATGACAATTATAAAGATATAAGAAACATAAAAAAAACATAGTCAAGAGAGTGGAGCTCTGGTTCGAATTAAGGACTTTAACGTAGTTTTACTACGTTAAAGTAATACTGTCGAAATGAATCTATCCCTCTTATTAGCTGGAGAAAAATGTAGTTTCACATATTATGATTTTCGACGATTTTCCTTCGCGGCTACGATTTACATTTTCCATCCGATCAGTCCAATTTTTCACTACTTTTTCCAATAAACGTGGCCGTATAGCGTCAATGGGAGCTTAAGTATTGACTTCTAATGCTTCAAGATTTGCTGGTTTGTCGACATAAGCCAATGACCTAGCCCCAGTTAACAAGGCCACTTCTGTAAATAAAGTTGTTGCCCAATTGACTTTGCAATATATTGAGGGTTTAGCGCGAAGTATGGCAAATTGCATCGCCTTCTTGGAATTAAATGTCATCGATCTTTAGCTGACTAATTTTTGGAAAATAGAAATCAGTCAACATGGCTCTATTGCGGTTGCCATTGACACCGTAACAGAAGCTCCTTTCTTATTTCGATATAAGAACCAATTGAAAAATGCAACAGGAAAAAAAAATTAGTTTTAGTTTCGCAAAACGACTATGTGAAGAACATGATGTGAGCATGCAAAATTTTATATTTTTGAATCTAGAATCGAACTAAAATACATTTTCCTTTGCTTTATTTGAACTGATTTAAAAGGCAACTTATTTTTAAAGATTTTTAAGGAACGTAGTTTTTGACTAGAAAATCCTCTAATCCAATCGAAAGTTTCTATTACTTCAATTCCATTCAATTCTTTGTTTTTATGAGCAATTAAGTCCAATTTTATCTTCTTATTTCAAACTGCTGACGCTTTCGTCAAACCATCAAAGAAAAAAGAATTTAAGAACGTAGTGCGAATAATCAATTATATCTCCGTAAACGTACGACCTCTAATCCCATTCGGTTGATCCGGTTGTGCCATTAAAAGCCCGACTTACATCGCACCGCCATTATAATGTCATATTAAAAAGACGAATTCCAAATCTCTTTCGCAATGATGCTTAAACAAACGAACATTACAAAACAGCTTGTATGAGAGAAAAGCCAAAGCGAAAGGTACAGAAAATACAACAACAAAAAAAGAAGGGAATATAAAAACAGAATTTTATCTCAAGCGGTAAGTTTAGATACGATTAAGAGTGGATATTGTCGGTTTGCAGTCCATTAACCTTATAACAACTTAACTGAGGTAATGTTTCGCATTACCTTTTTGAAATTGGATTTGCTTCTGGACCATCATGACACACAAGAAGATACTTATATGTAAATAGGAAGCTTAGCATTACCGGCGGAAAGATTTGAGCTTTGGGTTAATGTTGGTTTGTTTAAATTAAATGATGGCACTTCAACTGTGCAGAATGACTCTGTTTTCTTACAATACGTCACCTTTAAGTGGTTGCAATAAATCAGTTGAACAATGACGTTTCATCAAAATGATTCTTTTTTCGTTAGTAAATAAAACATTCTTAAGCAACGCAAAGACTGTGGTATCAAAAACTATCGGAGAGAACATACATATTTAGAAATGAAATAATTATTTTGATTTGCTTCTCATTCCCAGTCTGGATGAGATCACAGTATTTATACATGTGTTTGTTTGCATGTACATAAAAGGCAGCAATTAGACAAGCTGGAATCCTGATTTTATTTCGAGTAGATGCTTTAAGCCCAAAACGATGTCATTGACAATTTTTTTCTTTTTTGTTATTTTGGAGATTGGTATAATAAATTCAACGCAAATAAAGTTTTGTTTTACTTATGTAGGTACATACAACTTTTTCAGCTCAGATGACAAATGTCATGGAATGCAGTTCAGACAGCGGAACGAATTGGTTTAAAGTGTTTGGGATTGGTCAAAACAAAAACAAAAAGCATTTCTATTTTATTAATTTGTATTTGAACTTTAAATGTAAAATCGGCTGTCAGGATGGGCGGGGATGTTATTTCGTCTTTAAGCCTGTGTTTCGACTTGAAACGATAAAATATTCAAGAAAAACGCGACAACGTTTCTTGTTTGAAGGTTTCTGATTTTTTGAGAAAAAACTTTGCTTCCAAAAACGTGACAGTTTAAATTTAAACTAAAACCCAAAGACGTGCATGCATTGGTTCAACCAAAGCCATAAGAACGACACCAACTCCAGTTTTTGCTATCTCCTTCAGATCCTTTCGCCAAAGGAATGGCCAAGAGATGGCGGCCGAAAGCGCAAAGCATATGAACCCATTTCGAACCAGGAAAAATTCGTTGAAATTTTGGAAAACGGTTTTGTTTGGAGTTCCAAAGCCGTATCACTTGAATAAAAAACTGTCGTTCAGATATTAAAAACTTGTAACGTATCGGTGTGAGATCATAGGTTCTGTTAGATTGTGTGAAACTCATCCTGTTGTAAAAGTAGATTGGTTGACGCGACTGTATGTGTTAACATTTTTTTCGTGAAGGTGGAGATGCGATCATATCTTTTAAGCCCAAAAATATACCGCGCAATACTGTTGAGAGCCACGTTAAGTTTTCGTTTGTGTTCATAATCACAGCTGCTAAAAATCTCGCAACCAAATAGCATGATTGGAATACCGAGCGTTTTAGCGAGAATTTTTCTTGTTTTTAATGGTGTCACCTGGTGTGTGGCTTAAAGTGTGCGAAGGCCTCCATAAATCATTCCTAGCGTCAATCTGATATGGTTATTCCAAGTGAGTGTTCTCTTAAAAGTCATGCCTAGATTTTTCGTGCAGAGTCAACAAATTCAATATCAATGTTATTAAGGGATATACTTAAAAAAAATGACGTATCAACGAGTTTTCTTGAAATGATCAAGCATTTTGATTTTGATGGATTTAAACGAAGGCCATTTTCACATGACCAGCAAGCAGTGAACTTTCATTAAATCTTCATTTAATTCATGTGCAGCGTTGTCCAGAGGAAAACTCTTCCTAATTTGAACATGGTCAGCATCCATATCAACCGAGGAAGTCATAACACATTTAGGGAGATCATTTATGTACATTGAAAAAAAGTGGTCTAAGTATCGAACCCTGGGGAACACCTGAGCCTAAAGGAAGAAATTCTGATACCGAGTTATTTGCAACTACTGCCTGGTATATACGATGTAAATAGGAGGCCCTTAACTAAGTGGATGACTTAGAAAAATTGAACTGGACTTGAAGTTTCTTATACAATACATTGAGGTTAACCGTATCGAACGCTTTGGAGAAGTCAAGCAGGACGAGAAAAGTTACTTTGTCATCGCCTAAAGATTCCCTTAAACCTTCTATGACATTAATAAGTGCCGTTGTACAGCTATGTTTTAGACGAAAACCAGACTGATTTTCACATAGTAATTTATGATTCTGAAGGAATCCACGTATTTGATTACTCAAAATACTTTCAAAAACCTTGGAGAGGAAAGGTAATACGGCTATGGGCCTTAACTCGTTATTGCTTTTTGGAATAGGGATTATTTTGGCATATTTCCATACTGTAGGAACAACACCCGTCGTTAATATCGAATTAATCAAATGAGCAATGTATTTCAAAATATATGGAAGAATAATTTTGACGAAAACAGGACATATGTCATCGAAACCAGCTGACTTCGATTTAATAGATATTATACTCTCTAAAACATTCGAGTCATCAACAGCGGCAAAGTTAAAACCAGGAGCAAATATATCACCAGAATTGTTCTCTAAGATTTGATAATGATCAACTGGTAATATTGGTTCAACATCTGAGGAAAAAACTGAAGCAAACAATTTGTTTAATTCATTGCAATCAGAAACAGTAACATTTTTGTTTACTTTTTTCCGCAATCCAATATCCATTAAGTTTTTCCACAGTTTTTGCTTAGCCTGCAAAGGATCATGTCGTGGGGCAAAGAAACGTGTCTTTGCCTTGCGTATTTTTTCAAGTTACTTTGTTTCTTAAGAAACGATATGTATTAAAAAGCTCTTCTAAACGAAATCTCTTCCAACATATGCATTATCACGCCGAAGCATTAGAACTTTGATAGCACTTGTAAGCCATGGACAAGACGAATCTTTCGTACAATTCCACACACAAAAAAAAGAATAAAAACAAAAAAATACAATTCTTTGGTAATATCGTCAGAACAAAAAAAAAAAAATTACACATTATATATCAAATATGACTGAAAGGGGGAAACAATTCAATAATAGGAAAGCACGCGTATCAGACAACAGAACCATAGTATACTGATATAGACATTCAAACAGCTTACACTCCACCACATACTGGTCCCTAATCACGTGATCGAGTAATACGTGGCTGAATTATTTTTGTTTTTGGCCTTACTTCTCACGTTATCCAGCAATTTGACATTCTTTCATCAGTATTTGAACGAATTGAAGTCGATAAATGGACAGCAGACGTATGTTTCATTTTTTTCTTCAGCTAAAAATGTTGTATTTGATCAGGTAGTTATTTTGTGTTTGAGAACTTCTATTGATTTGTTGACGAATTTTGAAAGAAAAATGCTACTCACTCACACGATCACTGACGCCGTAATTCGGCCTCTGATCAACCCAGTAGGCCTAACAAAAATCCCCACAAGGGAAATGCTTGCTGAAAGGAAAACAGGGTCATAAAGGCAAATCGTGGATCCGTCTTCACAGACGATTCCAAAACTGCACCCGTTCGTCCATCGGGAATCTTTTTAAATTGTCCTTCGATTAATTGATCAAAGCTCACGGACATAGAAGTGTATTCTAAACAGATGTACTTCCAGTCAAAAACAAAAAATGTCGCTACTCAAAAATTGATCAACAACCAGACGGCCAATGAAGCAATTACATCCAGAGTCAGAAAATCGAAAAAATTAGTAACTTAAGACTGCCCACCGCAATGAACATCATAATTTCTGTTTGGGTTCCAGGGCAACGTCACATAACTGGTAATGAATTGGCAGATAAGCTGACCAAAATCGGGTCATTCCTAGAATCCAGCGAGAGCAAAACCTCTGTACTCAAGACACTAGAACAAGAAAAGAACCGAATCCAACGAAACTTTCTTGACAGGTTGTCAATTTTAGAAACTAGAAATAACAAAAAAAAAAACAAAGTTTCTACTCCAGCTTAGCATTCATCGTTCATTGGCATTCTCACGGCTCACAACTCACAACTCATTAACTTACCACATGACCAGAATGGCAATAAGCACATCCGATTTATGTAGAGGATGCCAAGGAGAAGAGTCAGAGGATGGATCATTTCACTTATTCTGTGAGTGTTTATGCTTAGGCCAAACTATGAAAAACATATTCTTCTTCGACGAACTGGACTACAGCGGTAACACTGAACAGCATGCAAAGGTTCATTTAGTGCTAAAAATGGTTCAGTAATGTTGCTCAATCTCAATAACATAGTCACCAGCACCCTCCTCCCCTCCTTTTTATTATCCTAGGTTAGGTTAGGTTAGCCCAAATGGCACACTTAGGCCATTTAGGCCCATTATGATTCCACAATGAATCTAATGTATCCTTATCCTTATTGAACGAGCTTACAATGAAGTGGGAGAGACGCAGGGCGTCGATGTGAATAAGATCACTAGGGTCATAAAAGAAATACGAACCTAGGTGCATCCTACGTTTGTATGCTAAAGCTGGGCAGGAACAGAGAAGATGGGAAATAGTTTCCTCCTCCTCCTTCTTAAGACAACTCCTAGCCTTGCTGAATGTCTTCCAATAAGACGTCGCACTTATTTGTTTCATCACCCCTACAACATCGGATCTTTTGAGATCCGAATGAGGTGTTGCGCTGCACCCCACATTCAACCTAACTTAACCTAACCAAATTGAGCGCAGAGTATTCGGTTTTAGATTTTGGAATTTGAAACTTCTCTTCATAAGCTTAAGTTTTCAAATGTCCAATTGCAGAATTTTTCAGCTAAAAAAGTTTATGTCTCCAGAAACAAACAGACATAATTTATTGCGATTTAGTTTTTCCCACCAAAGTCAAAGTTGACTTTATTGTGTCACACAACAAACTCAATCGAAACTATACCATTTATATCTAAACACTCTTAGATGCTTTCGTCACACAAATGCGTAAGCAAACGCATAAAATACAATTTACTGTGTTACGCATTTTATTTGAATTTAATTACAATTCGTTCGTTGTACTGTTAACATGTCAAACAATCGATTTCGGTTACGAAATTCCAATTACAAAAGGCCTAATGTGATTTGACCTAGACCCAGTGATTTACTTATTTTTGGAAAAAAAAAGAAAATTGTAAATCGATAGCGGAGGGAAGTTGTGTTCGGAATTTTAAACTAAAAAACAGGCCACACACAAGAGGTTTCGATTCTTTGTCGTTGTCTATTTCTTATCTTTTGAGTCAGAATGATGCGCGCATAAATTGTTTTACAATAAGTGCTCCAGATAGGAGAATGATGAAATCATGCTGCTGTTTCTGGAAAAAGTATTAAAATGGAGGAGGAAAAAATCATTACGAAGGTTTATGTTAATCATCCTTATAGCTATGTTGTTGCATTCTGAAGAAGATTAATTAGTATCAGGGAAAAATGTTTAATGTATTTGTAGGAAACATATTGCCTTCGTAATTTTTAATACTTTAAACACATTGCAAACAAATAAATGTTCGCACAACACAGAAAATACATCTGCCAAAATAGAAAATTGCAATGATTTTTATCTTTTAGATCGAACAACTTTTTGATTCTCTTTAGTTTTATTAAATGTTGTTCTCTGAGAGTAATTTTTAGGCACTCACTTAGTTACCAGACACCAGAGTTACGTTTAACAAATTCAATGAAAAAATAAGGTGGCACAACAAAGCTCAGGCAACCCCAAGGTCTTGCCCATTTCAAGAACTAAAATTTTATAACGATTGTGAAGGGCTGAGTGAGAAAACGCTTTTCAATGCAGTGTTAGCGCTCTCGGGGAAACATTCAATTCCCCACAAAAGTTAAAATCCAAAGCTATCAAAGCAAAATGTCACACAATTTTTTACACTATTTACAAATGATTCTACTTATTTTTTCCCAATAAGGAGTAGAACACTCTTTTTTAAACCCCAAGGCAACATCACACAACGAATAGACTGATCTTTTTATCTGGTCCTTGTTAATGCCTGTCTAGTGACAACGGGGCGAGAATTACGACCGAAATTACAGTTAAGGGCACTGTCTCACCTGGAACGTCGAAAAGCGTCGAATTTTCGTGAATTTTTTGAAGGAAAAGTATGAAATGGATTTAAGCGAAATTTTGCACACATATTACTAAATGTTTAAACAATATTTTGTAATTTTCCCTACATCAAAATATTCATTACAACTGAACTAACATGTAAATAAGTAAGGGCATGTAAAAAAAAAAATTATTTTGCGGTGACCGCGATTTTGCCTTCAAAAATTATCTGAAATAAAAAATTTAAAAAGATATCGTTTTTAAATTGGCTGTAAAAGCGGTTCTATTCAGAAAAAATTAGAACCCTGCGGTTACTCACTTCGTTTTTGTATTAACAACAAGTGCGCAAAATTTGAGAATGATCGGTTGAACCGTTTTTGAGTTATCGCGGTCACCGACTTCAAAAAGGTGGTTTTGAGAAAATCGCATTGAAATTTTTTTCGTAACGATCGCCTTTTTTCATTAACACTACTACACGACTACGCAAATGTACTACCGTTAACCGTCGCCACTCTATGCAATATGCTGCCTACATCTGCCTGCTAAAAGTTGTCGGTAAGTAGGTAAGCTTTGTAGTACCGCGTTCACTCACCAAGTGGCACTGACTAGAATGAAAGATGTCAACTTTAAACGGCCGTAACTCAGATCTTATTCGTCAGTTCGACCTGAAAATTTCAGGTGAATTTTAAAAATTTCCAGATGCTGAACTTTAGTAAATATTTTTTTCAAAAAATTGATTTTTTTCAACCCTCTAAGTGCGACAGTGCCCTTAACGCTCTTTAAGTAACGGTCGCCCACTCCGAATTTTGGTATAAAATTTTTATAATATGCAGACGTTGTTTGTTCGTGTGCTTTAACATGATGAAAATGTTGATTTTACTGAAAACATTGACGTTATTCTATGATTGTCTTTGAGTTCTATAGTTACAGAAAGAATGAGTTTACAAATTGAAGTCAAAGTTGTCAAGTCCACATCAAAAACCTGAAACTTTTATATTCTTAATTCATTTGGTAATGAATAACAAAAAGTCCCATTCATTTAACTGAATATTCGGAATGCATTCACATTTCGTATCGTAGTACTTTAACTCACAAAAATATTTCACAGCCAATTTTGAAGTCTTAATAGTTAACTTATAATTAAACTTAATCGTCATTTTTAGAATCATAAATCTATTGACTGTGTTGTTAAACAAATAAAAAATGTGAGAATTTACATGTTATAATAAAAACTCACAAATTTTGTTTGGTTACTCATCAAATGGATTGGATTTAAAAAAAAGGTACTAAAAAAAGAAAGGTGGTACTGGTGGCGTAATTGTGAGCATGCCTGCCTGCTACGTGAAATGTTCGTGGTTCGAGTCCCAACAGAAAACAAAAATGTTTTTCCAAGGGTAACGCGAGGAATTAGCAAGTCTTCCGATAGTAAATTCATTGCTATCGGAATCGATCCACTTACAAAGGAAAAAAGTTGACCAGACACATGGAATAATCCAAAATCTGGAGACTTGTTGACGCTTGTTAGGGCTCCGTACCCCATAAGTGGATCACTAGAATGAAGCAGATAAGTGGGAGAGATTTGATCCAAGTTCACGATCGCCTAGACGCCGTCAAAATAAAAAGAAATATGCTAGCAATCAGCCTTAGTAGCCAAAAAGAAAGAAAATTGCTTAAATGGCCTTCAATCTAAGCAGGTATACCAAAGCTCAGAGCTTTCATCAAGATTCAAACAAACGTGCAGCACGTTTTTCAACGTTCAGCATACAAAAAAAACTTTACACCAAACTTGGTAAAAACTGAGATTGATTGTTATATGCTACAGGAAGATCTTAATACTCTTATGGAATGGTGTGATCGAAATTTTCTTTGTTTAAATATCTCGAAATGATGCCAAATTAAAACGTGTTTCTTCTCAAATTCTGTTCAACTATAAATTATCGAACGAGAAGTTGAATAGAGTTCTTAGAATAAAAGATTTAGGAGGCATTTTTGATCCACAGCTCAAATTTAACGATCATATTGATTATATCATTAATGAGGCTAACTCTATGCTTGGTTTTTTAAAACGAAACTCTAAGGGTTTCGAAGATCCATATACATTGAAAGCGTTATTTGTCTCTCTAGTCAGATCTCATTTAGAATACTGTTCAACGGTATGGAACCCGTTTTATAATATTCATTCCATTAGAATTGAATGAATCCAAAAGCATTTTACTAGGTTTGTTATTTACAAGTTGAATTGGAATATTGAAATGCCTTCTTATTCAACTAGATGTTCCTTAATAGGTTTGCATAGCCTTCAATCTCGTCGAAAGTACTACTCTATTATGCTCGTAAGAGACTCAATACATTTTCACATTGATTGTCCGCCCCTGCTAAGCTTGTTGTATTTGTATTTTCCATCTCGCCTACTTCGTGAACGACGTCCATTTTTTGAGCTATTACATAGCTGTAATTATGGTCTTAATTAGCCAGTTGGTTTTGGCATTAAGGAAGCAATTTCAATATCTGTATCTGTTGACTTTTATATCAACTGGCCCAGAGATTCCTTCAAAAATAATCTGTTACTTCAGGCACATCATAATTTTTACCTATCATTGCCTTCAAGATGAAATATTTACAAAAAAGCCAATTACTGCTCGCATCACGTTCCATTACACCTCAGACCCTTTTGTATCTCATTCAAAATTTTGACAATTCGAGATTAAATAAATTTTACAAGCAAGACACGTGACACTTGAGTTATTAGCACCAATGAATAATCAATCACGTATTGTGCGTACAAGTGGCTTTGGATATGAATACCTAAACAGGTGTAAGTTTATGATTTATGACACACACACAGATAGTAGATCTAACTGTAACGTTGTATTTTAGTAGGCTTGGCTAGGCTTTGAAAGCGTGCTATTGTATTTGCGTATTTGAAAAGAATATTCATATGAGGCAGGTTTAGACAGGGGAAGTTGTTTCCAGCCCATGTTGTTCCAAAACATGTGCGTCAAAGAGCTGAATAGCTTGGCCAAGAGGACAGTAAGCTTAAATTGAAAAAATTTGTAATTTTTGAAGAAAACAATTATCTTTGTCTTGTTTGAAAATCCAGTCGTCATACATCAATGGCCAAGGCCATGCATGTGATGATAACGTTCGAATCTCAGACACATAGCATTTTTTTTTTTTTTAATTTTTTGTTTTTAACTGACCACATGTGGAGAGTCTTATTCACTCAATTCAATGTCCACACCGCGCAATGCGATATTTCCCACGAGTCTGGTGCCGTAAATTTACTTTCCTATATGCTGAGTACTTAAATCGCACCACAGAAAATCGTGAAGGACCTAGAAATTGCTTCTTTTGGCCAATGAGATCAAAAACCACCATCACCAAAGGTGAGCAATAAAAATTACCATACAAAACGCATTTCATGCCATGGAATGTGTGGCTTCATGAAATAAAATTCAGGACGTGATTTTCTTTGGTTTGATTAAAAGAAATTAGAAAATGTAAATTCGATAACATAGGGTGTATTACCAATGGTTACAAGTTCATTATTTCTTCAAAATCAAGGCAGAAATATGATCAAATAGAACTTCGAATACCTGAGCATGAATTATTCAAAAATAGAATTTTTTAGGGCTACATAAATTGTTTCTTAAACATTCATTGGTCCGTTTTATGACTTATGAATGTGCTTCGAATTTTTAGGCAAAATTCTCATTAAAACATCTGGGTTCGCAAACAGCTCTGCATATTTGTGTTTGAAAATGTTCAAAATGAGGCGGATTGTTTTTGAGCAACTTGCTAGTTGCTATCATTACATTTCTCTTTCTATGCTCAATTCAAAGATGTAATGAATAAGGCTGTTGATTATGTTCTGAGAAAAGAGAAAGTAAAGGAACTCAAAAATCGATGAATTTTTATTGCAGGTCTGCAGGAACCAGTAAATGGACTTATTGTAAACAAAAATCAAAAAGTGATATTAAATTAGACGGTGCAAATTGGAGATAGGGGTGGAAAACCGGCCTCATAGGAGTTTTCAATATAACTCACAAACGAAGCCAAATCTCGATAAATTTTAAGAGACATTTTTTGTAAAGAACTAAATTTTCCATTGAAGTTACAAAAAATAGTTTGTAAAAGCTTTTCATTCAAAACGTTGACATACCCGCCCTAAAAGAAAACAAAATTTTCTAATTTCTGTGTTCTTTTTTTTTAAACTTATTTTTGTACCACTTTTTTGGTCACCTATGGACTTTATTTAGGTATAAAAAATAAAGTAAACGTAAAGAAAACGCTATACTTACTTGTACTAGAACTTTCTACATTGAAAAATTACCGAAATATGGCCACTTGATCAAAAAAGTTTTTCACCACATCCACCGTGGACACATAGACCTCCACTTTGTGGTGTACCTGTACCACAGAGTAGAGACGGGGACCTGTAGGACAAAGCTACAATTCTACAAGTCAAGAGTAATTTGTAGTTTCGTGTTACAGGTTCTTACAAAAATATCTACGGGCAGCCCTGGATAGCCGCACTAAGCGGACTAAAGCTTTATCTCACAAACGACTTAAGTAAAGAAAACTTTTAGGGACATATGAACATTCTGCAGAGGTGCTCCCAATATTAGAATCGCCTGCAGCTCACTCTTCGAACTTTATTCTTAGCCGCATTATGTTACACCACCCCTTTGAAGTAATCTTTCCTAACCGCTCAGCATGGAAGAACCATGTAATTCTTACAAGTTACTTCCAATACATTTGATACACTGAAGTTTTAAAAACTAGCAACTGAGCAGGTGCAGGGATTTTCGGTCCCAACTTCAAATCATCTATATATAGCTTGGTAGCACAGCAATTATCTTTCAAGCAGAGGTAGTAGCTATTAAATTCTGTGTTAGGGAATACATTAGAAGAAACTTCCGAAGATCACGCATCCTAATTTGCTGGCAGCCCTAAAGGCATTGTCCACCAACCAAATTCGAATCCAAACTAGTTTGGAACTGCCTGACATGTCTATCTCAATTAGCTACCCACCGTAAAATAACTCTTTCATGGGTGCCTGGACGTGAAGGCGTATATAGGGTAACGAAGAGGCTGACCACCTAGCTAAACTTCGCCCTCAATCCCAATTCAAAGGCTTGGAACCCTACGACGGTCTCCCAATCAATAGCATTAAACGCGAACTGGTTACTTGGGAACAACAAGATCCACACCTAGAACAATTCTAATGGCCACCGCCAGTCAAAACTTCTCATCGACTTATCTCAAGGTTAGGCTAGGTAAAATGGGCTGACGGTTGATCTTATTTCCGCCACACTTAGATCAATACAGATCCATTGTGATACCCTGGAGTATTGTAACGTCCTAAAAACTTATGAGTTTGTGGTTGGCCAATTTTTAACCATTTTGTGGCCTTAATGAAGTTCAACAGGCTGTTTCTTGCACTGTCTGATAATTCTTCTAGTTCGTTGAACTGCCTAGAAATTTTTCCTCGTGTGGCAGATTGCTGTTCGTCTTCGTCATTGCATTCTCTATAGGTAAGTCATCGGTGCAAAGACCCATTTTCTTTTTGTGGTAGCCTAGTCAAATGTGTTTTGTTTTAATACTGATAAGCGATCGTAGTGAAGGTCTATTCAGGTATAGTAGCCTTTCAGATCCGTTCTTATCGTATTTTGGCCACAATTTCCTGGAAGTGACACAGGTGTCTAGGCATTCCCATATTTCATTGGATTTTCTTATTATTTTGTTATCAATGATCTATTCAATTTCACAGGGTGGGATCCTGATTGATTGGTCAATGAGATATGGGTGAAGTGCTGAGCCTTTTCTCGCTGATTCGTCCACTTTTTTGTTTCCCGGTATGCCACTGTGACCGGGAACCTAGCAGAGTCTAACGTTATGCTGTGTACCAAAAATCCTTAGCTCTTCGCTTATCTCAAAGACCTATAAAAAAAATTCTAGACATGAGCAAACGGGACGCAAAGGGTAAAGTTACTTACAGACTTCCTCACTGGACACTGCTCTCTCAGATATCATCTTAAAAATAAGGGCATCAGCCAGGATGATACCTGCCGTCTCTGCCTTGAAGACACAAATACAGCTGAATGAATAAATGCCCTGCCTCAGCCAGATCTGGCAAAAAATAGTAAATAATCCTCTAATATTAGAATCACCCCTTTTTCGAATATTCTTAGATTCTTACTCAACTTAAAGTGAAGATCTTTACACTTTAAACTTTAGTGAACAGCACAAAAGATCTTTCAGATCGACGTGCTAGTAAAGGTGTTTTACCTTCGCCCTATCCAATTTAAAAAAAAAAAAAACTTTAAATATCCGACAAATAAACAAACAAACAAGTATTTTGCAATAAAAAAATATTCGGAGTATGAATATTCAATGAATATCCAAAATACGCCCTTGCAAAATATGTCCTCAAAATTGATTCATAATAATAATTTTTTTGCCAATTGGTTATTCCTAAGAATATTTGTTTATTCTTCTCTTATACAGATAATTTTATTTCTCTCATAAAGTATTTATTCTTAGGAATAACGCTTTCTGACAGTTCAAAGAATGACTTTTGCGTTATCAAAT
The DNA here is from genome assembly GCA_914767635.1 of Melanostoma mellinum. Lineage (NCBI taxonomy): Eukaryota > Metazoa > Arthropoda > Insecta > Diptera > Syrphidae > Melanostoma > Melanostoma mellinum. Next base: position 79,174,907 of record OU612059.1, on the reverse strand, counting down.
AGATATACTATATTAAACGTCTCTCAGACTGCTATCTGGGGAATCAAAAATCGGCCCTAAGAAAAGTCAAACTGATCTAACACAGAAAATGAAGTCTCGTAAAAACACATAACGAATATTTTAACTGGTTTGAAAGTTTTCAAAACACAGTCCAATGCTATAGAACAAGTGGAAACCAGGTTTCAACTTTCAACCATTTCTAAACCAATGATAAAGGAGAAGTAGGTACTTATACGAGGTATGGCAATTTGAAACCGGAATAGAGTTCTGAGAGGCAGCTAAATTAATTTGCGGCGAAATTTCGATCATAAGCCTTCACAGTTGTCGCCTTGGAGTTCCACGCACCGCTTCCAACACCGCTCCCATCCCTCGAAGCACCCTCGGTAGTCGTCTGCAGTTAGGGTGTTCAGCGCATGCGTCGCAGCTTCTTTCGCCTCCAGTACACCGCTGTGGTGAGTCCCCTTGAGGTACATATTGCTTTATCTTTGGAAATAGGAAGGAGTCGCACGGAGCGAGGTCGGGGCTACGAGTTGAACATCAATAACGAAACGATAAGGCAGATTTTAAACGAGGAGCTAGGCATGAGAAAGACGAAAGGAACCACCTTGCCACAAATCTTTCTCATGTCTAGCTCCTCGTTTAAAATCTGCCTTATAGTTTCCTTATTGATGTTCAACTCGTAGGACAACTACCGGAGTGTTAACCGACGCGGCGGTCTGATGTTACCAACTTGCGGATACGATCGACATTGGTGGGGGTTCGAGGGGTGACGGCCGCGCCAGGCCTCGGATCGTGCTCTATCGAAACACGCCCCTCCCTGAACCGTTTTGCCCACTCAAACACGGCTGTTTTCGACAGAGAATCATCTCCATACACTTCTTTAAGCATAGGACAGATTTCCTCGGATGTTTCTTTTCTTTTAACCAAAAATTCGATAACCGCACGTTGCTTCTTAATTGCGTCACTCAAAAAAAACCTTGCTTACAAAAACACGTGTGAAACACAAGCTAAACGTTCTACCGCTTTCAAAATTTAACTGGTACTAAAAGAGAGTCCCGTCTTTCGAACGAAACAACAACGAACCAGCTGCTGTTGTTAGCTCGGGATATATCGGTCGATTCCGGTTTCAAATTGCCCAACCTCGTAATATGGTTTTACAAACCGATAGCAAAAAGATGAATGAAAAAGAAAGGACACAATTTTTTGCTTTGTTTTGCTGGTTTTGGAATACACCCAAAGAATGTATTGGCAGTGGAAAAAAAATAGTTATTAATTATTATTATATTAACTCACAGTTAAGTGGAATTCAATTTCAATTTTTTTGTCAGAAAAATTCAAGTAGATAAAAATAATAAGCCATTCAACAAACTGGAAAAATACTCGGGATCCCGGTATCCCGAGTCCCTGGATTGCAATCCCTTCTTGTTATGCAATTTTTAAAGATTTTATTCGTTGCAGTGTGGTCATTTTTGTGTGCTATTCTCTTTTTTTATCGATTAGATCAAAGGCTTTATGTCAAAACTTAAGGCGACTGTATTACATAGTTTTTATGGTATATTGAAATCCTAAGAGTTTTTTAACTCTAATACATATATGCAAAAGTACTCTTGATTGAGCTAGCCCAGCAGCTAGTGGTAATCGTTTATAAACTTTTATCTGCACACATATATACCGTTTGTATTTAAACCCCGCATTCACGTCACACATCAATTAAATCTTTTAAGTGGTCACACCTCTGCTCCTCTACCAAATTGATTTGCAGACTTAGTCATACAATACAACCTTATTCTATTTCGACTTTTTATAGCCAATAAAAAGTTACACCCAGCAATTGTAATCCAGACAAATGTTTCAATCGTTTGCATTTTAATTTCAAGCCGATCAATGAACTTCCTACGTGGTGACTTAAAGGTACAATTACTGTGAAATGACGACATTATCTGTTTTCAAAATGTTATCTTTCCTTCTTAGAAGTTGAAATCTATTTGCGGCACAACCACCACTGTTCCAACTAAAAAGCTGTTTGTTTTTTCAGTGACAACGCCTAGGGGAGACTTTCACAAAACAGGTGCAGATTAATTTTGATAGTTTGTTATGATAAAAATGCCGGCCACTCGCTTATCGAATCGATCCAATATCTTCTTTTATTTTGAATGAATATTAATGAACGTAAGTCTCAAAAAAAAAAAAAAACCAACAAAACTACCTGATGCTTGGCTATAAATTTGGACTAAGAACGCCTTGAACTCTAGACAAACTCTATGACTTGAATTTTTTTTTTTATATAAATTTATTCTTGACTTAAAGAGGTATTCGAATGAGCAAACACTTGGTTTATTCTTCAAATCTGATAGTGTTTGTTCAAGTGTGTACAGGAGGAATAAAATACAATCACTCGTTGAAGGAAATACTTGAATAAAAAAAAATTTGACGAAGAGAGCAATAAAGTTAATGGGTTAGGTTAAAGACAGCGAAATGTGTCGTCGTGTGTCTCAAAAGTAATTTCTCAAAGAACAGGCTTTGATTGAATGACTGGTCGACACTTGACAGCAAACACGCATTTGATACAAGAGTCAGACTTTGCAAGAGGAAGGTGTGTGGAATTTTTAAATGTACTGTCGGTCGGTCGTACATACGAGTAAAAGCACTTGTAGCATTTAAGACATGTTATTTGTCAGAAATGATATTCGGTGGTGGGTAATGGATTTATGGTGACAGATATTAGTAACTGGGACTTCAACGATGTCCCACAACAATGGTAGTTGTCATAAAATCGCTTTGAATTGATTAAACCCACATCAAGGAGAATATTCAAATATTAAAAGTCTGGAATTGGAATAAATGGATTTTTAAGGGTGGCTTTGAAAATGTTTGTTAGATTTAAACTCTTAATCATCCTAATAAAATTTCTATTAAAATTTCAGCTTAGTAACGTCCGGGAGAAACTAATGGGTGGTGGTGCGCTGGCAGATTTCACATAGGAGCTTGTAGTGTGATGTAGTTCATCCAATGAAAGTTTAATTTGTCTTTCTGTTTCTTAAACCTGTCATATGTACTTACTCACAAGACTTCTTGGAAGCATAAGTAGAAAAGCCAATTCGGTTAGTTCTTTAGAGTAAAGAGATGAGACAGCAAGAGTCGCTTTGTTTCATGCTATAAATTTAAAAAAAAGTGGGGTCGGTTGACTAATGTGTCAATTCTTTGAAAAACTTCAAAACTAGCCAACAATTGACCAAATTCAAATATTTGCTTATTTTTTTAAAAGAAATTTAGGCCGAAGTGAAGCACACACCGCACCTTGTGTACGCAAATTTGTTCATGAGTCCTCTTCTTCACAAAGATCTGATATTATTCAACAACATGGTCCAGTTGAAAGGGCACAACCGGCGCTTATTTACCCCTTCGCAGTTTGGGACTTAGTACACCGTGAGCTGGACAAAGATTTTAAGCAAAAAATCATCTCTTCTCACGTGTCGCATTTTTATCTCGGTGATAACGTTAACAAGTGAAATACCCGCATCTGGGGCTCGGAAAACAAGCACTTTATTGTTGAAAAGCCAGTGTGTCCACAGACAGTGAAAGTTTAGTTTAACGCTGCCGCTGGGCGTTACAGAGCCTACATGGTGGCGACTTTTTTTTTACTGAAATCTGACATGCATTGAGACGACTTCAGGTTCATGCAGGGTAGTGTCTCATGCCACAAACTATCTTTTTCTAATCAAGTTCCCAAATCGACCGTTAAATACAAGCTTCTTCTCCGACTCTCTTCCTTATCTTCATAAAAGATCTCTTGTCTGAATCTTCTAATCCTTTTGCTGACGGCTCAACCCACAGCTTCTCATATTCGTTTCCTAATTCAGGTATCTGCTCTTCTGATTTGGATCGGGAACCCTTCGCTTACCCCATTGAATTCTGACCTTGACAGCATTGTTGCATCGGGTAATAAGAACATAGTAGAATGAAGTGCTTTGAAAACTCAATGTTGTCATCTGTCGTTAGAACTTAACATTCCAACTTTGCCATTATCCATGAATGGTACCTACATCTAAGAAACCGAAAAGCAAAACAGTGCGTTATGACTGATAGGTGACAGTTCAATCGTAGGATCGATTGATTCTCTTGAACATCGTCGAAACGTTACCTAGCTCAGTCTCTTTTATCGCTTTTTTTACAAACAGTGCTCTAGTGAAATAGCCAATTGCATTCCTCCCCTGAAACATTTTGGCCGCAACACCCGCATCGCTAGGAATGCTCATTAGTTCTACCTCGAGCCCAGTTTCGGACGTTCAGTGAAGTATATAGATTAATATTTTAGTCGCACGCTTGTGGAACGCTTTTCCAGACTCTATTTCTCCCCAGCACTACGCACAGTGGGCCCAAATGCAGTTTCGCGTCTCAAAAATCTGTAACTTTTTTGTCTATAGGAGTAATTAAGTGAAATTTGGAATATATTATCTTTAATGTATAGAAAATCATAAAATTTAAAAATTTTTAAGATCTATTTAGTGTTTTGGTATTTAAAGTTTATTAAAACTTCAAAAATTACAATATTGACGAATCGAAATGTGGATTTTCAGTATAAATTTTGCTTTTATTTATTTTTTATGCTAAGGTTAATATAATAAATTAATATCAATAATATCAATAAATTATATATACATTACAAATACATCCCAATATGAGACAACTATAGCAATATATAATATACAAAAAAAATATAAACAAAAATTAGTTCTTTAGTAGCTGAATGGCTTCCTCAGAAAGCTCTGAGCTTCAGCTGTATTTTATTTTCATATACTTTATATAAGAGGATCTGATATCAAAAACAACCGATAAAAGACATCCTCATTTGTTGCTGTTCTTGAACATTTTCTTGAATGCCTCATACTTATTTTTTTGTAATCTTTGTTACGTGCTTCGTGTACATATTCAGAAAGCTGACCGATTGGTAGGACTCCAAAATGTTGAACTATAGCTTCACCGTGAATTAGTATTTTATGGACTGAAGATAGCTTGTATTGCTATTTATATTTTTCAACGTAAATGCGAGCTGTTTAAAATGCATATTTATCAAATTTTTGAGCATCAATGTGCATTGGGGTGTGTCATTTTTGGGCAACTTTTTTTTTCAACGATAAAACAGGCTTAATAATTTCAGGAAGGTATAAAACAAAACCTCTGAAAATTTGAGCTCTTAATGTTAACACTTAGAGGTCCCTGTTTTTAAATTGAAATTTTCCATACAAATAACATGAAAAAAAAAATTTAATTTTTTCTTATTTTTATAGCCTGACATTTGAGCATTGTAGAAATAAGCTGACAAATTATTTAAGTAGAAAATTGAACGCTCTACAAAAAAACTTAAAATAATTTTTTTCATAGAGTGAAAAGTGTGTAGTACTTCATGGGATCATGTTGTGATTATTCAAAGGCAAATTGGGGCAAAACATTTTTTTTTGCTCCTTTTTACTAATGTGTTAATGCACTATGCAAGAACACAGCGCACGGTAGCGCAACCATTTAAAACCTTTATTTAAGATTAATATATATAAAAAAAGTACCTCGTTAATTAAAATTGATTAATATATAGAAAACATATATTTTTTGAAAAAGAGTTTACTGATATTTAAAGCTTAAATTATTAAGCTTTCCAATGATATATAACTCTTGTGTAATCACATAACAAAATGCCAAAAAAGTCTATTAAAAACGTTCTTTACTTCGTCATTCCAATGGGGCTATATGAAGCGATGAAGCGAAAGCCATATGCTAAAAGTATGCAGCTTAATCCATTTAATTTTTTTTGCACTGTGAAATTTGACCTTTCCTTGGTTAATTTGTATAAAAATTTTAGCTACTTTCGAAAAAATCATTTTGAGACGATCACTGCCATTTGGGCCCACTGTGTTACAGTTCACAAAAATTGCAGAGCAATGTGCATCTGTGTTTCATATTCAATCCTCTTCTATTTTCCTAAATTCTCGCACTGTGTTTTATAACATTAAAGGAGTACATATTCATAACCCCTAGATGTGTGTGCCAATTATGAAAAAAAAAAAAAATCATTTTATCAGCGGTTTTGGCGTGCGATGCCAATTAGACATGATTAGTATTAAAGGCCAATTTCATTCAAGCAATCCTTGTGCTACAGCGCGAAACCATCAGCTGGGTCTTAGGAAAGTGGATAGAATGCCCTAATGTGACGCCAGCCATTTGAACGACGCGACATTGTGTTTTATATTTAAAAGTAGTATTTTGTCTCGCTTATAAAGTTACAATACACATAAAAAATTTAATCCAAAAAAAAATTGATGTTTTGTCAAATATGGAAAATTCGTAGCGTTTCCATACATTTGTATTTGCCGCTTCCGTAACTGCAAACGCTTTGATTTGGGAGAACCTTAACAGAACTTGTTTGAAATATGTATGTAATTGGTTTCAGTTCCGGTCTTTCTCGTTCGTCAGTTGATTTCAGTTTCAATTGACCTTCTCGGTTAAGTTAATTCAAATGATATAAACAATGATTGATTGAAAAGCCCGAATCTTTCAATTCAACGATTTATAATTGAATGTTTCACTTGAAATGAACGATTGACACATCTTTAACTTCGAATGATACTTCTATGGAACGGACGATATCAATGTACTTGTTTAGCTTTCTATTGGTTTCACTCTAGGAACCACTCATTTTAAAAACCAATGGAACACCCAAAATTATGTCGGCTCAGTTTGAAGTGTTGTTGAGACACCTGTCGCTCATAAAAAATATGTAAAATTTATTGGTGCTTTCAGGGTGGATTCTCACTTTAAACCGATAAGTAGCTGTCACTTCTGAGAATCATGAAAAGCGGTGTTTTTGCACTAGTGGAAAGGTTTGAGAATCATTCAGAACGCTCCTGGACTACTCTTTCAGTCCCATGGAAAAAAAAGAGAAAACGTTTTTTTGATGACATTATATGCGTTAATGCTGCAGACTTAGCTGCTGCAGTTGGCGCTGGCACCTGTTGCAACCTTTGTTGTAAGGGATCATATAAAAAAATTTTGATAATAAATTGAGCGGTAATATGAAAACAAATGAAGCGCTCGAAAGATGAAGGTGCTAAGTGAAATTTTTAAAAATTTTCGTTTTTTATTTGAGATGAAGTTTCTATATTAAGGCCCGTAAACCGTATAGTGAATCGAACGTTCGCTTCTAGTCGAACTGTTCAGCGAACTACAAGCTTCGTGGTATTATGAGTAGCGAACTACAACATTCGCTTTTGATGTGATAGGTTCCAAGTACCAACATAAAAAAGTGAACATTTCATAAAGTCATATGTCGAATTGCTTTGTAACTGTTGTTGATCTGTTAATAGAACATCTTTCTCATTAAAAAATTAAAAAAAAAAAATAATTCATTATAAGTACGATTAGTTGTGTTGATTTGTTTTTTGAAGATGTGGAAGAAAATGAGAGTACACGGAACAAATTAGTTTGTCAGTTTGGTCTTTTAAAAATTTCATATGTGCATTTTCTCTTTCATTTAAAGTACTCTTCCCTCTTTTATAAGCTGGCAGGGATCGCTGCTGGCCTTGAACATGCTGGGTATCTTCATCTTGCAGAACTTGGGCATTATTACTGCATAATTTTTCCTGCAGAGTTGCTTCTTCAATTTTTTATGTTGCATGTATATTTGAAGGCGCAACTGAAGGGGATCCCTGTGTATTCATTCTTCATTAGAAAATACAGCCAGATGGATTTACTGCATGTTAAAGGCTGAATAAGTAGTCAACTGCCTGTTCTAAAGGCAACAAAGACAGTTGCATATATTGTCCCCTGAAATTATCGAATTCGCTGGGATTTAAGTTCGATTCGCTACTCATAATAGGGGCCTAAAACTTAAATTTTTGTCTCATCCGTATTTCTCTATCTTGTCTAAAAAGGTAGTTTAAGTAAAACTAAAAGTGCTTTATGTACACAAAGTGCATGCAAATAATAAACTGAACGCATTTTACTCATTCTTTAAAATGTCAATTAGCACCTTCATCTTCCAAGCGCTTCAAATATTCTGAAGAAAATGTATTAACTCTATCAGCGGTCTTTTAGAGCTGGCTGAAAAAATTAAATAGAAACCGCGGTTTGCTTTGCAGTCAGATAAAAGTTTGTTTATGTATCGGTGGTTTCTCGTTTGCCCCGAAATAGAAACGTGAGTGAAAAAATATGTAACTCCCAATTCCCAAATTACGTACGAAGCGATTTTTGGAAATCGTTTTGGAGGATTTTATTTTTGGAAAACGACATTATATTCTAAAAAAAAAAGTCTTGATTAAAAAGTATAGGAACGATTTGGCCAACCATCATAAGTATCTAACGTTACAGAAAGAGATTGGTGTACATATTCAAAGTAAGGGTATTTTTTAAATGCAGCTTTCTTGTGCTTGTATCAATTATTCTTCACCCTAAATTCCCATAGGTGTGACGTTTAAATTAAATTGAAGTAATTTTGTGCTAGCTTGGTGCTTTATCATTTACATCTGTAGACCAAGATGAAAAGTAGAACAGTGCAGAAGTAAGCAAAACAGAAAAGTTAAAATAGTCAAAATGAAAATGTTAGTATTTATCTTGGTCACATAGAATTTTTGTTTCCTCCTCTCTCTCTTTATACAACAAGGCTAGTTCTTACATCTTGTTTTTTGTATGCTCTTCTTTTTAGCAGAAGACGTACAAATAAGTTTAGTTCAACCCATTGCGCTTTCATTTTCGATTATTAAAAATTCTATTATAGTTCGTTTATTCTATCATTCTAGGGAACTTGTTTACCTTTCGTACTTGCCAAACGAAGTTCATGACGTCAGATCGTTCTTTGCATGGTATTTATTATTTATTTGAAAAACTTCTAAATTTGCCTAGAAATGACGTTATATCGTTCATTTCTCAGCAAATTCCCTGGCCCCTCATTGAGTTGGCCTAGCAAGGCAAGCGATACAACGTCATGAACAAAACGTCGTGTGGACAAGTACTTAAGGAAAAACATTTCCCGATACAGAACTAATGAGTGCCTTATTAACACTTTAAGCATAGTTGCAATTAAGCCTTTCATTGAGGCCTGTGTGACTGTTAAGCAATGTTTTCCTACCACTTTCAGTTATGTTACCTATACACGTAGATCTTGAGTTGGTTTTAATTTTTTTTCCCCATCAAATGTTGTTTGAATTGAAATCGTGGCTTGTGTACCCATAATTTCTTCGTTTTTTTTTAAGATTACGAGTAAATAAACTCATTCCATCCATCACATTCGAAATGTCAAGTGGTGGCTCATTCTCTACCTCAAATACCAGCATTTCTCACATTTAAGTGGCCATATCGTGACTGTTTCGTTAAGAACGCTTATCATCTGCATGCTAATTGACAACATAAATTTGTTAAAAAAATAAAATAACTACAAAAAAAAATATCACAATTTTTACCTGCGTCTTGAAACAATAAGTAAATTTGGTTTTATTCTTTTATTTTTAGGACTTCAATGAACAATGCCCATATTCCTTATCACCCGTCAGTACTAAAAGCCAAAAACTTCTAAGATCTCCAAGGAAAGCAACGAGGAAAATATCACGGATTCCATTCAAGGTAAGTTTTTCATCTATTGATTTAAGTACAACCGAAAGTTCATTGAATCATTTTTCTTTTCTTTCTTGTTGACTAATTCGGATTTCATTGCAGTTCAGTCATAAATTGATTTTGATAAAAAAAAAGAAAAATTACAAAAGAATACTTGTCTGTTGTGAATGTTGTCCTCAAACAACACAAAATTTTCATTAAAGACAAAATTGAGTTTACTCATTCGAATAAATGTGAGTTGATTTGATTAAGAGAATCAGAACATTGGAGTTCTTTGCCGGGACGTTTAAATTTGAAGCGATTCTTTTCACCATGATGTTATAAGTCAGTTTATCGCATGAAGTGAATCTTCGGAGACAGCAAATGTACGTTTTGAATTTTAATGTTCTAAAGGAAAGTCTTTTTAAACTAATAATTTTCGAATATGTTATTCCGAAAAGATAAGTGAATCTTCAAGCTTAACGTTCAGGAGTTTATTGTTTAATTTTTGGAATATGATTCCTTGAGTATTGACTTTATTAATTTTTACATGTGGTACAAGAAATGCAAGCTTTAATAATGAATGCTAAAGCACGAATGTCGTTTGTTCAATCCAGGTCCCAAAGCCGTACGAAAAAAGTACAAATATTCTTTTGACTGACAGGCATAGCCGCATGATGTTGAAAAATCATTCTGGTCAAAAAAGACCTCCCTTTTTATTTCATATCGCTGCTGTGGTCTACAGGACTCGAATATGTCACTTTTACATTTGACTTTTCTTTAATTTCCGGAATCTTGTATACGAACGGGCAACATAGAATTGATTTCAGCTCGTTTGTGCTCAAACGTTTTTACCCGAGAGCTTATTCCACCAAATAACTGACGCATATGAGATGATTGGTCTTTTCATAGCCGTATAGATCTAAAGGACTCTTTTCGGTGAAAGACTCCATGTCTTGCCAAAGGCTCCTTTTACATTGCTAGAAAACTGACAGTGCTGTAGTAGTCTTAGACTCGACATATTTAGACCAAAGAAGTTTGTTATCCAGGATCACTCCAAGATGTTTGACATCATTTGAAAAGAGGATGTTGACGCCTTTAAGCGTTAGTTGCGGCAGACCAGTCAATTTTATACGTCTCGTTAAGAGGACAACCTCAGTTTTAAGAGGATTGACGGAGAGACCGTTTCTATTACACCAGGTGTCAATCATATAAAGCGCAGCCTGTGCTCGGGAACAGACAGCTTGGAGGCTAGAGCCAACCGAGAGCACGGCGACGTCGCGTCGTCTGCATTTGCCTCGGCGTGAACGTTAGAACCATTGAGCATTACAAGTAGAGAGTCGATCAACATGCACCACAGAAGAGGAGATAAAACGCCACCTTGTGGACAGCCCTTATTCACTCCCGTTGCAACATATTGTCCACACTCCGCCTCAGCGATTCTATTCACTAGCATTGCTTTAATCCACAACACTAATGACTCGTCCAAACCGTGTTCTCTGGCAGCATTGCACATACCATCGAAGCTAGCATTGTCAAAGGCACCTTGAATGTCGATGAAAATGCCTACCGCAAATTCTTTCCTGTCAAGCGCATTCAATCCTGCTAACAAGATTTTGAAGTGCGGTCTCGCAAGATTTTCCTCTTTGGTAAGCATGTTGCATCTGAGACAGAGGGTGTAATTGGAGTGAGGTTTTACGAATGTAAATCTCAACCATTCTTTCCAGCGTCTTAAGCAGGAAGGAGGTAAGACTAATGGGTCTGAAGCTTTTGGCGAGTGAGTAGTCTTGTTTACCAATTTTTGGTATGAAGGCAACTCTAACACTTTGCCATGGAGTTGGTATATACGCTAGGGCTAAACTATCAGTGAAAATATTTTCCAAAGTAGGTAGCAAAAGGTTTATACTTTCCTGCAACATAGCATGAGTTGCTAAAAAACAAAACATGGCTTTTTTTGTTCCCAAAAAACCATCAACCACGAAACCATCACGCTTGTTCACTTGTTTGTCACTTGTCAGAAAAATACATGTCATTTTTGAGCCCTTTTCGTTACCTGAACCGCTCGAGTAAAAACAAACCCTGGCTACTTTACTGCCAGTTGAAAACGAACGCATTATTCAAAAAACGCTAGCGCAAACCCAAAGCTTCAACGGACCCAAGACGCCTAACTAACAAATTGTATTTCTATGAACTGAAACTGTTGTATCTTCAATTATTCACACCAACTTGCGAAAGAAAACTCTTATACTTATATCTTTTGTTTAATTACTAATTACTTATCTTTCACAGGTGTTAGATGCTCCCGAACTTCAAGACGATTTTTACTTGAATCTGGTGGATTGGTCTTCGCAAAATGTACTTGCTGTTGGTTTAGGTAGTTGTGTTTACCTATGGAGTGCCTGCACAAGTCAAGTGAGTTACCCTTAATGCACAATTCAAATATCTAAACTTTGTCTATTAACACATTTATTTTTCTCCTTAGGTTACGCGATTATGTGACCTTAGCCCAGATGCGAATACAGTAACCTCCGTATCATGGAACGAACGTGGTAATTTGGTAGCTGTTGGTACACACCATGGCTATGTGACTGTATGGGATGTAGCAGCCAGCAAACAGGTAAATTAAAGGATAGAAATCTTGTTTGTTCTCAGCAAAATTTGCAAATTTACGCAATCGAGTGTGAAATGGCAACATTTGCTTTGGTTGATAGTTGGCCAAGAAAATTTCATGCGTAGATAGCATATTCGTATTTTTATTTGATTTTGAAGTAATATTTTATTTGATACTCAATTTTAAAAGTAATTTTTGTTGCTTTGCAGATAAACAAGCTGAATGGCCATTCGGCTCGCGTTGGCGCTCTTGCTTGGAATGGTGACATCTTATCAAGTGGCTCCCGCGATCGTTTGATTATCCAACGAGATACCCGCACACCAGCGCAGCAAACTGAGCGCCATCTGGCTGGTCACAGACAGGAAGTGTGTGGTTTGAAGTGGTCTCCAGATAATCAATACCTGGCTAGTGGGGGCAATGACAATCGTCTTTATGTATGGAATCAACATTCTGTTAATCCAGTTCAGTCCTACACCGAACATATGGCTGCTGTGAAGGCTATTGCCTGGTCTCCACACCACCATGGACTCTTGGCAAGCGGAGGTGGCACAGCCGATCGTTGTATCCGTTTTTGGAACACCCTAACCGGCCAGCCTATGCAATGCGTCGACACTGGATCGCAAGTATGCAATCTCGCATGGTCAAAGCATTCATCAGAATTAGTATCCACACACGGCTACTCTCAAAATCAAATCTTAGTGTGGAAATACCCCTCTCTGACGCAAGTTGCAAAACTCACCGGACACTCGTATCGGGTTTTGTATCTTGCTTTGAGTCCTGACGGCGAGGCCATTGTTACTGGCGCTGGAGACGAAACACTTCGATTTTGGAATGTGTTTAGCAAAGCGCGTAGCCAAAAAGAGAACAAATCTGTTCTCAATCTCTTCACAAACATAAGATAAACTTAAAACTAGGACAATTGAAATACCAGATCTGTTCCGTAACTTTATTCAAAACTTCTTTTTGGCTCATTTCGCGGCCGCCGTATCCCAAAATTAAAATATAACATTTCAAATACAATTCAATTTAGCTAGCAATATTCACATTTATTGTTTGATACACAATTTTATTTTTATTCAATTTTTCATTTTGTTACTGATTTTTATTTGTTTATTATATTCATCTTCCTACCGTTCATATACGGTGATTGTGTGGGACTTGGTATAACTGAATTTGTATGCGCTTTGAGTTAGAAATGAAACATTATTTATATGCAATTTAAATATACAATTTTTTTAAGAAAACCTTATCAATATTGTTTTAATACAAACAAAAACAACATGTATGGAGTTATTATTTATTAACAAAATCGCAAGTAGAAATATTATTTGAGAGATGCAGCCGCCATGGTAGAAAATTATATAAAATTTTGAATTCAAACTGTCGCAGCAAATTAAAGAGATAATCCTTCATAGATGTAAAATACTTAAAAAAATTATAAATAAAATCTGGAATTTATTTTGAGTTGTGGTTTTTTTTTGCCAGAAGTTTTCTTGTGGGGCATTACTTTAGAATTTCTCGAACACGATCTTTTTCTTCTGTTTGCCTGTTTATTTATGGGATATAACAATAACAGTTTTATTTAAGAACGACTGAATGTTGTTGGTGTGTAAAAAATAAGAATAAAATATTTCTTAAACTATAAACCCAGGAAAAAAAACTAGTTTTTTTTTTTACAAAAAAAAAGAGTTCTGAAATGAATAAGATTGAAATAAAACAGCTGTTCAGAGAATTTTGAAAGATCAATGAAAGAATAGGTTTGTTCGTTGAAGGCCTAAGGTCGCCCTGGGGTCCCCATAAAGCGTTTTTTGAGAAACCCAAAGTCGCCCTGAATGTCAAATTGAGTGTTTTTTGAGCCCTAGGGTTGACCTAGGTTCTCCATAAACTCGCCCTAGCTTTTTGCTGTGGCGAGTTGAGAGCTGTCAAATGGCATATATTTTTTTTTAAATGACAGGGGATTGTGGTGATTTGTGGTTAAGCGTTTTTTGAGGACTGGAAAACCAAGGTTTTTTTGACAACTCATATGGTTCAATGGTTGTCAAGAAAACCTGGGTTAACCCTTGTCCCTGGGGAAAGTTCAACGAACAGACCTAATAACCAAAATAATTCTGAGAAACAACAATTTTATGCTATGTCCGCACTTGAGAGTTAAACTTGTTTAACTCAAAACAATCCCAAACCAACATGATAACCAAGTGGTTTTCCATACAAAATGAAACCTTTTTAGTCACTGGGTTTCGTGATAACCTACTCGAAACCAAATGCGCTGAATGCACTATTGCCAATATTCCTTTGAATTTGACATTTAAGAGAGTGGAAGTGATAGGAGAGAGAATGAGTTCGCTCATACGTCGTTGACGTTCTGCTCACTCCTTATATCTATCTCTTTTAAACTTAGGACGAAAAGATAAACCCAAAACTTTTTGGCATATGCGGACACTACTTGGTTAACTCAAACCATCCTGGAACGCAACCCAGGTTAACTTCAGGTGCGGACATAGCATTGGAGGGGCTTGACAGATTAACAACCCTATTACAGATGACAACCCAACTGAAAATTGGGTTGTGTGCCCGTGTTATAGTAATGAGAAGACAACCCAATTTCAGTTGAGTTGACATCCATAATAGGGGTATAACATCGAAACCCAATAGTCCAGGAGCCAGTGACAGATTTCCATGACCAATTCCTTCCCTATCGAAACTTCGTAAGATATATAAGCAACTTATAATAGGAGTACTCGTGACCGTCAGCTGCGACTCCGTCGGTGGGGTGGGGAGTGGCAGCCTCCCGCGCATGAAGAAAAAAAATTTTTTTTCGTCATTTCCTCCCAAATAAAAACTTGACGGGTAGTGGTTTACCAAATATTATGAAGGAAAAAAAAAGTCAGCTGACCATAAGATTTTTTTTTTTTTTTATAATTGGCGTGCACATCAAGGGGTTATGACTACCCTTATCTTAATATATATAAAATTTCCATGTCACAATGTTAGTTACCGAACTCTTCTGAAACGGCTTTATCGATTTTCACCAAATTTCGTATGCGTATTAAGTAGGCCTGAGAATCGGC
Organism: Melanostoma mellinum; assembly: GCA_914767635.1. Lineage (NCBI taxonomy): Eukaryota > Metazoa > Arthropoda > Insecta > Diptera > Syrphidae > Melanostoma > Melanostoma mellinum. Next base: position 79,159,652 of record OU612059.1, on the reverse strand, counting down.
TACTAATTATTTTCCATACCCCTAAGTGATAAGAATCATCCACTTTTAACATTGTTTCTTTAATTTACACTGTGACACGAGAATTTTATAAATTAGATTTTACAGTCTCAGTGTAAATGGCATATCAACTATTTTCTCTAGTAATGTTATAAAAACACAGTGCGAGCATTTAGGAAAATAGGAGAGGACTTGAAAGGAGACACCGATGCACGTTACTTTTGAATCTTTGTAAATCGTAATGCAGGGGAAACACAGAGCCAGGTAAAGCATTCCACATTCGGGTGGTGCGACTAAAATAAGAATCTCTATACTTGACTGTACGCCCGAAGTTGGGCTCAAGGCAGAACTGATGAGCATTCCTAGCTAGGCGGGTGTTGCGGCTAAATTGTTTCAAGGGAGGAATGCAGCTGGCTATTTCACTAGAGCACTGTTTATGGAAAAAGCGATAAAAGAGAGAGAGACAGGTGACGTTCTATCACCTATCAATTTAAACGCTCTATTTTGTACCCTATCAAGTAGGCGCAAAGATGTTTGAGAAGCACCTGACCAGATATGAGAGTTATACTCCAGTTTTGGGCGGATGAAGGCCTTATAAATTGTAGCCAGATCAGAAGGGGTGAAGAACTTCCTGCATCGTCTTAAGAAGCCTAAGCATTTAGCAGCATTTTTGGCGACTTCAAATATGTGGTCATTCCAACGAAGATCATCGTTTACACACATACCAAGTACTGACAGCTTTTCGGTTTCTTCGATGCAGGTACCATTCATGGATAATGGCAATGGGGGAATGTTAAGCTTCAACGACAAGAGACAGCATTGAGTTTTCGAAGCATTGAATTCTACTCGGTTCATTAGACCCCATGAAACAATGCTGTCAAGGTCAGAATTCAATGAGCTTATCATACGCAACCGTTCCAGTTCCACATCCGAAGAGCAGGGACGTGAATTTGAAAACGAATATGAAAAGCTGAGGGTCGAGTCGTCAGCAAAACAGTTAAGTGGATTAGAAATTTTAGACAAGAGATCATTAATGAAAATGAGGAAGAGAGTCGGAGACAAAACGGAGCCCTGGGGCACACCAGCATTTATTAAGTGGGTATCAGACTTGAAGCCATCCAACACAACTTGTATTGAACGGTCGGAAAGGTAATTTCTAATCCAACGAAGAAGAAACTCATCGATACCAAAAGCACGCATTTTCGATAAAAGAGCCTGATGCCAAACTCTATCAAATGCTTTAGAAATATCAAGCGCAATAATCTTACTTTCTCCAAAACAATGTAAAGATTGGTTCCACTTTTCGGTGAAATAAGCCATCAAATCACCAGTGGACTTTTTGCTACGAAAGCAGTACTGTCGGTCATTAAGAAGCTTTCGTTCTTCAAGATATTTCATAAGTTGACGGTTTATCAACGTTTCCATGACCTTGGAAAGAAGGGACGTTAGTGCAATTGGACGGTAATTGGAAGGGGAGGAAGATTCGCCTTTTTTAGGGACCGGCTGGACAAATGCAGTTTTCCATCTGCTCGGAAAAATCCCAGCAGAATAGGAAAGATGGAAAAGTTTACGCAGTGGTTTTGCCAGCGTAGAAGAACACCTCTTCAGAATAACGGCGGGGATACCATCTGGACCAGCGGATTTATGTATATTGAGATCTTTGAGGACTCTCGCAACCGAGCGAGTTCGAAAAAATATCTGCTTCATCAAAGAATTTGCAGACTCGAGCTCAGGCGGAGCCAATACGCTATGAGGAAGTGTCGAGTTGGCAGCAAATTGAGCTCCTAGCAAATTGGCTTTGTCGATGGAACTGACATACGGAGAGTCATTGAAGACGAGCGTTGGGACCGATGACGTGGTCGAGTTCTTAATGTTCTTAACAAAAGACCAAAAGTTTTTACTTCCTTTTGGACACAATAGTATTTTTTGCCTTACTTTTTGGTCATGCAAAAACTTAGCCCTTTGTATTTGAGCATTACAGAAATTTCTGGCCCGTTTGAACAAATTTCGATTTTCTACAGTCGGGTTGTCTTTAAATTTTCGAAAACTACTTTCTCGATCCCTAATCGCCTCTTTACAGCTTGAATCAAACCACGACTTCTCTTTGGGGATGATACTTTTTGTTCTGTGAGGAACAAAATTTCTCATGCCGTTAAGAATTACGTTAGATATCATATCAGCTGATGCGTCAACGTTTCCGTCGAGAAAGCACAAAGACCAATTAAAATTTCGAAAGAAATTATTCAGCCCGTCCCAATTGGCTTTCTCGTATTGCCACACAGTTCTTTTAGGGACTTTATCTTTTTTTACCGTGACGGAAATCGAAAAATCTACCGATATGACACAATGGTCCGATTTGCCTAAAGGAGATTATACTACAACCCTGTATTTTTCGGGATGAGAAGTGAGAAATAAATCAAGAGTGTTGGCCGCATGGCCTTCAATATCTGGAACCCGAGTGGGCTCATCAACAAGTTGAGTTAATTGGTTCAACTCAGCGAAGATCTCAACATATTCTTCTTCGGGTGTTGTCTGGCCAGAATGTCGAAGCCAACCTGAATTGTGTACATTGAAATCGCCAGCAATTTCAGTGTGAGGATATTGGGAAATAATTCTTATTATGGAGTCAGATAGCGCATCAAACTCTTTAGAGGTTGAATTGCTATCTTAACTGGGGCTTCTATAAATAAAACAATAGTGAATGACTTGCTTAAGCTACGTGCAGACGGCATATAAAAAGCCGCACATATGTGCGGTTCTGACGTCACATAAAAAATTGTAAATTCAACGCAAATGCTATACGTAAATCAGTGTACGCAAACCCGCATGTAAGGGTGTTCAGACGATGTGCGGAATCTGTCCCAAAAGCCGCACACTAGTTTGCGTTGATTTGCTCGCACATCAAATTTACGCAAATGAATACGCAAATTTTTCGGTCGATGTGCGACGTGTTCACACGATATGCAGAAAAATCCGCACATCACCCATTTGCGTTCATATGCGAGTTTGCGTTAATTCAATAAATTGTTTGAATTTTGTGTTTTATTCATGGGTTGAGCTAATCCGTACATAAATTTAAAAGTGCTGAAATTATTTGAAAATGTTGAAAAGAAAGAGGGGGAACTACTGCTGTTTTGGCATTGGATGTGATTTATCTGCAATCAGTTTTAATTTTTTCATAATTAATCAGTAGAAAAAAGATTAACTAAATAAATAAATAAAATACTCAAGTAAAAAAAAAAAACATAATACCCAAGAGACCTAATAATTATTTCAGTATTGTATTCATGAAAATAAAAACAGTCTACTACCAACACACTTCGCTTCGCTTATTTTATAATTTTTTTAAATTGAAAACCGATCACAACTATGCTGTACAAGCACTACTGATTTGCGTAAAATATGCACATTTGCGTTGTCCTATTTTCGTGTCACCGCACATGATTTTGAAGATCGCACATGCACGCACATGCACGCAAACTGTCACAAAAAATGTGCGAGGGTGTTCAGACGATTTGCGAAAAAGCCGCACATTTATGTGCGGTTTTGCTGTCGCACATCGTCCGCAAACCATTTGCGTACATGTGCGGACTGTCCCAAAAGGGTGTTCAGACGATATGCGTCAATACTCGCAAATTATGACGTAAAAATGACGTCAGAACCGCAAACGTGTGCGGCTTTTATATGCCGTCTGCACGTAGCTTTACGGACGGTGAATTTTAACCACATGAAATTAAAGTTCGTATTAGAACATAGGCCGTATTGTGGTAGAAGTTGGTAAGCAATATCATGTCTAACATATACGGCGAGGCCATGGGAGGAAAAGAATAGTGGCACTAAGCTATATCCAGGCAGGTTGAATTCTGAGGGATCAGAACCAACACCCACCTGTGTTTCACTTAGTGCCAAAACAGCTGGCCTGCATTTTGCAGTGTGAGCCTACACAGCAAAGAAATTCGATCGCAACCCCCTAATGTTGCTAAAATCGACCCGAAATTTACCCGACATCACCATTCACAAAAACACACAAAACAACAAAGCTTAAGTGTTTGGTCTATTGATGGGCTTTTTTTTCTTTTTTGCTTTAATTAATTTTTGCGCTGTGCTGCACTGAATTATTTTTGCACAAGAAACTTGATCACTTTTGCACAGAATGTGTTTTAATCACGGCGCGGCGGAAGATATCATTATTGATTATTGATTTTACGTTTGTTTTATTGTTTTTTTTTTTGGTATAATTATTTTTTAGGGATAAGAAATCTATTGCTTTATTCTTAAGTGAACGGGGGAATGGTAAGCGGACACTTGAAACACAAATGAAAAAAAAAATTTATTTTCTATTGCCCACTGAATCTTATCAGCACCTATCCTCGTACCCTTCCTGTAGAAAACAACAGGTTAAAATAGAAAATTCTTTTTCGAGGAAAATTCAGTGTACATCGGGTGTACCCGAAGGTAGCCACCTCGGTCCATTGTTCTTCATAATTTTTATCGATGACATTATATCTGCATTCATATATTTACCCTTACTACACGCACCGAAACACTGTGTCGATGCGTGGTGTCGGTAAGGTTTTCTGGTCGTGTAAAAAGGAGATATGTCGACACAGCATTTCGCGGTGTGTTGCACCGGTAAAGTATGTCGACATGATGTGTAACAGGAAGCGGAATGCTTTCCCGATGCGGTTTCATGTTTTTGTTGTTGGTTTGTCTGGTGTTGTATTTATTTTACAGGTTTTTTGTAGTTTGCTTGACACTTGGTCGATTTTGTTTGCTATTTTTTTTATTATTGAATTAAAAGAAATAAGGAAGGCTGATAAGTTCTTCCAAAAAATTTATTTTTTAAATTTTTGGCAATTGTTTTTTGACAGCCCCATACCGGCATAAGGGTGTGTAAATGCCCATACAGAATCGGAATGACTTGCCGGTAAGGTGCATCGACACTGCTGTGTAGTTTAGGTAATTGTAGCAGCCTTATTTATAAACCCATAATAGGGGGCGAATAGCGCTATGTTCCTCTTATAATACCTCTGAACAAAAAAACCTATTTATAAAACTTTTTGAACGTAACATAGAGGTGGAATATCCTGAACGCCGATTTAGGTAGTATAGCGACTTAATAGGTTTATGTCATCGCTATTGTGAAATGACAAGGAAATGTTAGTACGCCGGCGGATACATAGATGGCTTTCAGAGACCGGTTTGTTTTCGATAGTTAAGTACACCTGTGTATTACCGCTCAATGCTATAAATTAGATTATAGATTATAGATAGGTAAGATATACTTACCATAACTATAATGGTTTATAAATAAGAATTTTTTTAACGTAGAATAGAGTGCTATTCACTACATAGCTATTCGTCCGTTCAGAGCTATTTAGGGAAATCTAATAAATACGGCTGTAGGTGTTTGTTATATGCGGACGATCTCATGCTATTCTTGACAACTAACAGCTTAGGTGATTGTCAATTGATTCAATCTGACCTTGATTCTCTTACACACTGGTGTCACGAAAAGCTTGAAACTTAATATAAAAAAGTGTAACATTATTTCATTTACTCGAAAACATACCAGTATTCGGTTCAATTACACAATTGAATCTAATGTCTTAGATCGTGACTCAAACATTAAAGACTTAGGTGTTATTCTTGATTCCTCACTAAATTTTAGGGGCTAAATTGATGTTCTGGAAGGAAATGGGTACCGTATTAGCGCTAAAAAGACTGAATACCTGTGCTGCCCTTTTTTCTGATCCAGACAAGCCTATTCCAGACATTTATTTGAATGGAAATGTGCTTCCCAAGTGTTTAAATATCTGGGATCTATGATCAATAGTGAAGGAACTTGTGATGACGACATCAATCATCGAGTAAGCGTAGGGCGGATGAAGTGGCGAGAAACTCCGCTATCTTCTGTGATCGAAAAATGACCCCTAAGCTGAAGGGAAGACTCTACATAGTTGGACAATGTACAAAAAGTATGAGAGCAAATTGACGGCAGCCGAAATGAAGATGCTTCGGATGACAGCAGGAGTAACTGTTATGTCGACAATTTGAAATATTAGAAGTAACTCCTTACCGACTGGTGGGGGGAAGTTAGAAATAAGTCAAATTGTTTATGGCTCGCTGTTCTAGTAGCAAGTGAGATTTATTCAAATAAATATTCTTCTTTTATACTAATTAAATGCTTACGCTAACTTATTTACAAAGGTATGCTTATGCCGAATGTACACAAAAATTGTATTGATTGAGTTCAAAGGAATTAAGTCACAAAAGTGAATTCGGCATTAATGCTGATTCATTGACAAATGCATGAGAATGCATATGGCAAGCAAGTTAGTTTAGCTTAGAAAATAATATATACACAAAAATCAAATTGCCTAGTAGACAGAAAGTGCAATTTGTGAGAATAATAAATTTGATATGACCTTGGCATTCGTGCTGCGGTGCTGTTGAACTCGTTGTTCAGTTGTTGAAATATGATTCTGGAAATGTGTAACGTTGTGACTCCGAATTCATTCATATTGTTGTCAAACATGCTGGGCCCCTCAGATTGATGATACGCAAAAGTCCATGTCTTCAAAGGAAGCTTGGCTGGTTCGTCGTTTATTAAAGGATCTCATTGGCTTGTTGAGCGATCTCATTGGTATAGCTGTAGCTGGTGGCGTAGGCTGTTGTGCTCCTTTTCGTCTGATTACGAAAATTACGATCAAGATGATTCCAATGACTACAAAAGCATTGACTCCAAGCAGTGAGTATTGGTGAATTCGATGAGTACTTATCTCGTTCAGTATGTATTCTTGGCTTTTTTGCAGCTTTATAGAGTCTTCTAATGTAGAAATGTCCAATGAAGCGTTCGTTGGTAAGACAGATTGTTTCTCTCTTTTGAAGTTAAACGATGTTAACTGCTCAGAAAGGTTGAATGATGGTAGAAACGACGATCTCAGTTTGCTTGTCATTGTTTGTTTTCCCACAACAGTCATGGTCTGATCATGTACAATGCATCTTGCTGGCAATTTTAACATACCACTGCCTTGCAAAGTTATGGGTACCGTGTTAAAATCACAGTTCATGTTTACTGTAACCAGGTCGGGAGTACTGTAAATTCATGAATTCTGTTGATGCATTTCAATCCAGTATAACCTTGCTGGTATGTCCTTTGTATTACATGAACCCATAATTGGTTTGTTTTGAATTATGTTCATTTCACAGACACTAACTGCAGCACCAGTTGTGTATAATGGATGTTGTAGTGTGCACCATACGATGTCCGAGGGCCTCATTTTGCATTTTGAAAATTCGTCTTTGTTGAGTGGATAGAAATGGTTAGCTTGTAGATTAACCATTAAATATTCCGATGATGGAATGATGCTTGTGAGGTTCCCGTTGTGTTCGGTTGGAACTGGCAAAACTCTGTACAGCTTGAACTCTTCATTGTACAGCAGTGGAAGGCTGATCTCAATTATAATGTTGCTATTGGTCACTCTAGCCCTTACACTTAGAATTTTGTATAGTTGCAGGATCGATTCATGATGTCGCTCTCCAGGAATCATTAAAGATTTTGGAATATTTTCATGAATTTTCGTAAGTTCATCCTTAAATTGTTGTACCGAAAGTATAAGTGGATGAATTCTTCCAGTGTGAGTGGACAGCAAGATATCCAACAATATGCTCTGAGTTGCCTTATAATTTATCATAATTAGTATCGCATTTAGAGCATTCAACGAAAATATCTTCATGTCCTCATATTTTCCGGTTTCATCTTCAAGTTTCGAAACAATCGAACTTAGGAGCTGTATTTGCTTCTTATTTTCCATTTGTTCTTTCTTAAAGATGTTGACAGTAGAATCAACTATGGTTGTCTGATTCTTCATTAGATTTAATAGGTGGCTTTCATTTTCCTTGACAGCTTCAATTGTTTGCTCATAACCTTTAGCAAATCTTTGGTCGAGAATTCCAAATAATTCGTTAGTAATTGTTCCAATGAAGTCAAACGGTGATCGTTTTTGACGTCGTGTTGAATCTTCGTTTGCATGTAGTAAGATCTCATTGTTAAGCTGTATTTGTTGAATTTGATGTTGAAACTGGTGTAGCATTCCCTCACACATAACCGATTTGAACTCTTTTAAGTCACTAGATGAGCAATTTTTTTCCATTTGCGACACAAGTTTTTTGTAGTTTTCAAACTCTTGCCAATAGGTTGTTAAGTTGAAGAACACAATTGTCTTCCATGAACTCGAAATCAAATTTGCCTGTCCCACATCTTCGAAGTATATTCCAGGGTGTGTTTGAAATGGAATTATCTCGACATCGTGGGGAACTGGAGTAGAGCCAACTATGTTGAGAAAGGCAAACAAAGTGCACAAGGAAAGAATTGTATGTGAGCGGTTTGTGGATGTATTGACTTGTCTCACTTCCTTTTCTTCTTCATCATTTTCAATTGGTAATTTACATAACTTTGTTATGGGTCGCTTGAAATGTTTCTTGTTGCTGAACACTGTTGCAGCTCTAACCCCGTTGTCTTTTCCTGGATGAACGTCTGAAATTTTTCCCATCATCCAGGTTGTTGGTGGTAGTCGGTCTTCTTTGATAAGAACAATGTCCCCAATTTTCATATTTTCTTGTTTTTGCTTCCACTTTGGAAGCTGTTGTAATTTAGACAGATATTCGGATGACCAGACTTTCCAAAAGTCCTGAGTTATTTTTTGGATTAACTGCCATCGAGATCGGAATGTTCGCTGTTCATCAATTATTGGTTCGGGTACTGCATTCAAAGAGCTTCCGATCAAAAAGTGTCCAGGAGTTAGAATTGTAGTATCCTCAACATCATTCTCGATTGCTGTTAGTGGTCGAGAGTTAAGACACGCCTCTACCTGTGTTAAAAGTGTAGAGAGCTCCTCAAATGTTAACACAGTTTCACCTATTATTCTCTTTAAGTGGAATTTTGTTGACTTAACGCCTGATTCCCACAATCCACCAAAATGAGGTGATGCGGGGGGTATAAAGTGCCACTGCATTTCGTCTTTAGCAAGCTTTAAGGAGACATCTTCTTCACAGCGTTTAATTGTTTCTCGCATTTGTTGCTGGATTTCCTTGTTAGCCCCAACAAATGTAGTTCCGTTGTCACTGTAGAAGTGCGAGCAGATTCCTCTTCTTGATGTGAATCGTTTTAACGCTGCTATGAATGCCGCTGAGCTAAGGTCACTCACAAGTTCGATATGAACAGCCTTAGTAGCAAAGCAGACGAATAAAGCGATGTACCCCTTTGTCGATCGGTTTCCTCTTCCTTTTGAGGTTAATATTTGAACTGGTCCAGCATAATCAACGCCTGTATGAGTAAAGGGTCTTGATGGTGTTACTCTAGCTGCTGGAAGTAGTCCCATTTGTTGTGTATTTGGTTGTGCAGCAAACCGAAAGCATCTGATACACTTGTTTATGACTTGTCGAACACATCTTTTTGCTTGAATGATCCAATAGCGTTGTCTCAGTTTTGCTATTGTAAGTCGAATACCACCATGCAGTGTGCGTTCATGGGCGTCTTCTACTAATAGTTTAGTGAACCACTTTTGATGAGGTAGGATAATCGGATGTTTCTCTGTACTCGAAAGTTTCGCGTTTTGTAGTCGTCCGCCCACAACAAGAATGTTCTCGTTGTTAATAAATGGGTTTAAGGATAGTACCTTACTTTTTTTGTTTATAGTTTTTCCATCTCTTAAGGATTCTAGTTCTTCGGAATAGACCTTTTGTTGTACATATCGTATGATTCCTTTACTGCCATCGTTCAATTCCTTTACTGTTAGGTTACCCGTCTGCATGGGATGGTTCATTAGTTTGTTCTTGCAGTTAGCAATGAATCGTCTGCAATAAGCAGCGACCCTTATTAGTTTTGAGTACGTAGAGAATCTTTTAGTTAAGTCGTCAGTTTCTTCTACTTCAATGGTTAAAACCTTCCTGGTTTCGGGAATATCAGTCACTGCATTCGTATTTTGTTCGTTTAAAGGCCATTTTTCAGAGTCAAATTTCAGCCAAATAGGTCCATTCCACCATAAATGATTGTTTGCCATCTGTTCTGGAAAGCAACCTCTTGAACCGTAATCAGCTGGATTGTCGGTTGAACGAACATGTCTCCAGCAGTTTACGTTTGTTACCTCTTGTATTTCTGAGACTCGATTCGCAACAAACGTCTTCCAGGTAGATGGACATTTTTGGATCCAGGCTAGTGTTATAGTAGAATCTGTCCAGGCAAAGGTTTTTTCTACATGTAATCCAAAGGTTTTCTTTGTTTCCGCCAATAATTTTGAAAGCAGATGAGCACCGCATAGTTCCAATTTCGGAAGAGGAAGTTTCTTCCTTATTGGTGCCACTTTTGTTTTTGCTGTTAAGATGGTGCAGGCATATAGGCCAGATGGAAGAATTACTCTTGCGTACACGACGGCTGCATATGCTGCTTCAGAAGCATCACAAAATCCATGGAGCTCAAACTGTTGATCTTTTTTGGACTCTATCCACCTTGGGATCCTGATGTCTTCGACTGCAATAAGGTTCTTCTTCAATTTGTCCCACTGTTTTAATAGTTCAATAGGAAGTGGTTCGTCCCACTCGAGTTCTGCTTTCCAAAGCTGCTGCATTAAGATTTTCGCGCTCACAGTTACTGGAGCCAACCATCCAAGAGGGTCGAATAGTTTGGCTATTTCAGACAAGGTTTTCCGTTTGGTAAGTATTTCCGGGGATGTTGTTGTTTCCAGGTTTACTTTGAATTGGAAGGTGTCACTTAAAGGGTTCCAGTGTATCCCCAAAGTTTTAATTGTTTCGTCTTTCATTACGTCTTTCTTTTGTTGATTACGTAACTCAATCGGAATATGCTGAAGTAGCTTCTTATTGTTTGCAGCCCATTTTCGAAGCTGAAAGCCTGCTCCTCTTAGCATTTCATCAAGTTCTTTCTGAGCTCGTTTGCATTCTGAAATCGTATTTCCTCCGGACATCACATCATCCACATAGAAGTCGTGGTTGATTATTTCAGCTGCGATTGGATACTTGGATTGATCGTCTTTAGCCAGTTGTTGAAGAGTCCTTATAGCCAGGTACGGTGCTGATGCTGTACCATACGTGACAGTCGTAAGTTTGTACTCCGTAATCGGTTGGTGGATGGGCGTTGTACTATTCGGGTAGGCTCTGATTGGTGCTAACTTGGCGGTGCCCAGATGCTGTAACTTATAGTACACGTCAACTGTGCTTACTATACCTCCAAGCGGTATCCACTGGGACCTGGGATGCTCCGTCCAGAGCTGACCTGCTAAACTAGTTTTTTTTTTTTTTTTTTTTTTTTTTTTTTTTTTTTTTTTTTTTTTTTTTTTTTTTTTTTTTTTTATAATTAACGCGCACATCAAGGGGTTATGAATACCCTTATAATGTTGTTAAACACAGTGCGAGCATTTAGGAAAATAGGAGAGGATTTGAAAGGAGACACCGATGCACGTTGCTTTTGAACTTTTGTGAATCGTAATGAAGGGGAAATACTGAGCCAGGTAAAGCATTCCACATTCGGGTGGTGCGACTGAAATACGAATCTCTATACTTGACTGTACGCCCGAAGTTGGGCTCAAGGTAAAACTGATGAACATTCCTAGCGAGGCGGGTGTTGCGGCTAAATTGTTTCAGGGGAGGAATGCAACTGGCTATTTCACTAGAGCACTGCTTGTGAAAAAAGCGATAAAAGAGAGTGAGACAGGCAACATTTCGACGATGTTCAAGAGAATCAATTGATTCTACGATTGAACTATCACCTATCAGTTTTAACGCTCTATTTTGTACCCTATCAAGGAGGTGCAAAGATGTTTGAGAAGCACCTGACCAGATATGGGAGTTATACTCCAGTTTTGGGCGGATGAAGGCCTTATAAATTGTAGCCAGATCAGAAGGGGTGAAGAATTTCCTGCATCGTCTCAAGAAGCCTAAGCATTTAGCAGCATTTTTGGCGACTTCAAATATGTGGTCATTCCAACGAAGATCATCGTTTACACACATACCAAGTACTGACAGCTTTTCGGTTTCTTCGATGCAGGTACCATTCATGGATAATGGCAATGGGGGTATGTTAAGCTTCAACGACAAGAGACAGCATTGAGTTTTCGAAGCATTGAATTCTACTCGGTTCATAATACCCCATGCAACAATGCTGTCAAGGTCAGAATTCAATGAGCTTATCATACGCAACCGTTCCAGTTCCACATCCGAAGAGCAGGGACGTGAATTTGGAAACGAATATGAAAAGCTGAGGGTCGAGTCGTCAGCAAAACAGTTAAGTGGATTAGAAGTTTCAGACAAGAGATCATTAATGAAAATGAGGAAGAGAGTCGGAGACAAAACGGAGCCCTGGGGCACACCAGCATTTATGAAGTGGGTATCAGACTTGAAACCATCCAACACAACTTGTATTGAACGGTCGGAAAGGTAGTTTCTAATCCAACGAAGAAGAGACTCATCGATACCAAAAGCACGCATTTTCGATAAAAGAGCCTGATGCCAAACTCTATCAAATGCTTTAGAAATATCAGGCGCAATAATCTTACTTTCTCCAAAACAATGTAAAGATTGGTTCCACTTTTCAGTGAGATAAGCCATCAAATCACCAGTGGACCGTTTGCTACGAAAGCCGTACTGACGGTCATTAAGTAGCTTTCGTTCTTCAAGATATTTCATAAGTTGACGGTTTATCAACGTTTCCATGACCTTGGAAAGAAGGGACGTTAGTGCAATTGGACGGTAATTGGAAGGGGAGGAAGATTCGCCTTTTTTAGGGACCGGCTGGACAAATGCAGTTTTCCATCTGCTCGGAAAAATCCCAGCAGAATAGGAAAGATGGAAAAGTTTACGCAGTGGTTTTGCCAGCGTAGAAGAACACCTCTTCAGAATAACGGCGGGGATACCATCTGGACCAGCGGATTTATGTATATTGAGATCTTTGAGGACTCTCGCAACCGAGCGAGTTCGAAAAAATATCTGCTTCATCAAAGAATTTGCAGCCTCGAGCTCAGGTGGAGCCACTATGCTATGAGGAAGTGTCGAGTTGGCAGCAAATTGAGCTGCCAGCAAATTGGCTTTGTCGATGGAGCTGACATACGGAGAGTCATTGAAGACGAGCGTTGGGACCGATGACGTGGTCGAGTTCTTAATGTTCTTGACAAAAGACCAAAAGTTTTTACTTCCTTTTGGACACAATAGTATTTTTTGCCTTACTTTTTGGTCATGTAAAAACTTAGTCCTTTGTATCTGAGCATTACAGATATTTCTGGCCCATTTGAACAAATTTCGGTTTTCTACAGTCGGGTTGTCTTTAAATTTTCGAAAACTACTTTCTCGATCCCTAATCGCCTCTTTACAGCTTGAATCAAACCACGAATTCTCTTTAGGGGTGATACTTTTTGTTCTGTGAGGAACAAAATTTCTCATGCCGTTAAGAATTACGTTAGATATCATATCAGCTGATGCATCAACATTTCCGTCAAGAAAGCACAATGACCAATTAAAATTTCGAAAGAAATTATTCAGCCCGTCCCAATTGGCTTTCTCGTATTGCCACACAGTTCTTTTAGGGACTTTATCTTTTTTTACCGTGACGGAAATCGAAAAATCTACCGATATGACACAATGGTCCGATTTGCCTAAAGGAGATGATACTACAACCCTGTATTTTTCGGGATGAGAAGTGAGAAATAAGTCAAGAGTGTTGGCCGCATGGCCTTCAATATCTGGAACCCGAGTGGGCTCATCAACAAGTTGAGTTAACTGGTTAAACTCAGCGAAGATCTCAACACACTTTCCTTCGGGTGTTGTCTGGCCAGAATGTCGAAGCCAACCAGAATTGTGTACATTGAAATCGCCCGCAATTGCGATTTCAGTGTGAGGATACAGGGAAACAATTCTTATTATGGAGTCAGATAGCGCATCAAACTCGTTAGAGGTTGAATTGCTATCTAAATTGGGGCTTCTATACATGAAACAATAATGAATGATATGCTTACGGACGGTGAATTTTAACCACATGAAATTAAAGTTCGTATTAGAACAGAGGCCGTATTGTGGTAGAAGCTGGTAAGCAATATCATTCCGAACATATACGGCGAGGCCATGGGAGGAAAAGAATAATGGCACTAAGCTATATCCAGGCAGGTTGAACTCTGAAGGATCAGAACCAACACCCACCTGAGTTTCACTCAATGCCAAAACAGCTGGCCTGCATTTAGCAGTGTGAGCGTACACAGAAAAAAAATTCGATCGCAACCCCCTAATGTTGCTAAAATCGACTCTAAACTTACCCGACATCACAATTCACAAAAACACACAAAACAAAATATCAATCGCAGACGCTATCTAAGTTTGATCAACAAGTGTAGATCTATTAGAAAACCAAAGCAAATTACTAGCGGTGTTATGCCCAACCAGCAACTTGACTTTGATTAACCAACGGAATCAACACCGTTGATCAACTATCCGCCAGCAAACCCACAGCTTCATTGACTGCACACATTGCCTAGATAAGATAAGAAATTATCAAATCGAAGAAATGTGTGCAGCCAGCAAAACTATGCGAGTGGTGTGGGGGAGGAGATGGTTGAAAGGTACGCACTGTGTTAGGTCTATTTTTTTTTTTTTTTTTTTTTTTTGATTGATTGAGTGGCACACAGCACTGAATAAAATTAATTCACTGAATTAATTTGTGTGGCGCGACGCGGTAGGAAAATTTGTTCGATTATTGTTTTAAAGGGTAGGTGGATAAATGTGATCTCTTTTTATTTTTTTTTTTTATGTTTGTTTGTTGGGCGAATTCTATTGAGATTCAACGGACACAAGCGCGGTGCGTGTTTTCGCAGTTGATAGCAGATCGGCACTGCCGATAAGTAAGTAAGTGCGAGTGTTGAGATAAGGGAATCCGGAACAAAGAATTGTGATCGATCAACACTATAATTGCTCTGCGAACAATGACTGACTGCACGAATCTCAGTGGTCTATGAGAGCTTTCGTGTAAATGTCCCAGCGGATGAATTCGAAGGACAGAATCAACGGTGGACTTCAGCAGCCATAAAAGCAGAAACCCCTGAAAGAGCTACTCCAACATATCTGGTTTAAAGGTCTTTTGGGGTCTTTCAATACTAGGACAGGGTATTGAAGTAGAGATGGTGGCGGACGAGCTCCTGGTGAGCCAATGGCAGCACTCACACCCCTGCAGCAGGGTACTGACTCTGGATACTCCAGCCCTTTGTGTCCGAAGGGATCCAAAAGGACTTGGCCCTCCAGGTTGGGGGTTGTGCGTAGGGTTAACTACCCAACCACGTAAAAAAGATATAGTTCCGAAACAATCAACAGCCTCGGATAACGATAATGATTTCATAGTTGACGACCCATGCAAACGAAAAAAGGACAACGACCTCCGGATCTGCACCTGGAACGTAAGATCTCTTAACGGAGAAGGTGCAGCTGGAGAATTAGCGGACGCCCTGGACTGCTGCAAAGCAGACATAACCGCCATCCAAGAAGTGCGATGGAATGGACCGGGCATAAAGAAGATGAAAAACTGTGACATGTACTATGGCGACTGCTACAGACAACAGAAAAAGCGTTTATTTGGGTGCGGATTTGTCGTTAGAGGTAGACTCAGGGATAAGGTGATTAGCCAAAATCCAGTCAATGAGCGTATAATGACCATCCGCATCAGGGCTAAATTCGCCAACATTAGCCTTATATGCGCCCACGCCCCCACAGAAGAGAAAGACGACGATTCCAAAGACTGTTTCTACGAGCTCCTCGAAGAAACATATGAGCAATGCCCTAGATACGACGTGAAAATCGTTCTTGGCGATTTCAACGCAAAACTAGGGAAGGAGGACATCTTTGGAAACACAATCGGTAAGCATAGCCTCCATGACAAAACCTCCGAAAACGGATTGAGGTTTATCGATTTTGCTGCGGGGCTAAATCTTTTTGTAAGTAGTACACGCTTCCCGCATCTCAAAATTCATAAAGGCACATGGCGGTCCCCAGATCAATTAACCGTCAACCAAATTGACCATGTTGCGATCGACGCAAGGCACTCTTCCAGTGTGCTAGATGTCCGTACTTTCCGATTGGCCAACTTTGACTCGGACCACTACCTTGTTGTAGCCAAGGTACGAATGAGGATATCTTGTTCACGACCAGCACGAACTAACGCTGTGAAGAGATATGACGTCGGAAAGCTACAATCGCAAGAGATTGCTAATGCCTTTTCCAATCGAGTGTCCCTTCAATTATCCTTGAATCCCGTGCCGCCAGCATTAAACATCGAAGACCAGTGGCAGCAATGCCAAGAAGCCATCAGAACCGCTGCCTCTGAGGTTCTGGGTTTCACTCGGCCACCAAAACGAAACCCATGGTTCGATGAAGAATATAGGCAGGCAAATGCAGCCAAGCAAAGAGCACGACAAATGCTTTTGCAAACACGAACGAGGGCTGCTCACGATCGGTATAACGAGATCTACAAGGAGAGAAGAAGGGAAGAACACCGAATTCTCAAAAAGAAAAAGAAGCAGCATGAGAAGCGCTCGTTTGAGGAAATAGAGAGGTGCCATGACAGGAACCAGACTCGGAAGTTTTACCAAAAGGTAAAAAGATCCTGCCAGGGTGGCAAACCCCGAACTCAAGCCTGTAAAGACCAGCAGGGAAACATAGTTGTAGAGTCACAGTCGCTACTGAGGATCTGGAAAGATCATTTCTGCAGACTGCTTAACGGCGATGAGGACACAAATTCCGCTGTCAGGCAGATTGCCCCATTCAGCCTGGACGATGATCAAGAATGCCGTCCTCCCGACCTAGAAGAAGTTAAGCTTGCTATATGCAAACTTAAATCAAATAAGACTGCAGGTGCAGATGGCCTTGATGCCGAACTTTTCAAGGCAGCTGGAGATCAGTTGGAAAGGAGCTTGCACCAGCTGATCTGCATGATATGGTCGAAAGAAAGCATGCCCGATGAATGGAACCTCAGTATCGTATGCCCGATCCTAAAGAAAGGAGACCCTCACAACTGCGCCAATTATAGAGGGATAAGCCTCCTTAATGTCGCTTATAAGATCTTGTCTGCTGTAATATGTGAACGTCTGAAACCCCACGTCAACAACTTGATATGTCCTTATCAATGTGGTTTTAGACCGGAGAAGTCCACAATAGACCAAATTTTCACATTACGGCAGATCTTGGAAAAAACCCGAGAACATAATATCGATATTCACCACCTCTTTATCGATTTCAAGGCCGCGTATGACAGTATCTACAGAGACGAGCTGTACAGAGCCATGTCTAGTTTCGGCATCCCTGCAAAGCTCGTACGACTATGCAGGATGACTTTGGAGAATTCACGCTGCTCCGTCAAGGTCGGTAAAGAACTCACCGAGACCTTCAATGTCGAAAAAGGTTTTAGGCAAGGCGATAAACTGTCATGCGATTTTTTCAACATCATACTTGAACAGATTGTAAGAAACTCAAACGTCAACACCAGAGGAGCAATCTTTCAAAAATCTGTGCAATTGCTCGCATATGCAGACGATATTGACGTAATGGGAAGAAAAAAGCGTGATGTCATAGGTGCTTTTGCGAGTATTGAAACAGAAGCGGCAAAAATGGGTTTGATGGTTAATGAGGGCAAAACAAAGTATATGCTGTCATCAAACAAGGACACAGAACATCGACGAATTGGACAAAACGTCACAATAGACAGACATGACTTCGAGGTAGTACAGGACTTCGTCTACCTAGGATCCGCTGTAGACACGGACAACAACATCAGTGCGGAGATCAAACGGAGAATAACTCTTGCCAACCGTTGCTTCTTTGGGTTAAGAAGGCAATTGAGAAACAGAACCCTCTCCAGAAAAACCAAGGTAACCTTATATAAGACCTTAATCATCCCAGTCCTGCTTTACGGCGCGGAAGCATGGACCTTATCGAAAGCGGATGAGGAAACCCTTGGTCGTTTCGAAAGAAAAATTCTCCGAATGATCTTTGGTCCCGTATGCGAAGGCAATGTGTGGAGAAGAAGATACAACAACGAGCTGTATGAGCTGTACCGCGACATGGGCATAGCCAGAAGAGTACGCATCGCGAGGCTACGATGGTTTGGCCATGTTGAGCGGATGGACCCAAACGCTCCGGCTCGTCGGGTGTTCGAAAGCACATTGCAGGGAAATCGCGGAAGGGGAAGACCTCGTCTTAGGTGGCGCAATCAAGTGGATGAAGACCTCAACCGACTTGGAGTGCGAAACTGGAGAGAGCTCGCCCGAAATAGAAGTCGTTATCGAAGGATGTTGGTTGAGGCCCAGGTTCACCCCGAACTGTAATGCCCACCTAAGTAAGTAAGTAAGTAATTGTTAGAACTGCGCCATAATATTCTCTGGTAATCCTGATGGTCTTCATGCAGTTCTATTTGACGGTACATTTTTTCAATGTCCGATGTAAATACGTATTTGTGCTTCCTCCAACGCGTCAAAATTGTAGTGATATCGTCTTGGAGTTTAGGCCCTATCAACATTAATTGGTTAAGGCTTACTCCAATAGTTGATTTTGCCGAACCATCAAATACAACCCGAAGTTTTGTTGTTGTACTCGATGGTTTAATAAAGGCATGGTGTGGCATGTAGAAAATCTCGTTTTTGGCAGATGAGTTGCTATTGACTACAACCATGTGCACAAGGCTTATAAATTCGTTTATAACTTTTGTATAGTCGTCTTTGAGTTTTGGATTTTTGTTTAGTTGTGACTCGAGCTGGCGAAATCTGGCTGTAGCTCTATTTTTCGATTCACCTAGTTCTTTTGTCTGGATTATGTCTTCGTTGAATGGGATCTTTACGACATACCTCCCATTTTCTTTCGGTAGTGCGTATCCTCATAGATTTGCTCGCACTGTTTGTCTTCTAGCTTTTGAAGTTTTGGTTGAATTATTTCTTCTATCTCCCAAAATTTTTCTAGTTGCTCATCAATCGATGCTAGTGCCACCAGTCCGGTAACACTGTATTTTTCGGATAACTCGTTCGATGTCCGCCCAGAAACAAGCCATCCTAGCTGTGACTTTTGAGCGACCAGAGCATTAGAAGTCACTCGTTTAATACCGCTGAGGATGATGTCACCGTAAGTATCAGCACCAATTATCATGTCGATGGGTCCAGGAACATTAAAAGTAGGATCCGCAAGTTCTAGTTGAGTCAAGTATTCGATTGGTTTAGTTGTTTGTTTTGATGGTAACTGTCTGGTTAATTTTGGTAAAACAAGTGCTTCCATCTTCAGCTTAAATTTTGACTCGAAATGTGGCGCTATTGTTACTTCCACTTTGTTCCTCGCAATTCCTGCCTTTGTGGCTCCTAGCCCACTGACCTCAACACAAATGCTTTGTTTACTCAGTTTCAGTGTTTGAACAACTGATTCAGTGATGAGTGAAGCTTGTGAACCAGGATCAATGAGTGCTCGTACTGTTATGCTTCGGCCATTATCATTGTGAACCGTTAACATTGCTGTAGCAATCAAAACATTCTGATTTTGTTCGGCATGGTTGACCTGTTTGGATGAAGGCTCTTCAAGATCGGATTTTGACTTCTCTGTACAGTCCATGTGTAGAAAGGTATGATGTTTTTTGTTGCAGTGATGGCAATTCCTCTTACTGAAGCACTGGAGCTGCTTGTTATGACTTAGACAATTTAAGCATAACTTGGCTTGTTTGCTCTGATGACATTTTTCTTTCGGAGATAGCTTGAGGAATTTTGAACACTTGTATATTTTATGCTCCCCATTGCAAATTGGGCACTGAACTGCTTTAGCGTCTATGACGAAGTTACGAACTGCATTTTTTGGTTCGTCAGGAGTTTTTTGTTGTTTTCTTCCAAGGCCTGTTGCCATAACTTCCAAGGCCTGATACCGCCTTTCCAGGTATTCTAGAAGAGTTTTTATGGCAGGCATCTTGTTTGGTTCGTCAAGTCCTTGTTCGAATAGGTTTCTGGACTCTGTGTCGAGGGATTTTATTGTTAAGTGAACAATCATTGGGCCCCATGATGATGTGTCATATCCCATATTACCCAATGCCGCTAACCCTTCTTTGATCGCATCTAAGGTGTTCTTAATTGAAGAAGCTGTTGGTGTGCTACTATGCCCAGTCTTTAACATCTTTTCAATATGCATTGATAAAATCTTTCTTTCATTATTGTATCTTCCCTTTAGAATTTCCCAGGCACTGTTGTAATTTTCACTGGAGAATGTTAGGTGTTTTATCAAATGAAGAGGTTCGCCTTTCAAATGGGTCTTTAGGTACTCCATTTTCTCAGTGGTAGACAGGCTTGTTTTGGCATGAATTATATTTATGAACAAGTCATAAAATTGTTGCCATTCTAGATAATTCCCCTTGAATGTCGGAATTTTAAGTCTAGGCAGCACTGATTCGTGTTTATTTTTCGACTCGCTATTGCTGGAACTAATTCTTGATGCCATTTCATGCAAGAGTCGATTTATATCTTGCTTTATCCCTTTGTAGTGATTTTTTGCAACATACTCCACTTTGAAGTCTTCTTCCGTTGCATTGGATATGAAGTCTTCGTGAAGCTCAGTCAAGTTTTTCAATTGCTCCAGCAATATTTTTTGATGGTATTCAAATATTTCTTTGGAATATTTGTTCAGAGTGCCTTCGAACTCTTCCATGTTTTCTACAATTGATGTTATCTTCAATTGAAGAATTCGAAGCCTTTTTCTTTGGGCCATATTCTCATTTACCCTTGTAATTTCGTTGAACTTGGCGGCCGCATCACTTGTACTAGGTAATGCGACTGGCATTATTGGAGCTGGGACAATATCCTCCAGCTTTTTCTTGTAGTCTTCGTAAACTGCTTTTACTTTGCCGAGAGTATCTCTTTCCATGTATGGCGTATCATGCTTCAACTGACCAGCAACTTTATTATGGTTGCTTTCGAACTCCAACCATAACGCTTCAAGACGCTGTAGTCTTTCTTCCTTGTACTTCTGTGTCTTTCTTGAAGCACTATCTTTCCCAAAGTTTCGACTTTGGTTGTCGATTTCCTCGGCGATTTTCTTCTGTTTGCCGATGATAATGAATACTTCTGTCTCGTCAATCATTTTGTTGTATTTTCTTTATAACTTTAGTTGTATGTAATTAACTGGATTTGTTTTCACTTTTCGTTGTCAATTTATCAGTGTTAAGAGCCCTGATAACGCTTTTTCACCAGATGTATTTGTTATTAACCAATGTTAAGAGCCTTGGTTACGCTTTGACACTTTACACTTCGATTTGAAAAATTAATTCAAAATTAAACCAATGTTTGAAGCCCTGGTTACGCTTTTCCACTGTTTCTTTCCTCGAAGGACCAATTTTATGTTGACAATTTGAAATATTAGAAGTAACTCCTTACCGACTGGTGGGGGGAAGTTAGAAATAAGTCAAATTGTTTATGGCTCGCTGTTCTAGTAGCAAGTGAGATTTATTCAAATAAATAGTAACAAAGCTTGATCGAATTAGAAGTACTAAGATCCGTGGAAGCCTTCATGCTAAAAGTACCATCTTGGACAAAATTCAGCACGACCGGCTCAGTTGGTATTGTCATGTTCAAAGGAGAGATCCGCAGAACCCCGTCCGAAAGGCAATATCGTACAACGTTTCAACAAATTCGCGACGAAAAAGAAAAGGCAGGCCAAAACACTCCTGGTACAAGCAATTGCAAAAACAGCAGCATTTGGTTGGCCTCAGACACGGAACAATCCAAAACCGGGAGGCTTGCCGACGCTTTATGAGGTCAACGCGGCGTACACCACAGGCGGATCACTAGTGTGAAGCAGAAAAGTGGGAGAGTTGTGATCGCTTTAAGATCACTACTCGTAACGCCGGAAATGAATATGATGATCTACAGATACATGTGCATGATTTTTGGCTGTCATACACATACACATAAGGTGGCGGCGCAAAAGAACCTGAAGCCCCAGGGCCTAGCCCATTTCTAACAGTTTTGCCTTGTGAGGGTATGAAGGAGACCTACACTTTTCTGCTGGTTCCGAACGGCTTATCGAGAAAGCGCTTTTCATGGCAATGCATAAATGGTTCAGCTACGGTTCTCAATCCCAATAACTCAGTCACCAATTCAATCCTCTGATATTCATCACCTTCCACTCTCGAAATGCGAAATTCGTGGAAAAACATTGAATGTCTACGAAATACGAATCTGAAACACCCTCCTAATAAGCAGATATGCAAACCATTACGCCACAACTGGCAACTAAAGATGAATACTATTAGCAAATCTAGAAATGGAGTCAAATTTTTTGGATAAAATTAAACTATCAAATCATTTGAATATGGTTTGGATATTTATTTGATACAAAAAAAAATAAATTATTAGTAACATAAACATTTATGTACAAAAACACAGATATATATTAAAACATTTATTCTTAATTATATTTGGTGAAGTAGGCTTACGCTGAAGTGATGAATCTACGTTTAGTTATTGTTTTAGGAATTTTATATGTTTGTTTTGCATTTAAATTACAACCGAGTTTACTATTGTAAGAAGTAGGTAAGTACGTTTATAAGTTACAAAACAAATAGTCAACAACAGAATCACGAGAAATACAATATCAATTATTATTTTCGTATAAAAACTTAACTTAAAGTAAACATTTAAATAAAATTAATATTTTAAAATGAGTCTGAAATGAATAAAACAAAACAAAAAGTATAAAGTATTGTTAAACTACACATCAAATATATATTTTTATTTCTAAATGGACATTTTGTTAATCTTTAATCAACAAAGGAAAACAATAGTACGAATGCCACCAAGCGTGCATTAGGAATATAAAGTTTTAAAGTAGGATTATTGTTTTTGTTTTAACTTCTATTCTACTCAATAAATTAATTATTTACTTAATGCAAATGTTCTTCCTATAGTATTTGCTTTCGTATGCAAAAGAGATCAGTTTGAAAGCTAATAAGTGTTAAGTTTGCAATTAACATTTTTTTAAACGAAAAATATTTTTAATAAGGATAAAGATTTAAATTCTTTTTTAAAATTGATTTTTTTTTTATAAAAATCGAATGTCAATGCCTTTGGGCTTTTGATACAAAGAAAATGACAGTATTTGTTATAATAATAAAATTTATATCGTTATTTTTCTTTAGCCTCTGCGTCCGATTAGATATTTAAGATTACAATTCTTTTCTTTGTTAGCTATATTCTTCGGTTCTTATTTGTTTCGGAATCTGATTTCATAGTCCTTTCGGAATAATGACAATACTGATAACAGTGATAACACTTCAAAAGTACATTTTATATTATAAATATATTTAAAGTTTGAAAACTAAAGTAAATTTAGTATAAGTGAGCTAATGTGTTATAAGGATGGAACCAGCTTATAACGAACTTTTCAGATTTGAAAAGTGATTGGCCACGCACCGGCTTCATGTTTTGTAAACATCTAATGCTCGAGCAAAAAATATTGAAATTCTTTGATGTGATCTTTGAAACAACTAACCACGAGGTTTTATTTACAGAGCGCAGACTCAAAGCTTAAGCAACGAGCCCAGCATTTATTCAGCCCTATCACAGATTCCATCGTAATCGAAAAAAGTCCAAGTTTCCCGATGTAACTATCACAGAATCCATTTGGAGTGGAACGAATATCGAAATTCGTAGATTTTGGTATCATCAAATCCGAATGGAATGTAAATTTGTCGTCTTAATATACGAAAGAAGTTGTGTTATTTTAGTGTTGCAACTGGAAATACTTTCTTCGATTCCATTCGGATTTTGTGATCACAAATTTTCGTAGTTCGTAACTTAGCTTTCCGTGTGGAAATTTTCTGCGATGGAATCTGTGATAGGTCTGATTATTTCACATCAAATACAAACACAAACGGTGAGAACACTTCATAAGAGGTGCAGAGTTTGAAATATAATTAGTTCCGGGTTTGGCCTTAAAAGTCTTACTTTTCGTTTTTTAATGAGGTGTAATGTCTGAACCACGATTAAGCTTAAGTCACGGCTTCAGCTGATCCTTAAAAGTTTCAAAGGGAGCGTGTTCATTGAGCCGCGTCAAGTCTTTGTTCATGTCCATTAGGGGTTTTTCTTTTTTAGTTCCGAATAATTAACTGAACTGAGAACGAACAGCGTGAACGTGTTCTGAACTGAGCTATGTGAAGTTGGCTGCGCTCAGACTTTGCTCTAGATGCCCCGTCATTTTATTTCGCGCACGTAGAGTGCGCTCGCGTAGTGTTCTGAATAAAAAAGAAAAGCATTTTGAGCGTTCAGGTGTTGCTGAATTGAAAAAGAAAAACTCTTACGTTTTTGACGTTTCATTTTTCTGTTAGGAGCTAAAAAAGAAAGCCCCTATAAAACTGAAGCCAAAACGTGATTTTGTTTTAGAAACAAACGCTCGTTTTGTGATAAAAGTAAAATGATTTTTGGCCGATTGGCAATTCGCCCATATTTGGTTTCGGAGAAACCCTTCATCAGTCCCTGGCTCCTGTTGATAGTCTGAAACATTAGCTCGGGTTTTCTTAATTTAAATTTTTTAAAACTAGAATGGAAATAATATGTACTACCACCAGATTGTTGAGTGATAGTTTTATGCTTAAGTTTCATTCGATTTCTGTTTACATGTTTGGACCACCATAAGAAGAAGCATCACTTATACGTCGACTTAATGTTGCTTTTCGATTCAAGGTACCCGAATGCGAAGTATTGGAGCGATGTGGATAGATATTTAGTGGTGGTATATTTGGGTTTTCAATTTTAGTTGGCGAAGAGACGAGTGGCCGAGGTGAGCTGCGGGATAGGGTTCCCAAGACCTCCTGTGGCTCCTGATAGCCAGAGTCCAAATCATCGTGGTAAGAGTCCATTAAAGGAGTTGGATCTTCGTAATCGTAGTCAATAAATCCACTGTTGTCAAATGACTGAAATTTCATCCGAAACATTAAAATACAAATCCAATGAAAAAAATAAATAGGTTCGTTCGTTGAAGCCCAGGGTCGACACAAAGCGTTTTTTGAAAAACCTAAACTCGCCATTAATGCCAAACTGAGTGTTGTATAAGTCCTGGGTTTGCCCTGGGTCTTAACTCAACTCGTTCTAGGTTTTCGCAGTTTTCGCTGGGGCGAGTTTGGATAATAAGCAGGGCTGTCAAATGGCTGGAAACCCAGGTTTGTTTTTTGGTCGATAAGGAAACCTATCCAGGGTTGACCCAGGTTTCCCTGTCAAAAAAACCTGAGTTTTTCAGACCTAAAAAAAAACGCTAAGTCACAAAATCACCACTTGCCATTTGAAAGCCCTCAACTCGCCCCAGCAAAAACCTAGGACGAGTTGAGGGTAAGCCCAGGTCAACCCCAGGGCTCAAGAAACACTCAGTTTGACATTCAGGGCGAGTTTAGGTTTTTCAAAAACCCTTTTTGTCGACCACAGAACGATCCCAGACCTTCAACGAACGAACCTTATAACTTACTTTAATTGGCGTACGTTTAACGTAGTCCCTTGCTGGAATAGGATCCTTAGCGCGGTAGTCAACAATTTCATAGTGACCATCATGGCCGAGGGGATAATCCGAGACAAAATGTCTTGTTCCATGCGGAGTGAGTGTAGCCCATAGAAGCCTGTTGTCATTGGCTAGTTGTTGTTGCAATGAATCCCGATTAGTTGTTGCACAGGGATATAGAATGCCTCCTGCCATAAATGGATTAGCCTTTGATGGTTCACCCAAAGCGGACATAGTTGTTTGCTTGATGTTTGAGTCATGGTATGACAGATTGCAGCTAGAGAAAAGTGTCCTAAACGAAATCAAAATAATGAGAAAATCAGAAAAATATCTTTTGAGATTAGAACATTTCAACTTACTCTCGACATTTGAGCAAAATGATGGCAAATAATGCACCCAGGATAAGAACGCCCACACAAGAGCTTATCAAGACAAACACCCAAGTATTTTCCATGTGATTTCTTCCGGTGAGCTCGATAAATTCCAAACCACTCTCTCTTGGACGTGGATTGGGTTCGCACAAGAAAGCTGCGAAGCAGGGATGGGTATCATTTGGTGGCAGTGCGATGATAGCAGTGTTTGGAATAAGAAAAGATGGAAGCGGTGGAGGGGGCATCGAAAGTATGGTATCGGGAGGAGGGCCAAAGTGGCCACAGTTTTCAACACAACCTAACATTATGTGCGTTGTATCTGAAAATATAAAAAGTTAATTGTTGTATTATGATGTACATAGGTACACATGAGAATATACTCGTTTCTATGTTTGGGGTTTTATTTAAATTAATTTGATTTTAGTGTAGAAAAATTCTTTCTTATCCCTGCAACCAAAATGCGTAATTTAAAAGCTATGCTAAGACTTATCACATCACAATTTACATCGAAGTGAGTATAGCGACACCAGTAACACCTTAAAACTTTCTGCCAAGTGTTCATAGGGATCCTAAGGTTTACACGACTGAGCACCGTTGTAGTAAGAACGAGATCAAATTTAAAAATCAAACATTTTCAAATACACGTTTCGCAAAATCTCGTAAAATTTCTAGTTTTATGGAAATGCCTGCAAATATTGATGGCACTACCCCGGTATTCATAACCGACTACCGACGCGACGCTACAGATGGTACTGATCCTGGGCTAACTCGAAATGGTGAAGTCAGAGTTACACGGATCTTGGAATCCTATCAAAATAATGACACGGATTGGACGAAGGTTAAGAGTCGAGAGTTGGAACGTACGAAGTATGACTGGTCGAAGTTTCAAACTGGAGGAGATGGTGAGAAGTGGCAAGTTGAAATCTCGTGTGTCTAAGAACGAAATAGCGAAGCATTGGAAACAAAGCCTGTTTTGTGAATATAGATAATAAAACCTAGAACATGTTCTACTATAGAATGGATCAAGATAAAGGCGAGATCAGTATCATCCTCAGGGGCGTAGCGAGGGTCCAAGCCATGGGAAGGGGGGTGAATTTTTATAAAATGCCAACTAATCTTAAGAATTTGCCGACTGCATCAAGAAATAAATCTATATATAAAATAGGATGTATGTATGTTTGTATGTATGTCCGTTATAGACTCCTAAACCACCCAACGGATTCTTATGAGATTTTCAGAGTAGACATAGTTCAAACCAGAGATGGTTCATGTCAAGGTATGATCTCCATATTCTGACAGGAACGGGGTTGGGAACGGAAATCTAGAAACTGCTGGACAGATTTCAAAAATTCTTCCGCCATTGGGATGTCACATAATCCCACAGTAAAAAAATTATATTTCATCCCCATATTCCCACGAAAGCGGAAGAACGAGAAAGGGAACCTTAAAACTACAGACTCGAGCAACACAGGGCGGCTCAGCTAGTAAATAAATAAACTAATTTAAAAGGTAGTGTTCATTTCACAGAAATTCATTTATTAACAAAAAATCAATTTATAATTGCAATATAACGAAAACGATATAACAACAAATATCACCTATAATATGTATAGTATTTGGTATGAGAAAGAGCACACATTCTTTGATTTTAGTCTTTCAAAATTTTATTATTAGTTAAAAAAAAAGTTCATCAATTGGAATTTAAACTCCAACTCTCCGTCGTTTTAATAATGCCCATTTGTCGACGACCTCACTTGGTTGAATATTATCAACATTATTCTTTGAGGAATAAAGAAGCATTAATGAATTTAGCCTATCACTACCCATCGTCGTACGCAAATAATTAAGAACTATTTTAAGTTTACTAGATGACCGCCCACGAGAAGCCGACGACACAGGAGCAGTTGACATGTAGCAAACTATTTTGAAGGCTAACGGAATCACATCTCTTAATTTGAATACCTCTTTGACAATATCATCGAAATTTGAGCATTTCTCACAAGTAAAAAGAAGAATTTGCAGCTCCGAAAAGTAGCAGTCCACATCTTCTTCAAAAAAAAAAAACGATCTAATTCTATAATAGATTTGACTAATTCTTTGGTGGTGGTGGCATTTGCTCTGGAAGCGGGTATTTCAAAAATTTTTAAGAAAGGTTCAAGAGTGGTTAAATTATCTGTTAAATTATCACAGGTCTGTAGTGGTTTTCCATTTTGAAATCTGAGTAACGTTTTCTCCCCAACTAGATTCTGATGTGCTGATTACGAGAAAAATAATGAAAAAAATACATCACGTCAGGATTTTTTGATATTGAATATTTAAAATGTCTGAACGCATGCATTTTAAAATTTATAAAATTGCTTAGCTTAGTTTTTATTGCATTTAATAAGTGTAAAGGGACATAGACATCAATGCCAATCAGTAATTTGTTAACTACTACATAATGAGTATAAGTAACTCGTAATAAACATGTCGAAAAAGGGGTATTTTGGCTTAGTTTAGTAATGAGCTCATTCGTATACAGGGTGTTCCGTAATTCGTGTAGGATACTTTGGGATGAGATTCTTGGTCATATTCTAAGAAAAAAATTGTTCTCCAGTAAAGTCCGTTTCTCAACTTCGAAATCACTTTTTGGCAATTTAAGGAAAGGTTAACTTTGGTGTACCCTGACCTGTGTTAAATTCGATATCTCTGTCAATACTAATGATAGAGACCTAATTTTAGACTAATTTTTTTGTTAAAATAATGATCTTTAAAACTGCGTTTAAATAAATGAACTTCTTTCAATACATTTTTTTAATGAGAGAACTTGTGACTTTTTTCCTATTTTCTATCTGTACCTTTTTTTTAAAAATCTGGAGGTGATGGAGAAAAACTAAGGACATATTCGTAATCAGCGTACCAAAATACCTTAGAATCAGCTATCAAATTCTAGAGAGGAAGTTATGACCCTCATTTTGCAGGCCTGTTATCTTTAAGGTGCGAAATAAAAGTTTGAAGAACCATATTCTCTTTTCTATAAATGTTACTAGATCAAATACAAAGCAGTTTCAGATGTTTCAAAACATCGTTTTCGGGACTTATCCTTAGTTTTTCAGCAAATGAAGAAGAACTTTTTATTAAAGCATTTAATTGAATTTCATCATCGTTCATTTCTTGAAATAATTCCAATGTGCTTCGAATCAGTAATGAAGTATCAAAAACTCTTCCGCCGCTAGACTTTCGGTCAAATTTTAACCTTTAAACATATAATTTTTGCAAAATCAAACTCTAAGATTTTTATCAAAAGTCCAAAAGCAGAGGTCCGACTATTGTTATCAAAATAATTGGCATCGCTTTTTATTCCTTTTAAAGCATTTACAATGCATTCAAAAGATATCCACACAGCCTTTGCCGTTTCAGCTCTAGCAGTCCATCTAGTTTTTGACATTTCTATTGCAAGGAGCTTTCAATGGCTTTGAAAAAAACTAACAATGATTCCAAAGTATTAAAAAACTCTTTGATCAGCACTCTTGAATTGCATGCTGTTTCAACGACAATATTTATAGGTACGATGCGCTTGACATGGAATGAACGCTAACGCATGGTACAAAAGAATAAGTTTTTTAGTTTGTTCTGTAAAATCAATTGTTTGAGTGCTTATTTTTATTTTAATACATTGCTGATCAGGGCCTATTTTACAGATCATACATTTTAATGATTGAAAATTTGACTTTTGCAAAGTTGAGTTTTTTTTATAATTTTTGCTGTCGAATCATACAGCAGAAATAAACATCATACAATCTTTCCAATGAAATCTGCTAAAATAAGAATTATATGTCATGTATTATTTTAAAATAGCTGTTTGTTGTATGAAATGTAGTGTTGTATTAACTGTGAAACAGAACCGTGATTATAGAATTGCTACGTTGAGACAAAAATGATTCAATTCTTGTCTTTTTGGTTGAGATCACTCGACTCGGCAGTTGGGAAGTCTACTTTGTTTTTCTACCTTAATTTGCCGACTTGTTAATATTTTGGGCAGCAAATCGACTATCGCAAACACTTCCATTCGTGTCTTTTTGGTTGAGTTGACTTAACTCGACAAATCTATCTACTTTATTTTTCTTCCTCGAAGTGTGGATTATTCTGTTTTTTTTTTTTTTTTTGTCACAATAGAATCTATGCCTTAAACCTTTTTAATTGGAGCAAATTATATAAGCTTAACTGTAAAATATTTCCAGTGCTACCAACCGAGTGATGATGGTTACTTGCAGTGTACCGTTAGTTTCACTTACAAATGTCCAATTTCCAATGGTCAATGTGTTGTTGCTAGAGTGCTAAAGCAGCGAAGTCTACCAACAAATTTCGCCGAAAATAGAGGATGTCCCGAAAATAAAAAAAAACAAATTTGCTGGACAAAAGGATTGTAGGAGAGGTGCTTATAAATCATTTTACAACATCTAGGGGTATAAAAGCGAATCTAAAATATAAGTTCTCGCACGATCCGCAGACGTTTGCAGGATAATAATTTACATGGTCGAATTGCGAGGAAGGTCCCGTTACCTACTCAGTTCTTATAGAATCGACTTGCAGAAATTGGCAAAATTTTCTTTTTAGTGATGAAAGCAAGATACATTTATTTGGTTCTGATGGCAGAATTTATTTGAGAAGGAGGACTAATGAAGAGCTAAACCCAAACCCTAGGAACACCATAAAACATTAAAACAAATAAAGCTTTTTAAGCAAATTAATGGAAAAAATTGGTTTCACTCTTATTATTTTGGCCATTTGTAATTATCCCAATCCAAGAAAGATAATTTTTCGTGGTTTAATTTCTTTGGAAACGCATTTAAAGTTTAAAAAATCCATATGCCAGCGGTTGTAAATTGAGGTTGGTACTCTTATTGTAAAAGTTCGTCTGATTTTTCTGTTTCACTTTATTTTTAAAGTTTACGAATGGGAATAAAATGTATTCACCTGTCCCAAGTCCCTCAAACATTCTTAGCTACACAATTTAAAAAAATCTACTCCAAATTGCGATGTAGGTATCTGAAAGTAGATTTGACGTGTCAACCATTTTACTCGCTATTTCTAATTAAATTCAATTAATCTTATATTATTCTAATTCACATCCCTCATTTTTTTACGGTGACATATTTATCAACATTTTCTTTCTTTTATTATCCTCATTCGCATCGTTAAACTATAGTCAACACTCAACCATACAATACTACGACGTAGAATAGGTACCTACACTACACACACATACCTGTTCAATCTATAGTAGATTTATCGATTTTTCTAGTGCGATAAAAAAAATGAAAATAATAGGTATGATATTATTTTCCACATAAATAGCTGAATTGAGTATCCTTGGGAAGGACTTTCTGCTAATAATCTTTATAAAACAATCCAGTTTCACTTTAATTGATTAAAAACTTACCAGTTTTTTGTTTAAATTGCTGTAGAGTTGAATATTTATTTTCCAAAATTTAAAGACAAATTTTCACTGAGCACCTTGTTAAGGGATGCATAACTAGATACTACTACAATTTCTCACAAAGGCCAGCAATGCTGGTATCTCAATATTATTCTCCAACTAAAGCTATCCGCCGAAGATATAGGCGAATGGGAACACACTTGGAATTCCTGAAACCCCTCTGCGCTCTGCACGCGAATTTGATATCCGTGTTGGATGATTGTGCGCATGCCAGGGGTGAATTTCTAATGTATGAGGGGTGAATTTTTTGGGGTAAGCTTATTGATCCTTTGTTTAAGCTAATTTTAATAGAATTATAGCACAAAACAAAGAAGGAACTAATCGTTGAATGCATATTTGAATACACTCATAGCTTTGCGTGTTTGGTGAAATTAGTTGAAAGATTAGTGCCATTTGTCAGACATACTGTGGTATAGTGACACGAAGGAAAATGTTGAACTCATAAAACGAAGGAGATAAAGGATTAACTATCAAAAGGCTATCTCATCGTAAAAATTGAAATTCATACTAACAAACTGGTAGATGATCTTCTCTAAATATAAAAAACCGATAAGCTGATAGGAATTTAGTTTATGAAAAATCATCCCACCAAATATTAGACACCTTAACATTGTGTAGGTAATACAGAGAGTCAACTCGTACTCCCTTTACTGTTTGTTTAATATGGCAGCTTCAAATGAAGCATTTTACTCTTTCCACTACGAAATAGCTTTAAAAAAATAAAGACTTTTATGCAACAATAAATATTCAAAAATAGAAGAACAATGCAGACCCGCAACTCGAAGTGAATTACGAATTTAAAAAAATGACCTCAAAGTCAAAACTTTGTTTCGGGAAGAAAATTTGAACAGCACTCAAAATTGAAAATGTGGCAACCCTAAACCTATGGAAGCTCAACTTAACTACAGTCTCAAAGGCTGTTATTTCTTCAAAAAATTAAGTCTAACATTAGGTCACTATCATCAGTATTGACAGAGATATCGAATTTAACACATGTCAGGGTAGGTACACTAAAGTTAGCCTTTTCTTAAATTGTCAAAAAGTGATGTCAAAATTGAGAAACGGACTTTACTTTACTTTAACAATTTTTTTATTAGAATATGACCAAGAATCATATCCCAATCCCAAAGTATGTTACACGAATTACGGAACACCCTGTATATTTTTTTTTGTTTTTTTTTGTAATTTTTTTTTGTATTTTTTTATTTTTTTTATTTTCGATGCCTACTGTGGCGACGCGACGTCTCTGTTGTAAAGGAACCGTCGCGTCGTTCCACGGGCTTACTCCAACCTATCCTGAATCAAACCTTTCATGTCAAAATAGAGAAAACCCTGTGGGGACAAATCCACTGAAACATGTTCTCTCCATGTATTCTATGTTGCGGTAGTAAGCCCCAAATATCAGGCCATTCTTCGAAGACATCGCCCTTGCAGTGTGACCCCGAGTCAGTTTTATCATGAAGTTGTCGATTCTGTTTATTGAGCCCCGTTGTTGTAAGGAACCCCATTAGGATAGTATTTTCTGCACTGCTCCAACTCTGGTGTTCTGTGCAATCCAAGACAGATACACAGACACTGTCTCTCAAGCACACGAATCTTTTCCATTTGAGACTCTGTAACATTGAAGCACACAGGGGACCCA
The DNA here is from genome assembly GCA_914767635.1 of Melanostoma mellinum. Lineage (NCBI taxonomy): Eukaryota > Metazoa > Arthropoda > Insecta > Diptera > Syrphidae > Melanostoma > Melanostoma mellinum. The sequence continues at coordinate 79,126,621 of OU612059.1, read as the reverse complement.
TTGACAATCATTGGCCTTATGAGGACCAGCCGAGATAACCCTAATGACTATCAAATGCAAGCGGTGCTTAAAGCAGTAGACGTAGAGCAGAAGAAGGCCCAATTAATTTTCTATTCTGGTCACAACTCCCAAAACTTTTTTTTTTCGTTTTCTAAAGTTTCTATCTTCATTTTTGTAAAATTTTCATTAAATGACCAACTTTTGAGCTAAAATTTGAAATTGAAATCTCTAGCTCATCGGCCGTCGGGAAGTAAGTTTAAAAATGAATCACAAACTTCCACCCGGACAGATATACAAAAGCGAGTTAGTAAAAACATTATTTAAAATAGTAGGCTGTGCATAGTGCCTGAGACATACATTTCGTTCTAGATGGTTTGAGCGAGCCTTATACATTCTTGTTAGCAAGTAAGTAGTTTTTGGTGGAAATTATCTATTATATAGAATGAATTAAAGGGAATAGCAAAATCGTTGAGATTGTTTCTTTTTTAGGAGAAGGTATTAGATGTTTATGTTTCAGGGTAAGGCATCGTCCCCTAACACCCAACCCCTAGCTACGGCCTTGTAGCAATGTTACACAAAATATGACTGCAATTGATAATACACTTACACAAACAACTACACTCAACAACAAGCAGAAGCTATTTGAAATTCCTTAAAAGATACGAAATGGGGTATTGATTTGGTCGATTTGTTAAAAAAAAAAAAACAAATCAAGGAAGAAAAGCAAAGTAGATTTGCCGATTCAAGTCAACTCAACCCGCTTCTTGAGTCAATGCCACCATAGAATTGAATCTATTATGGAATTAGACCCGTTTTTGAAAAGAAGATGTACACTGCTACTAATCGGAAATGCACATTTTTATTTTTTACTTGCGAGGAATGCTCAATTTTCAACGATAATTTCAAAGATGTGTGTATTTTAATTAAAAAATTTGATTCTGTTGGCTTTCAAACATGTTTGCTACATGTTGACTGCGCCAATGACATCGCCGAGCGATCATTTAGCAAACTTACGTGATGGGTTAAATTCATCAATGCTTTTTTATTCCTCAAAGAAGGATATAGCTGATAATATGTAACTTAGTGAGGTTGTCGAACAATTGGCATTATTAAAACACCGCAGGGTTAAACATTAAATTAATTGAATTTAAGAAGTAAAATCTTGTGAACAGTTTTTTAATTAACAACTAAAATTTTAAGGACTGAGGGCAAGGAATGTTTTGTTTAATTTTTTATTCCAAATGTTCTACTAAAATACTATTTTCTATAAATACACACTGTTGTTTTTCTTTTTTTTACTAAATGAAAAGATAAGTAAAGCTTTTAACAATTAAAACACTTTTTATATTTCCTCAGATGTACATTTCAGAAGCAATGCTTCCATCGTCAGTGAGATTTATAAATTAAATTAAATTAAATTATTTGTCAAAAAACTAATAATAAACAAAAATGTTTCTAAGCAAATTTACAGTTAAGTTGAGTTGAATCTATTAAAAAAAATTTTGAGGATTGAATCTTTGATTGGTCCATCATCACTATTCATTAGATTATTTTCATTTTTAAATATGTAAAATGATTCAAAAGCATCTAATTCTTAATTGCTTTTAACATTTCTTATTAATTTTAAATTTTGCAAACTAAAGCTATGACTATTTTCTAGCATATGTTCTGCAACTTTTCTTTTTCATTATATTTAAGATGTGCAAAATGTTCTTTAAATCTATTTAGAATAGGTCTTCTTGTCTGTCCTATATATTCTTTTGCACAATCCTTACATCCGATAGAATGAATTCCTGATTTTTGAAGTTGTTCAATTTTATCTTTAGATCCTCCAATCAGATTTTTTATTTCTATTTCGCTGCAGTCACTCATACGGATATTATATTTATTATGGATAGAAATAAAATTTTGAATATTTCTTTTCTTCATTTCCTTCATTCCTTATTAGATCTAAAGTTGTAAAATTTCGCAATTCTTGTTTTCTTCTATGTGCAATTGTTAAATCTTCAATTAACTCTTCAGTATATCCATTAATTTTGGCTATATCATTAATTTTTTGGAATTCTTTTATTTTTGTTTCTATTGTCATTGGAACTTTTAGAGCTCTAAAAATCATTGAGTGAAAAGCTGACATCTTATGTTCAAAGAAATGGAACGAGTCTGATGTAATATATTTCAGAGTATTCGTTGGTTTTCTGTATAATATCCAATTCGAAATTGTCTCCATTCTGAGTTATACTTAAATCCAGAAAATTTAGTTTCCCTTCAATTTCTTCTTCATATGTAAATTTTACTGATATTTAGTTCTATTTAATTTATTAATGAACTGACCGAGTTCACGTTTTTTGATTATCGCCCATATATCATCTACATATCTTAACCAAATTCTTGGAAAATTTACTTAATTTTTCATTTCAGTTTCTATATGCGACATAAATAAATTTGCTAAAAACGGGCTCATATGTGATCCCATACTGCAACCAAATTTTTTACTGTAAAACTTTTCATTAAACTGGAACCAATTTTCATCCATGCACAGTTTAGTAAGTTTTACAAATTCATTTATTTCTTCTGGCTTAAGTGTATTTCTTTCAAGCCATTTTCTCAGAAAAACTAAAGTTTCATCAATTGGAACATTTGGATATAATGAAACAACATCGAATGAAACTTGAATCTCGTTGCTAGCTATTTGGAAGTTCTTTACTTTTTCTGATTGGGAGATTATTCAGTTTTTCTAATTACCAACATTCAAGTTTTGATAATATCGATCCAGTTGTTGATGTAATTGGTCTTATTTGTTTTCCTGGTTTATGTAATTTTAACTGAGAATATAATCTTGGTAAAATTGGATTTGAAACATTTAATTCCTTGATGAATTAGGATCATTAAAAATTTAACTGCTTTTTTGGTAGCTTCTTTAGTTCTCCTTATCATTCCTGGTAAAGGATTAAAAATAACTTCTTCATAAGGTCCAGTTCTTATAAATTGCTCAGTTATTTCAACAAATATTCTTGTTTGTCAAGTATTACAATTGTATTGCTTTTATCAGCTTTACTGAAGATAACTGAAGTTTTGTTTTCTTTTAAACTTTTCGCTGCTCCTCTAAAATTTTTCATTTTAGCAGTCATGTTCGTTAGATCGTTAAAATTAATTTTATCTATAGCTTCGGACCTTACTCTAACTTTATCATCAGGATCATTGAAATGTTTCAGAGCTGTTTCAATGTTAATCAAAGCACTTTGGATAGCTTTTTCTTTTGTTGGTTGCAATGCAAAATTTAATCCTCTATTAAGTAATTCCAATTCATTTGTTGTAAATTCCAAATTTGAAAAATTTTTTACGAAATCTTCTACTGGTTCTACTTCCTTAAAAATCTTCTTTTGCTTATTATAATTGACTCTACCTATTATTATTATTATTAATACTAATTTATTGTTTCTAAATGAGTTTCTGTAAAATGAACACTTTTATGTCTTTTATTATTGTTGCTGTTAGCAAATTTTTAAAATTAGTACCGATTTCACTAAAGACGTAACGAGGGTCCAAGCCATGGAGGGGTGCATGACATGGAACCTCGCTTTTCTGGCCATATTTTATAAATATGTTTATCTATTCTCTTATGTTATACGAGAAAGGGAAGCTTAAAACTACATACTCGAGAAAAGTTTCGAGAGGAGTTTCGAGAGAAGTTTCGAGAAAACTTTCGTGAGAAGTTTCGAGAGGAGTTTCGAGAGAAGTTTCGAGAGAAATTTCGAGAAAAGTTTCGAGAGAAGTTTCGAGAAAAGTTTCGAGAGAAGTTTCGAGAGAAGTTTCAAGAGGAGTTTCGAGAGAAAATTCGAGAAAAGTTTCGAGAGATGTTTCGATAGAAATTTCGAGAAAAATTTCGAGAGGTGTTTCGAGAAAAGTTTCGATAGAAATTTCGAGAGAAGTTTCGAGAAAAGTTTTGAGAGAAGTTTCGATAGACTTTTTTGAGAAAAGTTTCGAGAGGAGTTTCGACAGAAGTTTCGGAAAAAGCTTCGAGAGAGGTTTCGAGAGAAGTTTCGATAGAAATTTCGAGAAAAGTTTCGAGAGAATTTTCGAGAGAAGTTTCGATAGAAATTTCGAGAAAAATTTCGAGAGGAGTTTCGAGAAAAAATTCGATAGAAATTTCGAAAAAACTTTCGTGAGAAGTTTCGACAGAAATTTCGAGAAAAGTTTCGAAAAAAGTTTCGAGAAAAGTTTCGAGAAAAGTTTCGAGAGAAGTTTCGAGAGAAGTTTCGATAGAAATTTCGAGAAAATATTCGAAAGGAGTTTCGAGAGAAGTTTTGACAGAAATTTCGGAAAAAGTTTCGAGAGAGGTTTCGAGAGAAATTTCAAGAAAAGTTTCGAAAGACGTTTCGAGAAAAGTTTCGAAAAAAGTTTCGAGAGAAGTTTCGAGAAAAGTTTCGAGAGAAGTTTCGATACAAATTTCGAGAAAACTTTCGTGAGAAGTTTCGATAGAAATTTCGAGAAAAGTTTCTAAAAAAGTTTCGATAGAAATTTCGAGAAAAGTTTCGAGAGGAGTTTCGAGAGAAGTTTCGACAGAAATTTCGGAAAAAGTTTCGAGAGAGGTTTCAAGAGAAGTTTTGATAGAAATTTCGAGAGAAGTTTCGAGAAAAGTTTCGAGAGAAGTTTCGAGAGAAATTTCGAGAGAAGTTTCGATAGAAATTTCGAGAAGAGTTTCGAGAGGAGTTTCGAGAGGAGTTTCGAGAGAAGTTTCGAGAGAAGTTTCGAGAAAAGTTTCGAGAGAAGTTTCGAGAGAAATTTCGAGAGAAGTTTCGAGAAAAGTTTCGAGAGAAGTTTCGAGAAAAGTTTCGAGAGAAGTTTCGAGAAAAGTTTCGAGAGAAGTTTCGAGTGAAATTTCGAGAAAAGTTTCGAGAGGAGTTTCGAGAGAAGCTTCGAGAAAAATTTCGAGAGAAGTTTCGAGAAAAGTTTCGAGAGAAGTTTCGAGAAAAGTTTCGAGAGAAGTTTCGAGAGAAGCTTCGAGAAAAGTTTCGAGAGAAGTTTCGATAGAAATTTCAAGAAAAGTTTCGAGAGGAGTTTCGAGAGAAGTTTCGACAGAAATTTCGGAAAAAGTTTCGCGAGAGTTTTCGAGAGAAGTTTTGATAGAAATTTCGAGAGAAGTTTCGAGAAAAGTTTCCAGAGAAGTTTCGAGAGAAATTTCGAGAAAAGTTTCGAGAAAAGTTTCGAGAGAAGTTTCAATAGAAATTTCGAGAAAATTTTCGAGAGGAGTTTCGAGAAAAGCTTCTAGAGAAGTTTCGATAGAAATTTCGAGAAAAGTTTCGAGGGAAGTTTCGATAGAAATTTTGAGAAAAGTTTCGAGAGAAGTTTCGAGAGAAGTTTTGATAGAAATTTCGAGAAAAGTCTCGAGAAAAGTTTCGATAGCAATTTCGAGAGAAGTTTCGAGAGAAGTTTCGAGAGAAATTTCGAGAAAAGTTTCGAGAGAAGTTTCGAGAAAAATTTCGATAGAAGTTTCGAGAAAAGTTTCGAGAGAAGTTTCGAGAAAGGTTTCGAGAGAAGTTTCGAGGAAAATTTCGAGAAAAGTTTCGAGAGGAGTTTCGAGAGAAAATTCGAGAGAAATTTCGAGAAAAGTTTCGAGAGAAGCTTCGAAGGAAACTTCGAGAGAAGTTTCGAGAAAAGTTTCGAGAGAAGTTTCGAGAAAAGTTTCGAGAGAAGTTTCGATAAAAAATTTCGGGAACAGTTTCGAGAGGAGTTTCGAGAGAAGTTTCGAGAGAAATTTCGATAGAAATTTTGAGAAAAGTTTCGAGAGGAGTTTCGAGAGAAATTTCGAGAAAAGTTTCGAGAGAAGCTTCGAAGGAAACTTCGAGAGAAATTTCGAGAAAAGTTTCGAGAGAAGTTTCGAGAAAAATTCCGAGAGGAGTTTCGAGAGAAGTTTCGAGAAAATTTTCGAGAGAAGTTTCGAGAAAAGTTTCGAGAAAAGTTTCGAGAGAAGTTTCGAGAAAAGTTTCGATAGAAATTTCGAGAAAAGTTTCGAGAGAAGTTTCGAGAAAAGTTTCGATAGAAACTTCGAAAAAAGTTTCGAGAGGAGTTTCGAGAGGAGTTTCGAGAGACGTTTCGAGAGAAGTTTCGAGAAAAGTTTCGAGAGAAGTTTCGAGGGAAATTTCGAGAGAAGTTTCGAGAAAAGTTTCGAGAGAAGTTTCGAGAAAAATTTCGAGAGAAGTTTCGAGAGAAGTTTCGAGAAAAGTTTCGAAAGAAGTTTCGAAAAAAGTTTCGATAGAAATTTCGAAAAAAGTTTCGAGAGAAGTTTCGAAAAAAATTTCGAGAAAAGTTTCGAGAAGAGTTTCGAGGGGAGTTTCGATAGCATAAGTTTAGAGAAAAGTTTCGAGAGAAGTTTCGAGGGAAATTTCTAGAGAAGTTTCGAGAAAAGTTTCGAGAGAAGTTTCGAGAAAGGTTTCGAGAGAAGTTTCGAGGAAAATTTCGAGAAAAGTTTCGAGAGAAATTTCGATAGAAATTTTGAGAAAAGTTTCAAGAGAAGTTTCGAAAAAAATTTCGAGAAGAGTTTCGAGGGGAGTTTCGATAGCATAAGTTTAGAGAAAAGTTTCGAGAGAAGTTTCGAGAGAAGTTTCGAGGGAAATTTCGAGAGAAGTTTCGAGAAAAGTTTCGAGAGAAGTTTCGAGAAAGGTTTCGAGAGAAGTTTCGAGGAAAATTTCGAGAAAAGTTTCGAGAGAAATTTCGATAGAAATTTTGAGAAAAGTTTCAAGAGAAGTTTCGAAAAAAATTTCGAGAGGAGTTCCGAGAGAAGTTTCGAAAAAAATTTCGAGAAGAGTTTAGAGGGGAGTTTCGATAGAAGTTTCGAGAAAAGTTTCGAGAGAAGTTTCGAGGGAAATTTCGAGAGAAGTTTCGAGAAAAGTTTGGAGAGAAGTTTCGAGAAAAGTTTCGAGAGAAGTTTCGAGGAAAATTTCGAGAAAAGTTTCGAGAGGAATTTCGAGAGAAGTTTCGATAGAAATTTCGAGTAAAGTTTCGAGAGGAGTTTCGAGAGAAGTTTCGAGAGAAATTTCGAGAGAAGTTTCGAGAAAGGTTTCGAGAAAAGTTTCGAGAAGAATTTCGAGAAAAGTTTCGAGAGGAGTTTCGAGAGAAGTTTCGACAGAAATTTCGATAGAAATTTCGAGAGAGGTTTCGAGAGAAGTTTCGAGAGAAGTTTTGATAGAAATTTCGAGAGAAGTTTCGAGGAAGGTTTCGAGAGAAGTTTCGAGAGAAATTTCGAGAAAAGTTTCGATAGGAGTTTCGAGAGAAGTTTCGAGAGAAATTTCGATAAAAATTTTGAGAAAAGTTTCGAGAAAAGTTTCGAGAGGAGTTTCGAGAGAAGTTTCGAAAGAAGTTTCGAGAAAAGTTTCGAGAGAAGCTTCGAGGGAAACTTCGAGAGAAGTTTCGAGAAAAGTTTCGAGAGAAGTTTCGAGAAAAGTTTCGAGAGAAGTTTCGAAAAAAGTTTCGAGAGAAGTTTCGAGAGAAGTTTCGAGAAAAGTTTCGAGAGGAGTTTCAAGAAAAGTTTCGAGAGAAGTTTCGATAGAAATTTCGAGAAAAGTTTCGAGAGGAGTTTCGAGAGAAGTTTCGAGAGAAGTTTCGATAGAAATTTCGAGAAAAGTTTCGAGAGGAGTTTCGAGAGAAGTTTCGAAATAAATTTCGATAGAAATTTTGAGAAAAGTTTCGAGAAGAGTTTCGAGAGAAGTTTCGAGAAAAGTTTCGAGCGAAATTTCGAGAGAAGTTTCGAGAAAAGTTTCGAGAGGAGTTTCAAGAAAAGTTTCGAGAGAAGTATCGATAGAAATTTTCGAGAAAAGTTTCGAGAGGAGTTTCGAGAGAAGTTTCGAGAGAAGTTTCGATAGAAATTTCGAGAAAAGTTTCGAGAGGAGTTTCGAGAGAAGTTTCGAGAGAAATTTCGAGAGAAGTTTCGAGAGAAGTTTCGAGAGAAGTTCCGAGAAAAGTTTCTAGAGAAGTTTCGAAAAAAATTTCGAAAGAAGTTTCGATAGAAATTTCGAGAAAAGTTTCGAGAGGAGTTTCGAGAGAAGTTTCGAGAGAAATTTCGATAGAAATTTTGAGAAAAGTTTCGATAGGAGTTTCGAGAGAAGTTTCGAGAAAAATTTCGAAAGAAGTTTCGATAGAAATTTTGAGAAAAGTTTCGAGAGGAGTTTCGAGAGAAGTTTCGAGAAAAGTTTCGAGGGAAATTTCGAGAGAAGTTTCGAGAAAAGTTTCGAGAGGAGTTTCAAGAAAAGTTTTGAGAGAAGTTTCGAGAGAAATTTCGAGAAAAGTTTCGAGAGAAGTTTCAAGAGAAATTTCGAGAAAAGTTTCTAGAGGAGTTTCGATAGAAGTTTTGATAGAAAATTCGAGAGAAGTTTCGAAAGAAATTTCGAGAAAAGTTTCGAGAGATGTTTCGAGAAAAGTTTCGAGAGAAGTTTCGATAGAAATTTCGAGAAAAGTTTCGAGAGGAGTTTCGAGAAAAGTTTCGAGAGAAGTTTCAATAGAAATTTCGAAAAAAATTTCGAGAGCGGTTTTGAAAAAAAATTAGAGAGAACTCTCGAGAGAAATTTCGAGAAAAGTTTCGAGAGAAATTTTGAGAGAAGTTTTGAGAAAAGTTTCGAGAGAAGTTTTGATAGAAATTTCGAGAAAAGTTTCGAGAGGAGTTTCGAGAGAAGTTTCGATAGAAGTTTCGAGAAAAGTTTCGAGAAAAGTTTCGAGAGGAGATTCGAGAGAAATTTCGAGAAAAGTTTCGAGAGAAGTTTCGAGAAAAGTTTCGAGCGAAGTTTCGAGTAAAGTTTCGAGAGGAGTTTCGGGAGAAATTTCGAAAGAAGTTTCGAGAGAAATTTCGAGAAAAGTTTCGAGAGGATTTTCGAGAGGAGTTTCGAGAAAAGTTTCGAGAAAATTTTCGATAGAAATTTCGAGAAAAATTTCGAGAGGAGTTTCGAGAGAAGCTTCGAGGGAAACTTCGAGAGAAGTTTCCAGAAAAGTTTCGAGAGAAGTTTCGAGTGAAATTTCGAGAGGAGTTTCGAGAGAAGTTTCGAGAGAAATTTCGAGAGAAGTTTCGAGGAAAGTTTCGAGAGAAGTTTCTAGAAAAGTTTCGAGAGAAGTTTCGATAGGAATTTCGAGAAAAGTTTCGATAGAAATTTCGAGAAAAGTTTCGAGAGAAGTTTCGAGAGAAATTTCGAGAAAAGTTTCGAGAAAAGTTTCGACAGAAGTTTCGATAAATATTTCGAGTAAAGTTTCAAGAGCAGTTTCGAGAGAAGTTTCGAGAAAAGTTTCGAGAGAAGTTTCGATACAAATTTCGAGAAAAGTTTCGAGGGGAGTTTCGAGAAAAGTTTCGAGAGAAATTTCGATAGAAATTTCGAGAAAAGTTTCGAGAGGAGTTTCGAGAGAAGCTTCGAGAAAAGTTTCGAGAAAAGTTTTGAGAGGAGATTCGAGAGAAATTTCGAGAAAAGTTTCGAGAGAAGTTTCGAGAAAAGTTTCGAGCGAAGTTTCGATAGAAATTTCGAGAGAAGTTTCGAGAAAAGTTTCGAGAGAAGTTTCGAGAAAAGTTTTGAGAGAAGTTTCGATAGAAATTTCGAGAAAAGTTTCGAGAGGAATTTCGAGAGAAGTTTGGAGAGAAATTTCGAGCAAAGTTTTGAGAGGAATTTCGATTGAAGTTTGGAGAGAAATTTCGAGAAAAGTTTCGAGAGGAGTTTCGTGAAAAGTTTCGAGAGGAGTTTCGAGACAAATTTCGAGAGAAGTTTCGAGAGAACTTTCGAGAAAAGTTTCGAGAGAAGTTTCGATAGAAATTTCGAGAGGAGTCGAGAGAAATTTCGAGAGAAATTTCGAGAGAAGTTTCGAGAAAAGTTTCGGGAGAAGTTTCGAGAGAAATTTCGAGAAAAGTTTCAAGAGAAGTTTCGATAAAAAATTCGAGAGAAATTTCGACAATTTTCGAGAAAAGTTTTGAGAGGAGTTTCGAGAAAAGTTTCGTGAGAAGTTTCAAGAGAAATTTCGAAAAAGTTTCGAGAAAAAATTCGAGAGAAATTTCGACAAATTTCGAGAAAAGTTTTGAGAGGAGTTTCGAGAAAAGTTTCGAGAGAAGTTTCAAGAGAAATTTAGAAAAAGTTTCTAGAGAAGTTTCGAGAAAAAATTCGAGAGAAATTTCGACAAATTTCGAGAAAAGTTTTGAGAGGAGTTTCGAGAAAAGTTTCGAGAGGAGTTTCGAGAGAAATTTCGAGAAAAGTTTCGAGAGAAATTTTGAGAGAAAGAGAAATTTCGACAATTTTCGAGAAAAGTTTCGAGAGGAGTTTCGAGAGAAGTTTCGAGAGAAATTTCGAGAGAAGTTTCGAGAAAAGTTTCGAGAGAAGTTTCGAGAGAAATTTCGAGAAAAGTTACGAGAGGAGTTTCGAGAAAAGTTTCGAGAGAATTTTCGATAAATATTTCGAGTAAAGTTTCGAGAGCAGTTTCGAGAGAAGTTTCGACAAAAGTTTCGAGAGAAGTTTCGATACAAATTTTGAGAAAAGTTTCGAAAGGAGTTTCGAGAAAAGTTTCGAGAGAAATTTCGATAGAAATTTCGAGAAAAGTTTCGAGAGCAGTTTCGAGAGAAAAGTTTCGAGAGAAGTTTCGAGAGAAATTTCGAGAAAAGTTTCGAGAGGAGTTTCGAGAGAAGTTTCGAGAAAAAATTTCGAGAGAAATTTCGAGAGAAGTTTCGAGAGAAGTTCCGAGAAAAGTTTCTAGAGAAGTTTCGAAAAAAGTTTCGAGAGAAGTTTCGATAGAAATTTCGAGAAAAGTTTCGAGAGGAGTTTCGAGAGAAATTTCGATAGAAATTTTGAGAAAAGTTTCGAGAGAAGTTTCGAAAGAAATTTCGAGAAAAGTTTCGAGAGATGTTTCGAGAAAAGTTTCGAGAGAAGTTTCGATAGAAATTTCGAGAAAAGTTTCGAGAGGAGTTTCGAGAAAAGTTTCGAGAGAAGTTTCAATAGAAATTTCGAAAAAAGTTTCGAGAGCGGTTTTGAAAAAAAATTAGAGAGAACTCTCGAGAGAAATTTCGAGAGAAGTTTCGAGAGAAATTTTGAGAGAAGTTTTGAGAAAAGTTTCGAGAGAAGTTTTGATAGAAATTTCGAGAAAAGTTTCGAGAGGAGTTTCGAGAGAAGTTTCGATAGAAGTTTCGAGAAAAGTTTCGAGAAAAGTTTCGAGAGGAGATTCGAGAGAAATTTCGAGAAAAGTTTCGAGAGAAGTTTCGAGAAAAGTTTCGAGCGAAGTTTCGAGTAAAGTTTCGAGAGGAGTTTCGGGAGAAATTTCGAAAGAAGTTTCGAGAGAAATTTCGAGAGGAGTTTCGAGAGAAGTTTCGAGAAAAGTTTCGAGGGAAATTTCGAGAAAAGCTTCGAGAGAAGTTTCAGGAGAAATTTCGAGAAAAGTTTCTAGAGGAGTTTCGATAGAAGTTTTGATAGAAATTTCGAGAGAAGTTTCGAGAGAAATTTCGAGAAAAGTTTCGAGAGATGTTTCGAGAAAAGTTTCGAGAGAAGTTTCGATAGAAATTTCGAGAAAAGTTTCGAGAGGAGTTTCGAGAAAAGTTTCGAGAGAAGTTTCAATAGAAATTTCGAAAAAAGTTTCGAGAGCGGTTTTGAAAAAAAATTAGAGAGAACTCTCGAGAGAAATTTCGAGAGAAGTTTCGAGAGAAATTTTGAGAGAAGTTTTGAGAAAAGTTTCGAGAGAAGTTTTGATAGAAATTTCGAGAAAAGTTTCGAGAGGAGTTTCGAGAGAAGTTTCGATAGAAGTTTCGAGAAAAGTTTCGAGAAAAGTTTCGAGAGGAGATTCGAGAGAAATTTCGAGAAAAGTTTCGAGAGAAGTTTCGAGAAAAGTTTCGAGCGAAGTTTCGAGTAAAGTTTCGAGAGGAGTTTCGGGAGAAATTTCGAAAGAAGTTTCGAGAGAAATTTCGAGAAAAGTTTTGAGAGGATTTTCGAGAGGAGTTTCGAGAAAAGTTTCGAGAAAATTTTCGATAGAAATTTCGAGAAAAATTTCGAGAGGAGTTTCGAGAGAAGTTTCGAGAGAAGTTCCGAGAAAAGTTTCCAGAGAAGTTTCGATAGAAATTTCGAAAAAGTTTCGAGAGGAGTTTTGAGAGAAATTTCGAGGAAAGTTTCGAGAGAAGTTTCAAGAGAAATTTCGAGAAAAGTTTCTAGAGGAGTTTCGATAGAAGTTTTGATAGAAATTTCGAGAGAAGTTTCGAGAGAAGTTTCGAAAGAAATTTCGAGAAAAGTTTCGATAGAAGTTTCGAGAGAAATTTCGAGAGAAGTTTCGAGATAAATTTCAAGAGAAGTTTCGAGAGAAATTTCAAGAGAAGTTTCGAGAGAAATTTCGAGAGAAGTTTCGAGAAAGGTTTCGAGAAAAGTTTTGAGAGAAGTTTCGATAGAAATTTCGAGAAAAATTTTGAGAGGAATTTCGAGAGAAGTTTCGAGAGAAATTTAGAGTAAAGTTTCGAGAGGAGTTTTGAGAGAAGTTTCGAGAGAAATTTCGAGAGAAGTTTCGAGAAAGGTTTCGAGAAAAGTTTCGAGAGAAGTTTCGAGAAGAATTTCGAGAAAAGTTTCGAGAGGAGTTTCGAGAAAAGTTTCGAGAAAAGTTTCGAGAAAAGTTTCGATAGAAATTTCGAGTAAGGTTTCGTGAGCAGTTTCGAGAGAACTTTCGAGAGAAGTTTCGAGAGGAGTTTCGAGAGGAGTTTCGAGAAAAGTTTCGAGAGGAGTCTCGATAGAAATTTCGAGAAAAGTTTCGAGTGAAGTTTCGAAAGAAATTTCGAGAAAAGTAACGAGAGAAGTTTCTAGAAAAGTTTCGAGAGAAGTTTCGATAGAAATTTCGAGTAAAGTTTCGAGAGGAGTTTCGAGAGGAGTTTCGAGAGAAGTTTCGAAAGAAGTTTCGAGAAAAGTTTCGAGAGAAGCTTCGAGGGAAACTTCGAGAGAAGTTTCCAGAAAAGTTTAGAGAGAAGTTTCGAGTGAAATTTCGAGAGGAGTTTCGAGAGAAGTTTCGAGAGAAATTTCGAGAGAAGTTTCGAGAGAAGTTTCGAGAGAAGTTTCGAGAGAAGTTTCGAGAGAAATTTCGAGGAAAGTTTCGAGAGAAGTTTCTAGAAAAGTTTCGAGAGAAGTTTCGATAGGAATTTCGAGAAAAGTTTCGATAGAAATTTCGAGAAAAGTTTCGAGAGAAGTTTCGAGAGAAAATTCGAGAAAAGTTTCGAGAAAAGTTTCGACAGAAGTTTCGATAAATATTTCGAGTAAAGTTTCAAGAGCAGTTTCGAGAACTTTCGAGAAAAGTATCGAGAGAAGTTTCGATAGAAATTTCGAGAGGAGTTTCGAGAGAAATTTCGAGAGAAATTTCGAGAGAAGTTTCGAGAAAAGTTTCGAGAGAAGTTTCGAGAGAAATTTCGAGAAAAGTTTCAAGAGAAGTTTCGATAAAAAATTCGAGAGAAATTTCGACAATTTTCGAGAAAAGTTTTGAGAGGAGTTTCGAGAAAAGTTTCGTGAGAAGTTTCAAGAGAAATTTCGAAAAAGTTTCGAGAAAAAATTCGAGAGAAATTTCGACAAATTTCGAGAAAAGTTTTGAGAGGAGTTTCGAGAAAAGTTTCGAGAGAAGTTTCAAGAGAAATTTAGAAAAAGTTTCTAGAGAAGTTTCGAGAAAAAATTCGAGAGAAATTTCGACAAATTTCGAGAAAAGTTTTGAGAGGAGTTTCGAGAAAAGTTTCGAGAAAAGTTTCGAGAGGAGTTTCGAGAAAAGTTTCGAGAGAAATTTTGAGAGAAAGAGAAATTTCGACAATTTTCGAGAAAAGTTTCGTGAGAAGTTTCAAGAGAAATTTCGAAAAAGTTTCGAGAGAAGTTTCGAGAAAAAATTCGAGAGAAATGCCGACAAATTTCGAAAAAAGTTTTGAGAGGAGTTTCGAGAAAAGTTTCGAGAGAAGTTTCAAGAGAAATTTAGAAAAAGTTTCTAGAGAAGTTTCGAGAAAAAATTCGAGAGAAATTTCGACAAATTTCGAGAAAAGTTTTGAGAGGAGTTTCGACAAAAGTTTCGAGAGGAGTTTCGAGAGAAATTTCGAGAAAAGTTTCGAGAGAAATTTCAAGAGAAGTTTCGAAAGAAGTTTCGAGAGAAGTTTCGAGAGAACTTTCGAGAGAAATTTCGAGAGAAGTTTAGAGAGAAGTTTCGAGGGAAGTTTCGAGAGAAGCTTCGAGAGAAGTTTCGAGAGAAATTTCGAGTGAAGGTTCGAGAGAAATTTCGAGAGAAGTTTCGAGATAAGTTTTGAGAGAAGTTTCGAGAGAAGTTTAGAAAAAAGTTTCGAGAGAGGTTTCGAGATTAATATCTTTCGAAACTTCTCTCGAAACTTCTTTCTAAACTAAAATGCATCGGATCAAAAGAAATCGTGATGGCTTAGTACTTAATCAAAACTCTAGTCCTCCTCCTAATTGTAAAACACTGAGGAGCAATATGAACAAAGTTCAAGGTCTTGAGTCCACTGCTTGCGTTGCTAAAAATTCTGTCTCTACAGTTACCCAAGATTTAATTCAGTCCACTGCGTCAACGATCAAAGACTCGGACTCTATGGATACGCAGCTTGTATTTGATCCAGATTCTCTGGGAATAAATGTCTTCATGGAAGCTGTTCCCAAACCTAAATCTATTTTTATCTCACGACTTAAACCAACTTAACTTAAATTGATGTCTTATGTGTCAAAGTATCCGTACAGTTAAATGGTATCTATGTCGTAAACGTCTATATTCCTCCAAAGAGTCCTGTCTCACTTTATAATGAGCTCTCTTTAGTTTTAGACTATGTAATGGAATTGTCTTGTGTGAAAAGCTATATTTTATTATTAGGCGATTTTATCAGAAGTGAATTGGGTTCCTTATAAAGATAGGTCCTTTCAAGTAGCATCATTGACTTCGTCTCAACAAGAGCTTCGTTTACTTGACAATATCATTTCCTCAGGCTTACAGCAAATAAGTTGTATCAGAAACTTTATGAATTGCATGCTCGATTTAGTTTTTTTGATCTAACGCAGTTAGTACTGTTGTTCTTAAATGTAAGTATGGCATTACTTACTTGGATGATCTTCACCCGCCTTTACATATTTTTCTGGATTTAAGTTCTGATTTATATATTCGTAGTAACTCATTTGACTGTTCATACAATTTTGGCTTTTGGAGAGTGAATTTCGATTTGCTTTCCGAAGAACTCACCAGAGCCGGTTTAGATAATGTATCAGCTTCTGACAATATCGACGTTGCAGTCAAATGCTTTTACTTGATCTTGGAAAATTGTATGAGCAAAATTGTTCCCCGAAAAATCTTTAAGAATTCCTGCTTTAATCAGCCTTGGTATACCAAAGAACTAAAGATTCTGCGAAATAAGAGGAATAAAACCTGGAAAGCCTACATTAAAACTCATTCTTCAACTGACTAAAGTGTTTATATTAGTTTCCTTGAAAACTTTGACACGCTCTCCAAAACTCTTTACTCCAACTACCTAATACAGATGTCTTTCTCTTTAAGGGATGACCCGAAAAGTTTTTGGCGATTTGTTAATTCAAAGATGGGTACCCAGTGAACTTTTTTTCTGGTGATACTCCTCTAGAGAATACTAACGATATTTGTAATGCCTTCGCTAATCATTTTCTAAGCTCTTTCTGTGATTACCCCGTAGTAATAGATGAAAACTACTTTACGTATTTACGTAACTGCTCTAAAGCAAATTTTATTAATATCCCTGTTCATAGTGACAACATTTTGAAATAGTTATCACTTCTGCAAGATGACTTTTCGTCCGGTCCGGATGGAATCCCGCCAATTCTGTTAAAGAATAATGTTGTAATGCCGTTCCGTAATAATGTTCCCTCTTCAATATCCTTTCAGCTTTCAATCGAAACATCAGGCGTTTTCCCAAACCATTGGAAAAAGTGCTTTATCAGCTAGTAAATAGACAAACTAATTAAAAACGTAAAAGTGTTCATTTCACAGAAATTCATTTCTTAACAAAAAATCAATTTAAATTTATAATTGCAATATAAATTGCAATATAACGAAAACGATATAACAACAAAACAAAAAAATTGAAAGTATTTATAACAAATAATATCACCTATAATATGTATAGTATTTGGTATGAGAAAGAGCACACATTCTTTGAAAAAAAGTTCATCAATTAGAATATAAACTCCAACTCTCCGGTGTTTTAATAATGCCCATTTGTCGACGACCTCACTTGGTTGAATATTATCAACATTATTCTTTGAGGAATAAAGAAGCATTAATGAATTTAGCCTATCACTACCCATCGTCGTACGCAAATGATTAAGAACTAATTTAAGTTTACTAAATGACCGCTCACGAAAAGAACATAGCCAATGAAAGTCCTTTCCTTTCTCGATATCAGGGAATATAGCTTCTATTAAGTTTTCCCAATTATGGAGTACTAGCTGTGCCCGCGACTTCGTCCGCGTGGAATAGTGACTTTCGGCAGCATTCTTAATTTTTAAGGCTACTTACTTTGCAAATAAGACACATTCATGCGTTTTAGTAAACCATTGTTATATTATTTTATTTTAGTATATGTTTGCACACGACGTTCTTATTTTTTCCATCTTTTGCGAAATAAAAAGGTTTTGTGGGATTGATATACGTGATTCTGCCACATAAAGTTGCCATGGGATTTTTTTCTAAACGAAAACCTGCAACTCAAATCAGTGGGAATTAAAGGAAAACGGGGATTACTCATTTTTGGCACTGGAACACCAACTTGCTGACACTCCTAATAATCCTAAGAAATTCAGAAACTCTATAGGGTATGATGTGACTTGCTCAGTGTCCATAATATTGTCTATTGATAGACATTCGCCAACGTCCCCCAATACGTCAAACATATTTTATTAGTTTATATGGTTAACTATCTCATTAGTCGGCGACGAAATCGCCTTTCAAACAGCCATTCCCGATTGCCAATTATTATTTGAAGATCAAATAGACATTTCTTCTCAGGTCTAATGTATTTTCGACAGTTTGACAGAAATCACCCCGCAGTGAAAGAACTTTTATCGACCCAGCAGTCTTAAGGTTCCCGTTTACGGTGTCGATCCCGTAGAAATATAGGGACTACTTATTAAGCCTATGTCTTTCCTCAGGCTCTAGGCTATCTCTTAATTAAATTCCATTTAAATCGGATCAGTTTTCTGGGCGGGAGATGGTAACAAAGAAACACGAACAGACAGAGTTAATTTTGGATTTGTAATATTAGTAAGGATGTCCATCTTCGGGTTCTAGACTATCTCTGTACCAAAATTCATATAAATCGGTTCAATAGTTTGGGTGGTAAATGTAAACAAAGAAAAACAGACAGACAGAGTTAAATTCGGATTTATAATGCTAATAAAGTCTTCCATTCCCGTGGGAACATGAGGGCGTTTCCGGAGGATGACTTGAAGTTTACATTACTCGGGAATAGTGCAGTATTCTAACGGTGGACATTTTTTGAAATGGGTGCTGTATTTTCCAAGTTCCCGTTCCCATGGGAATACAGGGATAAAACATGTTGCATAACATAATATATGTCCATCCTCAGGTTCTAGACTGTCTCTGTACCAAAATTCATATAAATAGGTTCAATAGTTTGGGCAGTTAGTGGTAACAAAGAGAAATAGACAGACAGATTTAACTTCGGACTTATAATATTAGTAAAGACTCCCGTTCCCGTGGAAACATGGTGACCGTTCCCGTGAGGGATATGGGGATGAATAAAAGTTTATGTTGCTCAGGGATTATGGAGCATTCCAACGGTGGAAGAGTTCTTGAAATCGTTGCCATAGTGTCAAAGTTCCCGTAAACGTTCCTGCTCCCCTGGGAATATAGGGAATAAATATATGGCGTATCGCGTATGTCCTTCCTCAGGTTCTGAATAATCTTTGTAAAAAATTTAATTCAAATCAGTTTATTAGTTTGAGCGGAAGATGGTAACATAGAACGACGGACAGACAGAGCTACTTTCACACTTATTATATTAGTAAGGACTCCCGTTCCCGTAGGAATATGTGGATGAATTAAAATTTATGTTACTCAGGAATAGTGTAGCATTTTAACGGTGGAAAAATTTTTGAAATCGGTGTCGTAGTTTCTAAGTTCCCGTATACGTTCCCGTTCCCGTGGGAATTAAGGGATAAAATATATAGCCTATGTCCTTCCTCAGGTTCTGAGCAATCTTTGTACAAAATTTCATTTAAATCGGTTGATTAGTTTGGGCGGGAGATGGTAACATAGAAAGGTGATCAGACAGAGCTACTTTTGCATTTATAATAATAGTGAGGACCGGTTCCCGAGGGAATATTCGAATGAAATAAAGCCTATGTCCGTCCTTAAGTTCAGTCCAATCTATGTACAAAATTTCATTTAAATCGGTTTATTAGTTTGGGCGGGAGATGGTAACATAGAACGACGGACAGACAGAGCTTCATTCGCACTTATTATATTAGTAAGGACTCCCGTTCCCGCAGGAATATAAGGATGAATTAAAGTTTATGTTACTTTGGGATAGTAAAGCATTCTATAGGTGGAAAAATTTTTGAAATCGGTGTTGTAGTTTCCAAATTCCCGTATACGTTCCCGTTCCCGTGGGAATTTAGGGACAAAATATATAGCCTATGTCCTTCCTCTGGTTGTAGACTATCTCTGTACAAAATTTCATATCAATCAGTTTGGTAGTTTGGGCGGGAGATGGTAACATAGAAAGCCGGACAGACAGAGGGACTTTCACATTTATAATATTAGTTAGGATTTGACCTAGAGACTCATCCAATAGAATGTGACAATGACCGCTTAAATTTGGAGTGGGAAAAATTCCTTCTCCTAGTTTTAGCAGCTGTTGTGGGAAATCGCTATCAGTGATTCTATGAACATGAGCTCTCATATTCGTTCGTAATTTCAATGTTTCAATCTTAGTCCATAAGGGGATTTGGACGGAAGGACGGTTGAGGATTATCGATCTGTGGATCGTATCTAACAGCTGATCTGTTATTGTGAGCTACAACTTGATTGCGAACTCTAGCTCTTGAAGTCTGTTGTCGTTCTCTCTGGTCTTGAAGTCGTTGGGAACGCTCAGAGCTTGATTCTCTAGTGCGAGATTGTATATTTCTTGAATTTTGCTCTTCAAGCCGCTGCAAACGCTCAATACTTGACTCTCGCGTGCGTTTTTGAGAGGTTCTCATGTAATGTTCAGCGAGCCGTTGCGAACACTTGGTACTCGACTCTCTGTCACGCGATTGTGCAACATATTTTTTCAGCCCTGGCCTGGGAATTGTCTCTAAGAAGTTGAGATCTTGATCTATTGGGCATTTTAAAATGATAAAAGAAAGAAACGCGTTTGAACTAAATAATTACCTGCCATATTTTTGAGCTATTTACAACTGCCTACTATAACAACGTACACAACTAAGTAAGATAAGTAAGATTATTAGATATCGGAGTTTTGGTAAGGAACTCTATTTTTTTTTTAATTCTTTTGAAATTAAATTTAGCCTATGTCACTCAGGGATAGTGTAACTTTCCAACGGTGAAAGAATTTTTCAAATCGGTGCAGTAGTGTCGGAGCCTATTCGAGACAAACAATCAAACAATCAAACCTTTTAGTTGCCTGCCCGGCTTAGCACGGGCACTAAACATGTCATTTACACACATATTCACAATTTTTCGCGTCGAATAAAAAAAAAAAAAAATAGGAAACTTAATTCTAAGATATTACTTAAAAACTTTAATTGCAAAGAAAAATTGAAACACCCTTGAAATGATGTCGGTATTAGTTGTTCCGCTTTAATTTCTGGCCATTCAGGATTGCACGTAAACGTGACAAATAAGTCTGATATCCCATATCCCATAGTTTCGGACATACGTCATCGCGTCTTGGGTTTTTTCATGCATGTAACGCGGAGGACCTGTAAATGAAGATGGTAAGATTACGCGCTGACCGATATTTAATGGGTCAACATTTCCGTCTTGAAAATTTCTCTGCTCTGAGATGAATGTTGGTGACGACATTATGTGATTCAATCGTTCCGATATCATTTCTGCCATAATATCGACAATATGTTGACTAAATAAGTCCCTGTAATGATGCAATGGATTAAAACTGTTAGTTGTAACCATCAACCTGAATGCATAAAATTGTATGCATGTCGCAGTTTTGTTACGCGCTGTACCTTCCTGCGGAATGGTTAAATAATAACCGTCTTCTCCTTTAACGAACATTAGGGGATACTGTAGTGGATCATACAATCGGTGTTACTCGGATACCCTTTTAAGTTGGCCGACTCTTCCGTGCAACACTATGGTCTCTGAGGACTTTTTCTTCGGCAACCAAGAGCACAACTACCTCGTTTACAGCTGGAGTATTGTATCTCCCCGGGTGAGCAGTCTGCGGTGGGCGGTCAGAATGAATAATAAGCTTTAAATTATCCGAAGGTGGCGTTCAATATTTTGTTTAAAGCTTCGTATATACGTTGTGGCTTTTCAGTGCGGTCTGTAGTTTGTTAATTAAGTCTATTTTCAGCGTTGAAGCTATGTTTGCCCTCAACGATAGCTGATCTGCGTCTGAGATAAAATAGATAGAAAGATGGATAAAATTTTATTTATAAGATATGTAGGTACTTGACAAACAAAATTCATTATGACATGGCTTCTGCCGTCTGCCAGATTGACAATTTTTATATACTGCTACATATAATTAACCGAAAATACAAATTTTTTAAACAACTATTCCTTTTTAAATTGTAAGCTAACACAGATAATAATTAATATTTAAACTGACGAAGCATGATTCTTTCACGATAATTTAAAGCGATTTTGCAGAAGTGAAACAATTTTGAAACATCCATTTCATTAAATTTGGTTATGACTTCATCGGCATCCAGAAAATCTCTCTCAAAAACGCTTCTCCTTGTTTCCCTTAATGTGGGGCACTTTCCTAAGAAATGCACTACGTCCTCCCTCTCCTCCAAGTTACATATACTGCAGATTATCGGCAAGTCTCCTCTGTGTGGTATATAGTTAAGATTTAGGATTTCTCCTCGCAGCCGCATCATCATGGATATTTCTTCGATGCTAAGTTCATTACGAAAGTAATTCTCCTGGAGCAAATTGTGATTTAACTGACAGTAAACCGTACGATACAAGGAGTTAGTGGCCTCTTCTATATACCTGCTTTTTGCTTGTTCATCAACCTTTACAATTAGCTGATACAAGTCAATCTTAAATTTGCTTGGATCGTCAGCGTTGTAGCTTATATCCACGCCAGTAGTGTTTGCCAACATAAGCCATTCTTTGTACCACCCAATTTTGGAATGGATTGCCTTCAAGGCCGCCTTTTTCGTTAGCCGATGGTCCCCCAAGCTTAAACATCTACATATAAAATCTACTTGTAGTTTGAGCGTTTTCACAAATAACGGGGACAGTCCTGTTTCGAGCATTATCAAATAATTGGGCGTATTCGCCGGTAGACGAAACATTTTCTTGATGTAGAATCGCAAAAGCTTTTCAACAGTTTCATATTGGTTACCTCCCCAAACCGATGGAGCGTAAAACAGAATGGACACTGCTACTGCTTCAAAAATTTTGTATTTGCTACTATGACTGACAGCATTGTTGTTGTAGCAGCTCCTCCACGTTAGATTGATTGCCATTTTTGCTTTTTCGAATTTTTCTTTCAGGTGCTTCTCCATATTGAGATTTTTCGTGCAAAGAACACCAAGATATTTGAACTCATTGACCACCTCAATCAGATTTCCATCGAATTTCCATTTTTCATTCAATCTATTCCTTCCACCGCCATTCTTAAAAATCATCGCCTTAGTCTTTCCTACATTAACAGTCAGCCCCATTGTTTGCAGTATTCATTAAGTCTGTTTATCATTAGTTGCAGTGATTCCGGGGATTGTGCGAGCAACACAATATCGTCTGCAAACAGCAATGCTTTTATAAGCGTTCCTGCATATTCAATACCTCCAGACGAGCAATCTATTATATCCTCAATGAAGAGCGCAAATAGAAGCGGGCTCAGTGAGCAGCCCTGTCTTACTCCTGTTGTATAATGAAACCAACTTTATTTTGTATCACCATTCCAAACTGCAGCTTGTGTGTCTTCATAAAGTTTCTCAATTATCCTGCCAAATTTCAGAGACATCCCTAAGCCAAACAGCTTATAAATGAGGGCCTTACGATCTACCGTATCAAACGCTGCTTTAAAATCAACGAAGATCACGTACAGTTTTTTACTTTGAGCTAGCTGAATATTGGCTATGCTCGTCAGCACAAAAATATGATCCACCGTTGAGTAGCCTGATCTAAAGCCAGCCTGGAATTCTTTCATTAGCTTGTTTTCATCAATCAAATTCGATAACCGTAAAATTGCAGTAAAAATTTTGTAAGATGTATTCAGAAAAGAAATGCCCCGATAATTTGCAGGATCTGTAGCACTTCCTTTCTTAAATATGGGGAAAATCAGTGCTTCCTTAAATTGTTGTGGGGTGATGCCAGAATCAAAGACATTATTGAACACGATTGTTAGGTTTTTATAGAAGGCATCAGTGGCATACTTGTAAAATTCAACTGGTATTCTGTCAGATCCTGCCGCTTTAGTCTTTCAGTCTGATCAAAGCCAGTTTAACTTCTTCGGTGGATATACGCCGATCTAAGGTTTTATTAACGATTCCCGGTGCAGAATAATGGATGAACGTTCGCTGTATGGGTGGATTGAGTAAGCTCTTAAAATGACCAAAAAGGGTTTCCGAATTAAGTTTTGCGCTTATTTTGAACTGCCTTCCATTTAGCTTCCAAGCCAGTTTCCAAAACTCCGAAGAGCTTTTGCATCTTTCCAATTTCTGCGCTTCCATTTCATAATGAAGTTTCTTTTTCTTTTGGCATATCAACTTGAACGTTTTATTGGCCTCAACGTACTGCATTCTGTGAACACTACTATTTGATCCCCGCAGAAGCCGCAAATATTCAAAAGACTGATTCCTTGCTTCTTGGCATTCTTTATCAAACCACTGTTCTACGTAATGTTTCGTAGATAAAATATATCTTATAACATTGTGGATTTCGGCCTGATGGTGGTAAAAGGCTACAAAATATGATATAGCTGATGGCCCTCTACTTTAAAAGTTGGCATAAAATTACCTTCTCTTATTTCTTTGGCGCCCAACAAAGTCATTTGAAAAAGGCCATTGTACTTACAGATGTTGGTCAGGAAATGTCTAGATAGCGAATGATTACTTGTCAAAAGACTTTTTATTTGCTGTGGGGGTTCTTGAAAATATTGAGGACACTAACTTTTCCAGAAGCACAGTACATGCCATTAGTTTCATCGACCCATTTTTTGGCAGAACACTTAGGGCAAATCTTATTCATGTCGCCGATTTGGACGGAAGACTGTTGAGCATAATCGATCTGTGGATCGTATCTAAAAGCCGATCTTTTACTGTGAGCTGCAACTCGATTGCGAACGCTAACTCTTGAAGTCTGTTGTCGTTCTTTCTGGTCTTGTAGGTGTTGGGAACGCTCAGAGCTTGATTCTTTAGTGCAGGATTATATATTTTTTGAATTTTGCTCCTCAAGTCGCTGCAAACGCTCAGTACTTGACTTTCACGAGCGGACTCGAGAAGTTCTTACATTTTATTGGGCATTTTAAAATGATAAGAGAAAAAATCGCCTTTGAACTAAATAATTACCTGTCATATCATTGAGCTACTTACAATTGCCTACTATAACAATGTAAACAACTAAGTTAGATTATTAGTCATCGGAGTTTGGGTAAGGAATTTTTTTTTTTTTTTTAAAAACTTAATATAGCCTATGACACTCAGGGATAGTGTAGCTTCCTAACGGTGAAAGATTTTTTTAAAATCGGTGCAGTTGTTTCGGAGCCTATTCGAGACAAACAATCAAACATTTCCTCTTTATAATATTACTATGATTAGTAAGATTAAGAAAAACTAGAAACAAAACACTACTACACTAAAAAACTAACATGCAGACAAATAATATACCTGACTAGAAAGTAATCGTTAACTTTTTTGTATAAGCAAAATTCATTCCTTTCTAAAAACAAAAAGAAATAAAAGTTAGAACACTCGTGCGCGTTAGTAAAAGGAAATCTTGTTAATTGATCCTACACAATTGCGATTGTCTTTCGACGGATGTGTACATGGACAACGAAAGAAATCCCTTTGTGACCTTTCCCTTTTGGATTCGGTTCGTTGGTTGTGTATTGCTGTAGCTCAGAAATAAATCTATATCTACCTTCGTAATAAAAACTAAAAAAAATGTGCACAAAATGTTATCTTATATTTTCATATCATGAGCACTTCACTCGTCGTATGAAATTCCGTTCGATGCTGATGAGAGAATACGAAATTGTTGTAATAGATTACTCGATAACGTGAGAGGTTATTCCTATTTTACAAAATTTCTAGTGCCATAGTCCTTCCCCTAGTTACCATCTACTTACGCGTTGTGGACAAAGTGTAAAGCTGGACGTTGCGTAGCAGCTGTTGACGTGACCATTCTGTGCAGAACTGTGAACTTCTGAAGATATCTTTCAATGGCTTTCGTGGCAAAATGTCCACTGATCCACACGAAAACAGACACCAATCTTTACATTGTTTTGGTAACGATGAATCTATTATCCGTTGTATGTTGACAGACGGCTTTTGCCGTCATGTCATAAAAGATTTGTTAAAACTTAAAAATGTTAATATGTACAGAATTTGAAAATGCAATAAAATCTTTATCTAATCTAAATCTAATCTTATCCGTTGTATTGGAAATTTTCTGATTTCCTGATAGTCCCCATATAAATGGTGGTGTGCCCCAGGGTTCCGTTTTGTCCCCGACTCTCTTTTCATAAATTAACCCTTGTCTAAAACTTCTTCTGCACTCAATCGTTTTGCTGACGATTCAAATCTCGGCTTCTCATATTCGCTCTTCGGATGTGGAACAGAAGCGTTTACGTTAAACGTGCTCATTGAACTCTAGCCCTTACAGCATTGATACATAGGGTAGAAAAAACCTTTGAAGTCGTTAAAAATGCTGCTGATTACCTAAGCTCCTTTAGAAGGTCCAAAAAATTTTTCAACATTTCTTATCTGGCTACTATTTATTAAGCACACATCAATCCCAGAAATTCACATGTTTGGTCGTTTTGCCCTCAAACATCATTGCTCCTTCTCGAAAGAGTAAAGAACAGAACATTAAGATTGAAATGTGGCAGTTCAACTGTTGAATCAATAATGTTTCATGTCTCTTTTTTTCCTATCGACTTCTATTTTATAAACAACGCTTGGGCGAGCAATTCTTCTGCAGTACACGCTTTGTGGGTCGTGGTGTCCGTGGTGTGTGTGGGCTTCCCTCTGTTGCGCCACCCTTTGTATGTACCCTCCTCTCAATGTAAATCAGTTTTACCTTCTGCCCAATTTCGGGAGTACGGTGAAATATAGGTATTTATTCTTTGAAGGCGACCCCAATGTGCAAAGCTTTACCCAACTCTGTCTAATTGATCTAATTATCTGTCTTAGATGAACTGTCATATGTCTCACCAAATATAATACTAGCGGGTGATTTTAATAACAATGTACTTAGTAACACTGATCTTACGGGTAGTATGACTTCACTAAGTTTATATCCGGTGAACACTTCTACGCCCACACACTTCACTAAAGACTCTTCTACTTTACTTGACTTGTTCTTTGTTTCTCATCTAGAAAAAGTTTTACTATACAGTCAATTAAGCGGTCCTATCTCGTCACGATATAATCTACATAACATTTCAATGTGTTCCAGTGCAAGAGGCCTTAACCTTCAGTTTTAGTGATTATAAAAATATAAATTTGCAGCAGTTAGAAACTGACCTAAGATTGATTGATTGGTTTCAAATATATTTCATGTCCTCAGTTGATGACCAGGTATTATTCTTGAAAACCAATATAAATAATCTTTTCTTCACACATGTGCCTCTTAAAACTATGCATAGCCAAAGCAGACACCAATGTTGGTTTGATACTAGTATTAAGGCCATTATTAAGCGATTTAGCTTTCAAACGCTGGAAAGTAGTTAAACTCGATGTTCTGTATATCTTATATAAAAAAAAAACTTAGAAATAAGGTGGTTTTTTCTATACGAGAAGCAAAAAAACAATTTTATGCACCGAAGCTAGACCCCGGTCTCGTCAAAAATTATCTTTGGAAAAATTTGAAAGAAATTGGTAAAGGCAAAAAAGACAGTATCAAAATAAACATTGATTGCGATGAGCTCAATAAAAAATTTGCAACATTGGACTGTCCTGATACTGGGACATTTTTAGCATCACATGGCCCATATGAGGAGCGAGTCACTGACTTCAATTTCACTGCCGTTGAGGAAACGAATGTCTTAGAAAACATTTTAGCAATAAAATCAAAATCATTTGGGACCGATGATATGTGTCCGCTGTTTTTAAAAGTCATACTACCTTACGTTCTTAAATTTATCACTTATATATTTAAAAACGTCCTCATGACAAATAATTTTCCGTCAACACGGAAACAAGCCAAAGTTATTCGTATTCCGAAAAACCGCAATTGTGATGAATTCCGACCAATTGCCATTTTGCCAGTTTTTTATCAAAAGTTTTGGTGAGAATTATGAATCATCAAATGCGTGCGCACCTTCATATGAATGACTTGATTTGCGCAAATCAATCAGGATTCCGACCTTAGCATAGTTGCACCACCGCTGTTATAAATGTTGTGGAAGAAATTCGTAGATCGATAGATAATAAAAATGTGTCCATTTTAACATTATTAGATTTCTCGAAAGCTTTTGACACTGTCAATAAGAATGTACTTTGTGCTAAACTTCGAAGTAAGTTTTCTTTTTCTTCGTCCTCAACAAACTTAATTTTCTCATATCTATCTCAAAGGTTCCAATCAGTTTTTGCTAACAACACTTGGTCTAGCATGCTTCCGTTGAATAGAAGTGTTCCCCAAGGCTCTATTTTGGGCCCGCTGTTATTTTCGATGTACATTAATGATATTGCAAATTGCTCTATTAAATCATCCTTACATTTATACGTAGACGATGTGCAGTTATATACATAGTAGCTTTATTATATGTTCGAAAATAGTATACACGTAGTTAATGAAGATTTAAATAAGATTGTTATGTGGTCATATGAAAATGGATTGTGTTTAAACCCTACTAAATCCAAATGTTTGATAATTGCAAGAGCGAATATTGATACTTCTTGTTTCCCAAATTTTTATCTAAACAATAGTACCATTGAGTGTGTAGAAACTGTAAAAAACCTGGGCATTATATTTAACCGAAAACTTAATTGGATGACCATATAAGACATGTTCTAGGTCAAGTTTATGGAGGCCTGAGGATGTTGTGGGCTTCTCGACACATTACACCCCTGAAAACTCGCTTAATGCTGATTAAAACTTTATTAATATCGACTATGCTTTTTGGCAGTGAAATTTTCAGTAACTGTGACTACGAACATAAGAGGAAACTAAATGTTGCGTATAACAGTATGGCTGAAACTTAAGCAATTTTTCGAAACAATCTAATAATTGAAGATTAAATAACGATGTGTGACGTTTTGACTACCTGTTTTTTTAATTTTTCAATTTTGTAGTTTTCTTTTTTTTTTCTTTTAACCTTGTTAGTTATTATCTTTTATTTCTCTAAACTGCGCATAATTTAAAATATTTTAATTGAAGTTTTAAATTTAACTTATTCATTTTATTAAACTTCACTTTCATTTCAATTGTAATTTCTAATAGCAACATGTTTTGATTTTTCTGGTACTCAAAGTATTTACATACTGAGATTTATTCTATTTTATAAAATTGTATCTTACAGGGTAATGAATCAATAAATAATCTAATCTAATTCGCATTACAATTCATAGAGTTTTCTTAAAATTTTGCATCGGCATTTTTTTTTTCATCCTCTCCTACTTTCAAAATCAACCACACTGTTATTAACATTATAAAGGTATTTGGAAGCCCTTAAGCATATTTCATACACAAACACATACATAATTCATTCCCGTTAATACACGGGAACGGGAATGAAAAACACAAAAACTACTGAGCCGTTTCAAAAATTCTAAAACTCTTTTACCATTAGAATGCGACTTTTTCTTTCTTTTTTGAAACCCAATCAATTTTTTTGTATCGCTATGACATTTTTTCTCAACTGTAGAACGTGTACACAACTTCACTCATTTTGTTTGCAGCGTTTGTATATCTCTGTAGAGCTATAGGTATTTGATTTTTCAAAAAAGGAATTCAATTATTGTTTTAGTTTAAAAAAAGAAAAACAAACATTCCCTTATAATCATTTCGAGAATCAAATCTGCATTAAATCTTAATGACGCAATTTGAACAAATTTAGCTCTGCGAGTCATTTCATTTTTCGAGACCATTTACAACCATTGTCATAAAATCACTTAACTCTTTATACATATACAAAGCATATATAAATATACGTACTCATTATAAAAACAACAACTACAACTCAACTCTTGTTTTTTTATGATACAAGTAGCTTTGGCTAAAATAATGAAAGTGCTACTGTACCCGACTGTATGGTTTATGCCGTGCAATGTCCTTTACATAAATGCTGACGGGGGGAATACAAACAAAACTCATTGGCTATTCTGTCACCGAAAAAAGGGAGCTTTTGTGTGCCAAAAGCTAAGAGTGTAGCGTTGAGTAGTGTTCCACTTGTAATGCGTTGTGAGATTTTAATTGGAATGACGAATGCTTCATACTGACGTTGCTGACGTTATAGTTTATAAGCATTTTGTATTTTACACATTTGAGAGCTTATACTTGTGCGCGTTAAAAAAGGAACAATTTTATGAATGGATCTCATACCTACTTTGTCACAGTGGAGGCCTTGACAATGTCAAAATGAGGCATCATAGTTGTTTTTAGATTTGACACATCTTTACATTTTTTTGAAGTGAAACTTCTTATGCGACTTGCAAACATGAAAGCGTTACATGAAAGCGTTACACTTTCGTGTTACACTCCCGTGTTACACTCCCGTGTTAAACGCTGTCATCAATTCCGCGCCATTCATCCCAACGATTTCATTGTAGTAAAATGTGTTTTTCGGTGGAAATATTGAAGTGAAACTTCTTATGCGACTTGCAAACATGCAGCGTTACACTTCCGTGTTACATGCAGCGTTACACTTCCGTGTTAAACATATTATCGATAGTTTTTGGCACTGCTATAAATTTGTTGCTATAACAGTTGTATGTTATATGACGCGTCATTATGGGAACTAATGCTGGATTTGGTATAGTTTAGTTTATGTAGATTATAATTTATAAAGCACAAGAGTTAAAAAGAGAAGCGAAAAGAATTATGGCTGCAGATGAAAAATTATGGGTGCAGATGCATGTAAATCCACCTTAACTCTTTGTTCTTTCTTAATTTTCAATTTGTGTCGTGTGTGTGAAAATCGTGCCTGGCTTGTAAATTTCGATTGCTTCATAGAAATTGCGGAATTTTATTTCGAAGACAATATATACATACATATGTACACATGTACATATGTACAAATCAGAGCTTTTGGTGAGTGGTTACTGAAAGATTTTATTACAATTTTAATATATGTAGTTATGAGTATGTAGTAGTTAGTGGAGGCATAATCATGTATATATAAGCAATTTCCATTTACGCCCGGCTCAAAAATGTTCGATCATGTCTAAACATGTTTGATCATGTCTAAACATGTTTGATCATGTCTCAACATGTTTGATCATGTCTCAACATGTTTGATCATGTCTAAACATGTTTGATCATGTCTAAACATGTTTGATCATGTCTTAACATGTTTGATCATGTCTAAACATGTATGTAAATGTTCTCCTTCTTGGGCTTATGTGTTAAGACTGCGGTCTTCATTGGTCGGTCAGTCAGCTACCACTGACACTGGCCAATCAACGGTTTCAGAAAGGTTCCTGGTATTCTATTCCATACATAAGTACTATGTATGTACATAGATCTTTAAAATCCTAGTTTTCGTCCTCTAATCTTCACCAAAAAATAAAAAATTGTTCTATGAAATGGTGTTAAGTAGCTATCCCGTGAAAATTTACTCCGATCCATCTCTTTTCTTTTTCTTTTAAAGAAACAATACGAGTTCACTCAAAATAAATTTCTACCCCTTCCTATTTTCATTTTCATATTAGGAAGTTTCACTTCTTCCGCGCGGGGGGACTGCACGCACTATTTTTTTTTATTCATTTTTTTTATGTACATTTACTCATGTAATTCTTTTTTTTCAGTTATTGGATAGTAACTATGCGAACAATGACTGACTGTACGAATCTCAGTGGTCTACAAGAGCTTTCGTGTAAATGTTCCAGCGCATGCATTCGAAGGACAGAATCAACGGTGGACTTCAGCAGCCATAAAAGCAGAAACCCCTGAACCTGAAGGAGCTACTCCAACATATTTGGTTTATAGGTCTTTCAGGGTCTTTCAATACTAGGACAGGGTATTGAAGTAGAGAAGATGGCGGATGAGCTCCTGGTGAGCTAACGGCAGCACTCACACCCCTGTAGCAGGGTACTGACATTGGATATTCCAGACCTTTGTGTCCGAAGGGATCCAAAAGCACCTAGCCCTCCAGGTTGGGGGTTATGCGTAGGGTTAACTACCCAACCACGGTAAAAAAAATATGGTTGCGATAAAGATTTCAAAGTTGACGACCCAAGCAAACGAAAAAAGGACAATGACCTCCGGATCTGCACGTGGAACGTAAGATCTCTTAACGGACTATGTGCAGCTGGAGAATTAGCGGACGCCCTGGACAGGACTACTGCAAAACAGACATAACCGCCATCCAAGAAGTGCAATGGAGTGGACCGGGCATAAAGAAGATGAAAAACTGTGACATCTACTATGGCGACTGCTACAGACAACAGAAACAGCGCTTATTTGGCTGCGGATTTGTCGTAAGAGGAAGACTCAGGGATAAGGTGATTAGCCAAAATCCAAAAGATTCCAAAGACTGTTTCTACGAGCTCCTCTAAGAAACGTATGAGCAGTGGAAACACAATCGGTAAGCAAATCCTCCATGACAAAATCGCCGAAAACGGATTGAGGCTAATCGATTTTGCTGCGGAGCTAAATCTTGTTGTAAGTAGTACACGCTTCCCGCATCTCAAAATTCATAAAGGCACATGGCGATCCCCAGATCAATTAACCGTCAACCAAATTGACCATGTTGCGATCGACGCAAGGCACTCTTCCAGTGTGCTAGATGTCCGAACTTTCCGAGGGGCCAACTTTGACTCGGACCACTACCTTGTTGTAGCCAAGGTACGAATGAGGATATCTTGTTCACGACCAGCACAAACTAACGCTGTGAAGAGATATGACGTCGGAAAGCTACAATCGCAAGAGATTGCCAATGCCTTTTCCAATCGAGTGTCCCTTCAATTATCCTTGAATCCCATGCCGCCAGCATTAAGCATTGAAGACCAGTGGCAGCAATGCCAAGAAGCCATCAGAACCGCTGCTTCTGAGGTTCTGGGTTTCACTCGACCACCAAAACGAATCCCATGGTTTGATGAAGAATGCAGGCAGGCAAATGCAACCAAACACTTCAAATGCTGATGCAACAACGAACAAGTGCTGCTTACGATCAGTATAACGAGATCTACAAGGAGAAAAGAAGGGAAGAACACCGACTTCTCAAAAAGAAAAAGAAGCAGCATGAGAAGCGCTCTATTGCGGAAATAGAGAGGTGCCATGACAGGAACGAGATTCAGAAGTTTTACCAAAAGGTAAAAAGAACCTGCCAGGGTGGCAAACCCCGAACTCAAGTCTGTAAAGACCAGCAGGGACACATAGTTATAGAGTCACAGTCGCTACTGAGTATCCGCTATGGTCGGAAGAAAGCATGCCCGATGAATGGAACCTCAATATCGTATGCCCGATCCTAAAGAAAGGAGACCCTCACAATTGCGCCAATTATAGAGGGATAAGCCTCCTTAACGTCGCTTATAAGATCTTGTCTGCTGTAATATGTGAACGTCTGAAACCCCACGTCTACAACTTGATAGGTTCTTATCAATGTGTTTTTAGACCAGAGAAGAGAAGAAATAGACCAAATTTTCACATTAAGGCAGATCTTGGAAAAAACCCGAGAATATAATATCGATATTCACCATCTTTTTATCGATTTCAAGGCCGCGTATGACAGTATCTACAGAGACGAGCTGTACAGAGCCATGTCTAGTTTCGGCATCCCTGCAAAACTCGTACGACTATGCAGGATGACTTTGGAGAATTCACGCTGCTCCGTCAAGGTCGGTAAATAACTCACCGAGACCTTTGATGTCGAAAAAGGTTTAAGGCAAGGCGACAAACTGTCATGCGATTCCTTCAACATCATACTTGAATGGATTGTAAGAAACTCCAGGGGAACAATCTTTTAAAAGTCTGTACAATTACTCGCCTATGCAGACGACATTGACGTAATGGGAAGAAAAAAGCTTATGTCATAGGTGCTCTTGCGACTATTGAAACAGAAGCGGCAAAAATGGGTTTGATGGTTAATGAGGGCAAAACGAAGTATATGCTGTCATCAAACAAGGAAACAGAACTTCGACGAATTGGACAAAACGTCACAATGGACAGACATAACTTCGAGGTAGTAGGTACAGGACTTCGTCTACATAGGATCCACTGTAGACACGGACAAATGCATCAGTGCGGAGATCAAACGGAGAATAACTCTTGCCAACCGTTGCTTCTTTGGGTTAAGGCAATTGAGAAACAAAACCCTCTCTAGAAAAACCAAGGTAACCTTGTATAAGACCTTAATCATCCCAATCCTGCTGTACGGCGCGGAAGCATGGACCTTATCGAAAGCGGATGAGGAAACCCTTGGTCGTTTCGAAAGAAAAATTCTCCGAATGATCTTTGGTCCGGTATGCGAAGACAATGTGTGGAGAAGAAGATACAACAACGAGCTGTATGAGCTGTACCGCGACATGGGCATAGTACGCATCGCAAGGCTACGATTGTTGGGCCATGTAGAGCGGATGGACCCAAACGCTCCGGCTCGTCGGGTGTTCGAAAGCACATTGCAGGGAAATCGCGGAAGGGGAAGACCTCGTCTTAGGTGGCGCAATCAAGTGAATGAAGACCTCAACCGACTTGGAGTGCGAAACTGGAGAGAGCTCGCCCGAAATCGAAGTCGTTATAGAAGGATGTTGGTTGAGGCCCAGGTTCACTCCGAACTGTAATGCCCACTTAAGTAAGTAAGTAAGCAAAATGAAATCCTAACTAATATTATAAATGTGAAAGTCACTGTGTCTGTCCGGCTTTCTATGTTACCGTCTCCTGCCCAAACTACGGAACTGATTTTAATGAAATTTTGTACAGAGATAGTCTAGACTCTAGAACCAGAAGGAGGACATAGGTTATATATTTTATCCCTATATTCCCACGGGAGCAGGAACGTATACGGGAACTTTGACACTACAGCACCGATTTCAAAAATTCTACCACCGTTGAAATGCTGCATAATCCCCGAGTAACATAAACTTTTACTCATCCCCATATTCCTTACGGGAACGGTCAGCATGTGCCCACGGGAACAGGAGTCTTTACTAATATTGCAAATCCGAAGTTAAATCTGTCTGTCTCTTTCTCTTTGTTACCATTAACCGCCCAAACTATTGAACCTATTTATATGAATTTTAGTACAGAGACAGTCTTGAACCTAAGGATGGACTTTAGGGTAGTCCTTATTTTACTTTTTTGCAAAAATTGAGTGCGACGCCCCCTAAATCGATTCTAAAAAATTTGAAAAAAAAATTCCCGGATCCGTTGTTTTTTTTTTTTTTTTTTGATAACACCCGAACGACGTGCGACACCAGTGAAAGACAATATGAGAGTCAGCAAGCAGGTGTGCTCGATGTAACAAGTGCAATAAGCTTGAGTGAAATGGTTTTATTTTTCCTGGTCAGAATTTTCAAAAAATCGATTTTGTTTTTTTTTATGTATTTTCTTAAATATAGTATCTTTAAAATATTCTCTGGAAAGATTGAAGTGAATCCGACAAATATCTTTCGAGTTATTCAGCTTTATTTTCAGCTTTCATTACTGTACGGCTGTAAAACTTTAAATGCGTTTTTCTCAAAAAACTGTAACTCAAAAACCGCTCGATAGATTTAAAAAGACTTATACAGTTCTTAGAAAACAAAAAAAGGCTTGTGCCTTACCGAAAGATTTTTTGTTCTTTTTTAATTCGATTTTTTATAAACAATCAATTGTTGATGTTTTCCGAAAAAAATTCCTGAGGCCGTCATATTGTTAATTTAAAAAAAAAATTCTTCGATCAGGCACTACCTTTCTACGTTTTCTAAAAGTTGTATAAGTTTTATTCAAATCTATCAAGCGGTTTTAGAGTTACAGTTTTGACCGCAAGGACCCATTTTTAAAACCTGTTGAACTTAGACCGCCATAACTTGTAAAATAGTTTTTTTTTTTTTTAATTTTAGTAAAGTACTGTTAAAGTATGATGAAATGATATTATGTTTTTGCTTTTGTGAAAAAAAAATTAATTCTAGGGTTCAGCATATGTTTTCTTTAAAGCCTCATAAGATCCGATAAGTCCAAACGGGTGTCAGTACTTTCTTAGATAAGAAAGAACTCGGACCTATCCATATCAGAGTTCTTTCCTATGAAACAGTCCATTATAGCGTTGGTATCCTTTGTATAGGTATAACAGGCACGGGGTTGGCTCTAGGACTCTTCCTTGTGGCATACCTTCTACTATTTTCTAAAGTTTGGAAAATAATTGATCTTACCGAACTCTAAACACCCGGTTCGTAACAAAAGATTTCAGTATTACCTGGAAAGGTCCTTATGCAGCTTGTACTCAAGTCGCAATTGCAAAACCTTTACAATGGCTTGAACAACATCGAAGAACATAGCTGAGCAAACATGTTTTTCTTCAAATGTACATAATTCAATATACTTGGTCTATCGTGGAACGTTTATTTCTGAAACCAAACTGATGGCTAGACCTTGGATAACCAAATTAAAGGACATCAAACTGTAGCTAAATCTCAAAACGGTCAATACGCTTCGGTGGCATGGTGACAAGACAATGGTTGTGAGAAATGCAAGTTAAGCACAACAACGTCCCAACAGTATAATCCAAAAAGCGATCATACAGCAGCCAAGCCAAGATATCAAGATATCAACCTAACAGACTACGAACTATAAACAAAAACATCCGTTTATCCCATTATCACAGCACAACAGGAATGAACATGTCACCGAGGATGATTCACCGACGGCGGTATTATTAATAATGTAACGTGCGCTTAGTTCGCAAAAATAAAACTCTACTTTTTAATTTAATTCTACCACTTTATTCAGTATCTACTTTCGATATACACTTATTGAACTCAACTCGACTTTTGGACTATCACTTGCATTTACTCTTAACTTTATCACTCTATAAACAAGACTGACTTCTGGTTGCCTCGGGCGGGCTATTTATATCGAATGACACGCCATCTAGAACTCTCCAGTAACTTCTACATTGTCTACTCTCTGTCTGTCTGTCTCTCTACACTCACACACACTGGCTTACAAGCAGCGCCTGTCATTTATACCATTCCATTAAAGTGTTGCCAGTTGTGTTTTCGGTTGAACGTTTTTTCGATTAGGAAATTGGTATAAAATGTTGGGTTCACGTTACACTGCCCCCTCCTTAGGATTGTTCGTCCCGAATAATTCCATTTGCAGCCTCGCCACTATATCGATGCAGCCGGTCACAATGAACTACTTTTAACTTGCCTCTTAGTCCTCTTTGGATGCGGTAAACCACGTCGTTAATCCTCGTGACAACAGTATAAGGACCTTCCCAGTTTTGCTGAAGTTTCGGTGACAATCCCTTTTGACGATGAGGATTATAAAGCCACACACGTTCTCCTGCTTGGAATCCTGCCGTTCTCGCTTTTGTGTCATACCGAGTCTTCATCCGGTCGCCATACACTGTGGCCCATGTCCCTGTTCTATTAGGTCTATCTGTCAGCCTACCCACCTCTATGTTTGAATCACAGACATAACAACTTCGGAACCACTTCTCCACGTCACCTCTAACATGCAGCCAGTAAAAGCGTTTTCGCACATTCTCCAGCGTCTTGTTGACTCCCAGGTGGCTTCCTGTAGGGCTTCTATGCATCTTTTGTAAAACCTCTTTGATTTTCGATTGAGGAACAATAAGCTGCATTACAAAGGATTTACCGTCAGGAGATTCCCATTTGCGCTGGAGTACACCTTCTTGCACGCGAAGCGAGTCCCACTGTGCCCAATAAGCTTTGACAACAGAGCTTTGGTCCGAAATGTCGTTCCAGTCAGGTTTCGTGTTGTTCTCTTTCCATTTGAGAATCGGTCCGATGTCTGGATCCTTCTTTTGAGCAGACCTCAATTCTTCCTTGTTCCATCCGAATATGGGTTCCACTCTCATCCGCTGAGTCTTGGTCTCTACTTTCCGCCAGCAATTCCATTGGGGGTTTTCTACCTGATGTCCAATTCAGTATTGATAAGTCTGCGGTCTTACTCTACAGCTCGCGGATTGATTTTCTTGGACTTCACAACGTCGACAAGCAGTTTCAGTTTTAATTGGTGGCAACCGGCATTGTCGCTGTAAGTGCCCCGTCTTATTACAATTCCAACATCTGGCAAGTCCGTTCCGCTGGTTTCTTTGTAGCTTAATTCCTGGGCATGATCCAGCCTCGAATATGGCTTCTCTTTGACAATGTACCATTTGAGAAGCTTGCTCAGATGCTTCCATCATTAATGCAAACTCTAGAGTCTCAGAAAGAGTTCGTGTTCTAGCAGTTCGCACAGATCTCTGAAGATGTTTGTCAGAAATGGCACGAACGAAGGACTCAACAGCCAGATGGTTGATGATTTCTTCTCCAGCATCCGGGTATGCCAGGTGAGCCAGTCTTTCGACGTCTGCTTGGAGCTGCTGTAGACTTTCACCCCTTTTCTGGACTCTGCTATTGAGTTGGACTCGGAAGACCTCTTTCAAGTGGCTATCACCAAACCGTTTATCTATAGCTGCCACGAGAGAACTGAAATCGTAGCTCTTACCAGCTGGAACAGTTTGAAGTAATTCCGCTGCTGGTCCTCTAAGAGCAAGAGTCAGTGCTATGTATTTGTCTTCGTCATCCCAGCCATTTGCTGTCGCAGCTGCCTCGAATTGTCTCCTGTAAACTGACCAAGACGACTGTCCGTCGAATGTTGGTGGTTGTACTTCTCTTTGCTTTAGACAATCTCCACAAGTTTTCCGTAGCTCCATTTTCCGCATCTGGTCTAGTTCTTTAGCCATGTTTTCGATTCGTTTCTCCAAAGTGGCAAGCTGACTTTCGCATTGACTCTCAAGCTTGGAAAATCGTTTCTCAACACATTCAATGCGTTTTTCTAGGCCACAAACATTTTTCTCAATGTTACCCAATTTACCTTCTAGAATGTTTTTCTGACCTTCCAAAACATTCTGTTGCGCCTCAAGTCTTTCGAGAATATTCTGTTGTTCCTTCTTTTGCTCGTTTCGTTGCTCTTCAATCAGCTTCTTTTGTTCGTTTCGTTGTGCTTCCAGTTGTTCGAGAACATTCTGCTGTTCCTTCTTTTGCTCGTTTCGTTGTGCTTCAAGTTGTTCCAGAACATTCTGCTGTTCCTTCTTTTGCTCATTTCGTTGCTCTTCCAGCTTCTTTTGTTGTACTTCGAGTCGTTCGAGAACATTCTGCTGTTCTTTCTTTTGCTCGTTTCGCTGTTCTAACAAAAGTTTCATCATACTGGAAAAATCTACACTTTCACTTACTTCCTCTTCTTCCACTTCTGTTTCAAAAACAAAAGTGTTTACGTCTTCCCCTTGCTGTTCCAAATAGTTACGCAAGCGCAGGACGAGCTCATTTTTCGATCCCGCTCTAGAAAGATTTCGCTTACCTAACTCACTTTTAAGCTCAATGCAAGTGAGCTCTTCTAACAACTTACCCATTTTCACTGTATATAATTATTATTTTCTTTTTACTTTTTTTTTTTTTTTTTTACACTTTAATAGTCAAATAAGTTTTATTTACACTTCTGACACCAATGTAACGTGCGCTTAGTTCGCAAAAATAAAACTCTACTTTTTAATTTAATTCTACCACTTTATTCAGTATCTACTTTCGATATACACTTATTGAACTCAACTCGACTTTTGGACTATCACTTGCATTTACTCTTAACTTTATCACTCTATAAACAAGACTGACTTCTGGTTGCCTCGGGCGGGCTATTTATATCGAATGACACGCCATCTAGAACTCTCCAGTAACTTCTACATTGTCTACTCTCTGTCTGTCTGTCTCTCTACACTCACACACACTGGCTTACAAGCAGCGCCTGTCATTTATACCATTCCATTAAAGTGTTGCCAGTTGTGTTTTCGGTTGAACGTTTTTTCGATTAGGAAATTGGTATAAAATGTTGGGTTCACGTTACAATAAGATAATTTTAAGTCAGTCAGTCTTAAAGTAGCAATCAATGAGTGTAGATTGGAAGTGCTAAATAAAGAAGTTTTTTAAAAACCCAATTTGTAGTACAAATGTAACTTGCACTAGGCCCCGGAGCTCTGTTGTGACACCCTATTCAACTATAATCTGTTTCGTTACATCATTTTGAAAAAACCTCCATGTAATGTCTATTTTCTTAAAACAAACAAAAACCCAAGGGTCAAAGTAGACAGTTAACCGATAAAAAACTGGTTGACCTAGGAAATTATAGATTACTTAAAAATTCCACTTTTATAATCAATTCGCATGCACAAGAAGTACTCAAGTTATTTATCGAATTGCAGACCAATTTGCACCACAAAAAACTTTTATCGGAGCAAATAGCATGCAATTGTTGTCGGCCATATCTTGTCGTATCTTTTTTATTTCAAATCGACCGCTTCATAAAATCATAAACTTTCTTGTCAACAAGATCGAACCTACCGAAATCTAAACAGCCATTTTTATGGAACTATCCACAACCTCTTCTGTTCTGAAAAAAAAGAAGATATAAAACGCAAATGTCTACCGACATTTCTAATCAGTAGAGCTAAACATTTGTACAACTTTGCAATGCGATTTGAAACTATTTTGCTATTATTGGGATGTGTAGTGCCGTTTTTGGTAAGCGTGTGAAAACACACCCTAAAAGTAGACTGCCAGGTGCTGGGAGCCGAGTAGTTGGAGGACAGACTGCACAGGTTGGACAATTTCCGCACCAGATTTCACTTCAAAGGTACGGACGTCATATATGTGGAGGATCTATCATAGATGAGCGTTGGGTTGTCACCGCTTCGCATTGTGTCGATGGGCAACGTGCTTCAGATCTGTTGATAGTGAGTGGGACAAATCAATACGCCAAACCAGGAGCAATCAACCGCGTGAAGAAGATAATTATGCACTGCAACTACAACAATAAACCGTATTGGAATGACATTGCACTAATGAAGTTGTCTTCGCCGATTATTTTCAATAACAAGACGCAGCCTATTAAACTTCCCGACAAGCCGTTGCAAAAGGGAGACAAACTGATCCTGACAGGATGGGGAACCACAGAACTTTGGGGTGAAGTACCTGACGATTTGCAAATGCTAGAAACAGAATTTGTTCCTTATACTGAGTGTAAGGAAGCTATGGATGGAGACGAGGGTGTAGATTTAAGTCATATATGCACTGGCATCGTTAAAGGACAAGGAGCTTGCCATGGAGATTCTGGTGGACCATTAGTCAAGGATGGAATGTTGTATGGCGCTGTTAACTGGGGACAGCCCTATGCTGAGGGAAAGCCTGATATGCAAGCAAATGTGTACTACTTTAACGACTGGATTCGGACTAATATTAGGGGTTGTAGTAATAAGTTCTAAACAAGAACTGTTGGTAAATTGTCAATAAAATGTAAAATGGCCTAAACATTACCCATGTCACCCTAAGCCGTTTAATTTGAAGTTATTAGAAGACAAAGTTACTTATAGATCCATCAGCTGTCATTGCCCACGATTTATAATCGCTTCAAAACCCAAAAATAGCTCCTTATTCTTCCGCTACTGTTTCATTCATTATTTTCCCCCAATACACACTTGCATCATCATACGAGTACCTACTTCTGAAAAGCTTTTTAACACCCATTCTATTTTCTCCCTACCGGCAGATATTGAACTCGGTGATATAATTTATACATACATATATGTACGTTTGACGCTATAAAGCTTTCTCTGAAATATCCGACCGAAGAGGTTATAAGCTGTTTGCCTCAAATCCCCTTTAATACACCAGCCCGCAGCATAGATTCAGGAAGGATTATCCATCCCTCCGGTGTGACGTCGCGTCGTTCGGTCGGTCGTCGCTCATGGGTCGGTGTTAGCTTTTTTTGTCCACCGCATACCTATACAACACATCACCCACATTATAACCTCTGACCTACCTCTTTGCATCACTGGTAGTTCGTGACGAAATCATATAAAAAGCTTACGGAGAGCTCTACTCTATAAGTTTACTGGTGGTGCTGACTATGTAATGCCGACAGCAAAATGACGACGCCACCGCCACCGACGACAACGGCAACGGCAACGACGTCGACGCAAACCGAACCGAAATGAGAATTTGTGTTTTGGTTTTTCCACCCATTCAAGCATTTAGTTCTTTTCGAAATATCCTATCGGACGGGCGACGACCATTCATGAAATCTGAAATTGTTTTTTTTCTTTCCTCTTCGCTCACTCAACATCAACACATTCGAATGCGGAACTCACAATCAGGAATCGAATCAGTGTATTCCCGAAGCCGTAAGGATAATTACACCGCCCAGCAGTAGTCGGTCGGTATCGGTACATTCGTCATATCAATATTAACACATCTTTTGATAAGGATACAAAAGGATCGATTTTCCAGAGTTCAGCTGTGTGTGTTAGTAATACAATTTTTTATTGAATATAAAAACAACAACCACGCACCCCCACATCCTCTGCTTCGGAATTCGGAAATAGCCCTAGTACCTACGTTGCAGTGCAGTGCTTTTGAGTGACACATTTAATACAAACAGTTTAGCCATTTCAATCGTGGGCCATAAAACTAGGCAAAACAGAAAACACATAACTCAGAGCTAAATTAATACAATAAGTGTGTCTGAATAGTGCTAAGTGCCTAAAGCTTATCCCCTCGGCGAATTTAACACGAGCGGCTAATTATAACGAACCGAGAAAAGTGTTTTATTTTCCAACTTTTTTTTTTGTCTTTTTGTTGTTGTTACGGTAATACCACACAGCGTTACCGCTGTGCCACTTTAGTATCAAAATGCCACTTTTCTTCAGGCTGTGCCACCGAGCTACCACTTTTCAGTCTGTGCCACTTTTTTAGCTTTCCCCACAAGTAAAACTAGAGTAAGCAATTCAGATTAAAAAAAAAAAAATATTCGTAGTCACTATCAAATATCAAATACTTTAAGATGAAATATTTAATCGATTGACATCAAAAATGAAAAACTTTCTATTTTGAGGCATTTAGACTTCAAATTTATCAAGTCGAAACAAGAGATCACTTATTTAAAACTAGTCCTAAAAGGTAATTGAACAATATAGATTTTTAGAAATAATTTTTGAAAAATCGATTCTTTTTTTCTATCTCTAATCTTATTGTTTAACATTTCAAAAAAATGTCCTTAAAATGTTAGGTCAATAGAAGCAATATTCTTAAAGTAATTGTCTTATTAATCTCCTGGCCTTTAACGCTCTAACACTAGTTCATAAACCTTAGACGCGTTTTCCTCAAAACTACTTTTTCAAAGTCCGTGTTCACTGTCTTTTCAAAACTACTTGAGCTATTCATTCCAAACTTGATACACATTTTTGACATATAAAATACCGCCCCCCAACGTTAAGTAAAAATTTTGTTTTCTACCCCTAAAAAGCCGGAATTTTTAGCGGAAAATA
The DNA here is from genome assembly GCA_914767635.1 of Melanostoma mellinum. NCBI lineage: Eukaryota > Metazoa > Arthropoda > Insecta > Diptera > Syrphidae > Melanostoma > Melanostoma mellinum. The sequence goes on along the minus strand of OU612059.1, from coordinate 79,084,581 downwards.
ATAGTTTACACTTTCAATGGCCACCAATTTATTTTTGAATAAAAAATTAAATTATCAGAGAAAGTTGGGGGAAGATTTGGTCATAATTTGGCTAATTTTTCTTGATTTCTTATTTTCAAATAATTTCCAGCCGAGTTATGGTGAACACCGCAAATTGTCTTTTTCTCAAGACGTTTGGGGAATCTGTGTTAACAGCTTATGCTTCAATATTTCTGCATGAAAAAATTACCTTTTAACTGTCAAAAGTATGCTCAATAACGTACGAAAGGTCTGAATAAAATTAATAAATCCATATTTAAGAAAAAACTTCACAAAAAAGTCTTTTTTTTACCTTGAAGCCCAACCAAGCATGAAGCTTAAACCAATTTTTTTTTTAAATTGTCAATATCGAATAGATTTGGTTTAAAGTGTCTAACATTAAAAATAGTTTGAATGAATACCTTTTTCTGACTTACCTATATGAATTTGTTGCAAAAATATTAACTTTGTCTCATAGCAGTGGCTGCGGCTTTTTCCAAGCTAAATTTGATGAAAAATAAACTCGCCAGCCGACTAAAAACTGAAACTTGCGATTATGATTGTTAAGATTATGTGCTTTCTTCAACTCTTACGAGTTCGTTAAGATGTGTGAAATTTTTATCAACAAGTCAATTTTCATACATATATGGTGTTGTTTCGTTTTTTATTTCAAGTGCCACCTTTTTTTCTCGAGTGCCACTCTTTTTGCAACTTTTCGAAAATATCCAACGGTAACGCTGATACCACAGCGATTAAATTCGTTTTTGTTGTCTCTTCAATTGCAGTGCTGTTGTTGCTCTTGAGAGTTGCATTGTTGCACTAAAAGCTATTGCAGTTGCATTTGCAATTTACTCAAAAACGATTAAACCTATACATAATTATATACTCGTATTCTCGTATAAACAAATATCAGGACGGAAGACTGTTGGTATTTTTTAATCGCTCGTTAAATAAGTAATGCATTGCAACCTGTGCACTAAATTAATATTGCAAAGATTCAAGCTCGTGTAGGTACATAAGAGTGCACCAATGAAATAGTGTGGCAAGGGCGGATCGCGTTAGCATCAAAAGTTTGGCTATTTCATCTGATATAACTCGGAGTGTGTGTGTGTGTGAGTGTGTTTGTGTGTATGTTTGGTCGCAGTGATGCCCTATTTACAGCTGAATATTGACTTAGCCCTTTAAAGAAGAAGTCCTTAACGAAAAAACGGAAAACAATTTTCTTTCACAGATTCGTGGAACGTGGACTTGTGCAAAAAGTGGTTTTGAGAAAACTTTAGAAGAATTTAACACTTTCCCGGTTGCTGAAGCGGACTACTCACTTGCTCGGATTGCACTTTCATTGCTTTGCAAACAGGTAAAGTTAATTTATTTATGTCCATGTACACGCAACTCATCGGTGTAGGTATTTACACAAAAAAAAAAGGAAGTGAAAGTGAAATATGGCTAAGCAAGTAATCTCATAAAGTTAAAATACAAAAACCCTGTTATGTTGGAGTGTTGAATCGATCATAGGTAAAGATGTTAAGGGAGTGACGAGTATATAGGTAGTCCCGGTACAATTTCTGTAACAGTTTTTATAGAGAGTTCTCTCAGTTTTCTGTTAGAAATATAAATAAATTAGCTTACCCACCCGGCTTTGCTCGGGTCTTACTTATTCAAAAGCGTTATTTAAACAAAATTGCAAAAAAAAAACCGAAAACTGTCTGTAACACTCCCTGGGCTAAGCTGAAGGTTGTCTGAAAGTCCTAAGCTTCCCATTCCAATTAAAGTGAGAATATGATGATGAAATGTATCCCTTAGAGTAAAAGACAACGTAGTTTTGAGCTATAGCATTTTAGTATTTTACCGGTCAATGGTTTTTTTTTTTTGACATCGGTCGAGTAGCTTTACAATTACCGTTCCCTTTTCCGTGGAAATATGGGAACGAGATGTAGACTATGCCTTTGAGGGATAACGTGGCATTTTAATGGTGAAACCGGTCAAGTATTTTCTAAGTTATCGTTCCCTTTTTTGTTTGATATACTGATGATTGGTCTGAAGTGACACTCTCACTCTGTCCTTAATTTCTAATGTAAAGTGCTACTACCTACTACTACTGTGAAAAAGTGAAATTCGAGTAGTTTAGTGTTTGAGTGTTTACGGAGATCTTTTGATTTTCATCGGGATCGAAGGGCCAAGTTTTCAGACTTGGTTTGTTTTGAAAACTAAAATTTAGGGAAAAAACGATCTTCACTTTTTGCTTTTAAATTTACATATTTGCGATTTTTTTCAGGCATATGATCTAATGTAAAGGGATATCCATTTTGCGATATCAAAAGTAAACCTAAATAAAACACAGTCATGTCCCCAGTTGTCGAACACTTAGTGACTTGCAATAAAGTAATCGCTCACTGCCAGACAACCTTCGATATTCAATATACGAAGTTAAATTAATTAGATTCTCAAACTCAAACTTTATTTAATAAACTTAAATTTAATTCTGTAACTTTAACCGTTTTTTTATAAAACAATATAAACTGGAAAACAGTCCAATTCCCCAGTAATCGAACACTTGTTTCCTAAAGCCGAACATTAAGTTTCCTTATTTCGAACATGTTGTTTTGGGTTAAGGGCCGGTCTGTTCAAGTGTGGTTAAATCTATGGTTTGGTTACCAGAGATTTTGCTTAACCCGTGGTTATGGATCTATGGTTAAGGAATTGCGTCTTTTCACAATTTTTTCGGCCTTGGTTAACAAACCGTAGGTTATCGAGAAATTCCAATATTTTTCCAGTCTATCTGTCAAATTAATCACTAACCCCAATCAATGGTTATCTTTTTTGGTGACATGTGTTTATTGTCGGCAGTTCATAGTGAGTTATTTTATAATTATTCATGTTTTTTTCCTATGTTATTCATAGTTTTTGTTATTTTTGAAGAAAATGTCACAATCAAAGCAACGATCTGCGAATTTCTCCAAAAGTGAAGAAGAAAAACTTGTAGCTTTGGTGTTAGAAAAAAAGAACATTTTCGAAAACAAGAAAACTGACCAATAATTCCTCGTCATCACTAACGCCACTACCATCAGAACTCCACAAATCCCAAACACAATTTCCACGTGAACTAAATTTGTAAATGAAACAGTATTTTATAAAAAAGAACTATAACAAGAATAATATTGGAGATAAATATAATGAAAAATTAAAAACAAACGCACTCCATCACACTGAATTGTTATATAGCCAAATGATGAGTCAAAAATAATGCGTGAAGACAGATTAACCAAACGTGAAAAGACGAAATTCCAGTAAATCGATGGTTAAATAGCGTTAACCGACCAAAATCGACTGGTTAACAATTTCTCTGGTTAATTAACCAAACCATTCATTTGTTAACCAAACCAAGGTTGAAAAGACGCATTCTATGGTAACCACTGGAAATAAACACGGGTTAAAATTAACCAAACTTGAACAGACCGGCCCTAAGACTAACATTTAAATACTACACAAAACAGACATTTTTAAAGTTTTCTCTATTTTAAATTATCCAAACATTTTAATTCATTTTTTTATTATTTTTATATTTTTTTTTATAATTATATTTTCTTGATTTTATTGAACCACATAAATCAGAAAAGATTTGAAGAGTTGCACACAAAGTCTTTATTTTGAGCTCAAAGTTGGGTGTACGTTAAATGGTTATGCTAAATGGTGACGACCTATATTTCTTAATCCATCTTCTTTGGCAAGAAGTTATGAGACACCTACGTGCTACGTCATAATTGAAATTGTTAGCTGTTCGAACAAAGGAAACCTAAATTTGTACTGAGTTTCCTTGATTCGAACACTGAAAAAAGGTGTTCGAATACTGGCCCCAAAGGTTTTGCTACTTTTATTGATAGAAAGACGTAAAAATTATTTAGTTTCTTATAACATGTAAGGCCTGAGCTTAAAAAAACTATTTTGATGAAGTTGCCTATATTCGAACACTAGTGTTCGAACAGGAAACTCACAACAATTTAGTTTCCTTTGATCGAACAGCTAAAATCTAGTAAAACTATTAACTTTTAAGATAAAATTTTAACGTAAATGAACTAAAATAAGCATTATATAACGAAAAAACCTTACAACATAAATATTTAGCTTCAATTGCCCCTTAAAATTATAGTTTTTCACGACACTTGCAACAGTCTACTTCTTATATGGAAACCCACAACTGCCCTAATCTTTGAAAGCTAGTCACAAACTACTATTTTTTAAACGTTTACATTGGTTGTACATGTGAGTTGTTTCTGAGGGTTAAAGAGTATAACACCTTTTACAATTTCGCATTAAAAGAAATTAAAAAAATGAGAAATAATGCAGTTTGAGCGATGTTTTTCAAAAAGTGTTCGACAACTGGGAATGTTCGAATTTAGGCGACCTTACCCAACCCGCGTTTACCACGACCGGGAACCCACGTTTATGTAAAATATTTTTTTTATGATATTTCTTTTTTTTATAAAGTTTCAACTTTGACATTATGTGTGCATCGATTGTTTTGAGGTAGTTTTCGACTACTTTTTGACACATGACACTGCCAGAAACACGAATTTATCGTAAATCTCCCGATTTTTAAAACTAAATACGATGCACCGATTTTTGAAACGAGATCAGACTTTTCTCCCGATTTTCAATAGATGAAAAAAGTAACGGAGACCTAGGTATATTTCTTTCATAATCTGGCAGTGCCTTATTAAAAAATCCCATTGGGGACAGAAAGTTAGTCTTAATGCACCCACCATACATACCAAACCTAAGTTTTTTGAATATGAAGGTTGAACAAAAAATACAGGATTTTGTTTCAAAGCTTTCCTTTTCACTCATTTAGCTTACGTTGGAACCGTTATAAATACAATTCCGGTATTTTCTGGAAAAAATATTCAATAACTTTCATTTTTGTGTTTTTGTGTGAATCTCTCTTGAAATCATTGGTCGAAATCAAATTTATTAAAAACAATGGAAAAGTATTTGAAGAAAGTGTAAGTAATAAATAGGGTGGCGCAACAGGGCGAGGAGCCCCTTGGCCTAGCGCATTACTCACAACCATGCCTGTGAGGGAATGGAAGGGACCTACAATTTTCTGCCAGTTCCGAACGGCTAATCGAGAAAGCGCTTTTCATGGCAATGAATTTACTAACGGAGGACTTGCCAATTCCTCGCGAAAGGCGATACCCGAGGAAAAATATTTTTGCCTCTGCTGGGATTTGAACCTCAAACGTCTGGGTTAGCAGGTGGACATGCTAACCATCACGACACAGGTACCACATTATTGAGCATACTTTCGACAATATCGGGTAGTTTTTTCATTCTGAAATATTGAAGCATAAGCCGTTAACAAAGCTTCCCCCAGAAACTTATGATTCAATATTTCTGCATGAAAAAACTACCCGATATTGTCGAAAGTATGCTCAATAATGTACGAAAGGTCCGAATAAAATTACTCAATCCATATTTAAGAAAAAAACTCACAAAAAATCTTCTTTTTTTATTTTGAAACCCTACCCCCCCCCCCTCCTTCACCCCCTTAACTTCTTAAAAAGTAAATATTTTCGTTCTGTAATCGCAACTTTTCATACAGATTTGCTTATATATTCAAAGTATATTTGGTTAAACCCATGCGCAAATATGCTGTTGACAGGTGTGATATGAGTTGAAAATATAAAAAATTAAAAAAGAAATGATAGAAGAAAAAAAAACTAAAAATTATGTGCAGTGTAGTACAATACGATTTTCAAAGAGGAAATCTCCCGATTTAAAAAAATTATTTCTGGCAGCACTGTTCATTGTCACATCGCATCTGTCAAATAAATTGTAAAGTTAAAAGTGAAATATCAAAAAACAATAGAAAATGTTCACGTAATTAACACATTTTCTATAAAAAACAAAAATCACCTTAAATTTTCGATGAGTTTTGTAGTTTACAATCCAATTGTAGAGACAAACCACGTTTTTTTTCCTTGTAATCCTTGACAAATTTGTCTGCCAATGAATAAATTTGCAAATGTTCTTCAAACTGGGTTTGCAAATTTGTTTATTGCTAGACATTTGCAGAAACGTCAGAAAATGAACAAAATTTGTGTACACACGATTGCCACATCTGCAAATAAATTTGTCTTCAAAATGATTGATGAACAAATTTTTCTGCAAATATATTTGGTGTGTACATTATTGTCAGCTTGCGTGTACACGATTGCCAGACATCTGCAAATTAATTAGCAGATATTTGTCTACAAATTAGCAGCCAAATAGTTTTTCTGAAAATTTTTGGTGTGTACACGATTGTCAGCCATTCGAGACAAATTTTTCACTGACAAATGTGGCAATTTTCGCAGATCGGGCAATCGTGTACACTTAGCTTTAAAGGTTTATCTGCATAAACACGGTCTTTCGCGTAGCCCCACAAAAAAAAAGTCCAGCGGTGTCAAATGGCATGTTCTTGGTGGCCAGTTAATGTCACCACGAAATTCACGACCGGGAAATGTCTCTTGTTGTGTGGCATTTTTGTAGTAGGTTTTAACAATTTTTATGCCTTGTTCGATAATTAAGTGATTCATTTTCGTAAATGTAAGACTTTCAACTGGAAAAAAAAATTGGTTAAACAACTTAGTTTGACAGATGTCGAATTCTAGCTCTATAATTTTGAAACCGCTAAATGGATAACCCTTTGGCATATTCACCCAATGATAACTTAATATCTTAAGTTATTGCTTATAGACCAAGAGCTAACGACCGATTTGCTTACCTCATTTTACCAAGGCTCAAACTTTGCTCATAGAAGGATTTAGGCCCGACAAGTATAAAAGTGCCCGTCTTACACTCCGGTTCGGTCCATGAGGCCTTAAGATTAGGGCTTGAAGTTGTAAAAAATAAGTCCCCATTTACCTCATTTTACCAAGGCTCATCTTTTAATATATTCTTCATTGATTCAATATATACACGAAAATAGCATTGTAAGACGTTTTAGCTGTCCATGACATGCTGTAAGACGCTCGTATATATGTAAAAAAAACGACCCCATTTACCTCATTTTACCAAGGCTGATATTTACACACAACTAAGATGACATAAAAACAAACACACATTTCAAGTGTAAGACGTTTATTCGGTCGATAACCCTCCGTAAGACGCTGAAAATTAAATTAAGATAGAAACAATTATAGTCTATTGATTATGTCATTTCTTAAGGAACTCGACATTGAATGAACTTTTATTGCATGAATCGATAAATGGGTTAATTTTAGAGAAAAAAACCAAAGTCCTATTAAATTAGAGGGTGCGAATCGGAGATATGGGTTCCAAACCATCTTCATTCGTTTTTTCAATATATCTCGAGAACGAAGCAAAATTTTGATACAATTCCAAGGACATTTTTTGTAGAGAGCAAATTTTCTCATCGAAATGCATCTTTTTAAAAATTGTAAATAAAAATTTTTTATCCGAAATAGTAAAATTCCCGATAAAAAAAAAATCAATTTTTTCCAGTTTTTGAGTTTTGTCAGTTTTCTTAATGGCATTTCTTTCTGGTTGCAGATAGGTATAGGCAACGCCTCATAAAAAAGAAAGTAAATAAAATTTTCTTTAAAATGCTATATCAGAGAGCTTTCTATGTTTGAATTTTACCGAAATATTGTCACTTGAACATAGACATTTATCGTCGATTTTCATCTTTTTTATACTAACTGCATTTATTTTTACTCTGTGGAATAAAAAAACATTTTTTACTCAATGAAAAAGGTATTTGTTACAAAAAAAAAGTTTTATGTACTTATTTTTACTATTATAAGTCTTCAATAACATTGTGAGGGTCTATATCGACATCTTCCTCTTATGCAATATCGGCTACTTGCTCATTATCGCAATTGACTCCCATACATATTGAGCAAGCAATTTGTTGTTTTCTGGAACCACAGCTTACAAGGCAACCTGTAGTTCAACAACAAGCAGTATCCACATTTAGAGTTTTCCCGACCAAAGTTCAGAAGATTTAAGTGCTTCCATGCCACTGTTGGATTTGGAAAAAAGTTCTTAGGCCATGATGTTTGATGGCATCGCGTTTTGGTGGTATTTTTGCCAGCGAAAAATTTGCTCTTTTGATAATTTGCAAAAAAAATTGGAAATAACAGTTGCTTAGTGTCTGGTTCAACTTTGTTCCATACAAGGAAACTGCAATATATCTGACGCAGATCTTGTGTCTTCTTTAGCAGCAGCATCTCGTAAAAATGTGTCTGTAGATAAAAAAAATAAATAAATAGGGTGTCGCAACAGAGCGAGGAGCCCCTGGGCCTAGTGCTTTTCTCACAACCATTCCTTGTGAGGTCAACTGTAGATAACTGTTTTATTTTAAATTCAAGAAACAAAGTATTCAGGTAATTTATTTTACTTATTATCAACCTAAAATACTTTCGCATAGAGTAAAAAATTTGTTTTTCAACAAAATAAGGATAAATGCTGTGTGTCAGTATAAGAAAGATGAAAATCGACGATAAATGTCTATGTTCAAGTGACAATATTTCGGTAAAATTCAAACATAGAAAGCTCTCTGATATAGCATTTTAAAGAAAATTTTATTTACTTTCTTTTTTATGAAGCGTTGCCTATACCTATCTGCAACCAGAAAGAAATGCCATTAAGAAAACTGACAAAACTCAAAAACTGGAAAAAATTGATTTTTTTTTTATCGGGAATTTTACTATTTCGGATAAAAAATTTTTATTTACAATTTTTAAAAAGATGCATTTCGATGGGAAAATTTGCTCTCTACAAAAAATGTCCTTGGAATTGTATCAAAATTTTGCTTCGTTCTCGAGATATATTGAAAAAACGAATGAAGATGGTTTGGAACCCATATCTCCGATTCGCACCCTCTAATTTAATAGGACTTTGGTTTTTTTCTCTAAAATTAACCCATTTATCGATTCATGCAATAAAAGTTCATTCAATGTCGAGTTCCTTAAGAAATGACATAATCAATAGACTATAATTGTTTCTATCTTAATTTAATTTTCAGCGTCTTACGGAGGGTTATCGACCGAATAAACGTCTTACACTTGAAATGTGTGTTTGTTTTTATGTCATCTTAGTTGTGTGTAAATATCAGCCTTGGTAAAATGAGGTAAATGGGGTCATTTTTTTTACATATATACGAGCGTCTTACAGCATGTCATGGACAGCTAAAACGTCTTACAATGCTATTTTCGTGTATATATTGAATCAATGAAGAATATATTAAAAGATGAGCCTTGGTAAAATGAGGTAAATGGGGACTTATTTCTTACAACTTCAAGCCCTAATCTTAAGGCCTCATGGACCGAACCGGAGTGTAAGACGGGCACTTTTATACTTGTCGGGCCTAAATCTTTCTATGAGCAAAGTTTGAGCCTTGGTAAAATGAGGTAAGCAAATCGGTCACTAGCTCTCCGGCTATTATGTTGGTCTGTCTGGTCAATTATGTGGATCGTATCCTAACGTGCGCATGCCCTGAAATGCTTTGCACTATGGTTTACACTCAGAACTTGTTGGCACTAAATTTGATTTTCGTACCGCCCGGCAGCCGATCAATATCAACTGAAACATGGATGTCATATAGAAACACCAAATTTATTTGCATCTTGTTCAATCATTTACAAGGCCCTTTGCTCAACTCATTTCAATTCTTTGATTCAAACAATAAACCTCTGTAGATGTTCTTTTTGATATAGTCACCCAATTACTGGTTGTTTGATGAGCTGAGGCTGAGGCTGACAAAACATGTCAGTGGGTTCGAAAACTTTTTTTTTAGTTTTTTTTTCAACAGAGTGATTTCTAATGTGTTATGCGTAAAAAACTTAGGCTGGCTATACAAAATAATTGTTCAAATTTTACTTACTTTTTAAAATTAAGAACTGTGCAGTCAACTTGTATCGTGTGTTGCGGAAACTGAATTGCGCAAAATGTCAATTTGAGCAATTATTTTATATCGTGAATTGTCGGCCTCACAGTAAATTGTTTTGTGTGTCACTTAAACGCGTGCCTTACAGGAACTATTAGGTGTTTTTAATGACCTGCTCTAGATCGATCTAGGGCAGAAAAAAGCAGCTTTTTGGTGTTTAATGACAATTTTTCTGCTCCGAGCAAGAACTTTTTGTGTTTAATGACCTGCCCTAGATCACTTTAGAGCAGCATTTTCTGCACTTGCTTTTGAGTCAAAGCAGATTCGAGGAAAGTGTCAAAGTTAGCTGTTGACATTTGCTTCAAATATTTTTTTTTGTATTTTAATTTTTGCAATCTATTTGAAATCGAATTTAGCTTAGAATCAATTGAATTAACATCACATGTAAGCTTAGTTTTGATTCCAATGTTTCCGAATATAGTTTTTTATTATAATAATATGTACCAAATATATTTTTGGAAGCTAGCTAGGTCACAAAATGATTGTTGTTTTTTTTTTAACTGCCTTTTCGCACCAGCTGATTCTGCTATAAGTTGCCTGACATTTTTCATGTTTCTTGTTTTGCTCTGAACTGCTCTGCTCTGCTTTTTTTGATTAAACACACTTATTAGGTTTGTTCGTTGAAGCCCTGGGGTTGCCCTATGGTCGCCACAAAGCGTTTTTTGAGAAACCTAAATTCGCCATGAATGTCAAATTGAGTGTTTTTTGAGCCATAGGTTTGCCATAGGTTTACCCCAAACTCGCACTAGCTTTTTGCTGTGGCGATTTGAGGGCTGTCAAATGGCATGTATTTTTTTTTTTAATGACAGGGATGTGTAGTGATTTGTGGTTTAGCGTTTTTTGAGGACTGGAAAACCCAGGTTTTTTTGACAACTCATAGGGTTGTCAAGAAAACCTGGGTCAGCCCTGGGGAAAGTTCAACGAACAGACCTATTGTCTGTAGCCAAAAAGTCGAAACCCTTATTGTTGTTTAAGTGATTGGTGGCAATGTCGGATTCCGCAGAACAGGCTAACACAGCAGCACTTCTTCATCCAAAGATTAAATTGCTTCTATTTATTCGCTTTCAGATCACGCTTAGCAGTTCGGGTTGAATTTTTTTATAACTGCTGTTTCTATGTAAAATCGCTCTGAACGACTGAGTTCTGATAGACTTCCTGATACTGCGCGTTTATTTGTTTTATAGCTTCAATCTTTGGGATCTGTATGGCTTCCTGCTCTAATAATCTTCGACGAATCTGATCCGCATGCCGGTGAACATCGTTACCAGGTTGACTTGGTACTCATCTCGATGTTTTTGCATAATTACGATACCTAATCGGTTTTTCGCTGCGCAGGTAATATTTGTTTTTCTTCCAATGTGACTAAGCCTCCTATTTGTACAGAGATATTGACTCAGAATTCAGTTTGTCAAAATACGTTCAAGATCGACGATTGAAAAGTAACTTTGTTACGAATGGCAACTTAAACCATTCGTGTTTTGAAGAGTCATAGAATTACGCAGTAGTTATTTATGTCTCTCTTTGAATTATATACTTTAGAATAAGAGACAAGGGTAGTTTTTTAGTTTTGTTCTGTCCGGCAGATAGACAAGACGTGTATTGCTTTTTGTTAAACCGGAGAAAATAAATTGTGTGTTTTTTGTATATTTTTCACACAAACAAAATTCTTACCGTGTTTTATTTTAATAAGAGTGATATACATTTTGGTCCTTTGAGTCGGTAGTGTTTAAAAAAAAAAAAAAAAACCCGAGTGAAAAGTGTAAATAATATTAAAACCAGCGCCAGGAGGTACAAGGAACAAATTCTGCAAAAGAATCTACGCAGGAGCGCAACAAATGGAAGCACGCGAACAGATGGTTTGTAAGTGGTAAAAAACTCTAACAATAATATTCATTTAATTCTAAATTGTGATCAAAAATGAAACATTAACCATTAATAACATCAATAATTGAATATGTATTTGATAAAATAGATAAACTTTTCGGTGATTTGCAACCACCACATCTCGCTAGGTAGTTATCCATATATGTATATTGGTATTCATTTCTATATTCATTACCACAGCGTAGCGTCTCAATATGCAGTTTTTTTTTATGTAGGTACTCAGCGGAGCTACATTGCGAACAAAGTGTTGTTCAACAGGAAAAAAGGGGTAAATTCAAAAGTAGGTACATACATGGGAAAAAGAAGAGAAAAAGTGAACAAAATATTACGTGCATTAATTGAGTGGTATGAGATTGTAGTTTGTAGGGTTAAGATAGGAAGTGCGTGAAAAATAATCTTTGGATATCAAGATCACACTAGGAAGTGCTTGAATTGAATTTTATTTTAAAAACAATTTTTTGGGTAAAATGTGATGATCAGGGCGAGTACAGTGACGCGTCGATCACATAACATACACATACTCTAGGAACAATTAAGGAATATTCTAAAGGATTAGAAATGGAAGTTCTAGCGCTAGAAAAGGAAGAAAGTGTTACGTGCGAGCATTTACATATGGTGCCATGACCGCTAGCACAAAGCAAAAATTTAATTTCTTGGGGACAAGTCATAACATTTCCAGGAGGAAATAAGTAAATAAATGAGAATTGCCGAGGACGGCGGGAGAAAAAATTCAGGAGAAATATGACAACTATTTAGTATGTGTATGTAGGTAGGAAGGAAAAGGAAAAGTGTTCAGGTTGAACTCTAGTTGTCATAACAGCTCATTCAGCTTGTATGTTCTGGGAAGAATAGAAAATTTATTTAAATGAAAATAATGGAACTCAAGTTTCCCGGAGAGCAAGTAAAAATCGCAAAGATAAGAGATTTCCTTCATCTTGAGGCCAAGATATCTTAACGTTTTTCTCCTTTCTTTTGCGGAAAAGAGTAAATGGATATATGGTTTTTTTGAAGACAAAATAACTTTAAATTATTCCTTTTTCTCTTGAGGACAAGAGAGTAGGAATGTATTGTGTTCAAATTCAAACTCGTTTTTTTCTCTTTTACACACACTCATATTGCACGCCAGTTAACAATCGAGGAGATAGACACAGTGGGAAAATATATTCACAGACGAATATACATACAAATATCAATTGCTAGGAAGCTGAGATATTCTGTGTCTCTGTCTATACACAGTGGAAAAATATATTCTCATATGGATATTATGATCAATGGCTAGGAAGTTAGGAAAATAGTGTTCATACTTCGTACAATAAAAAAATATTTTTTCATACGAATATATGATCAAGGGCTAGGAGACTAGGAAAATAGAGTTCATAAACACAGTATACAATATATTCTCAAACGAATACCTATATATTAATTGCTAAGTAGCTAGAAAGTGTTCATATACACAGTGAAAAATATACTCACAAACCAATATAATATTAATTGCTAAGAAGATAGTGAAACACAGTGAAAAATTTATTCGGAAAAGAATGAATAAATTGTGGCTAGGCGCTAGGCGGCAGAGAGGTGTTCATTAGCACTGGGAAAATATGATAAGAAACCAAAGGAAATTCAGCTAGGAAGTGAAATGTCCATAAACACAGGGGAAAATATTTATACATATATTAGCAAATCGAATAGAGAGATTTAACAAGGAGGGTTATAAAGAATATTTATAAATATAAATTGGAACTAGGAAGATATACTAGGAAGAATTAAATTTGGAAACAAAAAATAATATTCTAGGAAGGATAAGGAAATTTTCCCAGAGAATTAGGAGTGGATAGATGTTCAGCGCGCACACAGAGATGCCATGATCGCTAGCATTAATTGAGCAAAAGAAATTTTTTTTGCGTTTTCTTTCAACATGAATCTAGAAAGGTTTTGTGCAAAGTGTTCTCTTTTTTCCTTGCAGAGAAGGGTGAATAGTCAGGAGAATATTTTTTTTTTAAATGATTCCTAAATTTTCAGGAGAAAATGGAAGTAAGATTTATTAGTCAAAGGAAATGTAACTTGATTGATTGATTTCATTTGTACCCACACAAACACACATACGTTGATTTCTATTGTCTTAGGCAGGAAATATTTCAGGTTCAGGTTTTTCGTTCCAAAAAAAAAGCAAACGGAAAGAAAGAGCAGGCCGCTCACGCAACCAACGATTCAGGAGACATACAATTGATATCGCTTCAACGGGCAATTAAAAGATCGCTGACATTTGCTGATCGGAGGATTTGATTTCAGTGTCTAAGGAGAGGCTACTGATTCGAACGGATAGACTCCTACAAAATTGGGAGAAGGACAATTAACTTTTCAAAGAAAAAACAGCTAAGGGAATTAAGGACCCGAAAAATAAAATTAATGTCAGCCTGACGCTTCCTGTACAGCAGCACGACATTTAATATTAAAAATACGTGGATGGAGTTTGACGGATCATTATTAAAATGGATAGAAGTTCAGTGCCCTGTATTATATTGCAAGGAGGGAATTTGTGTTACGACATAACATCTGTTTTAATTCTTTGAAAAGCGCAATCGCAAAGAACGATGCACCGCTTGCAGGAACGAGCAATGCCGGAAGGCTCCAAACCACAACATCATTCTGTGTTCAAGTAAGCAGCAAACGAGCAACATTCTGGCTCTACTGATGGAGCAAGCTAGAGTAGACAACGTGTGCAGGGCAAAAGGAGACCCTGACTCATCGAAAGATATATAAAACGCAGGATGCAAGGAGCAGAACCGGAAGACAAAATTTAAGCTAACCTCGGAAAAGGAAGATCTACGGAGGTTGAAATTTGGAAATCATCATTTATTTTTATTACATTGAAAATTATTCCTACTTTTCAATTTTTATTTTTATCATTTCTTTTCCATCCTTTAGGTACAATTGGTATATAGATTAGTATTATGGCAACTGTTGCAGTAGGTTTTGAGGTAGAGGGAGTGAGATATGACCCAATAAGAGGTTTTTTCGATACTAGGTCAGAACCAATTATTTTAAGTCATAGGATAGTACAGAGGAGTACAAGCTCTCAACGTTGTCCACTAGCAGGAAGGCTGTAGGTATCAGCGGGGCGCCTTTTTAAAATAACGAAAAGGATTAAACTAAAGATATTTTCTTCGTATAACTCACAAGGACATGAGGACCTGGAAGGAATTTTTTTGGGTTTTACCCAAACATTGTAACTGAGAACTAACTGTACCATCCTGAATTTTAGATCCCGAGTTGGTTCATAATCCAACCGACATTCCCTGGGCGGATTCAGAATTTTGGAAACCAGATCCGATTTATTTAATATTGGAGGTGGAATTTTTTGCAAAGGCGGTATAGTTAGTTATATTGAGGGATATGAGGGGTGTAACGTTAATACAAACTTAGGTAGGGGTTATAATATTTGCAACTAAAACGGATCAGGTGAATGATTTGACTCGACAGTCATATCATGTATCCAATATAAAGAGGAGAGCAACTGGATAAACTCAAGGAAAGACTGTTGGAACAGAACCAAATAAATACATGTCCACAATGGACCGAAGAAAAAACTTTAGTTGAAAACCTTTCCAAAAATACTTTCAAACGGGATGAATCAGGAAGATTTGTCGTACAAATTTCGTTGAGAGAAAGAATCTGAGAGCTAGGAAGTTCTGGGAAATTGCTTTAAGACACTTTTTGTATTTAGAAATACGTCTTGTTAAAAATCAGGAGATAAAAGAAATTTATGTTGACAAAATGAGGGATAGTTTGCAAATCGGACATCTTGTTTTAGCCACGGAAAGGTCAAGATCAATGGAAATAGTATATAACATACCGCATCATTGTAGTCCGAAGGATAATAGGATTGTTTTCGACGCAAATTGGAAAACGGACACAAGTTTGTAACAAATTATTCAAATGCTGGAACCGACGTCGCCGACGCGACCCTTCAAAGAGACTTACACGAAACTATTATGCGGTTCCGTAGGCATAAAGTTGCTATAATGGCGGACTTTAGATAGATGTTTAGTCAGGAAGGGCTGGATAGGAGTCAATGAAACTTGCAAAGAATTTTTTGGAGAGAGAACTCTTCATAAATATTACAGGAGTATTGGCTTACAGGAGTCACTTTTGGATCAACGGCATCACCATTCTGTGCCGTCTGGTCGGTCATAGAGATTGCCAGGAGGGCAGAAGAAGAATATACACTTGCAGCTAAAGCAATAAAAGAAGATTTTTACATGGATGATTGTGTGACAGGATCATCGTCAGAAGCGGCTATCAAATTGTCAAAGAAAATCGATTGCATCTTAAAGACTGTAAATTTTAGTTGCGCAAATGAAAATCAAACAATCAGGAGGTTGTTAAGGCAATGGATGCTACACCTGAAAAATCTTTGATATTTTCAGAGGGGGAAGGTACAACCATTTTAGAACTGAAATGGTTGCGAGATGAGGACATATTTACTTTTGTGGTCAAAACCCCTAAATTTGATGGCAAATAACAACAGAAGGATTGTGAGTCATATGGGGTACAATTATAATGAGCCAAATGGATATATTTCTCCGTTAACAATTATTGGAAGAATTTGAGTTATGAAAATTAAAAATTGATTGAGATAGTAGACCGCTTTTGTATCTGGAGAGCAGGTGGATGGAACTATATTGTTTATTTAGAATATTTTAAAATAGACAGATGGCTGGGGAACAAGGAATCCAAAGATTCAAATCCATGGATTTTCGGATAGCAGCGAGTTAGCATTAGGTGCGGAAATTTATATTAGGAGAACATTAGCCAGGAGGTTAGAAATGAAATGAAGATATTTTCTGTCTCATCTTTAGAGGAAATAGTACACATAAGACTTAAGAATAGTCACTCTAGTTTATCAATACTGGATTACATAAATCAGTTAGAGAGAACAGTTAACTTTCTTAGCTATGTCGACGGGAGATATGTGGTAAACTGGATTAAACAGAGAAAGGAACGAAACAAAAACTTTAAAGAAATAGAGAGGAGATTTAAAAGAGGAAGGATCGAACCGAAGTGTCGCCACTTACTTTAACGGAACAAGCGACAGCTATGATATATTGGATCAAGAAAAATCAATAGGAATACTATAGCCTGGAAATTACGGCTTTAAATCCTGGAAGGCGTTTGTCAGATAAAAGTTCGTTGATAGGCTTACAACCTATAATGGATGAGCAAGGGCTGCTGATGTTAGGGGGAAGATTAGGTAGGTCGGAATTCGATTACGAGATGAAACATTCAGTAATCATTGCAAATTGATTAAGGTTATCTATCAAAGTTGGTAATTGATTATCAATATATTTATATATTTATATTATAGTGTATTTTAAATTACCTTTTATTTATCTTCAGTTTTACAGAGTAATAATTTCCAACATTTTTGATTTTTAAAAAACTTTATGGTATAAAAATAATTTAAGTTGGCAATGGCGTTGTCGTCTGCCTAATTGATTATTCTCATCGGAGCATGGAGACGTCCAAGTAATAATGCAATTTATTAGAAAATTATATTGAATACCAAAATTACGTAGTGGACTACGAAATCACATTCATAAATGTGTAGTTTGCGTCAGTCGTTCAGCAACAGCTATCGAGTGTAGACGTGTTGACGACTTTAGCTGTGGTATATTTTCAAGTGATTTGCTTTAGTTGAGTTAAAATCAGTGAATTTTCAATAAGGCAGTAGCCGAACGCGTAGCGCAGCAGGTACCCAGTGTGGAGCAACCTGGGTTCAACTCCCAGCCGGTGCCTCCAATTTTTATTCTTGTTTTGAAACAAATCGCGTTAATTAAAGAGAAAATCCAGAAAGAAGCCGAAAAAAAAAGCGACACAGTCGTCTATGATGGACCATAGCGGTCCATCAACAACAAAAAAAGTGTTGGATGTAAATCCAACACTAAAAACAGCAACAACAACTAGCAAAGCAGCGGCAACAACCGCAATGGAAATTGCGGTGCCAGCAACAGCAGCAACAGCAGCAACAGCAGCAACAGCAGCAACAGCAGCAGCAACAACAACTGCAAAGAAGAGGCGGCGCATTAAAGCTAAGCAAAATTTGGTGTCCCGTAAGCAAAAAACATCAAAAGATAAGGAGGTCGACGATGACGAGATGTCGACCAGCAGCGATAGCATCGAAAGCCTAAATTCCACTTACGAATACGAGTCCAACGGTGGCGAGGGCCGTTACACCGGTAGTGGAAACTCGTTCGCAGCATTGGCAGACGAAGGCGACGGTGAGGACGAGGATAATAATGATAACAATGTAGAAGACAAGAGGCTACGTACGATATCTACAATATTGGAGAAATTGTACAAGGAGATCGAAGAGATCAAAGAAAAACAGGTGGCCCGCAGGAAAGCCGATAGCGAGGCAAAACAAAAACTCATGGCAAAGTCAGACAATGCCAAACAGCAACAGCCAACAACAACAAAGGCAAATGCAAAAACAGCTCCCGTGCAGCAACAAGGCACAACAGCTAATAAAATAGCTGGGGAGCAAAATGCAAGAAAGAAAACTGCTACCCAAGAGCAGCAACGGGGGACCGCGGCTAAAAAAGCCGCGCCATCGAAGCAGCCACGGGAGACGGTGCCAAAGCAGCAGCAGCAGCAGCAGCAGCAGAGACAACAACAACAACAACAACAACAACAACAACAACAACAACAACAACAACAACAACAACAACAACAACAACAACAACAACAACAGCCAGCACAACAACAGCAGCAGCAAAGAGCAACTAAGAGCAGGGTGCCCCCCATCAACACCCACAGAATGGATCTGAAAGCAACATTAAGCCTATGTAAGTCCGCCATAGGCGATAAATTTGTAATTAAGCGTTTAGGACAAGATCGACATGCGATCCAATGTGAAAACATTGGTGACCACAAGATCGTTCGGGCGTTGTTGCAAACAACAACCACCGAACATTTCACTTTTACTCCCAAAGAGGAAAAACCCAAAAGTATGCTTTTGAAAGGGGTAGAGCCTACCTCTGACCCAGAGGAGCTCTTAGCGGAACTCCGCAGGTTGGCGAGCGACGATCTCGAGTTTATCGGGGTCAAGTCGTTCACGACGGCTAAGGCTAGACGGGAGAGGCGGCTATTGCCGATGTTCCTCGTCACCCTATCACCCAGTAGCCGTCTGGAGAGTCTGAGGAAAATCTCCGTCCTAGACTACCAGGTGGTAAGATGGGAAAAAATAAACAGGCACGGGGACATTTTACAATGTCTTCGTTGCCAAAGGTTCGGGCACGCCGCATTCAACTGCCAAATGCAGTCGAGGTGCGTAAAGTGTGGTGAGAACCACAAAGAAAAAGAGTGCAAGCTCGGTGAGGAAAGGGTCGAAGATAAGACCCAACTGAAATGTGTACTCTGTGGTGGAGATGGACACCCTGCTAACTATCGGGGATGTCCTCGATACCAGGTAATAAAAAAATCATTAAAAGCTGCTCCAACAGTAACCAAGGACGAGGGAAGGCTTACAGCCAGACCTATTCCAAAGGCCGTCGTTCCCCAAGTTTCCTACGCCCAAATGGCGGGTGGAGCTGGGAAAACGGTACAACCTCCCCAGAAAGCGGCCGCACAGCCATCTGTGTCAAAGGCAGCTACTGGGGAGTCAGAGGTGATGGTCGCTCTGCGTGTCATTCAGGCACAAATGAGTGAGCTATCACGGCAAATAAGTGAGCAGGCGCGTAGGGTGGATTTGATCTACCGTGCAGTGCCGTCGCTTGCGCAATTTTTAGGTTAACGGGCGCGCTGCCGGAGAGGCCTTTTAAGATCCTAGCCGTGAATGTGAATTCGCTAGTTAGGATAGAACGACGAACCAACTTCCTTGAGTTGTTAAAAGACCAACGTCCTGATGTGTGTATGATTAGCGAAACTAGGCTAAATCAGCATCACAAATTGACGGATAACAATTACATTATCATAAGGAGGGACCGACCCAACTCGACTCTCGCGGGTGGGGTTGCGATCTTCTTACGTAAGAGCATTGCTCATAAAGTAATATATAGTGGTGAAGTGCGTCGATTCCGGTTGCTGGAAACGTGTATCATATGCATCCCTCTCCAACAGGGGAGGCGGTTGTATGTGGTCGCGCTCTATGCACCGCCGGAGGCTTCTCAAACTTCATGTTTTGTAACAGAGCTCGAAACGCTTTTTCGATGTCTGAATCTGAACTCCGATGAAAACTATTTCCTTTTGGCTGGTGATTACAATGCTAAACACCAAGATTGGGGAAATCAATTATCCAATCCAAGGGGGACCCAGCTATTCAATTGGTTGGGGCTCCACAGCATTGAGTGTAAAGTCGATTTGCTGGCTACTGACAGGCCTTCGTATCCTCGAAGTGGCTCTTATTTGGATCTATTGCTTTTAGACTCAAGACTTAAACTGACCGACGACATTCTTCGACGGACGAAAAATTGTTTGACGACGGTTGACTACGACAGTGATCACTGTGGACTTGCCGCCGTCATACTGCTTCCGAACGACCTTGTGGAACTGGAGGAGTACGTGCCGACGCATTCTTACAACTACGGTAAGACACGTTGGCCGCGCTTTTCCGGTGCCGTCTCAAGGGAAATTCGTTCAAACGTTATTGCGCCGCCATGCAACAGGAATCTGTCGAACGTTGAGATCGATGGATACCTGCAAAGTATGGAGGATGCAATCCGTACTACAATGAACAGGACAATTCCTAAATATAGGCAACATGACTCAACGAACATGTACAGAAACGCGACAATCGACGCACTCTACAAACAAAAAAGTAGACTCCTGTCGAGACTCAAACTCTTGCACAGGAGGTTTACTGACCTACACGATTTGGAGATTAGAACTCTGAAGTCACAGATCAAAAATCTCCAACAGTTAATCAAAGAAAATTACAGAATCTCTATATCGCTTTTCTGGAACAATAAAATTCGGGCTGTACAATCCAACAACCCGAGTATGTTTCCGGAAATAAATAAAATTTTTAGGAGAAAAGATCAAAATGACCTTCAGGGTATTAAACTCCAAAGGACGACAGAAAACAAAAACTTACTTTTGACAGTAGGGATAGATCCGGATGAGGCCATCTTGGATGATGACCACTTTATAGTGGAAGATGCTCAGGAGAAGGTAGAGACGGTGGGTGCTGTTTTCGAGCGAGTATATAAGGTGAATGAGTGCATTCGCCCGAATTACGACCTCGAGAACAGAGCCTTCGTTGGAAACTTCTATCTTAGAGACGAGATCTCGCATTGGCGATCCGAGAATCCTGGTTTCACTAGGTTCAATGACGACCGACTTGCAAATGCAGTCATCGCCCAGCGAAACGGGGATAACACCCTGTTCGTTTCTAAGATGGACCTCTTGGACATCTTTCACACAATAAAGAAAAAGAAGTCAGCAGGTGTCGACGGCATACCCAATGTTGTGCTGCGAAACCTCCCTTCGGAAGCGGTGGACATATACACCACGTTGTTCAACAATGCTCTGAATAATGCATATTATCCAGTTCGTTGGAAGACGGCAGTGGTCCATCCTCTCCTTAAAAAAGGTAAGGATGGTTCCAATCCAGCAAATCTCCGGTCAATTAGTCTTCTTCCGAGTATCAGCAAGGTATTCGAGAAAGTTCTCAATAGAGCTCTGTCCACATGGGCTGAGGACAAACATATTATTCCAGAAAATCAGTTCGGTTTTAAGGCGGGCCATGATACCATACATGCCGCGTCTAAACTAGTATCTGATATTCAATGGAACAAAGCTAAAAAGCAGTGTACGGGTGCATGTCTGGTTGACTTGGAGAAGGCTTTCGACACCGTTTGGTTAGACGGTCTTTTCTATAAGTTGATCAGATATGGCATGAGTAAACCACTACTATATATTCTGAATGACATGCTTCATGGTAGAACGTTTGTTGTGAAAAGTTGCAATAGAACTTCTACCAGAACTTTTAAAATACAGAACGGTCTACAACAGGGGGCGGTGAATTCGCCTATTTTGTTTAGCATTTTCACCGGCGATCTAATTGGTTCCCTTCACCATGCTATAGCGTACGCCGACGACCTTATTGCGTACAGAACAGGTCCAAAGATCGAAGTCATCAGAATACTTTTGCAGAGTGACTTCGATAAGATCCAGCAATATTGCGATGACTGGAAGTTGAAAATCAACTTTCAGAAATCGGAAACAATTGTGTTTAGAACCCCGTTGGCTCGGGCCTCATGGGATACGAGAAAGAACTGGCGAAAGCTGGTGATCGTTGATCTACATGGCCACCCACTGCCAAGCAAAGTAGTAGTCAAGTATCTCGGCATCTGGCTAGATCAATATCTATATTTTAACAAACATATGGATGCGGCTCTGGCCAGGGCTAGAGGAGCTTTTGCTCTGACAAGGCGACTGTTTCACAGCAGTCAACTTGATAGCAGAGTGAAGGTGATTTGCTACATGGCCCTCATAAGGCCAATGATTGTCTATGGGTGCCCCGTGTGGTTCAATGTTACAGCGTCTCAAATGGAAAAGATTCGGGTGTTTGAGAGACAGTGTCTGCGTACCTGTCTTGGATTGCACAGAACACCAGAGTCGGAGTACAGAAAATATTATCCTAATGAGGTCCTTTACAACGGGGCTCAAATAAACAGGATCGACAACTTCATTATAAAACTGACTCGGGGTCACACTGCAAGAGCGATTACCTCGACCAATGGCCTGATTTTTGGGGCTTATTACCCCAACTTAGAATATATGGAGAGAACACGCTTCAGTGGATTTGTCCCACCGGAGGCTTTCCTCTATTTTGACATGATAGGTTTGATACAGGACAGATCGGCGGTTCCGTTGATCTACCACGTCTGCCGTAAGGCCGTGGAACGACGGCTCCTTTATGGCCGGGACGTCGCCGCAGTAGGCGGAGAAGCTGAAGAGCTCCTCCGGTTCAGTAGGGCGGTATCAGATCGCGATCGACGGGACGTTGTTAAAACGTCAGAACAGTTCTGGTGGTTGTCTGAGCAACAGACAGAAAATGATACCAATAGCGAGTCGCCAATGGCTGGCTTGCACAGGCTTAGTGTGTAAGACTTAGGGTGTAGGGGGTAGACACAGTGGCAACCAAAAAAAATTTAAAAAACGTAACAAAAAAAAAAAAAATATTTTTAAAAATACAAAAATACAAAAAAAAATATTAAAAACTAAGCTGCGTCGAAAATCAAAAAAAAAATTGTAAAAAATAAAAATCAAAAAAAAAAAAATGTAAAAACTTATTGTTGCGTCCCAAAATCCAAAAAAAAATTTAAAAACTTACAAAAACCAAAAAAAAAATTATAAAACACAAAAAAACCAAAAAAAAAAAAAAAAAAAAATAAAAGCTACTTAAGAGGTTATCTTTTCCTGGAAGCAGCTCGCATATTCGGTCCATCTCCATTCGGACTCTCCATTTTGTCCGCTCCTGTAGTCAGATATTCTGATGGCCATCACTCCCAGAAATGCTGGGCCATTTGACTTCCTTCCTTCCAAAGTTTAACTCCTGTCTTCTTTGACCTTCCGTCAAATCTGAAAGAAAAAGATAAAATTAATGGTTCACCTACCAAAAAATGTCCCGGCGTCAGCGTCTGAACGTCCGAAAGATCGTCTCTCATAGGTACAGAGGACGAGAATTGAGGATAGCCTCTATCTACGTGAGTAATGTTCCAAACTCCTCATAGGGCAACGTCGTGGCTGCTCTAGTTTTAAGTAGTTTTTAAGTAGTTTTAATTAATTTTAAGTAGTTTTAATTAGTCTAAGTAATTTTAAGAAAAACATAAAAAAATGATCCATGAAACTAAGTTTTTTTTAAATTTTCTTAGTTATTAATTAGTTCTAGTTTGAAATAGACATATGGTATCTTTAGGCCGAAAGGCATTAGAAGTAAGTTATTGTATAATTTAGAGTACCCGCCTAGGGTCAGTAAGTTAATTAAGTTATTATGTAAGCTAGTTTAAACATTTTTGCTAGCATGTAAGTAGTTATAAGAAAGAACAATAAAAAAAAAAATGAATTTAAAACTGTGTAGTTTGCGTGCGTTTGAACGCAATGATGGAAGGGCAGCTGATGGCGGGGCTACCATCCAATCGAGTCCAGGTTGGGAAACCAGTTTTTGGCCACAGGAGTGGATTACGCGGATAACTTTGAATCAAAGGTATCAAGCGGGATTGAATGGAAAATAGGAGAACATGTTGGGTGGCAATATTTGTTGTCTCAGGACCAGGGCGGTTCATATTAACGTTGTATCAGATTTGTCCTCAATGGACTTTAATGCTTGTTTTAAATGGTTTATCGCCAGGAGGGGTGGATGTGAAAAAATGTTTAGCGACAACCGAACTGGTTTCGTTGGAGCTTCAAAAGAACTAACTAAGGTCTTAAGCATATTTTCAGATGAAGAAGCAGTACATCATTTACATCTAAAATACACGGAGTGGCTGTCAAATCAATGAAGTTTCATCTGAGAAGAATAGTGGGGCAAACGACGTTGCCCTATGAGGAGTTTGGAACATTACTCACGTAGATAGAGGCTATCCTCAATTCTCGTCCTCTGTACCTATGAGAGACGATCTTTCGGACGTTCAGACGCTGACGCCGGGACATTTTTTGGTAGGTGAACCATTAATTTTATCTTTTTCTTTCAGATTTGACGGAAGGTCAAAGAAGACAGGAGTTAAACTTTGGAAGGAAGGAAGTCAAATGGCCCAGCATTTCTGGGAGTGATGGCCATCAGAATATCTGACTACAGGAGCGGACAAAATGGAGAGTCCGAATGGAGATGGACCGAATATGCGAGCTGCTTCCAGGAAAAGATAACCTCTTAAGGAATGTCATTGTCACGACGACCACTAACTAACTGAGCCGTCCAGTTCAAAAAAATCTGCATCTTACCGGTTAGTCAGGAGACACTCAGCTAGAAGACCACCGATCAGGAGATCATCAATTAAGATACAGGAGTATAAAAACAGAGGTTTTTAGCTGGGACTGTTACGAATGGCAACTTAAACCATTCGTGTTTTGAAGAGTCATAGAATTACGCAGTAGTTATTTATGTCTCTCTTTGAATTATATACTTTAGAATAAGAGACAAGGGTAGTTTTTTAGTTTTGTTCTGTCCGGCAGATAGACAAGACGTGTATTGCTTTTTGTTAAACCGGAGAAAATAAATTGTGTGTTTTTTGTATATTTTTCACACAAACAAAATTCTTACCGTGTTTTATTTTAATAAGAGTGATATACAAACTTCGCAGGCTACCGTTCAGCAGCGTGCCAAAAGCAGTTGAATATTCAATTTGGGAAACTTTTTCAATTTTCTTTAGCTGTGCGTACCATTTACTCTGCTCGGCAATTTGTTGATGAATGAAATGGAGCTGAAAATATATGTTTTTCGCAAATAAGTTTAAAGTTATGAGATGTGAATGCCGAACCACTGTTGGATACCATCACATGAAGTATGCAGTTATAACGAATTGCTGTCTTCAAACTCTCATAACTT
Source organism: Melanostoma mellinum (assembly GCA_914767635.1). Lineage (NCBI taxonomy): Eukaryota > Metazoa > Arthropoda > Insecta > Diptera > Syrphidae > Melanostoma > Melanostoma mellinum. The sequence goes on along the minus strand of OU612059.1, from coordinate 79,059,184 downwards.
ATGGCCCCGGCCCATAGAACGCGTTGCGCGCGGTAGAAGCGGCGCGGCAACTGATGCGGTGGGTTTTGCCGCGCGCAACTGATAGGGGTGACCCATAGAATCCGTTGCGGTGTTTTGACAGATAAATTTAGTCAAAATGGGGGCGTTCAAGAATCATATCCGGATAGCTTGTTGTTGTTATTTACGTGTGGGAAATCGAAAAAAATAAGTTATAATCGTCTAGCAATGATATTTTGAATGTTTTTCTGTTTTCAAAAGTCGAATTTTAATATTTCACAGCTGTTGTCTGTTGTCGATCGTTCAAAAAGGTATCTAAGATACGGCTATCCGAGATAGGCTATCCGATAGGTTCTTGAACGCGCCCATTATCACTTTTTCCATATAAGAGAAAACTTCAAATTGGTTGTGACTGCGCATGTCTCTCTTCGGTCACCGCGTGAGAGCCGCGGCAAAGTAGAAAGTTGGGCTACTCGGCGCGTTCGGCGCGTTGCGCGCGGTGCTTATGGGTCACCTCTCATAAGATCGTGTGTATTTAATCGAGCTGTCAGTTGGAAGCGGTGCCGCACGCGCGCAACGCGTTCTATGGGCCGGGGCCTTTAAGGAGCACACTGGCTGAATCTCCAAGCGTTTGGAATATGAGTCTGCTACATGTAAAAATACTTCCCATAAATGGAACTGCAATTTTTTGTGGCTTCGGCACAACAACTACCCAACAACGTAAGAACTATATGGTTTAAAAACGATAACAATTAAGATTTCTATGTTGACAACCCAAGCAGACGAAAAAAGGACAAAGATCTCCGGATCTGCACGCAGAACGTATAAGATACCTTAAACGATTACCTACATGCAGCTGGAGAGTTACCCGACGCGATGCCCTGGACTGCTACAAAGCGGACATAACCGCCATCCAATAAGTGCGATGCAATGGAGCGGGCATAATGAAGATGAAAGAGTGCCACATCCACTATTGCGACTGCTACAGACAACAGACACAATGCTTATTTGGTTGCGGATTTGTCGTAGGAGGTAAATTCATTGGTAAGGTTATCAGCAAAAACCCATGATCGTATAATGGCCATCCGCTGACTATCCGCATATCAGGGCGGAAACGATATGACGTCGGAAAGCTTCAATCGCATGAGATTGCCAGTGCCTTTTCCAATCGAGTCTCCCTTCTGCTGTCCTTGAATCCTATACCGCGATACCATGATTGGAATGAGACTCGGAAGTTTTACCAAAAGGTATAAGGATCATGCCAGGGTGGCAGGCCCCGAACTCAAGCCATTATAAAGTACAGTAGGGAATCATAGTAAAAAAGTTGTAGTCTTTACTGAGTTCTGCAGACTTTTCGACACTAATTTCGCTGTCAAAACGAATACCGTTTTCCTTACCTTGAAAAAGTTAAACTTATGCCTTATATCAGTTGCAAAGGAGCACAACAAGCGTGGTGTCATTCAAAAATAGGTTTGATGGATAATGAGGAAAAATCGAAGTATATGTCATCGTCAAACAAGGACAGAGAACATCGTCGAATTGGACAAAACATCACAATAGACAGACATAACTGCGAGGTAGTACAGGACTTCGTCTACCTAGGATCCGCTGTAGACACAGACAACAACATCAGTGCGGAGATCAAACGGAGAATAACTCTTGCCAACCGTTGCTTCTTTGGGATAAGAAGGCATAATTGAGAAACAAAACCCTCTCCAGAAAAACCAAGGTAACCTTGTATAAGACCTTGATCATCCCAGTCCTGCTTTACGGCGCGGAAGCATGGACCTTATCGAAAGCGAATGAGGAAACCCTTGGTGTTGGTCGTTTCGAAAGAAAAATTCTCCGAATGATCTTTGGTCCCGTATGTGAAGACAATGTGTGGAGAAGACGATACAACAACGAGCTGTACCGCGACATGGGCATAGCCAGAAGAGTACGCATCGGTAGGCTACGATGGTTGGGCCATGTAGAGCGGATGGACCCAAACGCTCCGGCTAGTCGGGTGTTCGAAAGCACATTGCAGGGAAATCGCGGAAGGGGAAGACCTCGTCTTAGGTGGCGCAATCAAGTGGATGAAGACCTTAACCGACTTGGAGTGCGAAACTGGAGAGAGCTCGCCCGAAATCGAAGTCGTTATAAAAGGATGTTGGTTGAGGCCCAGGTTCACCTCGAGCTGTAATGCCCACCTAAGTAAGTAAGTAAGTACATCCAAACAAACCCGTAGCAAACACAGAAATATGGTCATATCTACGAATACCATAAATATAACGCACAGCATCATTGAACGCAACTTGCAGTTTTCGCTGGGACGAGGAGTTAAGACTGCTGTAGACCACTTCAGCATATGTTATGAGGGGTAAGACTAGAGACAGTACCAGCTTTCGTCTTGTTTCTTGAGGTGTAAAATAAGCACTAATCCACAATTTACGAAGACATCCGTAAATACGACCCACGACAACGTTTGTGTGATAGTAACCAGACAAATTACGGTTGATTACATAACCTAGACTAGTGACTGATTCCACTGCTTTAATTTTATTATTGTTAAGGTAAACATCAGGAAGAAGACAAAGGTCAAAATTGTTTTTTGAGATGGGTATTATCTGCGATTATGATGGATTGAGAAGAAGTCCATTATTTTCAGACCATGTTGTAATATGTTTTAAGTCTTCATTCATGAGAAAAACTAGTTCATTAAGGTTACCTGAAGCTTTTGCTAGATGTAGTTGGACATCGTCTGCATAAAGATGTACTGAAGTATATTTGCAAACTGCAGGGAAGTCATTAATAAACATGCAGAATAGTATCGGGCCTAATATGCAGCCTTGAGGGACTCCCTGCTTTATTTCTTTCAACTGTGAAAAACGTTCACCAGAATTAACCCTTTGCGATCTGCAAGAGAGGAAGCTACTGATCAATTTCAGAGTTCTCTCACTGAAACCAAAGTTGTTCTTCAGCTTCCAACTCAAAATTTTGTGATTGACTTTATCAAAAGCCTTAGAAAAGTCCAGCAAACACAGCAGCGAAACGTGACCCCGGTCATAAACTGGTCTCAATTCTTCGGAGATCAAACAAAAAATACATTTTTTCAACCGCTTAGATTATAAAACTGGAGACAGCTCTCCCGATATCGAAATCACTATCAAAAGATGTTTGTTGAGGCTCAGGTTCACCCCGAATTGTAATGCCCACCTCAATAAGTAAGTAAAAAGTGTAAAAATTTAATCGAGGTTTAATATTACATAAACCAACATTTACGTTCTGGCATCAAATACGATTTTGTTAATATTGTCTGCGAGTAGCCTCTGCACTTAACGATTCGGACATTCTGTCTGTCTGATTTGTCTTCAATTAAACCCATTCGTGGAGTGCCTTTTGTTTGACTGTCTGCATTCCTTGTCACAGCTTAAATTGAAGGTATTTCTTTGTTTCTAAAGACATCTTTTTTCCAAATCGCCTCCTTTTGATAAATCAATAACGCTTCGCCTCAAATCTACAAAACACAACCTCATTCTTCCAAAATCTTTGTCCTTTCTCTCATGTTTGTTAACCCAGGACAACTTGTTATTATTTTACATATTACGTTCCATCAAAAAAATCCTTTCCCATTTTGAATTTCAAATAAGCAAATACAAAAAAGTTATAATGCAAACACTTTTGTGGTTGTTCTGTTCCTGACACATGTTCAAGTATTAAATGACCCGCTACACACATCTAAGTTGACATATTTTTCTTTGTTTTTGTTTTATTAATATTCACATAACACTCCAACACGCAAAAATGAAACAACTTAATTGAAGGTCAAGCATTCGTGCCAACAGAATTTTTAAGCAGAGTATAACCATAAAAAGCCAGATCGCAGTTTATTTTGTTTATTATCCAATCCTTATTGACCCTGTCTGCGTTTAATTAAATCAGACTATAACAGTGTAACGTTATTGTTATGTTTGTTTACGTAGCATCAACTTTGAAAATGACACCTTCCTACGAAAAAGTTGTAGGCATCATTGTAGGTATACTTTTGGTGAATATTAAGGAGGATGGAGGAAGTTCGTTTTTGATTTCGTTGCTAAAATAAAAATGTTCTTCTTTGGCAATGACTTTTAACGACCGCTTGTGGAGGACCATAAGATAAGAAGCACACTTACAAAATGAAAAGTCTTGAAAATTAGACAACCACTAGATGGGACATGGGAAGAGGATGCTGAAGCTGGAGCTGGTATAATAAAGCGAATCACTTTTGACCTGAAGTTTGTTTAATTTGTTAACAAAGTAGGTACACATTACATAAAAACAATCTCTACGGGACGAACGGAATAATATTTTCTGCTAATTAGATATTGATCTAAAATTGATTGATTCAGAGGCAAAACACATTATCAAGGGTCGAGTCTTGAGTGTCTTGGGTAATGGAATTGATTCGAATGGTGGTATTGATTTCCAAGGGGAATACATTATGAGATCATAAAAATCGTATCTTTTGAAGGAGTTATGATAATAATCTTTTTGGAAGGACACATGGTGTGTGTGTGTATCTAAGACGAGCTGTCACAAGATTACTATTTGCATTTCAAAGGATTGCCTAGCTGATGATGGTAGGATGGAAGGATTTGCTGAAAGCAAAAGGCAAATATGTAAAATAATTTTTATGAAGTTCTCTATTTCAGGATCTCTGAAATTTCTTTGAATTTATAGCCGAGAGAATTAAAGTTGATAATCTGATTTTATAGAAGGGCCGACTTTGAAAATGCTTCTTTTTGGTATTCTGTGGGTTGGGCATTTTTTGTAAGCTCAAAGTTGGCAAATTTTAATTCCTTTCAGAAGAAACGTGAAATCCTGTAAGAAGGTGGAGAAAATTTCTTTGGCTAAAATATATCGCTTTCCAAGCGTCGTGCTATGGATCACTTTTGTATTTCTGTGAAGGGCTTCATTTAAATGTGGCACCAACTTCAATTTTTATTTACAAATAGACCAACCGGAATAATTGAAGCCTATTAGAATATAAGAAAATGATAAACAGTGGTAATTAATGACCATACTTCAAATTAGTACAAGTCTTGCGCGAATGACTCTACACACAGCCTTCAGATAAAATTAATAGAATTGACTTTCAAGCAAAAATACTGTTCAGAATTTAAGTAAATAGCTGGGATCCCTCAATGGAGTGTTTTAAGTCGAAATATTTTCCTCTATCCACACGTGATATGTCTACACACGACGCTTTTGTAGGATCTTTCGCTAACACACAGCTGTGCTAGAGTATGAAGTAGGTTAGGTTAGGTGCGGAAGTGGCTGTCAGCCAATGAGTACATTGCCTGACACACTTAGGTCGCAAGGGCCCATTGTGATACCACAGAGATCAGCAAGTTAATCACCTACTGCTCTCAGAAACCCGATGTAAGATTAACGAGTTGATCACTTATTAATCTTCCATTACGGGACTAGCCGGTTAATCACCTGCTAGTCGAACCACGTGGAACTTTTAATGTATTTTGAAAGACTTTTAGGGTCTATGTAAGCAAAGTCGCTAGTATCATCGAAGAAGAATTCACCGAGATGAGTTTTCCTCCTATGAAGTAGTGCAGGGCATGAGCAAAGAAGGTGTTGAACGGTTTCTTCCTCCTCCTCGTCCATGCAGCTTCTGCAGAAATCATTGGAAAACACACAAAGTCTTTTGGCGTCTCTCCCTATTAGACAGTGTCCCGTAAGAACACCTATGGTAGAACCTAGATACAGGCGGTTCAGGGCTAGCAAACTCTTCGAGCGTTTTGAGTCTACACAAGGCCAAACTTTTTTGGTTGCAACTTGCAAGGCACTTGTTATTCTCAGTCCATCTAGTGTTTGTTATCCTTGAAGCGTCTTGTCTAAGTAGGAGTGATAGGTACACCTGTGTTGTTCCATTCTGAGCGTAGGGAAGTGGTCCTGCCCTTTTTGGCTAGTTCGTCTGCCATACAGTTGCCTGGTATGTCCCTGTGCCCTGGCACCCATGAAAAGTGAATGTTAAACTGATTTGACATCTCCCTCAGAGACATCTGACTATTTTGGACCGTGATGGATTTTGTAGAGACAGAGGCAAGAGATTTAAGGGCAGCTTGGCTGTCCGAGAAGATTCGAATATCAGTGGAGGATATGACGTTTTCTTTGAGCCAAGACACCACCTCCTTAATCGTCAGAATTTCCGCTTGGAACACACTACAATGATCGGGTAGGCGGAAGAAAAGACTGAGATTCAGGTTTTTCTGAGTAGATTCCACTTCCCACACCTTCGCTGGTTTTTGAACCATCGGTTTAGAGTAAAAGTGTATTGCTTCATTTTCCAAAAGAGTGCCATTTTCCCAAGCTTCTCTTGAAGGTATGGTTACTTAGAAATTGTTGTCAAACACCAACTTGGGGGTGGTGTAGTCGGATCGATTCGGTAAGAATCTAAAGTTATCTAGAATGGTAGTGTGGCCAATTTGATTATTGGTCCACTGTGATGTAGTTCTGAGTCGAGTAGCTGAGCTAGCTGCGACTTGTTTGCTGAAGATATCTATAGGGGTGTGAAATCTAGTAGTACATTGAGGGCGTCCGATGGGGTTGTTGGTTGGGTTTGTATATGTTAGTCAGAGATAATGTAGTATGTTGAAAGGATTTTTGAGATCGCTCCAATAGTTTTTGAGTTGCCGTTCCCGTTTCCGTGGGATTAGTTACCGTAACAGTTACTGTTCCCGAGAAAATTGGGAAATGAAATAAAGTCTACGTTTCTCTTGAATAATGTAGCATATTAACACTGAACGAATTTTTGTAATCCGTCCTAAGTTCCGTTTGTGTTTTAAGAGGTCCCTGGAGGTTTATGTTGATCGATAAGAAATAGTTTATTGTTAGCGAATAATGACGAATACGAGCAGAGTGTACTGGAATGTTATGAAAAATGAGGTAGAATGTGATCGCAGCAATTTTTACACGTTTTGACTGCTTCTCCGGAGAAAGATAAACAAAATTTTGTGAAAACTCCGATTGAACTTTAACCTCGAAGTTTTTGGTTTGCTGTTTGGAGAGTGAACCGAATAATTGATTCCTGCAGCTGTTCCCTAAAATCACAGGTAGGTACCCAATCATCCCTAAATTGTTATTCCAAAATTAAAGAATATTTGCGATTCTCATATAGCGGAAGATGCTTTACTTACGATAAATCTCTTTTCCTTTACATACCACCATTGCGCGCTTTCCTTACAACAAAACACAACCTTTGATCTCAATTTCAAATAAATGTGTAAAAGTACCGTATCCGTAGAACTCCTCGTCACTGCTCTGGAATCCCTTTTAGCACTCATCCATATGTGTACAAAAATATACACATGTGCCTTTCAAAATGACAACAAACAAAAGAGGAGGCTGTCAGGTGTGGAGAGCAAAATAAAACACTAATAAGGACTCACAAATTGTATAGAAAGAACTTAAACGTGTAAACGAAATAAAATGTTCCGCACTCGACAAAAGGGTTCTCGCTAATATTTTTGACAGAGTTAATGGAAAATATCGATTTGTGAAGCCGACAGGCAGCAGCAGTGACAGCCTTAGAAAGCACTCTTTTCATACTTTGATTTTGATTGCTGTGTATGCATATATACCAATAAGTATTGTTGGTGAAAAATATTTTTAAGTGGAGAGGGTGTCATCTGAAACAGCGCAGGCAAAACAATTTTGCTGAATTGAGTACGATAACAGTGTTTTTTTTTATGTTTTTATCAAACGAAAGTAAGTACGTTCTTAGTGAAGTTGATGATGTTGAACGGATGGGACCATGGCAGTGCCGTAAGGCCAATTTGCTTAAATGTAAAACGAATGCTTATATATTCAGTTGACGCCAGAGTTGGGGTGTTATTCTGCAAATATATTTAAACAGCAAATAATAGGTTTTACTGTTAAATGGTTATTTGCGTAACGATTTTTGGAGATAAATTCCTGCTCTTATTTAATCTGATCTCAGATCTCTTCGATTTGCTTCGTTTATAGACCTTTTTTTCGTTTTGATGACCCCATTTCAAATTTAGAGTGGTTTCAACTAGAACCGGTGGCATCTCTTGAAATTTCGCTGACCGTAGATTTGCGCTATTATTTTGAATTCAAATGAGACGAATGGCATTGCTCATGCTTTGCCCCCAAATGTAAATAATAAAAAGGGATACAATTTCTGGGGGTAACTTTTTGTTAGTTATTGCTACTCTCCAACATCTTAATATATATAAACTACGTGTCACAATGTTTGTCCGCGATGGACTCCTTAACTACTTAACCAATTTTAATAGAATTTGTTCACCGTGTGCAGTTTGATCCAACTTAAAAGATAGGATAGCATACATCTCAATTTATGATCGATCACCTTATGTTACTGAGACTAAAGTATAACTTAAATTTATTTTGAAGTAAACGAAATACAGTAAATTCTACTTCTTTAATTTTTGGATTAAGTATAAATTAAACTCACTATTTATCTATCTATATATATAAAATAGGTTGTATGTATGTATGTATGTAATGTATGTATGTCCGGTGTAGACTCCTAAGCCACTCAACGGATTTTAGTGAAATTTTAAGGGTGGACAAAGTTTAGTCCAGAGATGGTTCCTGTCATGGTTTAATCCCTATATTCTTACAGGAACGGGGTTAAACTTCCAGACAATTTCTGCATTGTGCTTCAGGAAAAAAATGAATTGATTCAGAGTATTTTTCCGGATATACAGAGTAATTACTTGAATCATAACTGGCTCAGTCATCAGGCTATTTTGGCAGCTAAAAATGTTGATGAAATCAACTTCCAGATACAACAGCTGTTACCAGGCGATCTGATGTCTTTTAAATTGATCAATTGTTGATTGTTTTGTCAATGAAAATTATAGTGTAAATTTTCCAGTTGAATTTTTAAATTCACTAAATATACCCGGAATGCCACCAAATAATCTTCGATTAAAGATTGTTTCAACTATAATTCTCCTGCGTATTTTGAATCCACCTCAATTATGCAACGGTACACATTTGGTCATTAAAAAGATCACCGTAAATTTTCTTGAAGCAATAATTTTAACTGGAAAGTTTAAAGGAAAAGTGGTCCTGTTGCCACGTATTCCAATGATACCGTCAGATTCCACCATACCCTTCAGAAAGTTTCCAATTCGTTTAGCTTTTGCCATGACTATAAATAAGTCTCAAGGTCAAAATAAATGTCCATTTGTGGTAAAAATTCGGAAAATCCATGTTTTTCTTATGGGCAGCTATATGTTGCGTGGTCACGTGTAGGAACTTCGTCGAACCTATTTGTGTTAGCGAAAGAAAGGTTAGCCAGGAATATTGTGCACCGATTAGCCCTAAATTAAATTGAAATTAAAATTATTTATAATTCAAACCTATAAATATTATTGTTTGAAGATTTTAAACTATCCGCCCTACCTACCTCATTTATAAGTTTAACTGTCACATGTTATTTATGAAGTATACTCATTTGTTGCAAACTTTAATAAAAATGACCAAACATTTTCAATCTAATTCTTTTGTTTTGATTCTTGCTTTATATCAACTGTACGAAAATTTTGATCAATTGTGTTCAAAGTCCTTCGCCTTCAAATCCCAAACCAGTAAATTTTTATACCAGCCTTAAAGTTTCCGGCTTCTTTCATAAACAATAGTTTTATTTTAATAAGGGGTAACGGTAGTAGAGAATCAATAACGAAGGTCGCCATGTTTAAAAAGCATTATGGTGCCCAGGTCTGATGTTCTCCTACCGTTCCCATTAAATACTTTATAACAATATCATGACAAAAACGCGAGCCACAGCAACGCGTGGCCGGGTCAGCTAGTAGTACATATAACTATTTTTATGTGGGCTATACAAACAAAAATATTGGCGACATTAACTCAGCCATTGATGATTGATTTCGGACAGCCTCAGGAGCAGTTGGAAGCATGATATGAATGCTTTGAAAACTATGGAAAAAAGAGCAACTCATCTTATAAGTAAAGCATACTCATAGATTCAACAAGAACGAATTAGAAAAACTCCATTGCTTGCGAAAATCATATCTCTAGTTCCCAATCACAACTGACTTTCATCCAATAAAGGGTTTTTTCAATAAGAGTGATATGATTTCTTTAAAAAAACACACTTGTTGTTACGGAAGTGTCTTTCAATCAGAAGTGCTCCCAGTGTGCAAAACCGCAAAACACCTAGCTACGCAAAACTTGATCAACAAAAATTTTGACTGCTTCATTAACAGTCACGTGGCCATTAAAACTATCTCATCCATTATTACAAAATCCAGACTAGTAGGGAAAGTGGGGGCAAGGCCGCACATTTAGTAGTTGACTGCCCCAAAAACCATTATAAAACATCTTTTAATTAACATAAAGTCTTTATTCACATAGTCGTACATTTTATCTAGGAACTTTGATTATAAAAATAAAAAACTCAAAAAAAGATAATAAGTTTTAAAAAAACATCAACAAAAAACGGTTTTGCCCCCATATGGGGGCATGATCGCCCTACCAAATTTTGTTGGGGGCAAGACAGTTTTTGAGAAATTGCAAACGAAGATATTCCAGAGTTATATAATTAGATTCGAGAAATAGTTTGAAAAAGTATTTTATTTAAGTAAAAGAAAAATAATATTATTTGATGTTATCAGAACAGCTTCTTAAGAACGAGTGAAAAATAAAGTAAAATATATTTGCTTAAGTCTCAAAACAAGTTTTGATCAAAAAGTTTTAAAGTAGTTATATACATGTTAAATTACAGTAACCAACACCGCCTCTTAATTTAATATGGATATAAAATTACTTAAATGATTAACAAATTTAAAATTTAACACAAAAATCAAATTGAATCAACACATAATGAACAAAGAAATCATAACAGAAATTAAAAAAAAATTAAATCATATTTAAACAATTACGTAGTTTTTCAAATTGAATTCTACCAAGTCCTTTTGTCATTATATCAGCGATTTGTTCACTAGTTGGAATATATTTAAGTTCAACAAGTCCTTTTTCAATAGTATCGCGAACAACGTTGTATTTAACAGCTACGTGTTTTAGTCTCTTATGATTCTTTGGTTTTTCAGCAGCGCTTATGCATGATTGATTGTCTTCATATAAATTGGTTGGCTCATTTGGTTCAGTGCCCAATTCTCGAAGTAGCTGCTTGATCCATTCGGCTTCATTCATTGCTTCAACCAGAGCTGCATACTCGGCTTCTGTAGATGATTGACTGATGGTATTTTGCTTGTGCGTAGACCATGTCACCGTATTTCCAAAGAGCTTGAATACGAAACCTGATGTTGATTTGCAATCATTCTTATCTCCTGCCCAATCGGAATCAGCATAACCAACCAAAATATCATCTTTTTGTCCCTTCCAGTATTCTAGTTTAAGATTCAAAGTTCCTTGAATGTAGCGTAGGATTCGTTTCGCATGAGTAAAATGCTCATGTGTGTAGCAACTTTGAAATCGACTAAAATAGTTCGTTGCTGCACATAAGTCCGGTCTTGTGGTTAACGTTGCATATGTAAGGCATCCGATTAGTTCTCGATAAGGAATATTCGAATCACAGGTTTTGTCACCGAAATTTAACTGTATACCCTTTTCGATTGGTGTCGCGACTGGTTTGCATTCTTTCATACCAAACTTTTGCACCATACTCTTCAAATATTCAGTCTGACTTAATTTGATTATTCCTTTTTCGTGATCCTGTTCAATATGCATACCAAGAAAAGATTCTGCCTTACCAATATCGGTCATTTCAAACTCTTGGGAAAGTAGTTTCTTGACGATATTAATCATTTCGATGCTTTGGCTAAATAGCAGCACATCGTCAACGTAGATAAGGATAAAACAATGGGTATCTTTTTCAAGTTTCACGTATAGGCAATAGTCTGAAGCGCAACTTTTGAAACCTATTCGTAAAATGAATGAATTGAATTTCTCATTCCATACGCGCGAAGCTTGCTTAAGACCATATAAGGATTTTTTCAGTTTGCAAACTCTTGAGTCTTTAGCAGAACCTTCTGGTTGGCGCATATAGATTTCTTCTTTTAATTCACCATTCAGAAATGCTCCTTTCACATCCATCTGATGTATATGCATATCAAACTGTACAGCAATTGCCAGTAGTATACGTAAAGTGGGAAGTTTTGCCACAGGTGCATATGTTTCGTTATAATCGAAATTTTCTTTTTGCGAGCAACCTTTGACAACCAATCTTGCTTTGTATTTGTCAATTTCCCCGTTACATTTACGCTTTAACTTAAAAACCCATTTGTTTGGAATAGCTTTCCGATTTTTCGGTAATTCACATAACGACCATGTATTATTTTTTAATAAAGATTCATACTCACATTCGATTGCAGCTTTCCATTGATCCCAATCTTGACGATTTCTTGCTTCTTGAATAGATGTATGATCGTCCTCAACATATCCTTGTGCAGATAGAGCGAATGTCTCATGAGAAAAGTTAGACACAGTGAAAAGATTCAAGCGATTTGGTTGATTTCGAATTCGCTCACTTCGTCGAACTGGAACTACAACGTCTTCGACACTACCTGAAGGACGAGCTTGAGCTTCTTCATCTTGAGCATCTTCAAAATCTTCATCTTCACTATTTCCATTGCATAAAACATTGCTTCCTAACGATTCTTCAATTGATGAATTACCTTCGTCTTTAAATTCAATCACAGCCTCTGATTTACAGATTCTGTTGTTGTCATCGATATTTCTGTTTCCGTTGGTATTGTTGTTGTTTTGTTTGTTAGCTTCTCGAAATAAAATTGACTTCTCGTTAAATGTGATATTTCGTCCAACAATCAGTTTTTCTTTTTCGATGTCCCAAATTCGATAACAAGTATCCGACATGTAACCCATCATCAAACATTTCCTTGCTTTTGGTTCCAATTTTCGTCGTTTTTCGGAAGGTACGTTATTGTAACAAATTGAACCAAATATTCTTAAATTGGAAATATTCGGTCGCTTGTTGTACCACATCTCAGCGGGTGTCTTGTCAATGAATTGTTTGCCTGTTGCACTTGTCGGACATCTGTTCTTGATGTAATTTGCTGTCATTATGGCTTCATTCCAAAATTTTCGGTCCATACCACTAGCTGATAGCATTGCTAAAGCTTTTTCTTGCAGATTTCTATTTAGACGTTCAGCTATGCCATTCATTTCCGGGTTGTACGGAACTGTGTACGAAATTGGGACTCCTTTAGTCTTACAAAAATTCTTGAAATCATTGGATACATATTCGCCACCGTTGTCAGCACGTACTTTCATAACTTTGCAGTTGTGCATTGTTTCAGCCATCGACACGTATTCTTGAAACTTACTGAATACGTCACTTTTCTGTCTCATGCAATAAATCATAGATGCTCGCGTGTAATCATCTATAAATGATACGAAGTACAGAGATCCATCATAAGCTGGTTTCGAGATTGGCCCACAGACATCGGTATGAATCAATTCAAGGATTCGTGATGATCGAATGTTGGCACATTTCTTGAACGGTAGTCTTGTTTGTTTGCTTAAAACACATGGCTCACAAAATTTCTCGTCAGTATTAACTTTCACGTCATCAATACCGTCGACCATTGAATGTTTAAGTAATTTGTTCATGTCAAAAACATTCAAATGGCTAAGTCTGTAATGCCATAAATCTTGTGAAAAACTTTTAAAGTTGTCTTCACCTGTCAACCCAGCAAAAAAATTACGCTCTACATAAAATGTTACCTCGTATAATTGTCCTCTTGCATACGCGATGAATTTCGTTTATCAAACCTCATCACCACAAGTTGCTTCCGCAAAACCAATTGACTAGTTATGCTTTTTCTTTGAAACATATTCAAAAGTCCAACATACATGTCTCTTGCACTCGTTTTGTCCATGATGTATGTGAGTTGTTCATCGTCGATAGTTTGCGCGATCAGGCTTCTACATCTTGCATCTTTCGCTTGCAATATCTTCCTCTCCGCATCATCCTTAGCCGTTTCTTGCAAGGATACCAATGGATTTTCAATAAATTTCTTCATATCCTTTTCTTCCAGGAGTAAGTCCAAACGAAATTTCCATTGCGTGAAATTCGTACCATCGAATTTCGGGATAACGACTCTTTCGCTGTCTGCCATTTTTCTTTACAAAAATTCAAAACAATTCAAAAACCAAATTTAACGAAATCTAATTTATAATAGCTGTGGGCCCATAACCTGAGAAATTGCAAACGAAGATATTCCAGAGTTATATAATTAGATTCGAGAAATAGTTTGAAAAAGTATTTTATTTAAGTAAAAGAAAAATAATATTATTTGATGTTATCAGAACAGCTTCTTAAGAACGAGTGAAAAATAAAGTAAAATATATTTACTTAAGTCTCAAAACAAGTTTTGATCAAAAAGTTTTAAAGTAGTTATATACATGTTAAATTACAGTAACCAACAGTTTTTACCATTAAAATTTAAATTAATGTTTGCAAAAGTCGCACATAAATGTGACATCTTCATCTTCTCCAACTCCAGCACAAGCTTCGTGAGCCCAACCAGAACAAATGCTGCATTTTATCCAGCCATCAGTTGGCTTTGATTTGGAAAAAAGCTTCAAACAGAAGATCCAACTGCAATCTTCAACAATAGTATCCTCAGTAGATCGGTTAAATAAGTTACTATTTTCTTTTTCTCGAAACAATTCGATTTTTACGTTCGAAGAGGTGTAAAAATTAGCCTGTTAAAATCTGAGCTCGAAATATTAATATTTAGAGGTCGCTCATCGCAGATGTCCATTTCCCATACAAATTGTATGGGAAAAACATTTATATTTTTGCAGTTTTATATTTTAGTATAGAAGCAAAGTGCAGGGATGAGCGATACATGTTTTTTTAGAAAATTAGTTGTTCTACAAAAAAGGTTTTTTTATTATTTTCCGACAATTTCACTCCTTCAAAAGTTATTCAAGGCCAAAGTTTAACTTAGAGTAAATTTAGGTGTTGGTGGTTTCTGCTGGTTCAAACATCCATTCCTCATACACGTCACTGTTTAATGGATAAGCTCCAGTCTTTTTGAATGCGTTAACTGCGGTCTGAACGATGGTAGATTTCATGTAAGCGACGCCAAACAGTTCAGGAACTTGGTGCTCAGTAACCATTGACGGTGAATTTGTTCGCATCCATTTTTTGACATTGGAAAAATAAGTAAAATAGAACAAAAACTAACCCGTAAGCTACTGAAAACATTGGCAAGACCGTCCATATGCGGTTTTGTCCCATTCGGGTCCAACCGTACCTTCTCGAATTTTCGGACAACATTGTATTCTTTTCGATTGATTTCTCTCACAATAAATGATTTTCAATATCCACTTTGTTAATATCAAAAAGAAAAAAATAACAATATTCAGAAATTCACTGGTCAAAAATTACATTGCACCTGAACAATAGCGATTTCACGAAAAACCACAAAAAGGACCGTAACTTCTCTCCGTCTCAACCGAACTAACTCACACTCTCAGACATAATCGATCATACCAAAAGACACGTGTTTTGTTTTAAAAAGTGCTGCCATTCAAACTTTTTTTCATACAATGTTGTACAAAAACGGTCTTGCCCCCATGTGCAGTCTTGCCCCCACTTCCCCTATACAGCTGTCGCAGTAACCTAAGACTGCTCAGCGAAACAAACACAGTAAGCTTAACCTGGGTTCCAGGACATCGAGACATAATCGGTAATGAAATGGCACTCGAATTCAGCGAAACGAACACCTGAGTTTCTTAAGCCACTAGAACAAGAAAAAAAAAATAGAATTAAATACAATTTTCTAAAAACCGACAATGACAGGTGGTCATCTTAAGAAACATGCCGTTTCTCCAGAAAGCTTTGGCCAGATATTTCCAAGAAAAAAACAGATTTCTACTCCAACTAAGCAGACCTCGGCTCTCTCTCTCTGTTGAATGGCATTCTCACAGGCCACAACTCGTTGGGTACCCGTACATGATAAGAATGGGCATTAGCACATCCGAGTTATGGAGAGGATGCCAAGATGAGGAGGCAGAGGAAGGATCAATCCACTTCCTCTTTGAGTGTCCCAGACGAACTGGGCGACATCTCTAATTTCCCATTGAGCAACGACCTGAAATTTACTCAGGTCTCCAAGTGGATCAGTAGGGGTTCCCTACCCCAATAAACCAATCACCAGCCCAACCCTCTACCTCTCCAATCCTCCCACCTCCTCATGCTCTGTTTTTCCCGGGGATCCTTGGGATCCGGGTGAGGTGCTGCCACTTGTGGCTTGTGGAAATTCGTACTTTTGAACGCACTTTGCGAATTCAAGAGTTCGCTTTTACCGTCACCTGAACCGCAGCCTAAAAGTGTGTTAGTCTATTCATCCTCTAAAATTTCCTTACTAACACGATATACGACTGTCTCATTTTAGCACGAGATTCTAATTCAAAAAGTGACACGTAATCTTCTTTCACCAGAAATTGTCGAGATCTAAATAAGGTTTTTCCTAATCATTTCCATTCCATCCATTCCGGTAAAGTTTGGTCCCATAAAATAATCTTCTTAAAAATACACCCACTTATGAGCCTCGTTACCTCTTAGAATTACATATACCCAACCAAATCCTCTCTCGTTAGTAATGAACCTTAAGGATTATTGTATTACAGTTTTTTCTTTCTTTCTTCTCAGATTTGTTTCTTCGAAAAGTTTAAATTGCTTTCTTGTTCAAGGTTAAGTCCAACAGACGTCAGATTGCTTCGTTTTGTAATTGTGTTAATTTTCCAAGACATTAAATGTGTGATTTAATTATTTTCCATTATGAACTTGGCTCCCATTAGAACAGACGCCTTTTCTGTCCTCTTCGTCATCAAGGCTATAACAAACCGAAATGTTCTAACAGCAACACCCACGTGACAATGGCTGATGGCACACGGCAATATGTCACTGTGTAGATTCAACTATTTTAAGTGTAGGATGATGATGACTGCTAAAATATTATCACACAAACAAAGTAAGTATCTGATAAAAATGGAATTAGGAAGGAAATGTTTTGGAAAAATATCACGTTGAGACAAATTTGTTGATCCTTTTCAAAGAATGGTTGGTAAAGTTTTGCTTTTTAATTAGAAGGAAACAGAACTCGGATGAGGATAATTGGACTGTAATTTGGTTTCAAGTCGATTACAATCATGACTTTAAGCTTTGAATGTGATATATGTATCTGCTTATGAATATATGTAACTCGTTAAACTCGTCTAGCGAACGTTCTCAATTTTTTACTTGTACATACCTGAATTTTTACAGTGATTTGCTTTGAAAGGCTAAGCACCCCAATGAAAAAGTCAACCTACTTCTGAACGATTGAATGCTATTTTTACAATTGAGAAATCTCATAAGCACACGAACACGCCGCAATCCATTAATCCATTAGAAAAGGCTCCAAAAGCGTGCAAAATAAATGCAAACCTTAGCACACTTTACAATGTGCCATGATAAATATTGCAGAAGTTGATATTTATAGCCTAAAGTAGCAAAAACAGAACCCATTAAGCTTGAAATCCATACAATCTACATTTGCACGTTCACAGCAATCATACTCTGACGAGGACGACATGACACACGTCTGCTCAAAATCACAACTGCATTTGAATTTCAAAAGAAGTCCTCTGGCGGTGGCGGCTGGTTTTTTAATTGAGTTATTATTGTGAGTGGGTTTCCTTATTTCTGTACAATATTCCCTGTAGAGTTTTGTGTGTGAAACAATCAATTGGCAGTGACAATAATATTGAATGTTTTGAACACATGTAGGCGACGCACGCCGACGCGACAAGACAACAACAAAGGGTGCCTTTAAGCAATCCGCAAGGGTGTTGGGCGAACGTTGTTCGCCTACGGACTTTGAGAGTCATTACGCAGTTTTGATGGGTTATTGAAGCTTGTAATTCCTCTTATGTAAGTCAATTGTAAGCTGTAAGATCAACTTGAATCAAATCTTCAGTGGCACACTGTCTACTTGAACAAAGTCAGGTGGAAATATTTTTGGTTTGGAATTAGTTCATGAACAAAGAAAAGACTGGGGTCTGAAACGCTTGCTTAGTAGGAAAAAAGGTTTTTAAAGCGACCTTGGCCAGAGGCTCGTTTCGTTTGTCTTGTCATTTAATTGAAACCAAGTTAAGAGCAACCCTGTCCCCGTGTCTTTTGCAATAGTTCCTTTTAAATTTGTTTGCTGTTGTAAGCACAGCTGATGGAAGACAGAAATAATAGAGTTTTTTAGGGGTATACACTGGGAACTGGAATCATCCTACAGAAGGTGACCTGCTAAACTAGTAAGTGCTCTACAATACTCTGCGAGAATTGACTGACTGCCCGAACTTCATCAGTGGTCTACCTCAGCTTGTTGGGATTTGGGAATGTCACAGCGGATGAAATCGGCTTACAGTGCCAACGGTAGACTTCAGCAGTCTAAAAAGCAGAAGCCAATGATGTATTTGGTTTAAAGTTCTTTCTGTGTCATTCAATACTAGGACACGGTATTGAATTAAACATGGTGGCGGATGAGCTCCTGGAGAGCCAACGACATCTCTCACACCCTTCCAGCAGAGGGCTGATATACCGAATAGTCCGGCTCTTTATGTCCAATGGGATTTCAAAAGGACCTGGTCCTCCAAATTGGACGTCAAATGTTTTGTGTTGGTTGGGTTAGGTTGCATGGGGGGGTGCAGCCACAAGTGGCAGCACCTCACTCGGATCTCAAGGATCCATTGTGCTCCCCGGGAAAAAACAGAGTATGAGGAGGTGGGAGGATTGGAGAGGTAGAGGGTTGGGCTGGTGATTGGTTTATTGGGGTAGGGAGCCCCCACTGAACCATTTGGAGCCCTGAGTAAATTTCAGGACGTTGCTCAATGGGATTTTAGCCAGCTTATCCGCCATTTCATTACCGATTATGTCACGATGTCCTGGATGTCCAGGTTAAACTTACTGTGTTTGTTTCGCTGAGCAGTCTAAGGTTACTGCGACAGCTGTCTATTTATCTGGATTTTGTGATAATGGATGAGATTTTAATGGCCGCGGGACTGTCTATGAAGAAGTCAATATTTTTGTTGATCAAGTTTTGCGTAGCTACTAGCTAGTACTTCTGCTTTAAAGACACTGCAGAAGTCGGGAAGCTTTATTGATCTATTCATGGTAGGGTAGCCTGAGAAGATATCTGACCCTACCACTTCGTCCGTTTTGGAACCACCTGTGAAGACGGAAATGTGATTTCCTTTTATAACCCTGTTTTCCTCCCAGCTTTCGCTTTAGGGCCACTGGATTGAAATCCATATACGGGGGGGGGGGGGGGCTATAGTCTGTTTGAATATCTATGTCTGTATGGTTCATGATGGTGCTATGGCCTGATATGTCTGTTTTCCAATTGTTGCATTGTTTGAGTCGCAGTGCGCTTTTGGCCTCCATATCCTAAGCAAAAAGATCTAGGGAGGCTAGCGACAGGAAGGTTTCCAGAACTGCAGTTGGTGTTGTTCTCATGGCACTAGTTAAGCCAATGCACGCAAGCCTTTGGATTTTGGTCATGGTCTTAAGGTTCGAAGCCTTATCGAATGATGGCCACCAGACTAGACAATTTCACTAGACTAGATGTGTTGGTGTACGTGAAATTGTGTGTAACTCTCGTCTCCGAATCAAAATTCACAAAAGTGCTTTTTTGGGACAAAAAAAATGATCTAGTTGCCCAAAGGATCGGTTTTCGGGAGAAAGCACTTTTTAAGAGTACTTTTGTGTGCCAATCGAAGTCGACATTTCTTCAATTTCAACATTGACTCGCCCCTATTGGAAAACAATAACTTCTGTTCTAACACGCGTATACAGGTACACCCGCCCTTATTTATAAGTTGCGCTGATATTACTCCTATTACCTCTGCCCTTAACTTGTTTTAAAATATAAGTATTGCAACACCTACACTTTCCTAGGGGAATCAAGTTTTTCACATCTTAGTCTTTAATATTGAATGAAATTTTTTTTTTTTTTTTTGCACTGCCAATGAATGGGAATGAGATTCATTTAAAAAAAAAGAACCTATTGCTACAAACAAAACAGAATTATCTTTCCTCGCCACTGCACCTAAGTGTATGAAACTCTCTAATGTTAAAGCATTGGGAATAACTGAAAATTTGGAAGTAGAATGGTATATATTCCTATTCCTTCTTTGTTCTCTACACAATGACGTCAATCGGAATTCCTTTTGCTTACCGAAGGGAAGTGGGCCGCCTTCAGTTTTATCACAAAATGAATGGAGCTAAAATGACACTTGAACATTAGTGCCTTAAACATTTATGATGACATACCTACCACCCACTATAAAGATCTTCGGATTGACGAACGAGCATTGATTTATGCCTTGAATAGAATTTGAGGACTTGAAGCTTACTCATCGTTTGTTACAAATTTATTTGGGATTAAGAATTCGACTGCTTGTGCGATATTATCAATTTATGTGCATTATTCATGAAGGCGACACATTATACTACACAAAACCTCTGAATTAGTTTAGACAGGATTTGGTTCTTGTTATTTTATGATAGATTTTCATGGAATTCTTTGAACTAAGCTCGACGATACTTTAATTTTCATTTTGTTTAGACATCTCGCTTCAAAGCCAAAGTCACGTGTACGAGCTTCCTATACATACATTCCTCAAGTTGGTAATTTTCTTCATCAATAAATTGTATTCAAACATATGTTCTTGTTCATACATCTCATATTTATATCGATGTGTATGTATGTACCTTCGTATACTTAAGAGTGGCTCGGAGCAACTTATTTCTGAAGGCTTTCATCAAGTATTGAAACACTTTTCTTTATTGCAATGAATTTAGATTGAGAATCCGAGTTTGAATTTATTTAAGGGTGTACTTAAAATTTGAGGAACTGTAGCTCCTTTTGTTTGAAATTTACTGAACATTTGCAACATAATTGTTCAAAATTAACGTGGCATTGGAAAATGGAATCCTATGCAAGTGTAAGGCTGAGTCGGTGCGGTTGAAATACAGAGCGGCTGACACTACACTAGTATATCATAATTCGTAAGCCGTTTGCGTGTACCAGTGTTGAGAAAGACTGAAACAGAATCAAGTCATTTAACAATTTTGAATGTTGCGCTCTTAAATTTTTTGATGAGCTAAAGTGCGTTTTTTTTCTCTACTGTTTGAATACAATTCAAGTAAGAGAGTTAAGTGCACAATTTTTACCCAAATTTCACGAAGGTTTCCTTGATAACCCTATACGCTATCAAAAAACCCATGTTTTCAATTCTCGAAAAACGGTAAACCACTAAATTACTTCACATCCCTGCCTTTTAAAGAAAAATACAAAACCCATTTCACAGCCCTGTTCGTTATGTGAATTCGCCCCAATAAAAACCAAGTGCTCCTTAGATGCGAGTTGAGGGCAAACCTAGGGCTCAAAAAACACTCAATTGGACGATTAGGTGGAGTTGAGGTCTATTGTAAATGCTTTGTGGTAAAAACAGGGCAAACACATGGCTTCAAGGAACAAGCCTTATAAAAAGCTGTGTGCTTTTGTCAAGAAGAAAACTTTGCTAAGCTAACTTGGCTTTTGTACTTTTATTTTAAATAAAAGCAGTGATGAAGTCCTTAGTCTTGATTTCAGTTTACGATTGGGCTCCCATCTCGAACCGGGCATCTACTTTCTTCTACCCATTTTGTCTTACTGGTAGAAGACCACAGGGAAACCATATTATAAGCATTTGTTTAAGGAATAATCTTTACACTATTTTAAAAAGGAAAGATTATGCCGATTTGAATGAAATTTGGAACGGAGATGGTTTTGGTTCCATGTGCCATATTTCATCCCCCTACCAAAAAATGTTTTTCCGAACGGTAACAACTTTGAGGAATTCGCAAGTCCTCCGATACTAAATTCATTGCCATGAAAGTGCTTTCTTGCTAGACGATAGAAAATGGCTAAAGATTATAGGCTTTCTCCATTCCCTCACAAGGCATAGTTGTGAGGAATGCGCTTGGTCCCAGGGCTCCCCGCTCTGTTGCGCCAGTTTGTATTGAATACCCTCCAAAACTGCTAAGCCGAATTGAATATTGAATTTTGAATAAATATATTACATCACCATATTCTTGCGGAAAGGGATGGGAACGGGAACATAGCCCGGTATTTTTAAAAAATACTGAACCAATATCAAAAGATTTTTCATCGACCGACTCAGTTGGTATTGGAGAGATCCGAAGATTCACGTCAAAAATGTCATACAACACTCAAAAACGATTGCGAAAGAAAAAAATCTATAAATATTTCAAAAATTAAAAATTTCCAAATGCAATTTTTCTCAAACAACCGTGGAAGGTACCGTTTTTAGACTTTTTCCAAATTTTTTTTTACATCATAAGAAAGACAATCTAAAATGAATCGTTCACAAAAAATTTATTAACAAAAATATGTATTAACATATCGGTTGTATGGAAGATACCGTTACTTCAAGACCTAGAAACTCAATTCCAAAAACTCATCTATAGGCTTCCATACAGACCATAACTGCAGATTTTGGAAGAAGATCCCACAGACAAACAGACAGACATGTCTTACATATTTAATTGTTATCTCAAAATTTTTTTCTGCACGATTGCAAATTTGCAAGTAAAAACAGAAAACCATTAAAAAAGCTCCTGATACAGACAAATGGAACAAAATCTACATTTCTTTGCCCTCAGATTTGAACCATCTCAAAGCGGGAGGCTTTCTGATGTATTCTGAAATGAACGCGGCGTTTTCTACGAGCGAGCGGATCGCTAAAGTGAAAAAGTTAAATGGGAGGGCTGTGATCTCTTCGAGAGCACGATGCTCGAATGCTTATATCACTGAGGAAAAGAAGAAGAAAAGATGTATTGAATTTTTTGAAAACAAAATAAAGTTTTGTAATAAACTTGCAATGGCTCATCAGCGCGTCAATGCACGAACAAGCAATATCAACTTTGCCAACGGTAAGTCATTCTCCATGGAAGAGCTCAATTCTCTCGTAATGGAAGTGATAACGAAACTAGAATCTTGTAAAACAAAAAATGAACAATTCTATGCTATCGCTCAGTTAGCTACTAAATTTTTATATTCCAATGTCATATAAACACAAACCCATAAATATTGTCACATGGAATGCCAGAGGTATCCGACATAAATGTATTGAATTCCTAAACTTTATATGAACATAAAAAATATTGATATTGCCTTAATTACAGAGACTTGGTTAGACTTAAATGTTAAAATTTCAACTTCCGGATTCTATTGCTATCGTGTTGATAGAATAGGTGAATTGGGTGGGGGAGTTGCAATTTTAGTACCTACGCAAATCAATTCAACATTCTGTTCTGTTGCCTATTCGTCGTACCTTGTGCATAGAAAACGCGAGAATAGAACTGAAACTGAGCAACAATAGTACTATTAATATAATTTGTGTATTCTTTCGGGGTGGTTCTTCATCTTTGTTAAAGAGACAAAATCTTAAAGCTGACTTGAGTAAGCTTTTAATAGGGAACAACAACTATCTTGTAGCAGGTGATTTGAACTGCAAGCATAGAGATTGGAGTTGTAGTACGGCTAATTTGTGGGGTAACATCCTATCGGATTTGACAAACATTTTCCCATTCACCATACTGTTTCCTCCTGCTCCTACTTACATACCCGCTAGTTCCAGAGGTAGTTCTGCAGTATTAGATCTCTTTGTTACGAATACTGTAAGTACTGGATCCCAGCCTATAGTATTTGATGAGCTTCCCTCAGACCATAATCCTGTCTTAGTAGGATCTCTCCTTCCAGGTGAAATGAAAGAGGAAACCTATTTTGACCTTAAACATGCAAACTGGTCACTTTTTAAATCGTCTGTGAAATCGAAACAGAAATATACCAACCCATCTAGAAAATAATTTAACTTACGAAGGTATAGATCACCTTGTTACAAGCTTTTCTGATAAAATTCCTAGCTCTGTTGATTTGCCCGTACCGAAACTTCCTAAAAAGAATTGCATCGCCAAAATGCCAGATTATATTCTTGAATACATTCGCGTAAGGAATGGTATTAAAAGATAATGGCAACGGTATCGTCTTCCGGTACATCGCAATCAGTTGAAGTATTTCAATTAACTTATTTCTATGGAAATTCAAAAATTTCGTAATGGTCCGTGGAACCGAAAACTAAGTCAGCTCGACAAAAACGATAAATCCTTTTGGAACATTGCCAAAATTTTCAAAAATATTACCAGACTGATTCCCGCATTAAAAGAATCTATTATAATGATTTCTACACTGATAGCGACAATGCAAATGCTTTTGCCATGGAATTTAAGAAAAATCATTTAGTATCCCAACACTAAAGTGATTCCGATACAATAAATTTTATAGACGCTTCTTGTCAAACCAAGCGCTTAAGATTTCGAGAATAATCAAATTAAACCGTGATGAAAGTAGATCATGGCATGGTTCTGTTAGATATTGAAAACGCTTTCGACTCTGTATGCACTTATTTATAAAATGGAATCATTTCTAATGCCAGTTTTCCTAATAAAAATTGTTCAAAGTTTTTTGCCTGGAAGATGCTTTAAAGTACACGTGAACAAGGGCATATCCGTTCTGGTGAATGTACAGTATGGTGTCCCCCAAGGTTCAGTCCTTGGCCCTGTTCTTGTACAATACTCACACCTCCGATTTCCCACAGTTACCATATTGTGAATCAGGTATCTATGCAGATGACACCTGCTTCCTTTCATCGCATGAGCTTGGTCTCAGCATTGAGACCAATCTTCAAAATGTTCTGGAAATTTGGACAAAATATTTTCACAAATGGAAGAATAAATTGAATGCTGGAAAGATAAAATCAATCTTTTTCACCAGAAAAAGACAACGATTATTTCTCCCCAGTAAAAAGCTGGAAGTCAATGGAACCCCATAAAATGCGAGTCTAATGAGCGATATCTAGGTATCAATTTTGACAAAATGCTTATCTTTTTAGAAATCACACTAACGTAACAATAAAAAAAGCCAACATACCAATAAAAATGCTCTACCCACTAATTAATAGGAAATCTCTATTGAGTACAGAAAACAAAATCATAATACACAAGGTTGTTTTTCAATCAATTTTGCTGTACGGATGTGAGGTATGGGGGAATTGTGCAAGGTGTCACATTAAAAAACTTCAAGTGTGCCAAAACAAAGTACTTAAGATGATGTTCAATTTACCTAAATACTATTCCACTCAAGATCTTCATAATCAAACTGGTGTTGAAATGATTTGCAGAAGAATCCAAAAGCTTGGTGATACCTTTTTAACAAACTGTGATACTTCCCTTGGTAGTCCAACAAATGCCTTATAATAAATAGAATTGTCAATACAGATATCTTATTTCTTAGTTCCTTTTCATTTAAATGTATGTAAATTTATGCTATTAGAACATGTAACTTTTTTAGTGTCTTATTTGTTTACCAATTTATTTATTTACTTGGTTGTTTTTGGTATGTTCTATTGTTTCATTATTTATATATTTAATTAATTGTTACACCTATACATATATATACATACATATATGTATAATTGTATATCCATGAACTAAATGTCTTTCCATTTAATTTGTACTAATATTTGTTTAACTGACGTTTATTTAATTACTTAAAAAATGTGTTGTAAGATTGAGAGTATCTATTAAATCATTTATTAATTACTATGTGTAATATTTGAATTATTATATAACTATTTATTTGTTTATTTATTTATTTATTTATTTATGTGTTAATTTATTCATTATAATTATTATTATTATTATTTATTTATTTAATTATTTATTTATCATTATTGTTTTTTTTCTCCTACTTAAATTGAAGGTCTTTTCAAATCTATCTATCTATATCTATCTATCTATCTATAATAATTGTTTAAAAAAACTTATTCAAAAGAAAGATATGCCATAAAAGTATCAAATCTCTGTGTAAACTGAACGGTAGCAATCAAAATTTTATAATTTAATGAATGAAATAAAAACTTGCAATGGCTCCGACTAAACATCTGAGATGCGCCAATATTAGTTTGTTCAACCTCAATCACTTTATACATAGAAGTTGATGGAAGTCTGTAACGTTTGGACCCACCATAAGTGTATAAGCAGGACTACATGTGCTGTGCAGCCAAAACACACACAAACAATTGAGCAATCTATTGAAAAAATTATTTCCTTCCACAAAAAATATGGGGAGACAAAGAATAATTTAAATCGCATAATCTTCATTCTTTCAGTCAAGGTATAGGATTGAATCGAGTCGAGTTTTAAGTGACACGTCATTCTGTACAATTATCTCTCCTCCTCAGACCTTAACATTACACTGGATCTGTCCTATCATTTACTCATCGTTTCCTTCAAAATAAGAACATATTGAACTCCTTGACAATACTTTATTTGAACTTCAAAAGTTGAATAAATTCAAAAATCTGATTAATCGCTGTTCAACTTTGGAGTTCCGTCTCGCAACCAACTGTCAATAAAGTTAATCCCATAGCAACTGCTCACATAAAAAAAAAATCTTTCCAAAAAACTTATATCAAACAAAATCAAATAGAAAAGCAGATTCCCTCTCGATTGTGAGTTTTGGCAAACTTTTTTCCCACAAAACACACATACTTTTTCATTATACTCGAGTTGGTATAACTAAAGTTCCATTTAATATTAATTGGTTTTCTCAGAATACATGAGTTTCTTGTTTTATTTTGCAGGATGCTACTTGGAGCTTGGCCAGTTGGTGGAAAGAATGGATCCCCGCCAAATAATAAAAATGGCAAGTGTCGATTTTTATTATTGTGTGGGGGATACACTGTGTTTCTGATACTGGGTGCTGCTATGTTCTCAGCAATAGAGGCTCCAAAGATTGATGATATCACAAAGCGTATCGACGATTTTCGCAATCAATTTTTGGAAATGCATGCTTGTCTTGATGGTAAGTTGATTGACTATAGTTTCAATTTAATTGCAAAAATTAAAATAAGCAAAATTAAGTGTATGCAATTATGTATGTATGTGATTAAAATTTAAACGAAAAAATTATATGTATTTTTATAGTTAAAAAAAAAATTGAAAAAGAATTGCATTGAGATTTGAGGCTTTGTATGCTCGTATAAGCGGAAAAAAGTTGTTAAATCAGCCACATAGTTTAGGGAAAAAACAGACCAAATGGTAACCAAACTATTTCGAAGCCAGTTTGTTTAGAAAAAACGTGGCAACATTTTAGTTTAGTGTTGCCAGATGTCATGACTTTTGGCAGGAATTTATTTATTTATTTATTTATTTCGTCAATCAGAGAACAATATTCACTTACAGACTACTTAAGAATTAGACCAACAATCGTATTGATAAGATAGAAAATTGAATTTTAATTGAACTTTAAATTAATCAAATGGTGGCATGTTTAATACATTAAATACGTACTGCCTAAAAGTATCTCTACTACAGTTGTCGAAGAAATCTAGTCTACTGCAAACTGGGTTGGCTACTCTGATACAACTAGTAATTGATTCATTTCGAGCATAATTCGTTCGATGAATTTGCTCATGAAACACACAGTTATTACGAGAAGTTCTACTCGGAACGCGTAGGTTAATTAACAAAAGTAAAGGAGAGCATTTTATGTGGTATGCTAGTAAATCTCTGACAAGCATTATCCCAAAGTAAGTACGTCGATTTTCTAGACTTTGCATGCCAAATAACAAACACCTGGTTTTGTATGAGGGAATATCGATTCTCCAATTTAGTTTATAGAAGGTATATCTAGTAAATTGTCGTTGGATTTTTTCGATTCTCACAATCGAGTTTTTGTAGCAAGGGTTCCAAACCGTATAGCAATACTCCAGTCCAGATCGAACCAAAGAGTTAGAGAGAGATTTGGGTGTGTATGAATCGGTGAATTCCTTTGTATTTCTAATAATAAACCCTACCATTTGGTTAAATTTGTTTATTATATAATTAATATGAGGTAAAAATGAAAGCTTAGCATCTAAGATTACCCCCAAATCTTTTTTTTGAGTAACACTTTCCAGGTCAGAATTATTAATCTGGTATTTAAACTGAACAGGTAGAGTTTTACGAAAACAGGACATAGCTTGGCATTTTGAAATATTCAAATGGAGATCATTTTTACAACACCAATCAGCCAGTTTTCCTAAGTCATCGTTAAGCAAAACACAATCTTCAACACTCCTAATAGTCCACAGCAAAAAGGAGACAAAGTGAATTGCTGAATATTTTGGGAATATCATTAATGAAAATTAGAAAAAGTAATGGACCCAGGTGGCTTCCTTGAGGGACACCGGATTGAACTAGGACTTGGTGTGAGAAATGGTTATTGATTTTAACTCTCTGAACTCTGGAGCTTAAATAGGATTGCAGCCAATCAAGAAACCTTGAATGAAACCCAAATTGCTTCAGTTTATTAACTAGAACCTGATGATTAACACGGTCAAAGGCCTTAGCAAAATCCGTAAACATTATGTCAGTCTGGGAATTATTTTTAAAATTTTTTACTAGATGTAATTTGTCATGAAGGAGAGATTGGTCGTAGTAGATCTACCAGACATAAAACCATGTTGATGTTCAGAAATCTCTTCCTTTAATGTAAAGGATAGTTTATCACACACAATTTTTTCGAACAGCTTAGATAACGCGGAGATTTTACAAATAGGTCTATAGTTAGTAACTTCTTGTTTTGAACCAGATTTATGAACGGGAATTATAAAAGACAGTTTCCAAGAATCCAGGAAGACACCACTGGATAAGGACAAGTTAAGGAGATCCGTCAAAGGCTTAGCTAAGGAATCAGCACATTTAGAAAGCAAAATTCATTGAATGCCATCAGGCCCCTCTTTTTTGGTAGGGTCCAAGCCACGCAAAGCAATTTTAATTTCAAATATCTGAAGCTTCATGGATCCGACGCTAGTTGACACTGAAATATAAGGTGGTTCTAGGTTAGTACAAGAGTTAGTAGAATAGACGGATTGAAAAAAATTAGCGAAAAGATTACAGATCTCTTCAACATCATTAGTAACCGTACTTAAGTATTTCATACAACTAGGATATCCATTAAATTTACGTTTGGAGTTGATAAAGCTCCAAAAACATTTACTATTACTCTTAATATTATGCTGTAAGGAGAACATATAAGATTCGTACAAAAACTTGTTGAGAGTGTCGAACTCATATTCAAGTTTTAAGTAATTTAAACGAAGTTGAAAATTCTCAAGATTTTTTTGTATAATTAAAATGATTTTTTTTTTTTTTTTTGTTTTTTAGGTTTGATAGTCTCTTATTAAATCATGCTGGGTTGGAATTTGATGAAGACTTTTTATAAGGAACAAATCTACGTACAGCTTCATTGACAATAGCCATAAAAGAATCACTACTCACTAGCCTTACACAAACTGACTTTACTTGTTATAAGTGTATCCGACGGAAAAGACAAAAAATATTCATTCATTGCATCAAAGTTCGTATTCTTGTAGTTTGGTATTAGAGTATCACACAATTCTTGATCTTTAAATATCTATAAAAACTAATAAGCCCTTCAAGTGCAATGTGATGTAGTTTATTATCGACAAAAGGGATATCAGACTTTTCAACATAAACATTGAATTCCTTGTCAACAAAAACAAGATCAAGAATACGGTTAAGACCATTGGGAATGGAATTCAATTGAATTAAGTCAAATTGGCTAAAAAAGTCAAACAAGTTTTCTTCAATTTCTGAGGTTGCATTGTAAGGAATTAAACATTTATCGTCTAAGTCCAATATTCATTGAATATCACCCTGATTAAAGTACCCAATACAAATAACATGTTGAGAACTGCTTAGATTTTCTAAAACGTTTTTACAATTTTCGAAATAAATGTTATAATAATCAAGAGAGCTTCTAGGCGGAATATAATTAAGTATAATAAAAACTTCACAGTCACTATTTATAGATATACAAACAATCAATTGATCAGTATCGCTTAAAGATGAAGAAATTTCAGTATTAGATTTAAACTCAATCTCTCTACAATTTAAAGACGATCGAATAGCAATTAGATTAATTAATTTAGATATCTAGCGCGAATCTGGCTCATACCCACTTTATTTCGTTTATGCATTGCTCCTTTATTTTGTAAGCACGAAAAATATTCTTAAATGCCCTAGATTCTTGTGCCTGTTCTGGCTGTGTGAAAATGCGCTTTTCATGGCTGTGTTATTATCTTCGGAGGAATTGCGTTGAAAAATGATGTTATGACTCGAACCTAGATCCTCCCACGTGACAAGCATTACTCCACGGGCACCACCTTGTTGCCCCAAAATATCGCCAAAGGTGTTAAATGTCATCATCTTAAATTACTGATAAGTGATGATAGATGCTATAGACATAGGTATCATAAATAGAGTGAGTGTTGCTGTTATATATATATTATGATGTGTTACATCTCACATCGAACTTTAGTAAAAAGCAACATTAACTTGACTTAAACGTGTTTTTAAAATACCACCGAAAATTCTTGGTTATCATTGTATAGAGAACAAATTGATTTTCTGTACAGACCTTTGGATGGTTAGTTTTTTTGTGAAGCATTTACACAAATCTTCGTTATACAGGGTGTTCTTTAAAAATTTTGATTTTGAGACTTCATTTCTCTAAAACTATCTTTCTTTGTTAATCAAAGAATTAAGTATTAGGTTTCAATAACACTATAGTTGAATTTTTAATATTTTTTTGGAAAAATAAGTACTTTTTTCTAGAATTACGCCTTCCACCAAAACGGAGGGAGATAGGGCTTGCCCTTCTATTTTTTCTTGTTTTTTTCTTTTCTTGACCCATACTTTCTAAAACACCCTGTATTTATAGCGTCCAGTGTTGGAAAAGTGAACTTCAGACATAAAAAAATTCAAGCCCAATGGATCTACTGACGCTGAAGTGAAATCGATGCGTAGGTTCCTACACTGGAATAGCGGTGATTCCTTAGAAATCACATAGCCCAAAGTGTCGTGGAAGAAAGAAATATAATCTTGTTGTTGATTGTTGGCTGTCATAAAAAACCCTTCCCTTGTTTTAGGACTGAATTTTGCTTTTAAAATAACACAAATGTTGGTATTTTATTGTTTTTATTGAAAGATCAAATTTCGACAAACTACTCATTTTATAATATTGTTGTGCGCACTCACATTGCACACAATGCGCATGTTGTCAAAATCAGAAAAGCCGAAAAATGACCGATGATAAAAAAAAATCAAAATTAATTGAAACTTGAAATTGTCACAGGAAAATTTTAGCTAATGTTTGATTTTTAAACTGTTATAGTAAGAGCAAATATAACCTCTTTATAGCTTATTTAATTTGAACGAATTTTCACGTCAATATGTTTTTGCTACTTTCGCCAAATTTCAAAAAAGCATTATGTATAGACTTTGTTGGAAGGTATCGCGTCGGCTTCGCCAGAAACAAGGTCTATACCTTATGCCCAATTTCGAGAGCACAGTCAAATACAGAAATTCAAGTTTTAGTCGCACATCATGAAGTGCTCTGCATCACGTTTCACGAAAATTCAAAAGCAAAGTTCTTCGGGGTTTCCTATTAAATCCTTTCCTATTTTCCTTAATGTTCGCACTGTGTTTCAAAACATTATAAGGGTGTTCGTTAGTTATAAAAAAATCAAAAAGTTAAATATTTTGGCAGGTGAGTAGCCTGAGTAGAGTTAAGTTGGCTAGTTTTCTGCGGCATGTTTACAGAGAGTATACTGCGGTAAGGTAATATCATTTTGCCAACAAGTTCAGTAAAACCTAACAACTTTTTTTTTGATCTCACCTCAGAAAAAATTTTTAGTGTGTTCCCGGCAAATGGGAAACTAATTGACTCACTGTATTAGGCGAGTTCTGCATAAGATGACATACTTTTTCTTTGAATAAAACAAACTTGCACTCATTGCATTAAAAACAAAGTGAATTTAGCTTATTCGCTTATTTGTCACAACAAAAAACTTAGCAGTTATTAAATGAAACGTAAAATAGTATTTTAAGAAAATAATTTGAAATTAGGTCACAGCTAAGTCTAAGTTGACATACCTTTAGGTAATATGACATAGTGCTTTTGGATAAGATGACATACTTCAATTTATTAGTCTTCGTTGCAAAGCTGACATATAAATTATTATTTATTTTTTTTGTGGTCTACACCGGCGCACAATGCGTGGCACTATTTATCACAACCCAGAAGCCTATGTGCGAATAATTATGGACATGTACGAGGGAGTAGTTACAAAAGTGAGATGCCCAGCTGGAGTCACCGAAGAATTCCAAATAACAGTAGGTGTACATCAGGGAAGTGTCTTGAGTCCACTGCTCTTTATTGCTGTTCTGAATTGTTTGCTCGAAGGAAAGGTAACGGACAATACAGTACAACAATTACTCTTTGATGACGATGGAGCCATCATAAGCGAGGATCCTACATCCCTGCAACGAGCACTTGACTTGACACTTGAATTGTTTGCTCGAAGGAAAGGTAACGGACAATACAGTACAACAATTACTCTTTGATGACGATGGAGCCATCATAAGCGAGGATCCTACATCCCTGCAACGAGCACTTGACGTTTGGATTGATGTTCTGGAAGGAAATGGGTACCGCATTAGCGCTAAAAAGACTGAATACCAGTGCTGCCCCTTTTTTTGATCCAGACAAGCCTATTCCAGACATTTATTTGAATGGAAATGTGCTTCCCAAGTGTGAAAAGTTTAAATATCTGGGATCTATGATCAATAGTGAAGCATCTTGTGATGACGACATCAATCATCGAGTAAGCGAAGGGTGGATGAAGTGGCGAGAAAACTCCGCTATCTTCTGTGTTCGAAAAATGCCCCCTAATCTGAAGGGAAGACTCTACACAGCAGTTGTCCGTCCAGCTCTGACATACGGTCCACAATGTTGGACAATGTTCAAAAAGTATGAGAGCAAATTGACGGCAGCCGAAATGAAGATGCTTCGGATGACAGCGGAGTAACAAAGCTTGATCGAATTAGAAGTACTAAGATCCGTGGAAGCCTTCATGTCAAAAGTACCATCTTGAACAAAACTCAGCACAACCGGCTCAGTTGGTATTGTCATGTTCAAAGGAGACATCCGCAGAACCCCGTCCAAAAGGCAATATCGTACAACGTTTCAACAAAATCGCAACGAAAAAGAAAAGGCAGGCCAAAACACTCCTGGTAAAAGTAAATGCAAAAACAGAGGCTTGCCGACGCTTTCTGAGGTCAACGCGGTGTACCCCACAGGCGGATCACTAGTGTGAAGCGGAAAAGTGGGAGAGTTGTGATCGCTTCAAGATCACTACTCGTAACGCCGGAAATGAAGAGAAGAAGAAGATTCACGACACGACACTTCTGACCATTTAGTTTCTTCAACTAATTCTACCAGTCTTCAGTTTCTCACCTCAAATTTTTCTAAGGCCTTCTTTCATTTGCATGTGTCACTGATTATTATCACAGCTTGACCGCAATTTCTTATGTAAAGTAGGAAAAAAGATGCATCTATTCGCAATACGATAAGCGATACCAAACAAATAATTATTCCCAACCATTTGCATGACTTAGCCACTGTTAACACAATCAGCAAAAATTCGATCGAACATTAAACCTTTCTCTCATATTACTGTACGAAATGCTCCCTAAATTCAACCCACCTTCTATTGAACAACATCACAACAAGAATATTGTTTCAAAAAAGTTCGTAGTAAACATTTTTCTACATTCACACCGTAATTGAGTGCATATGTAGGCCGCGTAAATACTTTTTCCAGAAAGCATGTCACTATTTTGATTCATTCAGTTCAAGACTATTGCTGATCTAGCACTATACTCACTTTGCTTACTACAATACTATCAAGTAAAATAGTTCTTACCCCTTCGTTTGAATACAAGAAAGTTTCATACTTTACAATGCTCTAGTATCTGAACTTGAAGACGTTATCTCTCAGTTTGTATAGAACCAGTGAGATTTCTGACACAATTTTTTTTCTGTTCAACTCTTTTTTATTGTATTCGTTTGTTTTTTGTTTTTTCATACCGAATCATACTCGTACCGTGCGGTATTTAATTAATTGGATTATATTTAAAAAAAAAATGAAAAAATAAACAATAGTAGACAGATAAAGCTGGAGGACTGACCGCCATGTGTTTGGCTCTCAGTGACAAGTACAGTAGCCAGGTTACTGGGGGTAGGTATGAAATCAGTTCACTTCCAGCTTGGAAACCTTTAAGATTCGTGTTCGTTTGCAACGCAACGTCTAGTTGCCGCGGTTATTACCGTCTTCGGTCGGTTTAAAATTCTAATAGCAAAAAGAAAATACAATACAAAAATATTCACTCTCTCTAATTATACACAACGTTCATACTTTGATGAATGAAAAAATTTCATATGAAGAAGTGCATCCCTGAAAGTGCTGTGATTTGTGTTTTGATTTTTACGACAAGCGGAACAGTTCATTAGAAGACATTTGAAATTGTGATTTACGAGTTTGTGTCTTATAATTTTTGAATAATGTTAACTGCGATGGTCTTGCTCGAGCAACGAACTGAATAGTTTAAAGATTTTTTAAAATTCAAACACTTTTTTTGCATCTCAAGTCATTCTTGCGACATTATCTTATCAGATCAGGGCCTAAGCTAACTCTAAAAGTTGTAAGATTTTTCTCATTGCTAGAGATAGGAGAATAGGAGATAACGAATCGAAATTCGTCAACAAAAGGGAATCTGGTTTGCAGTAAAAAGAAATTCCTTATCATTGTTTATTTTTATGTGCAAGTAAAAAAATTACTTCACACCAAAATTAATTGATTCATAATATTTTGGCGTTTCATTTTAAATTTGAATCCAGAAAACCATTGAAAGATTCCAAACTCATTAAAATGATTACGCTCCTCAAAAATAAAGTAATTGTTTGTTATTATTTTAAGTGTATTGCTCTGGTGGTTTAGTGGCGATAATTCAAATGAATGATAGTCACATGATACTTCGTAAAAAATCAATTCAAGGAAACCGAATCGAGAATTTAAACGAAAAACAAAACTTTAAACATTGTAGGAGAGATGGGGTCAAAATAGTATTTTTGGTGCTTTGATTATTGTCGAATGAAAGACTTGATTGAATGATTGGGTTTTATGTGAAGACAGAGGACTAGAATCAAACATAATTCTCTCTCATTCTCTCTCTCTTTCTCTCTCTCTTTCTCTCTCTCTCTCTCTCTCTCTCTCTCTCTCTCTCTCTCTCTCTCTCTCTCTCTCTCTCTCTCTCTCTCTCTCTCTCTCTCTCTCTCTCTCTCTCTCTCTCTCTCTCTCTCTCTCTCTCTCTCTCTCCGGCGCAAAACAAATCTGACGATACTCATCTAGAGCCAATTTTGTTTGTATGTACGGGGCCAAATAAGGCCTAGCTGACAGACTTTTCTAAATATCTGCCACATTTTTGAAAATATCGTAGTGAACTAAAAAGATTATAAATACGTATCATTTTATCTATATCAAAACAATTTATTCTTATTTTCTAACTTTGGAAGATATTTTTTTTTTTCTGTATTTAGAAAAGGCTTACGTTAGGCCTTATTTAGAACAGGGGTCTTAATATTAATTAATTAATTTATCATAGGATTTTCGCAAGATTTTGATCTGAAATAATATGTGTTTTAAGTAAAAACACAAACAAAAAACAATATTTTTTCAAAAACAATTAAAAAAATTTTTATCTTATAATCAAATATAAAACAGCCTCTTTAATATGTTTACCTACTGAGTAGAATAAAACTTAAAAAAACCTTCTTGGAAAACAAAAATTAAAATTAACTCAAATCCCTTCTTGGGTAATATCACAAAACAAAACTTAAAGAATTAATAAAAATTATTGGTAAAAAAAACCTACATAGTTCAGCGTTGGTAAATTCCGTAAAACCTATGTAATTAGTAGTTGCATTCACCTGGGCACTCAAACGCCTCGTCAGCTGATGTCAACCCAACACAGAGTTCGTGATACCAGGCTTCACAATTTTGGCATTGCCTCATATCCTCCATGCGATCTTGTTTACAGGCGTGGCAATACCAAGCTTCGTTTCGACGTGTTGGGTTTTGCGCAGCCTTTGATGTTGAAGGCTGCGGCGATTCATTGTTGTCGTTGAACAAATGTTTTGTCACTTGCTGACTCTTAAAGTTCAGAGCCTTTTTTCGTAGCGTTTTTTTTTAGTTTTTATTTTGGGAGTTGGCAATAGTTTCTGAAATGGAGATCTTTGGGTTTGGCTACGTTCCACATTTGACTCCATTCGCTCCACTGCTTGTAGCATTGCAGCTAGTCCAAATGCTGGTTCCGGCTCTGTATCGACAGCAACATTCGCATTTTCAATTAAAGTCGAATGGGGCATGTCATCTGATTCAACATCCGATGCTGGTGTGACTGTAGAGCCGTTTATATTTTCGTTGTCTGGTGCATCTGGACATGGTATTTCGGAAAGAGCCGATGGAGCAAATGCTAGTTCTGACATCACATCTGGGTCGAAGGGATACAAACCGGTTGCATGAAATCCTGAAGTGATATTATCCTGGTTCGTGGGCATACATTTGGACCAAACGTTCGAAAAAATGATGTTAAAACTTGTTTTGTTCAATTTTCTTTCAGGATTCTTCGAAGTGAACCTTAACAATTCTTTGTCCCAATGGTGCTCAAATGACCGATTTACGGCTTTGGCGAGCGGTTGGAGTACGTGTGTCGTATTTGAGGGAAGACAATACAGCGTTATTTGGTGGCATTCTGCCTCGTCTACGATAGAATAGTCTAAATTAGAGGCTGCACCGTCAAAAACAAGCAGACACGGTCCTGGAACTTTAAACTTGCCCAAATGGGATATGAACTCTACAAAAGTAGGGTGGTTCATGTATCCTTTAGGAGTCATTTTTACTAAAGAACCATTTGGAAGGTTATCCATGAATTCAGGCTTCTGTTTCTTTCCTAAAGAATAACTGGTGGAATAGCCGTCCCTATAGCGCTCACACATCCGACAATCGTCACACTTTCGGCATGTTCGTTGGAAATTTGATGAACCCGTTTCGATCCTTTTTGGGTCAAGACACGCTGCTGGTGGTGGAGTGAAATCCTACAGCCTTTCTCGTCCATGTTGTAAATGCATTCTGGTCTGTTTCGGATGTTTAACCTTTCCATTAGGGCTCTTACCTTATCAAAATGATCAGAGACAATATGCCTGTTGAGTTTCTGTGCTCTTGCTGGGTTCATCATTTGAGCCTTGCGAACTGAGATTTTCGGGTGTCGATTCATGAACAACCGCAACCACTTTCTTCCAGCGCAGTTATGTGATTTACTGAGGTTGTTCGGGATGTTGTTCAACTTGCAAAAATTGGCAGCCTGGTATCGGAGCATCTTTGGAGTAATTGGCATTCCAACCTGAGACAGCCTCACTATTCTTTGGCACAAATCTGTCTCTTGTTCTTCAGTAAAAGTAGATGAACGCCCCATTTTCGTTTTTGTTGAACCACTCGTAATATGATTCCTAAGCGTCCTTCTTGGAATCCTGAAGCGCTTGGAAGCTTCGCGTTGTGGCAAACCACGTGGCATTAACCAGTTGATTTTCCGACCAGTTTGCTCTTTTATTTGTTGTAGTTGACATTCTAACAGAAACCAAACAAAAATTTAATGAAAAACAGAATATATTTACAAATATTTTGTCTTGTACCTACCTAATAAGGCCCACCACTTTTTTTTATGGACCTTATTAGGAAAATGGAAGACACTTTTTAAAAAATTTATAAAAAATAAACAATAAAACTTTTTAATGAAATAAAATATCTCAATATAGTATAAATTGAATTTATTTTATGATAAAACTAATAAAAATGTACTTACTTCGTTGAATTTCTCTCAAAACAAAAAAAAAAAAATACCCGTTTTTTACAATTTGCGAGAACTTCACCCTTCAACTTCAACTTCATTCAACTGCAGGTATCGACATGAGTCGCGCAGCTGGCTGTTTTTGTTTGGTCTGGGATCTTACAGAGAAACTTCAAATATACAGAACAAAAAAAAAGTCCCGTTATTTGTTCGTTTCGGTGTTTTAGGTGTGGTGGGCCCTATTAAGGACAAGGCCTTATTTGGCCCCAGTACCTCAGTTGTTTTTATAAAACTTTTTTTGCCATTAATTCATGTGAAGTAGCTCGAGGAGAGTTGGTGTTAATTAATCTTACAATTTGATTCATTCAGCTGGAGGTTTGGTGAATAGTAAGTTCTTACAGTAGAGAATATTTTTTGATGTTGATGCTATGTCAGGAGTTTCTCGAAACTTATTTGACACACAAACAGAAGTTTGAATTCAGAATTTTATGATTTACAATATGAAGTAACAACCTGGTTTTTTGTCATCTTCCTATGACCAAGTGGCATGTGGTAATGTCATTCGATGTACACATATCTTTTAAGGCCCCGCACCATAGAACGCGTTGCGCGTTCCAACTGACAGCTCGATTAAATACGCACGTTCTTATGAGAGGTGACCCATAAGCACCACGAGCAACGCGCCGAACGCGCCAAGTAGCCCAAAGGCCCCGGGCAATAGAACGCGTTGCGCGCGTGCGGCACCGCTTCCAACTGACAGCTCGATTAAATACACACGATCTTATGAGAGGTGACCCATTGGCATCGCACACAACGCGCCGAACGCGCCGAGTAGCCCAACTTTCTACTTTGCCGCGGCTCTCACGCGGTGACATTTGCTGTCAAACCAATTTGAAGTTCTCTCTTGTTGCTAGAGATGAGATAAGACAAAGTGATACCTCAGAGACGTGACTCAAATGTGGTTGCTACTGCTGCGAAAATAAGTTAAGTGTTTTATGATATAAATTGGTTTGTGTTTGACTCAATCTTTCCATTCTACAATACATGAGTGTAACAATGCAATAACATCAATAAAGGTGATTTTTCTAAAAACATAAAGTTCAAAAATGGAGAGGCGTCAAACAAAAACTGTTAAGGAACGGTTCACTCTTTTTCGTAAAAGAATTGCGTTTTTGTCCCATTGAGAGTAGACTATTCAGAGATTTCCCCAACCAAAGCAGTTTCACATACAATTTTTTTTCATTTTTATCAAGAGTATTTAAGTAGCCTCACAAACATGACGAAATATTGTGACAGCAGCAAAAATGCAGCGGCAGCGGCGTAGCTTTTTAGTGTTTTTTTTTTTCGTCACAGCCAGAAGCTGGTTAAGTGTTCCAGTTCAAAAAAAAACTTTCAAAATCTATGGTGCGCTATTCTCATTTCAACATTACAAACTTTTTGTAAACAGCGAAACTATACTGTTTTCAACACTATAAATTATTATTTATTCAAATTAAAGACACCCCGTTTTTCCTGTGATAAATAGAGACGGTAAATTACTTAAGTTGTGGGTTTTTTTCAATCCAGTACTAAGCAAAGTATTCGAATTCTTAACATCCTGTATTTATTGCAATATCATCTTTCATTCATCGTCTTCTTCTTCTTATCGATTGTGTGTTTTCTTTTTAGCTGTTCGTTAAATGAATCACATTGAGTGGGCGGGCATCCGCTATTTGAATTTTCAAAAAACAGGATTCCCTATAAAAATCATCCCTTGGTTCGAACAGCCACTTTTTTCTTACTTCCATCGTAAATTTGGTGATTTAATACTGAAAATTACTTGAATGCTGCATCCATCATGTTCATCACATAGAGTGTATCATTGGCAGTAGATTTTTTTTTTTTTTTTTTTTATAATTAACGCGCACATCAAGGGGTTATGAATACCCTTATAATGTTGTTAAACACAGTGCGAGCATTTAGGAAAATAGGAGAGGATTTGAAAGGAGACACCGATGCACGTTGCTTTTGAATCTTTGTGAATCGTAATGAAGGGGAAATACTGAGCCAGGTAAAGCATTCCACATTCGGGTGGTGCGACTGAAATACGAATCTCTATACTTGACTGTACGCCCGAAGTTGGGCTCAAGGTAAAACTGATGAACATTCCTAGCGAGGCGGGTGTTGCGGCTAAATTGTTTCAGGGGAGGAATGCAACTGGCTACTTCACTAGAGCACTGCTTGTGGAAAAAGCGATAAAAGAGAGTGAGACAGGCAACATTTCGACGATGTTCAAGAGAATCAATTGATTCTACGATTGAACTATCACCTATCAGTTTTAACGCTCTATTTTGTACCCTATCAAGGAGGTGCAAAGATGTTTGAGAGGCACCTGACCAGATATGGGAGTTATACTCCAGTTTCGGGCGGATGAAGGCCTTATAAATTGTAGCCAGATCAGAAGGGGTGAAGAACTTCCTACATCGTCTCAAGAAGCCTAAGCATTCAGCAGCATTTTTGGCGACTTCAAATATGTGGTCATTCCAACGAAGATCATCGTTTACACACATACCAAGTACTGACAGCTTTTCGGTTTCTTCGATGCAGGTACCATTCATGGATAATGGCAATGGGGGAATGTTAAGCTTCAACGACAAGAGACAGCATTGAGTTTTCGAAGCATTGAATTCTACTCGGTTCATAATACCCCATGCAACAATGCTGTCAAGGTCAGAATTCAATGAGCTTATCATACGCAACCGTTCCAGTTCCACATCCGAAGAGCAGGGACGTGAATTTGGAAACGAATATGAAAAGCTGAGGGTCGAGTCGTCAGCAAAACAGTTAAGTGGATTAGAAGTTTCAGACAAGAGATCATTAATGAAAATGAGGAAGAGAGTCGGAGACAAAACGGAGCCCTGGGGCACACCAGCATTTATGAAGTGGGTATCAGACTTGAAACCATCCAACACAACTTGTATTGAACGGTCGGAAAGGTAGTTTCTAATCCAACGAAGAAGAGACTCATCGATACCAAAAGCACGCATTTTCGATAAAAGAGCCTGATGTCAAACTCTATCAAATGCTTTAGAAATATCAAGCGCAATAATCTTACTTTCTCCAAAACAATGTAAAGGCCCCGGCCCATAGAACGCGGTGCGTGCGTGCGGCACCGCTTCCAACTGACAGCTCGATTAAATACACACGTTCTTATGAGAGGTGACCCATAAGCACCGCGAGCAACGCGCCGAACGCGCCGAGTAGCCGAACTTCTATTTTGCCGCGGCTCTCACGCGGTGACAGAAGAGAGACATGCGCAGTCACAACCAATTTGAAGTTTTCTCTTATATGGAAAAAGTGACAATGGGCGCGTTCAATAACATATCGGATAGCCTGTCTCGGATAGCCATATCTTAGATACCTTTTTGAACGATCGACAACAGACAATAGCTGTGAAATATTAAAATTCGACTTTTGAAAACAGAAAAACATTCAAAATATCATTGCTAGACGATTATAACTTATTTTTTTCGATTTCCCACACGTAAACAACAACAACAAGCTATCCGGATACGATTTTTGAACGCCCCCATTTTGACTAAATTTATCTGTCAAAACACCGCAACGGATTCTATGGGTCACCCCTATCAGTTGCGCGCGGCAAAACCCACCGCATCAGTTGCCGCGCCGCTTCTACCGCACGCACCGCGTTCTATGGGCCGGGGCCTTAAAGATTGGTTCCACTTTTCAGTGAGATAAGCCATCAAATCACCAGTGGACCGTTTGCTACGAAAGCCGTACTGACGGTCATTAAGAAGCTTTCGTTCTTCAAGATATTTCATAAGTTGACGGTTTATCAACGTTTCCATGACCTTGGAAAGA
Organism: Melanostoma mellinum; assembly: GCA_914767635.1. Lineage (NCBI taxonomy): Eukaryota > Metazoa > Arthropoda > Insecta > Diptera > Syrphidae > Melanostoma > Melanostoma mellinum. Next base: position 79,017,372 of record OU612059.1, on the reverse strand, counting down.
AGGGACGTTAGTGCAATTGGACGGTAATTGGAAGGGGAGGAAGATTCGCCTTTTTTAGGGACCGGCTGGACAAATGCAGTTTTCCATCTGCTCGGAAAAATCCCAGCAGAATAGGAAAGATGGAAAAGTTTACGCAGTGGTTTTGCCAGCGTAGAAGAACACCTCTTCAGAATAACGGCGGGGATACCATCTGGACCAGCGGATTTATGTATGTTGAGATCTTTGAGGACTCTCGCAACCGAGCGAGTTGGAAAGAATATCTGCTTCATCAAAGAATTTGCAGCCTCGAGCTCAGGTGGAGCCACTATGCTATGAGGAAGTGTCGAGTTAGCAGCAAATTGAGCTGCCAGCAAATTGGCTTTGTCGATGGAGCTGACATACGGAGAGTCATTGAAGACGAGCGTTGGGACCGATGACGTGGTCGAGTTCTTAATGTTCTTCACAAAAGACCAAAAGTTTTTACTTCCTTTTGGACACAATAGTATTTTTTGCCTTACTTTTTGGTCATGTAAAAATTTAGTCCTTTGTATCTGAGCATTACAGATATTTCTGGCCCGTTTGAACAAATTTCGGTTTTCTACAGTGGGTTTGGTATAATGAAAGTGTACTTAATTTTATGATCCGAAGTGCAAGGTAGGCATAAAGGAGAGTATATAGATTTTCAGCTATTTTAAGAGGAATCAAATACTCGTTCATCATTTCGGTGGTTAAAGCTAAGAAGAGCATGTAAAGTATAACATTTTACGACCTTAAAATCATGTACTTTTGAATACTGGCCATGTAGTCATTAATTCTATCCTCATCATTCATGAAGATTTTTTTTTATTCTTAGATTGCCACAGTTTAATAGCAAAACCCAATCTGACAAATGCACATGTAATATTTTGAATAATTTGGCTTCAAAAACATTAAAATATTTATTACTAGCGACCCACCCTGGCTTCGCACGGTTACAATGCTGATACTAAATACACTACAGAAAAACTGTGAACGTTGTATATAAAAACACAGCGGCCCGCTATGGCTTCGCACGGGTATAAAACATATAGCCTATGTCACTCTCTGAAAAAATGATTAAGATCGATTCAGTAGTGTTGATTTATTCTTTACTGCCCGTGGCCTGCACGCGCTAAATTTGGAGTAAAACAATCAAATAATTTTGTTTATTTTTCTTGAAAGGAAGCGCTTTCATCACTAAAATCCTGTTGTTTTCATAACAAATGCTATATCATAGTTTCAAACCAATTTTCATTTTTTTAAATTATTGAACATTAACCATAACCAGCTCCCGAAAACGTGGTACCCGTGGCGTGATGGCTGTCATGTCTGCCTGCTAACCCAGAGGTTCGAGGCTCGAATCCAAGCAGAGGCAAAATGTTTTTTTCACGGGCATCGCCTTTTTCGAGGAACTGGCATTTCCTCCGTTAATAAATTCTTTGCCTTGAAAAGCGCTTTCTCAATTAGCCGTTCGGAACCGGCAGAAAATTGTAGGTCCCCTCCATTTCCTCACAAGGTTTGCCAGTTAGTAAGTTAGTTATTTGAACAGTATATACAATTTGACTTATTACTAATAAGGATACTATGATAAATAATGTTTTGTTGCCACATAGGGGGCCTAACCATATACATTGTCTTAACTTAAAATATTATTGAATATTATATTATATAACTAGCTGTACCCGTGACTTCGTCCGCGTGGAATAGTGACTGTCATCAACATTCTTAATTTTTTTGGCTACTTATTTTGTAAATAAGACACATCCATGCGTTTTAGTAACCCATTGTAACATTATTTTATTTATGTTTGCACACGACCTTCTTATTTTTTCCACTTTTTGCGAAATAAAAAGGTTTTGTGGGATTGATACACGTGATTCTGCCACATAAAGTTGCCATGGGATAATTTTCTAAACGAACACCTGCAACTTAAAGCGCCTGAGACTTATTTATAAAGACAAATCAGTGGGAATTAAAGGAAAACGGGGAATCAAAACGTTTCGGATTTGTAATATTAGTAAGGATGTCCATCTTCGGGCTCTAGACTATCTCTGTATCAAAATTCATATAAATCGATTCAATAGTTTGGGCGGCTAATGGTAACAAAGAGAAATAGATAGACAGATTTAACTTCGTACTAATAATTTTAGTACAGACTCCCGTTCCCGTGGAAACATGGTGACCGTTCCCGAAAGGAATATGGGGATGAGTAAAAGTTAATATTGCTCGGAGATTATGGAGCGTTCCAGCGGTGGAAGAGTTTTTTAAATCGATGCTGTAGTGTCAAAGTTCCCGTATACGTTCCTGTTCCGTGGGAATATAGGAAAAAAATATAAACCCTATGTCCTTCCCCAGGTTCTGAACAATGTTTGTAAAAAATTTCATTTAAATCGGTTCATTAGTTTGGGCGGGAAATAGTAACATGACCGACGGACAGACAGAGCTACTTTACCACTTATTATATTAGTAAGGACTCCCGTTCCCGTAGGAATATGTGGATGAATTAAAGTTTATGTTACTCAAGGATAGTGTAGCATTCTAACGGTGGAAAATTTTTTGAAATCGGTGCTGTAGTTTCTAAATTCCCCTATACGTTCCCGTTCCCGTGGGAATATAGGAATGAAATATAAAGCTTATGTCCTTCATCAGGTTCTGAACAATCTTTGTACAAAAATTAGTTTTAATCTGTTCATTAGTTTGAGCGGGAGATGGTAACATAGAAAAGTGAACAAACAGAGCTACTTTTGCACTTATAATAATAGTGAGGACCGGTTCCCGTGGGAATATTCGAATGAAATGCAACCTATTTCCGTCCTTGAGTTCAGAACAATCTTTGTACAGAATTTCATTTAATTCGGTTTCTTAGTTTGCGCGGGAGATGGTAACATAGAACGACGGACAGACAGAGCTTCTTTCACACTTATTGTATTAGTAAGGACTCCCGTTCCCGTTGGAATATGTGGATGAATTAAAGTTTATGTTACTGTGAGATAGTGAAGCATTCTATCGGTGGAAAATTTTTTGAAATTGGTGTTATAGTTTCTAAGTTCCCGTATACGTTCCCGTTCCTGTGGGAATATAGGGATAAAATGTACAGCCTAAGTCCTTCTTTAGGTTCTAGACTATCTCTGTACAAAATTACATTTAAATCAGTTCTGTAGTTTGGGCAGGAGACGGTAACATAGAAATCCGGACAAACAGAGTGACTTTCACATTTATAATATTAGTTAGGACTAGCTGTGCCTGCGACTTCGTCCGCGTGGGATAGTGACTTTCGGAAGCATTCTTAATTTTTTAGGCTACTTTATTTTGCAAATTTAAGTATATGTTTGCACACGACGTTCTTATTGTTTCCATCTTTTGCGAAATGAAAAGGTTTTGTGGGATAGATACACGTGATTCTGCTACATAAAGCTGCCATTGGTTTTTTTCTAAACGAACACCTGCAACTTAAAGCGTCTGAGCCTTATTAATAATGACAAATCAGTGAGAATTAAAGGAAAACTAGGAATCAAAACGTTTTTTCCTTTTGCCGTTCCAGTCATTATTAAAATTTTCATAGTTCCCTATCCCAGATGTGTAATTTGTAGCTGTGTACAATTCTGGATTACTCATTATTGGATTACTGGAACACCAATTTGCTGCCACTCCGAATAATCCTAAAAAATTGAGAAACTCTATAGGGTATGATGTGACTTGTTCAGTGTACATAATATTGTCTATTGATAGACATTCGCCAACATCCCCCAATACGTCAAACATAATTTATTAGTTTATATGGTTAACTATCTCATTAGTCGGCGGCGAAATCGATCTTTCACACAGCCATTCCCGATTGCCAATTTTTATTTGAAGATCAAGATAGACATTTCTTCTCAGGTCAAATGTATTTTCGACAGTTTGACAGAAATCAAACCGCAGTGAGAGAACTTTTATCGATCCAGCAGTTTTAAGGTTCCCGTTTACGGTGTCAATCCCGTAGAAATATAAGGACTATACTTATTAAGCCCATGTTCTTCCTCAGGCTCTAGGCTATCTCTGAATAAAATTCCATTTAAATCGGATCAGTGGTCTGGGCGGGAGATGGTAACAAAGAAATACGAACAGACAGAGTTAATTTTGGATTTGTAAGGATGTCCATCTTCGGGTTCTAGACTATCTCCATACCAATATTCATATAAATCGGTTCAATAGTTTGGGCGAGAAATATAAATAAACAAAGAAAGACAGACAGACAGATTTAATTTCGGATTTATAATGTTACTGAATTCTTCCATTCCCGTGGGAATATGAGGGCCATTTCCGGAGGATGACTTAAAGCTTATATTACTCGGGAATAGTGTAGTATTCTAACGGTGGACATTTTTTGAAATGGGTGCTGTATTTTCCCAGTTCCCGTTCCCATGGGAATACAGGGATAAAATATATTGCATAACATGTATGTCCATCCTCAGATTCTAGACTGCCTCTGTACCAAAATTCATATAAATAGGTTCAATAGTTTCGGCGGTTGGTAACAAAGAGAAATAGACAGACAGATTTAACTTTGAACTTATAACATTAGTAAAAACTCCCGTTCCCGTGGAAACATGGTGACCGTTCCCGTAAGGAACATGGGGATGAGTAAAAGTTTATTTTACTCGGAGATTATGAAGCATTCCAACGGTGGAAGAGTTTTTGAAATCGGTGCTGTAGTGTCAAAATTCTCGTATACGTTCCTGCTTTGGGAATATAAGGAAAAAATATATATCCTATGTCCTTCCTCAGGTTCTCAACAATCTTTGCAAAAAATTTCATTTAAATCGGCTTATAAGTTTGGGCGGGAGATGGTAACATAGAACGACGGACAGACAAAGCTTCTTTCACTCCCGTTCCCGTAGGAATATGTGGATGAATTAAGGTTTATGTTACTCAGGGAATGTGTAGCATTCTAACGGTGGGAAAATTATTGAAATCGGTGTTATAGTTTCTAAGTTCCCGTTCCCGTGGGAATATAGAGATAAAATATGTAGCCTATGTCCTTCCTCAGGTTCTAGAGTCTAGACTATCTCTGTACAAAATTTCATTTAAATCAGTTCAGTAGTTGTGGCAGGAGACAGTAACATAGAAAGCCGGACAGACAGAGTGACTTTCACATTTATAATTGTTGTATATGCACGCTGGCAACTCTTTTACCTCTCGTCAAGTATATAATGTAAATGAGAATTTAAGCTTACATGATTACCTTAGCAACAGATGTTCGACATTCGATTGCGGGCCAGTGGCAGAACCAGTTCAACATCATATATATCATTTATTTTGCCGTATATTGTAAACTGTAGTTTAAGATAACCAAAAGTAGATTAAAGCAAGGCATAAAAGAACGGTGTTTATTTTTGGTCTTTTGTTGAATACACGACAATAATATTAGTTAGGATTTCATTTTGAGCTGCAGTAAAGAAGCACCCTTTATATTCAAATACATATTTACTCTAAAATAACTAACCATATTTTTTCTTGAAAGCAGAACTGTTTCCAAAAACTTATAGCCCTTGAATGGTTAGAAACGTTAGAAACATATATAATTCCATAAATAATATTTACATTATCCATTATAAAGTATATATATCTTTAAAGCATGGCTTTTTGCCGTCTGCTTGATTGACAACTTATTATATTCACAAACATTTACGTTTTTTATTTAAATTTTTGTTATATATATTTAACATAAAAGTTTAAAAATTATCATTTATAATTCTGCTTTTATACGCTAGTGCTATTTTACAATATTGGAATATTACCGGAACTTCAATTTCATTTAAATATTGTATTAAAAGCTCATTAGATAAGAAATCACTTCCAAATATCTGTCTTCTCGTTTCTCGCAATACAGGGCATCTACCAATAAAATGAAATATGTCCTCTCGAACTCTCATGTTACACATTTCACACTGCATGGGTAAATCTTCACGATGCGGAATGAAATTGAGATTAAGGAGTTCACCTCGTATTCTAAATATCGTCGAAATTTGCTCAGTCGTGTATTCATCAACGAAGTTATTCCTATGGTTAAGGTTGTTGTTCAGTCTACTGTATAACATCCTGTAAATGGAACTTTCTGCTTCAGCTGCAAACACCGCTCTATAACGATCATCAACGTTAGAAATGAGCTGATACAAGGACGGCTTCCACATTCTGTAATTATCTGTCGCAAGTTCTATATTTGCTTCTTCCGCTAATTCCGTCCACTCTCTTAACCAACCTTGCAGTGCTGCTTTTTTTGGGAGACGTTCATCACTCATTTCCAGGACATTACATATGTAATCAACTTGTAGCTTTAAGGTCTTAATAAATATGGGAGAGATACCAGTTTCTAGCATTACCATGTAGTTAGGGGCGTTTGATGGTAGTCGAAATATCCTTTTGATATAAAACCGGAGGAGTTGCTCCGCGATTTCATATTTCTTACTACCCCAAACTTGAGCTGCATACAGCATTGTGGATTCTGCTACCGCTTCAAATATTTTGAATTTACTGCTGTAGGCTATATGTCTGTTGTTAAATATTTTAGTCCATGCAATGTTGATGGTGATTTTTGCTTTTTGTAATTTTCCTTTGAGATGTTTCTCCATGTTGTTATTTTTTGTAATAATCACGCCTAAATATTTATATTCGTATACTGTTTACTACTTCTATTCTCTCATTGTTAAAAGTCCAACGTTCCCGTCCACTTGCTCTTCCTCCACCTCTTCGGAATATCATAACCTTCAATTTCTCTAAATTGACAACTAGTTTCCATGTTTTACAATATTCGCTAAGTTTGTTGATCATCAGTTGCAGAGACTCTGGCGAGTATGCAAAAAGACCTATATCGTCGGCGAAAAGCAGGGCCTTTATGAGCGTTCCCGCATATTCAACTCCTCCCGGCAAGCAATCGGTGCGACATATTCGATAAAAAGCGCAAATAAACTTGGGCTAAGCATGCAGCCTTGCCTTTTCGAACCATTTTGAAATGTTTTCTCCATCCCACACAGCTGATTTGGTTTCCATGTACAGATTTTGTAGAACACGCCCAAATTTAAATGACATTCCCATGCCATACATCTTGTACATTAATGCATTTCTGTCAATCGTATCGAAAGCCGCTTTGAAATCGACAAAAAAAAAACATATAGTTTCTTTTTTTGGGATAAGAATGAATCAGCAATACTTCGCAGGATAAAGATGTTATCTATAGTTGAATATCCTTGTCTGAGTCCAGCTTGGAATTCCTTGATAAGATTTTTAGACTCTATCCACAATCTGAGCCGGTTTTGCAATATAGATGTGAATATTTTGTGTGATGAGTTGAGAAACGAAATTCCTCTATAATTGGCAGGGTCCATCGTGTTGCCTTTTTTAAAAATAGGAAAAATGAGGGCCTCCTTGAATTCTTGTGGTATTATGCCGTAGTCCATTATGTTACTAAATACGTTTAATAACTTGTTAACGAGCCCTTCTGTACCATACTTATAAAATTCTGACGGTATTCTATCAGAACCTTCAGACTCCTCTTCAGACAAGATGCTTTGGTCCAGAAGTTCATCGTGGAAAGCAGGCTGTGCAAATTGTACCCTATCATGCGTCAGAGACATGTGATTCAATAGTTGAAAATAATGCATTTCCAAGGTGTCACAATGAAGACTTCGATTGATGACATATATCTTGCCGTTAATTTTTTGGGCTTTCTTCCAGAACTCACGACTATTTTTGCAACTAGCCAGACTCTTGGCCATTCTCACAGTAAATAACCCGTTTCTCCTTACACAGCGCCTTGAATTTTCGGTTATGTTGCAAATATAATTGTCTCGCTGACTCATCATTCGATCTCCGATACCGATTTAACCAAGCATAAGACTTTTTTCTCAAATTCATGCAGGATGAATCAAACCATGGCTCCTTAAACAAACCGCTTCTATTGTACTGGTTACAATCGTGCCGCTGCCTTGCTTGCTCTTCAGATCGCGACATTCTTGTGAATTCAGCAATAAATCCAATTTCAACCTGTAGGTAGCTGCCTTGGACGCATTCCATTGAAGTTTTGGCATGAGCTTTAGTTTCACGTTTCACGTTTTCATCATTTTCGATTTCTCCGATGTTGCAAGAAATGACAACTGGCATGTGATCTGAGTAAGGTACTTGCTCCACACAAAAATCAGTAATCAAGGAACTCCAATTCCCTCCTACCAGACCGTAGTCGATGTTTGAGCTTCCCTGTTTTCCAACAAAAGTATATTCACCATGTTTGTCCCCTTCACTGGTACCATTTAGGATTCGAAGACCATTGGAGTTACATAATTCCAATAATTGATTTCCCCTACTATTTTTAATTTAATCCTTTGAATGTCTGCAATAACTTCTCATCTCGTTTTCCACTCCTCCAGATGTACCCACTCTTGCATTTAGATCTCCAACAACTAGCAGATTTGAAATTGCTCCACACATCATAAAATCTTTAATTTTATTGAAATCTCTGACTTCTTATAGCAGGAACAATTTGAAGCTCGTAGTTCAGGAACTTGTTTACATAACAGGAACTGTTGTCTTCAGTTAAATGTGTTTCGTATAAGAAAATAAGTTCAAATTTGTTTATAAAATTAAAAAAAAAATCAATAAATAAATTCTTATTACTAAGGCCAGATATGTTGTATGATAAGAGCTTACATTTTTTACTACAATTTTGAATTTCAACATTTTTTACTTTTCTTAATATACAATTAGATCGGCAGACGGCATTAATATTAAAATAAGTTACTAGGCCTCATAACAGTTTAGAAACGTATGAAAATGGAACAAATTTGTTAATGGCAATTCTATATGAAATGCATTTTTATCCAAATATAAACTCACTCTTGTGTCACAAAATCTTAAGCTGTTTTCTCATCTACAACAACTATAACCATCTTTAGTTATAAAAGCCCCACTATTTCTGGGATAAATGACACTCATCATCGCTATAGCTGTAGTACCATAAGAAAGGAAGAGAAATGTTAAAGGTTAAGTAGTATGTTCCTTCTGAGGTACGAAGTACACATGTTTGATTGCACAAAAGAGGAAACTTTGCAATTATTCTACAGGATTTGCTCCTCCAATATGCATGAGCAAAACAAAAACCCCCACAACTAGCAGAGAGTCTCGGAGTGAGAAAAAAAATGTGTAGGTAGTTCTCTCCACTCTGAAGTGCTTCAAGCGAAAAGTTTTCAATTAGATTTTCAACATCCCTGTTGGAGCAGGAGCAGGGAATACATGTAAAAGTGTTGTGTGTTGTGGAAGGGGGCATCTCTCATATACATACATACTGAAACTATATGTATAATGCAAAAACGGGCGGCCAAAGAGAAGGGGTTGACTTGAATAAATTAATAACCGAGAAGACTGGTCATTAACTTTTATTGTGCATACAAAGTCAAACTCGTACCTACACGGAAGTGGATAAAGGACCAGCAATCAAAACTTTTATATATGTATCTCTTTTGACATTTTATCGTAGTTGGACATTGTGATATTGAATGAGAAGGAGGAGTGAACAGTTGTTGAACAGGAAACCTTTCATAGATGATTTGGTTAATGCACTTCACTCTCTTCATTGGATATTTGGTAGCTTGCTATGAAATTGTTTGGCACGACCATTTTTCTCAACGAAACTATTGCAGGACGTACATACGTACAAGGAAGGACAAGTTGCCGTCTTCTTCGGTCTTTACAAATTGTTAAGCTTTAAATTCTGTAAGAGTCGTCCTCTTTGTGATTTGCTGACGTGAAAAGAAAGACTGGTAGTCCTTTTTGTGGTTTGAATGATTTATAAAACCCATTTGAGTTGTGAATGCCTTTCGAGAAGGTACCATGCTCGCTCTGAATACTTAATGAACTTAAAGGCTTCATTTTAGCATGGTATGGAAAAGATTAAAATCTCGAGGAAAACGTTAATTTTTTTTAAGGCATTAAAATGAGTATACTGTAAGTGTTGGTCTGAAAAACTTCATGAATATTTCAAAGCAGCTTTAAATAATTAAGCGCAGTAAATCAGCTTACCAAACTAAATCCTTGTCTAAATTGATTGTTGTATCAATTATAACACTGATTACTTCGTAAAAACATATACATGGAGTTTTTGTCCTGAAACATAAATCTACGCATTGTTTTACTATCACTGGTATTTCTTTTTTTATTATTCGGGGAGCCATTATGATTAGCTTCGTACTAATATATTCACTTTTTTCGTAGGGAATTACACACTCATGGTCAACGGTTTGATGACCTTTAGTTCGATATCATCATCGTCATCGCATCGCAGAATTATGAACAAGTATTTCCATTTACGAAAAACCATAGTATGTGATTATGTTTGTATATTCCCATGATAAGGTACTACACATATTTTTTTTTATTTATAGTGGGAGAGTAATGTTCTTAGTTTCGAGTAATTGTTCTGTTGTTGAAAATTGGTTCCAAAAGAGATTATTAGAACCTGAATTGATATGTCAAACAATAACAAATTGCTGATCAAATCTGAAATAAAAAAATTTGTGGTAGTCCCTTGATAATTCCTGTGTCTATTCTTGTCGTTGAGAGAAAACCTGCGTGGTATTGATTTACTAATGCATATATTTCCATTTTCATTAAATATACTCCATGTAGTATTGTCTGCTAAGGAGACATATTGCCAAGTGGGTGAATGCCTATAATCAAGTGCTTAATGTTAATAGCGATAAACAAGACAGACACCTAATGATTAAGCAGATACAAAATAGCATGTTCGTGTGCCTAAGAACATTAGCCGGTTCTGAGACAACCTTATTTAAAAACTGAAATTGTCTCCCAAGTGTCCTGTGTATCCCCGAAGCACGGCAGGTGCGTATCAATTAGAAACGGGGCCTAGAGCACAGATTAATGTTGCACACCTTGCGTATCAACAATGATTTTGAACTTGGGACAAGAAAATAAGCTCTTTTCGAAACATTTATTTCTTATTTTATTTCTTACATTATGTCTTATTTACTTACGTACTTACTTAGGCGGGCATTACAGTTCGGGGTGAACCTGGGCCTCAACCAACATCCTTCTATAACGACTTCGATTTCGGGCGAGCTCTCTCCAGTTTCGCACTCCACTTGATTGCGCCACCTAAGACGAGGTCTTCCCCTTCCGCAATTTCCCTGCAATGTGCTTTCGAAAACCCGTCAAACCGGAGCGTTTGGGTCCATCCGCTCTACATGACCCAACCATCGTAGCCTCGCGATGCGTACTCTTCTGGCTATGCCCATGTCGCGGTACAGCTCATACAGCTCGTTGGTGTATCTTCTTCTCCACACATTGTCTTCGCATACGGAACCAAAGATCATTCGGAGAATTTTTCTTTCGAAACGACCAACGGTTCCCTCATCCGCTTTCGATAAGGTTCATGCTTCCGCGCAGTAAGGCGGGACTGGAATGATTAAGGTCTTATACAAGGTTACCTTGGTTTTTCTGGAGAGGGTTTTGTTTTTCAATTGCCTTCTTAACCCAAAGAAGCAACGGTTGGCAAGAGTTACTCCGCACTGATGTTGTTGTCCGTGTCTACAGCGGATCCTAGGTAGACGAAGTCCTGTACTACCTCGAAGTTATGTCTGTCTATTGTGACGTTTTGTCCAATTCGTCGATGTTCTGTCTCCTTATTTGATGACAGCATATACTTCGTTTTGCTCTTATTAACCATAAAAACCCATTTTTGGCGCTTCTGTTTCAATACTCGCAAAAGCACCTATGACATCACGCTGTTTTCTTCCCATTACGTCAATATCGTCTGCATAGGCGAGTAATTGTACAGACTTTTGAAAGATTGTTCGTCTGGTGTTGACGTTGGAGTTTCTTACAATCCTTTCAAGTATGATGTTGAAGAAATCGCATGACAGTTTAACGCCTTGCCTAAAACCTTTTTCGACATCAAAGGTCTCGGTGAGTTCTTTACCGACCTTGACGGAGCAGCGTGAATTCTCCAAAGTCATCCTGCATAGTCGTACGAGTTTTGCAGGGATGCCGAAACTAGACATGGCTCTGTACAGTTCGTCTCTGGAAATACGCGGCCTTGAAATCGATAAAGAGATGGTGAATATCGATATTACGTTCTCGGGTTTTTTCCAAGATCTGTCGTAATGTAAAAATTTGGTTTATTTCTTCTCTTCTCTGATCGAAAACCACATTGATAAGGGCCTATTAAGTTGTTGACGTGGGGTTTCAGACGTTCACATATTACAGCAGACAAGATCTTATAAGCGACGTTAAGGAGGCTTATCCCTCTATAATTGGCGCAATTGTGAGGGTCTCCTTTCTTTAGGATCGGGCATACGATACTGAGGTTCCATTCATCGGGCATGCTTTCTTCCGACCATATCATGCAGATCAGCTGGTGCATGCTCCTTTCCAACTGGTCTCCAGCTGCCTTGAAAAGTTCGGCATCAAGGCCATCTGCACCTTCAGTCTTATCTGATTTAAGTTTGCATATGGCAAGCTTAACTTCCTCTAGGTCGGGAGGACGGCATTCTTGATCATCGTCCAAGCTGAATGGGGCAATCTGCCTGACAGCGAAATTTGTGTCCTCATCGCCGTTAAGCAGTCTGCAGAAGTGATCTTTCAAGATCCTCAGTAGTGACTGTGACTCTACTAGTATGTTTCCCTGCTGGTCTTTACAGGCTTGAGTTCGGGGTTTGCCACCCTGGCAGGATCTTTTGACCTTTTGGTAAAACTTCCGAGTCTCGTTCCTGTCATGGCACCTCTCTATTTCCTCAAACGAGCGCTTCTCATGCTGCTTCTTTTTCTTTTTGAGAAGTCGGTGTTCTTCCCTTCTTCTCTCTTTGTAAATCTCGTTATACCGATCGTAAGCAGCCCTCGTTCGTGTTTGCAAAAGCATTTGTCGTGCTCTTTGCTTGGCTGCATTTGCCTGCCTACATTCTTCATCGAACCATGGATTTCGTTTTGGTGGCCGAGGGAAACCCAGAACCTCAGAGGCAGTGGTTCTGATGGCTCATTGGCATTTCTGCCACTGGTCTTCAATGCTTAATGCTGGCGGCATGGGATTCAAGGATAATTGAAGGGACACTCGATTGGAAAAGGCATTGGCAATCTCTTGCGATTGTAGCTTTCCGACGTCATATCTCTTCACAGCGTTAGTTTGTGCTGGTCGTGAACAAGATATCCTCATTCGTACCTTGGCTACAACAAGGTAGTGGTCCGAGTCAAAGTTGGCCCCTCGGAAAGTTCGGACATCTAACACACTGGAAGAGTGCTTTGCGTCTATCGCAACATGGTCAATTTCGTTGACGGTTAATTGATCTGGGGATCGCCATGTACCCTTATGAATTTTGAGATGCGGGAAGCATGTACTACTTACAACAAGATTTAGCCCCGCAACAAAATCGATTGAGTCTAAATCCGTTTTCGGCGGTTTTGTCATGGAGGCTATGCTTACCGATTGTGTTTCCAAAGATGTCCTCCTTCCCTAGTTTTGCGTTAAAATCGCCAAGAACGATTTTCACGTCGTGTCTAGGGCACTGCTCACACGTTTCTTCGAGGAGCTCGTAGAAACTGTCTTTGGAATCGTCGTCTTTCTCTTCTTTGGGGGCATGGGAGCATATTAGGCTAATGTTGGCGAACTTAGCCCTGATGCGGATAGTTAGTATACGCTCATTGACTAGATTTTGGCTAATCACCTTATCCCTGAGTCTTCCTCTAACGACAAATCCGCACCCAAATAAGCGCTGTTTCTGTTGTCTGTAGCAGTCGCCATAGTATATGTCACAGTTTTTCATCTTCTTTATGCCCGGTCCACTCCATCGCACTTCTTGGATGGCGGTTATGTCTGCTTTGCAGCAGTCCGCTAATTCTCCAGCTGCACGTAGTCCGATCTTACGTTCCACGTGCAGATCCGGAGGTCATTTTCCTTTTTTTGTTTGCTTGGGTCGTCAACTTTGAAATCATTATCGTTATCCGAGGCTGCTTGTTGTTTCAGAACTGGCTGTTTTTTACGTGGTTGGGCAGTTAACCCTACGCACAACCCCCAACACAATTCTTTTGTTCCGTATTCCTTTGGCAACACTCGCACTACTAGTTTAGCAGGTCAGCTCTGGACGGAGCATCCCAGGTCCCAGTGGATACCGCTTAGAGGTATAGCATCTGGCACCAGTCAGAGCCTCCCGAATAGTACAACGCCCATCCACCAAGGCAACACAACAACGAATTTGGGATAAGTCGATGAATCACTAAAACTAGAGATGAGTGAGGTTTTCGCTGGTACTTGGATTGTATTATCATGAATACTTCAAGTACCCCGTTACCAATTAGGATTGAATCACATTTAAAAAAAAAAAAACAAACAAATAATCAAATAAGTGTCAGTTTATGCCTTTTTAAGATGCTTTTTATGATAGAATAAACACTGTTGACGTCATTACTAATAGTTACCCTATTATTGAACACTAATCGTATGTACATATTTATACAGGGTGTCCCGTAATTCGTGTTACATAATTCGGATTGTGATTTTTGGTCATATTCTAAGAAAAAAATTGTTTTACAGTAAAGTCCGTTTCTCAACTTTGACATCACTTTTTGACAATTTAAAAAAAGGCTAACTTTGGTGTACTCCGACCTGTGTTAAGCTCGATATCTCTGTTAATACTGATGATAGAGACCTAATCTTTAACTTAATCTTTTGTAGAAACAATAGTCTTTAAAACTGTATTTAAGTTGAGCTCCTATAGGATTAGGGTTGCCAGATTTTCAATTTTAAGTGATGTTCAATTTTTCTTTCTTAAAAAATTGGTCACGTTTCAATTGGCAAGGTCCCAAAATAAAAATTCTAATAAACATTGTAAACTGTCTATTTTAAATATTCATTTTTGAATCAAAAATAAAATCGTCCGCATAAGTTCGCCATTTTGTTCTGTTTTTGCAAAAATGCATAAAAATTAAATTTTTGTTTTATTTGAACTTTGAAGCTCTTCAACTTTTATTGTAATGATCGAAAAAAATAAACATTCTGATCATGTTTAACTGCTAACAAGCCAATAAAAATAAATAAACCATGAAGTGGGTTCTTTAAAAATCACAATTTGTTTTGACACTGATAACAGAAGAAGCTCAAAAACTTGTCTTAAAGTCAGAATCACAATTCTGCAAAATAATAAGGAGTAACCTTACGCTTGGACAACGTTGCGAAGTGTTGAAAAACTTATTTCCAAGCTGAATGCTACGTAGCCCAAACAGTGCATTTCTTAAGTGAAATTTTGGGAAAAATCTTCTCAATTGGCTGCCTTGGGCTGTCAAAACCTTGGACCTCGTTTTATGAGAACCGTTAAGATTCTATGTTATGCTAACAGTACAGAAACGATTCAAGCACTTATCCTTTCACTTCAAGTACATATAATAAAAAATTGGAGCATAAAGAAATTTTTGGAAAGAATTGTTTGTTGAAGGAAAATTGCTATGAGAAAGTAACTCACATGTGTACTTAGGTGGGCATTCCAGTTCACAGTGAACCTGGGCCACACCCAACATATTTGAATAAAGACCTAGATTTTGGCTCTACCCAGTTTGGCAATCTAAGCTATGTTGATATCTTCTTCTCTTTGACTTTTCTGTCTTAGACGAGGTCTTCTCCTTCCGCAATTTCACTGCAAACGTCTTTCGGATACCCGTCGAGCTGGAGCGGAAATGTCCATCCGCTCTACTCGTAGATGTCCCAGCCTACTCTTCTAGCTCATGTCGGGGGTACAGCTCATGCAGCTCGTTGTTGCAGACCACTCGAAGTATTTTTCTATCGAAACAACCAAGGGCTTCCACATCCGCCTTCGGTAAAGTCCATGCTTCCGCGCCGTAAAGCAGAACTTGGGTCAACAAGGTGATAAAGGGTTACGTTGGTTTTTCCAGATAGGGTTTTGTTTTTCAAGTGCCTTGTTAACTGAGAGAAGCAGCGGTTGGCAAGAGTTATTCTTCGTTTGATTTCCGCACTATAGATGTTTTCCGTGTCTATGGTGGATCCTGGGTAGACGAAGTCCTGTACTTGCTCTAATGTATGTATGTCTGTCAATTGTGAGGTTTTCAAGTCATCAATGTTCGCTGACCTTGTTTGAAGACAGCAAATACTTCGTTTTGTTCTCATTAGCCATTTAACCCATTGGCTTATCTTCCAATGCTGTCAAAAGCACCATGACATCACACTTGCTGCTTCCCATTAGTGAATATCGTCTATGTAAGCGAGTAATTGTGCAAACTTTTGCAAGATTTTTCCAATTTCATTTGCCATGATGCCGATACTAATTTTGCGTTAAAATCGCTACGTCATATCTATAGCACTGCTCATATGTTTCTTTTTTTCTCGAAGAGCTCGTAGTAACAATCTTTGAAGTTCTTGTCGTTCTGTTCTGTGGGGGCGTGTGCGCAAATTGGGCTAATGTTGGCGAATCGGCGCTAATGCGGATGGTCATTATAAGCTCATAAACTGAACTTTGGCTGATAACCTTATCCCTGAGTTTACCTTTAAACACAAATCCGTCGGCACAATATATGTCAAAGTTTCTTATCTTCTTTTTGACCGGCACACTCCATACATGAATGGTGGTTATATATGTTTTGCAGTCAAACCCTTTAAGATCTCATTGGAAATAAAGCGCCTGATAGTTAAGAGTCAGTGCTCTGCTGCAGTGATTTAAGAATTCCCGTTTGGCTCTCCAGCAGCTCATCCCCCTCCATTTATATTTCAACATCCTATCCTAGTAGTAAAGGAACCATCTATTACGCCAAATTTGTCGGAATAGTTCATTTATTAGCTTCTGCTCTTTAGACTGTTGAAGTCCACCGGTGGCACTGTGAGTTGAATTCATCGGCTGTGACATTCCCAACAAGCTCTGGTAGAACACCACTTAGATTGTGACAGTCAGTCATTAGTCGCAGAGCATTAAAGTGTTGATCTATTTCCTTTTTGTCCCTTTGTCAACACTTACACTTGCAAGCTTAGCACGTCGTCTCCGGGTGGAGTATCCCAGTTCCTAAGTTGCAACATCTCTGGCCACTCCCGCCAAGTTGACACCAATCAGAACCTTCCCGCCCAGGTTAGGGTTAGGTTAGGTAGAATGGGCTGACGGTTGATCTTATTTCCGTCACACTTAGATCAATGTGGATCCATTGTGATACCCTGGCGTATTGTAACGTCCTAGAAACCTATGAGTTTATGTCTGGTCAGTATTTAACCATTTTGTGGCCTTAATGAAGTTCAACAGGCTGCTTGTTGAAGTGGCTAATAATTCTTCTGGTTAATTGAAAAAGTAATTGCCTAGAAATTTTTTCCTAATATGGCAGAGTGCTGGGCATTGGCAAAGGAAGTGAGTTGTATCCTCATGTTCATCTTCGTCATTGCATCGGTGCAAAGACCCATTTTCTTTTTGTGATAACCTAGTAGGTTATGTCCAGTTATGATACTGATAAGCATTCGCAATGAAGGTCTATTCAATGATAGCAGTTTTTCAGATTCTTTCTTATCATATTTCGGCCATAGTTTCCTGGAAGTAACACAGAAATCTAGGCATTCCCATCTTTCATTGGATTTTCGCATTATTTTGTTACCGATAATCTGCTTAATTTCACAGGGTGGAATCCTGATTGATTGATGAATGGTCGAGTGCTGATCCCTTCCTCGCTAGTTCTCCCGCTTTTTGTTTTCCCGTATACCACTATGACCAGAAACCCAGCAGAGTCTAACGTTATGCTGCGTGCCAAGAACCCTTAGCTCTTCGCGACAGCAAGAAACAAGCTTTGATTTGACAAGAGTGGCAGAAATCGCTTTTATTGCTGCTTGGCTATCAATGAAAAAAGTGATATCAGCATGTGATAGCGCCATCATGGACACCTGTTTAGCAGCGTTTGTAACTGCCAAGATCTCGGCTTGGAAGACGCTGCTGTGATTTGGAAGTCTAAATGAACTGGGAAGTTTTAGGCCTTCTGAGAAGAAACCTGCCCCTGTTCCAGCTTCCATTTTTGAACCGTCGGTATAGATTGATATAGACGTCTCGTTCAAGTAAGGTGTTTCATTCTCCCAATCCTGTCTATTGGGGAAGCTAGTTGTGAAGGATTTTATAAAGTCCATATATGGAGTTATGTAATCCGTGCAGATGTTGTTTTCTGCGTATCGCGATAAGATCTGTGCGTGTCCTGTTTGGCTAGTTTTCCAGACATTACACTGGTTTAGTCTAAGTGCACTGTTTGCTGCCGCTTCTTGAACATAGAGATCAAGAGGTGTGAGATTGAGGATTACTTCCAAGCTCGCGGTTGGTGTAGTTCTCATTGCACCAGTTACGCAAATACAGGCTGATCTTTGTACTTTGGTTAGGGTTTTTAAATGGGTGGATTTTTCCAGCGCCTTCCACCAGACCAAATTGCCATAAAAAAGGATAGGTCTTACAATGGCAGTATACAGGATGATTTTGGGATTTGGCTATCATAGATTTTTTGTATCTTTCTTGTATATTGGCACCCCAATTTAGTTTTTTGTCTAAGATCACTCCCAGGTATCTGGCTTGATCAGAGATCTTAAGGGGGGTCTTATTTAGTCTTAGTAGCTCAAAAGCAGGTATTTTTCTTCTATTTTTAAAGAGTACCAGCTCTGTTTTCAGGGGGTTAACTGCAAGGCCGCATCTTTTTGTCCAAGCGCTTACCTTTGTTAGTGTATAATTTAATTGTGCGCTAAAAGTGGAAGGGAATTTCCCCATCGCGAGAAAAGCTAAATCATCGGCATAGGCAACCACTTTCACGCCGTGATGTTTGAGAGCTCCTTGTGGGGTTCCTCGTGACATACACTTTTTCAAGCTTGCACCTCCCAGTTCGCTGTGGATCTGACGTTTTGTTAGCATACACATGATCCAATTTGTGATTGTTTCTTCTACTTCTAGATCATTTAAAGCCTTCTCAATTGTACTGTTTTGTACATTGTTGAAGGCTCCTTCAATGTCCAGGAAAGCTGCCTGTGTGTATTCTTTATCTAGCAGCGTTTTTTCTATGGTTCTAACTACACAGTGAAGTGCTGTTTCCACACTTCGTCCTTTTGCGTAGGCATGTTGAAAGGTAGATATTACTTCCGGTTTCAGGAAGCTACGGATGTGTAAATCAAGTAGCCTTTCAAACGTTTTCAGTATAAAGGACTTATAGGTCTGAAGTCTTTTGCTTCTATATGGCTGGGTTTGCCGGCTTTCGGTATGAAAACGACTTTAACTTCCCGCCATATTTTGGGAATGTAGCCCCATATGAGGCTATTTTCAAAAATGTTCTTGAGATGTGCGATGACTTTCCTGCTGCTTTTTTGCAGCATAATAGGGAAAATGCCATCGTGACCCGGAGATTTAAAAGGTGAAAAGGAGTTGATAGCCCATTCCAACTTCTCTTCCGTTACGATATCTGCCGGGATTTCGTGTCTAGAAAACCTAGTGTTTTCTACTTCACTGTTCTCTATAGGGCTGCATCCAGGGAAGTGCGAATCGAACAGATGTTCCAGACTATCGACCGGGGAATCAGTCCAGTGGTTATCCGGTTTTCTCAGAGAACCAAGTGGTATGGTCTCCTTGGAGAGGATTTTCCGTAGTCTGGCCGATTTGTTCGTACACTCAATTTCACTGCAAAAATTTCTCCATGAGCAGCGTTTTGCTCGTTGAGTTTCATTTTTGAATTTCCTTTGGCTGGATTTTTAATGTTCCCAGTCATTTTCGGAGCCGGTGCGTTTGGCAGCATTGCGAAAGGTCTTGTAGTTCCTTTCCTAATGCTGCTCACCCCGTTATTCCACCAAATTGGTTTTTTGTTCTTTTTTATCGTTGTGACCAGAGGACAGCTTTTATCCAGGGCATGTCTCAGAATCCCTGTGAGTTCTGCAGTCAACTTATCAAGGCTTTGCGGTTCAAGGTTCCTATTTGTATTAAGGGAATCTATATTATCGTCTACCTCCCTACTAAAGGTAGCCCAATCTGTTCGTCTATCATTACGAAATGGTTTGATTGGGCGATCTGTAGTGGGAATGATAAAATTTATCAAACGATGGTCTGAGAAAGAAATTTCTTCTAGTACTTTCCACTGCTCTACTGGACAAGTGTCCGAGTTGTTTGTGAGGGTAATGTCAAGTACTTCTTTACGGTTTTTTGTAACAAAGGTAGGTGTGTTACCTCTATTGATAACCAAAAGATTGTTTCTTACAATAAATTCAAATAAGAGTTCCCCCCTAGAATTTGTGTCGGTGCTTCCCCATTGCACATGGTGTGCGTTGGCGTCGCAGCCCATAATAATATCTAGTCTACTCTTACTTGTGTATTCTACCAGTTGGTAAGTGATATCCGCTGGTGGTCCTTCAATTCGCCCAACCACCAATTATATTGTGGATTTGATCTCTGTATCGATATTAAGCGTCGCTTAATTACAGGGAAATGTGGTGAATATATATATTTTTGAACTTTCAAGTGTTTGCTTTGCTTACTTCGCTGAAACTTATTGCTTCAAATTACTGCAAATCCAATTGCAAGACCATAACGCACTTAACAATATTTTATTCTCCGAATTCCTTCTCGTCATCATAATTTCTTAATTATTGCCTTCCTCAAATTGGTAGATCACAATTTAAATTTATCGCACATCAAGAAAAATAATCTCTCTAGCAATTAAGTATTTTAAGAGAAACCAATCTCACAATGACGTCTCTGGGTAATGACAACTATCCAGAAAACGAAACAGCCTTCCCACCGCGCGAATACAACAACAACAGCAACATTAATAACAACAATGCCACAATACGCAAATCAATTAAAACAAAGTACGCGAAAACAAAAGCCAATCTAAAATCTGTGGGTATTTTATCAGAGCGAAAGGACCGAAATGATTACGAGGATCTCGATAAGAACACACAGCCAACACAATTGGGGGTTCGAAATCTTATCCAAAGACCATCCAACCATATCCAATCAACAATGAAAATGAATGACTTTGCCTGCATTGCGAACGATGGCTTTGATAACTTTGAAGGACAAACGAACATACTTGGTCAATTTGAAGACATAATCCATTTTGGAGATGATAAATCAAAAATTAATTTAGATGATTCATTGTCTCCACCAACAACCGCATCAGTCACCAATTGTCCTTCTTGTTATATCAATCCGCAACCATCTACATCATCCGCCAGTCTTATGAAAGGACGAGATCGTGAGCGCATAAGGAGGGAACATGTGTGGTTTATTTGTTTTGTTTTTCTCTATGCCATGTATTTGATTATTGGCAGCCTATGTTTCCAAGCAATCGAAGCTCCTGTTGCTCGAAACGCTACAACAAATGTCCTTCGAATGCGTTTGGAGTTCATGGGAAAATATCCACAGATATACGGTAAATAAGGTTGATATCTATATCATATGTGTAAATATTTAAGGTGACTGAATGCTATGAAATGGTTTTCTATTTTTGTTCTCAGAAGAAGTAGGTGATGTTTCTGGAGCCCAGTTAGTGCATAGGCTATATAATATTTGAGGGAAGACGCCTGAGTAGCAGCAAAAGTAAAGGGTGGTTAAGTTTTAAGGGCCGATGTTGATTTCGAATAAAACACAAATTATTACCTTTCGGTATGATAATATTGCTATGATTCAATTATTTAAAAATAAATAAAAAATTAATAGGCAACATAGCAAGGAGCCCTGTGGCCTAGCGCATTTCTCAAAACCACTGCCTTTGTGGGGGAATGAAGGGGACCTACAACTTTCTGCCGGTTTTCATGGCAATGAATTCATTTATTTATTTCATTTCATCTACAGAAATTATAAAATTTCATTACAGATTACATTAGGTAAAAATATATAACATGGATCTTTAAAAACAAATATATATAAAAAATAATAATAATTATAGTAACAATAATAATACAAAATAAATGAGATGGCAAAAGGAAAATATAAGTTCATCAAAAAGGGGTCATGAATTTGAATAGGTTAATATAATAAGCAATTTATTTTTAAAACTATGCCTTGAACATAATGCAAAAAAGTCTAATGCAAAGGACACTGAGTTAGCCTCATTTAAACAACGATTAACGGGCTCATTGATAGCATAATTAAATCTATGAAAAGGAATATGAAACAGAGTTCGTTCCCGAACTCTTCGAACAGGAAAATAAAAATTTAAGAGTGATAGCAAATGTGGACAGTTAATTCGATAGTCTGAAATATCTTTGACAAACATGACTAAGTAATATTTGCGACGACATTCAAGTGTTTGTAGACTAATTTTTTGGACTTTTTCAATTCTAGCTGAATGGCTACTGTAAAATGGGTTCCAAACAACGGAACAATATTCTAACACTTTTCTTACGAAAGAGACATATAACGATTTTAATGCATATGGATCGGTAAGATCTCTAGAATTTCTTTTATTGAACCCAAGCATAGAGTTAGCTTTGGCTAATATATAGTCAAAATGTTCAGTAAATCGAAGCTGAGGGTCTGGCATGACCCCAATATCTTTTTTTACTAAAACTCTTTCTAACGTATCACTCTCAATATTGTAATCAAACAAGATTAAGGAGTTCTTTCTATTGCAAGACTGTACTTGGCATTTCGGAACATTAAGACACAAATGATTTGTTTAGCACCAGGTTGAAAGTCTTTCTAGATCTTCTTGAAGCAAAGAGCAATCATTTTCACATGTAATTTCTTTATAAATTTTCAAACCATCTGCATATAGAAGACATTTTGAGTTATAAAAGTTAAGAGGTAGATCATTAATAAACAAAAGAAATAAAAGGGGCCCTCGGTGGCTTCCTTGAGGAAAGCCTGACGGAACAAAAATTGTGTCGGATACATATTTATCAATTTTTACATATTGTATGCGACGTACCAAGTAGGATTCTACCCATTTCAGAAAAACTGAATGAAAACCTAGGTAAGAAAGCTTCTTAATGAGATTGACTTTACCGGCAGAAAATTGTAGGTCCCTTCCATTCCCTTACAAGGCATTGTTGTGAGAAATGCGCTAAGCCCAGGGGCCTAGATTACTGGTAGTTGACCTACCAGCAAAAAACCCATGTTGATAAACAGAAATAATTTCTTTAGCATGAAAAAATAATTTTTGTTACAAAATCTTTTCAAAAATTTTTGGAATTGAAGCCATTTTTCAAATGGGTCTGTAGTTCGTTATTTCGTGTTTAGAACCTGATTTGAAAATAGGCGAGACAAAAGAGATTTTCCAATCATTAACAAAAACGCTACAACTACTAACGGAGGACTTGCCAATTTCTCTCGAAAGACAACACGCATGGAAGAACATTTTTGCCTCTTTTCGAATTCGAATCACAAACCTCTGACATGCTAACACGCAGACATGCTAACCATCACGCCACGGGTACGAAAGTACAATGTTTTTTATATGAAATGTAAAACTAAAGAATATGATATTAAATTAGTAAATACTAGCTGAGCCACCCGGCTTTGCTCGGGTCTGTAGTTTTAAGGTTCCCATTCTCGTTTTTCCTTTTCCGTGGGAATTTGGGGATGAAATATAATCTTTCTTACTGTGGGACTATGTGGTATCCTAATGCTGAAAAAAATTTTGAAATCTATCCAGTAGTTTCTAAGTTTCCGTTCCAAGCCCAGTTCCTGAAGGAATAACCTGTTCCCATGGAAATAGGCGAATGAAATATAAGTCTATGGCACTGAAAGATGATGTAACATCATAGATTTGAAAGAATTTTTGAAATCGGTCCAGAAGTTTCTAAGTTTCCATTTCCAACCCCATTCCTGAAGGATTCTTCCTTTCCCGTGGAAATATGTGAATGAAATGTAGGTCTATGTCACTGAGGGATAATGTAACACCCTAGAGTTGAAAGAATTTTTGAAATCAGTCAAGTAACTTTATGGTTCCCGTTCTCGTTCCCGTTTCTGTTCCTGTGGCATTAAAGGGATGAAATATAGTTTAGGTTACTGATGAAGGGAGATAATGTAGCACCCCTAGTGCTGAAAGAATTTTTGAAAACTGTGGAGTAGTTTCTAATTTTCCGTTCCCAACCCCGTTCCTGTGGGAATATGGGGATCAAACCTTGACAGGAACCATCTTTGGACTAAACTATGTCTACCCTGAAAATTTCATAAAAATCCGTTGCGTGGTTTAGGAACTTACCCCGGACATACATACATACATACATACATACATCCTATTTTATATATATAGATTAAATTAGTAAATCGAACAATGCCTTAATTAAATAGAATCCACAACCAGTAAATGTCAAAACTAATGAAAACAATAACGTAGGGTAGAATTTGTTCCTTATGACCTCATTGTAATAAATAATATAAACCGAATTATAAAGAACAAAGTGGACGTGTCTTTTTCCTTTCCTTAGAAAGTTTTTATAAGCAATCTTTTTTTTATGGAGCAAAATGTCGGCCAAATGGCCGCCGCAACCACGAAGGCACAGGGAAAGTGTGCCGTCAAATTTGTTTGTGGCGTATCCTTACGAAAGACCCCTCAAAAGTTGCGTATTCAATAACACATCACGGGAAAAATACTAAAAAAAAAATATTCTAGGGTACTTTTAGACATCTACCAGCCGTTGAAGTTTTGAAAAATAAGCGACTTTTCAAAATTTGTTTTTTATTTGCCCTATTTTTCCAATCAAGTTTATCTTGTTTTTTGTTATTAATTCATGTCAATTTTACCATTTTTTAATGTGTAACTTGCGTTCTCACATAGATACAAAAAAATTACATTTATCATAACGCGAATAATCAGCCGCATACAATACATACCTAACTATTTTACCGCAACTGAAATTATAGAACTCGACTAGATCAAGATTCCTTTTTGTATTTCAAAAATATATTTTTTTGATCTATCTAATTCCCTTCACTATCCCATCCTTAGCACAAATTAGGTTGTAACGTCACAACGTTTTCTAAATGTAACACGTGTTCGATACGGTATAGTATATCAAATAATAACTCTTCTTTGTTCTATTACTCTTGCTATTGACAAAAATAAAATTCATCGAGCTTTGTCAAAGTCAAAAGACAGTCTTTTAAACCAATACGATGGTGTCTTAGCTCACAGTATATATTTTGATGCACGAAAAGATAAAAACCTTGTTTTCGAAACAACAGATGGACGCTATTACCGGAAGGTGGTTCTTGAAGAACATAATTTCAATTCTTGCTGAACCAAAATCACTGTTCTTGGGCCACATAACTCAGAAAAGTGGGACAGGAAAAGAAATAAGTAGCTCAATACTAGACTTTTTAAGAAACAAAGGATAAGATTTGAAATACAAATACTGGTTGGAAAGGAGGTATTATATCTTATATGGAAAAGGAGCTTGGTCGACCTTTACAGTGGGCAATACGTTTACTCCACGCAAATGAATTGCCACTAAGACACCTTTTCACTCAACTTCGGGACCTCCCGAGTATTCTAGCCCAATCGGTAAGGCACTAGCTGATTGTGAAAATACCACTGTTGCTCAATTTTCACCTGTTATTGGAAACGTATCTGATATCGAGCAAAGAATCGTAGATCAATTGAGTACCGAACAAAAATATCTCTTTGAAAAATGTCAAGGGATCAAATCAGGTTACTATGTTCCCGTATTAGCAAATCGACAGCTTGGGAAAATGGCACGCTCACGATATGTCACCACTGCGAACAGAGTATTAAGACTGTATGTAAGATCCAGTAATCAATCTGAAAATTTAAAAATTCTTGCAGAGTACATATTCAAAGTATACGCAACAGTTTGGTTTTCAATTAAAAACAAACCGTTGCGTTGTTGATAGATGGAGCAAATAACGTCTTTGAATTGATTTTTCTCTCAAGATGATTGCCACAGAATTTTAAATCAATTATCGATGCTGTAATTAAAAGAATCGCCTTTTTTGCATACCCCGAGAACATTTTGGTAGCAATGCTTTTCGATAAAAGGAATAATATAAAAGAGCTTGTTCTTAAACGAATTTTTAAAGCAAGGCAAAAGACTACAACAAACCGAATCTTTAAACCGCCAAAAATAAAATTTAATGCTATGGATTATACTTACTTACTTAGGTGGGCATTACAGTTCGGGGTGAACCTGGGTCTCATCCAACATCCTTCTATTACGATTTCGATTTCGGGCGAGCTCGCTCCACTTTCGCACTCCAAGTCGGTTGAGGTCTTCATCCATTTGATTTCGCCACCTGAGACGAGGTCTTTCCCTTCCGCGATTTCCCTGCAATGAGCTTTCGAAAAACCGATGAGCCCGACGAGCCCGACGAGCCATCCGCTCTACATGACCCAACCATCGTAGCCTAGCGATGCGTACTCTTCTGGCTATACCCATGTCGCGGTACAGCTCATACAGCTCGTTGATGTATCTTCTCCACACATTGTCTTCGCATACCAAAGATCATTCGGAGAATTTTTCTTTCGAAACGACCAAGGGTTTCCTCATCCTGTTCTAAATCCTTTCGTGCTTCCGTCAACATTTTTTATTTGTTCGAGAACGCTTTTAATTTATTTTAAACATTTTAAATAACAAATACATTTTTTTTTCTTTTTTCTTTATTTCGTATCAAGAACTTAAATATAAATACAAATATATGGTTCAAATTCAAACAGATCGTGATCGGATTCAGTTATTTGACAGAAATAGCTAAGTACAATCTATTGCCTTTAAAAGACAAGTGACGAATGTACATTAAGTTAAATTAATTAATACACTTAAGATTTATACAATTAAAATTATTGATGGGGAAAATATAAATAGTGGAATATATCTATGTAAAGAAAGAATAACAACATATAATTTCAAGCAATAATTATATTGTTGATGTTAAAAGAGCATCAATTTCAGAATGATTAAACGTAAAAAGCCATTTTTTAACACTTTTTAAGAATACTGTTCTCACTCTCTCACACCTAAATGACTCTGGTAATCTATTGAATAAACGGGGAGCAGTAACATAATAAAAACGTGAAAAATGGGTTTTATGTGTTGTTTTTATTGTAACAAGGTATTTGGTGTTGACTCTCAAATTATGACTGTCATGTACTCTAGCATCAAAATACCCGCAATTTTCAAAAAATATTTTTAAAACTTTGTAGCAGTATAGGTGCCTTAAAGGAAGTAAATCGAGACATTTGAACAACTCAAAACTGGGTGCTCTGCGATTAGTTTTGGACATTATTCGTATCGCATGTTTTTGTTTAATTAATAATGGTTCAAGTTTATTCGTATAAGTGCCACCCCAACATGTAATCCCATACTGCAGTTTCGATTTCATTAAAGCATTATAAACTTGTTTTAAAATAGGTAGATTACAGTACATACTAAGGTGGAAATATTGTCTAACCACAGAATTTAAGTATTTTTTTAAATACATAGTCCGTATGGTCCTTCCAGCTTACCCTTTGATCCAATATAATCCCTAAGTATTTAAAACTGTCAACGCATTCAATTAGAAAACAACTCTGACTACAACTTACTTGACTGTTTAATATCACATGATCACGTGTTTCAACCAAACAAAGTCGGCAGCAACTTGGCGAGTGATAATATAAACGAAACTCATCACACACTTGTCCCTTAAGATTGAAAACCATAAGCTTTGTTTTGTTGCTGATTATCAGTTTATGATAATTGAACCAACGTCGAAGTATATCTAAATCATAATTAACATCTGATAACATATCAAGTAAGATACTGTTAGAGTAGGAAAGGGCTGTATCGTCAGCGAATGCAGTAATTTTGCCTTTGGAGGGTTGAATGAACAAGGAATTAACATAAACTAGAAACAATATCGGGCCAAGGACTGATCCTTGAGGAACACCTAAGCTTAAGAAGTTTTTTGAACTGAAAGCATTTTTTACTTTAACCATTTGTTTTCGTTCTGACAAGTAAGACACAAACCAATCGTAGATAAATCCTCTGAATCCTGCGTTAAAGAGTTTTTTTAGTAATATGGAGTGGTTTACCATATCAAAAGCTGTTGTTATGTCAATAAATAGGGTAGAGGGAATTTGGGAAGCATTCAAACTGTTGTATATTTCACCACATAATTTCAATGAAGCACCTTCAGTGGATTTCCCACTTCTAAAACCAAACTGAGAAATATTAAAGAAATTAGTTCTATCTAGGAATGACAACATTCTAGTTTTTATGCCTTTCTTAAAAACTTTGGAAAAATGGACAAAATTGAAATTGGACGATAATTATTTATTGATGTTTTATCACCTTTTTTGTGAAGTGGAAGTACTACAGCTGTTTTCAGACACTCAGGAAAAATACCCTTATGCACACAAAAATTGAAAATATAACATAAAACATCAGATATATGAAACGCAATATTTTTTAATATAAAACTAGAGATGGAGTCAGAAGATGACGAATTTGATGTTTTAAGTGACATAATAATTTTATAGATCTCCAGCGAAGAAAACTGTTCGAAAAAAAAACTTTCTGGTATAATATTGCTATGGATCAAACTATTGTCGTAATGATAAGTAGGATAATCCTCATTCCAAGATCCTATATTAGTAAAGAAGTTATTAAATAGATTAGCAACTTCTAAAGGCTCAGTAACGATTAAGTCACTATTATTAATAAAAATATCTGTGTGAGGTCTATTATTGTTGAGAATTTCATTAACAACTCGCCATTCTTCTTGAGAATTACCTAGGTTTTTTGCTAGTTTGTTGCTAAAGTATGTATTTCTACAAATAGGTATTTCCATTTTTACCTCTCTGCATAACTTATCATAATAATTCTTTAGCCTTTGATTGTTAGGGTGTTTAGTGATAGCTGAGCAAAGCTTGTTTTTCTTTTTAATTTATCTTTAATAGCGAGGGAGGCATTTTAGTTTGCTACTTTGCTTACACATCTTTTGGCTACTATTCTCAATATGAGATTGCAGCTTATTGAGAAACTAATCAAATGCAGCAGATGGATTATCCGATACATAAACTTCATCCCAAAATTCCAAATTTAGGTTAGATCTTAAAGATACAAAATCATTTTTTTTTGAAATCGATGTCGGAGAATTGGGTTTCTCGAGAAAGACTACAGTTGAGTTGAATACCTGTTAAATTATGGTTTGTGATTTTTAAGTCATAATTCAAAGTTTTATGATCAACATTAGTGTTTCTATGATGTCTTATAAAAACATGGTCCAAACGTGAAGTTAGTAGGCTGATTCAACATAGACTCAAAACCAAATGAAGATAGCAGAGTTAAATAATTATCAACATCAGGTGAATCACACAGGATGTTCACATTTAAATCGCCCAGCAAAACAATATTTTTGCATTTCTGATTACACAAAACACCCGAGAATTCATCCAAAAAGGCACTTATTGTACACTTATGCTTTCTGTAAACACAAATATAACAAAAATGAACACCAGAGACCTCACAACTAACACTGATTATATCAGCACTTTCTAATTTATACTTATTAATTTTACAACCCATTATGTCATTTCTATAATAAACTGCGACACCACCAGCAGCGTAAGTTTCATTACAAAACGCTTCAAAAACAAAATTTGGAATAATGTCATAATTACACTTTTCTTCTTCCAAAATCCAAATTTCCGATAGAAAAATTAAATCTGGTAAATGATTCAAAGGTGCAAGGTGAGAAAGAAAGGTATTAAAATTTTTACGCATACTGCGAATATTTTGATGAATGACTGAAATACCGGAAGATTTGCCATGGTTATGATCCTCTACACAAAAACAATTTACAACATCAGAAGTTAAAGTGAAAAAACTACTATCATTACTTAAATCATTTTGAGAATAAATAGTTGAACTAAAATTGTTCATTGTGTACATAGGTACACAAACAAATTTGCTTTATTTTTGAACTAAGCTGACTGTATAAATATCTTCAAAAGAATTAATTTTTATAACTTTGTCTCCTTCAATTTTTCTAATAAGAACAGCTGAGTCTCTAACCCAAACAAACTTACATACATTCTTCTGTTTCAATTCATTTGCCATTTTTAGTAATGACCTTGTGTAGTTGGTTAAGCAATCGTTAATATAGATGTTATTGCTGCTGCTTGCTCTGCCACTGCCGCTTTTGTTGTTGTTGTTTTGATGAGCACCAAATATATTAGATGTAATTTTATTTTTTTAATTTAATTACACTGAAAAAAAAATGAATTGGATTAATAAAAAGTAACATAAGATATGTATGAAAATATTTAGGAAAAAAGTTATATCGAAATAAAAAAGGAAGTATGTATTCTTAATTTACTCGTCAATACGCAACTTTTGATACCTATTACGATACAAAACTCGAACATTTTTTTTTGCTCCATACATGGAAGGGACACTCTAGCGCACACCTCCATCTGATGGTCCAAATTTACTTTGACGCTGAGGCATAATCAAGGTTTTCTGCCGTTAATGTTGCGAATCATCGCCTTCTTTAGGTCTTGAATTTTTGCTGGCTAGTCGTC
Organism: Melanostoma mellinum; assembly: GCA_914767635.1. Lineage (NCBI taxonomy): Eukaryota > Metazoa > Arthropoda > Insecta > Diptera > Syrphidae > Melanostoma > Melanostoma mellinum. The sequence continues at coordinate 78,986,877 of OU612059.1, read as the reverse complement.
CTACACCTTTTCTTTCAAATTACTACAAAGGAAGAAGTCCAACAGTGTCAAATCACATGCTCTTGACGGCCAGTTGACACCACCACCACGTGAGATAACACGACCATTGAATTTGTCGCGAAAAAAGATTCATTGTTTTGCTAGCTGTTTAATGCAAGTGACACCATCCTGTTGCAACCATATATCGTCTACATTCATGTCTTCCAATCTACGCCATAAAAGTTCGTTATCATCTCACGATAGCAAACACCATTCACAGTAACTTCCTGACCGGCCTCATTTTGGAAAAAAATACGGCCCGATAATGCCCCAACCAAAAAACCGCACCAAACAGTCACTCTTTGTGCGTACATTGGTTTTTCGACCATCACTCTTGCAATATCATTCGCCCAAATGCGGTAATTATGCTTATTGACGAATCCACTTAGGTGGGTCTAGCGCATTTTTCACAACCATGCCTTATGAAGAAATGGAGTGGACCTACAATTTTCTGCCGGTTCCGAACGGCTAATCGAGAAAGTGCTTTTCATGGCAATGAATACTAACGGAGGACTTGCCAATTCCTCTCGAAAGGCGATACCCGTAAAAAACATTTTTGCGTCTGTTGGGACCACGAACCTCTGGATTAACAGGTGGACATGCTATCCATCACACCACGGGTACCCCTATCCATCACACCCAGTCAATATCGGTCCTTAAAATTTAGCCAGCCTTTATAAGAAGAGAACGAGAACGAGATAGAAACAGATAAAGACTTTTATTGTAATTTGAGCACTATTGCGGAATTTCGCAAACTATTTTTTCCAATGATAAAATTTTCACTAAATATTAATTTTGGAAAACTTCAAACAAATCTAAGGTACTATATTTTTCTTTTTAGATGACGACTTGGAGATATTTCTACAAGCTGTTATTACTGCCAATGACCGTGGCATATCACCTTTACGCAACGCAAGTAACGACTTGAATTGGAGCTTTGGCCAGGCACTATTCTTTTCAAGTACTGTCGTAACTACAATCGGTTTGTAAAATGATTCAAATTGTTTCAAATTTTATTTGATCGTGTGAAAATATTTGTCGCCAGGTTATGGACATGTGACTCCATTGAGTCAAACTGGAAAAATATTTTGCATGCTGTATGCTACGATTGGAATTCCATTGACTTTAGTACTTCTGAGTGCTGTTGTTGAACGCTTGTTGATTCCAGCCAAATGGTTATTGGGCACACTTAATGCAAAACTCGGACACTTATATCAACCATTCAACATTCGGCTACTTCATCTAAGCATAATTGGTAAGATATAATATTAAACTAAACGATACAATAATATGTTGAATCCAACGCTTGGAACACATCATAATTCGAAAAGTAAACAATAACTTCTCTTCGTTTTGTCAAGAGCTCGCTTGATGCGTCGTCACGCAGTTCCGCGCCATTCTTCACGTCATTCAGAAGCAAAGCCTCTTCAAACGAGAAAGCCAGAGTAAATTTTATTACTTACTGTTCGACACAACAAAAAAAAATCGATACCATATCCAAGATACCTTTATATCCGGACACGTTTACAAATTTATAATCTAGGGTTTCCATTAGATCGTTTGTAGTAACATTGATTTCTATTGGATGAAGTGTAGCGTTCCAGGAGTGTTCGGGTTTTCCATTGGTATTTTAAATAAAGCGACATAGGTCTGACTTTCTCGAAATTTCACATCGGACAGCTGAGTATAACAAAATTTCTAGTGTGCCTATTTAAATCGTTTAGTAGAGGCTTTGCTATTAGTTTTGCAAATCAATAAAATAAGGAGGGTGGCGCAACAGAGTGAGGAGCTCGGGGTTCTACCGCATATCTCTCAACCATTCTATAGAAATCGATCTTTTTTTTCTCTTTCTGTTACTATCTATCGTCATGTCATACAAGCAACTTGAAAGTTTTATAAGCTTCCGTGCCCAAAGTTTAAAAATTGATCGTGAAGTAAAGCAATTTGGCAAATGTGCAGCAAGCAGATGTAATTACTTCGACTATATCGAACTCGAGAAAAAGAAATAAAAGATGCTGTCGAAATAAAAAAGCTGGGGCACATGCACTGGAAAATGGTATATGATGTGAATTGATTTAAAAATTTATTTTTCAAAATACTCAAAATAATACAATTTATAAAAAACACATGCCTTAAACTGAGGTCGGTACCACATCATTGGAACTTTACTGCTGTCGTTGTTATACGTCAACAAGGTCACCAACAGAAGTAACATCTTACTAATATCGCTTATACGGATTATGTCAAAAGTCTTCGAAAAGCTACTACTAGAAAGCCTAAACAAAATAATAGAAGAAAGAAAACTATCAGTTTGGTTTCAGAAACAAACTTACTAACTTACTTAGGTGGGCATTACAGTTCGGGGTGAACCTGGGCCTCAACCAACATCCTTCTCTAACGACTTCGATTTTGGGCAAGCTCTCTCCAGTTTCGCACTCCAAGTCGGTTGAGGTCTTCATCCACTTGATTGCGCCACCTAAGATGAAGTCTCCCCCTTCCGCGATTTCCCTGCAATGTGCTTTCGAAAAGCCGTCGAGCCGGAGCGGTTGGGTCCATCCGCTCTACATGACCCAACCATCGTAGCCTCGCGATGCGTACTATTCTGGCTATGCCCATGCTGCGGTACAGCTCATACAGCTCGTTGTTGGATCCAAAGATCATTCGGTGAATTTTTCTTTCGAAACGACCAAGGGTTTCCTCATCCGCTTTCGATAAGGTCCATGCTTCCGCGCCGTAAAGCAGGACTGGGATGATCAAGGTCTTATACAAGGTCACCTTGGTTTTTCTAGAGCGGGCTTTGTTTCTCAATTGCCTTCTTAACCCAAAGAAGCAACGGTTGGCAAGAGTTATTCTCCGTGTCTACAGCGGATCCTAGGTAGACGAAGTCCTGTACTACCTCGAAGTTATGTCTGTCTATTGTGACGTTTTGTTTAATTCGTCGATGTTCTGTTTCCTTGTTTGATGACAGCATATACTTCGTTTTGCCCTCATTAACCATCAAACCCATTTTTTCCGCTTCTGTTTCAATACTCGCAAAAGCACCTATGACATACGCTTTTTTCTTCCCATTACGTCAATATCGTCTGCATAGGCGAGTAATTGTACAGACTTTTGAAAGATTGTTCCTCTGGTGTTGACGTTTGAGTTTCTTACAATCTGTTCAAGTATGATGTTGAAGAAATCGCATGACAGTTTGTCGCCTTGTCTAAAACCTTTTTCGACATCAAAGGTCTCGGTGAGTTCTTTACCGAACTTGACGGAGCAGCGTGAATTCTCCAAAGTCATCTTGCATAGTCGTACGAGTTTTGCAGGGATGCCGAAACTAGACAAGGCTCTGTACAGTTCGTCTCTGGAAATACGCGGCCTTGAAATCGATAAAGAGATGGTGAATATCTATTTTTTATTTTTTTTATTTTTATTTTATTTATTTATCTACAAGCTTATGCTAACAGATTGAAAGATAGTATGATTATATACAATATTTGGAGTAACTAGATCATAAAATTACAAAAATAAAGAAAGAGAGAAAAAAGAGATGTTAAAATAAAAATATTAACAAAAGTTTTGATTTGAACATATCCTTTGTCCAACTTAGATCTATATTTTGGCAAACTTCATTGAAACGTCTTATGCATCTAGAGATGGGTTCATTTGAATCATACATTGTTCTGTGATATTGTTCGAAAAGCAAATCTCTTGGACGCAAAACCCTTGATGGTGCGTATATTGGTATTTTAGAAAGTAAGGAAGGGCATTTAACGTGATGATTCAAAATATCCCTCACAAACATAATATCATGCATACGTCTTCTGGATTCTAGGGATTTGATTCCTAAAAGAAGGCAACGCGACTTGTATTCAGGAATAAAAGTCCATTTCATTTTATAAAATATGAACCTAGAAAATCTTCTTTGTACTTTTTCGATACGATCAGAATAAGTTATCATGGCTGGGTTCCAAACAATATCTCCATATTCAAGTCTCGACCTAACTAGTGATATGTAGAGAGAAAGCAATGCATGCGGGTCACTGAAATCTATACAATTTCTCTTAATGAAACCGACTAGTAAATTAGCTCTTGATACAATATAGTCAATATGACTTTTAAAAGAGAAGGTCGAATCAAGCATTATACCAAGGTCCTTTATTTTTTCAACACGCGAAAGTAGGTCTGTATAAATTTGGTAAGGAAAAATAATGTACGTATGAGATCTATAGAAAGATATAACGCTACATTTTCTTATGTTTAATTTTAAAAAACTTAAACTGCACCATTCGGATATTTGATTAATATCTGACTGTAGGAGGCGGCAATCATCAATCATTTTGATTTTAAGAAATAATTTCAAATCATCAGCATAGAGAAGGCAATGCGAGTATTTTATATCAGAAGTGATATCATTTATGAAGATATTGAACAGCAGTGGTCCCAGATGACTTCCCTGAGGAACACCGGAAGTACAATTAATAGACTTGGAGTAAGAATTATTGATCAGAACTTTTTGTGATCTACCAGTTAAATATGAAGAGATCCAATTCAAAAATGATGAATGGAAACCAAATAGTTTCAGTTTACGAATTAAGATACAATGGTTAACCGAATCAAAAGCTTTACTGAAATCGGTGTAGATTACATCCGTTTGACTATTATTCTCCAAGTTTTCAATGACATAAGATGAGAAAAGGGACATGTTTGTTGTGGTAGAGCGCACAGAAATAAAGCCGTGTTGTAAAGCTGAAATAGATTCATTCGTTAAAAACTCTAATTTTGTTTTCACGATGCTTTCGAATAGTTTAGGGATTGAAGATAGTTTCGAAATGCCTCTATAATTTTCTATCAAATTCTTAGAGCCAGATTTATGAATTGGAATAAGATATGATATTTTCCATTCATTAAGAAAATTACCTTCGGAGAGCGATTTGTTGAAGATGCAGAGCAGAGGATAACATAGTGTGGTGGCGCAGTTCTTTAAAAATAAAGCTGGTATGCCGTCAGCACCAGGCTTAGATTTAGGTTCTAATGACTGGAGTTCTAAAAGAACTTCATCAAATCTTAAATGTAAAGCACCAATATCAACCTTACTTGGCATATTGGGGAAACAAGATTTATTTATGCTATCAGAGTCTGAATATATGGATTGGAAGAATTTCGCAAATAAATCTATGTAGAATAGAAGAAATATTCGAAGCATATGAGTTTCTATAAGACATATTCTTAGGATATCCAGAAGATTTTCTCTTTTCATTTACAAACGTCCAAAACGAGCTGCTATTAGATTCTATATTTCTTTCCATACTCATGATATAACACCTGTGAAGGAATTTATTAAGAATAGAAAATTCTTTACGCAATTTGCTAAATTTAGCATAATCTTCTAAATCATTATTAGAGCTCTTATATTTATTAAAAGCTTTACGTTTTAAATTTTTAAGATTTGTTAAGCGATCATTATACCACGGAAGCTTTGCTTGTCTTTTCTGAAGAGAAAGTGGAATAAATTTGGAAAAACTTTCAAATATAATTGATGTAAATCTCAAGTACATTTGTTCAAGATTTAAGTATTTAAATTCATGAGACCAATTGATAGATTCTAGAAAACTATTTAGTTCGATGAAGTTAGCCTTATTAAAGTTATAAGATTTTAAACATCTGTCAGGTTCATAAGATAAGAAGTTATATAATTCAGTTTGAACATGTAGTTCTTTGTGATGAATAGATTCATTTAATAGTGAAAATGGAACTGTAGAAACTTTAGAATTAACATACTCATTACATACAAAGATTAAATCTAATATATTATTCAAAGAATTTGGAATTCCATTTATTTGAGTAAGATTTAATGAATTAATAGAATCTATGAAATAAAATTCAAAATCTCTAATCATATTAGAAGCTAGCATCATTTTATCACCAACTGACCAATTCCATTTAGTGTTTGATAAGTTATAATCACCAAAACAACAAACATTATCGAATTCAGAGCAAGTGTTATTAATAGCATCAATATTTAAATAGTGATTTTCGTAAGTTTCAAAAATACTTCCTGATGGAATGTAGCTAACAATAAAAAATAAGTAAGACTCATTTGTAGAGAATAATTTAATTGAGATACATAATTGCTCAACGTCCAAATTTGGTAAGGCAACTTCCGTGCAACAAAGCTTTGTACTAACAGCGATTAGGATTCCTCCTCCACGTTCAGAGATAGAGCTACATCTGTCACGTCGATATATAACAAAATGACGAGAGTCAAAAAGTTCGGACGAAGATATACCAGGATATAGCCATGTTTCGACGATAATGACTATATATTAATCAAGGTGACTTGAATTATTGAACAATTCAGATACTTTCGTACGAATACCACTTGCGTTGTGAAAGTATACTTTAAGCAATGACTTCTGACACTTATTAGACTGACTATATTGGCGAATCGGCTGAGGGGAGGGACTAGAGGGAAGTAGAGATCCCTTCAACCTTCCGAGTTTTTTGGCTTGAACACAAAAGGACGTATTCTAACCCCTCTAGGCCAAAAAGTGTCAACATAGATGTGCAATCTGCCTGACAGCGGAATTTGTGTCCACATCGCCGTTAAGCAGTCTGCAGAAATGATCTTTCCAGATCCTCAGTAGCGACTGTGACTCTATAACTATGTTTCCCTGCTGGTCTTTACAAGCTTGAGTTCGGGGTTTGCCACCCTGGCAGGATCTTTTTACCTTTTGGTAAATTTCCGAATCTCGTTCCTGTCATGGCACCTCTCTATTTCCTCAAACGAGAGCTTCTCATGCTGCTTCTTTTTCTTTTTCTTTCGGTGTTCTTCCCTTCTTCTCTCCTTGTAAATCTCGTTATACTGATCGTAAGCAGCCCTCGTTCGTGTTTGCATAAGCATTTGTCGTGTTTTTTTTTTGGCTGCATTTGCCTGCCTGCATTCTTCATCGAACCATGGGTTTCGTTTTGGTGGCCGAGGGAAACCCAGAACCTCAGAGGCAGTAGCTCTGATGGCTCCTTGGCATTGCTGCCACTGGTCTTCAATGCTTAATGCTGGCGGCATGGGATTCAAGGATAATTGAAGGTACTCGATTGGAAAAGGCATTGGCAATCTCTTGCGATTGTAGCTTTCCGACGTCATATCTCTTCACAGCGTTAGTTCGTGCTGGTCGTGAACAAGATATCCTCATCCGTACCTTGGCTACAACAAAGTAGTGGTCCGAGTCAAAGTTGGCCCCTCGGAAAGTTCGGACATCTAGCACACTGGAAGAGTGCCTTGCGTCGATCGCAACATGGTCAATTTGGTTGACGGTTAATTGATCTGGGGATCGCCATGTACCTTTATGAATTTTGAGATGCGGGAAGCGTGTACTACTTACAACAAGATTTAGCCCCGCAGCAAAATCGATTGAGGCTAAATCCGTTTTCGGCGGTTTTGTCATGGAGGCTATGCTTACCGATTGTGTTTCCAAAGGTTTGCTCCCTCCCTAGTTTTGCTTAAAACCGCCAAGAACAATTCTTATGTTTCTTCGAGGAGCTCGTAGAAACAGTCTTTGGAATTGTCGTCTTTCTCTTCTGTGGGGGTCATATAAGGCTAATGTTGGCGAACTTAGCCCTGATGCGGATGGTCATTATACGCTCATTAACTGGATTTTGGCTAATCACCTTATCCCTCAGGCTTCCTAAGCGCTGTTTCTGTTGTCTGTAGCAGCCGCCATAGTTAATATCACAGTTTTTCATTTTCTTTATGCCCGGTCCACTCCATCGCACTTCTTGGATGGCGGTTATGTCTGCCTTGCAGCAGTCGAGGGCGTCCGCTAATTTTCCAGCTGCACGTAGTCCGTTAAGAGATCTTACTTACGTGCAGATCCGGAGGTCATTGTCCTTTTTTCGTTTGCTTGGGTCGTCAACTTTGAAATCATTATCGTTATCCGAGGCTGCTTATTGTTTCGGAACAAGGTCTTTTTTACGTGGTTGGGTAGTTAACCCTACGCACAACCCCCAACCTGGAGGGCCAGGTCCTTTTGGATCCCTTCGGACACAAAGGGCTGGAATATCCAGTGTCAGTTCATGATAAACCAAGTGCATCGAATTGCAGATGAAGTGAAAAAAGCACTTGAAGAAAACCAAGTATGCTCTGCTATATTCCTATATGTTGACCAAGCTAATGATATGGCTTGCGACTTGAAAACATAATCTGCATATGGTTCTTTCCACACAGTACTACGAAAACGTATTCCGACCTTAAGAGAATTGAAGCATATGTACCGCAAGGATATGTCCTAGGGCCAACTCTGTATCCATATTCAAGAGATATTTTAGTAGGCACCAAAGCTTACATATGCTGATGATACTACAATATTGGTGCCAGATACTACGAAGCTACACAAAAACTGCAAAATACATTCAATAAAGTTCGGGATTGAAATAGTTACAAAAGTGGTTAAAAAACACTTTGTATCACACAATCAGCGGTTGCAAAGTCATATCAACTGGAAAATAGATATCGTCTTAAATGAGACAATGTTCGGAGGTGAAGAAGAACCAAACGACCAAACCACATTAGCTGGTCGGCTTAAAGCTTTGACAATATGACAGTTATTATTCCCAGTACTGCATACAGTACCAAAGTACGCTGGAATACTTCTATCGCCACCCCTATTCACAGTTTGGTGAATTTTAGAACCTATGGAAACCTTTGTTTTGTGCTTTGTGCATCATAAAATTAATTATTTCAAGAGCATTCACGCACTATGTATAAGTGGCCAAACGATCCAAAATCCTCAAAATTTCTAAATCGGCAAAGTGTGAATCCAGGCGTCGCGTTATAGAACTATTATTGTCTATTTAAATGCAATGGGTGTGAGTTATTGACTTATTTCTTTGCATATGAAAAAAGTACGCATACGCCAGAGTGTACGGTGTTATAATCCGTATTGTGATCAGTTTTCTTTTTGTAAAGAATTTAAAAACATTCCCAACAATAAAAGCACTATGCATAAGTGCCCATTATTGTTATATTCCTTTTTAAACATAGTGTTCCGATTTCATCCCAACTTTTGATTAATAACTAAAAAGGAAATGTCGTAGCTTTTCATTAATTAGATGCTTCGGATGACAGCAGGAGTTACAAAGCTTGATCGAATTAGAAGTACTAAGATCCGTGGAAGCCTTCATGTTAAAAGTACCATCTTGGACAAAATTCAGCACGACCGGCTCAGTTGGTATTGTCATGTTCAAAGGAGAGATCCGCAGAACCCCGTCCAGAAGGCAATATCGTACAACGTTTCAACAAATTCGCGACGAAAAAGAAAAGGCAGGCCAAAACACACCTGGTACAAGCAAATGCAAAAACAGCAGCATTTGGTTGGCCTCAGACATGGAACAATCCAAAACCGGGAGGCTTGCCGACGCTTTCTGAGGTCAACGCGGCGTACCCCACAGGCGGATCACTAGTGTGAAGCGGAAAAGTGGGAGAGTTGTGATCGCTCCAAGATCACTACTCGTAACGCCGGAAATGAAAAAGAAGAAGAAGAAGACGGCTTGAGTGAAACCACTTACATAGAAAAAACAAAGAACAAAAGGCGGTAAGAGCGAGCGTTAAGTTACTCGTTATTTTCTTTGATGCCTAGCAGAACATGAACGGTATTTGATATTCCATGTCAATAGTAACAATCCCGTGAACGCATGGGTGCCAGTTCACAAAAAAAAATGTGTATAAAACTTGCATGATCGATTAAATTAGGCACTAGCTTTCCGCCCAAAAGGTAAAAAGATCCTGCCATGGTGGCAAACCCCGAAATCAAACCTGTAAAGACCAGCAGGGAAACATGGTTGTAGAGTTACAGTCTCTACTGAGGATCTGGAAAGATCATTTCTGCAGATTCTTTAACGGCGATGAGGACACAAATTCCACTGTCGGACAGATTGCCCCATTCAGCTTGGACGATGATCAAGAATGCTGTCCTCCCGACCTAGAAGAAGTTAAACTTGCAAAATGCAAACTTAAATCAAATAAGCCTGCCTTGATGTCGAACTTTTCAAGGCAGCTGGAGACCAGTTGGAAAGGAGTATGCACCAGCTGATCTGCATGATATGGTCGGAAGAAAGAATGGAACCTCAGTATCGTATGCCCGATCCTAAGGAAGGAAGACCCTCACAATTGCGCCAATTATAGAGGGATAAGCCTCCTTAACGTCGCTTATAAGATCTTGCCTGCTGTAATATGTGAACATCTGAAATCCCAATTCAACAACTTGATAGGTCCTTATCAATGTGGTTTTAGACCAGAGAAGTCCACAATAGACCAAATTTTCACATTACGGCAGATCTTGGAAAAAACCCGATAACATAATATCGATATTCACCATCTCTTTATCGATTTCAAGGCCGCGTATTTCCAGAGACGAACTGTACAGAGCCATGTCTAGTTTCGGCATCCCTGCAAAACTCGTACGACTATGCAAGATGACTTTGGAGAATTCACGCTGTTCCGTCAAGGTCGGTAAATAACTCACCGAGACCTTTGATGTCGAAAAAGGTTTTAGACAAGGCGACAAACTGTCATGCGATTTCTTCAACATCATACTTGAACAGATTGTAAGAAACTCAAACGTCAACACCAGAGGAACAATCTTTCAAAAGTCTGTACAATTACTCGCCTATGCAGACGATATTGACGTAATGGGAAGAAAAAAGCGTGATGTCATAGGTGCTTTTGCGAGTATTGAAACAGAAGCGGCAAAAATGGGTTTTGATGGTTAATAAGAGCAAAACGAAGTATATGCTGTCATCAAATAAGGACACAGAACATCGACGAATTGGACAAAACGTCACAATAGACAGACATAACTTCGAGGTAGTACAGGACTTCGTCTACCTAGGATCCGCTGTAGACACGGACAAAAACATCAGTGCGGAGATCGAACGGGAAAAAACTCTTGCTAACCGTTGCTTCTTTGGGTTAAGAAGGCATAATTGAGAAACAAAACCCTCTCCAGAAAAACCAAGGCAATCTTGTATAAGACCTTGATCATCCCAGTCCTGCTTTACGGCGCGGAAGCATGGACTTTATCGAAAACGGATGAGGAATCCCTTGGTCTTTTCGAAAGAAAAATTCTCCAAATGACCTTTGGTCTAACGCATCGCGAGCCTTCGATGTTTGGGCCGTGTAGAGCGGGTGGACCCAAACGCTCCGGCTCGACGGGTTTTCGAAAGCACATTGCAGGGGAATCGCGGAAGGGGAAGACCTCGTCTTAGGTGGCGCAATCGAGTGGATAAAGACCTCAACCGACTGAGTGTGAAACTGGAGAGAGCTCGCTCGAAATCGAAGTCGTTATAGAAGGATGTTGGTTGAGACCCAGGTTCACTCCACCTAGGTAAATAAGTAAGCTTTCCACTATACTTCGGTTCTTATTCACATACAAGCTTTCCTGCTCTGACTCCTTTTTACTATTTTTTCCCCGTCAGGTGCTTTGTTAAAATCGATAAATTGAATTTGTCCGTCGCGCTTTTTTCTGATCTGCTCAATTAAACGGCACAGAGAACGCAAAGGACTGAACTTATGTCCGCACCTCCAGTCTGCGTTATGTTTAGCAAAGTCCGTAATGAGTTTACAATCGTTGTATTTTACAGCATAGAAGACGACCAAAAATTTCTCAAAACCTTTACCATATTGATAAAGCTTTTTTACTTGTTCCACCTAGCCGTAAAATTAATTCGAAAACTCATCTTTGCTCATCTTGGTGGCAATGAGATGTATTCAAAGAATATCTTTTGCATTCTTTATGTTCTTCATTTATCACGGTCGTCTTTGAATTTAGCATTTCCGCCACGAGTTGCTTAATTCTGAAGGTTTGCTTTTCTTAAATTACGCCGAGTAAAAGACCAAGTAAGTTTAAAAAAATATATTGATGTGAATAAATGCTTACCACTATTCATGTTTCCTAAATAAAGGATTTTGAATCCAAAGTTTCTACTGTGGTTGACAGAAGGGTTTTTAGCTGTGGCCAAAATAATAGCAACACAAATTATTGGAATCAGGAGAGGGGACCCTAGATTGTTGGCAAACATTATAACATTATAGGACTAAATTCCAAAGAACTTAACTAGTCTTCTTTTCTATTCAGTACATATAGCTTTTATCCGTTAACCCCATTAAACTAAAGCTTTCTTTGGCGAAGTAAAAAGTAAAAAAAAAAAATACAGAGCAAATGCCAAGTTCTATACTCACTTACGTTGTTTCCGTTCAGTGGAATGCTCTGGCAAATCAGTACATTGGAGTATTCTTTGAAAAGTCCAACGCTCACTTTCCTTGTGTATTGCCCAATTTACAAAGGCACTTCACAAAGTGACTACAAATGAAATTCATTTGAAAACTTACAAGTTCCGCTTTTTTTTTATAATTCGAATTTAAAGAAACAATTGTATCTACGTCCGCCCTAAAATTTATTTATTTATCTGGCTTAGTTCAAGCAACATACATACAAATAAAAAGAAAACTTAAATATTTACAAAAATTACTTTCTTAAGTACTAAATACTATTTACAATAAATATTAATTAAATTAAAGTTATGAGAAGCTAAGGGAAATTTAATTAGGAAGTTGAAAATGATTCGAGGATAATTTTTTTCTAAGAGATGGTAAGCTTGCGTTGAAATCAAGAATATCTTGTGCACCATTGGCTAAGCGCAACATTCGAGTAATGGGGTTAAAATGGCCATAGTTAGTGCGGCGAGTGGGAAGGTTGTAAAATGGGATGGACCGTAGACTACGAGGATTGGTATTAAGGTAAAAATTTTCAAGGAGAGCGGGAGATTCAATTGCACCAGTAATTATTTGGTGTACAAAAAGTATGTCAGCAATTGCACGACGTTTGGCGAGGCTTTGTAACTGAATAAGTTGTAAACGATCTTCGTATGGAGGTAGGATGAGAGGGTTTGACCACGGTAGATGGCGTAAGGCAAATCGAAGGAATCTACTTTGGACGGCTTCAATTCTATGTGACTGAGTGATTTGATAGGGGGACCAAACCTGAGATGCGATAGGTCTGACAAAAGTTATGTATAGTGATTTGGTTACATAAGGATTGGAAAAATCTTTAGAAATCTTTAGAAGAGTTCACCTTAGCGATAATTTAGTCTATATGGAAACGAAAGTTGAGCTCTTTATCACAATGAACTCCAACGTCTCGAATAGAAGAAACAACTGGAACGGGAACCCCACAAAAGTCATAAGTCCGAGGGATAGTACATTTACTCACATTAAGATCAAGCAGATTCATATGACACCAATTAAGAAAAGAATCTAAGTCATGTTGAAGTAAAGAATTATCACGAGGTGTCGATATTGACTTCATAATTTTTATATCATCTGCATATATTGAAAGATTTGAGTGCGAAATAATCATATATGGACATCGTTGATAGCAAGGACAAAAAGGAGAGGACCGAGATGGCTACCTTGAGGCACACCGGAGGAGTCAGAAATGTTGATAGATAAGAAACTTCTAAACAAAACCATATAGATGTGGTGTTCTAAATAGGATTTCACCCATTGGATAAAATGGGGGGGGAATCCAAAAGCACCTAACTACAGATAAAATATATGGTGTGAGATTTTATCGAAAACTTTCGAGAAGTCGTAGCCATGTTCAAGGGCACAGAGCTTCGTAGAAACAAATTGAGTTAAGTTAGTCGTGGTAGATCTTCCCTTTAGAAAACCATGCTGCAGTGGAGAAACAATAGGCTTACAATGAAAGTATAACGAGTCATAGACAATGCTTTCAAAAAACTTAGGAATAGAGGAGAGTTTAGTAATAGGACGGAAGTTGGAGATATCACTTTTACAGCCTTTCTTATGAATTCGAAATATGAATGAATCTTTCCATAACGTTGGAAAAACTGCTTGCGAGAGTGAGAGTTGAAATAAGGCTGTTAGGGGTTGACAAAGTACGTTTATACATATTTTTAGGAAAATGGCAGGAATACCGTCAGGACCGGGAGAAAAGTTATCTTTGAGTGCATTGATTTTATCATACACATTGTCGAGACTAGCACCAGTAGAAATAAGAGAGCTTTAAGGACAATTATCAAGATAACTGCAGTATTCAAGGTCAGGTAGAACTTTATTAAGGTTATATGATTGACTAAAGAAATTAGCAAATAGATTGGTGATTGTTTGAGGATCTGAAGAGGAACTATTAAGATGGTTGAAAGAGGAAGGAATCGGATTTTTCCTTATCGTTAATAAATTGGTAGAAACGTTTAGGGTCATAGATAAGATAAGTCTGCATTTTATCAAGATAATTGTGGTTAAGAATTTCGGATAAGGATGAAAAGTTGAAGATAGCTTGTTGATAATTTAAGTAATCAATATAAGAATTTGATTTTATGTAAGTTTTCCATAACTTATTTCTAAGGTTTCGAAGTGTACGCCATTCTTTAGTAAACCATGGGGGAGATGACATACAATTTTTTTGTAGTAAATGAGGAACAGTCTGGATGATACATTCGAAGATGGTAGTATAGAAGAAAGAAAGAGCGATGTTGATGGGAGTTCGAGCATTTAAGAAAAGGTTAAAATCGTTCTGATTTAACAAGACATAAAGTTGATTGAAATCAGCCTTACGGTAGTTAAAAAGAAGGGAGACTTCCGAATCTACTGTGGAAATAACTTTAAGATTCGTAAGAATCAACAAATTGTTGATAAGCAAGAGTAGGCTTTGATGGGTGAATATAACAGCAAATGATATAACAACATCGATTGGGGACCAACAATTTTATGCAAATGTGTTGAGATCTTCGCTGAGTTTAACGAACTAACTCAACTTGTTGATGAGCCCACTCGGGTTCCAGATATTGATGGCCATGCGGCCAACACTCTTGACTTATTTCTCACTTCTCATCCCGACAAATACAGGGTTGTAGTATCATCTCCTCTAGGCAAATCGAACCATTGTGTCATATCGGTAGATTTTTCGGTTTCCGTCACAGTAAAAAAAGATAAAGTCCCTAAAAGAACAGTGTGGCAATATGAGAAAGCCAATTGGGACGGCCGGAATAATTTCTTTCGAAATTTTAATTGGTCTTTGTGCTTTCTCGACGGAAACGTTGACGCATCAGCTGATATGATATCTAACGTAATTCTTAACGGCATGAGAAATTTTGTTCCTCACAGAACAAAAAGTATCATCCCCAAAGAGAATTCGTGGTTTGATTCAAGCTGTAATGAGGCGATTAGGGATAGAGAAAGCAATTTTCGAAAATTTAAAGGCAACCCTACAGTAGAAAATCGAAATTTGTTCAAACGGGCCAGAAATATCTGTAATGCTCAAATACAAAGGGCTAAGTTTTTGCATGACCAAAAAGTAAGGCAAAAAATACTATTGTGTCCAAAAGGAAGTAAAAACTTTTGGTCTTTTGTCAAGAACATTAAGAACTCGACCACGTCATCGGTCCCAACGCTCGTCTTCAATGACTCTCCATATGTCAGCTCCATCGATAAAGCTTACAGCTCAATTTGCTGCCAACTCAACACTTCCTCATAGCAAATTGGCTCCACCTGAGCTCGAGTCTACAAATTCTGTGATGAAGCAGATATTTTTTCGAACCCGCTCGGTTGTGAGAGTCCTCAAAGATCTCAATATACATAAATCCACTGGTTCAGATGGTATCCCCGCCGTTATTCTGAAGAGATGTTCTTCTACACTGGCAAAACCACTGCGTAAACTTTTCCATCTTTCCTATTATGCTGGGATTTTTCCGAGCAGATGGAAAACTGCATTTGTCCAGCCGGTCACTAAAAAATGCGAATCTTCCTCCCCTTCCAATTACCGTCCAATCGCACTTACGTCCCTTCTTTCCAAGGTCATGGAAACGTTGATAAACCGTCAACTCATGAAATATCTCGAAGAACGAAAGTTTCTTAATGACCGTCAGTACGGCTTTCGTAGCAAACGGTCCACTGGTGATTTGATGGCATATCCCACCGAAAAGTGGAACCAATCTTTATATTGTTTTGGAGAAAGTAAGATTGTTGCGCTTGATATTTCTAAAGCATTTGACAGAGTTTGGCATCAGGCTCTTTTATCGAAAATGCGTGCTTTTGGTATCGATGAGTCTCTTCTTCGTTGGATTTGAAATTACCTTTCCGACCGTTCAATACAACTTGTATTGGATGGCTTCAAGTCTGATACCCACTTCATAAATGCTGGTGTGCCTCAGGGCTCCGTTTTGTCTCCGACTCTCTTCCTCATTTTCATTAATGATCTCTTGTCTGAAACTTCTAATCCGCTTAACTGTTTTGCTGACGACTCGACCCTCAGCTTTTCATATTCGGGAAACGCCATTAAAATTGAAGGAAAAACATTTTACTTCAACTCCAGTAATGTTTTGACATGTGATGAAGAAGGAGGATTGACGTTTTTACAACAACTGATCGATGACAGCAATGAAGTGACAGCAGTTGAAAACCACTTATGCGGCTCTCAAACTGCTAGCAGAGCAGTGCTGCCAAATTGTATTTAATAGAAATGCTGTCAGCCATATTTTCAATAGAAATCATAATACTAAATTATATAATATTCCATTTAAAATTATTTCTTATAATATAGCAGGTTTAGGAAATAAGTTGATTTTTAATACCTTATTACAAAAAATTAGAGATAGTGATATTTTTTTATTATTCGAAACTTTTATTGAACAAAACACGTCACATTATGAAACGTACTTTCAAGAATTTTCGCTGAAGTGGATACCCGCAACAAGAACACATACACGCGGAAGAGCAAGCGGTGGATGCTTATTCGGATTGAAAAAAACGTTAAATAAATTAATAAGATGCAGCTTTATAAATGAAATGAACAGAACTATTGTTGAAATGACTTGTTCGAATGAGAAATTGTTTATAGTTCCTGTTTATATTAACTGTAATAAATGGATGGATGACTTTGCTGGTTTGCAGAACTTTCTCCTTGAATTCCACCAAGAAAATATTATGGTTATTGGAGACTGTAATGCAAGGGTAGGAAACTCTCAGTTACTTCAAATGAATCCAGAATGTGTCCCCGACAATGTTAGCATTACGAGATCAACAAGAGACACAAAAATTGACGCTAACGGGAGAAAATTTATTGAAATGTGCGAAACGACTGGTCATTCACTGTTGAATGGAAGAACTAGAAGTGACCCAGATGGACATTTTACTTTTATAAGAGGAACATCATGTTCTATTATTGATTTTTGTCTCGTTCGTGGTAGATGGATTCAGTACGCTGAAGACTTAAAAGTTGAAGAGATGGTGTACTCGGATCACTTACCACTGCTCGTCAACTGCATGATTTGTAATGAAGAACCATCTAGCAATATCTCGAATATGAAGTTGCTACCAAAGCTTAAATGGAGAAACACGCATATGGAACGATATCAAAACAATCTCGACAGACTGTTGACATCCGTTCGTGGCAATGAGATGAACTCACTACGCAACACAGATATCCTGATATCTTGCATAACACAGTCAGCTCAGTCCTTTCAATATGCTCAAAATCGGAAATGGAGAGAGCCATGGTTTGATAGAGACTGCGAAACAGCAAGGAAAAGATCTTTTGGGTTACTAAGACTGCTTAGAGCAACAAACTCTAACCTAGCAAAAAACATGTACCAAGACGCTAATAAGGCTTTCAAAATTATTTGCAGCGAAAAACAAAACAGGTACTCGCTTGACTTAATGCGCAAATTATCTCAAGTAAATGACAGCAGAACCTTCTGGAAATTAGCTCGCTCTCTCAATGGCATACCCTTTGTCCAAAATATTAAAATCGACATAAACATCTTAGCAGAGCACTTCAAAAGTTTACTAAACACTCCGATAAACTCCAATCAGTTGATGCTCTATGCTTCACCGCATCTGGAAATCGAAAATCTTGATCATGCTTTCACCGTTCAAGAAGTCATGGACGCAATAGACCGATGCAACCTCAACAAAGCTCCAGGAGAAGACCGTGTGCCGTATGAGTTTTTCAAATATGCCACGGTGAACTTTATCAGAAAAATTACAGATGCTTTCAATTACATATTTGATAAAGGAGAAGTACCAGAAAGCTTTCAAAAAAATATCATCCTTCCGATCTTCAAAAAGGGCGATGTCGAAGACCCAAACAACTACCGAGGAATTTCGTTTTTGAACTCTGTTATGAAAATATTCACTGGAGTACTCCTGCACAGACTCACAAACTGGGTAGAAAATAATGATTTACTGAGCGAGTTCCAAGCGGGTTTTAGGAAAGGATACTCAACTGTTGACAATATTTTTTCACTAACATGCATCGGTAAATCTTATTTGGATAAGCGAAAGAAATTATATGCTTTTTTCGTCGACTTCAAAGCTGCATTTGACTCAATCAACAGGGAAGCACTGTTCTACAAGCTCAGTTGCCTAGGAATATCCTCCAAAATGCTAAAAGCAATAAAATGCCTTTACCAAAACAACATGACGGCGGTATGGGATGGGAACGAAGGGTCTACTTGGTTTAAAACAACGTCTGGAGTTAGGCAAGGCTGTCTATTAAGTCCGCTTTTGTTTTCCCTGTTCCTAGATTATTTGACATCAGTTCTACCAGGTGGTATCAATATTGCCGGCACCAACGTGAAGGCTTTGATGTATGCTGACGATATCGTCATATTAGCAGAATCTGCAGAAATGTTACAAATGATGATCAACAAGCTTCAATCTTACTGTCACCTGTGGAGCCTAACGCTGAATACCAACAAATCAAAAGTTATGATTTTCCGAAATGGAACAGGCAGATACGCAGTAAATGAGAAGTGGAAGTGGGAACATGAGGACCTGGAGGTTGTAAAAGAGTACAAGTACCTTGGAGTCATCTTAACACCGCAGCTGTCGTTTAAAAAACACCTGAGCGCTAAACTGATAGAATCAAAAAAGGCCATAAATTGCAGTTGGAAGGGTGTACTTGGTAAAAAATATGTAGCTCCGAGTGCCAAATATAAACTTTTCGAAGCCGTAATGAGGTCGATAATGTGTTATGCTTGCCAGGTTTGGGGGTTCCTCCAATACGAAGAAGTAGAAAAGTTGTTGAGGTTCTTTATAAAAAAAATGTTCTGGCTCCCGGAAAACACGCCTACTTATATGTTACATCTGGAGACTGGTGTTTTGCCGTTGTATATATTTTCACTCAAGTTGCACCTCAATTATATTTTAAAAGTTACTGAACTTCCCCCTCATCGTCTTCCTGGAACTATTGCAAGGCATCTACTCAACCATAAATCTCAGTTCTTTACTAAGTGGTCAACTTGGGAGCGGACTCACAATGTACAGTTACTGGAAACCGGGACGGAGACTTGGAAACGTAGCTTTGATGTGCTGCTAGCTAAGATTGAACACGACAGCTTCTCTAAATTTACGGTTTTGGCGAACCGGAGCGAGACTCGAAGTATGTACAAGTGCCTACAACACAACCTTTGATCAAACAATTATTTTGATGATTGCTACAAACTAAAGACTATTTCAATTGTATTCAAAACGAGAGGAGAGTTACTGCACCTTAATTATCACCCATATAGCTCAGAGGAAAACACGGACTGTACTCTCTGTAACCATCGAGTTAGAGAAGATGTATTCCACTTCATAGGAACGTGCCCAATTCTTGCTGCAATTAGAAGACAACACTGGGGAAAAAATATATTAACTATAGATGAGGCCAAGGAAATCCTAAATGGATCGGATTGGAACATTTTAAGCAGTTACGTAAAAACAGCGCTGAGATACCGCTACCAAATCCTGAATGAAGCATTTTAATCCTATTTCTGTATAACAACCAATCAAAACAACTCCTTACCTTAGATTATGAACGAATCAAAGACTTATTTGCCTATTTATCAATTCAACTTAAAAATAGCTTGAAAATGTTAAAAAGCTACATAATGTTGCACTAGTGATTTATTTGTTTAGATTATACTCTTTTTTTCTGGCTGACGGCAAAAGCCATGCCATAATTGTGAAATTGTAAAAAAACTAAAAACCTTTAATTTTGTTAAATAAAATCACACACTACAATAATACAATACAATACAAATACAAAAATATTCGTTTTCAAATTCACGTCCCTGCTCTTCGGATGTGGAACTGGAACGGCTGCGTATGATAAGCTCATTGACCTTGACAGCATTGTTACATGGGGTAAAAAAAACCGAGTTGAATTCAATGCTTTGAAAACTCAATGCTGTCTCTTGTCGTTGAAGCTTAACATTCCCACATTATCCATGAATGGTACCTGCATCGAAGAAACCGAAAAGCTGTCAGTACTTGGTATGTGTGTATCTGTGTAAACGATGATCTTCGTTGGAATGACCACATATTTGAAATCGCCAAAAACGCTGCTAAATGTTTAGGCTTCTTGAGACGATGCAGGAAATTCTTCACCCCTTCTGATCTGGCTACAATTTATAAGGTCTTCATCCGCCCAAAACTGGAGGATAACTCCCATATCTGGCCAGGTGCTTCTAAAACATCTTTGCACCTCCTTGATAGGATACAAAATAGAGCGTTAAAATTGATAGGTGATAGTTCAATCGTAGATTCGATTGATTCTCTTGAACATCGTCGAAACGTTGCCTGTCTCATTCTCTTTTATCGCTTTTTTAACAAGCAGTGCTCTAGTGAAGTAGCCAGTTGCATTCCTCCCCTGAAACAATTTAGCTGCAACACCCGCCTCGCTAGGAATGTTCATCAGTTTTACCTTGAGCCCAACTTCGGACGTACAGTCAAGTATAGAGATTCATATTTTAGTCGCACCACCCGAATGTGGAATGCTCTTCCTGGCTCTGTATTTCCCCTTCATTACGATTCACAAAAATTCAAAAGCAACGTGCATCGATGTCTCCTTTTAAATCCTCTCCTGTTTTCCTAAATGCTCGCACTGTGTTCTACAACATTATAAGGGTAGTCATAACCCCTTGATGTGCGCGTTTATTATAAAAAAAAAAAAAAAAAAAAATTCGATGAGTGGTGAACTTGATGATTCAACAAGAGTTTCATTCAATCTATTGTGTACTGCTAAAAGAACACCTCGCCCGGAGCGGCCATTTTCAGAGGTTTGACCATCTGTAAGAAATACTGCAAAGTCGGAGGAAAATAATTCACTATCAAGAAAACTTGAATCTAAATTAGTTTCTGAGAGGGCAAATATATCAAAAGGAAGGTTTTGGGAGTTGAGATAAATCATAGAAGTTTTAGTTCGTAGTCCTCCTACATTCTGGTAATAAAGGGACAAAGAAAGAGATAGTGTGTTACTGTTAAAGACGAGGATTTTTGGAGGACTTACAGTGAATAGGGGTTTTTAAATTGATATGTGAACAGTACGTGGCAAGATCCCCTAGGACAGTTGAGGGAGATATATTAAAACCTTCATGAAAACGTATCTAAATCTTCTTAAGTTCATGAGGATCTGTTGGAAGACCTTCTTTTAAAATAGATAAAATAACATTGATTTTCGTTTTACCATTAATTGCTTACCATTTCTTATTTCTTCCAGCTACTTTGGTTGCAGCCATCTTCTTTGCTATACCAACTACAATCTTTGCATATCTTGAACCTGACTGGGGTGCTCTAGATGCATTCTACTATTGTTTTATATCTCTAACTACAATCGGCCTTGGTGACTACATCCCAGGAGATGGAGTCTCAGCTGAAAACCGATCCCTTTACAAAATCTGCATTACCGGCTACTTAGTTTGTGGTGAGTTTAGAGAAAAATATTTAAGCCAGTTTCCAATCCAAAACTAATTTCTCTTTGCGCTTATATGTTTTTTTTAAGGTCTCATCGCTGTAATGTTTACTCTTACTGTGTTTTATGACATTCCTCAACTCAATCTGGGCCAACTCTTTACTGAAAATATCAACGGTGAAACTGAGAAACTCCGTCTATCCGGCAATAATACCACATGCTATTCTGGACCATCTGGGCTGTATATGCCCCAAAGAGACGAAGAGGTACGTCGAGCAGTTGTTCGCATTCGACCCCACGGCGACGACTCACCCAGTCCAGATGATTTGCCATCATCAATGAATCGCGATATCAGAATACCTTAAGGTGTTTACAAAAAAAATATATCTCCAACTCTGCTGTTGACATTCAAAATGCGTTTTTACTTTTTGTCAACAGCTAAAAGTAACGCATATCGAATAATAGGGTCTCTAGCATAGCTTTGTAATATATGTATAATTCATGTGTCATTCATAAAGAGACCACTTATTAAAAACAATACTTAACATATAAGTTTGTCACAGAATTATCCATTATATCAAGAATAAGACCACTTTTAGGGCATTCTCGAATAAGAAACCATCCATAACATTCAATAGTATCAATAATGTTCATACACATCTGAAGAAAAGAGCACGACAAATTAAAAACTCATCCATATACTTATACAAAATATACAATAAACATAAACTTAATCATATAAATGTGTTAATAAAATAAAAAAATGTTAGAAAAGAAAATGTTTTCATATACACAAGAAAAGAGAAGAGAATCTTTTGTAAGAATTGTTATGTTAAGTTTTTTTTTTGTCCTTCTTAAATGTTAAATTTTTCTTAGAACTGTTATCATATATTTCTTTATTGAACTTAAGAAAAAACAAACAATAAAATATATCTACATTCATACATGCATATATATGTGTATTTTTAGATGATAGTGTATATTTTTTTATAGTTTGTTTAAGAGAAATGATTTTATTTTATAGAGTTATGACAGCTTTTCCTATGTGAACCATGTGTGTATTATATATACGTAACCGTACCTATTCACGATATAATACAAATGAGATTAGAAAATGAATAAACGATGTTTCACCACATGTATATAATATTTTGATTTTATTTTATGAGACAGATTTTTTTTTGTAATTAACGCGCACTTCAAGAGGTTATGACTACAATCGCAGGGGAAATACAGAGCCAGGTAAAGCATTCCACATTCGGGTGGTGCGACTGAAGTACGAATCTCTGTACTTGACTGTACGCCCGAAGTTGGGCTCAAGGTAAAACTGATGAGCATTCCTAGGTGTTGCGGCTAAATTGTTTCAGGAGAGGAATGCAACTGGCTACTTCACTAGAGCACTGTTTGTGGAAAAAGCGATAAAAAATAGAGAGACAGGTAACGTTCCGACGATGTTCAAGAGAATCAATCGATTCTACGATTGAACTATCACCTATCAATTTTAACGCTCTATTTTGTACCCTATCAAGCAGATGCAAAGATGTTTGAGAAGCACCTGACCAGGTATGGGAGTTATACTCCAGTTTTGGGCGTTTAGCCAGATCAGAAGGAGTGAAGAACTTCCTGCATCGTCTCAAGCAGTCTAAGCATTTAGCAGCGTTTTTGGCGACTTCAAATATGTGCTCATTCCAACGAAGATCATCGTTGACACATATACCAAGTACTGACAGCTCTTCGGTTTCTTGGATGCAGGTACGATTCATGGATAATGGCGATGGCAATTCAACGACAAGAGACGGCATTGAGTTTTCGAAGCATTGAATTCTACTCGGTTCTTATGACCCCATGTAACAGTGCTGTCAAGGTCTGAATTCAATGAGCTTATCATACGCAACCGTTCCAGTTCCACATCCGAAGAGCAGGGACGTGAATTTGGAAACGAATATGAAAAGCTGAGGGTCGAGTCGTCAGCAAAACAGTTAAGTGGATTAGAAGTTTCAGACAAGAGATCATTAATGAAAATGAGGAAGAGAGTCGGAGACAAAACGGAGCCCTGGGGCACACCAGCATTTATAAAGTGGGTATCAGACTTGAAGCCATCCAATACAACTTGTATTGAACGGTCGGAAAGGTAGTTTCTAATCCAACGAAGAAGAGACTCATCGATACCAAAAGCACGCATTTTCGATAAAAGAGCCTGATGCCAAACTCTGTCAAATGCTTTAGAAATATCAAGCGCAATAATCTTACTTTCTCCAAAACAATATAAAGATTGGTTCCACTTCTCGGTGAGATAAGCCATCAAATCACCAGTGGACTTTTTGCTACGAAAGCCGTACTGTCGGTCATTAAGAAGCTTTCGTTTTTCAAGATATTTCATAAGTTGACGGTTTATCAACGTTTCCATGACCTTGAAAAGAAGGGACGTTAGTGCAATTGGACGGTAATTGGAAGTGGAGGAAGATTCGCCTTTTTTAGGGACCGGCTGGACAAAAGCAGTTTTCCATCTGCTCGGGAAAATCCCACCAGAATAGGAAAGACGGAAAAGTTTACGCAGTGGTTTTGCCAGCGTAGAAGAACACCTCTTCAGAATAACGCCGGGGATACCATCTGGACCAGTGGATTTATGTATATTGAGATCTTTGAGGACTCTCGTAACCGAGCGGGTTCGAAAAAATATCTGCTTCATCACAGAATTAGTAGACTCGAGCTCAGGTGGAGCCAATTTGCTATCAGGAAGTGTTGAGTTAGCATAAAATTGAGCTGTAAGCCTTATCGATGGAGCTGACATACGGAGAGTCATTGAAGACGAGCGTTGGGACCGATGACGTGGTCGAGTTCTTAACGTTCTTAACAAAAGATCAAAAGTTTTTGCTTCCTTTAGGACACAATAGTATTTTTTGCCTTACTTTTTGGTCATGTAAAAATTTAGCCCTTTGTATCTGAGCATTACAGCTATTTCTGGCCCGTTTGAACAAATTTCGGTTTTCTACAGTAGGGTTGTCTTTAAATATTCGAAAACTTCTTTCTCTATCCCTAATCGCCTCTTTACAGCAGGAATCAAACCACGAATTCTCTTTGGGGATGATACTTTTTGTTCTGTGAGGAACCGTTGCCGTTGAGAACTACGTTAGATATCAGGTCTGTTCGTTGAACTTTCCTCAGGGTTGACCCAGGTTTCCTTGACAACCCTGTGAGCTGTCAAAAAAACCTGGGTTTTCCAGTCCTCAAAAAACGCTCTACCACAAATAACCATATATCCCTGTCATTAAAAAAAAATACATGCCATTTGACAGCTCTCAACTTGCCACAGCAAAAAACTAGGGCGAGTTGGGGGAAAACTTATGGCTCAAAAAACACTCAATTTGACATTCAGGGTGAATTTCGGTTTCTCAAAAAACGCTTTGTGGCGACCCTAGGGCTTCAGCGAACAGACCTATCATATCAGCACATGCGTCAACGTTTCCGTCGAGAAAGCACAATGACCAATTAAAATTTCGAAAGAAATTATTCAGGCCGTCCCAATTGGCTTTCTCATATTGCCACACAGTTCTTTTGAGGACTTTAACTATTTTTACCGTGACGGAAATCAATGGTCCGATTAGCCTAGAGGAGATGATACTACACCGTTGATTTACTATCCGCCTAGCAAACACACAACCTCATTCACAAATGCCTAGTAGTAGTAGTAGTATGTTTTTATTCAAGTTTCATTTCTATAATAATCTATATATATAAATGAAAGTCGTGTTAGTTACACTATCCATAACTCAAGAACGGTAGAACCGATTTGTCTGAAAATTGGTTGGGAGGGAGCTTAGGACGAGGAGACGGACATAGGATACTTTTTATCTCTATATTCTTATGGGAACGATATCAATGCAATGCGTTAGCTTTCGTTATATACAAAACACTGTTCTTTAAAAAAAAAAAAATTGACTTATCATGAGAAATAAATTTGATTTTTGTATGAAATCAAAATTAAATAAATATAATATAATCTATTAAATAAAGCCATTGCCTATTTAATAAAATGAAGAGAACTATAAAAGGTGGTAAACCAAAAACGCATTAGAGTTGTAATAACAAAACGCGCATCTTGAGCAGCTAAGTAATTTTGTCTATGAGTGAGTGGCTGAAAATTTGAGTTTTAAAATAAATAAATTTTTAGGTGAATTGAAGTGGAGTCACATTTGATTAACAATGCCGCCACCAAGACGATCGAATCTTTCCCGACAAAGCCGTAGTGCAAGAAGGATGCGAATCATTGCAAGTGAAAGGACTGAAGAAATTAAATTGCACGTGAACAGCTCCGCGTTAGTGAAATGAATGACGAATTCAATCGAGAATTGGATGGAGAACGTGAATGTGGTCACCAGGAATTAGATTTCGTAGTTCAAACGAATGTACCCCTGTTGAATTCCCAACAAAAAGATGTTTTTGATACTTTAATGAATGCAATCGATGATGAAAATGGTGGCTTATATTTCTTAGATACCCCTGATGGAACTGGTAAGACATTCCTTGTGTCAGTAGTTTTAGCCACTGTTCGTGCGAGATTCAACATAGCGGTTGCAGTTGCTTCTTCTAGAATAGCAGCCACATTGTTAGAAGTATATCGTACTGCTCATTCAGCTTTAATATAACCGTTAAATCTTCACACTGTTGAAGAACCAACGTATAATATTGCAAAACACTCAGCAATGGCCAAAGCTTTATCGGCATCAAAAACAAAAACGGGAACATTAAAGTTACTTGACCGATTTAAAAAAATTCTTTAAACTCTAGGATGTTACATTATCTCTCAGTGACACAGACTTATATATCATTCACATATTTTCATGGGAACGGAAGATTTCCACATGAAAAAAGATTATATTTCATCACCATATTCCCACGGAAGCGAAGAACGAGAACGGGAACCTTAAAACTACAGACCCGAGCAACGCTGGGCGGCTCAGCTAGTTATACATAAATTTCATACCAATTTCCTTATTTTTATATCTTAAAAGATAGGTTTAAATAACAATGTAAGATATTTTGAATAATTTTAAAACAAATTTACAACAATGACTTTCGTCGTCTGTCGCGATCTATCGCCAATAATTTTTACAAACTCTAGATTTTTTTATATTTTTTTTTCTCTCTAATAATTAAATTCGTCGATTAAATTCTGTCGATATTTGAGGGCTGTTTCCAGATATTTTATAAGATGACACCAATCCCTTTCTCCATCCAATAGACTGACTATGGTGTTCTCATCGAGTGTCGCGGTTCCGAAGCAGTTTCTGCGTATTCCTCTTAGAATAGGATAAATAAATATCGAACATAAGAAGCTTAGTTTAGAAGCTAAGCTTAGACGCTTAGTTTAGAAGCTAAGCTTAGACGCTTAGTTTTCCACTGGAGTAGCATCAAAATGGCAGCATTTTTAGGCAAAAAAACGGCTTCACTTCAAATTTTCACCAAAATTTCAAAATTGCAAAAAAAACCTCGTGCAGAAAGTTGTCTTTTAACGAAATCTTTTTAGAAATTTTGATTTTGAATGATCCTGTCAAAAGTTATCTTGCACACCGCAAAAAATCGAAAAGTGGAGGCCTCTCGGAAAATGCACTATCATCGGCTTGTTTTTCAATATTTTTGTATAAAAAAATTAAAGAAGATTCTTAAAACTATTATTAATAACGTAGCAAATCAGTAAATTAAATTACTCCATCAAATTTTTCATAAAAAAATTCGTAAAAAAGCCTTTTTTCAGCATCCCAGGGTTAATCCCTCCCTTAAACGACTGCTAGCACACCGCACATTTATACTAAGCTCAATTGATAACATTACACATTTTACTGAGCTCCTCATTCATCTCTTTATCAGATGTAATTAACTGATTAGAAGTCGGTTTAGTTTTCCATGCACTTAATACAAAAGAAGAATTACTTAAAAATCGATTTTTACTATCGATAGTTACTGATAACGACGATGGTCGTTCGATATTTCAATCAATATATTTCCTTTATTTCGCACAAGCTTAGACGAATTAATGACAGTAGGTCGCTTTGAGGATTTTTCATGTAACGTGAGGTCCACGTGAGGTCGACGCGGCGCGACACGCTCATGTGTTTTGGCTTTTACATATGTGTTTTGGCTTTAAGAATAACGAGTGCCCAACGTACAGTAGGCGTGTTTTTTTATGCTAGTACAGTAAAAATTTCCCTTGGGGAACAACAACAACTCATTTTATTGTCGTAATTTTCCACAGTAAGAACAGGAATAGAGTGAATAGCACTCTACGTTGAATAAATTCTTATTTTACCCAAGGAATTTGTGACTTCTCCTTGCCAAAATTTCAGGTGTGTACACCAGAAAAACAAAAAATAAGAACAAACAGCTGGATACCTGCCAACCGGAATTTTGTAGTTTTAATTTAGTTTTGTTCTCAAAACTAAAATTAGCTTCCTTTTTGTAATTTGTTATCAAAAATAGTCACCTAAATATTGATAAGAGGGATTCCCTGACCTTTCGGCAACAGTTGTTGATAAGACTGACACGGAGCAGAGGGGCGAAGAACAAAAGACTCGGATGGTAATTAAACAGGTTTATTGATATTTGATTTGTTTTCTGATGTCTGGTGTTCTTATTACTTCTAGAAACTAGGGCTTAACTGTTAGTGCAGGTGAGAGAGACGGTCATTGGAGTTTTGGAATGTTTCTGTGAACAGCTAAAAAAATTTATAATTTAATATTTCTTTAATTGACCTACTCTCAGTTGAAGTTGTTAAAAGGAATAAAACATCGAACATTTAAAAACACTTTACTCTTATCAGTAAAATAGGAATTTTGTATATTGCTATCAAGCAAATCAATTTAATTATCAAGATATCTGTCGATAAATTGGAAAGTCCTTGCGAGTGGCCAAAATGGAAATGGCAAATGGGTATGCTTTTTCGTCAACATGATTTAAAAGAGTTTATCTCTGGTGAGAGTGAATGTCCGAAAATCATCGAAGGTTCTTCTCCTGAAGACAAGAAAAGAGAAAAGGATTGGTTGAAAGAAGATGCTAAAGCCTCTAGCTTGATAGCAGCATCCTTAAGCTCACCAATTGCTGAACTGGTATTGACCTGCGAGACGGCGAAAGAAATTTGGGATAAACTATGTTCGCGTTTCGAAAGAAGCAGCATTCAGAGGCTTAACATGCTGATAGATAGTTTTTTCCAAGCAAGGAAAACTGAAAAAGAAGACATGAGTGCACATATTGCAAAGCTACAAAAGCTATTTGTAGATCTGAATGCTGAACTAACCAAACACAAAGAAAACACACTCTCTGAACGGATTTTAAACGGTCGAATTATTTCAACTCTAGGTAAGGAGTTTGATAACTTCAGAGATTTGTGGGATACAATTCCTGCAGAGCAGCAAACACTCAACTTACTAATAGAAAAGTTATGCGCAATTGAAGGAAGAGAAATTGAACAGAGTTCATCAAGTTCGTGTGCTAACACAGCTTTAGTTGCAAATAATATAAAGCATAAGCAGTTTAATAATGAAAATAAATCAAAACTTGATCGTGCAAAAATGAAATTTCCATGCAACAAGTGTAGGCAACTCGGACTGTTACACTTTTTTTCGCGATAAATAAACTTTATGATGAACGAAACTATGATTTGTACTATTTGTAACGCGATTGGATTTTCCGAATCCAATTAATAAAATATAATAAACGAAATTAAAACGATTAAACGAAATGCACAACCGGTGTGTCGCGAGATAAACAGACGAAATGTCAAACGCGCTGATAAACTAAAAAGTGTAACACTCAGCCGGTAGGCTGCTGACACCACGGCTAAACTCAGCTGGGCTGCGTTCGTAAACAAGAAAAAGGTAAGCGTAGCGCGATTAAAGACGATCGCGAATAAAATGACCGATTAAATAATTATTACAAGACGAATTAAAATGTTATATTTCTCAGTACAGGGTGTACTAAGAAAAGTAGGCGCCAGGAAATTTTGAGGTGAAACTTCCAAACCACGAATTTGTTCTGAAATGGTAAGAACCGAATTAA
The DNA here is from genome assembly GCA_914767635.1 of Melanostoma mellinum. Classification (NCBI taxonomy): domain Eukaryota; kingdom Metazoa; phylum Arthropoda; class Insecta; order Diptera; family Syrphidae; genus Melanostoma; species Melanostoma mellinum. Next base: position 78,957,052 of record OU612059.1, on the reverse strand, counting down.
AATACGAAGTTTAGATTCCCAATGGGATTTAAGGCTATTTATTTTGTTATTTTTGTTGGGAAAACTTTACAAAAAGTGGGATTAAAAACCCAAATCTTTTCAACTATAAAATTACAATGGTGGACGGTTAGGTGAACCGTTCAAAAGGTAAACAAATGAAAATAACCGGAGAATGAAACGTTAATTGTTCTTTCCCGAAAAGAACAATTAATAAGAATTAAAAAGGGTCGCGTGTCTCACAATTTTGAGAGTTTTCGTGGGCAAAGAACAACCGAAACTATATTTGACAACACTTGCAAAACTGAAGTACTCTACTTATCTTTTTTTTCTGCTTTTCCTTCCTCCTTCTATTTCCTATGATTCGTCCGTCTGACGTTTTCTTCTCCTTTTTAATTTTCGCCTCCCACTGACTCTACACTTTTCTCAAAACTTTTTGTCTAACAGTCTTCAACTTCTTCAAAAACAATATCTACAACTTTCACTTTTCTAACTTTCTTCTTCTCTAAAAATTATCAATCGCAAGAAAAACCACTTGTCATGAACTAGGTCAACCAAGAAGTCGTTGATCTTGTCAGTTTGTCCTTTCTCGACCCTCAAATTTACACACACATTCATACAATCGGCCAATCGTGTCTCGAGGTTTTCTGTCACGGCTTTCTAGCACATGCAGCCTTATGGCTGACAAGCACCTCCGTTGTCGAATTCCAGCGAAACCTTTCACTCGCACAATTTTCCATGCACATTGAACTGAAAAAGCTGTTGGGGGTTTGTTCCCAAAACTTATCCAGCTCATTAGTCGAGATCAGATCCCTCCCATAAAACATGTCGAGAAAAATGAAAGTTTCTGAAAGTTGAAAATAATACCTCTGGGCATTTTCCCAGTTACTCTACTATTTAATCTACCGAGTCAGGGAAAGGATAAAATTCTCTATGTTTCAACTTTTCGAAAAATAAAGAAGGGAGGAAAAGCTACCAAAACCAAAATGAACTACTTTACCCTATTCGGTGGATCTTTGCGCAAATTTGGGGAAAAGGGAAAACTATTAACGTTTCATTCTTATGATTCGGTTTTACAAAAGTGAAAGTTAAATTTAGGATGTTTACACTTGCAGCACTACGCTGCACAGTGTGTTTCATAACGAAGTATGGCTTTCACATGTGCCATTTCAATTGTTCACACCTGTGATATGTGTATGTATGTGTATAGTGTTGTGTGTGATATATCCTGCTTGTGTAGTGTGTGTAATGAGGTGTATGTAGATGATGAGTGTAAAGATGATATATGTGCATGACGATAATGGGTGGATGATGTAATAAGTGCATGGATGTAAGTATGTGTAAATGATGATGTGAATGTCGATAAATGAGAATGATGATGTTAGTGATGTGGTATGACATTCAATTTTAGTAAATGGTGTGCGAGTCTCCAGAGGCTTCTAGCTCGACACACCAAACGCCGACATCAGTTCAGCTCGTCCGCTGATTACGACATGCACCTATTTTGTCATTTGCTCAAAGCTATGTTTCGATCACATTGCTAAGAGCAAACAACGGATAAATGATGGGACGAAGAAATGATAGGGAAGGGTTTGAGGAAAACAGAGGGATATCGAAATGTAAATAACTAAATGTAAGAATGGTTTTTGGTACGGGAAAATTTACCGTAACAGGACATTGGGCTGCTGAATGTCCTCAAAATATAAGCAAAGAAAATAATTTCCAGAGACCCAATTACAGAAAATCAAAGGCTCTGATTGCATACTCTTTAAATGCGACGAATGAAAATCAATTGAGTATAGAACAATGGTATTGTGACAGCGGTGCTTCAAGACATACATATAACACCAAACAAATCTCAATTTAAATCGTATGTACCATTTGATGTTCCAGAAATAATTTGTCTAGGCAAGCAAGATGTTACAATGAAAGCGTATGGAAAAGGCGATATTCGTGTTGAAACAAAAATTGAGGGTAAATGGAAAGAAGTTACATTGAAGGAAGTATGGTATGTTCCTGAAGCTAGTGCCCAATTGTTTTCCGTGAAGGCTGCTGCGCGAAATGGTTATATTACTACATTTAATGACAGAACAGTAGTAATCAAGGACAGAGAAGGTGAAGTTACAATTTTTGGAAATCTTCAAAACGAGCTTTATGTTTTAAAAATTCAAGCTATAAAACCAAAAATACAGGCTTTGGTTTCAAAATTTGCAGAGACTTCAAGTTTACCATGAAAGATTTGCTCATCAGAATAAACAGCATGTGAAGAAGATTCTTGTGAAATTAAATATCAGTGCGCCTCAAGGTGAAGATGAATTTTGTGATGGATGTGTTGTTGGTAAGATGCACCGACTACCATTTAAGTCTAAAAGTGACAGACCTTCTAAGGTTGGAGAAATCATCCATGCAGATGTTTTTGGAACCGTAGAAACAACGTCGCTGGGAGGCTTGCGATACTATGTCTGTTTTAAGGATGATTTCAGCAAATATCGCAAATTATTTTTTCTGAAATATAAAAGTGAAGTAAGTAAATGTCTTGAAACTTTTCTTAATGAAGGCAAATCAAATGGACACGTAGTCAAAATTTTGAGATGTGATGGTGGCAAAGAATTTAACAACAAAGATGTTAGTAACATTTTGTCAAAGTTTGGAGTTGAACAGTACATTGCTCCTCCATACACTCCACAACAGAATGGAATAGCCGAAAGAGAAAACCGAACCATAGTAGAAGCTGCTAGATGCATGAGAGTTTCCAGCAAACTCCCGAAATTTCTTTGAGCTGAAGCATGTAATACAGCTGCATATGTTCTGAATAGAACAGGGTCAACAGCTGTTGATGGAAAAGTTCCATATGAATTATGGTATAAGAAACAGCTTGGGAATTTATCTCGTTTAAGAATATTTGGTACTGGATGCTATGTTCACATACCAAAACAGCTCCGAAAGAAATTTGATGAGAAAGCTGTGTTTGGAAGAATGGTCGGCTATGTCAATGAAAAAGATGGTTATCGAGTATGGATTCCAAAATTGAATAAAATAGAGTGTAGTCATGATGTTATATTCAAACAAGAAGTTGTTTGCAGTATTAATGGAATAAACACTGAAAAAGAATTCGAAAACCGAAATGAAGAAGATGAAAAGTTCCATAAAGAAAAAGAAAAGGTTGAGTTTTCTGTCATTCAGGACAATAAAAAACAGAAATACCACGAATATGAAAATGAATATGAAAATGAAAACGAAATTATTGAATTAAGTACATCAAAAGTAATATCTGAAACTGAACAGAACGAAGTCGAAACAGAAAAATTAGATGAACAAGTGAATGCAAATGAAGAATCTACAAATAACACAAGACAAAGAAGAAAGCCAGCATGGATAACAGGAGATTCGTTTCTGATGCTTGCAGAAGAAGAGGCAAGAAAGATTAATCAAGAACCAAATACCTACTATGAAGCTATGAAGTCAAGAAATAAGGAAGAATGGCTCTCAGCAATGAAAGAAGAACTATCATCGCTTAAAGAAAATAGTACTTGGGAATTGGTGAAAAGACCTTCAAAACAAGTTATAAAAAATCGATGGGTATTTCGAGTGAAGGATTCAGTTCAAGGCGAGGAACCAAGATTCAAAGCTAGACTTGTAGCCAAGGGGTATGTTCAACAGAAGGGTATAGATTACGATGAAACTTTCAGTCCTGTTGCACGATATGACACAGTGCAAATGCTGTTAGCCTTAGCTGCAACCCTCAAGCTAAAGATTGCGCAATTTGATGTTGAAACCGCATTTTTGTATGGTACTCTTGAGGAGGAAGTTTACCTTGAACAACCAGAAGGGTTTGAAGATGGTACTGGAAGAGTATGTCGTTTGAAAGGTAATTTATATGGACTTAAGCAAGCACCTCGCTGTTGGCACAAACGTTTTCTAAATTTTATGTCAAAGATTGGATTAAAAAATAGTGAGGCAGATCCATGTTTATTTTATCGAAATGAGAAAGGAAGAATTCTATATGTAGATGATGGGTTAGTTTTTGGCAGCAATGAAGAAGAAGCTCAAAATTTTATGCAAAAACTTAAGAATGAATTCAAAATTACAATTGGAACTCTTGATAACTATCTTGGAATGAAGATAAAAATTTTCAACGATGGTTCAATTCATCTAAGTCAAGAAAAATACACAGAAAGAATTTTGGAACGTTTTAATATGAAAGAATCAAATCCAGTAGCGACTCCTATTAGTCGGGAGGAAGAACATTCAAAATTAGAAGAATTAAAAGAACAAGTTCCTTATCGAGAAGCCGTAGGGAGTTTGATGTATTTGGCAACAGGAACAAGACCAGACATTGCCTTTGCTGTAAGTTCTGCTGCAAGAAAGATGGAAAATCCTACCAAAGAAGACTGGAATAACGTAAAACGAATTTTTCGTTATATCCGTGGTACAAGCAAATCAGTCAACAACAAAGAACTTCAGATATACAGTGATGCAGATTATGCAGGCGATTTGAAAACAAGGCGCTCAACAAGTGGAGTGATTTCAATATATGCTGGAGGACCTATATCTTGGATGAGTCAACTTGAACGATCCGTAGCCTTATCAACAACTGAAGCAGAAATAATGGCGGCCAGTGAAGGTGCTAATGAAGCAATGTGGCTGAAACGGCTCTTCGAAGAACTTACTGAAACAAAAAGACTTGTACCTTTGCTTTACATAGATAATGCTAGTGCTGTTAAACTATCGAAAAATCCAGAATTTCATAAACGTTCGAAGCACATTGAAGTTCGTCACTTTTATGTCCGATAACGCTTTCTTGAAGGTGATATCAGATTGGAGCACATTCCAGGAACGGATCAACTTGCAGATTTGTTAACAAAACCTCTTGAACGAGTCCGATTTCAGATGCTTCGAAAGAAAATTGGTATTGATTGATTAATGAGTTTCTATTTAACTGCCCGATGTTTTGGAGGAAGTGTTAAAAGGAATAAAACATCAAACATTTAAAAATACTTTACTCTTATCAGTAAAATAGGAATTTTGTATATTGCTGTCAAGCAAATCAATTTAATTATTTTTATAAAAAAATAAATATTCTTAGAAAGAGGAACGTTTGCTCAAATATGTAAATATTATTTTATAAATAAATCTTTAACTGTTGCTTTTGTTTATAGAGCCTATTTAACAGAAGTAAAACTTAACTTTGCGTGGATATTTATTTTTGTGAGAGTGAGAAATGTCAGAATCTGTAGATGAGGTGGACAATAAATTGGAACAAAGCATATTAAGACATTCAAATGCACTGATGATGGGACTGAATGATCTTCGAAAGGCTGACAAACTTTTGGATATAACCTTGCTGGTTGAGGGTGAATCGATTAAGGCGAGTTTAAAATAACTAAGTTGTTTTTTCATTGTGCCCACGTGCTAAATAGCACTGCCTATTTAGTCTATGCTTTGGAGTGTTATGCTGCATATTTTTATTTTGCCAGCTCATATACTATGTTTTTTCTCGTCCTCACTACGGACACGGTGTCTATACTGTCTTCTTGTTCTCAACTGGCTATTTACAAATTCATTCAATTTAACATTATTTTTACGTTTCAGGCCCATCGCGTTGTTCTAGCAGCTTGTAGCGATTATTTCGCTGCCATGTTTATAGACCCAATGAAAGAAGCCCAGCAGTCTGAAGTCAATTTGATTGGCATTCCAGCTGGCGGTATGAGAAGTCTACTCGAGTATGCCTATACGTCTAAACTAGATTTGAATCGCGAAAACGTGCAAGATATTTTATCCGCCACCACCCACGTCCAAATGAATGCCGTGGTCCATTCCTGTTCCATTTACTTAGAATCTCAGATAGACATGGAGACCTGTGTCGATATAGCTACTCTAGCTGATCTCTATTCTTTGAGCAATCTCAGACACAAAACCTACCGATTTATTTGTTCACATTTAGAACAGTTCTCCAAGACTCGAGAAATGAAAAAAATTAACTGCGAACAGCTCGAATATATTCTGAGTTGTGACTATCCAGTTGATTGTTCGGAGGTTTATGTACTACAGATCGTGGCCGAATATTGTGTTAAGAAACGTTTAACTTTGGAAGCTGCTCAGAAGCTCTTCACCCATATACGCTTCGGTCAAATTCAAAATATTGACCTACATGTGTGGCCTCGGTTTGATTATTTAGAGGAGTCTGTTCATTCGCCATATTTCAACTTAATGAAAACAGTGGGTTACCAGCAGAAGAAACTTTGTAAGAAAAAATATGCCAACTCAGATTTGCTAACCAGCAATGTTTTAACCAATACCCGAGGTATGGAATTAGCTTTGATGAAAATTGGTGGTTTCTCTATCAACGGAATACACAATCAATTAAGTTTCGCACTGCCTGATGAAAAGAAGTGGCATAAGCTTACTTCTATTCCACACATTGAACAATGTAACTATGGAACCACTGTACTGGGCAACGATCTGTTTGTAGTGGGTCGTTCCTACGATGAGTGTCTAGAAGACACTATATCGAATGGCTTTCGATATAGTGCGGCAGAAGATAAGTGGACAACTATAGCGCCAATTCAATCGAAGAGATATAGTTTTTCTTTAAACGCAGTAGGAAACTACTTGTACGCTGTTGGGGGTGTTTGTGATTTTATAAACGGATGGGACCATTATGAGAGTGTTATTATCCCCCAAGGACGTCGGGTGTCGAACTGCGAGCGATACAACGTTGTGACTGATAGTTGGGATTACATACAACGATTGAGGGAAAATCGGAGTCAACATGCCGGTGCCGTCCTGGGCCACTTTTTGTACATATCAGGTAAGCCGTAAAAGTTCATCAAGCGTTCGGTGTAGTCAGAGTTTTTTTGTTTTTAAATTATTTTTAAGGCGGATTTGATCGGCATTTAGTTCTTTCATCATTTTGGAGATACGATACCTATGGCGATAAATGGCATGAGAGAAGTCCAATGCTCAAACCTAGAGCAGATCACGTTCTCCTTGCCATTGATGATAAAATCTACGCCTGTGGTGGATGGTACGAAGACTTAAACGCAACACGCATCCTAATTCAAAACATTGATGTGTATGATGTTCGAACTGACACTTGGTCCGTGGAAACAAAAAATCCAGTTCCTGCTTTTCATGCTGGTATAACGGCGGTTAAAAATAAAATCTACTTTGTTGGTGGACTTCTTTCAGACGAAACTATCAACTGTTCGTCTAATGTTCAAATATATGATCTTTTTACCAAAGAGTGGTCAACACAGACTGAGTGGGACGGTCCCACCTGGCAAAGTACTTGTGCCACATTTTATGTGCCACGGTGTCGAGAAGGCATCTGAAGAAGGACATACTTTTTTAAAATGTTTTGAATTGAAAATGTAATAATACTCAAAATGTGAATGTGCAAATCATTTTGAATTCTACTACAGACAAATAATAATGTAAATGATAATGATAATGATAAAATAGTTCTGTTTTTTTATTTTCAATAGGACTGTTTTCGTAGGTACGATTGTCTTGTCCTTTAACTATCACATCGATGAAAAATCTGTGGAGGCGATTGTCAAAAACAATCATAGCATCCACTACAGATTCGGTAAGGTCCAGGTGCATGGCCTGAAAAAAAGAAGTGGTATAGAGGACAAGCCGCCTACTGATACCAATCCGATCAGCACTCTGCCAACTCCCCAAATCCCCAGTACACCCACCCACATCCCTTTGCAGGAGAAACAGGAGACATCTCCAAAACATCTCCCAGCAAAATCCATCCCAATTCTATCCCAATCATTTATTCTACCATCCAGTCCACTACCTAACCCCATTCCAACCCTATTCCAATCCCCTATCCTACCATCCAGTTCACTACCTACCCCTATCCCAGCCCCCAAACCATCATCACTAACAAAGGTCATGATGGATATAGCAGAGGAAGAGGAAGAGGTTCCCCTCACAACAGAGGAGGAAAACGACCTGTTAACAGGTCCGGGGGCAGAAACATCCGAAGAAGAGGATTTCTAATGGAGGTACGCGGGATCAGTACCAAGCTAGTCCAAGTAAACGTTCATCATGCCATAGCAGCCTCAGCTGTCACAGCGAGGAAAACTACGAGAGAAGGCATTGGACTAGCACTGATCCAAGAACCCTGGACCTATGGGGGACAAATTAAAGGTCTATCCATTAGAAATACAAAGGTAATATGGGATAAAGAGTCAATCTCTCCTAGAACAGCAATCATAGTAAGGAACAATATTAATCATTTCTGCCTTTCAGAGTTTATGACGAGAGACCTGGTTGCAATTCAGGCCTCAATCAACATCGGAGGCCAAACCAGGTGGGTGGTAATCGCATCAGGGTACTTTCCGGGAGATGAAGCGAACATCCCTCCCGCTGAGGTAAAGAATCTGGTAGATTACTGCCGGAAGAAGAAGTTACCAATACTGGTAGGCTGCGACGCAAACGCACACAACACCATCTGGGGTAGCACAGACACGAATCAAAGAGGTGAGTACCTTTTAGAATTCTTTTTAGAAAAATGCTTAGAAATTTACAATATAGGGAATACTCCTACCTTTGTTACTAGAAATAGGAAAGAAGTACTAGATATTACCTTCGGTTCTACAGTCCTGAAAAACTGTATCAGTAACTGGAGGGTCTCGAATGAGCCTTCTCTATCAGATCACAGGATAATTGAATTTGTTCTAGATGGAATCTTTTGTGGGAATACTCCTAGGAGAAATCCAAAAAGAACCAACTGGGATCTATATAGAGACAATCTCACATACAACATAGGAAATATAGCCACTAACAGGGAACCTAAAAGTCGTCTGGAGCTTGAAAATGCGGTAAGCGAGCTTAATACAGCTATGATTGATGCATATGAATCAAGCTGCCCCCTAAGCTCCGCAAACAAGAAAACAGATGCCCCCTGGTGGAACAAAAACCTAGAAGCGCAAAGGAAGAGGGTAAGAAAACTCTTCAACAGTGCAAAAAGTAACAGCAACTGGCATGCTTACCACAGTGGCGTGGCGTGGATATTTTCAAATGGTAAGCCGAGAAAAATGAATCACCTACACAAATTAATAAGCAATAAATAGAAGGTACCTTAAATTCCAAACGTGGATTAATGGAAGCCAATTTTTCTATACCTACTTTAAGTCATTTAGGTTAAAATTCACAATGAGCTTAAAGCATAAAAAAGCGGCTTCAAAAGAAGCCTATGTGGAAATGCAAGAAAATAAAATAAAATTTTAACTAGTATTAAAAAAAAATAAGAACTTCATTTCATTGGTTTTCCTCTTCTAAAAGGTAATCGGTTAAACAACACTCAACATTTAGCAAAGCCATTCAAATAATTAAATCAAAACAGTTCTCTTCGACGTTAACTTTTCACAATTTTCAGAATTTTTAGTTTTTTTCACAGTTTTTACAAAGGCACGTTACTTAAAATTCATTTTAAACTTGCAAATAATCCAAAACAATAATCAGTAGAACAAAACAAAATAGTAAAGCAAAACCGAATTCGCCGTACATTACTCGAAGGCGAAAACTGTACTATTTTTTCCAAGCAGACATTGCAGTAAGACGAAAAATATCGTCTTACTTTCTTCAATAAGAGAACGTGCATTGAAAAGGGTGGCACCGCGGTGCACCGGGGTGGAAGTATATCGTAGGAAAGACAGGGACAAACATAAAATATGTTCTGCGCGGCGATTTTCAATGCTTTGTGTATGCTTTGTATATTGTGTGTGTATCTCGCAAATTTAAAAGTGCTTGAAGAACATTGTGTGTATGGGCAAAGATAGGATGTTGACTGCTTAGTTGTAGACTCATGTTGCTGGTTTTTTCTATGAACAAGGGACAAATTTTAAAAGGTAAGACGATAGGAATCGTGTTATATGGACGCCACGCCACTGGCTTACCATGCGGAACTTACAGCCTATAGTAAGGAAGTGAGGAAAGCAAAAAGAAGAAGCTTTGTAGACTTCTGTTAAAGCATAACAACAACCGCGGCAGCAGGCAGACTTCATAAAGCCCTTTCAAGGGAAAAGTCACAAACCACCATGGCCTTGAAATACGCTGACGGCAGTTTCACAGAAAATGAAGAGCAAAGATCGCTTCTCCTGCTTAACACTCACTTCTCTGGAAGCATACTAACAACAGGATATGATAGACCTACACCTGTGCACAGTACTGATAAGCAAGACTGGAAGACAGCAACGATAGTTTGCTCGAAGAAAAGGCTAGAATGGGCATTAAGTACCTTTCAACCCTTCAAAACTCCAGGGGTAGATGGAATCTTTCTTGCATTATTACAAATGGGAAAAGAAGTGATTCTACTACACTTACTCAAAATTATCAGAAGCAGTCTGGCTCTAGGGTACATACCTAGTCCATGGACACGAGCAAAGATTATCTTTATACCAAAAATAGGTAAGAAAGACACAACTCATCCTAAATCTTTCAGGCCAATAAGCTTAACATCCTTTGTACTGAAAACCATGGAGAAGGTGATCGATAACTTCTTAAGATCAGAAATTCTAGTGTGCAATCCACTAAACACTAGACAGCATGCATACAGAGCAGGTAGATCTACAGAAACTGCCCTATACCATCTCTCAACCACTATCCAAAAAGTAATCGACTCAAAGGAAACAGCGATCGGCTGTTTCTTGGATATTGAGGGTGCCTTTGATAATACCTCACACGAGGCGGTTAACAAAGCACTTCAGAGGAAGGACACTCCGATTACAATAATAAAGTGGGTTAGTGCAATGCTTAGTACAAGAACGGCAGAAACACACTCTAGCCAAACGATTCAGAGAATCATCACTACGAGAGGCTGCCCACAAGGAGGGGTCTTGTCACCTCTACTTTGGAGTCTAGTAGTAGATGAACTATTAGAAAAACTAACCACGCAAGGCATAAGATGCATTGGCTATGCTGATGACATCACATTATTAGCCTGTGGGAAATATGAAGAAACCCTATGCGATAAAATACAGAGGGGTCTGGCAATCACGAAAAAATGGTGTACAACTGTAGGACTGAACATCAACCCCACAAAAACTACAATTATACCATTCACCAGAAGAAGACTCCTACCACTCATGAAAGACATTACACTGGATGGAGTAACCATAGTACCCACAGCAGAGGTCAAGTATCTAGGCGTGATTCTAGATAGTAAACTCCTGTGGAAAAAACAAGTTGAAGCAGCTACTGAAAAAGCTAAGAAAACCTTAATGATATGCAAAAGTATAGCAGGAAGATCATGGGGTTGTAAACCGAGCATTATTCGGTGGATGTACCTAATGATGGTAAGACCTATCCTTACCTATGGAGCGGTAGTCTGGAACAAGAGAACGGACCAGGTGACCACTAGAAAAACATTAGAAAAAGTACAAAGACTTGCGTGCATATGCATATCAGGAGCAATGAGAAGCTGTCCAACTGCGGTTTTGGAAGTATTGCTAAACCTGACACCTTTGCACCTGGTAATAAGAAGCATCTCAAATGCAACGATAGCTAGATTTGCCAAAGAGACTGAGTGTGTCCTGAAATCTAGCGAAAAGAGCATAATATCGAAAGAGTTAGCACTCATTGACTTTCCTCGGGATAGCAAGACCAAGGAATTCAAATTCGATAAACTCTTCAGTGTTGAGCTAAGTAACAAAAAGGCATGGCAAGGTGAGAAAGAGACCTACTCAATGAAGACCCATGCAATAAAATGGTATACAGATGGCTCAAGAACAACTGAGGGAACTGGAGCAGGAATTTTTGGGCCAAGAGCAAAAATTTCAGTACCTATGGGAAGAATGTCAAGCATATTCCAAGCAGAAGTCTATGCAATAGGCAAATGCGCGGAAGTAAACATTGACAGGAAATATAATAACAAACATATTGCAATAATGACGGACAGTCAAGCTGCAATTAAGGCCCTACGATCCTACACAATCTCCTCAAAACTTGTCAGCGAATGCATTGACAAATTGAACAAACTGGGCAGTAATAACAAGGTTACAATCTACTGGGTACCAGGACATGTAGGAATCATAAACAATGAACAGGCAGACGAACTGGCAAAGACAGGAGCCGGATTACCACTCACTGGACCGGAACCTTTTTGTGGAATAACAGAAAGCCACATTAAGAATAAAATCAAAAAGTTGGAGAAAGACAACAGAGCTAAACACTGGAATGACCTCCCCAAGATGCGCCATGCCAAACTTCTACTTGGCACTTTCAACAAAAAACGTTACAAAGACGTAATAAAACTTAATAGAAACAATGTAAGAATGCTAGCCGGGTTTTTAACCGGACACTGTAGTCTAAGAAAACATCTAAAAGTACTAGGCATAGAGAGCGACGACCAATGCAGATATTGCAACGAACAGGAAGAATCTCCCGACCACCTCCTAGGTGACTGCGAAGCTCTAATACACCAAAGAAAGAAGTACCTAGGATCCTACTATGTAGAGGAGAGGGAGCTAAAACTCCTAAGCGTAACCCAGATACTAAGTTTCATCAAAGGAACTAATCTGGATGAAGTACTTTAATTAAGGAATACCACTTCAGAAGTAGGGGGTACAATAGATCTAAACAGGTCGAGGTACAATACAAAACCCCAAAATTTCATTCATTCATTCATCACATCGTTAACATCGAACGAGAAGAGGCGTTTATCGCCGGATTTTTATTTTGGTGATACTTATATACATTCATGCATACATACATATATAGATAGATAGGGTGGAGCAATAGACCGCGGAGCCCATGAAGCCTAGCTTATTTCTCACAACCATGCCTTCTGCCTTGTGAAATAATTGAGGGGACCTACAATTTTCTGCCTATTCGGAATGGCTTATCGAGAAAGTTCCTTTGCAATGAATTTACTAACGAAGGACTTGCCCATTCTTCGCAAAAGGCGATACCCGTGGAAAAACATATTTTAGTGCAGTCAATGAAGCGAAAAATAGGGCCTTACCTCCGATTTTTTTTACTGTGAACCGATTTGCATGAAATTTTGGAACTAGACTCATCTTACCCTTAACTTCAAAAATGAAAATGATTTGAGCACTGCAACCACCCTGGGGGTGGTTGCCACGCCTTCTCGAGGGTGAATTAATTAAATTTCAGACAAAATAAAAAATGGCTTTGATCTTTTATATCCAGCTTAATATTGTTTTAAGAATACTTTATAAAAAACCAAATTGTTTATTGTTTTACCTGCTACAATTTTGTTCTTTATAAAATTTTCGATAAAACGTATAGTTTTGGAGATATTTGCAATAAATAGATGAAAAACGTGAAAAAACTGCGAATTTTCAATTGCCAATAACTCGAAAAGTATTGGACTTAATGAAAAACCTTGTATTTGATTTTTTGCTTAAAATTAGGCCTTTTATCGATATCCGATGTTATTTTGAAGAAAAAAAATTCGCCCCCCAAAAGGGGTGGCAACCACCCCCAGGGTGGTGGCGGTGTTCAAATCATTTTCACTTTTGAAGTTAAGGGTAAGATGAGCCTAATTCCAAAATTTCATGCAAATCGGTTCACAGTAAAAAAATTCGGAGGTAAGGCCCTATTTTTCTCTTCATTGACTGCACTATTGGTCCGTGGAAACAAAAAATCCAGTTCCTGCTTTTCATGCTGGTATAACGGCGGTTAAAAATAAAATCTACTTTGTTGGCGGACTTCTTTCAGACGAAACTATCAACTGTTCGTCTAATGTTCAAATATATGATCTTTTTACCAAAGAGTGGTCAACACAGACTGAGTGGGACGGTCCCACCTGGCAAAGTACTTGCGCCACATTTTATGTGCCACGGTGTCGAGAAGGCATCTGAAGAAGGACATACTTTTTTAAAATGTTTTGAATTGAAAATGTAATAATACTCAAAATGTGAATGTGCAAATCATTTTGAATTCTACTACAGACAAATAATAATGTAAATGATAATGATAATGATAAAATAGTTCTGTTTTTTTATTTTCAATGGGACTGTTTTCGTAGGTACGATTGCCTTGTCCTTTAACTATCACATCGTTAACATCGAACGAGAAGAGGCGTTCATCGCCGGATTTTTATTTTGGTGAGTCAAACTTCTTTATAACGAACCTTCAAGGGAACACAAAATTGCTTCGTTATAAAGAAAATTTATAAAAAGTTCGTTATGTAGAAAATTTATTTTTTAACACTGCAAGTATTCTTTTAAATTAAATTAAATTATTATTAATATATTTTTTAGTTAAAAGCATATCAATTTTTGATTGAACATGTACAGTTTTGGTTTTTGTTTTATTATAAAAATCTTCCAATTTAGAGAGATCAAAATATGCATTGAATTGAACATTACTTTATCCACATCAACGTATTTTATTTTTCTTAATTTTTTTTGCTTCTGTTTGAACTTGCTTCGGCAAACTTTAAAATTTTTCATGCTTATTTTGACATTCTATTCGATAGAAAGTCAGTCGAATTGGAAAGAAATGCGAAGTTCGAGTGATTCGAATGTTTAACATTTACAATTTCGAATCATTCGAGTCTCAAAATGCACTTCTTTCGAATTTCACTAAACTTTCTATCGAATAGAATGTCAAAATAAGCATGTTTAATTCATTCTTTTTTCTTTTCTCTACTTTTAACTTTTTCGATAATCGCTAAATAGCGAAATAGCCTTGCGCTTCGACATTTTTGTATAAGTGATTCGCGAACTTAAAATGTAAACTTAAACGATTCACCTGCCTATAAAAAAAACTTCTACAACACCTGTACCCTTTTTCATGCATCCATACATACATAACATAATGTACATTACATACATTAACTTTTAGAAAATTATTCTTGCCAAAACGGGGAGTTGCCTATTAAATCTAGGAATAAAAATCTTAGTAAGCTTTGTTTTCAAATTTGAAAATTGATATTGCGTTATAAAGAAACAAATTTGCTTTTGGGTCAAAAAAATTAGTTCCTTATAAAGAGAATTTTGTTATAGGGAACTTCGTTATAAAGAACCTTATTCGTATAGGAAATTTTTTTAAGGGGAAGGGGAACGAAATGAAATTCGCTATAGAGAGAATTACGTTATAAAGAAGTTCGTTATAAAGAAGTTTGACGTACTTATATACATTCATGCATACATACATATATAGATAGATAGGGTGGAGCAATAGACCGCGGAGCCCATGAAGCCTAGCTTATTTCTCACAACCATGCCTTCTGCTTTGTGAAATAATGGAGGGGACCTACAATTTTCTGCCTATTCGGAATGGCTTATCGAGAAAGTGCTTTGGCAATGAATTTACTAACGAAGGACTTGCCCATTCTTCGCAAAGGCGATACCCGTTGAAAAACATATTTTAGTGCAGTCAATGAAGCGAAAAATAGGGCCTTACCTCCGAATTTTTTTACTGTGAACCGATTTGCATGAAATTTTGGAATTAGACTCATCTTACCCTTAACTTCAAAAGTGAAAATGATTTGAGCACTGCAACCACCCTGGGGGTTGGTTTACACGCCTTCTCGGGGGTGAATCTTTTTTCTTCAAAATAACCTCGGATATCGATAGAAGACCTAATTTTAAGCAACAAATCAAATATAAAGTTTTTCATTAGGTCCAATACTTTTCGAGTTATTGGCAATTGAAAATTCGCAATTTTTCACGTTTTTCATCTATTTATTGCAAATATCTCCAAAACTATAAAAAAATTGTAGCAGGTAAAACAATAAACAATTTGGTTTTTTATAAAGTACTAGCTGAGCCGCCCAGCGTTGCTCGGGTCTGTAGTTTTAAGGTTCCCGTTCTCGTTCTTCGCTTCCGTGGGAATATGGGGATGAAATATAATCTTTTTTCATGTGGAAATCTTCCGTTCCCATGAAAATATGTGTCACTGAGAGATAATGTAACATCCTAGAGTTTAAAGAATTTTTTTAAATCGGTCAAGTCAACTTTAATGTTCCCGTTCTTGTTCCAATTTCTGTTCCCATGAGATCATAGAAATAAAATAAAAACTAAGTTACTGATGGAGAAGGATAATGTAGCACCCTTAATGCTGAAAAAATTTTGAAATCTCTGTTCCGAATTAAAGGCAATAAATAAGCAGATTTTTGAATTTATTAAGTTTGTTTTTTTAATTAGAAAAATACAAAAAAAAAAAATTAAGTACCTACATTATTTCTGTATTTTAGTACATAGCTTGCCCTTCACTTAATTTCCTTGTGATACATGACATTTTTTGTTTTATTATAAGGCGCAAAAACAAACAACGCAGATGGTCTCCTGACCTGTGAACATGCCACATATGGTTGACCATGGGAAAAACATGGATATTCTAGATTCAAGCCACAAACTTTTAAGGATTGGCCTTGTGATTTGTTGAAGATCATGACAAATGCAAGACGGATCGGAAATTGAATTCTCTTAAAATCAAACTGCATTTCGGTTGGGATCAACGGGATCCTCGGAATCAGAACTTCCTCTGATTAGTACGCAGCCAACCTTAAGGCACAAATTGTGCGGTGGTAAGCCAGGCACGTCCAAGGATTTTAAAAATTCAATTGTATAGTTGGTGGCTTCATCTTTATTTGTGACGCAGTCAATGATTTGAATGAATGCATGGTTCCAATGATCTTATTTGAATTATGTATAGTTCAAATCATCTACCTACATCTTTATTTTAAGACGCTAAAATTGCTCGTTCACTCAACCATTCATTATTTTTGTAGTTTGAAATGATGTTTGGATATACATTGTTGATAAGTTCGACTTTTGATGAGACAAAACCACAAAAATTATTTGGAAATGATATCAATCCGCTCGATTCATCGCCGATAGTCAGCAATTGCTCAGAGAAATCTTCAGCAGATGTATTATCATTAAGCAATGCAACTCTCATGTTTGCTGTCAGCTGCAGTTTCTTCACATAGCGCCATAGATTCGATGATTTGAAGAAAGCGTTTATTTCGTCGGCAGCCGTAGATCTTGGAATTGCTGGCAGTGTTTGGCAGAAATCGCCAGAGAGTAAAATCATTGCTCCTTCAAAACATCTGCAGTCATTTCGTAAATCTTTCAATATTCGGTAAGGTGCTTCTAATGCATATTTATGCGACATTGTGCATTCGTCCCAGATGATGATTTTTGATGCCGATAAAGCTTTGGCCATTGCTGAGTGTTTTGCAATATTATACGTTGGTTCTTCAACAGTGTGAAGATTTAACGGTTATATTAAAGCTGAATGAGCAGTACGATATACTTCTAACAATGTGGCTGCTATTCTAGAAGAAGCAACTGCAACCGCTATGTTGAATCTCGCACGAACAGTGGCTAAAACTACTGACACAAGGAATATCTTACCAGTTCCATCAGGGGTATCTAAGAAATATAAGCCACCATTTTCATCATCGATTGCATTCATTAAAGTATCAAAAACATCTTTTTGTTGGGAATTCAACAGGGGTACATTCGTTTGAACTACGAAATCTAATTCCTGGTGACCACATTCACGTTCTCCATCCAATTCTCGATTGAATTCGTCATTCATTTCACTAACGCGGAGCTGTTCACGTGCAATTTAATTTCTTCAGTCCTTTCACTTGCAATGATTCGCATCCTTCTTGCACTACGGCTTTGTCGGGAAAGATTCGATCGTCTTGGTGGCGGCATTGTTAATCAAATGTGACTCCACTTCAATTCACCTAAAAATTTATTTATTTTAAAACTCAAATTTTCAGCCACTCACTCATAGACAAAATTACTTAGCTGCTCAAGATGCGCGTTTTGTTATTACAACTCTAATGCGTTTTTGGTTTACCACCTTTTATAGTTCTCTTCATTTTATTAAATAGGCAATGGCTTTATTTAATAGATTATATTATATTTATTTAATTTTGATTTCATACAAAAATCAAATTTATTTCTCATGATAAGTCAATTTTTTTTTTTTTTAAAGAACAGTGCTTTGTATATAACGAAAGCTAACGCATTGCATTGATATCGTTCCCATAAGAATATAGAGATAAAAAGTATCCTATGTCCGTCTCCTCGTCCTAAGCTCCCTCCCAACCAATTTTCAGACAAATCGGTTCTACCGTTCTTGAGTTATGGATAGTGTAACTAACACGACTTTCATTTATATATATAGATTCTAAAAACAATATTAAGCTGGATATAAAAGATCAAAGCCATTTTTTATTTTGTCTGAAATTTAATCGTTGTGGTCAATGCCATTTAGCGGCGAGCAGATGCATTTTATGCATTCAAATACAAGAGAATGTTTTGTAGTGCTTGAAATAACCTTTAAAATGAGCACTATTAAAAGTCTTTTGCACGTAAAATAAGTGAGCTGTAGTGCAAATAAGGGGAGCATCTAATGTTTTTTTCCATAACTCCTTTAATTTTCATGCTATCACAACTTATAAAAAACCACTGCAAAGGTAATTAAGAGAGCTACAACATCCTTAATTGCAATATATAGAAAACAACCTTTTGCTAAAACGGTGAAGAACAAATCGATTGTATAGTTATAACTGGAGTTAAATTACGATGAGCCGTAAAGATATTGCACTTCTATGTTCAACTCTCATTCACACAAATCAACTACTAAATTAAAATCCTTTTGAAGATTACGAAAATAGGATACGTTTTTAATACACATAAACAATTTGATTTCATCTGCGTAAATTAAGCACAGTTAAATAGGAATGGTATTTCGTTTATAAAGAAATTAAATAGGAGTGGACCTAGGTGCCTCCCTTGTGGTACTACTGAAAGAACATTTATAGTTTTGAAAATTTTGCTACCCAGTTTTACACACTGTATTCTGTCAGTAGGTAGCTAGATAACCGTCTCAAAAGCAGACCACGAACTCCCAAACGTTGCAGCTTAGATGGTGGTATGGAATTCAGATTAGAGCTAACAGAAAGAACATATTAGGTGCTAGGCTCCCAATTCTTCTCAGTCATAGCCCGTAGCCTACCAAATTGTTTAAATTTTTATGAAAGATGGAAAAGTCTACGCAGTGGTTTTGCCAGCGCAGAAGAACATTTTTTCAGAATAACGGCGGGGATATCATCTGGATCAGTGGATTTATGTATATTGAGATCTTTTAGGACTCTCGCAACCGAGCGAGTTCGAAAAAATGTCTGTTTCATCAAAGAATTTGCAGACTCGAGCTCAGGTGGAGCCAATATGCTATGAGGAAGTGTCGAGTTGGCAGCAAATTGAGCTGCCAGCAAATTGGCTTTATCGATGGAGCTGACATACGGAGAGTCATTGAAAACGAGCGTTGGGACCGATGACGTGGTCGAGTTCTTAACGTTCTTAACAAAAGACCAAAAGTTTTTGCTTCCTTTAGGACACAATAGTATTTTTTGCCTTACTTTTTGGTCATGCAAAAACTTAGCTTTTTGTATTTGAGCATTACAGATATTTCTGGACCGTATGAACAAATTTCGGTTTTCTTGACAACCCTGTGAGTTGTCAAAAAAACCTGGGTTTTCCAGTCCTCAAAAAACGCTCTACCACAAATCACCATACATCCCTGTCATTAAAAAAAAATACATGCCATTTGACAGCTCTCAACTTGCCACAGCAAAAAGCTAGGGCGAGTTGGGGGAAAACCTATGGCTCAAAAAACACTCAATTTGACATTCAGGGCGAATTTCAGTTTCTCAAAAAACGAAAAATTGTTCGTGTTCGTAAAACGCCGGTTTGAGTCGCTCAGTAGAAATCGTTGTTGGTATTCCGTCTATGTTGATTTTGAATACATAATCTGTTGTTATTTAGTTTGAAATAAAACAAAACTCTTAGAACTTTTTGAAATGAAATGTAATTTATTTGCAAGAACCAATTTAGGCGTCTGCTGTTTTTAAACGTTTACAATGGAGTGAGAAAAGAAACTAGAACGTAAAAGGAGACAATAAAAGAAAAAGGATAGATACATTTGAAATGAAAGATACAGAGATATAGATTTCAGATACGATGTATTGACCTGTGTTGCCAATTTATGTTTCATTAACAACACCACCTCTCAACGCAGGTTGATCTTCTTCTATCCCGAGTCCTTGAATACATTTTCTGTGTGAAGGTCCAAATAGGCTTTTGGTGAGGACGTCTGCAAGCATCTCAGTTGTTGGTATGTATTTCACTTCAATTTCGCCTCTTTCATATACTTCACGAATATAATGGTGTCGTATGTCTACATGCTTAGTTCTTGAGTGGAAAGTTGGATTTTTCCTGAGTTTTTGGGCTCCTTGATTGTCACAATAGATTATTGTTGGTTTAGCATCTTGATTGAGGAATCCTTTAAAATGTTTCGAAGGTGTATACTCTTTAGCTGCTTCGGTAAGAGCCATGTGCTCTGCTTAAGTGCTGGATAAGGCCATAGACTTCTGTTTTCTCGATTCCCACGTAATGGCAGCGTTGGCTAATATAAAGGCTGTAACGAAGCGTTACAACTTTTCACCAAAACCAAGCAACTAACTTTCCCGCGCCTGATTTTTACTCAACCGAATCAAGTGACCGCACATACCCCCAGGCTCCCCTATAAATTATCAAACGAAACACATCAGCCAATCAGCGTTCGCCAAAGAACCAAAGGCAAAATACTTGGTTGTTTGCACACACAAGCTGACTACGTACTGCAGCAGCAGTCAAGGTTGAATTTCGTTTAAGCAAACGAGCGCTGAGACAATGCAATGACTGCATAGCATATCATGGGTTGTATTAATTTAATTATTTCTTGTGGTTCTCATATTGCCAATGGCATGGCAAAGGGACCGCCCCTTTTCATATTTTGTGTATTTTCAGAAACCATTGACGATCATTTTATAAAGTTCACATTTTCTTGTGGCCAAAGGTGCTATAAGGGGAGGTGATCGCAGCACCAAAAATCATGTTCCGACACAGTGGTGTTCCAGTCCCAGTGCAGTACTAGTAAAGTGAAGTTATCCCAGTAAATTTGTAAACAAGTGGTCAAGTGCAAAGCAGACAAGTGGCAAGCAAGGTAGCGGCAGGTAATTGTGAATTTAATAGGAAAATTGTGTAAGTAGAAACCGGGCGAATAATTGTTTTGGGACGTTTCGTATGGGCCAAGCAATTATTCGGACAGTCTGCCGAAGCAATTTTGTATAGGGATTTAGAGCCTAGGTAGCAGCCGGGCAAATAATTGTTTTGGGACGTCTCGTATGGGCCAAGCAATTATTTGGACAGCCTGCCGAAAGTAGAGTGCCTAATGTTATACCGGACGTGTTCGCATGGGCAGTTGACATTAAGCATTTATACTGGCATTGACCGATTAGGATAGTTTTAGTAGGGTGTACCACGCCGATATTGAGCCGCTGCCTACCATCTACCTGATACCAACTTAGAAGCCGTACCAGAAGACCGCCACCAGTTAACCGAGGCCAGAGTTCCAGGAGCTATTGAAGCTCACCCATTTCGTTCGATTAGAGAAGAGGGGAAACTTATATACCCCAACATTATACCGAATATACTATTCTGTTTTAAAATCTTAGCTGAATAAAATTATAACGTTAGCATTAACATTTTCCCGAGTCGGCTGTTCATTGAGAAGTTGGAAACTAAGCAAACCAAGTCTTGATATCGCTTCCTTGGGGAACACCTTGGACCCGCTGAGTTCTACCCCAGCTGGAAACAAAAGAAGCATCACAAATTGGCGCCCGAGCAGGGACCTTGCTGAAAGTTCAAACCACCGACCGCCCGTTACCAGGAACTGACGCATCGTCCACCGAACACATCCGACCGATCACCGCCCAACGGAATAGAGACCTTGTTGAAAGTTCAACCACCGACCGCCCGTTACCAGGAACTGACGCATCGTCTACCGACCGCACCTGACCGATCACCGTCTAAAGGAACAGGGACCTTGCTGAAAGTTCAACCACCGACCGCCCGTTACAAGGAACTGAGGCATCGTCCACCGACCGCATCCGACCGATCACCGCCCAACGGAACAGAGACCTTGCTGAAAGTTCAACCACCGACCGCCCGTTACCAGGAACTGAAGCATCGTCCACCGACCGCATTCGATCAATTACCGACCGTCCGATTACCAGGAACTGACACATCGTCCACCGACTGCATCCGACCGACCACCGTCCATCATGGAAAATATTGAAAACGAACCCGTACTACCCGACCAGACTTCCGAACGATCCGATGAGTTCAACCCGTACCAAAATCTTGGGTTTATATACTTCCTAAAGAAACCGGAGCTCACCGAAACCCTTTGCCTGCGAGGACTGAACACCACAGGCACCATACGTGACTTGCGGCAAAGATTAAGTCAGCATCTAAAAGAACTTCGAGCACATAAGTCTACACAGAACTTGTGCGAAGAATGGGAGAAAAAGATCGAAGCCCGGAACGACGCCGATGAAGAAGAATACCCCGATCCGATTGATACCCGCAAAACCGAGCAACCCATATACCGGACTAGTTTAGAAGTATATCTTCAGCCACGAGCCAACATGGCGTCTCCCCCGTCTACGTTTCATCTGGCCTCCAGTAGATCACATCTGACCAATCACTCCGATACTCTATGCTTTGCCGCCGAGACGAATTCATGCGAGCACAAGCAACGATTGCAAATATTTTTAAACCGTGAGCTCCCGCAATTCGAGGAGATCCAAAGTGTTTCCACGTGTACTCTCCACGTCATACGACTTAAGATGTCGGAATCCTTTAAGCAGCATTACTCTCATAGTAACCCTGCCATGCAGAAACGCACCAAGCAAGTGGAGCTCACGCCGGAGAAATTTCCAGAATTTGAAGGAAACCGCCTGTCCCATCATTTCCAGTCTAACAATACAGTACCTGACCCGAATGCCATACGAGATTTGAAGTTGTGTAATGCAGACGACATTTCTCCTTCTATCGAAGTGGTAAAAATAAATTTCACCAGAGAGTCAAAACAGCCTAACTCTAGTCCACGTGCAAAAATGTCGCAAATCCGCGATAAGCAAATGGAGAGTGCGCCAGTTACCATGGCTCCAAGAAAACCAGACTCCGTACCAGACCCAGACCCGTGTCTACGAACGCCGACTCGACCTACAGCAAAAATACGACCGCCGCCGGATCCAGACCAAGTGGTGTCGCAATTATCAAAGCCGATTCGAAAGACAACCAACCGACAAGTAGCGTTCAAGCCCACCGTTGCACCAGCGCCGACACTGTCCATTGTCCACACCGCAAGGTCCAAGGGACCGGGCTCAGGCTCAGCCACACGACGCCGAAAACGCCGCAAGAGAAAGGCTGAGGAGCAACAAGCAGCAGCACTCACCTAAACAGACGAATCGGCAATTTTGATTTTTTTTTTTTTCTCTTTGATCTAAATTTTTTTTATTATTATGTTGTATTATTTTTACGAGAATGGATGCACTTATTTTTTTTATTTATTAACCAGGTTTTCTTTCCGTTCTACCGGTCCAGACGAGAGGGTTCTCGTCTCGTAAAGAAAGGGGGGTTTGTAACGAAGCGTTACAACTTTTCACCAAAACCAAGCAACTAACTTTCCCGCGCCTGATTTTTACTCAACCGAATCAAGTGACCGCACATACCCCCAGGCTCCCCTATAAATTATCAAACGAAACACAACAGCCAATCAGCGTTCGCCAAAGAACCAAAGGCAAAATACTTGGTTGTTTGCACACACAAGCTGACTACGTACTGCAGCAGCAGTCAAGGTTGAATTTCGTTTAAGCAAACGTGCGCTGAGACAATGCAATGACTGCATAGCATATCATGGGTTGTATTAATTTAATTATTTCTTGTGGTTCTCATATTGCCAATGGCATGGCAAAGGGACCGCCCCTTTTCATATTTTGTGTATTTTCAGAAACCATTGACGATCATTTTATAAAGTTCACATTTTCTTGTGGCCAAAGGTGCTATAAGGGGAGGTGATCGCAGCACCAAAAATCATGTTCCGACACAGTGGTGTTCCAGTCCCAGTGCAGTACTAGTAAAGTGAAGTTATCCCAGTAAATTTGTAAACAAGTGGTCAAGTGCAAAGCAGACAAGTGGCAAGCAAGGTAGCGGCAGGTAATTGTGAATTTAATAGGAAAATTGTGTAGGTAGAAACCGGGCGAATAATTGTTTTGAGACGTTTCGTATGGGCCAAGCAATTATTCGGACAGTCTGCCGAAGCAATTTTGTATAGGGATTTAGAGCCTAGGTAGCAGCCGGGCAAATAATTGTTTTGGGACGTCTCGTATGGGCCAAGCAATTATTTGGACAGCCTGCCGAAAGTAGAGTGCCTAATGTTATACCGGACGTGTTCGCATGGGCAGTTGACATTAAGCATTTATACTGGCATTGACCGATTAGGATAGTTTTAGTAGGGTGTACCACGCCGATATTGAGCCGCTGCCTACCATCTACCTGATACCAACTTAGAAGCCGTACCAGTAGACCGCCACCAGTTAACCGAGGCCAGAGTTCCAGGAGCTATTGAAGCTCACGCATTTCGTTCGAATAGAGAAGAGGGGAAACTTATATACCCCAACATTATACCGAATATACTATTCTGTTTTAAAATCTTAGCTGAATAAAATTATAACGTTAACATTAACATTTTCCCGAGTCGGCTGTTCATTGAGAAGTTGGAAACTAAGCAACCCAAGTCTTGATATCGCTTCCTTGGGGAACACCTTGGACCCGCTGAGTTCTACCCCAGCTGGAAACAAAAGAAGCATCACAAGGCAAAACCGGTGTAGGATTTACGATCATCAATGTTTCCTCCCCAGTCTGAGTCAACATATCCAAGAAGATGTGGTTCGTTTGTCTTTCTGTATGTAAGTCCGAGATTTTGAGTTCCTTGTAGGTATCTAAGCACCCGCTTTGCTGCCTTCCAGTGTTCTTGTCCGGGATTTGAATTGAATTGACTCATCTGGTCGAGTTGAAACTGCAAGGTACATGAGTGAGCCGATCAATGAGGAATATGGCGTGTTTTCCATTTCTAATTTTTCTTTGTCATCCTTCGGGGCCATCATCTTACTAAGCTTAACGTTACCATCTAAAGGAGTTGCCATATTTTTGGATTCACTCATTCCGTAGTTTGTCAATATGTTTTTAATATATTTGGTTTGTTTCATAGTTACGGTATTATTTGATAAATTTTGATTGAATTCTATACCAAGACAGTAATGTAACTTACCGAGATCCTTCATCTTGAATTCATTTGACATATGGGTTTTCAGGTCGTTATATGCTGTTAAATTATTTGTGGCTACGATTAGGTCATCTACGTATATGACGACGACCATAAAAGTCTCATCGGTCTCCATCAAATAAATGCATTTTTCTGTGTTTAGAGGTGTCATTCCTAGCTCCAGTAATTTCTGTTCCAGCTTGGTGTACCATCGTCTTCCAGATTGCTTTAATCCATAGAGGGCTCTTTTGAGAGAGCAAACGAGATGTTCTTCGCCAGGCCTAACAAAACCTTCAGCCTGCTCCATAAAAAGTTCTTCTTCAAGATCTCCGTTGATATAGGCCATCTCGACATCAAGTTGAAAAAGTTGTAGATCGAACTCTGCTGCAAGCGCCATTAGGATACGAATTGAACTTTGTCTAGCTACTGGTGCATAAGTCTCCTGGAAGTCGATACCTGGTTGTTGAGAGCAGCCTTTAGCTACTAGCCGTGCCTTGTGTCTCTCGATGCTTCCATCGGCATTGTATTTTGTTCGCAACACCCATCTGCAGCCTATAACCTTTTTGTTGTTGGGACGTTCAACCAGCTCCCAAGCCTTCATGTCACGAAGAGCGTTAAATTCGGATTCCATCGCAGCTCTCCACTCACAAGAATTCGATCCATTCATTGCATCTTCTAGTGTGGGGTTGATTTGAAAACTGATATGGTTCGCTTCCTCTGCCTGTCCAGCTTCTTGTTTCATTTTCGCTTCAAGCATGGTAAATAGTTTTCGAGGTCTTCCTCGTCTGCCAGTCTTTTCAAATCTAGGCCGTCCTGGCCCCCTCTTAAGCGGAGTTTCTGACGTATTATCGTTTGTTTCAACCTCGTCATTGCTGTCAACTTTTTCGTCTTTATAAATTTTTAATTTATTTAATTTAATGTCATTTTGATTTTTGTTTTCAATGTTTGTGTCAGATATTTTATTAAAATTAAAAAATGTTTCGAACGTGTCATTAATCGTAAAATCATTTTTAATTACCTCGTTATCGAAAGACTGTTCGATAAATTTGACATCTCTACTAACTATTACCTTTCTTCTTTCGGGGTTCCATAGACGGTAAGCTTTCGACGTGGTGGAATATCCGATGAATATACATTCTATGGATCTTGCTTCAAATTTTCCTTTGTTTGGTTGTTTGTTGAGAGCAAATGCCTTGCAGCCAAAGGTTTTGAAATACGACACGTCTGGCTTGTATCCATACCTAACTTCAAAGGGCGTCTTATTGTTGAGCTTTCTTGTTTGACATCTGTTTCAGATATACGCAGCCGTAGAGACAGCTTCACCCCAGAAACTTGGAGCAAGCTTTGCCTGCAGCATCATACACATTGCCACTTCGACCAGGGTCCTGTTCATCCGCTCTGCGGTGCCGTTTTGTTGTGGTATGTGTGCTACAGTATGTTCCCTTTTTATTCCAGCTTGAGATATCATTTTTGAGAAATCTTGCCCACAATATTCGAGGCCGTTGTCGGTGCGTAATGTTTAAATTTTTTGTTCTGTCTGGTTTTCTGATAAATTTTTGTAACTTATGAAAGCATTCTTGACGTCACTCTTTGCTTTCAGGAAATATACATCAACGTATCTTGAGTGATCATCAATGAATGTTGCAAAGTATGAAGAACCGCCATTTGTTGTTGTTCGCATTGGTCCGCACACGTCTGAGTGGATCAACTCTAATAACTTGCTTGTCGTTGTCACGGATTGCTTGGGAAAAGGCTCAGCACTTTGCTTGCCTCGAATACAAATTTCGCATGCAGATAAATGACCAGCAGATATATGCGGAATTCCTTTAACCATATTGTCGGCAAAAATTCTTTTTAAATAGACTTCATTCAAGTGACCAAACCTTTTGTGCCATTCGTCCAACTGCCTTGGTTTATCATTAGCAGCTGATGTTGATTCATGACTTGCTTCTTAAAAGAAAAGATCTCCCTTTCGAGCTGCTGTGAGAGTTGTTTTGTTTTCGGGGTTTTTGAAGATCACTGTTTTCTGGTCAAAATTTATTTTGTAGCCTTGGTTGACTGCTTTTGCAATAGATAAAAGATTTGTCTTAAGTTCTGGAACGTATAGAACGTTATTCAAACGAAATATTTTTGTGTTGCCGTCGTTATATGAAATGTTCAACCGTACAGTTCCTTTTCCAAGGACAGCGGTAGTCTTATCAACCGCAAGTCGCACAGTTTGATTTTGTATCTGAGTGAATTCTATAAACTGCTGCCTGTCATTACACATGTGGGAAGTTGCCCCACTATCAACACACCATCTGTTGTCAATGCAAGATACTTTAGACTGCAGTGCAATTTCGACATTCTCGTTTTCAGTGACAGATAAGGACTCCTCTGCAGCACTCGATTGACTTGGCTTACCTGATCTGGCTCGGCTTCAGCAATCTGCGGCTTTGTGCCCAGGCTTTTTGCAAAAATTGCATTTGTAAGCCTTTTTGCTGCTCGTACTTACGGACGGTTTACTTGAAGTTAATTGTTGGTCGGTCTTTCGATGGAAATTTCGATTTGGGTTTCCATATTTTGTGTAGAATGCTTCTGCGTCGTGTTGTTGCTGTATGCTGTTTGACTTGACTCGATTTCTCTGCTCTCGCATTAAATTCTTCCAAGAG
The DNA here is from genome assembly GCA_914767635.1 of Melanostoma mellinum. Lineage (NCBI taxonomy): Eukaryota > Metazoa > Arthropoda > Insecta > Diptera > Syrphidae > Melanostoma > Melanostoma mellinum. The sequence continues at coordinate 78,929,240 of OU612059.1, read as the reverse complement.
TTTTATCTTAAGCGCTTCAGGTGCTGGTAAATCGTCTCGTGCTTCAATAGCACATCGGAAATTTTCGTAGCTCTCTGGGATGCTGTACAACAGAAGAATGGTAAGCAGATCTTCAGCTATACCAATTTCCATCTCAGCCAATTTGTCGATATTACCAAAGAAATTGTTGAGGTGATCCATCATGCTTTCACCGTCTCTCATTTTTGTGAACAATAATTGTTTTAACAAGGTGGCTTTGCGTGCCGGTCCCTTCGAATGGTACACTTCATCGAGTTTTACCCACACATCATTTGATGTGTTACAATGCTTAATGTGGCAAAGCTCCGATGGCGACATAGATAGTATAATGTCTGCACGTGCCTTCTGGTCGGCAACAATCCATTCATTAATTTGGCTAGCATTCGTGACGGCATTAGCGACAATTATTGGTTCTGGCTTTTGATTTGTGCCATTTACGTACTCCCAATAGTCGTTTTTAACTAAAATTGCACATATTTGGAGCTTCCACGTGTCGTAATTGTCTTTTTTTAGTTTGTCGATGTGGACAGTGTGCGACGACATAATCTATTAATTTTTCCCTTTTTATTTTGTTTCCGAAAAAAAAATTACCTCTGAAATATTTATTTACTTTACTTTATTTTTTTAGTTCGGGTCTGGGCCCATAACCTGTTGTTATTTAGTTTGAAATAAAGCAAAACTCTTAGAACTTTTTGAAATGAAATGTAATTTATTTGCAAGAACCAATTTAGGCGTCTGCTGTTTTTAAACGTTTACAATGGAGTGAGAAAAGAAACTAGAACGTAAAAGGAGACAATAAAAGAAAAAGGATAGATATATTTGAAATGAAAGATACAGAGATATAGATTTCAGATACGATGTATTGACCTGTGTTGCCAATTTATGTTTCATTAACAACATAATCCGATATTCGTTCCATTACAGCATATGGACCATTATAAGGCTGCTCGCATGGTTTTTGTACCGCGTCCACTCTTACGAAAACATGAGTACAGGTGTATAATGTTTTGTGTACGAAGGGTTTTGTATAGCAGTGGTGTGCTGACGGTGTTGATTTTACTTGTCGCATGTGTTCTCGGAATTTTTCGACAAAGATCTCCGGATCCAGTGGAGTTTCTTCATTTATGAACATCTCACCCGGTAGTTTCAGTGTTGCTCCAAAAACAAGTTCAGCAGCAGTTGCTTTGATGTTCTCTTTGTAACCCGTACGTAAACCTAAGAGAACTGTTGGTAGTACACTTACCCAGTTTGTTGCTTCATGACACTTAATGGAAGTCTTTAGAGATCTGTGCCAACCTTCTATCATTCCATTTGAGGCAGGGTGATAAGCAGTGGTTCTAATGTGTGTACTTCCGATCAATCTAGTTAGGGCGTCAAACAGGGCGGATTCGAACTGAGTTCCTCTATCGGTTGTAATGGTTTTTGGTGAACCGAATCTGCATACCCACGAGTTGAAAAAGGTAGTGACAATTGTTTGAGCTGTGATGTCCTTAAGTGGAATTGCTTCCGGCCATCTCGTGATGCGGTCGATCATAGTCAGTAGGTATCGGTACTCGTTTACTAGTGGCATTACGACGATATCCATGTGTACGTGATCGAATCTAGCATTGGGTATTGGAATATGTATTGGTTTATTCTTGACATGTCTGCCTATTTTACTGCGTTGGCATTGTATGCAAGACCTGGCCCACGATAGTACATCTTTCCCCATGCTGGGCCATACAAATTTTCTTCGTATTTGTTGTTTTGTAGCTCTTCCACTCGGATGTGATAATTTGTGCACACTGTCGAACACTTTTCGGCGCAACGTTGCAGGAACATATGGTCGAATGTCTGGACCTCTGACGTCACAGTAGACTATGGTGTCCGTATCATCTATGCGAAGTCCTCGAAGTTGAAGAGAGCTCTTACTAGGAGTTGCCAATTCCACTCTTAACTCGTCGTCTTCTTTTTGGTGTTGCGCTAGATCTGTTGTGCTGACTATGACAGGCATGTTGATGACTTCTAAGCGAGAAAATGTGTCGGCTACCACATTATCCTTTCCAGCAACATACTCTATTCTTGTTGAGAAACGTCCGATTTCTTCGAGCTGTCGTGCGACGCGATCACATGCGTGGTCCGATTTCTAGTGGAATGCGTAGACCAATGGTTTGTGGTCGGTGAGAATGATAAGTTCTCGTCCTTCGATGAGATGACGAAAATGTTTAACTGCCCTGTAGATAGCTAGCAGTTCTCGATCGTAAACTTTGTATTTTTTTTCTCTCGGGTTTAGCTTGCTTGAGAAGAAACCAAGAGGCTGTAGCTGATCATCAATGCGTTGGTCAAGGACGGCTCCAATTGCGACATCTGATGCATCACATCGCAAAACCAATGGTATATCTGAACGTGGATGAGCTAATTGAACAGCATCCCTCAGCTTACTTTTACATTAGGTACGTTTTTTTTCTCAAGCCTATACGGCTTAAAAAAATTCACGTGCTAAATACAACAAAAATTTAGCTATCTGGGCTTCCCTTAGCCTCATAATTTATTCAGTCTTATTTCCTTAGCCCGATAACAAAAATGTGCTACCAAACTATTTTTTGGAAATGTTATCGAAAATGGCGAAGGCTGTCATTGGGTGCGTTTGGTGTAGCTACAAACTCATATACATGCTAACAATTGTGAACAATTTTGTGTTTTTTAGTTAACAAAAATGAACAATTTGTAAACTCACCGAACGCACCCAATGTACAAAATGACATTTCTAATTTCTGAATTCAAGAATGACATCCCGTGTAGTTTTTTTTTTTTTCTTTCCCATATTTCCGTGGATATTGTACGTGTTGACCATAGCTCTATAGGCCCCGGCCCATAGAACGCGGTGCGTGCGGTAGAAGCGGCGCGGCAACTGATGCGGTGGGTTTTGCCGCGCGCAACTGATAGGGGTGACCCATAGAATCCGTTGCGGTGTTTTGACAGATAAATTTAGTCAAAATGGGGGCGTTCAAGAATAGTATCCGGATAGCTTGTTGTTGTTGTTTCCGTGTGGGAAATCGAAAAAAATAAGTTCTAATCGTCTAGCACTGATATTTTGAATGTTTTCTGTTTTCAAAAGTCGAATTTTAATATTTCACAGCTGTTGTCTGTTGTCGATCGTTCAAAAAGGTATCTAAGATACGGCTATCCGAGATAGGCTATCCGATAGGTTCTTGAACGCGCCCATTGTCACTTTTTCCATATAAGAGAAAACTTCAAATTGGTTGTGACTGCGCATGTCTCTCTTCTGTCACCGCGTGAGAGCCGCGGCAAAATAGAAGTTCGGCTACTCGGCGCGTGCGGCGCGTTGCGCGCGGTGCTTATGGGTCACCTCTCATAAGAACGTGTGTATTTAATCGAGCTGTCAGTTGGAAGCGGTGCCGCACGCACGCACCGCGTTCTATGGGCCGGGGCCTATCTGTTGGAATAGGCCTGTTCTTGGCCTCGGTTGGTGAACCATCATTCAAAGTTACCCAATCAGGTGACTCAAGGGAAATATGCAGTTGTGAAGGTGTTGCAATTTATTATACACGCGGGGTGCAATGTGAACCTATGCTGTTTCAAGACCATTGCTTTGTGAAGCCGTCGGGTTTTAACTTGGGATTTTCAAGTGACAGGAAACCGTGTGTAGATACAGGATGCTTTTTTGAAGGAATTGGAAATCCAAAAATTGTTTCCTATTTTCAGGTACGTAAAAAAAAGGCATTATACAGACAATTTCCATACAACATTATGATTTGATGGAAACTTTTGTTGAGATTTTGTCTTAATTGTAGTGCAGCAGAATTACCAAGGGCCTTAAAAATTGAATCTCCTTTTAGGTCTACAACTTCATTGGATTCTTGTGGTTATCGTTTTTCATCTCAGCTCTTGGTGAAATGGTTCTAGCTGCAACATTCGCAACTTGGTACTGGACTTTCCACAAATCCAATGTTCCCTATTTTGTTCTAACCAGAGCTTTTGGCCGAACAATACGCTATCATCTGGGAACACTTGCTCTTGGGTCATTCATCCTAACAATATGTCGTTTCATTCGCGTTGTACTGGAGTACATTGATCAAAAGTTGAAAAAATTCGACAACAGCTTCACTAGGGCAATACTTTGCTGCATGAAATGTTTCTTTTGGTGTTTGGAGAATTTCTTGCGTTTCATCAATAAAAACGCCTACATCATGTGTGCTATTCACGGCAAAAACTTTTGCTCAAGTGCCAAGGACTCGTTTAATCTTTTGATGAGAAATTTTCTACGTGTTATTGCTGTAGACAAAGTTACTGACTTCTTGTTTTTCCTCAAAATTGCTTCTCACTGGTGCTGCTGGTGTCGGCACTTATTATTATTTAATTACAAACTCAGATGCTCACCATCTCAATTACGTTGCTGTTCCAATTACAATTGTTGCAATCGCAACTTTCTTAATAACCAGTGTTTTCTTCGGTGTTTATTCGATGGCAGTTGATACTCTGTTTTTGTGCTTCTGTAAGTTTGAAATTCAAAGTTGCTATGCGATATTTTAATCTGTATTTTTATTTTTTGCAGTGGAAGACTGTGAAAGAAATGACGGATCTGAAGACAAGCCGTATTTTATGTCCAAGCAATTGATGAAAATCTTACATAAGCGAAATAAAATGCCAAGGCCGTAAGGTCCAACCGACGATGAAGAGTGGAGAAATATAATTCGAGTGATTGTATATTTTGTATTTATGCGCAAAGTTTGCTCAAAATGTTGTGAGCAGGATTAATTACCAAAAAACAATAATATATATTTTTAATAATGTAAAACTACCGTTACTGCAAGATAGAATAAAATGAATTTTTAATATTTATAAATAAAGCTTTCGAGTTTTTTTTTATTTCTTTATGAAAAATTAATATTCAATTGCTGATCAGATTAGTGAGTAGTTTAGTTATACTAAAGAGATTCTTTAATTTTGAAAAGTCTGCAACTTGTACGGAGAGTGAGTGCAACGAAAACAAAACTATTGAATTGACTTTTGAGTTTCCTGAATTTTATGAAGGAGTTTAATTGGCGATATAAATTGTCATTAATATTTTTCTGTATGAACATCCCGTGTAGTTTTAGTTCTTTGTCTGCTTTTTTCAATCCGAGAATCGTGTTAAAGCTCTAGAACATAAATAAATTGTCTTAATAACTTCTCTTTTGTTTATGTCTAGATTTATGGATGGCAACGTAAAGCACAACAATGTGGTTTTCAGCTCATGCCAGTGCCTGCGGATCCGATGGCTGAACCTTTTACTGAAAAATCCGATCCACTGTGATTTTTCCGTATTTTTGAATATATGAGTTGCATTGTATATTACTTTTGGCAGTTGCAACTTTTGGCTGGTGAATTGTGAATAGCGATTCTGTCCTATAACCGTAAGGTACTGTTCTCCGGCTAAGTTAGAAAGCGCTTCATAGTAGTGTGTATTACTGCCGGAGCACTTGCCAATTCCTCGCGAAATGAGTATTAAAAAATCAAAGCTGGCTATTTTTAAAAGCATAAAATTTTAGTGAACCATAGCCGCATTGCATTGTTTTTTGTCGAGCTGATAATGTCGTCTAACGAAAAAAAGTAAGTATGTATTAAAATATTTTGATTCTTATTTCATTTCTTTGTCCTTTAAAAATAGAGCACGTAGAACTTGGACAAGGCTGGAGATTCAACTGTTGTTAAAGTGCTATTTAGCTCGCAAGGATGAATTTCAGCATAGCCGAAAAAAAAAACATGCTTTTGCTCATGTTTTAGAAGATATGGTGTTTCAAGGACTTGAGGTAAAAATGTATTGTTCATTAAAAGTGTTTAGTTACTTATGAAAACTTGTTTTTTCAGGATCAAAGCATAACAGTCAGTGCTGTAGAGGGGAAGATGAAGACGCTTTTAAGCGCATATAAGAATGCAAAAGACAACCGAAGTCAAACTGGTGCATCTCCGACAATCATTCCATATATGGACGAATTGGAAGAAATTTTTGGTGACAAGCCAATAATTTCAAACAACCACACCATCCATCTCGGAGGATACCCAGTTTCCCCTCTACTCACCCAATGTGAGGTTCAATCTTTGGTTTTTGAAACTCAACCAGAACCGGATATGAGTGTATTGGCACCGGAAGAGCCGATGGTCGAGGAATGGCTGTTGCCTCTGTCCCCGAACCAAGATGTGCCATTGCCGTCATCATCTTCATCATCATCATCATCACGAAAAATGCTGAGAAAAGAAAAAGTAAAATATGCGGATGAAAAAAAGAACTACTTGAATAAAAAACTTAAGCTTAAGTCTGAGTTCCTCACCGTAGTTCGAGAAGGCTTAGAGGAAAAATGGAGACAGGAGCTGATTGTTTTAAAGAGCTCGGAAGAGAAAAAAATCAAACTGCTAGAAGACATTTTAAAAAAACAGTCTTAATAAAAAAAAAGCTTTTTTTGCGTATTTGTCTTGTTTTATTTTAGCAAGTTAAATTATATTTCGGTTTTGCAAGTAGCTACCTAAACAGAGTATCACGTCTGTTCATATCGACTTCTATCTCATTCTGAGTAACATCATTTGCAATTGGGATTATATCAGGTTCAGGTTCAGAGTTCAAATTAGAGTATAAATCATTATTCGCAAGGCAAATATTGTGCAATATACATGCACTCGCAACCAGATTCGTTAGTGCACTCAAGTCTGTTTGCTCGGTAAACTTCAGAAGTCTCCGAAATCTTCCTTTTAGCAAGCCGAAAGCGTTTTCCACCACAATTCTTGTTCCTGAATGAACTTTATTGAATCTACGTTGAGCTTCCGTTAGGTTCCCATAATCTTTAAACGGAGGCACCAACCACCTTGACGGTGGATAAGCCGAGTCCCCCAGAATGAAAGATCCATTTGGGAACATCTCCGAGAAATTTGATTGCGCCCTTGCATAGAGGTTGGATCTTCGTAAGACCCTGAAATCGTGAAGAGACCCAGGTTCTCCACAAGTGACATCAATGAACCTTTTGTCCGCATCAACGACCGCTTGGAGGACAATACTATAGGTTTGTTTCCGGTCGAAATAACATTCTTTATTGGTTTTAGGAGCCTTGATTGTAATGTGAGTGCAGTCTATTGCACCAATCACACCGGGTATTCTCTTTTTTTGCTCAAATCTTGTTTGACTTTCTACCGCTGCTGCTCCATGTGGCCATTTTACATACTCGTGTCCGATTTCGATTAAAAAGGAGCTAACTCTTCGCACCACAGTCCAGGCCGAGGAGCTGGAAACACCGAACAAGTTTCCTAGTTGCCTGAAAGTCACAGTATTGCTTATGTACCATATGTACATGTAAACAGACTTTCTTGTATCCACTCTAGTTCTCCCACCATGCGAGTTGAGTGTGTTTGTGCTCTGGTACTGCGAATACCTTGCTGTAAGGAAAAATGAAATATGTGTGTGGTGAATATGGTCCAAAACTCCAAAATTTTACTTATCTATTGATATCCTACTAATATTAAAAACGTGAAAGTTTGTATATGTGGATGTATGTTTGTTACTCTTTCACGCAAAAACTACTGAATGGATTTTACTTAAACTTTCCAATAATAATGCTTATACATCAGAATAACACATAGGCTACAATTTATTCCTAAATTCCCTCGGGAACGGGAACGTATACGGGAACTTTGACACTACAGCACCGATTTCAAAAATTCTTTCACCGTTAGAATGTTTCATTATTCCTGAGTAACATAAAAACTAATTCATCCCCATATTCCTACGGTTTCCTATATTCCCACGGGAGCAAGAACGTATACGGGAACTTTGACACTACAGCACCGATTTCAAAAATTTTTCTACCGTTGGAATGTTTCATAATCCCGGAGTAACATTAACTAACTTGTTCACATATTCCCACGAAAACGGTCACCATATTCCCACGGGAACGGGAGTCTTTACTAATATTGAAAATGCGAATGTAGCTATGTCGGTATGTTTTTCGTATGTCTCCCGTTCAAACTGTTAAACAGATTTTATTAAATTAGCTACACAGATGGTCTAGAACATGCGGAAGGATAAAGGCTATATAGGTATCTATGCTTATATTCCCACGGGAACGGAAATGGGAATATAAGGATAGATACCTATATAGCATATATATATTACAGCTAGTAAACAATAATTACATATCAGAAGCTCCATTGTAGTTCGCTCCAAACGCATATGAACTTTTAAATCAGCATTGTCAAATGCGTCAATCGTCTCAACAAAATTTTTGCATTTTGGATGCTGCTCCAAATCCAACTCTTCAGATTCAGTAGTGCTGGAACCAGTATCACTGGAAAGAGCAGCAAGCAGACTTGCCACACTTTCCATATCCCTGCTGGAGCTGGGCTCTGGAGATTGCACCAATGACAGCAGCATCTGGAACAGAACAATCATCAATATCAAAGTTTCAATTTGTATAACTTACACTCAACTTGTTCCCTCTCTGCATCTGCATCCATAATAAGAAAGCAATTGTATTTTTTGAATTTTTTTCGAACCGTTAATTTTTATTTTTGATTTATTTGTTTTGAAAAAACGTCATACGTCAAACGTCATATGCCAAATACGCAGTGCTACCAAATTCCTAAATCGTGTTTTTTTTCTCTTTTTGATCAAGACTGTATAGGCTTGAGAAAAAAAACGTACCTATTGTTCAAATGCTCTTTCTGCTTCGGGTGTCCATTCAATTTGACGTTTATCACCTTTGCTCCTATCGTCAAGTCAACTAGTGGAGATTGTGTTGCTGAAGCTCCTGGCATGCAGTTCCGATAGAAGTTCCATGATCCTAGGAACTTTTAGAAGTTGGTCCATCGTACTTGGCTTTGTATAGTTGGCCAAGGCCTCTAATCGGTCAGTTGGAGGTTTAATACCGAATTTGTTAACGGTGTATCCTAAGTACCTTACCTCTGGCTGTCCAAAGAAACACTTGAATACATTAATGACTAAGCCATACTGTTGAAGCTTCTTGAAGACGATGTGTAGATGTTTTCTGTGTTCTTCTTCGTTAGTTGACGCAATGAGAATATCGTCTATATAGCAGAAACAGAACTCGAGTCCCCTGAGAACTGCGTCCATGAAACGTTGCATCGTCTGAGCGGCATTGCATAGGCCGAAGGGCATTGCGTTGAATTCAAAGAGGCCGAATGGTGTTATTACGGCTGTCTGTTTTCGGTCGGTCCTCCGGTGATAGTGGTATCTGGTGGTATGCTCTCTTCAAGTCCAGCGTTGTAAAAATCTGACAGTCAGTCAGCTGATGACTAAAATCCCTGAGGTGTGGAATTGGATACCTGTCTGGAACCGTGATTTTGTTCAAACGGCGATAGTCACCGCATGGTCTCCAACCTCCCGGCAAATACCTTGAAGCATCATATTTTGAAATTCGCTCTTGGCTGCCTTAAGTTTCTCCCCAGCTAGTCGACGCACTTTTTCAGCAACCGGATGCCCATTGACGATAATGTGATGTTGAACTAAATGTTCCTCGACACAAGTCTGCTTGTCATGTGTGATATCTATATAATCTTTTAGAATATCTCCATAACGATTTGTTTCATCTATAGTTCTTAATGTTGGCTGCGAACTGTTGCTGAGACTACCTCGAACCCTTAGATTTACTTTGTTATCGCTGATTAGTTTTTGACTCAGCCGGATAGTTAAATCGAAATGATGTATGAAGTCCGCTCCAATGATGGGTTGCTTAACGTCAGCGATGGTAAAAAGCCAACGAAATTCTCGTCGAAGACCCAAATCAAGTATCATCGTTTTTGAACCATAAGTCGAAATAGTAGTTCCATTTGCCGCATAAAGTTGTGATGAAATTGGTGTGTTGTTAGTCCATGTTCATACCGGTCGATTTGTTGAACAGTTTGAGGGTGAAGAAGTAAGTGGGGGCAGTTGAAGGGGTGTTTCCAAAAATTAAATCAACACGAGCTGTTGAAACTTCGTGCGAATAAAGCGACTGTTTTCCGTCTCTGTTGCACGCATTGGTCGGTATTGACATCATTTCCACATTGTTTCAAGAAAGTCAAAACAGTTTTTTTTCTTTTTTCCTGCCAAACAGTCGTTTGTCGTGCATTTGTCATTCGTGCATAAAATTAAAAAAATTAAAATTTTCATTTTTGCCAACAGAATCTCCATGTGGCTGAAAATTATGGTATGCATCTAAACCTGGTGTGATACAAAAAGATTATCGTGCTAAAAGAAAACAATGAACTGGTGCTGAAAGAAGGTTTGTTTGTTAGAAAAAAAAGTAGAAAAGTTATCACAATTTGTATTTATTTACAGTGTTTGTTCTTCGAACCAGAAGCGTTATTGACCCGAATAAACTTTTTTAGAACCCGAATGGTGGTACATATTGCTGTAGCTGAGGGGTATGAAGTGAAAACCTAAACCCTAAAGCTACGTGCAGACGGCATATAAAAGCCGCACACGTTTGCGGTTCTGACGTCATTTTTACGTCATAATTTGCGAGTATTGACGCATATCGTCTGAACACCCTTTTGGGACAGTCCGCACATGCACGCAAATGGTTTGCGGACGATGTGCGACGGTGAAACCGCACATAAATGTGCGGCTTTCTCGCAAATCGTCTGAACACCCTCGCACATTTTTTGTGACAGTTTGCGTGCATGTGCGTGCATGTGCGATCTTCAAAATCATGTGCGGTGACACGAAAATAAGACAACGCAAATGTGCATATTTTACGCAAATCAGTAGTGGTTGTACAGCATAGTTGTGATCGGTTTTCAATTAAAAAAAAAATTATAAAATGAGCGAAGCGAAGTATGTTGGTAGTAGGCTGTTTTTATTTTCATGATTACAATACGTACTGAAATAATTATTAGGTGTCTTGAGTATTATGTTTCTTTTTTATTAAGTTGACTTAAATATTTTATTTTATTATTTTGTTACTTTTTTTCTATTGATTAATTATGAAAACATTAAAATTGATTGCAGATAAATCATATCCAATGCCAAAACAGCAGTAGTACCAAACTTTATTTTCGACATTTTCAAATAATTTCAGAACTTTTAAATTTTTGTACGGATTAGCTTCGTCCACAACCACAACCCATGAATTAAACACCAAATTCAAACAATTTATTGAATTAACGCAAACCTGCATATGAACGCAAATGGGTGATGTGCGGATTTTTACGCATACCGTGTGAACATGTCGCACATCGACCGCAAGATTTGCGTACTTATTTGCGTACATTTGATATGCGAGTTATTCAACGCAAACTGATGTGCGGCTTTTGGGACAGATTCTGCACATCGTCTGAACACCCTTATATGCGAGTTTGCGTACACTGATTTACGTTTAGCATTTGCGTTGAATTTACAACTTTTTATGTGACGTCAGAACCGCACATATGTGCGGCTTTTTATATGCCGTCTGCACGTAGCTTAAGCAAAGAATTGCAACACTGACTGATAGAACAGAAATTGAATAGGAGTTTCTTTATTGTGTTGCTCCTGGTGTTTAGGTCAAAGAAGTGAGCCTGGAAGAACGTGGCTTGAAACTGGCATTGAGTAATGGTCAAACTCTTTTCACTGATTTTGCCGTCGTTTGTGTTGGGTGTGAAGCAAATAGAGATATTACTGCTTTATCTGGTTTGAAGTTGATAAAGATTTGGGTGCATTTGTAGTTAATGCTGAACAGAAAGAATAGAAAGTGGTATGTAAGTGACTCTGTATTAAAGTGAGTCTAAATGATTGTTCAATTGTATCTTAAGGCTGGCGACGCATTTTGCTTCTATGAACCTTTACTGGGAAGAAGGCGTTTAGACTATCATGGTTAAAGCTAGAAAAATGGTAAGTAAAATTATTGAAATAAATTAATACACGAACGCAAAGCTTCTGCACATTGGCCAAGAACTGATCCTTAGATTCTACCATCTCCACAGCCAGTACCTGCTCCGTCGCAGTTGATGTGAATTTGCCAACAAATATAACTGAGTAGTAATTGTTCTTTATTTTTAAATTTAATTGGTCAACAAATTATTTGTGGAGTTACATTGCTTACTTACTTAGGTGGGCATTACAGTTTTCATATTGCTTTCGTCTTTTTTTTATAGATTGCCTCATCAAAGTATGTCCTATGAACAGATATTCGCTCTTCGCTGCTCAGAAGCAGTTCTGGAAAGCAGATAAACAGAGTGGCTACTAAAGCAGCTGGTAAAAGTGCCCCACCAACCGGAGGTGTTAAGAAGTCACATTGTTGCCGCCCAGGAACTGTTGCTATTCGTGAAATTCGTCGTTATCAAAAGAGTACTGGGCTGTTGATTCGCAAGTTGCCTTTCCAACGATTGGTTCGTGAAAACTTTTTTGTTTCCAGAGATCAGCTGTAATGGCCCTTTAAGAAGCAAGTGAAGCATATTTACTGGGTCTCTTCGAAGATACAAATTTGTGTGGCCAGACGCATCCATGGTGAACGTGCTTAAGAATTTACAAAAATTGTCCAACATGATTCATGTCGTGGTGGTGCTGGCCATTGGAACTCGCTCTATCGTTTCAAACATCAAGCTATGGGGTATTATCTTGTAGCTGAACTTGACGCGGATACCAGTTATGAAGATATGCTTCTGACATTGGAATGAGGATAATGGGTAAGAACTCATGAGAAAGTAAATTTTACTTCTAAAGTATTAAATTTTCAGATTTCGAAAGAAAAAGTTTGAGATACCTCCCAATTGATGACCAGAGAGGTAGCATAGTCAAAGAATACATTTCTGGACTTTTATGCAGACTTTGTTCTCAAATTCATAAAGTTGTTGTCCATATTTACAGCATCAGTGGAAAGAACTTATCCATAGAAATAGACAAAATAAATGGAAATTTGCAAATTACGGTAAGATAGACTGTATGTACATGTAATTCAATCAATTCTAAAACCTAGCTCCTTTATACTTAGATTTCATCTACGGATCCTCTGCCAGAAACAATATGTAAATCCTGTTTACGAAGAGTTGAAGAACATTATGATAAGTTACTACGCTGGACCGGTATTCGATCAAAGCGTATTGTAATTACTAATGCTATAACTTAATCTTTTCAAATAAATCGATATGACTCAAAATAAATTTTATGTATTCGAATATACGCTGGTTTTATCAACGAACCGGCGAAGGTTGAACACAGGTCTTGAGTTTTGAGACTTTGTTTTACAAATTTTCGTAGGCCAACTCTGCAGTTGGTATGTCGTTGGTGGGAGTTACCTAAACTTTGTTTTATAGTTTCAGTGGCCTTCAAGAGTTTTTCAATTACTCGCGCCTTCCTTCGAAGCCGTATTGTTCTTCCGACGTGTCACCATGCTCGAGGCTATCTCAATATTAGGTTTGATAGCATACATCTGCAAGTTTGAATTATGTAAGCACATAAGCGTCAAATTGCATCTCCTACCATCTGAACATTCCAGGCAGATGTTGAGAGTATAATAGTGCTGTGTCAATCGCGATTGATTCGGTCTTTTCGACCCGTTGCGTTCACTGGAAATGATTGATGATTGCAATCATACAAAACTAAAACAATCAATCACCATTTCAATCATTTCCATAGAACGCCACTGAAAGAAACTCGGTATTTTACTATTATATGCTGTATTTGTATGGGATGGGTGAAGACGACCGAAACTGAAACCAATGATTTGATAGAAACGAACGACGAGACCGAAACCAATCATTTGTACGAGCCGAACGTCTGAAAATGAAACCAATCGTTTGAACGAAATGAACGACCGAGACTGAAACCAATCACCAATCACTTGAACCAAAAGACCGACCGAGATTGAAACCAATCGTTTGAACGAAACGAACGAACGAGACTGAAACCAATCACCAATCACTTGAACCAAACGAACGACCTAGACTGAAACCAATCGTTTGAACCAGACCCGAAACGATTGACCGAAACTGAAACCAATCAAACAAGTACTACAGTACTACTTTGATGCTCGTAGAATGGTGCTATTGCTGAGTAGGTGGGCGATGCTTTTCATTTCAGATGAAGCACATATAGGTATACATACTTATGTTTATTTTATATTTTCAGCTTTTAGAATTTGAATGATTTAGATTAGCGATATTGAAAGATTTCGACTTCGAATTTTTTAAAGCCATTCTCACTGAAAACATAAAATGAATGTAATGTGTGTATGTATATGCACATCTAAAAAAGAAAACCATCCCCCATCTACAACTCAGTACCATACCATTGGTTCTTGCCTACGTTTCTGTTTCGAATTTCGATGTTGACTCGACTGCACCTATGTACATATGTATGTAGGTAGACACGAAACGTAAACAGAGAGTAACAAAAATTAAAAAATACAACGCTATACGCTACACTGCAAATGATTGGTTTCAATTTCGGTCGTTCCTCGTTCTCAAGCGTCTATTGGTTTCAGTTTCGGTCGATCGCCTCGGCAAGTTCAAGTGATTGAATGATTGATTGAAATGACCGAATCTTTCCATTGAACGATTGATGATTGATTCGTTCACTGGAAATGAACGATTGACACAGCATTAGAGTATAAAACGATAACGAATAGACAGAAAAGAGTTCCACCAACTAGGTACTAAAAATTCAAATCAATTGCAACTGACACACAAAATTCATTTTTATTAATTTTCAATCCAATTCTACTTAAAACGAAAAGCAACAATTCTTAATAAAATACAACTACAACTTGTGCCACTAGAGTATCCTTGCCTTGGAGATTAGTTTAGTTGTTGATCTTAATGTTCGTCTGTTGTTTCTTTTCCTCTATGAAAGCCTCAGCTTTCCCTTTGCGGTCTATGCGTCTTTCCATGTGATATTCCTTGAGCATATTTCTTTCATTCTCCGGTGTTTCGTCCTTGGGTCGAATCGAAAGCAGGGCCAAGGCTTTCGTTTAGGGTCGATAGGGCAGATTTAGCACGCAGAGACTTAGGACCACCAGACAAAACATCACCACTGTCCAGTTTTACCAGGGCTTTCGCTGTAAGTTTGTCAGTCGCTGCGACGAAGGACATTCGTTGGAAGACTGGTTTTTGGATCTATACCAATTTGTTTGCCTTTGCGAGGTTCTTCGTTTAGCTTCAGATGATTGTATATGTTGCAGAAGCTGGATAGGATACTCTCAGACTTTCACAGTCCCATTTTTCTCCTGAGGTTGATGATTTTATATTTATTCGTATTTTCGGCGAAGAACTGTCAGAATTCACATTCCAATTGTACCATATTGACGGTAGTTGACAAGAAGGAAATGAAACAAGACGGTGTTGCGGTCAATTCGTTGAACAATGTGAACATTTTGTTCGATTTGTTGCTTCAACAAATCGACCGGTATGAACATCGCCTTAGCTGCATACTTCCTAGGCAATACTGAGATATCAGCGCCTGTGTCGATAAGGTAGTGGATTCCGCTGGTTTTGTCTTTTATTTGCAGACGGTGGCGATCGTTGTTGCCGTGGGTGACCGTCTGAACACCCGACGGCGGAGTTAGTTTTGCGTCCATTTGGTGCAGCCTGGTTTGCACTTTCGTGCTTCCTCTCCAAATCTCTTGTGGAAGTAGCACATACCAGTTTCATCACCTTTTGTTGGACGAGTTTTGCTTTGTGATCGATTGCGGGATGTTGATCTGCCTCTAGCTTTGAGGAATTGAATTTCTTTTCGAAGTGTCTCGACAATTTTTAAGACATCGTCTATAGTTTGTGCAGATGATCCAGTCCTCGAGACAGTTTGTACCTCATCTTCGTATGATGCTACTGGCAGAGAAGTAGAGACAGGACACAGGTGTGTATTAGACATATCAAAAATTTTGTCTCCTACTTCCGCAAGTTTGTCCAGGTCCTCTTGGCCCGTTGCTATTAGCACCGTGCACATATTTTCGGGAAGTCGGTCGAAGAAAAGTCTGCGCATGATGGATGGATCACAGCGTCCCTCAGAAAGGTGTCTCATATGTGCGAGGATAGCTGATGGCTTTTTCCCGGTCATGTCTTCTCCTCGTAGCATGCGTCTCAGTTGTGATTCTGGAGTGGGAGCAAAATGGTTCAATAGTCGCCTTTTAGGAACAGCAAATTTGTTGTCTGTTGGGGGATTAGTTGCCAGGTCACCAAATGCTCTTAAAGCATCGCCTTCCAGACTGACTAATAGGTTGGCATAACGATCGTTATCGTTGACGACGCCTCCAAGTTGCAACGCCATTTCCACTTGAGTGAGCCAGAGTTGAGGATACAATGAGTTAAATTTCGGTAGGCGAACGCGTTGTATTGAAGACAGACTTTGCCCTGAACTACCTGACGGAGATGATGATGTTGCGAAGTTCGTGGAGGCAAGATGTTGTGCTGCAGAAGTTCCAGCGGCTGTTACTGGCTGTTCAGTCGTACCCAGTTGTCGAATTTTACTGAGCGAGTCAAATGCCTCTTGCGCCTCTCGCAACTCTTCACGTAGCTGCTCTATAATTTTTCTGTCTACCTCCTCTTGTGCGCTAGTGATTGTTGGCTGGTATTCCTTTATTGCTGGAGAGATTGTTTTTCCTTTTTCGTCTTCGTCAGACGTTTCTGAACTGGAGAAATCCAGTATTCGGCCTTTCCCACTGCGTAGGTCATACGGCATGTACTGCCTGCTGTGTAAATCTCTTGTAAGAGATCACGTCGGGGTCACCAGTTATAGTGTTTATACTATAATGTTTATTAATCTTTCTGTAAGGATATAAAGTTACATTAAATGTTTTACAATAATATAAAAAATTGTTTAAGTATATTTCATTTGTCTCTGCTTGTCGACTTGCTGCTGCTGCTGCATTCTCTTTCTCTGACTTTCAATTGAGAATTGAGGTTATGTGATTTTCATCGGTTGAATTCGAATTTTCCTTCTTCTGATGACAGCGCTGCCTTTGACTCAAACGAGTACTTGCTTTTTCTCTCTACTTTGTTTTTCTTTCTACTTCCATCTGTCATACGCCACACTGAAATTATTGGTGGTGCCATCTTATTTTCAAAGCTGGAAACTATCAATCCGCAGCAATGCCATCCCTGTTTTCACTGTGGAAAATTACGACAGTAAAATTATTTGTTGTTGTTCCCCAAGGGAAATTTTTACTGTACTATAGATAGATAAGATAGATAATGTTTTTTATTTCAATAAATTTATACAAAGTTAATACAATATATAGAACATGGCTGTGCTGCCGTCTGCCTGAATGACATGTTTATTTATTATTTGTTTTTTTTTTATATGAACATACATTAAATAATTTTAAGAAATTTAATATAATATATAGACAAAATGGTTATGATTGCAAATGCAATTTTGAATAGAAATCGATACTAAAATTTTGAATCAGTTTTATATGAATTTATGGTGTACAATAAATAAGTTTTAAATAATTATTTATTTAATTTATTTTTTATTTTTTAACGTTTTTAAATGTTAATCATAAATTTTTAAATACGGTTAGTCTTTCAATTTTGAAATGATTTGAAACACAAAGATAGAATGATTTAAGGATAATTTGTAAAATATATTTTGGATAAAATTTAAATTAGATTTATTTGTTCAATTTTGCAATGATTTGAAACATAAAAACAAGCAATTTTGGAATGATTTGAAACATAAAGAATAAGAAAAATTTTAGATAAATACTCTAACTGGTGGAAAGTGAAGAACATTTGTGTTAAAAGCTGTTACGGTATAACAAAGCATGCTTGCAATATTTAAACCCCCGTATTAATAAACGCGGAATAGCCTTATTCTATGGATTAAGTTTCCATTATACCATTTTCCATTTAATTAAAGCTACCATTATACCATTTTTCACTTAATCCATGGAACGCAGCTATTCCGCGTTTTATTAATACGGGGGAAAAAGTTTAGGCCATCCAACGGATCCGTTCAATATATCAATAAATTGGTTTAAGGATATATAACTACTATTGAAGTATAGTCGGCGAATTTCTTGAAGGATTGGACAAACTGCTATGAAATGGAAACTATCTTCAAGCTCTCTTCTATTACAAAGATGACAATTTTGAGAAAGATCAGTTCTATGAGGAATGTAGTTTAAGCTTAGTAACTCCACTCTAGCTCTAAAAATGGTACCTATAGCTTCTACGGAAAGATCCTTGCAAAAATAGTTAGCTTCAGTTAAGAGATTATGATTTAAACTTTTATAAATATTCCTGCTCTCTGACGAAGCCGCTCTGTTTATATTTTGAATGTATATATTTTCATCGATCTTAGCAATTAAGCCAGCGAAAATAGCATGCCAGTCGTCTACGTTGTTTTCGTTGAGAGCGAAACTTGCGTTATGAGATAAAGCTAGTTGATGCAGTTCCTTAAAGGGCGTAGTATTCGTTTGAAGTAGCCATCTCAAAAATGTTTTGTGGAGACCATTTTCTCTCCTCATAACTTTAATAAGATAATCTGAATGAGCCTTTAAATTTTGGATAAAAATTGGTGTTATACCGGATTCCACATGAATAGCATATTGTAACGTGAACCCAACATTTTATACCAATTTCCTAATCGAAAAACGTTCAACCGAAAACACAACTGGCAACACTATAATGGAATGGTATAAATGACAGGCGTTGCTTGTAAGCCAGTGTGTGTGAGTATAGAGATGCTTGACAGCAAATGTGGAGAACATGTAGAAGTTACTGGAGAGTTCTAGATGGCATGTCATTCGATATAAATAGCCCGCCCGAGGCAACCAGAGGGCAGTCTTGTTTATAGAGTGATAAAGTGAAGAGTAAATACAAGTGATAGTCCAAAAGTCGAGTTGAGTTCAAATAAAGTGTATATCGAAAGTAGATACTGAATAAAGTGGTAGAATTAAATTGAAAGGTAGAGTTTTATTTTTGCGAACTAAGCGCACGTTACATTGGTGTCAGAAGTGTAAATAAAACTTATTTGACTAGTAAAGTGTAAAAAAAAAAAAAAAAAAGTAAAAAGCAAATAATAATTATATACAGTGAAAATGGGTAAGTTGTTGGAAGAGCTCAACTGCACTGAGCTTAAAAGTGAGTTAGGCAAGCAAAATCTTTCTAGAGCGGGATCGAAAAATGAGCTCGTCCTGCGCTTGCGCAACTATTTGGAACAGCAAGGGGAAGACGTAAGCACTTTTGTTTTTGAAACAGAAGTGGAAAAAGAGGAAGTAAGTGAAAGTGTAGATTTTTCTAGTATGATGAAACTTTTGTTAGAACAACGAAACGAGCAAAAGAAAGAACAGCAGAATGTTCTTGAACGCCTCGAAGTACAACAAAAGAAGCTGGAAGAGCAACGAAATGAGCAGAAGAAGGAACAGCAGAATGTTCTTGAACAACTTGAAGCACAACGAAACGAGCAAAAGAAGCTGATTGAAGAACAACGAAATGAGCAAAAGAAGGAACAGCAGAATGTTCTCGAAAGACTCGAAGTACAACAAAAGAATCTGGAAGAGCAACGAAACGAGCAAAAGAAGGAACAACAGAATATTCTCGAAAGACTTGAGGCGCAGCAGAATGTTTTGGAAGGTCAGAAAAACATTCTAGAAGGTAAATTGGGTAACATTGAGAAAAATGTTTGTGGCCTAGAAAAACGCATTGAATGTGTTGAGAAACGATTTTCCAAGCTTGAGAGTCAATGCGAAAGTCAGCTTGCCACTTTGGAGAAACGAATCGAAAACATGGCTAAGGAACTAGACCAGATGCGGAAAATGGAGCTACGGAAAACTTGTGGAGATTGTCTAAGGCAAAGAGAAGTACAACCACCAACATTCGACGGACAGTCGTCTTGGTCAGTTTACAGGAGACAATTCGAGGCAGCTGCGACAGCAAATGGCTGGGATGACGAAGACAAATACATAGCACTGACTCTTGCTCTTAGAGGACCAGCAGCTGAATTACTTCAAACTGTTCCAGCTGATAAGAGCTACGATTTCAGTTCTCTCGTGGCAGCTATAGATAAACGCTTTGGTGATAGCCACTTGAAAGAAGTCTTCCGAGTCCAACTCAATAGCAGAGTCCAGAAAAGGGGTGAAAGTCTACAGCAGCTCCAAGCAGACATAGAAAGACTGGCTCACCTGGCATACCCGGATGCTGGAGAAGAAATCATCAACCATCTGGCTGTTGAGTCCTTTGTTCGTGCCATTTCTGACAAACATCTTCAGAGATCTGTGCGAACTGCTAGAACACGAACTCTTTCCGAAACTCTAGAGTTTGCATTAATGATGGAAGCATCTGAGCAAGCTTCTCAAATGGTACATTGTCAAAGAGAAGCCATATTCGAGGCTGGATCATGCCCAGGAATTAAGCTACAAAGGAACCAGCGGAACGGACTTGCCAGATGTTGGAATTGTAATAAGACGGGGCACTTACAGCGACAATGCCGGTTGCCTCCAATTAAAACTGAAACTGCTTGTCGACGTTGTGAAGTCCAAGAAGATCAATCCGTGAGCTGTAGAGTAAGACCGCAGACTTATCAATACCGAATTGGACATCAGGTAGAAAACCCCCAATGGAATTGCTGGTGGAAAGTAGAGAAGACTCAGCGGATAAGAATGGAACCCATGTTCGGATGGAACAAGGAAGAATTGAGGTCTGCTCAAAAGAAGGATCCAGACATCGGACCTATTCTCAAATGGAAAGAGAACAACACGAAACCTGACTGGAACGACATTTCTGACCAAAGCTCTGTTGTCAAAGCCTATTGGGCACAGTGGGACTCGCTTCGCGTGCAAGAAGGCGTACTCCAGCGCAAATGGGAATCTCCTGACGGTAAATCTTTTGTAATGCAGCTTATTGTTCCTCAATCGAAAATCAAAGAGGTTTTACAAAAGATGCATAGAAGCCCTACAGGAAGCCACCTGGGAGTCAACAAGACGCTGGAGAACGTGCGAAAACGCTTTTACTGGCTGCATGTTAGAGGTGACGTGGAGAAGTGGTTCCGAAATTGTTATGTCTGTGATTCAAACATAGCGGTGAGTAGGCTTACAGATAGATTTAATAGAACAGGGACATGGGCCACAGTGTATGGCGACCGAATGAAGACACGGTACGACACTAAAGCGACAACGTCAGGATTCCAAGCAGGAGATCGTGTGTGGCTTTATAATCCTCATCGTCAAAAGAGATTGTCACCGAAACTTCAACAAAACTGGGAAGGTCCTTATACTGTAGTCACGAGGATTAACGACGTGGTTTACCGCATCCAAAGAGGACTAAGAGGCAAGTTAAAAGTAGTTCATTGTGACAGGCTGCATCGATATAGTGGCGAGGCTGCAGATGGAATTATTCGGGACGAACAATCCTAAGGAGGGGGCAGTGTAACGTTAACCCAACATTTTATACCAATTTCCTAATCGAAAAACGTTCAACCGAAAACACAACTGGCAACACTATAATGGAATGGTATAAATGACAGGCGTTGCTTGTAAGCCAGTGTGTGTGAGTATAGAGATGCTTGACAGCAAATGTGGAGAACATGTAGAAGTTACTGGAGAGTTCTAGATGGCATGTCATTCGATATAAATAGCCCGCCCGAGGCAACCAGAGGGCAGTCTTGTTTATAGAGTGATAAAGTGAAGAGTAAATACAAGTGATAGTCCAAAAGTCGAGTTGAGTTCAAATAAAGTGTATATCGAAAGTAGATACTGAATAAAGTGGTAGAATTAAATTGAAAGGTAGAGTTTTATTTTTGCGAACTAAGCGCACGTTACAGAGTGATAAAGTTAAGAGTAAATACAAGTGATAGTCCAAAAGTCGAGTTGAGTTCAAATAAAGTGTATATCGAAAGTAGATACTGAATAAAGTGGTAGAATTAAATTGAAAGGTAGAGTTTTATTTTTGCGAACTAAGCGCACGTTACAATATGTAGGTGTTGCATTAGGTAACCGAAACAGTCTTTTGAAAAAATACCTTTGAACTTTTTCAAAGTCCTCGAATTGTGCATAGCCAAAGACTTGTGCACCGTAACACATGCATGTATTCACTGTTGCATTGAAGACTCGGTATTTTGATGAAACATCAATATCTTGGTTATTAAAGAAAGATGGCCACATCATGTTTAGGGCCAACTTGGCTTCATTACTTTTTTCTTTGGTATGCTTGCTGAAATTCGAGTGGGCAGTGAACAGAACTCCTAGATATTTGAATTGGCTAACAACTTCTATTCGTTCACGGTTTAGATACCAATTTTCTTCAGCAAGTCTTCTTCGTTTTCTTGGTTCAAAAATCATAACTTTAGTTTTGCGGGTATTGATTTGCAGACCCCAAGCCTCGCAATATTCATGAAGTCGGTTGATTTGCAACTGTAAAGTGAATGGAGAATCTGTTAACAAAACTAGGTCATCAGCGTAGAGAAGAACTTTGACAAGAGTTCCCGCAAAGATTACACCTCCCGGTAAAATATCGCAAACTGCATCGATAAATAAAGCGAATAAAATTGGACTGAGAATGCAACCTTGAGGAACTCCAGCGGACGTTTCAAACCAGTTCGATATACCTGTTCCATCCCAAACAGCTGCACTTGTTGAAGTCAAGAAATTGGAATAGAGAAGCAGAAACTTTCGAGAGACACCAAGTGATGCCAACTTGTAGATCAATGCTTGTCTATTAACCGTGTCGAAAGCGGCTTTGAAGTCCACAAAACAGCAATAAAGTTTTTTTTTTTATCATTGTATTTGTTTGCAATGGAGGAAAGCGCAAAAATGTGGTCTAAAGTAGAGAACCCTGCTCGAAACCCGGCCTGGAATATGCTTAAACGATTATTATTTTCAATCCACTTCGTGAGTCTCACATAAAGAATAGAAGCAAATATTTTTCGTACTGAGTTGAGAATCGAGATACCGCGGTAATTTTCAGGAAGAGTTGCATTTCCTTTCTTAAAAATGGCAAAAATTATCGCCTTATTAAAATTACAAGGGATATAAGTTTCATTAAAAATTCGATTGAAGAATTCGACAATATAGGATTTGAACTGAGTAGTACTGTTCTTATAAAACTCCATTGGAGTACCATCGAATCCCGGTGCTTTGTTATTTTTCATGTTAAGGAGCACTGTTTCTAATTCATTCAAGGTGACTTCAGTGTCAAGCTCTGGTATGATTGTATTTGGACACGCATAGCTAAAAAACTGAAGATTCTCATCCGCTGTTAAAAGTGTTTTGAAATGATTTGCTAATACATCTAATTGAAGAGAGCTAGTATTATTGTTGGCTCTAAAGAGTCCTCCTAGTTCCCGTACGTTTGTCCAAAACAACTTTGAGTTTTTGCAGCTGACCAATTTTAAAGCTATGCTTTTGAGGTAGCAGGTTTTTTTGGAGGAGCAAAGTAGTTTGTACTCTTTATTAGTGCGGAGATATAATTGTTTGAAAAAAATTGCGTTTGTAGACCTAAACAAATTTAAGTACACAAAAGATTTATTCCTTAGCTTAAAACAATCTCTATCAAACCATTTATTAAAGGGTATAAAACCTTTCTTATTGAAAACAGCAAAAGGGGCTGACAACTTGACTGTTTCAGTTATGTTTGTTGAAATTTCCTCGATAAGATTTGTTGTTTGAGGAGGGAGTAAGTTAATGTGGTAGTTCAATAGAGATTGAAAATTAAGTTTTTTGTTCTCGATCCATTTAATCTTTTCAAAACTATTCGGAGTCCTCGACGGTCTTACATATGAAAAACTAGCTGTTACTAAAATTGGTAGGTGAGCAGAAAAATTTGCTGCTAGAACTTCAAAATCAACTGTACTGTACTATATACTAGCAAAAAAAAAAACACGCCTTATATACTAGCACAAAAAATATGCACCTATTGTTGTTCTTGTAACACGAAATACATCTGTGATACACGTATTTGGCTGAATATAAAGCTGGGTCAGTAAATTTACTAATACCACTGAATATCTCAAAATCATATGCACAATTTTTTCCACAATGAATAACTCAAAATCAAATGCACAGTTAAATCGTTACAATCTTTATTGCTTGGATGTCGACAGTAGAATGAAAGAATAAATCGAAACAAAATGGTAAGATTCGATTAGCTGCGATGTGGGAACGTGCGAATCGTGGGAACTGGCCATTCAGCAAGCGAGTAGACAGTCCACGCAAGACTCGTATTTCGTCCAGTGAACGTCCGGACTTGAGCGTTCACATCACAGCTCTCGTTACAAATAAAAAATATATTATGAAGATATGATGAAACCCAAATGGTTGCGTACTACGCAGTTTTGAGTTCCAACATACACCCCTCCTTGAAGGTTCCTAACCTTCAATTTAAATAGTTGCTTGAAAGCGAGAACCCCTTCTCCGAATTGGAATTTGTAGTGCGGCTTGATGTTTTCGATATCGGCAAAAAAAATTACTATCATTCCAATGGTGATCGCCAGCAACAAGTAGCTCAAGCCATAGTGATGAAAATCATGTATGTTGGCGGGTGGTAGTTCATCAGAAGTCATTGCTCTCTTAAGGTCTTCTATTTCCTGTGAAAGATTTTTAACATCTGTTTCATTATTATTTCTTACCGTCAAGGGGGAAAAATGGTCGTCTGTCAAGTTGCGATTTCTGATCCAATTGCTTAGCCTTGCACTTGGAACAAATGACTTTTTTATAATAGTCTTTAAATTTAAATGACCATTAATTATCCTTGTATCAATTTTAAGGGAGCATATGTTGTTAAAGCCAATCATTCCAGTGCCTGATAGAGAAATGCTTCTTGTTTGGCCATTGCAAATCAGAAGGCCTGTTACATTGTTCATCACCGAAAATATCCAAGAGTCTGTTTGCCTCAGCGCATACCAATGATCTTGTGGAGGCACTTCCTTTAGATCACATATTTCCAAAGCGTTGTCCTCGTGGTTTAATAGAGCCATTTCGCACACTTTAAAATCTTTGGAGTGAACTCTAGTAGGCACAATCTGTCTGCAAAGATGATTTCTCGTTCCTATTAGTTTACAAGAATTGAATTCAATATAGGAGAGTCCAAAATACTTATCTCTTGCTAATGTAACCGCAAGGTATGGAGATGTTACATCGACGAGTAGGCTCATGTTGTTGTGAACAATTGGCAATGGAATGAGGTTAAAACCTTGGAATTCTTGATCTTCGGCTAACGGGATTAAGACTTCAAACACAATCGTTTCATGTAGTGTCCGTCCTTTGACTGTTATTAGTTTTAACATTTCCAAGGCCGAAACACTGGGCAGCCTCAGCGATGAAGGTAGATTTCCTTGAATCAGTTGCAGTTGACTACTTACTTGCATTGGTGTTATTATCTGCGGGTTGATTTTCGCATGATTTAAGTCCAGGATAACATCTAGCAGGACATCTTGAGTGCGTTCGTAATTATTAAGCATCATACTTAAATACGTAGTGAGCGCAAGAAAATGTTGATTATTCACAATTTCGTTTTGTTGTTTTCCAATTGTATTGAAAGTTTTTGTCAAATATGTATTTAATGTGTTAAAGTCATTTTGAACTTCCAATGAGTTGCGCCTCAGTATATTTGCCGTAGAGTCTGCAATGGAGCTCTGTTTTCGGATGAGAGAATATAAGTGTTGATCCTGTTTATTTGCCAATTCAATTTGATTTTGAATATGTTGAGCATCTTCCTGATCTAGCACACCAAACAAACTATGCGCTACGCTTCCAACAAAATCAAATGGAGATCTACGATGTCGCATTGAACTCTGGGTTGTAGTATTGAACCCGTTTATAAGATCGTTCTTTTGGTCAATGTTTATTATTCTTTTTCGAAGAATGTCGATTGTCGAATTGCAGTGATAAATTCTCTCCGATTTATCCGCCATACAAGCCTTTTCTAATTCCCTTAAATACCCTTTCGTTTCGCTCAATTCAAGCCAGTAATTGGTCAGATTGTAGTAAACGTAAAGACTCCAAAAATTGTCGGCTACTCGCAGTGTTCCCATATCTTCGAAATAAATTCCAATGGCCTTATCTAGGTTGCTTATTACCACTTGGCTGTCTATGTTTGTCGAACTGATTGGTGCTACAAAAAATGCAAAGAGACAAGATATTAACACAAGTCCCTTTGTTATTTTTCCACCTTGGGATTTCCTGGATATTGCAGGTTTGGTTGAGTCTGCTTCAACTGTCAATAGAGGAATTTCTTCTTTCTCAATTGGATGATCTGTCTTGACAGTTTCAGGATATTTTTTCGCTTCTTCTACCGGCAAAGGGCACAAATTATGAATGGCTCGCTGTAGCACACCTCCTTGGGTTTTGATATTAGCAACACTTGGTATCCTGATGCTTCTAAGGTCAAAAAATTGATTAATATAATCCTTCCACTTACTTGCGAGATCCAAAGGAAGCTCATCATCCCACGAGAAGTTCGTTTTCCACAAATCTTGAACAAAAAGCTTTCCAAGCATTATTGCAGGACTCAGTAAACCTAAAGGATCAAATAAACGAGCGAGGTCAGATAACACGCTTCTGGCGTTTTAAATTTTTCAGAATTAAAACCAAATTCAAAATAGTCAATGGTTGGATTCCAAATTAATCCCAAGGTTTTAATAACGTCAGACTGATGAAACCTTACCAATTTTTCTTTATGTGCATCAGGGATGTTCTTTAAAATGTTTTCATTATTAGAGCAAAATTTTCTTAATTCAAATTTACCCTTTTCTAGAAGTAGTATAATCTCCTCAAGGAGTTCTCTAGCCTTTGACACTGAGTCTGCTCCAGCAAGTAAATCATCCACGTAAATGTTTTGACTTACTGTTTGGGATGCGTTTACGTGAACATTTTCGTATTGTTTTGCAAGTTGAACCAGACATTTAGTTGCTAAGTATGGAGCGGAGGCCGAACCATAAGTCAAGGTGTTGAGCCTATAAGTCCTCAGAGGTTGATCATTTTTTGTTCTCCAAAGAATAAGTTGAAAAGCTCTGTCTTCTGGTCGAAGTAAAACCTGTCGATACATCTTGCTGATGTCTGCTGTGAATGCATATCCTTTTAATCTAAATCGAAGGATTATTGAAAACAAATCAGGTTGAACTGTTGGTCCGATTCCCAGAACATCGTTTAGAGAACTTCCAGAGGATGTTTTCGCTTAACAGTCAAAGACTGCACGCAGTGCTGTTGACGAGCTTTCTGGTTTCAAAACGCAATGATGCGGGATGGAATAGTGTGTCTGTGGAATATCCGAGTTCTCTATTTGACTCATATGGCCCAATTGTCCATATTCCAATAAAAATTGTGTGTACTGCAGACGTAATTCATTGTTGAGTTCCAGTCGACGTTCCAGTGAAATAAACCCTTTGCGTGCCCTTTCAAAGGATGCTCCTAAGGAAGATGGATCTTTTTTGAACGGAAGACTTACCATGAATCTTCCACTGGGTAGAATTTGTGTAGTCGAGTTGAAGAAGTCTTCACAATTACGCTCTTCACTGCTCATCCGTTTAATTGGAGAATCATGACTTTCACACTCCCAGAATCTGCTTACAAGTTTTTCGATTTTTGAAAGAGATGTTGCTGTGGCAATGCTGCATACAGCATTATGTTTGGTACCTTGAGCACCACCTGCCACAATCCAACCCAGTTTCGTGTTTCGAAGTAGTGGAAGTTGAGGACCAATGAAGATTTCTCCTGGAAGTAAAAGATCAAAGAACAATTCAGCACCAATCAGCAAATCTATTTTTTGGTTTGTCATAAATCCTGGGTCTGCCAACTGTATGTGAGCAGGTAGGTCACGTAATTCAGTGTGACTGTCATGCGGCCTATAGTCAGTTATCTTAGCCAAGATCGTTGCTTCAATATTGCCTTTGAAGCTTCCATTTCGCGATTGAAATGAGAGTTCTATGGCAAATTGTGTTGGCGTTCCATGCCCTCCAATCCCGCTTATGGAGGTTTCGGATCGATGCTTCTGAATTCCTAAAGCATGTGCAAAGGCTGCTGTCACAAAATGGATTTGTGATCCAGAATCTAATAACGCACGACAGGGAAGTAATGTGCCACATGCGGACCTTACGTTAACTAATGCTGTCGCTAGATAAATGCTACGGTGATTGGATCTGGAAGTGCTAGCTGCGTTTGACGACTGACCTTCCACCCCTTGACCTTGTTTTATTTGCTGGTTTCGATCACCTATGGAAGATATAGTGTTGGCATTAGAAATTGGGTCAGAAATTGGTTTTGCCTTTAAATTGTATCTATTTTCTTTTTTGTAGTGCAACAATGTATTGTGTTTGCCATTGCAAAGAAAACACCCCCTTGCGTTGCACGAATTTTGAGTATGACCCGATCTCAGACAAATTCTACAAATTCCGATTCGTTGAACAGACTTCTCACGATCAGCACCTGAAAGAGACAAGAATTTTTTGCATTTATATATTTTATGGTTACCTAAGCTGCACATCACGCAGCCGTTGGATTCAATTGCTATGGCGGTTGTCTTCCTTTTTTCATCGGAATGCGTGATGGTTTCAAGCGTTTGAAACCTAGATTCGATGAATTTCAACAACTCTGATAGCGATGGACTGCTCCTTGGGTCATCTAGGGACTGTTCGAAGAGGGTCCTGCTCTCTTTGTCAACTTTTTTCAGGATAAGATGGACGACTATTGGATCCCAGTCATGTGCCGCGAATCCTAGATTGATCAGGGCCTGAATTCCTTCCTTTGTGTTGTCATGCAATTTCCGCAAGCTAGAAGCAGTTCCCGAAGCTGATTGTTGGGACAATAGTTTTTCGAGCTGTGCACACAAAAGTAGCCGTTTGTTGTCATATCTATCCATCAGTGTCTTCCAGGCTGCTTCAAAATTACTGTCTGTCGCTGGAAATCCTTGAATCAAACTGAGTGCTTCACCTGTCAGATTAGTCCTCAAAAAGTACAGTTTCTGGGCCGGCGAAATCGGTTGTTCAAGGATCATTGGTTTAAATAAATCATAGAACTGACGCCACTTAAGGTAACATCGATCCGTCAAACTTTGGAAGTTCAATTTTTGGTAGCTTCAAAGAAGCAATTGCCATTTGATGATCCGATGTAGTACCCTTTGTTGGTAAGCCAGTCAGTCGAATCTCTAGCTGTTTTTGAAGATGAAAGTAGACGTTGACATCTTCTTCTTCCAAATCGCCATCCACGCGTTGAAAAACTAATTTTAATTGTTCAAAATTATCCACTAGGTTCTTAACTTTAATTTCGAACATATGGGGATAGGTATTTTTTAGTTCCGTACTGCAATTATCCAATGAGGATTGAAAATGCCTTGACAACATTTTATACCTATCCCTTGTCGTAAGTGTTCTGGTCATCTTCATCTTGTCTGCTTCTGTTGCTGCTGCTGCTGGTTTTACCGATGATCCTGATGGAGTTGCTGCTGGTGGCTTCTTCATGGTCTGGTTTGCGTCCAGGACTGGCAGACTGCTCAAGCGACTGATGATGTCCGCTTTCATATTTTCATAAGCGCCTTT
This sequence comes from Melanostoma mellinum, assembly GCA_914767635.1. NCBI lineage: Eukaryota > Metazoa > Arthropoda > Insecta > Diptera > Syrphidae > Melanostoma > Melanostoma mellinum. The sequence goes on along the minus strand of OU612059.1, from coordinate 78,899,815 downwards.
TATCTTTTCGTAAAAATCCTTCGTGAAATACTCGTGATGAGGTTTATCTGAATACTTGTCACGGATTTGGGTGTCGTTTGTGTCGAAATAGTCCCATAGATTTTCTAGTCTTTCCTTTTTCTGTAACAGTTTATCCTTTGTTTTTCGGGTTTGGCCATCCTTACCGTAGTTGCGGACAAGATCCAAAATTTCTTTCCCCGTTGCATCTTGAAGATCAGAGAGCTCTTCAAGACCTTCTGGAAACACTTCATCGTTCGACATATCTTTTTGATTTTTCTTTTTTTTTTCTTTTTAAACAGATTACTGATTCTACTGACTTATGATATTTTTTTTTTTTCAATGAAATTAATTAATTCACTAATTAATACAGGTACACTTAAAACTTTAAGAAGAGTGTCCTGTCACGGTCGCCAATGAATATCTCAAAATCATATGCACAATTTTTTCCACAATGAATAACTCAAAATCAAATGCACAGTTAAATCGTTACAATCTTTATTGCTTGGATGTCGACAGTAGAATGAAAGAATAAATCGAAACAAAATGGTAAGATTCGATGAGCTGCGATGTGGGAACGTGCGAATCGTGGGAACTGGCCATTCAGCAAGCGAGTAGACAGTCCACGCAAGACTCGTATTTCGTCCAGTGAACGTCCGGACTTGAGCGTTCACATCACAGCTCTCGTTACAAATAAAAAATATATTATGAAGATATGATGAAACCCAAATGGTTGCGTACTACGCAGGTTTGAGTTCCAACAACCACCTTATTTTCGGATTTCAAACCGGTTTTGAAAGCTGAAAACAAAGTGGTGTTTGTGAAGTCACTTTGAGGACAGATGCCGTGGGGTGTGTGTGGTTTGGCCTCTTCTTGTATCTCCTCTATGGCTACTACGTAGCAAAAAAGACATAAGTGGCAGCCCTTTTATTTTGCAGTAGCCGAAAAAACTAAACGCCTCTTCGCCTCCTGTCTTTGAACTTTGATATTACTTGGTTACATTTCCATCTGTCAAAAACATAACGGTTTGCGATTTCTTTTTCTTTTGATTCGAGATCTTTGATCTTCGGTCTTCTGTCTTCTAATTTAATTTTTTCATTTTCATATTTCTTTGTTCATTTTAAGATTTTAAGATCCTTCAATGTTCAATATGTTTGCCGAAGACGGACAAAGTTCAGAAGAAAAAAAAAACAAACTTCGAAGCTATTTAGAAGAGAGTGGTATACTAAAAGCAATAACCGAGGTCTTTGACAAACTAATTCAAGCAAAGGAGAAACCAGAGGACCCTATGCACTTCGTTCTGCAAGAATTGGGAGGTTCAGTCCCATCGCAGGAAACCATTGACGAACTTGAGATAGAACTAGAAGAAACTAATCGTGAGATCGAAAAACTACGAAAAACGCTTGAAGGCTTGCGTAATGTTGAGCCAGCCAAAGATGAAGAAATTGTACCAGACGCTGGTTCGTCTAATGCCGAAGCCTAGTCATTGTAGTATTTACATTTTGTCTAATGTATTAACAACTTCACTGCTCTTAATAAAACCTTAAAGTATATAAAATAAATATTTTCCTTCCTCTTTTATTTATTTTTTAAAACTCAGATAGTTCAGTTTTGTTGTTTTTAAATATAACATAAAACATGAATTAATTTAAGACGCAGCAAAAGGTTTATGTATACCTTGATTATTTCTCACCTATCCGCTCAGAACGGACATATTGTAAAGGCTCTAGGCCTAAGCACTGCTTCATTAGAAGCTTGTTGTGCCAACATTTTTTATATCCTAAAATAACTACTGTGGCAGCTACATGAGTTTTTTTCTACCAAACGAAACGGCATAGATGCCAGGCAAACAGCTTATTAAGTTCTCTTTTGTTTTACGTTTTCAAGCAAAACTAATTAAGTTGAACCAGAACATCAACTGTAACGACGCAACGGTTAACTGAATTATCACCTTACATAAAGCCAAATTGAAATTGTTTGTTTATTTAACATAGAAACATTAATTCTAAGTCCAGACATTCGTGTGGGTTCAAATCCATTGCCACGCATCTTCTTTTACCAATGAGTTCCCAAATAAAGACCATCTACTATGTTACTACTACTCTGGTAGTACAATAGAAATGTATCTAATTGATATGAGAAACTTAACTTAATATAAAACGCCCTTAAAGATAAAGCACATCTTATTTCTAAAAAAGAATTTTGGCTGGTCAGATTTCCAGCAATCTTTTATCTCTAATGCCCACAACTACCGGACATGTTACAAGGAGATGTCAGGTAAACTCAATATTCACCTCTTTTGTGCTGTCTATCTTTCCTGAATTGGAATGAGTGTTTCTTGAAAAAAGTTTTTTTTCAGAATCATCTGAAGCAAAACCATTGTACCAGTGATGGTTTTAGAAAACTCAAAGAGCTATCTTACGTAACTCTTTTCAATTTCTTATTCATTTTTGATACAACTTTAAAATGCCAATAAGAATGAAAGTAGAATCAGATTTCAGAGTTCTTCCAACTGCTTTCGATAAAAACTTCCGAGATAGGTTCAAGTCTCCCTTTTACTCTTACGTCCTTAAGAATTACGGAGGAGCAGTTTTGGGGATTAGAAAAGCATTATTGCGAATCGAGTTAGATAGTAGGACCTCAGAACGACATTATGTACGATCAAGTCGCTTTCAACAAAAAGGATATCAGTGCTACATATTACTACTAACTAAATAACTCTCATTTACAATACAAACGCTTGAAGACTCCTTGAAAGACTTCTGCGATAAAGGTGTTCGAATCCTTAATACTCCTCTTCCGCAGAAGGACGTAGAAATAAATGGAGGACTTAAACAAAACTTGGAAGTTTTTGTCAAAAACAGGTATGAAAATTCCAACTCCACTCTGCTTTCTTTTTTATTGGCATTAAAAATCAAAAAATAGTTCTCGATTGACTCGAAAGTAGAATATAGATAACTAGTTGGCCCCCAGCAGTTGCATGATTTGTGATGGTTTCCTCTACCTCTTTGATCATGCCACACTTTAGGTAAATATAATAAATATAATGATTAAAGAGCCTAGTGATCTGACTCGCTTGGGAGATCTGCGTCTCTTTCTAACAATTGTCCAGCCAGGCGGTCTTAAAAGCTGGTTAAAAATTAGCTATTAGCCAAATACGTATTCAACGAACGCAATTAAGTATTTCGTTACGTGAGTTCTTATTTGTTCTTTAGATCATTAATGTAGCTCTCCAGGAGCGATATTGTTTCCATTAAAATTTGCAGTGGATCTAGGACATAGTAGGAAAATTATATGATTTATATTATTCATGATGATAGATAAAAGTGCTTTTTCCTTCAGTCTTATTGAAGGAATTAAAACATAAAAACATTAAAAGGTAGGTAACTCTCTGTATGGTAAATTAGTCAAATATTTTATAAATATCTATCCATCTATAATATTCTACAAAGTACGACATCTTTGCTGCTTTATGGAAGCATTTTTTCCATTAGATATACATAATTCCATCAACACTGAGTAACGAAACTATTCGAAAAGATAAATTTTCCAAAGTTTGGAATTTAACATGCCAGGTTGTATTTAAAGTTCTCTTATAGGCATTCAAATGAACATTTCAAAGTCCCTTAATAGAAGTTCTTTTTTAACAAAAAGACACTAGTCTATAATATTTTTTTTATTGTTCTGTTTTTTCGTTCAAAAAATAATAAAATAAAATTAGCTGAAATTCTACATAAAACATAGAATAGATTTCAACAAAATACAAAGGCAAACATTAATTTAAAAGTACACCCTATGCACCTGGGTCCGTGTTAATTTGCAGTTGCAAAGAGGACATTTCTTGGTGAGTTCTATGGCCTGCATAATACACTTCTCACAAAAGATGTGACCGCAGGAAGTTGAACTGGGCTGTCGGCTTATTACACTTTCCATGCAAACAGCGCACATTAAACTTGGCAACCTACCACTCTGTGGAAGTGATCCCGTTGTGTGAGCTGCTGTAGTAGAGGAAGTAGGAGGAGTACGAACTTTTGTTGTTTTGCCGTCAGTATTTGATTCTTTTTTTGGCTGCCTCCTGTGAGTGTTAACGGGAATATTAGAGTCTGTTAGTTGTGGAAACGCAAAAGATAAAATGTTGCAAGTTCTGCATCTTCTCGATGTTCGAGTGAGTGATGAATTCGATGTTCCTTCATCAGCTGTGGTCGGAGTGCAAAGGTCAAGAACTGCCGTTGTCCTTGCATTTGAGGGTAGAGCATTTCGTGGACATATGGAATTAAAAAATCTTTGAAGTTTTTGCATAGAATCCTCGCGTTCTGAAGATGTACTTGGTGCTGCCATTGGTCGAGTGTCGCGTACCCGTTGCGTGATGGTTATGTCGCGTCCCCTCGATGTTCGAGTGGGTGATGAATTCGGTGTTCCTTCATCAGATGCGGTCGGAGTGCAAAGGTCAAGAACTGCCGTTGTCCTTGCATTTGAGCGTAGAGCATTTCCTGGACGAGCTGCCACAAAAACAACGTCGTCTTCTTCATTTACCTCTGGTTCTCTTATGGAATTAAGAAATTCTGAAGATGCACTTGGGGCTGGCATTGGTCGAGTGCTGTAAATTTCGCCTAGAAGTGTTGTAGCACTGTTTATTAGGTCGTCCACTTCGATTAGGTCAACATCTAAAAATGAATCGTCCAACAAAATGGATAGCGTATCGCCTTTTGATGTGGTTGGGGCATCCATTGTGGTTGTAGTTGTCAGTTATGTTTGTCAATTTTTTTTAGGGAACAATTACGTATTCAAGATGAAAACAAAATCAGTTATCACGCAGTGCTTCTAGATTTTGTAATTTTTTTTTTCGCCAAGTATTTTTTTGATTTATTTTACATTTCGCAGCTGAATTTCTATTGTGCTCTTTTTCTCTTCAGGGGCTCCTCGCTCTGTTGCGCCACCCTATTTATTTTATTTTATTTGATATACAAAAAATTGCAGATCCGCTCCATTCTCTCACAAGGAATGGTTGAGAAAAATACGCTAGCCCACGGGGCTCCCCGCTCTGTTGCGCCATCCGATTTATTTACACTAATGATATAATTAGTTTAGGCGGTATCATAAGGGGTTTTTCTTTTTTAGTTCCGAACAGATAAGTGAAACGTCAAAAACGTAAGAGTATTTCTTTTTCAATTCAGCAACATCTCAAAATGCTTTTCTTTTTTCTTCAGAACACTACGCGAGCGCGCTCTACGTGCTCAAAATAAAATGACGGGGCATCTAGAGCAAGAGTCTGAGCGCAGCCAACTTCACATAGCTCAGTTCAGAACACGTTCACGGTGTTCGTTCTCTGTTAATTTCACTGTTCGGAGCTAAAATAAGAAAAACCCCTATAATCAACACATTTGATGGCCAACAATTGTATTAGGGGTGGCTGTAAGTGAATTTTATGACTGTCAGTGACAAAAAAAAATGACAGCTTAATTTTAAATTTCAAAATGAATTTTATTCTTTATTTTCTTAAAACATTCTCTTCTGCTTGTGAAACAATATAAGGTTTTGTATTGTTTTTCTGTTTCACTTTTTCTTTTTTACGCATGCTTTAGTACTGTATTGATGTAAATGTTAATAATATTTGCTTACGACTTATCTCACAAACGTAAATAAAAAGAATTGATTTTTTTTCCTTGAAAAAAGAAACAGCTCGGGGATGTTGTGTTAAATCTCTTCTTGATGAATAATAATAATTACTTCTAAACGATGTATTATATATTTTTTGTTTTGTTTGTTAAATTTTGCTTAATGTAAATTTTAAATTTTTTTTTTTTTATTTCATATTGAGAAGAAATAAGTTTTAATAATTTTTTTTATAGCCCAAATGGCATCATTATGATCTCTTTTTTTTATTTAAATTGTTTATGGTGTTTCTACATAATAAATCTATATAAGAATTTTGTATTATATAAGCCTAAACTAATGAAAAATATATGGTTGATGTTTATATATATATATATATAAATGTACATATATATATATTAATATATGTATGTATGTATATAGAATTGTTTTACTTTACCCCAAAAGAATAAAAATAAATCATAAAAATTTTGTTACATTTTGTTGTTGTTGTTGTTGGTTGTTGTTGTTCTTTCTGTTTGTACATTAATTCGAAAATGTACAATAAAATTATGTTGCTTAGACAAATATTTTCTTAAAATATGTTTATATATGTATTTTAAAGTGTTTAGTGGGTGCAGGGACCGGGTTATTTATTTATTCTCACACAAAAAGACTTATAAAAAAAATTATAAAAAAAAAAAAAAACAAACAAATAAACTTGTTATGTCAAAGATGGGATCTTGTGTAGCTGTCGAGATTGATTGCTTTTAAAATTACAACAAAAAAAGAAATATTATTAAAAATGATAAGTTTGAAATTTTAAAACTAAATAAGGATTGCAACAAATTAAACAAAAAATATAAAAGACAGTTTTTAAACGAAATTGCGCAGACCACTTTCAACTACTTATAATACTCTAATAATGCTTAAGTGATTTAAATGTTTAGCACTCTTTGCCGTTCCATAATGCCTCCGTGTGAACTGTTCTCTTGTTGTACCTGCTGTCTCTGGTTAGACAAAAGTGAATTCCTTAAAGTGCTCGCTAACGTTATATTTCTTATCTATTCTATCCTAAATCTTTTAAAGAGAGGGCTACATGTATAGGGCGTTTGTGTGTTAGGGAACCTATCTTGTTCTACTTGTGGCTATTAATTAAACTGTGGGACTTGATATAACGGAGGGAAAGGCTAACAAAATGCTATTGATTTTATTTTCGACATCTACTTGGTCGAGTGCCAGACGATGAGGGTGAAGAAGCTACTGGGGATGTGGCTGCTCCAGGTCGGATCTTTTTGGTTGTAGTAGCCGTCGTAGTTGATGAGGCTTTCTTAAGCAGTTTTGGAGATTCTTCGTCTATGATCTCTTCTTTTTTACTGGCGTTAGCGGCGGTATTGCTCGGGCTCTTTTCTGCTCCTGATTGAAAAAATAATGAACAACAAAATAGTACTTACAAATCAAAATCTTTTAAAATTTTACCCTTAGCTGCCTTAACTGTGGTTGTGGAAGCTGATTTTTTAAGTGGGACCTCTGATGAGGGATTGCTGCTTTCAACCGCTCTTCGCTTAAGGGCTCGGTCATTTCTACTATTTACTGAAGACGCTGATGCTGATGTTTCGGTCTGCAAAATAGAATTTTATTATGGATATTTTTCAAATAGCATTCAATAATTACGTACAACTTAAAGGAGATGGGAAGAAGAGATAGGGTGAAAGAAACTGATTGATTAGCAAAAAAAAACACAATGAATCAAACTTATAGTACACGTCAATTGTACTTACTATACATCCACGCGGTAACCACTGGGATGCATCGGTAGGAGTTGACCTGCTAAACTCGTAAGTGCGAGTGTTGACAAAGGCACGCAGAAAAGAAATGTGATCTGTGTGAGCTACTCCAACATATTTGGCTTAAAGGTCTTTCAGGGTTTTTCATTACTGGGACAGGATATTGAAGTTAATATGATGCCGTATGAGCTCCTGGTGAGACAATGGCAGCTCTCGTACCCCTGCAGCAGGTAACTGACACTGGATAATCCGGCCTTTTATATCCGAAGGGATCCCAAAAGGACCTGGCCCTCCAGGTTGGGGGTTGTACGTGGGATTAACTATCCAATCACGTAACAACTACATGGTTCCGAAACAATCAACAGTCTCAAATAACAATAATGATATCAAAATTTACGATTCAAGTAAACTTAAAAAGGACAAAGACCTTCGGATCTGCACGTGGAACGTAAGATCTTGTGCGGATTAGTCGTTACAAGTAGGCTGAGAGATAAGGTTATCAGCCAAAACCCAGTAAGTGAGCGTATCCGCATCTGAATTCACTCACATAAGCGATATATGCGCCCACACCCCCACAGAAGGGAAAAACGACAATTTTAAAGATTGTTAATGTGAGCAGTGCCCTAGACGCGACATTAAAATCGTTCTTGTTGATTTTATCGCAAAACTAGGGAAGGAGGATATCTTTGAAATAATAGGTTCTGCTGCGGGGCTAAATCTTGTTGTAAGTTGTACACGCTTCCCGCATCTCAAAATTCATAAGTTACATCGCGATCCCCAGATCAATCTACGGTCAACCAAACTGACCATGTTGCGATCGACGCAAGGCACTCTTCCAGTTTAATGGATGTCCAAACTTTCCGTGGGGCCAACTTTGACTCGGACCACTACCTTGTTGTAGCCAAGGTACGAATATGGATATTTTATCCACGACTCGAGCGAACTAACGCTGTGATGAGATATGACGTCGGAAAGCTACAATTGCAACAGATTGCCAATGCCTTTTCTAATCGAGTGTCCCTTCAATTATCCTTGAATCCTATGCCGCCAGCATTAAGCATTGAAGACCATTGGCAGCAATTCTAAGAAGCCACCAGAACCGCTGCATCTGAGGTTCTGGGTTTCACACGGCCTCCAAAACGAATCCCATGGTTCGATTAAGAATGCAGGCAGACAAATGCACCCAAACAAAAAGCATGGCAAATGTTGATGCAAAAGCGAACAAACGATCAGATTTACAAGCAGAAAAGAAGGGAGGAACACCGAATTCTCAAAAAGGAAAAGAAGCAGCATGAAAAGCGCTCGCTTGAGGAAATTGAAAGGTTCCATGATGTTTTACGAAAAGGTCAAAAGATCCTGCCAGGGTGGCAAGCCCCGAACTCAAGTAAAGACCAGCAGGGAAACAAAGTTGTAGAGTCAAAGTCGCTTCTGAGGATCTGGAAAGATCACTTCTGCAGACTGATTAACGGTGATGAGGACTGTCAGCTGTCACGCAGATTGCACCATGCAGCTTGGACGATGATCAAGAATGCCGTCCTCCCGACCTAGAGGAAGCTAAGCTTGCCATATTTATGCAAACTTAAATCAAATAAGACTGCGGCAGCTGATGGCCTTGATGCCGAACTTTTCAAGGCAGCTGGAGACCATTTGGAAAGGAGTATGCACCAGCTGATCTGAATGATATGGTCGGAATAAAGCATGCCCGATGAATGGAACCTCAGTATCGTATGCCCGATCCTAAAGAAGGGAGACCCTCACAATTGCGCCAACTACAGGGGGATAAACCTCTTTAACGTCGCTTATAAGATCTTGTTTGCTGTAATATGTGAACGTCTGAAACCCCACGTCAACAACTTGATAGGTCCTTATCAATGTGATTTTAGACCAGAGAAGTCTACAATAGACCAAATTTTCACATTACGGCAGATCCTGGAAAAAACCCTAGAACATAATATCGATATTCACCATCTCTTTATCGATTTTAAGGTCACGTATGGCAGTATTTACAGAGACGAGCTGTACAGAGCCATGTCTAGTTTCGGCATCCCTGCAAAACTCGTACGACTATGCACGATTTTTGGAGAATTAATGCTGCTCCGTCAAGGTTGGTAGAGAACTCTAAGCTTGATGTTATAGATGCTTTTGCCCGTATTGAAACAGAAGCGGCAAAAATGGATTTGGTTAATGAGGGCAAAACGAAGTATATGCTGTCATCAAACAAGGCCACAGAACATCGACCAATTGAACAAAACGTCACAATAGACAGACATAACTTCGTGCTAGTACAGGACTTCGTCTACCTAGGATCCGCTTTCTATCTATCCGAAATCGAAGTCTAGAAGGATGTTGGTTGAAGCTCAGGTTCACCCCCAAACTATAATGCCCACCTATTAAAAAGGAGGACTTTTAGACAGAATCAATGTGGTTTTAGACCAGAAATTACAGCGACTTACCTCAAGGACGGATCACTAGAGTAAAAAGTTGGAATCACATGGCTTATACGTTAATAAAAAAAAAAAAAAAAAAGATATTTCACAAATCACTTGGAGTTGGAAAAGCCAAGTACCCAACCGATACAACGAGAGATACAGAATATTATGCACAAATGACTCGTATTCTTAGTTGCAATGTCTGGGAGCCAGTCAGAGTCTTCCCTAATCAAAAAGAGCTGAAGCATTTGAGTATAAAAAAAGAAAAAATCGTATCGGAGGGATACCAGCACTCAACTTATTGTACTACCTCTTTTTTTAAAATAAGATGTTTTACCGAATATTTTATTAGCAATAAATTTTCTTTTTTGGCCTGGTGTTTTTTCCAATCATAGGCAAAGTTTGCTTTCGAAAATTATAAAATGATTTCAATCAAAAATATAAAACTAAAGCCAAGGAAAATATTTGCACTTTTGTCAACGCAAGTACGAAAATAAAAAACAAAATAATTACTTACCTTCTCAGGCACGGATTTGTTCGATTTGGACGTAGTTGGAGTAAGAGGAGTGGCTGCCCTCGCTTTAGCTAAAGGTGATCTTTGAGCCCTCAGCGACTTGGTGCTTTGTATTGCATTGCCATACAATGATCTTTTGCGACCACTACTGGGTTTATACTCCATATCGATTTCCGAATCGTCATCTTCTGAATCATTGTTATCGCCATCACTCTCATTGCTATCACTACCATCTTGGTTCCTCTTTTTTGATGTCAACAACGACTTCTTTTTCTTACTGGGAGACTTTGATGCTTTGCTTTGATGGCGTTTATTTGCTGGTGATCTGGCGAAACGACTTCTCTTTCTAGAACTAAGACTACCGTGTTCTTTTGATCGTTTATCAATCTGAGATTCATCTTTGTATAGAGAAATGTCCACTAAAAACAATAAAAGAAAAAAAAAACATAACGAAAAAAAAGGAAGGTAAATAAATTTTAAACTCACATCCATCGGGATTCTCTTCGGTTACATCGGGTCGTGGGACAATTCCTTTTTCGACATCAATTGCTTTCTTTAAAATATTCTCAATTCGAGTCTTTTCGGTTTCGGGCAATCTAAGATGGCCCTTCTCAAGCTTTTTAAGGTCTACAGTAGTCAGGACACATTCAATATCTGTGTGATCATAAAAGTCTGGTATGAACACTGTATCGTCCTTCTTATCCTCCGAAAGCCAACGAATGCTAATCCGTGGCGATGATCGGTACACATTCTGCAAAGTCTGACATAAAAAGAAACTACCTTCAGCATTGCGTACTGCCATGTACTCGTTCTTGTAAAACACAATCAACTTGTCCTCGTTCGTCATTGGCTTAGGCGAGTTCGAGGCTTCACTGGCCGACAATTTAGTTATGAATGCCAGCTCAGGCAAAGGACTCTGGTAGAGAATTGTTTTAAGACGATGTCTTTGACTTTTACGATCATTTGGGGTAGACGGTGTTGATGGTGATGGTGATGGCTGCACGTGTTTGGTTTTGTTTTGATGTTTTTTCTTTTCAACTTTGTTGTCAGTTTTTGTTGCCGAAGTCGATGAAGACGTCGATGCCGGTGCCGATGCAGGGTTTTTTATGTCCTCTGTTTTTGTTTTAGCTTTTACAGCTGCACTAGTATCTTTCTTCTTTTCAGTGCTTTCGCTACTTAACTCTGAGGAAATGGTATCTGATGCTACTGCTTTAGATTGCCTCGCTGTTTTCGATTTTGATGGCTGCTTTTCGGGTAGAATAGTTTTTGCTACTGATTTTTCACACTTTTCTTTGTCAGCCGTTGGCTTTTCAAAACCTTTTCTATCACTCTTCTCCACCTTGATTGATTTTTCTTCGACATGTTCCTCTGACTTCAAATCTACCTTTTCGATCTTTTCCACTACATCTTTAGCCTTAGGTTGATTTTCTTCTGCTGGGGTTTTTATAACTTCTTCTTCTTCTACCACTGGATCTTCCTCTTTCTCAGGTGTGATTTCTGGTTTAGATAGATCTGCAACTACCTCTTCTTGCTGTTCAGGTTTTGGTTCTGGTGATTTCGGTTGTATAGGCAATTCATCAACTGGTTGTTGTTCATCACTTGATGAAGATGTATTATTTCCTGTGTCATTGGATTTGTTTGCATCTGTTGAGGAAAGATCGCTGGTTGGGCTTTCTTCTTCAACTTCTGGTTTAGATTTATCTACAGATAAGTCATGGGTTTCTGTCATGGGCGTGCTGCTTTCTTTTTCAAAAACAACTGGTGCATCTGGCTGCTTGTCCGATTTTTCGGTGGATATTGTGTCAGTTTCATCAACCTGCAAAGTAATTGATTTATTTAAAAATGACGAAGTACATTGTTATGAATATAAATATGCTGTACTTGAGAAGGTACATATATATAAACACTGAACGAATGCAGAAAATCAGATTATTTATTGTACAAACATTTCTATCCCAACAAGGTACTTAACAACTAGGCTAACATAAAATGAATAAATAAATAAATAAATAAATAAATAGGGTGGCGCAACAGAGCGAGGAGCCCCTGGGCCTAGCGCATTTCTCACAACCATGCCTTGTGAGGGAATGGAGAATGAATCATGAATAGAGAATTTTATTAAATATGGACTTTATTTGCGTGTGGCTTAGTGGAATCTATTTGGGATGTTCGAGGTTCGAACAGAAACACCAAGGAAAAAAAATGTGTTTCCAATGGTACCTCATTTCGCGAGGAATTGGCAATTCGCCTACCTATTTATTTATATATTTGGTCACGCTGCAAGAACCCTTCGGAATAACTGGTTTTCGGAGTCTATTACCTTCCAATGTAGAGCATTTGGAGAGAAAGCGTTTCAACTTCCAATTTCCAGCTCCAGTGGAGTTTTCTTCTACTGTGATATGGAAGAGCTGATGCCATACACATTGGCTGTATCGCTAATATACAATGAAGTACGGAGACGATGAAGACTTACATCCGTTTAGTGGTGTGGTTTCAGATCGCGATCGTTTCGGTGTTGCAAATTGAGAAAATAAACTTTATTCTGTCTGAAAACTAAGAAATAGTAAATGCAAAAAATGATAGTGATAGCGATGGGCTAATAGACTGAAGGCCAAGGAATAAGCTATTTGTGGACTGTGTTAAGTTATTGAACTTGATAGCCATTGAGGAGCTGTACAAGAAACTACTCCTCTGATCAAATTATAAATTAAATTCTTGGACAAATGCATAACCATTATAAACAAAATTCTAAATCGAATCACTCTTTAAAGGTATCCTTAAGGAGTTATTCGATAAATTTTTATCTTTATTTATTGACGTTTTTTATACCAGCTAAATCAAAACGAAGTAAGTACTCGGCAATATCAAAATTCTTTCCACAAGATTTACAGAGTGTAGTGTCATTTTAGCTTAGCACATTTAAATGGTAGTCAAAAGAGAAATGTCTCACGGCAACGCCAACAAAGGACCAACTTGAGGACCACGGCAGACCAAACAGTGGTTCAGATAGTGAAAAAATTGTGTGAGATCCTTGCCAGTTATGCTGTTATGGCCTTAAACCCAAAGGAGAGTCGAAAAGTATTTTGTTCCGACCGCATTCAGAGAGTTCTTGCATTCCTGGATCACTTTTGAAAAAGTTAGAGATTTGAGTAGAGAATTAAGCACAGCTTGGCTTAACAAATACTACTCGCCTTTCCTAACGTACTTATAGCCATGGATAGCGTACTTATTCGTGCAGTCGTATGTTGTATCTCTCCAAAAATACCAGCGCCATATAAACCATTGGTTTTGATTCTGTGAAGGTTCAATAACAATCCTTTTCCGGATCAAGTCGCAGAGTGAACCAGTCCTGAACGGACGGATATTTTGGCTTTAAAATAAATAAATCGCAACTATGGAGGTAACCGTCGGTGCGGAACTCTCTCGGATTTTCTACCATTCGGAGGACATTTTGCTTCGTAGTAGTTTTCCGATCGCCGATAAGACATTCTCTCCGACAAAATACAACGTTTGCCGTTTCTATGCAATGCTTTGCGATTAAGTACTTTTGTCGGCTTTATTTTTGACAGATAAAAACAACCATTTCTCTTACGATGACAACTACTTCGAAGCAAAATTGAATCTCCGAGAAAGGATGCGTTGCGGAGAAAACTCCGCTACGACGGTTACCTCGATAGGGCCGAATAAATAGGTGGCGCAACAGAGCGAGGAGCTCCAAGGCCTAGCGCTTATCTCAAAACCATGCCTTGTGAGGGAATGGAAGGAACCTACAATTTTCTGCCGGTTCCGAATGGCTAATTGAGAAAGCGCTTTTCATGGCAATGAATTGCCAATTCCTCGCAAAAGGTAGATACCCGTAGAAAAACATTTTTGCCTCTGTTGGGATTCGAACCACGAACCTCTGCGTTAACACGCAATCATCTTATCGGACGGCAATGAATTGCCAATTCCTCGCAAAAGGTAGATACCCGTATAAAAACATTTTTGCCTCTGTTGGGATTCGAACCACGAACCTCTGCGTTAACACGCAATCATCTTATCGGACGGCATATCCATTAGACGTGAGTCATATATGGTGTTTGCCAGTTCCTCAAAGCTCTAGTGCGGATTGTTCAAGAGACCTTATGTCTTTAAACGGGAAATGGTCTTCTGAGTATATTCCATGACAAAGGTATCAAGAGGAGGAAGAATCAACAGGCCCCAGTACAGCAAAGACATATTCTTCTTTAAAATTTGGCGAAGGAGGCAGTAATTTATTAACATGAAAGTTTTTTCTACCGAACAACTGACGCATAGGAGATGATTCGTTTTATCATAGCCGTATAGATCGAAATGACCCTTTTCGATAACAGATTCCATTTCTTCACGTTCCCAAAGGTTCCCTTACATTGCCATAACACTGACAGTGCCTTAGCAGTTTTCGACTCGACATGTTGACTCCAGGCATTTTTCTACGTCTCGCAGATAACAACTTCGATTTAAGAGGATTGATTGATTGCTAAGCGATGCCGGTGCTCTGAAACAAACGGCTTGGAGGCTAGATCCAAATACAAAATCTTTTTCCTACCCAGCCATTCTTCTTCGTAGCTTGTAGCGATTTGGATAGAATAAATATCCTTCTTGGAAGACAGAAGCATTTGTACCTAAAGAGTCGTATGTCATCGCTCTCCAGAAAATCACCAGTCCCAGAACCATCATCGGTTCTGGCACCATCCGTAAAGATCCGATAGCTTTGAAATCATTGTATCGGGCGGCATATGCATGAAACAATTTTAAGGATATGCTGCTTTCCACATCGTCAAAGGTCATGACCCAGGTTGAGAGTAGAGTAATTTTTGCACATCCCAATGACTATTAAAGGGTCGCAATTAAATTATGGCACATGAATTTTTTAGAATGGGATGATATCGAAATCCCGATGGGAGATTAGTTTTCAGTTTTTAGTTTAAACTCTACTTTTGGTTTAAATTTGAGTTCAACACATCCAGGGTTATAATGTTGAAACACAGTGCGAGCATTTAGAAAAATAGGAGAGGATTTAATAGGAGACAACGATGCACATTGCTTCTGAATTTTTGTGAGCCGTAATGTGGGATTCTGTTATTGAACTATCACCTATCAATCTCAACGCTCTGTTTTGTACCCTATCAAATAGGCGCAAAAATGTGCTCCTGAATGCACCTTACCAGATATGGGAATTGTTCTCTAGTTTTGGGCGAATGTATGCAGATCAGAAGGGACAAAGAATTTCCTATGGAAAACCAAAGTGGAAAATGTACGGAAATCTTGAATACACGAAGTGAAACTCTGACAGTTTGATGATAAAAGAAATATGAATAAAAATAAAAAAATTAAAAATAAAAGCTAAAAACTACTTTAAGGCTCAATTCTCCAGGGATGCATCGGTGTACGGTTCGAGGTCCTTCGCATGCCAAGTTCCGCGTTCTTTACCATTACTATCCTCTAAGACATATGTCCAAGGTGACACACGCTTCTTTATAACAAATGGACCGACAAACTTCGGTGCTAACTTGGCTGCGTAATAGTTCGCGATATCCGACAACACAAACCTACACGCCAATGAGATATTGAACATCTCTTTTGTGGAGGTTGAATGTTTTCGCAGACTTCTTGGTTGCCGCGCGTAGCTTCTTTTCGATGTCTACTCTAAGATCCCTAAACCGTAACTTCTAACTCACTAAAATCCTGAACCCTATCTAGCCTATCGCCTATTACTGGCACTTCTCGACCTGAAGTCGCAATATCCGTACCAAAATTACCATAATAAGGGGATACACCTAAAACTTCGTGAGTGGAAAAGCGAATCGCGCACGTTGCGTGACAACTGCGTATCCCATATCCGGTGGTTATCAGAGACGTATGCCCTGAGAGTTGTTTTGATGATTTGGTTAAGCCTCTCCGCTGGAATAGCCTGTGGGTGGTAATGGGCTGTAAAACGAATTTGGGAAGAATAAGAATCGCAAAGAGATTTCAGTTCATTAGATCGGAACTGAGGGCAATTATCACAGACGACAACATTAGGAATACCAAAAAGGAGAAAGACATTTTCCTCTAACTCCCGGCAAATTGCCTTGGCAGTAGCAGACCTCAACGCGAAAAGAAGGGGAAATTTCGTGAAGTAATCGACGACAGTCAAAATGTAGATAAAACCTCTACTTGACTTCGGAAGGGGGACAACGAGATCTACACAGATCATTTCCCACGGTGCTTTTATTCCTACTCTCTCAGTCATCAAACCAGCTGGCTTTTCATTAACCGGTTTTACCTGTTGGCAAACTTTACAATTCCTTACATACTTAGTAATATCACCTCTCATTTTAGGCCAATAGTACTTTCCCCCTATCCTAGCAAAAGTTTTCCTAATTCCCATGTGTCCAGCTAAAGGACTATCACGGCATTCGTGTAATATAGCTAATCTATCCTGCTTTCCTACCACTTTTTTCCATTCTTGATTATTTTCATGAATAACAACATGATTTGATTTAATCAGTTTGAAAAGTTGACCTTGTTCTACCCTCCACATTCAGAAGTGTGGACTGACGAGAAAGACCAAAAATTAATTTTCTCCACTGTCAGGCGTTCACTTCACAAGGAGTAGTAGCAGTAGGCTTAACGTTCAAACAACATACATCTACCTAATTTAACTAAAAGTAGTCTTATTTCCAACGGTGAAACTGGCCATCAACACGAAGTTCAGGTTCAGTTGAACATTAGTTCAAACTCTTACTGTGAAACTTGAAAAATAAATAAATGAAATCAATGAAATAAGGTTGCAAATGTTCCTTGTTTTTCGTTAAGATGCTAGAAACCTCGACATTGCATTTAAAATACTTACGTTTTTGTCAGCTTCCTGTTTATCCGCCTTTAACGGTAAAGGTAATGGCTCCGGAGCAGCCAAAGTCTCTGTTGGACTTTCCGGAGTTGTCATTTTTGTAGTTTCGGGCAAAGCAGCTGAATCGCCACCATCACTTGTCTCTGGGTCAGGAGCACCTGTAGAGCCATTTTTGGTTTCTGGCTGCGGTTCTGATGCTGGTGGTGATTCAGGATGTTCCGTTGGCTTTGCTGGAGACGCTTCAGCAGAACTATTGTCGCCTGATTCTATAGGTTTTTTTGTTGCAAATGTTTGTTCGGTTGTGTTTGGCTTGATCTCTGGAGCTTGAGGCGGTACAGGGAGAGGTGGTGCAGCAGGAGCTATTGCTGCTGGTAATGGAGTTACTTTGACGACATCCTCTATCTCTTTAATCGGTACCGGTGGCAATAATGGTGTCAAAGCGGCTGGCTTTGGGTGAACCTGGCTAGCGGCTGGTGCCTTGGCTGGCAAACAACTCGACATAGACACTACGCTTGACTGTGTCGCCGGTTGGTGTTGTTTGGTCAGTGGAACAGCACTGGTTTGCAGTTTTGGTTCTGGCTCATGGGCAGCAACAGTCGCCAAAGAATTTACGGAGTTCTGTTGTTGAATTGGTGGCTGCGGAGGAGCTGTGTTACTCATTTTTTGATAATGCGAAGGAAAAGGTGGGGGAATTGCGCTAACCAGTGGAGCTTTGTTTCCTGGATTTGTGTACTGGCTGGGAATCGACAGTGGCACCTTGTTTTGGAGATGGTGGTGCAAATGGGCCGCAATGGGAGCATTAGGAAGCGATGATACGGGCGGCTGTTTAGCTGGCAACAGAGAAATCGACGGTGGCACTTGTTTGGCCGATGATGACGACGAGCCTTTTGTCGATAGGTTGTTATTTGCCGTTGACAACTGAGGTGATGGAATTGGTGTTATCTGAGTACTTGGAGGAAGATTTGGAGGCTTTAATTGGTTGGCAAGAGGCGGGGGTGGTGGAGGTATACCAACTCCACTTACCGACGATTTGCTATGAGCTGCAGTTGGCATATATTTTTGCGAATACTGCGACTGCTGCATCTGTTGATTGTGTTGCTGTTTGGTGTTTTGCAAAGCTGTTGCAGCTGCTAACGCCGCCGCCGACTGGGAGTGACTCTTCTGTTGAAGCGTGTGTGAAGACTGTTGCGGATGATGGGATTGCTGAGGCTGTTGATGATGTTGTTGCTGCTGTTGTTGTTGCTGTTGTTGTTGCTGCTGCTGCTGTTGTTGAAATTGCAATTGATATGCATGTAGCTGCTGCATCAAGTTTGCTGCCTGCATCTGCTGCTGAAACTGCTGATTGACACTTGCCAAAGTCGGTGCCGCTGCATTGTTACCGTTCGACTGTTGTTGATGGTGTTGTTGATAGGTCTTGTTGAGTAGCTCTGCAGCAGCGGGCGTTCGAGTTAGAGCCAAAGGCTCGCCACGATCTTTACTCTGTTGCATCTGCTGTTGGAAACGTTGCTGAAGTTGAGGGTTCGACAAAAGGAGTTGTTGTTGCTGCTGCTTCAGCATTTCATAGTGCTGTTGTGTCAAAAACGCATTCAGACCAGCTTGCGAAGACTGCGGAAGGGCGTTTTGGCCATGAACAAGGTTTTGCATTTGCTGCTGAATACCTGCTAGTGCTTTGGCAGCTTGTTGGGAGGCTTGGTTACTCGGAGCACCACCACTATTACCGCCTGGACCTTGTTTTTGACTGTAACTCATGTCTGCATTTATTTCACGTGTCAAGCACTTGCTATTTTGTGTTGTTTTTTTGTTTTCAGTTTATTTTTCACTTTTTGATACCGCGTTGAATTCCAGGAAATGCTGAAGCTGAACGCACTAGATTCCCAGTTTGGTTTTTTTTTTATTTCTTATTTTACTTTCTTTTTTTTCTTAATTAACTCTCCACTTTACCAAACCATGTTTTTGGTCTACGTTTTACACTTCTTCAGCACAAGACTACGTAACAGTTTTTATCCCACCAAAAAAAAATGTTATTAAAAGTCAACAGAGTGCCAAGTGGAACACACAAACAACCAAATAAAACAAAACCAAGAAGAATAAAAACACAAACTAATTCATAGCTTATAAACAAGTTTTGGCTCGTTCTAGATTTGCTGGCTAGGCAGCAATTCACCTGAGAGACAGAAATTCGCCATAGATTTTTGATCACGACTCTGCTTTGGAGTAGAGGAGGTAACTTTCAATATTCATAGACACAAAACAGAAATAGTCAAGAAGTAACGAGTGAAAAAAAAACCAAATCGTCACAGGAATATTTTTTTCTCCACACCGCGGAAAAGAGTTCCGACCGAATTTTCTTTTGAGCGTAAGCGGTTATGGAAGCAATTGATGTTTCTGTTTTTCAATCGATTGGAGTCATAGGCAGTAAAAAATTTATTTGAAGTAATATTGCCCAATTTTTTTTAACTAGATCGCAAGATTTTTCTTGAGAATTTGGAGCTGAAGAAAATTCACTATAGCCTTTGGCCGAAACTCTACACTCTACAAATTTTTGATGGCGTCCATCTACTGCGCATGAGGATGTAATGTGGGTGAAGGAGATGAGTATATGTGTTATGAAATTCATCAAGGTGCGATTGGTTTGTGGATTCAAGTGTGGTATGTAACCGGCACTTTTCTACAAAATGCTGTGGGGAATTTGAGAACGCATGCGCGATCGGGAGAGGATGTGTTCAAAGTATGTGTTTAGTTATTTCTAGTTCGAAACACAACAATAGATGGCAGTGCCACCAAGTGGATTTACATGCATTTGCTAGTGAAGAAGAACAAAAGGAGTAAACACATACACAAGATGCAAATCGTACATGTTTCATAGAGAAGGTAGACATAAGGTGCAGACGTCTGCACGTCCTTAGTTAAGGGGTTAGGCCACCCTAGAGGCTGAAAAAAGGCTTTTTGGGGATCTTTTTTTTCAGAAAAACTGCGAAATAAATCGAGATAACTGAAACGTGATTTAATTATTTATATCAGTGACTGCTTACATTCATTTTTTTAAACGATTTATTACAAAATGGCGGCTGTGCAGCGTTTTGCGACGACGTCTTTTTTTTTAGGTCCACGGCCGGACCAACAGCACATGTAATTTTTTTGAATAATAATGAGCAAATGGATTTTTTCGATTATTTATACTAATTGCTATAGAAATACGTAGGATTTTTGCGATACATTGATTTTATGATATGGCACCCTTCTAAAGTGAAAAGTGCAAAAATTGCTTAAAAAAATTATCAGAAAATTGTTAATAACAAATGAACTACGCAATATAAAAAAAAAATCCTACGTACTTCCATAGACAATTGTATATTTTAAGACATTTTTACAATTTCAAGTCAATCGGTTGAAAATTGTATGAGTTACGACTCCGGCCAATTTGAAAAATATAGTGTTGAGATAAACGCGTTTAAAGTTTTGAGTAGTAGAACATCATGAATAATTTTGCAATGCATTTAATCTGCGATGCCGGAAGGAGACGTTCGACAAATCTAACTCTAGTCTTGACTAGTCAGGAAATAAATATTTTCAATAACAACTACTCTACTCCCCTAACGTATTGTAATGCACACCCAACATTTAATACCAATTTCCTAATCGTACTAATTATACGTTCAACCGGAAACACAAGTGGCAACTCTATAAGGTACATCTTACTGCGTGAACACAATGCATACGCATACGCATCGGAGCCGGAGCCGCAAGAACTGTCAAAATATTAAAAAGTAGCAAATCCATTTATGTGAACACAATGCATACGCAACGCACTACGCGCCGCAAGCCGCAGCCGGAAGAGTTGGCTAACTGCGTGAACACAATGCATACGCATACGCATACGGAGCCGGAGCCGCAAGAACTGTCAAAATATTAAAAAGTAGCAAATCCATTGATGTGAACACAATGCATACGCAACGCACTACGCGCCGCAAGCCGCAGCCGGAAGAGTTGGCTAACTTTTAACTTTTACGTGCGTACTCAATAAAGTTGTTTTGGTTTTAAAGGCGGTAGAAGATGGACGAGTCGGAAAAAATTATTGAAGCAGTGCGAAGCCGAGAGATGTTATGGAATTTGTGTAACAGAATTTATAAAAATGTTAAAATGAAAGCCAAGGAGTGGAAAAACATATCTGAGGAATTGAATTTTTAGTTTCATAATATCCTTCGGTTTTTCTGTTTTGGTACAATGGTCGTACCCACCATCTTCGCTTTTTTTCTTTGAAATATTTTAAAGCCAGATAACAAATCTGGATTACACCCATCAAAAAAACCATCTCTTCATTTTCTCTTTCCATTCTAGCTTTTATTTTATTTTCACAAACTCAAATTTGATATACTCGTAAATTAGATTTCATGCAGTCAGCTGACATCAATACAGACTTTATGTCAAAAAACACGTACGACGTCCAGCTGCATTGTGTGCAGTTTTTAAAAAACACGTACGACACAGTTTGACAGCTCTTTCAGCACCGGCAGCGTATTGCGTCTGCGGCTCCCATTGTGTTCACGCAGTAAAAAGTAGCAAATCCATTGATGTGAACACAATGCATACGCAACGCACTACGCGCCGCAAGCCGCAGACGGAAGAGTTGGCTAACTTTTAACTTTTACGTGCGTACTCAATAAAGCCTTGGCCAAACCAACGCGGTGAGATCGTACGATGCGATTGCGATAAGTCAAATCCCTATGCTTTAAGTCAAACGTCCATAAACGTTTGACTTAGGGTGGTATTCACCAAACAATCTTAAGAGCGCTCTTAAGGCTAAGAGGCTCTTAGGCTGTGTGTGAATTGGGTTAAAATTGGGTTAAATAGGTTAAAATATGACACTAGCGAGGTGAATAAGAAGGGATTAAATTTTAACCCATTTAGCCTGCTCGCGGAGCAGGCTAAAATGGGTTAAAATTTGACGTTTGTTAAAAAAGAGAGGTGTGTCTAGTTCTTGTTGCATTCACAATTTTTTTTTGTCGAACAAACGGTAAACAAAACAGAAAGCAGTTGTTAGCAGTATGGACGACACACGAAAATTGAACAACAAGAAAAAATAACGCGAAAATCTTACAATAAATGTAAGTTTGATCTTTTATTATAACGAAAAACATATATGTACATATTTATAAAAATAAAATTGTTGTTTTTTAGTGTCTCTCGAAGAAAAACTAAAACTCATTGAAATCCGAATTGAGCTGGAAAATATCTACTGGAACTCTACCGTAGCATATCCTCTGCTAAAACGAAGCATAAATTATTATACGAAATTATATTTTTAAACATACTTCACGAATTTTGCTTTTCTATCCAATAGAATTGTTTTTTAAAAGTAAATAAAATTATTGAAAAATATTTTTTGAAATTGTTATTTTTTTGTTTGAAGTTGTTGTCAGTGCTGTAAAAACAGGTGCTCATACACTCATTATCTAACTATTCGTGATGGGAAATATTTTGACAAGATACTGGACTATTGTTTCAATATATGAAAATAGTAGTACAAGAACGAGAGAAATTAAGCAAAATGGAGATCGTAACACTTTTTGGATCGTTATAATAAATTTACATTTTTAAAGTTGTTTTAAATTAAATTAAACGATAAAAAGGAATCTTTGCAGGGATATTTCTTAAACTATAAAGGAATTTTAGAAAAAATAGTGTTCAAAAAAATCCCTTTTAACCCAATTCACACAGCTAAAATTTAACATCTGAATCCACCGCAAAACAAATGTCAAAATTTAACCAAGGTGAGAAATTTTAACCCAATTCACACACAGCCTTAAGCCCTGCGCAAACCAATGCGGTGAGTGCGTGCGATGCGGTTGCGTTTAGTCAAGTACATATGCATTAAGTCAAACGTCCATAAGATTACATAGGAATTTGACTTAATGCATATGGACTTGACTTACCGCAACCGCATCGCACGCACTCACCGCATTGGTTTGCGCAAGGCTTTAGTTTTAAATTTGGATGTGCTATTCACCAAGCAATAATAGGGTCTAGTCTAAGCTAATTCGAATATTCGAAAAATAAGGGTGTTGAGCCTCTGAACGCACACTTTTCGAACTGCTTCGAAAATTTCAGTGTCAATTGTCAAAATCAGTTGTTAAGCAAACCAAAAACAGAAAAATTTTTCGGAAATTTAAGAAAAGGTAGAACGTAAAATTAATTCATTTTAATTAATAAATAACTAATAAATAATAAATTCATAGTTTTGCTTCCTAGTGCCTTGCTCCATTCTGATTTTTGAATAACAACCACAAATGACGATGTCAGTAAATTTCGAATTTTCGAAGTTATTTGAAGCAACAACCGCTTATAACTTAAGAGTGGTAGCGACCACTCTTAAGTCTTATGAGCGCTCATAAATCTGCACTAATAGTGGTCGGTGAATAGGTTTATGAGGAACTTAGTTTAAGATTTCTTGGTGAATACCACCCTTAATGTATAGGGATTTGACTTATCGCAATCGCATCGTACGATCTCACCGCATTGGTTTGCGCAAGGCTTTAAGCCCTGCGCAAACCAATGCGGTGAGTGCGTGCGGTGCGGTTGCGTTTAGTCAAGTACATATGCATTAAGTCAAACGTCCATAAGATTACATAGGAATTTGACTTAATGCATATGGACTTGACTTACCGCAACCGCATCGCACGCACTCACCGCATTGGTTTGCGCAAGGCTTTAAGTTGTTTTGGTTTTAAGGGCGGTAGAAGATGGACGAGTTGGAAAAAATTATTGAAGCAGTGCGAAGCCGAGAGATGTTATGGAATTTGTGTAACAGAAATTATAAAAATGTTAAAATGAAAGCCAAGGAGTGGAAAAACATATCTGAGGAATTGAACTTCGGTTTTTCTGTTTTGGTACAATGGTCGTACCCACCATCTTCGCTCTTTTTC
Source organism: Melanostoma mellinum (assembly GCA_914767635.1). Taxonomy (NCBI): domain Eukaryota; kingdom Metazoa; phylum Arthropoda; class Insecta; order Diptera; family Syrphidae; genus Melanostoma; species Melanostoma mellinum. Next base: position 78,875,720 of record OU612059.1, on the reverse strand, counting down.
TTTGAAATATTGTAAAGCCAGATAACAAATCTGGATTACACCCATCAAAAAAACCATCTCTTCATTCTCTCTTTCCATTCTAGCTTTTATTTTATTTTCACACACTCAAATTTGATATACTCGTAAATTAGATTTCATGCAGTCAGCTGACATCAATACAGACTTTATGTCAAAAAACACGTACGACGTCCAGCTGCATTGTGTGCAGTTTTTAAAAAACACGTACGACACAGTTTGACAGCTCTTTCAGCACCGGCTGCGTATTGCGTCTGCGGCTCCCATTGTGTTCACGCAGTAATGACAGGCGTTGCTTGTAAGTCAGTGTGTGTGAGTGTAGAAATATACCAGTAGGGGAAATGGTTGACAGCAAATGTGGAGACCATGTGGAACAAACTGGAACGCTCTAGATGTATTGTTGATCTATATAAATAGACCGCCGAGGCAACCAGACGTCAGTTTTGATTATAGAGTGTTAATGTTAAGAGTGAGTTGTTGTTTACAAGTGATAGTCCAAAAGTCGAGTCGAATTAAGAAAAGATTGGATAAAGTTTAGATACTGACTAAAAGTGGTAGAATTAAATTGAAAGGTAAAGTTTTATTTTTTTTGCGAACCAAGCGCACGTTACAGTACCTTCCCCCTTGCGCTCACAAAAGGATCTCGTTGCGGACCAGACAGCCCTGTACTAAAATTCGAAAACCGAATACCTAAAAGTTTTTCTTGGCCATAATCTTTTGGGACATCATTATTGAGGTCCTAAGTGTCGTATTACATTCAGACTGTCTGCCTGCTGCATGTTTCGTATATTTTACTTCGAACCCTCATCCCGTCAGTCTCTCATTATTACATTCAGACGTTTTGCTGCTGCGTGTTTTTTGACACTTCTCTTTCATTTTTTCTTCTCACCCACAGAGTCAAAGTGTGAAAATAATCAAAGCAGCTCAGCTGTATTTTTTTTATATCAATAACAAAAAAACTCATAAGGAGCAAAATGTCATTTGAAGTGGTAAATAATTTAATTAGATTTTGCAGCAATGATTATTGACATCATGGATGCGGAAAATACATGAAAATACATGGAAAATTAAAGAAATTGTCCGACGACATACTACTTCTTTACTCATGAACATTAGAAGATGCAATAAAGCAACGACAAGAAACAAAGAAAGACAAGAAAAAGAAACGTCAAAACTTTGCGGGTTGAGACTTTTTAAAGTATTTCTATTTCATCTGCTTTCTCTTTCGCACTTATTTCCGTCTTTGCAAAACCGTCTGGGTGTAATACCACACTATAAATTTGATTTTGTTTCATCTTGATCACAGAGAGCTTTGAAAAGTGACAACAAGCTTTGACGTTGAGCACCATCTTGTTGCTGAAAATAGAACTGAAAATACTGTGGATAGATCGTTTTTTTTTAACTCAAATGCTATACTATATACTAACATAAAAAAATGCACCAATTGGTGTTTTTGTAACATGAAATCCATCTGTGATACACGTATTAGGCTGAATATAAAGCTGGGTCAGTAAATTTTTTTAATACCACCTTATTTTCGGATTTCAAACTGGTTTTGAAAGCTGAAAACAAAGTGGCTACTATGTACCAAAAAAGACATAAGTGGCAGCCCTTTTATTTTGCAGTAGTCGAAAAAACTAAACGCCTCTTCGCCTCCTGTCTTTAAACTTTGATACTACTTGGTTACATTTACATCTGTCAAAAACATAACGGTTTGCGATTTCCTTTTGATTCGAGATCTTCGGTCTTCTGTCTTCTAAATTTAATTTTTTTCATTTTCATATTTCTTTGTTCATTTTAAGACCCTTCAATGTTCAATATGTTTGCCGAAGACGGACAAAGTTCAGAAGAAAAAAAAAACAAACTTCGAAGCTATTTAGAAGAGAGTGGTATACTAAAAGCAATAACCGAAGTCTTTGACAAGCTAATTCAAGCAAAGGAGAAACCAGAGGACCCTATGCACTTCGTTCTGCAAGAATTGGGAGGTTCAGTCCCATCGCAGGAAACCATTGACGAACTTGAGATAGAATTAGAAGAAACCAATCGTGAGATCGAAAAACTACGAAAAACGCTTGAAGGCTTGCGTAATGTTGAGCCAGCCAAAGATGAAGAAATTGCACCAGACGCTGGTTCGTCTAATGCCGAAGCCTAGTCATTGTAGTATTTACATTTTGTCTAATGTATTAACAACTTCACTGCTCTTAATAAAACCTTAAAGTACCTATATAAAATAAATATTTTCCTTCCTCTTTTATTTATTTCTTAAAACTCAGATAGTTCAGTTTTGTTGTTTTTAAATATAACATAAAACATGAATTAATTTAAGACGCAGCAAAAGGTTTATTTATACCTTGATTATTTCTCACCTATCCGCTCAGAACGGACATATTGTAAAGGCTCTAGGCCTAAGCACTGCTTCATTAGAAGCTTGTTGTGCCAACATTTTTTATATCCTAAAATGACTACTGTGGCAGCTACATGAGTTTTTTTCTACCAAACGAAACGGCATAGATGCCAGGCAAACAGCTTATTAAGTTATCTTTTGTTTTACGTTTTCAAGCAAAACTAATTAAGTTGAACCAGAACATCAACTGTAACGACGCAACGGTTAACTGAATTATCACCTTACATAAAGCCAAATTGAAATTGTTTGTTTATTTAACATAGAAACATTAATTCTAAGTCCAGACATTCGTGTGGGTTCAAATCCATTGCCACGCATCTTCTTTTACCAATGAGTTCCCAAATAAAGACCATCTACTATGTTACTACTACTCTGGTAGTACAATAGAAATGTATCTAATTGATATGAGAAACTTAACTTAATATAAAACGTCCTTAAAGATAAAGCACATCTTATTTCTAAAAAAGAATTTTGGCTGGTCAGATTTCCAGCAATCTTTTATCTCTAATGCCCACAACTACCGGACATGTTACAAGGAGATGTCAGGTAAACTCAATATTCACCTCTTTTGTGCTGTCTATCTTTCCTGAATTGGAATGAGTGTTTCTTGAAAAAAGCTTTTTTTTCAGAATCATCTCAAGCAAAACCTTTGTACCAGTGATCGTTTTAGAAAACTCAAAGAGCTAACTTACGTAACTCTCATTCCAATTCAGGAAAGATAGACAGCACAAAAGAGGTGAATATTGAGTTTACCTGACATCTCCTTGTAACATGTCCGGTAGTTGTGGGCATTAGAGATAAAAGATTGCTGGAAATCTGACCAGCCAAAATTCTTTTTTAGAAATAAGATGTGCTTTATCTTTAAGGACGTTTTATATTAAGTTAAGTTTCTCATATCAATTAGATACATTTCTATTGTACTACCAGAGTAGTAGTAACATAGTAGATGGTCTTTATTTGGGAACTCATTGGTAAAAGAAGATGCGTGGCAATGGATTTGAACCCACACGAATGTCTGGACTTAGAATTAATGTTTCTATGTTAAATAAACAAACAATTTCAATTTGGCTTTATGTAAGGTGATAATTCAGTTAACCGTTGCGTCGTTACAGTTGATGTTCTGGTTCAACTTAATTAGTTTTGCTTGAAAACGTAAAACAAAAGATAACTTAATAAGCTGTTTGCCTGGCATCTATGCCGTTTCGTTTGGTAGAAAAAAACTCATGTAGCTGCCACAGTAGTCATTTTAGGATATAAAAAATGTTGGCACAACAAGCTTCTAATGAAGCAGTGCTTAGGCCTAGAGCCTTTACAATATGTCCGTTCTGAGCGGATAGGTGAGAAATAATCAAGGTATAAATAAACCTTTTGCTGCGTCTTAAATTAATTCATGTTTTATGTTATATTTAAAAACAACAAAACTGAACTATCTGAGTTTTAAGAAATAAATAAAAGAGGAAGGAAAATATTTATTTTATATAGGTACTTTAAGGTTTTATTAAGAGCAGTGAAGTTGTTAATACATTAGACAAAATGTAAATACTACAATGACTAGGCTTCGGCATTAGACGAACCAGCGTCTGGTGCAATTTCTTCATCTTTGGCTGGCTCAACATTACGCAAGCCTTCAAGCGTTTTTCGTAGTTTTTCGATCTCACGATTGGTTTCTTCTAATTCTATCTCAAGTTCGTCAATGGTTTCCTGCGATGGGACTGAACCTCCCAATTCTTGCAGAACGAAGTGCATAGGGTCCTCTGGTTTCTCCTTTGCTTGAATTAGCTTGTCAAAGACTTCGGTTATTGCTTTTAGTATACCACTCTCTTCTAAATAGCTTCGAAGTTTGTTTTTTTTTTCTTCTGAACTTTGTCCGTCTTCGGCAAACATATTGAACATTGAAGGGTCTTAAAATGAACAAGTAAATATGAAAATGAAAAAAATTAAATTATGTTGAATTCCTTTCACCAAAAGTATCGATTCGCCATCGATTCGGCGGCGATATTTTTTGCTTAAAAATGTTCCTTTGGAGAAATATCGATTCGGCGGCGATTCTTTTTTTGAGACGAATCTACACCGATTCTCACACAGATTATCACACACACAACTAGCTTGACAGTTTGGATATGTCAAATAAAGTTATTATTTATTGTGAAACTTTTGCGAAACAATAATCTAGCGCGCCCAATTATTTGATAAATTCAAAATTTATTATTTAATATTATAATAAAACAGTGTATAAATGGTTTGTGTTGACTTTATCAAAATATGGAAACGTAAAATCGTTTTATTAATGAAAATTTGTTGCAGAACATGAATTCCAGGCTATTTGAAACTTTGCTGTCTTCATCATCGGACGAAGAAGAAGAGGTTAAAATAATTAATTGGATGGAGTCAGAGATGAGCATAGCAGCTCAACTTGTTGCCAGGAATGAACGGCACTCCGTTTCATATTTTCAGGAAGTTATTAAAAGTTATTCAGATGAAGAGGTGAGTTTGTTTGAATGTCTTATGAGAAGGAAAAATGAAATTAAAGTATTAAAACTTTTGTTTCAAGTTTCGAAAACACTTTAGAATCAGTCGAAGGACAGCTGCAATCTTGACTGACAAATTTTCTAGCTCAAGGTTTTTTAAAAAAAAACCTCATTCCTCGGGACGAATGCATATTAGTGCCGAAATTCAAATCTTGTTCTTCTTATGGTATGTATATGTATTTGAAGACTACACAACAACTTTTTCACTGCTTTTCAAATTTTAGGTTTGCTGGAAATAAAGAAAGTTACAGGGAAGTCGCCAACCTTTTTAATATAACGAACTCAAGTGTATATAGATGTCAAACTCGGGTTCTCGAGTTTTTGTTTGAAATTTCCCCCAGGTATATCAAGATGCCGTCAACAACTACCATGAAGGAGAACGTGAGCAGGAACTTCGCAAAAGTAGGTTTATTGGAATTGAAAACTTAAACATTTAAAACGATTGTTCTTTGTTATAATTAGACATATTTTATTTATTTTTAGATTGCAGGATTTCAAAATGTACTTGGTTGTGTTGATGGGAGTTATATTTACATCCGAAAACCAGCCCACAAAATACGTTCAACGTATGTGAATCGTCACGGGTTGATTTCAATAACACTCCAGGGCATATGTGATGCGGATAAGAAATTTTTAGATGTTTTCGTTGGGGCATCTAGTAAGATCCACGATTCCCGCATTTTTAAGCTTTCACCAATATCCAAACAATTGCCAACAATATGTGAAAATAGGTACCATATTCTTGGAGATGCCGCGTATCCTATAAGAGAGTACCTACTTACGCCCTACCGTGACTTTGGTGATCTCACGAACACAAAACGAGCGTACAATAAAAAACATTGCCAGACAAGGGTCAAAATTGAAAACACTTTCGGTTTATTAAAGCAACGGTTTCGGCAACTTGTGCGCCTCGACTATTTCACCGTCGAAAGGATGTCCAAATTTGTATTGGGATGTTGCGTTTTGCACAATTTATGCATTGACGAGGCAGATTTATGGACAGATATGCCTGAAGACCGAAGCTCTCATTCGCAGCAAGAAAATACGAGGACCCAAGAGGAAAACGAAATTGAATATGCTGCTTTGCGTGCAGATGGCGAAAGAAAAAGAGATGCCATCGCAGACGCTTTTAGATAAGAAAAATCTGTCTTTAATAAAAAAAAAACCAACATTCATTCAATAAAAAACATAAAAATTTATTCAATAAGAAAACATAAATATTCTTTCAATAAAAAAACAAAACTTAAAAAAAAAAAACATAAATATTCTTTCAATATAAAGAGATCATTTAAAAAGGAACTTATCTTGTTAACAAAAAAACGAACAAGCTTTAATTTTAATTATTTCTGTTGCCCAATTCTTTCAGTATTTTTAATTTTTCTTTGTAATAGTTTTCTTTCGTTTTGAAATAATTGCTCAGCAGAGCATAGTTTTTTTCGTGCATTTTTTGTAGTATGAGCTCTTGCTTACTTTTTCTCTGGCGCTTCGGTTGCTTATTTTCAGTTATTTCTTCATCTTCTATAGAGGTTGATGGTGAAGGTGATGGTGGTGACTGTTGCGATGGCGATGATGATGGTGGTGTCTGTTGCGATGGCGATGATGATGGTGGTGTCTGTTGCGATATCGGAGATTGTTGACGTGAAGTTGATGCGTGCGAGGTGGAGGGTAGTGTAGCCGGCGTAGGAATCGACCTGGGCTGCGATGAACATTTTCGCATGTATTCTTTTTTTGTAAACATCACTCCAGGCGATATTGCTGTGTCCATCAGCAGCGAGTCATCTTTTTTGATGATATTGTTCATCTCTTCGGCGTATTCCAGTTCTTCAAAAACTGCACCACTTCGATTGTTGTTGTCCATTGTTATTTTTGAGCGCTTCATAGCTGTGTTATAACGAGTCCCCACCTGCTTGTAAGTGACTTCAGCGTTATATTTCTCCGAAATTTTTTTCGCTATGTGAGACCACATAGATTTTTTGTTTCGAAATTTTACTAGTGGGCCAACACTTCCCATACATTGTTCATATAAATGGAGCAAGTATCTCGTCTGGCCATCATCCCATTTGAAAATTTTAATATTTTTGTAGTGTCCTTTATTTGCTTTAATCATTGGCGATTGTGACGATAGCGATGGTAGATTCGGTGGCGATGATGGATTCGGTGGCGATGGTAGAGTCGGTGGCGATGATGGATTCGGTGTCGATGGTAGAGTCGGTGGCGATGGTGAATGCTGTGGCGATTGCGATGATTGTGATGGAGTCAGTTTCGATGAAAGTGACTCCCTCACAACAGGTGAAGGTGCATCAACTTCGACAGTTTGTAGGCCGTAGAATGCACTAATATGCATTCGTCCCGAGGAATGAGGTTTTTTTTTAAAAAACCTTGAGCTAGAAAATTTGTCAGTCAAGATTGCAGCTGTCCTTCGACTGATTCTAAAGTGTTTTCGAAACTTGAAACAAAAGTTTTAATACTTTAATTTCATTTTTCCTTCTCATAAGACATTCAAACAAACTCACCTCTTCATCTGAATAACTTTTAATAACTTCCTGAAAATATGAAACGGAGTGCCGTTCATTCCTGGCAACAAGTTGAGCTGCTATGCTCATCTCTGACTCCATCCAATTAATTATTTTAACCTCTTCTTCTTCGTCCGATGATGAAGACAGCAAAGTTTCAAATAGCCTGGAATTCATGTTCTGCAACAAATTTTCATTAATAAAACGATTTTACGTTTCCATATTTTGATAAAGTCAACACAAACCATTTATACACTGTTTTATTATAATATTAAATAATAAATTTTGAATTTATCAAATAATTGGGCGCGCTAGATTATTGTTTCGCAAAAGTTTCACAATAAATAATAACTTTATTTGACATATCCAAACTGTCAAGCTAGTTGTGTGTGTGATAATCTGTGTGAGAATCGGTGTAGATTCGTCTCAAAAAAAGAATCGCCGCCGAATCGATATTTCTCCAAAGGAACATTTTTAAGCAAAAAATATCGCCGCCGAATCGATGGCGAATCGATACTTTTGGTGAAAGGAATTCAACATAATTTAATTTTTTTCATTTTCATATTTACTTGTTCATTTTAAGACCCTTCAATGTTCAATATGTTTGCCGAAGACGGACAAAGTTCAGAAGAAAAAAAAAAACAAACTTCGAAGCTATTTAGAAGAGAGTGGTATACTAAAAGCAATAACCGAAGTCTTTGACAAGCTAATTCAAGCAAAGGAGAAACCAGAGGACCCTATGCACTTCGTTCTGCAAGAATTGGGAGGTTCAGTCCCATCGCAGGAAACCATTGACGAACTTGAGATAGAATTAGAAGAAACCAATCGTGAGATCGAAAAACTACGAAAAACGCTTGAAGGCTTGCGTAATGTTGAGCCAGCCAAAGATGAAGAAATTGCACCAGACGCTGGTTCGTCTAATGCCGAAGCCTAGTCATTGTAGTATTTACATTTTGTCTAATGTATTAACAACTTCACTGCTCTTAATAAAACCTTAAAGTACCTATATAAAATAAATATTTTCCTTCCTCTTTTATTTATTTCTTAAAACTCAGATAGTTCAGTTTTGTTGTTTTTAAATATAACATAAAACATGAATTAATTTAAGACGCAGCAAAAGGTTTATTTATACCTTGATTATTTCTCACCTATCCGCTCAGAACGGACATATTGTAAAGGCTCTAGGCCTAAGCACTGCTTCATTAGAAGCTTGTTGTGCCAACATTTTTTATATCCTAAAATGACTACTGTGGCAGCTACATGAGTTTTTTTCTACCAAACGAAACGGCATAGATGCCAGGCAAACAGCTTATTAAGTTATCTTTTGTTTTACGTTTTCAAGCAAAACTAATTAAGTTGAACCAGAACATCAACTGTAACGACGCAACGGTTAACTGAATTATCACCTTACATAAAGCCAAATTGAAATTGTTTGTTTATTTAACATAGAAACATTAATTCTAAGTCCAGACATTCGTGTGGGTTCAAATCCATTGCCACGCATCTTCTTTTACCAATGAGTTCCCAAATAAAGACCATCTACTATGTTACTACTACTCTGGTAGTACAATAGAAATGTATCTAATTGATATGAGAAACTTAACTTAATATAAAACGTCCTTAAAGATAAAGCACATCTTATTTCTAAAAAAGAATTTTGGCTGGTCAGATTTCCAGCAATCTTTTATCTCTAATGCCCACAACTACCGGACATGTTACAAGGAGATGTCAGGTAAACTCAATATTCACCTCTTTTGTGCTGTCTATCTTTCCTGAATTGGAATGAGTGTTTCTTGAAAAAAGCTTTTTTTTCAGAATCATCTCAAGCAAAACCTTTGTACCAGTGATCGTTTTAGAAAACTCAAAGAGCTAACTTACGTAACTCTTTTCAATTTCTTATTCATTTTTGATACAACTTTAAAATGCCAATAAGAATGAAAGTAGAATCGGATTTCAGAGTTCTTTGAACTACTTTCGATAAAAACTTCCGAGATAGGTTCAAGTCTCCCTTTTATTCTTACGTCCTTAAGAACTACGGAGGAGCAGTTTTAAGGATTAGAAAAGCATTATTGCGAATCGAGTTAGATAGTAGGACCTCAGAACGACATTATGTACGATCAAGTCGCTTTCAACAAAAAGGATATCAGTGCTACATATTACCACTAACTAAATAACTCTCATTTACAATACAAACGCTTGAAGGCTCCTTGAAAGACTTCTGCGATAAAGGTGTTCGAATCCATAATACTCCTCTTCCGCAGAAGGACGTAGAAATAAATGGAGGACTTAAACAAAACTTGGAAGTTTTTGTCAAAAACAGGTATGAAAATTCCAACTCCACTCTGCTTTCTTTTTTATTGGCATTAAAAATCAAAAAATAGTTCTCGATTGACTCGAAAGTAGAATTTAGGTAACTAGTTGGCCCCCAGAAGTTGCATGATTTGTGATGGTTTCCTCTACCTCTTTGATCATGCCACACTTTAGGTAAATATAATAAATATAATGATTAAAGAGCCTAGTGATCTGACTTGCATGGGAGATCTGCGTCTCTCTCTAACAATTGTCCAGCCAGGCGGTCTTAAAAGCTGGTTAAGAATTAGCCATTAGCCAAATACGTATTCAACGAACGCATTATTATTATTGCGAATCGAGTTAGATAGTAGGACCTCAGAACGACATTATGTACGATCAAGTCGCTTTCAACAAAAAGGATATCAGTGCTACATATTACCACTAACTAAATAACTCTCATTTACAATACAAACGCTTGAAGACTCCTTGAAAGACTTCTGCGATAAAGGTGTTCGAATCCTTAATACTCCTCTTCCGCAGAAGGACGTAGAAATAAATGGAGGACTTAAACAAAACTTGGAAGTTTTTGTCAAAAACAGGTATGAAAATTCCAACTCCACTCTGCTTTCTTTTTTATTGGCATTAAAAATCAAAAAATAGTTCTCGATTGACTCGAAAGTAGAATATAGATAACTAGTTGGCCCCCAGCAGTTGCATGATTTGTGATGGTTTCCTCTACCTCTTTGATCATGCCACACTTTAGGTAAATATAATAAATATAATGATTAAAGAGCCTAGTGATCTTACTCGCTTGGGAGATCTGCGTCTCTTTCTAACAATTGTCCAGCCAGGCGGTCTTAAAAGCTGGTTAAAAATTAGCTATTAGCCAAATACGTATTCAACGAACGCAATTAAGTATTTCGTTACGTGAGTTCTTATTTGTTCTTTAGATCATTAATGTAGCTCTCCAGGAGCGATATTGTTTCCATTAAAATTTGCAGTGGATCTAGGACATAGTAGGAAAATTATATGATTTATATTATTCATGATGATAGATAAAAGTGCTTTTTCCTTCAGTCTTATTGAAGGAATTAAAACATAAAAACATTAAAAGGTAGGTAACTCTCTGTATGGTAAATTAGTCAAATATTTTATAAATATCTATCCATCTATAATATTCTACAAAGTACGACATCTTTGCTGCTTTATGGAAGCATAGAGATGAAGTACTTTTTTCCATTAGATATACATAATTCCATCAACACTGAGTAACGAAACTATTCGAAAAGATAAATTTTCCAAAGTTTGGAATTTAACATGCCAGGTTGTATTTAAAGTTCTCTTATAGGCATTCAAATGAACATTTCATAGTCCCTTAATAGAAGTTATTTTTTAACAAAAAGACACTAGTCTATAATATTTTTTTTTATTGTTCTGTTTTTTCGTTCAAAAAATAATAAAATAAAATTAGCTGAAATTCTACATAAAACATAGAATAGATTTCAACAAAATACAAAGGCAAACATTAATTTAAAAGTACACCCTATGCACCTGGGTCCGTGTTAATTTGCAGTTGCAAAGAGGACATTTCTTGGTGAGTTCTATGGCCTGCATAATACACTTCTCACAAAAGATGTGACCGCAGGACGTTGAACTGGGCTGTCGGCTTATTACACTTTCCATGCAAACAGCGCACATTAAACTTGGCAACCTACCACTCTGTGGAAGTGATCCCGTTGCGTGAGCTGCTGTAGTAGGGGAAGTAGGAGGAGTACGAACTTCATCAGCTGTGGTCGGAGTGCAAAGGCCGAGAACTGACGTTGTCCTTGCATTTGAGGGTAGAGCATTTCCTGGACGAGCTGCCACAAAAACAACGTCGTCTTCTTCATTTACCTCTGGTTCTCTTATGGAATTAAGAAATTCTAAAGTTGGCAGCCACGGCCGCCACGGCATTGATCGAGTGCTGTAAATTTCGCCTATAGGTGTTGTAGCATTGTTTATTAGGTTGGCCATTTCGATTAGGTAAACATCTAAAAATGAATCGTCCAACAAAATGGATTGCGTATCGCCATTTGGTGTGGTTGGGGCATCCATTGTGGTTGTAGTTGTCGGTTATGTTTTTAAAAATTTTTAGGGAACAATTACGAATACAAGATGAAAACAAAATCAGTTATCACGCAGTGCTTCTAGATTTTGTAATTTTTTTTTTCGCCAAGTATTTTTTTGATTTATTTTACATTTCGCAGCTGAATTTCTATTGTGCTCTTTGTCTCTTCCACCAAGAGCACGTTATATCGAATCGAAGCCCGAAGAGTTATTTCACTATTAATAGTTTGAACAAAAAAAACTTTTATTGTGTTCCTTCGACGTTTCTATTCCCATGTAGGTACACCTTCAAAGTCAACTTGGCTGAGTCCCAAAATTCAGAAAAAAAAGTTTAACTGCGGCAGTACTACAGTCTCACTGCGCATCTACTGCGCAGCCTTACTGCGTTGCATATATTTTACTTTGCATTAGTTTTACATTTCTGAACGCATGGGAATGGGAACTCAGGGCTCACTTCCATTATATTCTGCAATATATATTGCAAAATCTTGAAATCCCCTTCCATTCCCAATCTGCATATTTTCACTGAAAAGAACATTTACAATAATTAACTGAAACAATAGCAAAAAGTTTTTACGTTTTAGAACTCAGCCCTTCTCTACGATCATCCCCTCTAATGAAAGCCTGGAGTACACAAAACACCATCCATTAAAACAAAATATGCGGCCCTATCGAGGTAACCGTCGGCGTCGTCGGAGAGAAGTTTTCTCCGCAACGCATCTTTTTTCGGAGATTCAATTTTGCTTCGAAGTAGTTGTCGTCGTAAGGAATTTTTCCCAAATGCGGCAATGCATTGCATTCCCAAAACTAAAATCTCCGCAACAAAAACTTATCGAAGAACGTCGGATCGTCCGATCGTAGAACTACCAACTACCACGGAAATGTCTCCGATCGGGGAGAATTCCGCTCCGACGGTTACCTCGATAGGGCCGATGATCTGGTAAATTTGCGGCATATTCATGAACTCACCTCGAATGAACTTTTCAGTTAGTTTTTGTAATCATTCATCTATAGTATAAGTCAAAGTCTTGGCTATCAATCAATAGCCGTGTTTAATGAAAAAAAGAGTAGAGCAGCGTAGCTCAGAGCAGAGCAAGAAAGTGTGGAAATGTCAGGCAATTTAGAGCAGAACAGCTGGTGTCAAAAGTCAGCTGACAAGAAAGCAACAAACATTTTGCTAGTTTGCAAAATTATGTTTGGTATGCTATTATAATAAAAATCTATATGCGGAAACATTGGAATCAAAACTAAACTAACATGCGATGTTAATTCAATTGATTTTAAGTTAAATTCGATTTCAAATAGATTGCAAAACGCAAAATATAAACAAAAATATTTGAATCAAATGTCAACAGCTGATTTTGACACTTCCACTCCCATCTGCTCTTACTCAAAAGCAAGTGCAGAAAATGCTGCTCTAAAAGCTCTAGAGCAGGTCATTAAACACAAAAAGTTCTTGCTCGGAGTAGAAAAATTTGTCATTAAACACCAAAAAGCTGCTTTTTTCTGCTCTAGATCGATCTAGAGCAGGTCATTAAACACACTTAATGTGTGAGAATGAGAAATTCTTCGAACACAGAAAACATTCTATCCGACAGAAAAGATGCCCTAAAAACATGGAGTTCCCCTTTCATAAGATCCAAAATAGTACAGGAGTCAGGAGACAAACAAATACTTCAGACAACTGTTGACCCTGAACCATCCTTTGGTGTAAACAAAAATCAATTTGAATACACAGCGAACAACATCCCACTGAAGAATCAGTGATTCCCGAGTAAAAGCAATGGAGAGCGACATTCAGCATTGCTCGCGTTTTTTTGCACCTATCTTCGAAAATCTTAACTTAAGATTCTGTCACTTTCCCATATAAAAAGTTTCAGATTTTCAGATGACAATTCAGATGACATTTAGATTTTCAGATTTTCGAACATAAGATTTTCAGATGGAAAATCTTGGCTGAAAATCTGAACTTCAGATTTTACTTGTCAAAACAAGGAAACAACGTATATGACAATCGAACTTTACTCGGTATTCTTGGGTTAGTTTTTTGTTTTACAAGTTCTCGCTTATTTGTTGAATTGAAATTGATAATTATTGGTGTTTGGATATTCTATTTTGTAAATCAATATTAAAAGTGAGTTTATTAACAAAGAAAATACATTTTTGAAGGCACACGATTTTCATTATTTTTATCACAATTAAGTAAAATGAATGTAATTTTAATACTGCTTAGTTTGGAAACACTTGGAAGTCAAATTGTTGAATTTCAAACAGAAAAAATCTGTGTTTTACAATTAATTTTACTACTAACTATGTAGAATCGAGAGGTGAATCACAGTACCATTTTACATCTGACACAGAGCTTAAATAGCGTTCTTGACTGACAGTAGTAGTTTCGAAAATTTCGATGTTGCGAAGAACGCGAGCATTATTATGAGTTTCACGTGAACAGCATTCCCCCCGAAAAAGATCCCATTTCACTTTTCCCTTATTCTGAGTTTCGGGGGAAAAATTTTCCATGTTCGAAAGAATTCCCTTATTATGAGCTATTTTTCACCGTGTAATGTGAAAACGTTGAGAGCAATTTATTTCACTTATTTTTGTGAGGCGAAGAAGTGAACAACAAAAGCGGAAAAAATGTATAATGGAATTTTGTACAGGGGAAACTCATAATAGCATTTAAAATTCCGGGCGAAAAAAAATGTTCCTGGCGAAAAGCTGTTTACGTGAAACTCATAAAGTGTGTTTAATGACCTGCTCTTTTTTTCATTAAACACACTTATAATAAGGCTGATTATAAAATGTGACATCTTCGCTGCTATGAAGCATAGAGATGAGTTTTTTTACTAGATATAGTTTCACGTAACTATGTAACCGTGGTCCGTGGCGTGATGGTTAGCATGTCTGCTCAATCACTCATGAACACCCACTTTCCAGGGTGTTCTCAAATGTCATCCCCAGAAAGCGGAAACCCTAACACTTACGTTAGATCCAACATAGGAAGTCTATTAGAGAGATAATAGGAAGGTAATGTGGGCCATTGACTCATTCTGAGCATACAAATCTGCAGGTCCGGACGGCATCATTCCAATGATGCTCCAAAGTTCCAAAGACTTGATTGTGCCGATTCTAGTGGAAATATTCAGAGGTTGTCTAAACCTCACCTTTATTCCAACTAGTTGGAGGGAAGTTAAAGTCATATTTATTCCTAAAGCCGGTAAGCCCTCACACACTGAACCCAAAGACTTCAGACCAATAAGCCTATCCTCCTTTCTACTTAAGACTCTAGAAAGACTTATAGAAACGCATATCCGAACAAAACTGAATAACAATGTGATCTCTACAGCCCAACATGCATATATAAAGGGCAAATCAGTGGAGACTGCACTTCATGAAGTTGTCGGAACCATTGAACACTCAATCCAATATAAAGAGTATACGTTGGCTGCATTCCTCGATATAGAAGGGACCTTCAACAACGTTGAATACAGTTCCATTCGCATGGCATTAAGTTCCATAAATATCGAGCCATCGCTATCAAACTGGATCGACTCCATGCTCCAAATGAGAATAGTAAAAGCAGAAATGGGTGCAATTACAATAAAAGTCAAAACTTGTAGAGGTACACCGCAAGGAGGAGTGATATCCCCGCTACTCTGGCTCCTAGTAGTTAACCAAATCCTGGTTAAACTTGATAGGAGCGGAATGCCGGAGCCTATGCCGATGACATCGTCATCACGACTTCGGGAAAATTCACAACCACCCTTTGTGAACTTCTTCAGACAGCTCTAAACAAGCTCACCAGCTGGGCAAAAAATTGTGGGCTAAACGTCAACCGTACTAAAACAGAACTTGTTCTGTTTACGAGAAAACGTAACATTCCAGATATATTTCCTCCCTCCATTAATGGTATACCAATAAACTTATCTGGTACGGCAAAAGAAAATTTAAAAGAAAGAGAAAGGAAAGCTCAAATTGCTTTCAACACTTGTAGTAGAATTTTTGGGAAAAAATAAACCATTCACTGGATGTATACATCCATAATAAGACCAATCCTCACATATGCCTGTCTAGTCTGGTGGCCATCATTAGAGAAGGCTTCAAACCTTAAGACCATGACCAAAATCCAAAGGCTTGCATGCATTGGCTCAACTAGTGCCATGAGAACAACACCAACTGCAGCTCTGGAAACCTTCCTGTCGCTAGCCCCCCTAGATCTCTTTACTAAGGAGATGGCGGCCAAAAGCGCACTGCGACTCAAACAATGCAACAATTGGAAAACAGGCATATCAGGCCATAGAACCATCATGAACCATACAGATATAGACATTCAAACAGACTATACCCCCCCCCCCACATATTGACTTCAATCCAGTAGCCCTAACAGTCTTTCCGACAAGAGAAAGCTGGGAGGAAAACAGGGGCCCTACTCTGTATTTCGTTTCGAATCGTAAGTCTATTCGAAAGTGATTTTCGATCCGATTATGAATTCATACTCTGTATTTCGTTTTCGAATCGAAAAAAAAGTAATTGTTAATATTTTCATAAACGGAATATATTTGCGAAGTCTTGAAACATTTCTCAAGATGTCTGTCAAATAAAGTAAAAAAAATAATATCAAAGCAAATTACAAACAAGTAAAAATATAAATAAATGAAATAAAAAAATCGTTTTCGGATTTGCCGTTCCGAAAGTGGCAGATTCGAATCCGCTTTAGAAATAAAGAGTACAAAATATTCGTTTTCGGAAATGTTTGCTTTCGAAACGAATTACAGAGTAGGGCCCCAGGGTTATAAAAGGAAATCACATTTCCGTCTTCACAGATGGTTCCAAAACGGACGAAGGGGTAGGGTCAGGTATCTTCTCAGACTACCCCACCATGAATAGATCAATAAAGCTTCCCGACTTCTGCAGTGTCTTTCAGGCAGAAGTACTTGCAGTGTGCGAAGCCGCGAAGCACCTAGCTACGCAAAACCTGATCAACAAAAATATTGACTTCTTTATAGACAGTCAAGCGGCCATCAAAGCTATCTCATCCATTATGACAAAATCCAGACTAGTAGACAACTGTCGCAGTAACCTAAGACTGCTCAGCGAAACAAACACAGTTAGTTTAACCTGGGTTCCAGGACATCGTGACATAATTGGAAATGAAATGGCGGATAAGCTGGCTAAAATCGGGTCAGCACTCGAATCCAGCGAAACGAACACCTCAGTTCTAAGGCCACTTGAGCAAGAAAAAAACAGAATCAGACATAATTTTCTAAAAACCGCCAATGACAGGTGGTCATCGTTAGAAACATGCCGAGTTTCTAGAAACCTCTGGCCAAGACATTTCCAAAAAAAAACAGAATTTCTACTCCAGCTAAGTAGACCTCGGCTAACTCTGTTGATTGGCATTCTCACGGGACACAATTCGTTGGGTACCCACATGATGAGAATGGGCATTAGCACATCCGACTTATGTAGAGGATGCCAAGATGAGGAGGCAGAGGAGGGATCATTCCACTTCCTCTGTGAGTGTCCAAGCTTGGCCCACACTCGGAAAAAAAACCCTCGGAGAATACTTTTTCGACGAACTGGGCGACATCTCAAATCTCCCACTGAGGACTGAGCAACGTCCTGAAATTTACTCAGGGCTCCAAATGGTTCAGTGGGAGTTCCCTACCACAATAACCATCTACCTCTCCAATCCTCCCATTTCCTCATCCTCTGATTTCCCGGGGAGCACAATGGATCCTTGAGATCCGAGTGAGGTGTTGCCACTTGTGGCTGCACCCCCCATTCAACCTAACCTAACCTAACCTAACCATGTCTGCTGTTGACCCAGAGGTTCATGATTCGAATTCCAACGGAGGCAAAAATGTTTTTGCTCGGATATCGCCTTTCGCGGGGAATTGGCAAGCCATCCGTTAGTAATTTCATTGCTATGAAAAGCGCTTTTTCGATTTGCCGTTCAAAACCGGCTTAAAATAGTAGGTTCTCTCCATTCATTCACAATACATGGTTGTGAGTAATGGCCTGGGGCTCCTCAATCTGTTGCGCCACCCTATTTATTTATTTTAGTTACATAAACATTGAGTAACGAAACTATTGACATTGAGATTGACTACGATTTATTTGCCGTATATGTAAACGTTATCAATAAAAAACCTGACAAAAGAAATTTTTTTTTAGAAAAATTGTCTGATACATTTTTGTTCAAGATTTATTATGGTTAATCGCATATTCCTGAGACATCACGAAAAAAAATGTTTTTTCCACGCGATAGCCGTTTGTGAGGAATTGGCAGTTTCTTCAAATATTAGTTCAAGTATTACGTAACACAATTTGGGGGGAGATGGTCTCGTAAAACGTTACGATGCGTACAGCAACAGGAGGGGTCTTTCTTGCAACACGTTACGTAACTTTTTTGTTTTAAATTATTTAAAGGGACCATTTGGGATTTAAAAAAAAAAATCGATTTTTCGAAAATGCTAGGGTGGCCTAACCTTTTAAACGAAAGCTTTTTAATGCCCGTCAGTACGGCTGTCGTACCAAACGGTCCACTGGTGATTTGATTGCATATCTCACCGAAAAGTCGAACCAATCTTTACATTGTTTTGGAGAAAGTAATATTATTGCACTTGATATTTCAAAAGCATTTGATAGAGTTTGGCGTAAGGCTCTTTTATCGAAAAGTCGTGCTTTTGGTATCGATGAGTCTCTTCTTCACTACAAGTTGTATTGGATGGCTTCAAGTCTGATACCCACTCCATAAATGCTGGTGTGCCCCAGGGCTCCGTTTTGTCTCCGGCTCTCTTCCTCATTTTCATAAATGATCTCTTGTCTGAAACTTCTAATCCTCTCAACTGTTTTGCTGACGACTCGACTCTCAGCTTTTCATATTCGTTTCCAAATTCACGTCCCTGCTCTTCGGATGTGGAACTGGAACGGTTGCGTATGATAAGCTCATTGAATTCTGACTTTGACAGCATTGTTATATGGGGTTATAAGAACCGAGTAGAATTCAATGCTTCGAAAACTCAATGCTGTCTCTTGTCGTTGAAGCTTAACATTCCCTCATTGCCATTATCCATGAATGGGACCTGCACCCAAGAAACCGAAAAGCTGTCAGTTCTCGGTATGTATGTAATGATCTTCGTTGGAATGACCACATATTACATTAAGTCGCTAAAAACGCTGCTAAATGCTTAGGCTTCTTCAGACGATGCAGGAAGTTTTTCAGCCCTTCTCATCTGGCTATAATTTATAAGGCCTTCATCCGCCTAAAACTGGAGTATAACTCCCATATCTGGTCAGGTGCTCCTGAAACATCTTTGCGCCTACTTGATAGGGTTAAAAATAGAGCGTTTAAATTTAGCCGCAACACCCACCTCGCTAGGAATGCTCATCAGTTTTACCTTGAGTCCAATTTCGGGCGTACAGTCAAGTACAGAGATTCTTATTGTAACGCGAACCCAACATTTAATACCAATTTCCTAATCGAAAACGTTCAACCGAAAACACAAGTGGCAACACTACTGTAAGTGTAGAAATATATCAGGAGAGAAAATGTTTGGCAAGAGTGGAGAGTGGAGACCATGTGGAAATTACTGGAGAGTTCTAGATGACATGTCATTCGATATAAATAGCCCGCCCGAGGCAACCAGATGGCAATTTTTGATTATAGAGTGATAAAGTGAAGAGTGAATTGTTGTTTACAAGTAATAGTCCAAAAGTAGAGTTGAGATACTGAATAAAAGTGGTAGAAATAAATTAAAAAGTGAAGTTTTATTTTGCGAATTAAGCACACGTTACATTGGTGTCAGAAGTGTAAATAAAACTTATTTGACTAGTAAAGTGTAAAAAAAAGTTAAATACAGTGAAAATGGGTAAGTTGTTGGGAAAGCTCAACTGCAAGTGAGTTAGGTAAGCGAAATCTTTCTAGAGCGGGATCGAAAAATGAGCTCGTCCTGCGCTTGCGCAACTATTTGGAACAGCAAGGGGAAGACGCAAACACTTTTGTTTTTGAAACAGAAGTGGAGTAAGAGGAAGTAAATGAAAGTGTACATTTTTCTAGTATGATGAAGCTTTTATTATAGAACAACAAAAGAAGCTGATTGAAGAGCAACAGCAGAATATTCTCGGACGTCTGGAAGAGCAACGAAACGATCAAAAGAAGGAACAGCTGAATGTTCTCGAACAACTTGAAACACAACGAAACGATCAAAAGAAGGAACAGAAGAATGTTCTCCAACAACTCGAAGTACAACAAAAGAAGCTGGAAGAGCAACGAATTGAGCAAAAGAAGGAACAACAGAATATTCTCGAAAGACTTGAGGCGCAACAGAATGTTTTAGAAGGTCAGAAAAACATTCTAGAAGGCAATTTGGGCAACATTGAGAAAAATGTATGTGTCCTTGACGAACGCGTTGAAGGTATTGTAACGTGCGCTTAGTTCGCAAAAATAAAACTCTACTTTTTAATTTAATTCTACCACTTTATTCAGTATCTACTTTCGATATACACTTATTGAACTCAACTCGACTTTTGGACTATCACTTGTATTTACTCTTAACTATATCACTCTATAAACAAGACTGCCCTCTGGTTGCCTCGGGCGGGCTATTTATATCGAATGACATGCCATCTAGAACTCTCCAGTAACTTCTACATTGTCTCCACATTTGCTGTCTACTCTCTGTCTGTCTGTCTCTCTATACACTCACACACACTGGCTTACAAGCAACGCCTGTCATTTATACCATTCCATTAAAGTGTTGCCAGTTGTGTTTTCGGTTGAACGTTTTTCGATTAGGAAATTGGTATAAAATGTTGGGTTCACGTTACAGTATGGAAAAACAGCTTTCTGTTGTAGAGAATCGTTTAGAAAGCCGTTGCGATAAACAGTTCTCCGTTCTGTCCAAAGAATTAGATTAGATCCGTAAAATCAAAATTCGAGCATCTGCTGGAGAATTTCCAAAGAAAAAGGAGATGAAACTGCCGACATTTGATGGACAGTCTTCTTGGCCAGTTTACAAGAGACAACTTGAGGCAGCCGCAACAACAAATGGCTGGGATGACGAAGACAAGTACATAGCACTGACTCTTGCTCTTAGAGGACCAGCAGCTGAATTACTTCAAACAGTTCCAGCTGGTAAGAGCGGTGATTTCAGTTCTCTCGTGGCAGCTTTAGATAAACGCTTTGGAGATAGCCACTTAAAAGAAGTCTTCCGAGTCCAACTCAATAACAGAGTCCAGAAAAGGGGTGAAAGTCTACAGCAGCTCCAAGCAGACGTCGAAAGACTGGTTCACCTAGCATACCAGGATGCTGGAGAAGAAATCATCAACCAGCTTGCTGTTGAGTCCTTCGTTCGTGCCATTTCCGATATACATCTTCAGAGGTCTGTGCGAACTGCTAGAACACGTACTCTTTCTGAAACTTTAGCATTCGCATTGACAATTGAAGCAGCAGAACAGGCTTCTCATGGAGTACATCGACTTAGAGAGGCCATAGTCAAAGAATGCTCGTGCCAAAGATCAGAAATACAAAAGAACCAGCGGAGTGGACCAGTAAGATGTTGGAACTGCAACAAGACCGGGCACTTACACCGTCAATGCCGGCTACCACCAAATAAAACCGGTTTTCAACATTGTGGAAGCAAGAGATCCAACCCAGAGCAAGTAGCAACAACACCAGCGTTGCCCATCAATCCGTTTCCCATCAGGGAAACGAGTAAGAACCAACTTCGAGGGGCAGAGGCTGGTTTCTTGTATCGATGGCCCCAGAACCACCATCCAGGTCTCCCAGACCAAACAAAACAACAAGAGTCTGACTGTGGAGACTACTATTGACGGGAACAAACATGTGGCTACCATCGACACCGGTGCCACAGCATCCATAGTACGTCGAGACCTGGTAAAGATGACGTGGCTTCATAACACCAACAGCTACCGTCTAAGAACCGCTACGGGAGAAGCAGCAAGAGTATATGGAGAAGTGTGTCTTAAGATCCGACTGGCCGACCTAGTGTTTACTCATCAATTCCTGGTGGCAGATATATGTGACGAGTGCATCATTGGAATCGACTTTATGAAACAGCACGGAGTTATTTTGGACATCGGTAATCAGGTTTTGAAGTACCAAAATAAGGAACTTCCAATGACCTATTCGAACGAAAGTACGTCGACACTGAGGACTGTCATCACGAAAGATCTGATTCTGCCTCCTTCTTCTGAAGTGTTCGTTTGGACAAAACTGGAAGGTGAGTTTGGAAGCCTTCGATAACTCATGGTGGAACCAGACCCAGAGCGTCATCATTGGGAAAACACTGGTAGCACCGAAAAACAAAATGGTCCCCGTACGATTACTAAACACCAGACCGTACGATGTAAGGTTGAAGAAAGGAGAAGTCTTTGGACGTTGCGAATCGGTTGCAGCAATTACGAAGATCACAGACGAAGCCCCGAGAAAAACTATAACTCCGGAGGAGCTCAAAACCATCAGAGCTAAAATACTGAATCCATCCAACCTTGATCACCAACAAACAAGGATAGCTGAAAATCTACTACAAGAGTACACTGACATCTTCGCATCGTCAAAAGGGCAATATTTTAAAACACAGTTAGTGCAGCACCGCATCAACACAGGAGATGCATGACCGATTCGTCAACCTGCAAGACGCCTTTCACTAGCCAAACAAGGTGAGGTTGAGGAAATGATAACAACAATGAAGAAGGACGGTCTAATCGAAAATTCCAAAAGTATTTAGTATTTAGTATTTATTTCAATCGAAAACGCTGTACAGTAAGAATAAATTCTTATAATAATACAGGTAGTGTTTTAAGTTACAATTAGTATTAAAGGTAATGTCTTATTAAAAATCATTATGCAAAATTAAAGGGATGGGAAGAAAAGAGAGAAAGAATCAAAGTCTTTCAAAATCATGAATTTTCTTATATTATATATATATATGCAAATTAAAATTAAGTTTAGTGAGAAGATTCCAGTGATAGATATGAAAATAGTAACGAAGAAAACTGTTTGTGTCCAATCTTGTTCCTAAGTGATAAAGGGAGACGATTCCAAACTTCCACAGCATGAATGAAAAACTGGCGACGTGAGGTGACGCAACTATGTGTTTTGGGTTGTATCGTTAAGCTTCGAGCAGAAGCCGACAGGTTTAACTCAGCAAAAAGATAACCCGGCGATCTATTTTTCATTATTTTGACGAGTAGAGACAAACTTTTGAATCGAAAGAAGCAGCGAAGGTTACATCCCAGAATTTGACGCGCATGACTTGAAACGTGATCATATTTACGTAGATTATACACAAACCTAGTTATAGAGTTAAACGCCATATTGACTTTTCGGAGTGATTCAGAGTCCATGTCAGCAAAGATTTCACAACCAAAGGTAAGGATTGGTAAGATTAGAGACTTGGCCAATTTCATTTTAACTTCGATGGGTAAGAAGAATCTAGAACTCGATAAGCTACGAAGTGAGGCATATACTTTTGAGACTGTTTTATTGATATGGTCGCTCCAAGTAAGAGTATTATTAAAAATGATTCCAAGGTTCCTTACTTTCGAGACCATTTCGACCACCTGACCATTCAGGACTATGTCTGGGAAATCATCAAAATCTAGTTGTTGGGTGCTTATCGGTATACACTTAGTTTTAGTCGGATTAAGTAATAGCCGGTTTTCAACTGACCATTGGTAAACTGAAGCAAGATCTTCATTAGTTCTTGCTATTGCGTCTTCGACAAGCCCCAGACGGAAACTGCGATAAATTTGAACATCATCCGCATAGATATGATAGGAGGAGTGATTCAGAACAGATGGAAGATCGTTTATAAATAATGAAAAAAGTAAGGGTCCCAGTATCGAACCTTGTGGCACACCTCTTTTTAAATCAAGGAATGATGACAGTTTACCTTTGTTGAATACTGCTTGTGATCGATGATACAAGAGAAAATAAGTTCGGTTGCAGCAGACGAGAAATTAAAAAGCTTGCATAGCTTAGATATTACATAGCAAAGTCGGTTCAACCGAATCGAAAGCTTTTGAAAAATCCAAAAGAGTTAAAATTGTTATTTTACTTGCCTCTGAAGCTTGCCGAACATCTTCGCTGACTTTCAATAAGGCGGTTACACAACTGTAACTTTTCCTGAAGCCAGATTGCAAAGGGTTAAGTAAATTTAAGCTATTAATATACGCTTTAGTTTGGTTGCTGATTATGACTTCAAAAACCTTAGAGATGAAAGGTAAAATAGCGATCGGTCTATATTCTGAGTTTTTACCTGAATTCTTTGGTACTGGAATTACTTTCGCACGCTTCCACTCAATAGGATACTGGCTTGTCGAGATAATTGAATTGAAGATTAAAGTTATGTATGGTAGAACTTTGGGCAGCAAAATTTTTACGAAATCGGGATGAACACAATCCAGCCCAATACACTTTGATCTTACAGAGAAAACTGCTTACCCAACATCGTATATGTTGACCTCAGAAAAACAGAAAGCATCGTAAGATAGGTTTTCATTTCTCAGTTCAACAATGTTTTGATCGCTTGCGACAGGATTAGCAAATAAGGCGTTCAACTTGTCTATATCGATTTCATCTTCATGGGAAGAAGAGTTATTACTAATTCCCAGATCTTTAACTTCTTTCCTGAAATTTTTTGAGGAGCGAATCGAGCTGAATTTGTTAATGTAGTGCAATCTTTTCGCCTGCTTGATCATACAAGTAACTCTATTTCTAGCCCTTTTAAAGTCGCCGAACATGTCCTGACATAAGAACCTTTTCCATCTCAAATACAGACTGTCACGAAGTGACATAGCTTTCATAATATTGTCCGACATCCATGGGCAATCAGGGTACTTAATCACTTTGGTTTTAAAAGGAACATATTTTTCGAAAAGATAAGAAACAAGCCTGTTAAAAGTGCCCACTTGCAAGTTAACATCAAGTGTTTGAAACATTTCAGTCCAGTTCAGAGAATCACATTCATAAAATAAATTTTGTAGCTGAATGTTACGAAAATCTCTGTATTGAAAGCTGTGTGAAGGATTATTAGAATCTTTATTGAAGTCAAGAGTGGCAAAAATTAAATCATGAAATGAAAAAGCTGAGGCAGAAAGTTGGTTATAGAATTTTAGATGATTTGGGTCACTAATTAAGATAACATCTAACAATGAGGGAGAGCAATTGGGCTTAAAATGCGTTGCTTCCGTAACATTTGCAAATGTGAGATTTAGAGACTGCATCACATCTTTGAAATTTTTGCTTGAGTTACTAAGAAGATTAATGTTCAAATCACCGCAAAGTACAACATTATTAGATCTAAGCGAAACCTCACTAATAACAGATTCAATAATTTCAGAGCAAGCCACGTTTGGTGGCATGGAAAGTGAACCAACTATGCAATTGTTTCCTGCGTTTAAAATTTCAATAAAAATAAATTGACTACTACAATCCTCATCAGAACTTAGTACCACACGAGATCTTAAATTTTTTCGCAGGTAGATAGCTGCACCACCACCTATTCTATCACAGCGATCAGCACGATATAGCTTGAAACCACGTAGAGAAACAAAGTCATTTTTGATATTAGTCCTTGGGCTTCACCAGTGGTGCTAGTGAAAAAGAAAGACGGAAGCACTCGCTTTTGTGTAGACTACCGAAGGCTGAATGATGTGACTAAGAAGGACAGCTATCCCCTGCCGAGGATCAGTGATACCCTGGATGCAATGGAGGGAGCCCAGTGGTTTTCGACGCTGGACTTGAAGAGTGGATATTGGTAAGTTGATATCCACCCTGATGATCGGGAAAAGACGGCGTTTTCTACAGGTAATGGGCTCTGGCAGTTTAAAGTTATGCCGTTTGGGCTATGCAACGCTCCGGCAACATTCGAGCGTTTGATGGAGTGCGTTCTTCAAGGACTGACGTGGAAAGCTTGCCTAGTCTACTTGGACGATGTCATTGTTTACGGGAAAACATTTGACCAACATTGCAAGAACCTAAAAGCCGTGTTTCAGAGACTTCGAGAGGCTAACCTTAAACTGAATCCGGAAAAATGTCCACTATTCAAAACCGAAGTTAAGTATTTGGGACACATCACACATCATCTCTTCCCAAGGATTGAGGACCGATCCTGAATAAGTTGACTCCGTCAAAAATTGGCCAACACCACAGGACAAACATCAACTCCGAAGCTTTCTTGGTCTTGCAACATATTACCGACTTTTTGTTAAGAACTTTGCTGGAGTTGCAAAGAGTTTGCATCAGCTCACCGAAAAAGGGAAGCAGTTTAAATGGTCAGGTGAGTGTGAGAAATCTTTTCAGGAACTCAAATACCGCCTCTGTAACGCTCCAGTGCTGGCACATCCAACACCTGGAAAAACATTCATCATCGACGCGGATGCAAGCAACGTGGGAATCGGGGCGGTACTATCCCAAGTGCATGATGGCGAAGAGAAAGTGGTGGCATATTACAGCAAGGTCCTCTCGAAGCCCGAAAGAAACTACTGCGTGACCAGAAGGGAACTGCTAGCTCTTATCTTGGCAACAAAGCACTTCCATAAGTACATCTATGGACAGAAATTCCTTCTGCGGACAGACCATGGTGCTCTGAACTGGCTGTTGAACTTCAAAAATCCAGAAGGTCAAGTCGCAAGGTGGATAGAAAGACTGCAGACTTATGATTACCAGATTCAACACCGCAGAGGAAAGTTGCACTCAAACGCCGATGCATTATCCCGAAGACCTTGCAAAGTGGATTGCAAGCATTGTAGGCGGCAAGAAGACAAAGAAAATGTTACCGCTCAGCGACTAAGAGCTGACCCAATATGCGGATGGAGAAATGAGGAAGTGAGGACTGCTCAACAGGAGGATCCAGATATCGAACCCATTCTCGCATGGAAAGAAAATGAAGAGAAACCTGAATGGGGTGACATTTCTGACAGGAGTCCAGTTCTCAAAGCCTATTGGGCACAGTGGGACTCACTATTTGTGCAAGAAGGTGTCCTCAGGCGAAGATGGGAGTCCGCTGACGGTAAATCATATGTGATGCAGCTGATCGTACCGCAATCGAAAGTCAGTGAAGTTCTTCGGGAGATGCATGACGGACCTTCTGGAGGCCACCTGGGAGTAAACAAAACACTGGAGAAGGTGCGACATCGGTTCTACTGGTTACATGCTAGAGATGACGTGGAGAAGTGGTGCCGAACATGTGACAAGTGTGCTGCAACCAAAGGACCGGGTAGGAAGATTCAAGGTAAAATGCATCAGTACAACGTTGGATCGCCTTTTGAGAGGATTGCAGTAGATGTGGCTGGGCTTTTTCCAGAGACCAACGCTGGAAACAAGTACATTCTGGTTGTAATGGACTACTTTAGCAAGTGGCCTGAGGCGTATGCCATCCCAAATCAAGAGGCCAAAACGGTGGTCGACCAGATTGTGTTTAACTGGGTGAGTAGGTTTGGTGTTCCTATGGAACTCCATTCCGACCAAGGGAGGAACTTTGAGTCAAACATCTTCCAAGGAGTGTGCGGACTAAAGAAAACGAGAACCACACCGCTTCATCCACAATCTGATGGGATGGTTGAAAGATTCAACCGGAATTTGAAAGAACACCTCACCAAGGTCGTAGGCGACTACCAACGAGACTGGGAAAGGAACGTACCGCTATTCCTGATGGCCTATAGAAGTGCAGTACGTAGCTCGACAGGACAAACACCATCTGACATCCTGTTCGGGAAAACCATGCGGCTGCCCAGCGAACTTAAATTTGGATGCCCCACAGAGGAACCACAGGACACGAACGAGTATGTGGATGACCTCAAGGAGAGGCTCGCTGACATCCATAAAAGAACAAGGGAACGGATGAAAGCATACAGCGACCGGATGAAGACACGGTACGACACAAAAGCGACAACGGCAGGAGATCGTGTGTGGCTCTATAATCCTCATCGTCAAAAGGGATTGTCACCGAAACTTCAGCAAAACTGGGAAGGTCCTTATACTGTTGTCACGAGGATTAACGACGTAGTTTACCGCATCCAAAGAGGACTAAGAGGCAAGTTAAAAGTAGTGCATTGTGACCGGCTGCATCGATATAGTGGCAAGGCTGCAAATGGAATTATTCGGGACGAACAATCTTAAGGAGGGGGCAATGTAATGTGCACCCAACATTTAATGCTAATTTCCTAATTGAAAACGTTCAACCGAAAACACAAGTGCTGGCAACGCTATAGTGGAATGCTATAATGGAAGACGTTGTTTGTGAGTGAGTGTGTGTGTGCAGAAAAATACCGGGAGGGGAACTTGTCTAGACATCATGGTTCATAGAAAAACTACCAGAAATCTCTCGATGGTTCACCATTCTATATAAAGAGGGAGCTGACGCAACCAGAAGTCAGTTTTATTTAGAAAGTGATAGTGTGAATATTGAGTAAATTTGATTATAAGTCGAGTTGTACACCGAAAGTAGATATTGAATAAAAGTGGTGGAATTAAAGTAAGGAGAGGTAAAGTTTTATTTTTGCGAACTAAGCACACGTTACAATATATAAATTCAAAAACGAATCCTAAAACATAACGAATTTGTTTTTTTTTAACAAAGAACATAAAAAGCTAGTGTGGCTGATGTTGTTTTAATTAGTTTTAAATACTTTTAAGAAAACTAAATGAAAAATGATCGAGAAAACTTAGTATTTCAATTTCAGTTTTCTCATTAGCTCTAGATTGTTAATTTATAAGTTTTCTTTAGGCCAAGAGCCAAGAGGCATTAGTATTAAGTTATTGAGTAATTTAGACTACCAACAACCCTGGATTTACCCTAGGTGTTCTCGGTGCTTAGGCACAGGGTGGCAAATTCTGGGGGCGGCAAAATTTGAAACTGAGGTCTAAGATTCTTTCAGTCATAAAAATGTTCGGGACAAAGGTGTTTCATACGACTGAAACACATCGCATTATCACTGTAAATTTCCGATATTCCGATTATCTAAGCATTTTTTTGTTCATCTTCCCGAATTCAACTCGGTAATTGTCTAACAGTGGTTAATGAAAGTTACAAGACAAAGTATTCAACATTTCACTTTTTGATATCATAAAACCCAGTTCAAATTAAAATCACGCGCCTTAGTATACGAAGAATAAAATGCTCTGATACACTCGTCGTCAACGATACTCGTCTTCGATACATCGATTTTTTATGCGTTATAAGGGCTGTTTTTTTGGGAGGCTGTCCGGTACCTTGTATGGTAAATACATGTAAAGCAACAACAACAAAAGATACAAGGGATAAAAGGATGAGTAAAACTTACAAGGGATAGATTATTCGAGTTCGAATGAGTTTTTCGATATTTCATTTTTAAATGTTGGTGCGACTAGAGGCTCGAGCCACAGAAAAAGGACGTGTTCACAAGTGAATGGAAATGAATTTTGTACAAGAATAGAATAGAATAGAAAAGAATTTTGGTAACGATTTTTGAATTGTAGAAATTTATTGATTTTGATTATTTAATTTGCAGGTTCATAGGTATATAATAATATATCGTAAAAGAAACGAAAAAAGCTCTGTTAAACTATTTTTTTGTTCTTTTTTGCATAGTTCCTTAACACATTTTTCGGTGAATGTTGACATTTTTTCCAATAGTATTTACGACGTCTTATCTTAAAATAGATTTATTTATTGATTACTTGCAGACGCGGCCACGCGTTGCTGTAGGTCGCCATCTGTGAGGTGCAAGGGCCAATGTTTTACAGTTCTCTGTAAAGAAATTCGCTTAAGGCGCCATCTGTTCCAGATTTATGCAATCTATGATTAATAACAACAAAAGCGCCATCTGTTCCAGACTTATTTAATCTACAATTAATAACCATTAAGGAATAGTAAACTCGATTTCGTTATTCGTTACATATAAACCATGAAACGGAAGTTGATTCTTATACAGATAAGTATCCGCTTGTGTCTTATTTCTCAAGAAACTTTTAAAATATAAGTATTGAACTTTTAAGCTTCTAAGTAATGTACTTTAGCGGATTACCGACATTTAAAAGTTTTTCGCACTTGTTCTCATTCACTCTCAAGTGAACTGAACCCAAGCGTGTAAACAGAGAAAAAAAACCACAAGAAAATACTTGCATACTTTTGTGAACACGGCTATTTTTGACATTTCCCAGTTGATTGAAAAAAAGTATATTTGTAAACAAACATGGCTCAAGAAAGAAAGAGGTAAGAAAAGATATTTTTATATTAATTATGTTCTAATGCATTACTTATTTGCAGAAAGCAGCGAATAAGTTGGACAAAGGAGTAGACGGATGGATTATTAGATTGTTATGACAATTGACAACTCGTCACGGATACCAACCATCAAACATAAAAACACGAACCGTTTTTTTGGACTTACCATACAAGGTACCGGACAGCCTCCCAAAAAAACAGCCCTATAGGTACTATAAGGCAAGTCTTGCAAACGTGAAAAAAATTTTGAGATAACAATTAAACATGACATTAAGATGATAGAGAATACGAAAAAAGTGGGCCCTGCAATTCTGTCTGTCTGTATATGGATCTACAGCCTGAACCAATAGACCGATTTGTTTCAAAATTTGCAGTTAGGGTCTGTGGAGCACGTCTTGAAATAACGGTACCTGTCATACAACCGATATGATAATACTTATTTTTCTCGAAAACGGCTCCAACGATTTCGATAAAATTTTGTGTGAAGGATTAATTTTGAACTGTTTTTCTTATGATGTAAGAAAATTGTTTGGAAAAAGCCTAAAAACGGTACCTCCCATAGTACCGTTTTTTTTTTTCAAACCCGAATTTCTCGTTAATGGCTGACACGATCTTGAAATTTTGGATTTTAGAAGTCGTAAGCTGTTAAAGAAAGACTGCATATCAATATCTAAAAAAATTAAGCTTTGGAAATTTTTAAAAAAAGTTTTGTTTTTTGGAAATTACTTCAAAGCTATAGCTTTGATTTTTTTCAAATTTCTTGACAAAATAACTTCTAACAAGATCTAAAACGTTGCATACTTGATTTTTAAAAAGCAGTTCTTCAAATAAAGTGAAAAATAAAAAACCGTTTCTTGAAAAAACTGGTCCAACGATTTTGATTAAATTTTCATCACTCATACCTATCAGCAATTGCAAAAGAATGGTGTTTTTAGATTTTTGCTTGAAAACTTTGGAATATTTAATTTAATTTTTTCATTATTTTGCGTGATTTAATTCAATTTTCATAATTAATGTGTTGTTGGCAACCCTGTACCACAAAATATATTATGAAGAGCGAATACTAAAGCCTTTCAGCCTTAATATTTTGATATCGTATTTAGAACACAATCGCAAGTTCGTGCGACTCAGTCGTGCCCATTTTTTTCCTTGAGCTGCCGGCCGACAGTGCTATTGTTTCGTCGGGGTAGTAGCGACGAGTGTATGTATACACTACCACACACCTGTTGAAAGGTTTCTTATGTTCTTTGAAAACATTGGACACAAAGCAGAAGATTTGTTGATGGCTGTAATATCTGTTCTTGAATGCTTCGACCTTGATATTCAAAATTGTCTAAGTCAGTCGTACGATAACGCGAACAATGTGTCAGCCATTTATTAAGGTTAACAGGCAAGAGCCAAAGCAATCAATGATCTTGCAGAGCACGCTCCTTGTGCCGGTCATTCGATGAATTTGGTTGGGATTCACGCAGTCAAAAGTACCCCCAAAGCAAATGAAAAACTGTGACATATACTATGGCGACTGCTACAGACAACAGAAACAGCGCTTATTTGGGTGCGGATTTGTCGTTAGAGGAAGACTCAGGGATAAGGTGATTAACCAAAATCTAGTCAATGAGCGTATAATGACCATCCGCATCAGGGCTAAATTCGCCAACATTAGCCTTATATGCGCCCACGCCCCCACAGAAGAGAAAGACGACGATTCCAAGGACTGTTTCTACGAGCTCCTCGAAGAAACGTACGAGCAGCGCCCTAGATACGACGTGAAAATCGTTCTTGGCGATTTTAACGCAAAGCTAGGGAAGGAGGACATCTTTGGAAACACAATCAGTAAGCATAGCCTCCATGACAAAACCTCCGAAAACGGACTGTGGCTAATCGATTTTGCTGCGGGGCTAAATCTTGTTGTAAGTAGTACACGCTTCCCGCATCTCAAAATTCATAAAGGTACATGGCGATCCCCAGATCAATTAACCGTCAACCAAATTGACCATGTTGCGATCGACGCAAGGCACTCTTCCAGTGTGCTAGATGTCCGAACTTTCCGAGGGACCAACTTTGACTCGGACCACTACATTGTTGTAGCCAAGGTACGAATGAGGATATCTTGTTCACGACCTGCACGAGCTAACGCTGCGAAGAGATATGACGTCGGAAAGCTACAATCGCAAGAGATTGCCAATGCCTTTTCCAATCGAGTGTCCCTTCAATTATCCTTGAATCCCATGCCGCCAGCATTAAACATTGAAGACCAGTGGCAGCAATGCCAAGAAGCCATCAGAAACGCTGCCTCTGAGGTTCTGGGTTTCACTCGGCCACCAAAAGGAAACCCATGGTTCAATGAAGAATGAAGGCAGGCAAATGCAGCCAAGCAAAGAGCACGACAAATGCTTTTGCAAACACGAACGAGGGCTGCTTACGATCAGTATAACGAGATTTACAAGGAGAGAAGAAGGGAAGAACACCGACTTCTCAAAAAGAAAAAGAAGCAGCATGAGAAGCGCTCGTTTGAGGAAATAGAGAGGTGCCATGACAGGAACGAGATTTGGAAGTTTTACGAAAAGGTAAAAAGATCCTGCCAGGGTGGCAAACCCCGAACTCAAGCCTGTAAAGACCAGCAGGGAAAAATAGCTATAGAGTCAGAGTCGCTACTGAGGATCTGGAAAGATCATTTCTGCAGACTGCTTAACGGCGCGGCGATGAGGACACAAATTCCGCTGTCAGGCAGATTGCCCCATTCAGCTTGGACGATGATCAAGAATGCCGTCCTCCCAACCTAGAAGAAGTTAAGCTTGCCATATGCAAACTTAAATCAAATAAGACTGCAGGTGCAGATGGCTTTTTGATGCCGAACTTTTCAAGGCAGCTGGAGATCAGTTGGAAAGGAGCATGCACCAGCTGATCTGCATGATATGGTCGGAAGAAAGCATGCTCGATGAATGGAACCTCAGTATCGTATGCCCGATCCTAAAGAAAGGAGACCCTCACAATTGCGCCAATTATAGAGGGATAAGCCTCCTTAACATCGCTTATAAGATCTTGTCTGCTGTAATATGTGAACGTCTGAAACCCCACGTCAACAACTTGATAGGTCCTTATCAATGTGGTTTTAGACCAGTCCACAATAGACCAAATTTTCACACTACGGCAGATCTTGGAAAAAACCCGAGAATATAATATCGATATTCACCATCTTTTTATCGATTTCAAGGCCGCGTATGACAGTATCTACAGAGACGAGCTGTACAGAGCCATGTCTAGTTTCGGCATCCCTGCAAAACTCGTACGACTATGCAGGATGACTTTGGAGAATTCACGCTGCTCCGTCAAGGTCGGTAAAGAACTCACCGAGACCTTTGATGTCGAAAAAGGCTTTAGGCAAGGCGACAAACTGTCATGCCATTTCTTCAACATCATACTTAAATGGATTGTAAGAAACTCAAACGTAAACACCAGAGGAACAATCTTTCAAAAGTCTGTACAATTAGTCGCCTATGCAGACGATATTGACGTAATGGGAAGAAAAAAGCGTGATGTCATAGGTGCTTTTGCGAGTATTGAAACAGAAGCGGCAAAAATGGGTTTGATGGTTAATGAGGGCAAAACGAAGTATATGCTGTCATCAAACAAGGAAACAGAACATCGACGAATTAAACAAAACGTCACAATAGACAGACATAACTTCAGGGTAGTACAGGACTTCGTCTACCTAGGATCCGCTGTAGACACGGACAACAACATCAGTGCGGAGATCAAACGGAGAATAACTCTTGCCAACCGTTGCTTCTTTGGGTTAAGAAAGCAATTGAGAAACAAACCCCTCTCCAGAAAAACCAAGGTAACCTTATATAAGACCTTAATCATCCCAGTCCTTCTTTACGGTGCGGAAGCATGGACCTTATCGAAAGCGGATGAGGAAACCCTTGGTCGTTTCGAAAGAAAAATTCTCCGAACGATCTTTGGTCCCGTATGCGAAGACAATGTGTGGAGAAGAAGATACAACAACGAGCTGTGTGAGCTGTACCGCGACATGGGCATAGCCAGAAGAGTACGCATCGCGAGGCTACGATGGTTGGGCCATGTAGAGTGGATGGACACAAACGCTCCGGCTCGTCGGGTGTTCGAAAGCACATTGCAGGGAAATCGCGGAAGGGGAAGACCTCGTCTTAGGTGGTGCAATCAAGTGGATGAAGACCTCAACCGACATGGAGTACGAAACTGGAGAGAGCTGGCCCAAAATCGAAGTCGTTATAGAAGGATGTTGGTTGAGGCCCAGGTTCACCCCGAACTGTAATGCCCACCTTAGTAAGTAAAGTAAGTAATATTCTGTGCATCGAGTCGGATTTGCTTGAACCGTTGAAATGTGAAGAATTAATAGATCAGTTTGCGGTAAAGAAAGTAAGGCGTGTTTGCATTTGAAAAGTGTATCAGAATTCCATCAAATCCATTGTTATTTTTTTCATACAGTTTAAAATCTTGGTTGTCAGATAATTTTATTTCTTCTTTGGATAGCGAATTTTGTCGAAGATTAGATAACGCAAAAAGAATCACACTCCGCCATACTGAAACCGTTCAATTAACAATTTAAGCTCTTTATGTAAAACAAGGAATTACAATTATACGCACTTCTGTAACAATAAACAAAATTAAGTGCATTCCTGTGGATTCAACGAAAACAATTATAAACACCCGAAATTATCTTGTATGTCAACTTTGATTTTAATTTTTTTATAAAAAAGCCTTATGTGATTATTCTTTTACCATGAATCAATAAATGAATTCAAACCTTACATTTTTGATTTATTTCATTCGTTAATTATATAGTTAACGGTTTCACTAACATTTCGTATAATAATTATAAATCAATAATAAAGGCGGCATTTTTTACAAAGCCCAGGGCGGCATTTTAAAGAAATCCGGCCCTGACTACCAAGTTATTATCGAAGTTAGTTTTTTGTTTAGCATGTAAGTAATTTAAGGAAAATTTAATGAAAATGAATTAAAAAAGTCAAAAATGTTGGTTAATAACCACCAAGCTCAGATGTAAGATCTTTACAATCGACTGCTACAAGGGTCGGTCATTTTCTTTTTTTTATTACTTCTCTCCTGTTAGTATCGGTCTCTTTGTTGATTAATTCTTACTCGACTCTATACGTAGGGGAGTTCTGCTCAAGATGACATACTCCGGTAAGATGACATACTCGTATTTTCTCTGTTCATAAAGCCGCCACAGTTCTCTCGAACATATCCAGACATGCATTTTTTCTAACTGTTTTGCCAGAATAAACTTACAGCTGCCAGTCCCAGTATACTACCTGCTGTCATCGTGATCGGTTCAAACGAAAAAGCTAGAGAAAAAATTTTTTTGCGAGTTATTGTTTATTTCAAAATTGCTTTAAAAATTTAGTGTTTTTCTATATCCTTTGTGTTTTATGTTTGCATTTATGTGTATAGACAATATTTTTTGTGTGATTTTGCTCCTTAATTATAATGTTTTGATTCCTGAATGGTTGTAAAAGTTTTATTTCCTATCGGGTAAGATGACATATAGCTTATCAGTGCTTAATGACATACTATAAATACTATGACATACCTACTAAAAAACACAAACCTTATTTTTTAAGTTAAATAGTTATATGCAAATTTAAAGTACATAATTATATTTCATAAAGCATAAAAAAAAAATCATGAAAGCTAAATGGCCGAAAATCTAAGTTGAAAATGTGAGTTTTCTGAAGCTGAAGAGCCAAATAAAGCAGGCATTTTTACAATATGTCATCTTACCCTCATGAAGTATGTCATCTTATACCCGACTATGTCATCTTAGCTTTAGCCTCGGACTGTTTTTAACTAATTTTTTTAAATAAATTCTTTTTACTTTAAACTATTCATTCCAACTTTATTTTTTCCATACAATCATTAATTATTTAATAATGTAAAGATTTTAACGCTAGGTTTGTAGACAATTTTATTTCTTACTTTAAACAAAAAGTATGTCATCTTGAGCACAATTCCCCTATCATGTTGAGTAAAAATTATGTACTTATATCCTCATGAAACTTATGTCGTATACTTCATGGACACTTTCTTTAACAGACCCACATTACGTCTCGCCTACACTGGTTTCGGATAACTTCAGCGATTATCCTTTGGAAATGATAAATCAAAGTAGTAATTACGAAAATGCAGTGTTAAAGATCAAAAACTAATAAAAGCGTTCACATTTTGAAAACAGCATCTGAAAAACCCAAGCACAATCTACAAGTAAATTCATAATTCTATCCAATAAAGTTGCAAACAATTTCAAAATTAAATTTGTGACAATTTAAGATTTTGCAATAGTAAGGAACTTGAATTGAATTAAATCATCACCAATAGTTTCAGCTTCTGCCACACTACCACACATTTTCAAAGGAACCAAAGGAACCCTTCCAAACATATTAGAATTATTTCATATAATTTAAATTAACTACTGTCCCAATTTCACTATATAAATATTCAAAAACTGTATTTTTTAACATTCGATGAATAACACAAACAAGGAAGCCCTTCACTGGGCAGCTAACAATCAAATAACAGTTAGAATGCCAAATGATGGACCGGCTTGTAAGATGTTTGACACAACACTAGCTTTAAAATAATTCTTTTATAAAATTTATAAAATTTTAAACGAGTGTACTTCACGGATTTTGTTATAAGACTGATGAATAATGACTTCTTTACAAGTCCTTTAATAGTGACAAACTCATACTTGACATAATGTTCGCGCTTGTGGTAATGATAAGCACACAACTCATTATTCTGATAATATGTAGATAAATGTACTTACAGTTATAATATCTACACAGCACATTCGTGTATATCTTAAGAGAAAAAAAGTCGTTATGGCTTTATCGTTTTGATTTTTCTCTCACTTTTTGTGGTTGGACATTCCTTTTAAAAGTTTTTATCAATTTTTTTTTTAAATCAACACTTTTATCAAAAACACTGTTATACTGTTTCACTAGGATTCTGTAGAAATTGAGATAAGTTTTCTCATAGCTGACGTATGCCTTTGAGCGGTTATTATTTAATTTTGTTGTCGTTGTTGCTGTTGCATTTTTTTATCATTAAGCCGGAATCACTCTTGCGTCGCCATCGTTACATTGTTAGTAAAAGCAAATTACAGTCAAACCTGGATAAGCGAGAGCTCAAGGGAGCACAATCTCATTCTCGCTTATAGAGGTTTCTCACTAACCCGAGTTTCTCTCTAATTAAGGTACATGGGTACCGTTTCTCACTTATAGAGGTACGCAGCAATAACAAGTGACAGCAAGAACGAATGTAGTTAATATTTGATAATGATAAAATTACACAAACACAGGGACACGTGTACATTCGAAAACAATGATAAAATAACAAAATTTTTTTAGTTCTACGAAATAGAATGGGTACAATATTGACGAGAAAACAATACAAAAACAATGGTAGAAAGTTCCACGAAAGTTAAGAACGAGTCATAAAATAGCAGATGTTAAATTTGTTTGCTCGACTGTCGCTGAGAGGAATTGTTAAGTAGCAGTCTCACTTACGGAGGTCAATGAGGGAAAAACGACTCTCTCTTACAGAGGTTTCTGTTTCTCGCTAATTGAGGTTTTGGGAGCTTAAAATGTCGGGTCCTGGCTATTACTCTAACTTATAGAGTTTTCTCAATTATCCAGTTCTCCCTCATCCAGGTTTGACTGTATATGGTAGATATGTATGCAAGCAAGTGAATTTCTTTAAACTACATGATACATAATAATTTAACATGATGAACTATACTGGCCTATGCTACGGGTATATATATGTTTGAAACCCCTCAACCCGAGTCGCACTTCAAGGAGAAGACTTGACGAAAATCTCCATAAAAAAACAAAATGCGTATCTTTGCGTTTTAAGCCTATTGCAAACCACAGCATAGTGATTGGAAGCAAATGTGATTTCATGTATTGGCACATATCTTAGCGATATGTGGTAAAAGTACAAACAAATAAAGGTTACGTTCCAAAGAGTTTTAGCAAGAAATGACAATAAATCAGTTATTGCATCTTCTGCTCCGATTTTCAGAGTTATTATGAGCATCGTTATTTGGAAGGATCACAGCTGTCTCACATAAGTGCTATACACTACTTGTGATCCACTCGTGGAGTAAGCCGAGTAAAAGGTTTGTTCGTTGAAGTTCTAGGGTCGCCCTGGGGTCGCCACAAAGCATTATTTGAGAAACCTAAAGCCGCCCTGAATGTCAAACTGAGTGTTTTTTGAGCCCTAGGTTTAAGCTAGGTTTTCCACCAACTCGCCCTAGGTTTTTGCTTTGGTGAGTTGAGGGCTGTCAAATGGCATGTATTTTTTTTTAAGTAATGACAGGGATGTGTGGTGATTTGTTTTAAGCGTTTCTTGAGGACTAAAAAACCCAGGTTTTTTGACAACTCATAGGGTTATCAAGAAAACCTGGGTCAACCCTGGGGAAAGTTCAACGAACGGACCTAAAGGTTTTCTCTAGCCAAAGTGATTTTCAATTTGGGGCAAAAAAAAATTAAGCTGACAAACAGGGGCGTAGCGAGGGTCCAGGCCACGGGGGTAAATTTTTATGAAATGCCGACTAGTCTTAAGAATTTGCCGACTGCATCGAAAAATAAATCAACATATTGTAACGTGAACCCAACATTTTATACCAATTTCCTAATCGAAAACGTTCAACCGAAAACACAACTGGCAACACTTTAATGGAATGGTATAAATGACAGGCGTTGCTTGTGAGCCAGTGTGTGTGAGTGTATAGAGAGACAGACAGACAGAGAGTAGACAGCAAATGTGGAGACAATGTAGAAGTTACTGGAGAGTTCTAGATGGCATGTCATTCGATATAAATAGCCCGCCCGAGGCAACCAGAGGGCAGTTTTGTTTATAGAATGATAAAGTTAAGAGTAACTACAAGTGATAGTCCAAAAGTCGAGTTGAGTTCAATAAAGTGTATATCGAAAGTAGATACTGAATAAAGTGGTAGAATTAAATAAAAAGT
This sequence comes from Melanostoma mellinum, assembly GCA_914767635.1. NCBI lineage: Eukaryota > Metazoa > Arthropoda > Insecta > Diptera > Syrphidae > Melanostoma > Melanostoma mellinum. The sequence continues at coordinate 78,836,583 of OU612059.1, read as the reverse complement.
AGAGTTTTATTTTTTGCGAACTAAGCGCACGTTACATTGGTGTCAGAAGTGTAAATAAAACTTATTTGACTAGTAAAGTGTAAAAAAAAAAAAAAAAAGTAAAAAGAAAATAATAATTATATACAGTGAAAATGGGTAAGTTGTTAGAAGAGCTCACTTGCATTGAGCTCAAAAGTGAGTTAGGTAAGCGAAATCTTTCTAGAGCTCGTCCTGCGCTTACGTAACTATTTGGAACAGCAAGAGGAAGACGTGAACACTTTTGTTTTTGAAACAGAAGTGGAAGAAGAGGAAGTAAGTGAAAATGTAGATTTTGCTAGTATGATGAAACTTTTGTTAGAACAACGAAACGAGCAAAAGAAGGAACAGCAGAATGTTCTCGAACAACTTGAAGCACAACGAAACGAGCAAAAGAAGGAACAGCAGAATGTTCTCGAACAACTTGAAGCACAACGAAACGAACAAAAGAAAGAACAACAGAACATTCTCGAAAGACTCGAGGCGCAACAGAATGTTTTGGAAGGCCAGAAAAACATTCTAGAAGGCAAATTGGGCAACATTGAGAAAAATGTATGTGCCCTTGACGAACGAGTTGAAGGAGTGGAAAAACAGCTTTCTGTTGTAGAGAATCGTTTGGAAAGCCGATGCGATAACCAGTTCTCTCTTCTGTCCAAGGAATTAGACCAGATCCGGAAAATAAAAATTCGAGAATCTGCTGGAGAGTTTGCAAGGAAAAAGGAGATGAAACCCCCAACATTTGATGGACAGTCTTCTTGGCCAGTCTACAAGAGACAATTTGAGGCAGCCGCGATAACAAATGGCTGGGATGACGAAGACAAGTACATTGCACTGACTCTTGCTCTTAGAGGACCAGCAGCTGAATTACTTCAAACAGTTCCAGCTGGTAAGAGCGGCGATTTCAGTTCTCTCGTGGCAGCTATAGATAAACGCTTTGGAGATAGCCACTTGAAAGAAGTCTTCCGAGTCCAACTCAATAACAGAGTCCAGAAAAGGGGTGAAAGTCTACAGCAGCTCCAGGCAGACGTCGAAAGACTGGTTCACCTGGCATACCCGGATGCTGGAGAAGAAATCATCAACCAGCTTGCTGTTGAGTCCTTCGTTCGTGCCATTTCCGATATACATCTTCAGAGGTCTGTGCGAACTGCTAGAACACGTACTCTTTCCGAAACTTTAGCATTCGCATTGACAATTGAAGCAGCAGAACAGGCTTCTCAGGGAGTACATCGACTTAGAGAGGCCATAGTCGAAGAATGCTCGTGCCAAAGAGCTGAAATACAAAAGAACCGGAGCGGACTAGCAAGATGTTGGAACTGCAACAAGACCGGGCACTTACAGCGTCAATGCCGACTACCACCAAACAAAGCCAGTTGTCAACATTGTGGAAGCAAGAGATCCAACCCAAAGCAAGGTAACAACAACACCAGCGTTGCCTATCAGCCCGTTTCCCATCAGGGAAACGAGTAAGAACCAACTTCGAGGGGCAGAGGCTGGTTTCTTGTATCGATGGCCCCAAAACCACCATCCAGGTCTCCCAGACCAAACGAGACAACAAAAGTCTGACTGTGGAGACTACTATTAACGGGAACAAACATGTGGCTACCATCGACACCGGTGCCACAGCCTCCATAGTACGTCGAGACCTGGTAAAGACGACGTGGCTTCATAACACCAATAGCTACCGTCTAAGAACCGCAACGGGAGAAGCAGCAAGAGTATATGGAGAAGTGTGTCTTAAGATCCGACTGGCCGACCTAGTGTTTACTCATCAATTCCTGGTGGCAGATATATGTGACGAGTGCATCATTGGAATCGACTTTATGAAACAGCACGGAGTTATTTTGGACATCGGTAATCAGGTTTTGAAGTACCAAAATAAGGAACTTCCAATGACTTATTCGAACGAAAGTACGTCGACACTGAGAACTGTCATCAGGGAAGATCTTATTCTGCCTCCTTCTTCTGAAGTGTTCGTTTGGACAAAACTGGAAGGTGAGTTTGGAAGCCTTCGATACCTCATGGTGGAACCAGACCCAGAGTGTTCCTCCCAAAGCGTCATCATTGGGAAAACACTGGTAGCACCTAAGAACAAAATGGTCCCCGTACGATTACTAAACACCAGACCGTACGATGTAAGGTTGAAGAAAGGAGAAGTCGTTGGACGTTGCGAATCGGTTGCAGCAATTACGAAGATCACAGACGAAGCTCCGAGAAAACCTATAACTCCGGAGGAGCTCGAAACCATCAGAGCTAAAATACTGAATTCATCCAACCTTGATCACCAACAAACAAGGATGGCTGAAAGTCTCCTACAAGAGTACACTGATATCTTCGCATCGCAAAATGGGCAATATGGTAGGACACAGTTGGTGCAGCATCGCATCAACACAGGAGATGCAAGACCGATTCGTCAACCTGCAAGACGTCTTCCACTGGCCAAACAAGGTGAGGTAGAGGAAATGATAACAGCAATGAAAAAGGACGGTCTTATCGAAAATTCCAAAAGTCCTTGGGCGTCACCAGTGGTGCTAGTGAAAAAGAAAGACGGAAGCACTCGTTTTTGTGTGGACTACCGAAGGCTGAATGATGTAACTAAAAAGGACAGCTATCCCCTGCCGAGAATCAGTGATACCCTGGATGCCATGGAGGGAGCGCAGTGGTTCTCGACGCTGGACTTGAAGAGCGGATATTGGCAAGTTGACATCCACCCTGATGATCGGGAAAAGACGGCATTTTCTACAGGTAATGGGCTCTGGCAGTTTAAGGTTATGCCGTTTGGGCTATGCAACGCTCCGGCAACATTCGAGCGTTTGATGGAGTGCGTTCTTCAAGGACTGACGTGGAAAGCTTGCCTAGTCTACTTGGACGATGTCATTGTTTACGGGAAAACATTTGACCAACATTGTAAGAACCTTAAAGCCGTGTTTCAGAGACTTCGAGAGGCTAACCTTAAACTGAATCCAGAAAAATGTGCACTTTTCAAAACCGAAGTCAAGTATTTGAGACACATCATCTCATCCCAAGGAGTAAAGACTGATCCTGAAAAAGTTGACTCCGTCAAAAATTGGCCAACACCACAGGACAAACATCAACTCCGAAGCTTTCTGGGACTTGCCACATATTACCGACGTTTCGTTAAGAACTTCGCTGGAGTTGCAAAGAGTTTGCATCAGCTCACCGAAAAGGGGAAGCAGTTTAAATGGTCAGGTGAGTGTGAGAAATCTTTCCAGGAACTCAAATACCGCCTCTGTAACGCTCCAGTGCTGGCACATCCAACACCTGGCAAAACATTCATCGTCGACGCAGATGCAAGCAACGTTGGAATCGGGGCGGTACTATCCCAAGTGCATGATGGCGAAGAGAAAGTGGTGGCATACTACAGCAAGGTCCTATCGAAACCCGAAAGGAACTACTGCGTGACCAGAAGGGAACTGCTAGCTCTTATCTTGGCAACAAAGCACTTCCATAAGTACATCTATGGACAGAAATTCCTTCTGCGGACAGACCACGGTGCTCTGAGCTGGCTGTTGAACTTCAAAAATCCAGAAGGTCAAGTCGCAAGGTGGATAGAAAGATTGCAGACCTATGACTACCAGATCCAACACCGCAGAGGAAAGCTGCACTCAAACGCCGATGCATTATCACGAAGACCTTGCAAAGTGGATTGCAAGCATTGCAAGCGGCAAGAAGACAAAGAAATCATTGCCGCTCAGCGACTAAGAGCTGACCCCATAAGCGGATGGAGCAATGAGGAAGTGAGAACTGCTCAACAGGAAGATCCAGATATCGAACCCATTCTCGCATGGAAAGAAAATGAAGAGAAACCGGAATGGGGAGACATTTCTGACAGGAGTCCAGTTCTCAAAGCCTATTGGGCACAGTGGGACTCATTATATGTGCAAGAAGGTGTCCTCAGGCGAAGATGGGAATCCGCTGACGGTAAGTCATATGTGATGCAGCTGATCGTACCACAATCGAAAGTCAGTGAAGTTCTTCAGGAGATGCACGACGGACCTTCTGGAGGCCACCTGGGGGTAAACAAAACACTGGAGAAGGTGCGACATCGGTTCTACTGGTTACATGCTAGAGATGACGTGGAGAAGTGGTGCCGAACATGTGACAAGTGTGCTGCAACCAAAGGACCTGGTAGGAAGATTCAAGGTAAGATGCATCAGTACAACGTTGGATCGCCTTTTGAGAGGATTGCAGTAGATGTGGCTGGGCCTTTTCCAGAGACCAACGCTGGAAACAAATACATTCTGGTTGTAATGGACTATTTTAGCAAGTGGCCTGAGGCGTATGCCATCCCAAATCAAGAAGCCAAAACGGTGGTCGACCAGATTGTGTTTAACTGGGTTAGTAGGTTTGGCGTGCCTATGGAACTCCATTCCGACCAAGGGAGGAACTTTGAGTCAAACATCTTCCAAGGAGTGTGCGGACTACTTGGCATTAAGAAGACGAGAACCACACCACTTCATCCACAATCTGATGGGATGGTTGAAAGATTCAACCGGACCTTGAAAGAACACCTCACCAAGGTCGTAGGCGACTACCAAAGAGACTGGGATAGGCACGTACCACTATTCCTGATGGCCTATAGAAGTGCAGTACATAGCTCGACAGGACAAACACCATCTGACATCCTGTTCGGGAAAACCATGCGGCTGCCCAGCGAACTTAAATTTGGATGCCCCACAGAGGAGCCACAGGACACAAACGAGTATGTGGACGACCTCAAGGAGAGACTCGCTGACATCCATAAAAGAACAAGGGAACGGATGAAAGCCTACAGCGACCGGATGAAGACACGGTACGACACAAAAGCGACAATGTCAGGATTCCAAGCAGGAGATCGTGTGTGGCTTTATAATCCTCATCGTCAAAAGGGATTGTCACCGAAACTTCAGCAAAACTGGGAAGGTCCTTATACTGTAGTCACGAGGATTAACGACGTGGTTTACCGCATCCAAAGAGGACTAAGAGGCAAGTTAAAAGTAGTTCATTGTGACAGGCTGCATCGATATAGTGGCGAGGCTGCAGATGGAATTATTCGGGACGAACAATCTTAAGGAGGGGGCAGTGTAAAGTGAACCCAACATTTTATACCAATTTCCTAATCGAAAACGTTCAACCGAAAACCGAGAGTAGACAGCAAATGTGGAGACAATGTAGAAGTTACTGGAGAGTTCTAGATGGCATGTCATTCGATATAAATAGCCCGCCCGAGGCAACCAGAGGGCAGTTTTGTTTATAGAATGATAAAGTTAAGAGTAACTACAAGTGATAGTCCAAAAGTCGAGTTGAGTTCAATAAAGTGTATATCGAAAGTAGATACTGAATAAAGTGGTAGAATTAAATAAAAAGTAGAGTTTTATTTTTTGCGAACTAAGCGCACGTTACAATATATATATAAAATATGATGTAAGGGTTTTTCAACAAGGACGCTACAAAAGTAGAGCGACAGGGACAGCAAACGACGCCATATTTCTTGCCGCTCTTTTGACATTTCTCTTTAGTAAAGTTTGCCATTATATGATAAAAAGATATATGAGCCAACAACGAGTCGAAATTATTAAACTTTAATACCGATATTCGGAGTCGGTGGCCTCAACGCTAAGAGCGCTATATCCAATTTATGATGAGGCTCATTTCTGGCTGAATAGCTTAGTCAATAAACATAATATGAGGTATTGGTCAGGCAGCAATCCACACGTACTCCATGAATCATCATTACATATCGAAAAAATTACGGTTTGGTGTGGTTTCTGTCAATGAGGATTGCTACCGTTCAATGATAACCGAATATTTTTGGCTCCAATTGGATGATATGGACTTGAAGGACATGTGGTTCCAACAGGACGGCTGCACAAGCCACACAGTGAATGTCACAATCACTGACGAACACCAACCCACCGATACCAATTCCGGATTAGCAATTGTCTTTGAATTCCTTCTTAGAATAAAATGTAAGTAAAGCAAAATGCAGCATCATTGTAAGGATTGTAGTCCAAAAAAGAATAATCAGAATACCATGTGAAAAATTGTATGTGATGTATGATTTTAAAATTGTATGTTGTATGAGGTGCTACACTCCCCCGACAACCTTCTCCTCGCTACGCTCCTGTTGACAAATAACAAAAACAAGTGAGTGCTCATACTAAATTCACACGAACGACGTGACGCTAAGCTCTGGTGGGAGGGCGATACACTTGAGCCAAAAAAATAAATATAAAGAAAAAAGAAGGGCAGATATTTAAGTCCCTCAAACCAGAAAAACATACAAGAACTCCTCCATTCAGTACCAGAGGACGCTGAGACGAGAGGGTTCTCGTCTTTCGAAGAAGGGGGGATCTGTGACGAAGCGTCACAATTTCTTTTCCTACCTCCTCTCAAAACGTCGCACCAAAACAGTGCAATATTCATTTCTATTAAAATCCCCTGAACGCAATTAAAATTACAATGTGAATGCATACGCCAAGGCCAAACATTGTTTACTTTCCGTGCCTTATCACTTGTTGTGCATTTCCTTATGGGGAAATACATTGGTAGTCCCCATCCAATTTTTTATATGCAAAATTGTCACTAACTTACAGTTCACATTTACTTTTAGTAAAAAATTCAATGAATAGAGGTGGTTCATTCACCATGATTCGAGAAAAAGATCTACGTAGTTATTATTGTTGTGGTTTTTGGTCAGCCAAACAAGTAATAACTTATTCATTACTTTTTCTCCTCCCCCGTGAAAGATATTCTTTTTGTTCTTTGACTTTGATAGTCTCCTTGTAGGAAATTACATTGTTGCGGTTTTTGGTAGGCCGAGCGTGTAAATTCTCCTTACCGTTAAGTCTTCGTTAAAGCAGATCTATTCGTTGCGGTTTTTGGTAGGCCGAGCGGTTGGAATCAGCGTTGCCGAAGTGGCATAATTGTGCCATTTTGGCAGTTGGCACCCTTCAGTCTCGATTGGCACCTTGGCACACCTTTAGCTCTCATTTTGGCATCTTAAGAGCTTGATACATTCTAATGAAGAAAACTTAAAGTCATTCAAAAAAAGGCTGAAAGGAATGTTTTTTTTCTCAAGTAGTGAAATACACATATCGTGTGTTACACACACACATTCATTCATGCCCAAATAATCGTAATGACACTTTATGAGAAAGTAGGCTAAACGCACTAGTATCCGGACACTTAACTTTTTCCTAGTTTTTGTCTGCGACCCATTTTGAACCATAAATGCTATCGCGGACACTTATATTGATTGAAAGAATATAGACATTTCTCAATAATATAGCGTTCAAGTAAATTGAAAAGAAATCATTGTTGAAATATTAATAAAACAATAATTCAGAAAAGCTCCATTTTCGTTAATATCCGGACACCAAAATTTAGTATCCGGATGCTTTAGTTTTAGTATCCGGACACAATCATTTTAAGAGGCAAGCTCTGTCCGGATACTGAAAATACGTTGACGTTTGTGGATTTTTTTTGTGTTATCTATCTATTAATCGCAAAAAATGTTAATGTGTCCGGATACTTACACTGTCCGGATACTAGTGCGTTTATCCTATTTGTTTATTATCTTTTTAAATATCTCTCTTCCTTTGAAGCGCTGGTGGCACCCAGTTGGCACCTTTCCTTAACGAAAATGGCACCTTAAAAAAATTTACTGCGGCAACGCTGGGTTGGATTCTCTTTTTCGGTAGACAGTACCGATTGTAAGGGGAATTACATTGTTGCGGTTTTCGCTAGGCCGAGCGTGTAAATTCTCTTTACCGTTAAGTCTTCGTTAAAGCAGATCTATTCGTTGCGGTTTTTGGTAGGCCGAGCGGTTGGATTCTCTTTTTCGGTAGACGTTGTCCGTCTGTGAAGGAAAGCTCACATCACCGTACGCAACTGCACTTTCTACGAACTCCGCTAACGCCGATAAATTGCTCTGCCGTTTTATACAACGCACGCACTTCCTACGCAGTCCGCCGCCGCCGATAAATTGTTCTGCCTTCCACGCAACGCAGACCCTTGTTACGAAATCCGCCGCCGCCGACAGAGTGCCCTGCCTAACGCAGAGCCAGTTAGGAGTTCACCGTTGCCGAACAGAGGAAACAGCAGCCGTAGCATACAACGGGATACCCTGAGGAAACATCACCGCGACCCCAGAGAAGATCAGCCATTCCGAGGACCAGTACCAGCAACAACCCAAGTCTTACGAAGCTTCCTTGGGTAGATCCTGGACACCCTGAGTCATACCCCAGCCTCGAAAAAGAAGCATCACAACTGTCATGAAAATGCTTTTCAACTCAGCCGTTCGGAATCGGTATAAATCGGTCTGGAAATACGTTGGATTCCGAGGCTTCCATAGCTTTGTTGCGCCAGTCTTTTCATTTAATTATTATGAACGACAACAAATGCTAAAATTTGTTCATTTATTCGGTAAAATAAACGCGATAATGGTCTCTTCCCTTTTGTTAGCTTATTTGATGTTTGATGATCTCACGTCTAATGAGTTTCCACTTCCATACGATTTCAAGAAACAAATACCTCTTATAACATTCAAATATGCATGTTCAAAACATAAAACTTATGTATACCTACAAACCTATACTTACATATGTAGTATTTTAAATTTGATGAGCACAAAAAATATTGACTGCACAGATATAATCGACGTAAACATTCCTTACAAAAAATGTATGCAAAGTTTCGAATCCCAACAACAAATTCGTAAACTAGGTACTATCTACCAAAACATACTTAAAATTTGCTTCCACATAACACACACCTCTCCCTGACATACTGCTCTTGAGCATTACAATTTATATGTTTAGACGAACTGTACATACATATATCCTTTTTAGGTCACGTGCAGCATGTACAAAATACTCGTATCACCTATGTACAAAATTCTTATGAAACATCACGTACAAAAACAAAAACAAAAAATTGACCCCTCGATTTTATACAACTACGAGTAGGTATATTCGATAGGACTAGGTTAGTTAGGTACAAATAAATAGAATAGGCGCCTCTGTCTAAATAATAATAATGGAGACGACACCCGACTGCGATATACACCTATATGTTCTCCAGGACATCTTCAAAACAGCCATGTTTTAATAGGTGATGTGATAGACCAATATTGAGCCTGTGTTTATTTAGTTTCACTCGATATGCAAAAGCTTCAATTCAAATTGATTTTGTTAGAAACTTTCTTTGTTATCATAAATTCACCACATTGAAAATAAAGCAGCTAATGTTTGGGATAAGTTTTCCAAATTTAAAAAAAAGGTTGTGTAACACTTTAAGAATTGTCTCACAGACTGCACACACTTGTCTCTTCTCCATTCGAAATGGGCACTTTTGTATAATCGAACTCAATTGTTTTCACTCACAGAAAGCATTTGCCGTATAGTCCACTTAAAGGAAAAATACCAACAAAGTCCAACACTAATTTGTTTTGGCAATTTTTTTTTTTTTTTTGCATGGATACCGAATAACCGCTGAGCTACTCCAAAGTCCCGACCAAAATAATAATAATAATAAACACACCACGAGCTCGTAGTAATTGTGGCACACGAGGATTTCAGCCTCGTAAGGAACATTGCGCATAATCCTCCAAAGCAAACACACAAAAACTATATGAAAGATATTTTATATAAAAATAAATAGTTTTTTTGGTGTAGGTGCAGGCCGACATACATGGAATGTGTCGCAATGAGGCCTTGTGCCTTGGTTTTTGAGGACAACATTGGGGTAGATATTGGTTAAAATAATCGAAAACAGATAGATGGAGAGAATTTTTAAGTTGTTGGCTAGGTTTTCGGTGCCAAGTGGCAGGACCCAGCTGCTCTTTTATGCCGCCAAATCGGGCTAATGAGAGCATATCCGGTTGCAGTGGCTCTCAAACTTTTGCTGAGCAACACAGTTTCAAATCTTTCTCATACTTTTTTTATACAATATTGGCTCCTTTAGTTTAAACTTTAAGTTCAACTTCGATTTTGTTTGGCGGTTAATGGAAATCTTTGATTCTGGCTTCAATATAAAAGACAATTCTATGTATCTGCTTCTCTTTTAACGGCTCCACGATCATTGTGATCTCGAAGGGATCACAGCTCTTTCAATTATCAAAGTCGGCGTGAATGAATGAACGAAGAGTTTGGGGCTTTGCATTGCACTTCGACCTTGTAGATCTGTTTCCCCCTCCTTTTAATTAAGTGGTAGTCCTTGAATAAATAGGTCCGTTGTTGAACTTTCCCCAGGGTTGACCCAGGTTTTCTTCACAACCCTATGAGTTGTCAAAAAAACCTGGGGTTTCCACTCCTCAAAAAACGCTAAACCACAAATCACCACATATCCCTGTCATTAAAAAAAAATACATGCCATTTGACAGCCGCCCGCAAATCGCCACAGCAAAAAGCTAGGGCGCGTTGGGGGAAAACCTATGGCAAACCTATGGCTTAAAAAACACTCTATTTGACATTCAGGGCGAATTTAGGTTTCTCAAATTGAGTGTTTTTGGAGCCATAGGTTTTGCCCAATTCACCCTAGCTTTTTGCTGTGGTGATTTGAGGGCTGTCAAATGGCATGTATTTTTCTTTTAATGACAGGGATGTGTGGTGTTTGTGGTTTAGCGTTTTTTGAGGAGTAAAAACCCAGGTTTTTTTGACAACTCATAGGGTTGTGAAGAAAACCTGGGTCAGCTGTAGGGAAAGTTCAACGAACGGACCTTACCCAAATGTCAAAAAGAAAAATTTCCTCAGGGAATACTTTTTATGTGCTATAGGTGTTTCACTCACACAAAGACAACACGTTATATTGAGCAGAGACAATTTTAGGTGTTCCATTGATTTTCAAAATGAGTGCTTCCCCGAGTGAAACCAATCGAAAGGTACATTAGCATATCAGACATGGAACAATCCAAAGCCGGAAGGTTTGCCGTCACATTCTTACGTCAACCAGGCGTACTCCTGTACCCCTATATACTTTGTAGGGTTTTCACTTTTTTTGTTTTTATAATCGCGTCTATCTTTGAGAAACGACCGATAAGGCTATTGCTTTGAAAGCGTCTTCCTTTTGCCTAACAAATGTTTACTATGGCGTATGCGTAACTTTTAAGTAAGAATTTTTAACTAAAGTGAAAATATTTTCTATTTTTCTTGGAAGGATCTTACATAAAAGTCATCGTTTTGCAACTTGCAAGTTGAGGTTTGAACTTTAAAAGAAAATGAACAGGTACACCAACGTAACATATCAAGTCATTTCCCATCAGAGAAACAAGTAAAGACCAATTTCGAGAGGCAAAGGCTGGCTTTATGGTCTCGCAATCAAACGAAACAGCAAAGGTCTTATTGTGTGACAACTTAAAATGACACCTTACATGTGGTTGTAATATCGACACCGTTGCTGGCCATAACCTCATTAGTTGCATCTTGTCCTGGTGAAGATATCGGTAGCCTAATTATTTTTATTCTAAATTCATCCAACTAGGAGCAACCTCAAATTTAGGCAGCTGAAGGCCTAATACATGAGTACTTGATCTTCGCAATTTCAAAAGAGCAGTACGTTAGGAAAAAATTTCTGCAACACTGGATGAAGGACCAAATTGTTACTTTCTTCTCAGGTGTAAAGACTGATTCTGAAAATGTTTACACAGCTTTCGAAGTTAGCTAGTAAGTTAGTTAGTAGCTAGTTTCGAAGAGTTTGCAGCAGCTCACTTATGGCTCCATTGGTTTCACTCGGGGAAGCAAGTAAGTAAAACACCTATGGCCCTTAAAAAATATTCCTTGAAGAAATTTTTCATTTTGACATTTGAATAACATGACTGTGTTAGTGCTTCTGAGTCGATTCTCACTTCAAATCGAGAAGCAGCTGTGACTCCTCAGAATCATGAGAAGGGATCTTTTTGCAACAATGGAACGGTTTGAGAATGCTTCTGGACGATCCTGGACGGTTCTTTTCGTCCAATGGAAAGTGACGTTAAGCAGATAAATTGGCCAGATGAGTATGAAAAAGCTGTGTATGCTCAAATGTTGATACATATGTGCATTGCGGGAAAACCCTTTATCACCGACATGGATGTGTGCAACGTTGAAATCTGCGCTGTACTATCACAACTGTACGATGGAGAGAAAAAGTTTGACATACTACAGCAAGGTAGTCTCAAAGCCTGAAGGTAACTACTGGGTGACCAGTAGGAAAGAAACTTGTAGCTATTATATTGGCAATAAAGCAAATCCAGGCAGAAGTTCACAGTGCTTTTTATTTTTTGAATTTCAAAGACATGAGCCCATACGCGGTACTGAGCTTAGACCAAGCTCATATGTAAGCGTTTATCTACGCTCTTGATCATTAATGCGCAAGTGTTAGTGGTTAGTATAAAAGGCCAACACAACAACAATAGAACGTTTAAGAGCAAGGGCATTTAACTTAATTTATGTACATCAGCAAAACAGAATTAAACTGGAACAATATTATTAAAAATATGGAAAAATAAATAAATTTAAACTAAGTTTCCAATAAAAAATTCAAATCATTCATTTTGTAGCACTGCCTTTTACCCTGCAGCTACACGATCAAGATATGGTAAGCCATCAGCCTACATATACACTATGTCAAATTCCTGTTCGTCTTTCGGCTGTGACGTAGGCGACTTAAAACTTGCCAGGCAAATGGCTTTCAATCGACATGTCATTATATATTTTCAAAATGGCATGGCACCCACAAAAAAATTGAAATTCACTCTTTGCTTTTTTTGAGGGTATTTGACGAAGCTGTCAATTTCATGGCTATACTGAAACTGCTTCTCGGGTGGCTTTCAATATTCCATACCAGTTGGATTTCAATTTCGAAAAGTTTGGGTGTGTATGTAAGAAAGTTCGAATGTATTGTAAATGGCTTACCATAGGTCTGTTTCTTTACTTTCTGTATAAAGTTTGGGAAAAAGCCCGGGAAAAAGTTCCGAAAATGAAAAGTAAAGATACGCCTTTGGGATGTTTCTTGCTGAATGACGTTTATCGTGCACTCTCAGCAGATACTAAAAAACATACAAACAATTTTGTTTCAGAAACGTCTTAAAATGAGCTTATAGCAATGTTACATTGCATACTTAACATTATTTTGAATTCTCAAACCTACAAAGAGAGATTATGCTTTCCATTTTTCATTTAATTTCAAATATAAATTTGAATTCAATCGAAATGTTTCAATCAGCTGATTTCACAAACAGCCGATTTGACAAGCAAGAAAGTGCACGAGCAAATTGTTCGGGGAAATCTGGTCAATTTACATAACTCAGACTAAGCCTCGATGTTGTAATACTTCAATAATGAAACTATGAAAAAGCTATGAAAAAAAAAAAAAAAACCCAACAGAGATATACGTTCAAAAGTTGACAGGAGTCGTGACTGCCGGCGATAACTTGGCCTCGAAAGGGGATAAGTCGCTAGTGCCAAAATTTATGGATATGACGTAAAAGTGAAGACCGGATGGGCTAGGGAGGCAACTGCACCTCAAGGAAAGCCTAACAAGCCAACCGAGAAGTGTGTGAAGCCCTCCGGTTCTAATGCTCCTCCTAAGGAGGCTGTCTATTACAGGAGAACTGTAGCAGTGACTCAATGTGATACTTCCACTCACACTGCCCGTAAAACTAAAGAAATAAATGAAAAAATGAAATGAATTCAAATGAAATGAATATGATGACACGTAGATGGATACTACGGCTAGCGGAGGGGTTGAAACACTCGACTCTGATGTGAACTGTGAACATGTCGGCAAAGGAGCCTCTTACGGTCAAAACTCTCCCACCTTCCACCCCATCTTATCAAAAGTCAAAGGGCTCAAGGTTGTGAGTGGCGAGACTATCGGCTCCAATGATTTAAAGGGAGGATTTCCTTCGAGTTCCGCGAATGCCTCCCCCTCTCTCAGTAGTCTTACCTTAACCCTCTCCAATCGCTGAGTGAGGCGAACGTAGAGAACAGAGCAAAGGTGCTAGGTGACAAACCTAAACCGGAGCATGGCTCGATTGAAAGCTTACAGTCGTATTTATAAAATTTGCTTAGAACATCCTTAGACAACTGTCCAGCTAGACGGTGACTAAGGAGTTGGACAAGCCTTAGCCAATTTCGTATTTATAAACACATTCCAACAGTTGTCTAAATAACCCCTCAAACTGTCGACTTTGAACTAAAAACTGAATGGTGGCGTTCATGATGTATCCGTGCAATACCATTGCTTGTGTTTTGGTATACGACTACAACAACTAAAAGGCTCTGAAAGAGTGTGGCATAGGACTTGAACTAGACCAAAAAACAACTGATTTGACTTTGTGTTACAGCTTTTCCAAGTCTCATAAAATGATCAAATTTTATTTGTGCAATTTATAAATGGAATTGTTGAAAGCAGTATTTTTGCACCTCAAACTACTTAATTTTCTCAATCTTGACACTCCCAACAGTGTTTTATAACATGTTCAACAAAAATGTTTTTTGCTGTATCAATGGTCACTCTCACTTTAGCCATAGTTTAGACAACCAATTTCGGTGTCTAAAGTTAGACATTTCTTAGACAGCGATGAAAGTGTTTATAAATACGATTTGGACTTGGACACTGTTCAGAGCTGTCCAAAGTTAGACATACTTTGGAATGGGATTATAAATACGACTGCTGTGTTCGCCCAGCAGAACTCTACTGCAAAGGAACGATCATGAAAATTATTCAGTTCGGCAACCCAACCTTACCTACTCAGTTGATGTCCATCCGCTCTACATGTCCCAGCCAAAGTAGTCTCGGGATGCTTACTCTTCTTGCTATGCCAATGTTTCTCATCTGCTTTCGGTCCATGCTTCTGTACAGTAAAGCAGAACTGGAATGGTCAACGTCTAATAAAGAGTTACCTTGGTTTTTTGAATGGGGTTTTGTTTCTCAATTGGTTTCTTAACCTAAAGACGAAACGGTTGGAAAGAGTTATTTTCCATTTGATCTCCGCACTGATGTTTTCCGTGTCTAGTGGATCCTAGGTAAACGAAGTCTTGTTATTCCTCGAAGTTACGTCTATCTTTTATGAGGTTTTGTCCAATTCGTCGATGCTTTGTTTTACCCTTATTAAACATCAAACCCAGTTTTGCTTCTTCTATTTCAATGCTCGCAAAAGCACTTATGACATCACTCTTCCTTCTTCCCATTACATCAATATCGTCTGCGTAAGCGAGTTATCTTTTGAGAGAGTTTGTCGCCTTGTCGAAAGCCTTTTTCAAATGTTTCGGTAAGTTTTAACCGATCTCGACGAAGAATTGTCGTACGAGTTTTGCAGGGATGGCGAAACTGAACGTGGCTCTGTACAGTTCCTCTCTGTAAATAGTGTCATATGCGGCTTTGAAGTCGATAAAAAAAATAATAGGATCGACATTTTATGTCCGTTTTTTCCAAGATCTGCTGTAATGTGAAATTTTGATCTGTTGTGGACTTTTCTGGGGCCTGTTTGTTTATTCTACAAAATACTGTTTTGCAGGGATGTCGAAAATAGACATGGCTCTGTACAGCTCGTCTCTGTAAACACTGTCATACGCGGCCTTGAAATCGATAAAAAGATGGTGAATATCGATATTCACCCCTATTATGAAAGGCGTTACAATTGAGTGACAATAGTCACTTTATTTGTCGAGTCACTTTTTAGGCGTTTAATGGTGCTTTCCATTGGTTTCACTCGGGGAAGCACTCATTTTAAAAACCAATGGAACACCCAAAATTGTTTCTATTCAGCTTAACGTAATTTCCTTTGTATGAGTGAAACACCTATGGCTCTCAAAAAATATTCCTTGAAGAAATTTTTCATTTTGACATTTGAGTAACATGTGTTAGTGCTTCTGAGTCGATTCTCATTTCAAATCGAGAAGCGGCTGTGACTCCTCAGAATCATGAGAAGCGATCTTTTTGCACCAATGGAACGGTTTGAGAATGCTTCTGGACGCTCCTGGACGGTTCTTTTCGTCCAATGGAAAGTGACATAAGTATCGGTATTACGTTCCTTGAACGCCACTTAATTACAATCCAAACGCCTTCCACATGATGAGCTGATCATGACAGATTGGGATTTGAATAGAAATTCCTGGTTTTGTCTTGAAATTTTAATTGTTTTTGAATAACAAATGAAAATGAATAGTTTTCCTCTGTTAATTGCAATGAGAAATGACAACGAAAGGCAGAGGATATTGAAAAAAAAAAAAAAAAATAACTTGATAAGAGAAAGAAGAATCCTTTACAACTACAACTACAGTGACTTCCATTTGCTTTTTTAGTGAACAGAATCTGTTTAATTCTGTTTAACTTAAAATTTTGCATCGAACCAAACCTTTAAAATATACACACATGAAAAATACGTCATGAAAAGATTTCGTTTCTCAATTATTTTAAGTTTTGCCATTCTTTTTCAGTTCTAACCGCTAACTGCTATTCATTCTTTTTTTTGTCCTCCGTTTGGGAGATACCCTGTCGAAAATTTGTTGCAAGTTGAGGATTTGCTCCATCGATATGCTCCTGATCTGGCTTTTTTCACCCTAAATTCAGTCAAATAAAAGTTATTTAAGTAAAAAGAAGCAACCAACTACAACTTACATTTTTATTCAAGTAAACCGAAGAATGACAGAGTGTCGTTCGAAAAAATTACATTCCACTGAACGCTAAATGTCAAATGGCGTAACGCTAGGTTAAACGACTACATAGTGACTTTCATAATACCGATTTCCATAAATGAAAGTTGTCGTTCAAGCAAAACGCCTACCATAATAAGGGTGATGTTCTCGGGTTTTTTTCCAAGATCTGCCGTAATGTGAAAATCTGGTCTATTATGAACTTCTCTGGTCTAAAACCAAATTGATAAGGACCTATCAAATTCTTGACGTGAGGTTTCAGACGTTCACATACTACAGCAGACAAGACCTGATCTGCGACGTAAAGGAGCAAGGAGGCTTATTCCTCTATAACTGGTGCAATTGTCAGGGTCTCCCTTTAGCTTTCATTGAATTGTGGTTAGCATGTCTGCTTGTTAACCCAAAAGTTCTTGGTTCGTATCCCAACAGAGGCGAAAATGTTTTTCCACGGGTATCGCCTTTCGCGAGGAATTGGCAAGTCCTCTGTTAGTAAATTCATTGCCATGAAGATCACTTTCTTTATTAGCCGTTCACAACCGGTAGAAAATAGTAGGTCGCCTCCATTCCCTCACAAGGCATGGTTGTGAGTAATGTGCTAAGCCCTGGGGCTCCTTGCTCTGTTGCGACACCCTATTTATTTATTTATTTACAACAATTGACGTTTACAACTTGGTAAGCCCGATGAAGAACAGAGACACGCTGGCATATTGTATTTATTAAAACACGAAATCTCGTTAAAGTTAAACGCCTATTGTAAAAGGCTGAGTATGAGGTTCGCTTAACGTTAACTTTCAGTCGAACTTTCGTTGCCGAAGAATCACATTTTTTCGGACATTGACATTAACATAATATTCATATCTAGTACAATCATAAATTGAAATAAAAGTAACGACTCTTTGGCGTATTGTTTCAACACATTTATTTATCTGAATGGAATTCTATTTTAGTGCTAAAAAGTAAAACATAAATCACTTATGAGCTACAATACATTTTTTTCACATCTATAAATATAAGCTGTCTATGTGTGCATTTTTAAATGTAATTTTACACGTACACAATTCACATGGTCAGTTATAAGGCGGTACAATAATGTTCTGAGCTCGATGTGAAATCATATTTTTTTATGTAAAAAATACTCACAGGCTCAAAATAAATTTCCATTTTTTTTTTCTGGGGACACTTTTTTTGATAAAATACAGCAACAAAATAATAATCAACACTTATACAGTTTCAAAAAATATGAAAAAGCATGATAAATAATAATAATACAACAAACTATCGGCGCATACCACATGCCTGCCAGTTTTCTTTGGACTTTTTTTTTCTTTTGTTTTGATCAGTAAAGTCGATTAGCTTAGGAATATGGAGTTCTTGGGTTTACGTTTATCATTTCAGTAGTACTGCAATATAATATAAAAAATCAATCAGATTTATCTTTAGGTACAGTTTTGCATTTCACACCAACCTTTTACTGCACTTGATATGAATGAATAGAAGAACTATTCCAGCAACCAAACATATGGAACCAACGACTATGTAGGCGATTCCCAGGAATGGGTTTTTCCCGCCCATCAGGGATGTTGTTGATAAAATCATTTTCTTGGTTCCGCTGAATGCTGTGACGGGATATTCTAAAAAAAAAACACACAATAGATTAAAGTAAAACAATCATTATGACTTATCGTTGGTTGGAACGTCTGTACTTACGATAAACAACTTTGAGGGTGTAGTTGCCCCGCTTGAGACCATTCATAAAGTATGGTTTAGTATGATCCACTCGTCGGTAGAGCTTGCGGAAGCTAGGAAGAGCGGCAGTTCGCATCCAAACAATGAAGTCTTCATTCTAGAAATAAAATATTTATAACAGAAGCACTGTGAATGTTGGTTTACAAAAAGAAAAAAAAAGAAGAAATAGTTTCTGTCAAACCCAACGTAGAAAAGTGTTTAAAAAAGCGAAAAGCCTGACATTATTTGTCCAGAAATGTTTCTGACTGCGAATCCAGAGGAAGACTGTCTAGACTAGTCTAGTCAACTTTTTTTTCTTTTACGGCACGACGATTATAGTGATCGTACAGGGGTAACAACTTTCCCACTAAAATGTTTCACTTTACTTATCCGTTTAAAGCAGTGGTTCCCAAAGTGGTCGATATCGACCCCTAGGGGTCGATATCGTTTTCTCAGGGGTCGACAAAAACGAAATCTGAATTTGGGGGTCGACAATTTTTTCAATCGACCCCCTTAACACATTTTCTTATTTTAATCCTCAAAGAAAGTACTGCGTTTTTTTTGCCATTCTAAAAATGAAAAGTAACATTTTAAACATGTGCATGAAAAAATTTACATAGTATTGTATAATTGTGATATTATAATGAGAAGATTTAAACATTTTTTGCTTAAGATTGGCGGTGTGATCGCAGACACGAAAAAAAATGTAGACAGTGCAGTTTGGACCACCTAAAGTTTGGATTTATTTCATCTCCATCAAATAAACACTCGCCGATGTGCCTCATATGTGAAAAAGTATTTAGTAACGATCGATGCCATGAAGCCTTGAAAAATGGAGGACCTCTTATCACGTTTCTATGCAAAACGTTGATGGCTTGCGAGCGTCCTACAATATATCTCTGCTAATAGCGAAGTCGGGGAAGACTCTCACAATTGGAGAGCAGCTTATTTTAGCAGACATTGCAGACATCCTCAACAATGTATTCCATAAGCCCGCTCAAGATATTATAAAAAGAATATCCTTCAGCAATAACACCGTTCAGAGACGAATAGACGAGATGGGTCGCTACGTGGAAAACAATTTATGCAATTTATTGCAGACCAAGAGATTCTCTCTCCAGTTAGACGAGTCTACATTACCCGGCAATGAAGCTCTGTTGTTAGGATACGTTCCATATATCATAGATGAAAATATGTGCCGATAACTGCTTTCTACCATATATTTGGAAACTGATACCAGAGGAGAATCCATTTCTCTGGCACCGGAACGTTTTTTTACCGACAAAGCTATTCCATGGAGAAACATTATTTCTGTTGCGACTGATGGAGCACCATCTATGGTTGGTCATCATCGTGGTTTTATAGCTTACTTAAAGCGGCAATTGCCTGATGTACTGGTGATTCACTGCATGATTCACAGACAACATTTAGTAGCAAAAAATCTGAGTCCTAGATTGCACCAGTCTGTGCAATACGTTATAAATGCTGTCAACAAGTTTCAAAGCAATTCATTGAACTCTCGGTTATTTGCTCAGCTTTGTGAGGATAACGGCGAAGTCTTTACTAAGTTACTTTTACACACTGAAGTTCGCTGGCTTTCAAGAAGTGTTTGCTTAGCAAGATTTTCAGCTATTTTTGGGTCTGTGTTGGAGTTTTTAATTGAAAAAGATCCAAATTTGGAAGAAAATCTGAAAAATTATATGACGGATATTTATTACATGACCGATCTAAACTTGATCAAAACAAAGTAAATTATAGCGGCGTTTGTGGGAAAAATTATTCTTTATAAACAAAATTTAAGCTGAAAAGAATACCTACAGTTTACGCATTTGTTGAAATCAACAGAAATCCTTCAAGACGATGTTTTTTTTCATATGTCGTTCACTTGGACGCGCTTCACAAAGATTTTACCAAAAGGTTTGAGAATCTTTTGAACTTGTAAATTCCTGAGCGGGTAATAAATTCGTACAGTATAACAGCCATGGAAGAAACCAGTGTGATAATGCAAGGAGCTTTGATCAGCATCCAAACTGACGAAGAGCTTAAGCAAAAGTTCAACGAAGGCTATCGGAAGTTCTGGTTGCAACGCAGCATTGAAACGCAATATGCTGCATTGTGGAACATTGCTGAAAAATATCTCATCGCTTTCCCATCATCATATTTAGTTGAAAAAGGCTTCAGTGTGGTTGCAAACATTTTGACGAAAAAAAGAAACCGTTTGGAAGTCAACTAATGCGGAGACTTAAGGCTGCAACTTACCAATATTAAACCAGATCTAGCTAGATGGGTAGAAATTCATCCATCGCATACATTTTTCAAATCATGAATTTATTATTTGTTCTCAACTAAGAGCACGATTTCTAAAAACCTGTATTAATAAATTATGAATTACACTTCATGTTTGTGGTACCCGTGGTGCGATGGTTAGCATGTCCACCTGCTAATCCCGGGGTTCGAGGTTCGAATCCCAGCAGAGGCAAAAATGTTTTTCCACGGGTATCGCCTTTCGCGAGGAATTGGCAAGTCCTCCGTTAGTAAATTCACTGCCATGAAAAGCGCTTTCTCAATTAGCCGTTCGGAACCGGCCCAAAATTGTAGGTCCCCTCCATTCCCTCACAAGGTTTGGTTGTGAGAAATGCGCTAGGCCCAGGGGCTCCTCGCTCTGTTGCGCCACCCTATTTATATTTATTTATTTATTTATTTACTTCATGTTTATTGAATCTCATACCTGCTATCATCGTAACGTTATGTTTTATTGTTATCTCAAAAAATTTTCTTTCTGCAATACTGCAAAACTTGTTAACGTACTAGGTATCTACTTATAAGAGTGCCTAATTAAAATACTTGAGACAGGATTTTTAAAGTAATTTGGCCTTGGGGGTCTACGGTATCAGCTCATTTTGGAAAAGGGGTCTGTTGCTCAAAATAGTTTGGGAAACCCTGGTTTAAAGCGTTGACTTCAGCATGCGTTGATAAGTCTACCGGTTTCCGGACTTGTTCCATGTCTAGGCTAACCAAATGCTGATGTCGTTTGTAACAGGATTGTTTTTTTTTGCGACCTTGTTGGAACGTTGCCTGATATGGACTTTTTGAAGGCGTTCTTTGGATCTCTCCTTAGAAAACGACAAGGCCAGGCAAATGAACGTTAGGAAAGTGTCTTTGAACAACACTTATAAACATATTGTTCCTACTCTTATCTTTTACCTTTATCTAATTTGCCAGTAAGCATAACTGTTATTATGCATATTATTGCTTTATCAATATTATGCATACTAACAGTTTCCGGGCAAACTTATTGTGACACAATGGCTTAGTAGGCCAAGCTGAACTCCAGAATGCAGGTTAAGCAATGCATTCTGGAGTTCAATCAAAAGTTCAAGGCAGGCCAACGGTAATATGGTGAGTCTATTGCAAACCACCAAAGCGCGCGGTCGTTTTTAATTTAAAATTTAAAGTTACACTGCATTACACTACTAACATGAGCCAGACTAAATCACTCAATCAAAAGAAAAGTCACCATAAGTAATTAAATTATAAATTGGATTTAAGAGCTGAACGCACAACTGCGGCGAGGAGGCATTATTCATGAAAGAATTTTGCAGAATTGAACTCCCAATTTATCCATCTTACGCTTACTTTGGGTTTTTTGATTAATGTAGTCATCGCAAGTTACTTTGCTATTGATCATAGATCCCAGGTATTTTTACTTTCCACACTTGAGAAGCACAATTTAATTCACGTAAGTGTCTGGAATAGGAATGCCTGGATCATTTAACGCTCAACACAAGTACTCTTCCAAAATTTCTACACATATGTACGTCAAGTGCTTGTGGCAGAGATGTAGGACCCTCGCATACAATGGTGCTATCCGCAGCAAAGAAAAGTTGGTGTACATTTGTGTTCTATACTTTACCTTCCACCAGGTAATCCTTACATGCAAACATAGAGTGCGCAACAGAGCCGAGAGCCCCGAAGCCTAGTGCATTTCTCATTTCGCATTTTTTATTTTCTGTAGGGATTCGGACAACGAACCTCCATTGTTGGGCTTGTTTAAAGGATTGCTGAGTTGCGACAAAAACGCATCTAATAATGGCTGATTTACAGGCATCTGCTATTACCGAAGTGAAGAAAAGTAAAGCGGTATGGATATAGATTATATCATGGGCGTAGCCAGGGGGGGGGTTCAGGGGTTCAAACCCCTTCCCGAAATGTATCAACATCAATGATATTTCAGTAATGCGTCTTCTTCATTGGCATAACTTATTTTATTACCATTTTCCAAATCCGAATCGATCGTCTATCATTTATCATTATCGGCTATCAAAATGATTCGATCTTTGAATCGATAGGTTATAGAATGGGACCAAGAAAAGGCTTATTTAAAGAATTTTCTCTTCGAAATTGCAATTACATCTGTCCACATGGGCTGAGGACAAAAATATTATTCCCGAAAATCAGTTCGGTTTTAAGGCGGGTCATGATACCATACAATCCGCGTCTAAACTAGTATCTGATATTCAATGGAACAAATCTAAAAAGCAGTGTACGGGTTCATGTCTGGTTGACTTGGAGAAGCCATTCGATACCGTTTGGTTAGACCGTCTTTTCTATAAGCTGATCAGGTATGGCATGAGTAAACCAATGCTTTCTGTTCTGAATGACATGCCTCATGATGAAACGTTTGTTGTCAAAATTTGCTATAACCTCTACCAGAACTTTTAAAATACAGAACGGTCTGCAACAGGGAGCGGTAAAATCGCCTATTTTGTTTAGAATTTTCACCGGCGATCTAATTGCTTTCTTTCACCATGCTATAGCGTACGCGGACGACCTAATTGCGTACAGCACAGGTCCAAAGATCGAAGTCAACAGAAGACTCTTGCAGCGTGACTTCGATAAGATTCAGCAATATTGCGATGACTGGAAGTTGAAAATCAACGTCCAGAAATCGGAGGGGATACGAGAAAGAACTGGCGAAAGCTGGTGATCGTTGACCTACATGGCCACCCACTGCCAAGCAAAGTAGTAGTCAAGTACCTCGGCCGCTGGCTAGATCAGTATCTAAATTTTAACAAACATATGGATGCGACTCTGGCCAGAGTTAGAGGAGCTTTTGCTCTGACGAGGCGGCTGTTTCACAGCAGTCAACTTGATAGCAGGGTGAAGGTGATTTGCTATATGGCCCTCATAAGGCCAATGATTGTCTATGGGTGCCCTGTGTGTTTCAACGTTACAGTGTCTCAAATGAAAAAGATTCGGATGTTTGAGAGACAGTGTCTGTGTACCTGTCTTGGATTGCATACAGAACACCAGAGTCGGAGTACATAAAATATTATCCGAATGAAGTCCTTTGCAACGGGGCTCAAATAAACGGAATCGACAACCTCATTATAAAACTGACTCACTGCCACACTGCAAGAGCGATGACCTCCATCAATAGCCTGATATTTGGGGCTTATTAACCCAACACTGAATATATGGAGAAAACAAGCTTCAGTGGATTTTTCGCACCGGAGGTTTTCCTCTATTTTGACATGGAAGGTTTGATACAGGATAGATTGGCTGTTCCGCTAATCTACCACGTCTACTGTAAGTCTGTGGAACTACGGCCTTTACAATCGAAACGTCACCGCAGTAGGCGGAGAAGTTGAAGAGCTCCTTCGGTAGTCTAGGGCGGCCTCAGATCGAGATCGTCGTGACTTTGTAAAAATGTGGAAACTGTTCTGTCGAAGTAATAAAATTAAAATTATATTGATAGCGAGTCGCAAATTGTTGGCTTGCAAAGGTTAAGATTGTAAGTCTTAGGGTATAGGGGGTGGGCGAGTATTGAAACAGAAGCGGCAAAAACGGGTTTGATGGTTAATGAGGGCAAAACGATGTTTATACGTTGTCATCAAACAAGGACAAAGAACATCGACGAATTGGACAAATCGTCACAATAGACAGACGATGCAGGAAGTTCTTCACCCCTTCTGATCTGGCTACAATTTATAAGGCCTTCATCCGCCCAAAACTGGAGTATAACTCCCATATCTGGTCAGGTGCCGCTCAAACATCTTTGCATCTGCTTGATAGGGTACAAAATAGAGCGTTAAAATTGATAGGTGATAGTTCAATCGTAGAATCGATTGATTCTCTTGAACATCGTCGAAACGTTACCTGTCTCACTCTCTTTTATCGCTTTTTTCATAAACAGTGCTCTAGTGAAATAGGCAGTTGCATTCCTCCCCTGAAACAATTTAGCCGCAACACTCGCCTCGCTAGGAATGCTCATCAGTTTTTCCTTGAGCCCAATTTCGGGCGTACAGTCAAGTATAGAGATTCATATTTTAGTCGCGCCACCCGAATGTGGAATGCTCTACCTGGCCCTGTTTTTCCCCTGCATTACGATTCACAAAAGTTCAAAAGTAACGTGCATCGATGTCTCCTTTCAAATCCTCTCCTATTTTCCTAAATACTCGCACTGTGTTTAATGGCATTATAAGGGTAGTCATAACCCCTTGATGTGCGAGTTAATTATAAAAAAAAAAAAACATAACTTCGAGGTAGTACAGGACTTCGGCTACCTTGGATCCGCTGTAGACACGGACAACAACATCAGTGTGGAGATCAAACGGAGAATAACTCTTGTCAACCGTTGCTTCTTTGGGTTAGGTACCAGTTATAGCGATTGGGAAAACGAATCCGGAAAAATTTTCAAAAGGGATAATCACTATATTTTTGTTACAATTGAATAACAAATGGTATACCAATCAATAGTAAACAGCCCAGAGATTTTTTTTGCCGAGAAAATGTTCAATTGAACAAATACTTTGCCGTAAAATTGTATTTTTCTATTTTCCTGATGGAATTGAAACAGGAAAATAGAAAAATACCAATTAAACAGAAAATATTTGTTCTATTATATCTTTTTTGGGCACAAAAAATACTCTGAGTGATTTGCCATCGGTTGGTATAACATTTGTTATTAAATTCTAATGAAAACATAGTTATTATTCCATTTGAAAATTTTTCCTGATTCGTTTTGCTGATCGCTATAACTGACCCCTTAAGAAGGCAATTGAGAAACAAAACCCTCTCCAGAAAAAACAAGGTGACCCTGTATACAAGGTGACCCTGTATCATCCCAGTCCTGCTTTACGAAAGAAAAATTCTCCGAATGATCTTTGGTCCCGTATGCGAAGACAATGTGTGGAGAAGAACATACAACAACGAGCTGTATAAGCTGTACCGCGACATGGGCACAGCCAGAACAGTACGCATCGCGAGGCTACGATGGTTGGGCCATGTAGAGCGGATGGACCCAAACACTCCGGCTCTCCGGCACATCAGGAAAAAACATTCATGTGAAAGTGCAATTAATTTGGTTATTGCAGATTGGAAACTTCAACTTGATTCCAAAAATAAAGTGGTTTGTGTCTTTCTGGACTTAAAAAGAGCTTTTGAAACAGTTGACAGAACAATTTTATTTCAAAAACTTGAAAAATATGGAGTGCGTGGTAAATCATTGTCTTGGATGATATCGTATCTAACAGATAGAAAACAAAAAACAAAAGTGAATGATATTGTATCAGAAGAAGTTTCAATTGATATCGGTGTTCCACAGGGATCAATTCTGGGAACATTTCTATTCAATGTTTATATAAACGATATCGGTAGTGCAATTGAAAATAGTGAATTTGCTTTGTTTGCAGATGATGGTTTATTGTATATTAAGTCGGATAATTTAGATGAAGCCATCTCAAAAATTCAAATTGATATCAACAACATTAGTGAATGGTTGAAGGCGAATAGGCTAAAATTAAATGCGCTTAAAACCAAAGTTATGGTAATAAGTAATAATGTGATAGACAATTCTGTGATAAATATAACTGTAGATAACACCACTCTTGAGGTGGTGTCTGAGGTCAAATATCTGGGAGTTATAATTGATAATAAACTTAAATTCAATCATCATATAGACTATATAATCAAAAAAATATCAAAGAAAACTAATTTATTGAAAAGAATTCGAAAGAACATATCAACAACAAGTGCAATAAACATATATAATACGATAATCAAACCCCATTTCGAATATTGTCCTTCAATTTTGTTTCTGTGTAATCAAGACATGACCAACAGTCTTCAAATAATGCAAAACAAAGCAATGCGAACAATTTTAAAGTGCAATAGATATACACCTATATGTTCCATGTTAAATATGCTGATGTGGCTTAATGTTAAACAAAGAATTTTGATGAATGTCCTTATGTTTGTTTTCAAAATAAAAAATAATTTGACTCCTTCTTATCTATCTCGTTTTGTCAATTATGTAGGTACCTCACAGCCGTATACAATGAGAAACAACAATGACTTCCGACTACCATTTTCGAGAACAAGTGCAGCGCAGAATAGCTTATTTCACAAAGGACTGCAAATTTTTAACAGTTTGCCAATACAAATAAAAACAGAGAATAACATCAATAACTTCAAAAGAAATATTGTTAGTTTTGTAAAATTAAACACATAACATTGTAAAAAATAACACAGTTAAATTTAAAGCAAATAGTTAAACACTTGTGAGGTTGGTCACCCTATACAAGTGTGTTTACGTGCGACTTCGTGTCTATTTAATTCTTTTTATTTCAACAATCTGAGCTAAGCAAGATTTAACTTTTATTGACTGCTTAATATATAAACAGCTAGTGCTTATTTTTAAATAGTGTTTGTGGCTTAATATCCAGTGCAAAGTGTAAATCTTATATTTTTCTCTTGACCATAGCAGCCACAAAGTGAATTATTGTTTTTTACTCTTGACATTACACTAAGTCACAATAACACTCTTTAACTTAATTCTACCAAAAACGTTGCATACTTTTGGGTGTATACTATTTTGTGTAAGCGATTAAACTGACTTACATAGTAAATTGCTTATAATGGCTTCTAATCTTTGCTCGAAATGTAATCAATCGGTAACTGACACTGATCTTGTACTATCAAAAATTGAATTAATTGAATGTGAATTATCTGCTTTAAAATCTCTTTTATTGCAATCAAATGCTAACAAAAGTTCCAAACCACAAGTGCAAACGCGCTCTAAAGCAAAATTATTGGCCCCTACCCGTGGTTCGCCGTCCCTCCCCAAAAACCCTGCTTTACGTGGCACAACTGTCACTAAGCAACTAAACTTAAACAGCCTGCATAGCTCTTCTCTCCAAACATCGAAAACTTTAGATAAGGTTGTTCATACTACGCCTTCTACATCTACAACTATAACTGAGATTGTAACACATTCTGTACCTGCTGCTAAAAATCGCATTGATGTTTCGGAACCATCTGTAATAAACAACGGGGACACTAATACGTTAGGCAATAGTAACACAACAATCAATACTATTACCAACGAAAATACACGTCTAAATACTAGCTCTTCGAAAGGACCAAATGAATTGACCATCATTGGGACAAATAAAAACTCTACTGAGGAGTTAGAAGTTGAAGTTCTTAATAAGCGTAAATGGTTACACTTATCTTCTTTCAAACCTACTACGACGGCACAAGCTGTGATAGATTATACGTCGAAGTCGTTTGGAATAAATAGTGATTTGCTCTCGTGCTATAAATTGATCAAAAATGAAGCAATCGTCGATAATCTCTATCATGTCAACTTCAAACTGGGTGTTCCTGAAGGATTGTTACCTACTCTGCTTAATTCCGATGGTTGGCCGACTGGACTTAAAGTGCGTGCTTTCCGCTTTCATTCAAAAAACGAAAAGGATTCAATTCGAATAATCGATCAATAGCAAATGCTAATTCTTCAATCTGCTTATCGAATGTTCATCGTCATCATCATGGTACATCACTGTACTATCAAAATGTTGGAGGAATGAGATCGAAGACTTTTGAATTCTGTGCTGCTATTGCTGATTCTTCGTTTGTTTTTATTGCTCTCACTGAAACTTGGTTCAATGAAAGCATTCAATCTTCTGAGTATTTTGACACATCCTTCGAAGTCTATAGAAAGGATCGTTGCTATGCTCTTACTGGTGGCGAGAAAGGAGGTGGTGTGTTACTTGCGGTTCGTTCGGCTCTTAATAGCAGACAAGTTATGCTAGAAGATTCTCCACGTACAATCGACCAAATATGTGTATGTGTCGAGGTCGTCTCTCCTGGTTTCGCTATGTTTCAACTGTACATATTTTTATCTTATATCCCACCACGTTCAGATTCAACAGTTTATGATTGTCATGTAAAAAATATTAAAAATGTAGCTAACACCTTAGATGAGAATTCGTATATCTTAGTGCTAGGTGATTTCAATTTACCTACTATTAATTGGATTTTTTCTGTAGAAGACAAATGTTTAATTCCTTTTAACGTAACTCATGATTATGAAGAAGAAGTTTTAGATACAATGTCAGCTTTTTACTTAAATCAGCTGAATTCGGTTTTGAATTCTTTGGGAAGAATACTAGATTTAGTTTTTCTTAGTAAAGATCTTGAAGCTAAAGTTCTTGAAGCCGAATTCAAACTCCTTGAAAATTCATTTTATCATAAGGCATTAGAAATAAGATTTAATTTTTCTGTACTGGATTTTCTTAAAAACTATGATAACTCAAATAGTTGTATGTATGATTTTTCTAAAGCGGACTATGTTTCCATTGATAATTTTTTATGTTCGATTGATTGGGATATTTTATTATCAACATCTGATTTAAATCTAGCTTATTGTTCTTTTATGTACACAATTGAAGATGTTTTCTCTAGATTTGTGCCATTGAAGAGGTTCAAGCGATCTGGTAAGCCAGTCTGGTTTAATTATCGCTTATGTAATTTAAAAAAGGCTATGCTTAAAATGCATAGGAAAAGTGTTAAAAATGCTTCCTTTCGAAGCGAGTTTTGTCGCCTCAGGAAAGAATTTGAATTTTTAAAAAGGTTTTTGTACCGTCAGTATTTACTTTCTGTAGAATCTAAGATAAAAAAAAACTCCAAGGCTTTTTGGAAATTTATAAATCATAAGAAAAAGTCCACTGGCCTTCCTGCTACAATGAAGTTCAAAGATCATACTAGTTCGGATACCAACGATATCTGCAATATGTTTGCTAACTTTTTTCAAACAAACTTCTGTTCCGAAACCTGTGTTTTTCATCCAACGTTAGGTTCAACATCTTCCATTGATTTAGGTTCCCTTACACTTTCTGTTGAAGAAGTGCTATCGGAACTAGAGTCTCTTGATGATAACTTTTCATGTTCGCCTGACAATATTCCACCGATTTTTGTGAAAAAATGCAAAAACAGTTTAAGTGAGCCACTCTTGAAGTTATTCAATTTGTCTTTGAATCAAGGTTTATTCTTAGATTCTTGGAAAAAATCATACATTTTTCCAATTCATAAATCGGGTTCAAAACAAAATGTTGAAAATTATAGACCTATAGCAAATCTTCAACTAATTCCGAAAATTTTTGAAGCTATAGTAAAAAAGCATATTTACTCTGCAGCTAAAAATTGCATATCTTCTTACCAACATGGTTTTGTAAGTAGTAGGTCTACGACCACTAATTTAGCATTATTTTCCAATTTTTGCCTTAATACCATGGAGAAGCGATACCAAGTAGACACGATATATACTGACTTCTCAAAGGCATTTGACCGCGTTCAACATAATATTCTACTTAATAAACTTAATAGTATTGGAATTCATTCCAATCTATTACAGTGGATAAGTAGCTATCTTACCAACCGTACACAGTATGTTAAAATTAATCAGTGTTTTTCTAACGTAATTCATAACTTTTCTGGCGTCCCTCAAGGTAGTCACCTAGGTCCGTTACTTTTTGTCCTTTTTATTAATGACTTACCCAATGTATTGTCAAATTCACAATGCTTATTGTACGCTGATGACGTAAAACTATTTAAATCTGTTGCTTCGTTATCAGATTGCCTAGAATTGCAAACTGATCTTGATAATATTCATGCTTGGTGTACTAGAAATTGTTTACATTTTAACATATCGAAATGCTCTGTTTTAACTTTTAATCGCACCCTTGATCCTGTAGTTTTCCCATATAAAATTAATAATGAAACTTTGTTAAGAGTATCGTTTCAAAAAGATCTTGGAGTTTTTTTTGATGCTAATATGAAGTATGATAAGCATTATGATTATCTTATTTCAAAATCGAATTCAATGCTTGGATTCTTATTTCGAAATAGTAAGGAGTTTGTTGATCCTTACTCATTAAAATCTGTATACATTTCCCTTATTCGATCATTACTTGAATATTGTTGTATAATTTGGAGTCCCTATTATAACAACAGCATTTTGCGTATTGAGAGGATTCAAAAGAGGTTCACGAGATTCGCTTTACGGAAGCTTTTCAACTATGATAATATGCCATCTTATGAAGCCAGATGCTTATTGATTGCTTTAGAACCTCTATATAAAAGAAGGTTTTCTTTTTCCGCATTATTTGCTCGTGACATTATTTGTCAGCATATCGATTGCGCTCAGTTGTTAGAGCTATTGAATATTTATGCTCCTTCTCGGCAGTTAAGACCTAGAGAACACATATTCTTCTTTACTTGTAGGCACACAACTAATTATGGTCAAAGTGAACCTTTGACAAATGCTATGTCATGTTTCAATGAATTAAATAATGTTATTGATTTTCATTTCAATAGAAATTTATGTAAGAAATTTATTATGAATGCTTTGTAATTAAATTATATCTGTCTATGAAAGTTTATACTTGGTAGAAATAAATAAATAATAATAATAGTAAATTTGAAATCAGCTTTGAAGCTTAATTATCACATAAAAAAAAATAATTAAATTAAAATTAATTTCTCAAGCAACCGAACAAATACACTACCAATTAATTCAACACAGCGATCCTCACTTCTCGACAGTTTTCAAACCTTTGTTCAGCTAAAGCGGTTCAAAAAGATTTCAAACCGTCAACTTCTCCTCTACGGGTTTCCGTTGACGACAATCTTTAACGGAGGCGGGACTTACTCCCGTTTCCTGAGCTTTCTCTCACTGAACCGATTCACACATCAACTCAAAACAAACATATTGGGATCAAATTAGTGTTGCCACTATCCCACACTCAAAACAAACACTTTCGCATACAACACTCCAGTCAAAATCCATATTTCGTTACACAGGGCTTTGCAGTTCATTCTCAGTTTTCATCACCAATATTCCAGACACTCAACACTATACCCCACTATTCGCAAGTCAACCTCTCTAACACTCACCGTACCTCACTATTCACCATTCGTTTCACCACGCATCGCCATTCACCATTCTTCATTCCACCACAGACTTCTGCCGACCTGTGTGAAATTTCGCACTAAGGTAACACTTTGGAGACTGGAAAGTTTGTTCGTTGTTATTAGTTCTTCCCATGAAACTGACACATGAAATTGCAAATAGAACCCACGACGTTGTTTATTTACATATGTTGTAATTTTGCGGAGTGTTTGTTTAGTGATTCTCAAAAATAATGTGTACAATTTCCATGCGGTAAGTAATCTTATTCTCGTATACTTAAGATCTCCATTCCCTATTCAACCATTCTCCTTTTCATTCATTATTACAGTCTGAACAACTTTACAACGTGGGGCGGAACCCACTAAATTCTAGCCGGGCTATGTCTATCCGTGAACTTTTAGGAAGAGTACACATTTCTACATCTTTGAACGAACCATTCCTGAATTGTTTTATTAAGTAAGTATACTCTCAAGTCCCTATATATGTCGTGTTTCTTAGGGATTATACCCTTACTCGGTTACTTTTTATCGCCTTTTAATTTCTCTACTGCCGTATGTCTTTGGCATGGAAAACACCTACTGTTTTCCCACTTAGATTATGCAACTCATACATGCAGTTGCCAACAATACGATGAACCCGAGCCTTCACAAATTTTGGAAGTAACTTGGCGTTCAGTCCCTGCGTAAACTTGCTTTGGGCAAAGTTTCGTCGAAACACCTCTTGCCCCACTTTAAACGATACTGGTCGTGATCGTGTATTGTACGTCTTTTGTGAGTTCTCGTGTGCTTTTCTTAAATTTCGTGAAATATTTTGCCGGGTTAACACCAAGTTTGCTTCGCGAGTACTAACCTCCATGTCTGGATCATTTAGTGCCCCTAAACTTCGTAGTATTTTGTAACTTGACGCGTGATTAACCATCTTTTGACCGAAAAGTGCAAAGTAGGGTTGACACCCAATCGATTCATGGTTGTCAGACCTCAGCACACACGCGATATACGACAAATAGTTATCCCAACTATCTTGTTCCTCATTTACAAATACTCGCAGTTTACTCAGTACACTCCGGTTAACTCTTTCTGAGATATTAGCTTGGGGTGAATACAATGCAGTTTTGAAGTGTTGCACTCCATAGCTCTCTAGAAATTTTCGAAACTCAGACGAAACGAATTGCTTTCCGTTGTCTGAGTGTATAAACTCCGGAGTGCCAAACGCGTGAAAAATCTCATTTTCTATATATTTAATAATATTTTTCGAAGTGGCTTTCGGAAGCGCTTTCAAAAAAACGTATTTGGTGAAGTGATCAACACAAATAAAAATAGTCGTATTCCCCTTTTTGGTGCGAGGATATGGGCCTAACAGGTCAACATACATCCTTTGCATCGGTCTTTCGGTCACGATTTGCTTGGTCATGGGTGGACGCAGAACTTTATTCGGAGCTTTTACCATTTTGCATGTTTCACACTGCTCAACGAAAATTTTAATGTCTCTACCCATCTTTGGCCAGAAATACTTATCGCGTATCCGCAAATAGGTTTTGGAAAACCCACTGTGACAGCTCAACTTGGAGTTATGTGCCATTTCCACCACCCCACGAGTTAATGCATTGGGTATCCACAACCGCCAAAGGGAATCTTCAGTTTCCCCCGCTTCGCTACGGAACCTAACTCTTTTATATATAAAGTTATCGGATACCACGAGATCCGGTAGTGCGTCTTGATTTTTTTTAATATTTTCCCTCAGGTTTTTGTACTCTTCCGATTGGAACTCAGGTGAGTCTAAATCTACCTCGATAGCAATATCGTGTATGGAGATTTCCTCCATGTCCATCCGCGACAACGCATCTGGGACCACGTTTAGTGTACCCTTTCGATGCTCAATAGCGAAATTGAAACCTTGAAGTTCTAGACTCCAACGAGCTAGTCTGCCTGTCAGATCCTTAAGTGACATGAGCCACTTCAAACTTGAATGGTCAGTTATGACCCGGAACGGCATCCCTTCCACGTAAGCTCTAAACTTATGGATACTTAGCACAGCAGCGAGACACTCTTGCTCAGTGACGGTGTAGTTCTTCTGAGCTTTATTAAGTTTCTTGGACATGAAGGCTATGGGCTTTTCATTACCTTCATCGTCCAATTGGAAAAGTACCCCTCCTACCCCCTCAGACGACGCATCACATTGGATGACAAAAGGCTTCTTGAAGTCAGCCTGAGACAACCTTGGAGCCGAGGTAAGAGCCTGTTTTAATTTCTCAAATGCTTCCTTAGCTGGGAGCGACAATTCAAATTTTTTTTGTTTTTTTAGACAATCAGTCAATGGTGCTGCCAAATCCGAATAGTTCCGAATAAACCTTCGGTACCAACCGGTAAGGCCTATAAATCTCCGCACTTGCCTTGCGGTCTTCGGTACAGGAAAGTTCACCATCGCAGAAATCTTTTCCGGGTTGGTTTTGAGAACCCCCTGACCTACTATATACCCAAGAAATTTGACCTCGCGCATACAAAATTTCGATTTACTCAAATTGATTGTCAGATTTGCACGTCGTAAACACGCAGCCACCTCTGACAAAACTCGTAAATGCGTATCGAAATCTGGGGTACATATCAGAAGGTCATCTAAGTAAATAAAAACGTTTTGTCGTAGACTTGCTGGGATCACCCGATCCATCAGACGACACATTCTCTGGGCCGCATTACATAACCCGAACGGCATCACTCTGAATTGATACAGAGGCCGTCCAGGTACTGCAAATGCCGTCTTTTCCCTGGACAGTTCATCCAACGGGATTTGATAGAACGCCTCCGTGAGATCCAGAGCCGAAATGACAAACGTGTCCTCTAATCTGCTGATAATACCTTCTACATGCGATAGTGGATAAGCATCTGCTTTAGTTTTACTGTTCAACTTACGACTATCCAAACACAATCGAAACTTTCCCGCTGACTTCTCTACTAACAACACTGGTGAACACCAAGGTGAGTTACTCTCTTCTATAATACCCATTTTTAACATACGGTCTACTTCTTTATAGACTTCAACCTGACGTACCGGCGACAACGGATAGATCTTGCATTTCACAGGAACTGAATCGCCTACATCTATCGTATGAGTTTCCAGATGTGTGTGCCCAAGACCTTGTTCCATCGAATTCGGAAACTGCTTCTTCAAAGCCTCTAACCGTATGGTTTGAGCCGAGGTGAGTACCAATGGAGATTCTTTTTCGAACAACTCTTCCTTTCCCTCAGTACTATTTAAATTTAAATCTAGCTCTTCGACAGCGGGGAGTAAATTGAATTCTCTCCAAAAATTCATTCCCAAATATACCTTTTGGGTCAAGTTCGGGATCACATAAAAAGTTATGGTCTTTGTGACGCCGTCAAGGGTTGTTGGAATCTCACAAAAACCGATTATACCATGTGATTTTCCATCGGCCGTCTTGACAAAGTTTTTATAATGCGTCATCCGAATACCATTTCTAACCATGAACTCTTCACTATCTTTACCGATTACCGAAATCGATGCCCCACTGTCGAGTAACCCCAAGACTTGTTCGCTTTTCAGCATAACACTCGCGTACATTCTCCCATCCGTTTCTGACGTTATAATTGTTTCTAAAATCATTTTCTGGTAGGTTTTCCTCTTCCGAAACCTTTCCCTACACTTCTCTATATGGGCACTTGCCACCCTCTTTCCCATAATTTTATTCCTCGCCTGGTAATAATTTTTCTTCCTCTCATGCAACGACTTAGGAGTGCAAATCTTTACCGGTAAACCCTCCGATGACGATACTTCACGTTGCAAGATTCTAACGGGAGCCTCTTTTGTCTTTTGCTCAACCGTACCAATCGCCTCCCCTTCTACTGACCTATCTACTGGTGGTTCTGAAAGGAACGACTCTCCCCACCTCTTCGATCGTTCCCCTTCGAGTTTCCCTGATGCTTTCCACACTCAGGAGTACTAATATTTTTAGCCCCACACAGAAAACAGAACAATTTTCTCTCATGAGAAGGGCACTGGTAAAAGGAATGTCCCTGCTGGTCGCAATTCCAGCAAAGTAAGTTGGATGTCGGACGAGAGTATGGCTTGCTAACGGCCGCCACTTCCCCTGCTCGTTCTTCTTCTACTTCCGGCACCTCAATCTCACTAACCGTGCGAGGTTGCCCCGCCTTCCTCGCTATGAAACGTTCCGCTTCCCTAGCCTTCTTTCTCAACTGCTCCAAGTCATTTATCTCAGCAGCGAGCAAAATTTCACCCAACCTCTCTTTGGAATTACTTCTGACAACATCGATCAGTTTTTTCGCGTCAAACGGCTCGTTCAGTCGATCGTTCAAACGAACCACCGATTCATAAAAGTCGTCAAATGATTCCTTAATTCCCTGCCTGCGGGTCAACAACCGCATGTAGAGCTCGACTTCACTCTCCTTTGAACCGAATTCCTTGTTCATGGCCGCTTTAATCTCCTCCAGATTAGCGCTTGGTTGCTTTCGCAAAAAACCCCAAAACCACTTCTCCGCTTTACCCACCAGCAATTTATGAAAATTGGCGGCTATCTGCTGGTCAGAATATGCCGAGGAAGATTGAAGCCTGTTGACCTTGAAAATAAATTCTTTAACGTCCTCCTGGCCATCGAACCGAATGTTCCACCGATCCAAACGACAGTATTCCGATGCGCTCTGATAAGACCTATCATTGGACCTAGTCGGTGAGATTGATTGTCGTGGTCTCGCAACCGGCGGTTCACGGTACCTCAAACCCATATTCCGGTCCCTAGGAACATCTGTCGAACTCTGTTGGCAGGGAATTGGAGAAGCTGTGGAGACATTACTAACACGCTCCAGTTTATTCATGACCCCTGACATGAAAACTTCCATTTGTTGGAATAATCGTACCTGGTTGGAAGTCATACTCCTCTCAATACGATTTGCCAAATCTTCCACCATGTTAGAATTTGAATCGCTTCCTCTTTCCCGATTCACTCCCTCTGTTATTTGCCTATGCCGGCCTTCGCACTCCAAAAGATCCTGATTCGGACCATTCCCACTCCCACCGGGCCTACCCGCTAACTCCTCTTCCGACATTGTTGAACTATCTATTGAGTTCAGTTCTGAGAAACTCCAGGAGCGATCAAAACTAAACCGATTTATAGAATCCCTAAAACGTTGGTGAAATCTCTCAAAACGGGCTTCAGAGTTCTCTAACCACGCCTGGTAATCGTCTTGAAAAGATAACCTCCGATTACTCATCCCACGAGAACCTCGTACCACTTCGCCCTATCCTACCCTTAAGGCGTGTAAGGCAATCTATCCCCAATGTCCAACCACCCAGGGAAGACAGAATTGGAATTTCACTCTCTAATAAACAAAACAAACTCAACTTGATACCAACTCTCACACTTTCCAGCTCAAACACAATCAAGCCACGACTAAACACACTAACCTTTGTCGTACTAACACCTTAACTTTGACCTCCGCTGTAAACAGCTTCTAATTCTTCCTTTTCTTTCTCGACTTTTAGCGAACACAACTAAAATTACCAAAAAAAACTTCAACACACTGCACGAAATAACACTTTTTCATATACTGGCTCGGGGTGAGCTAACCAGAAGAAAATAAATGGACTATTGGACTTAAGAGATGGCAAAGTTCTGTGAGCCAACTTACCCAGAAGAAAACTGAGCAAGCTAAAAAAAAATGAATTTAAATACTGAAACTACTCTGAATATATCAAATTAAAAAAAAATTATTTATTTGTTACAGGACATCCACCAACCACACGATCGGCAGATGACTCCGCAACTGTGCAGCAACAACCACTAAACCGAAGGAACGGTTAAACTCTTCACCAAGTCTATGCCGACTCTCCGGATTTATTTGAAAATAAAAAACATCCTTTCGTTCTGACGAAAACATCAGCATCATACCAACATCTCGACTAGAACTCCAGGCTGCCTCTTGATGTGACTTCGCCAAAAACTCTTCTCATCGCAACAGCAATCGGGGCACTACCCCAATCAACCGGACTTATGAGAATTGTCTTTGACCGTAACTATCCCCTAGAATAAGTAATTCTAAGTAATCACAAAAAAAAAAAAACTGAAACTAACTACAAAAAATAAAGCAAGCAAATGAAAGGCTCAAAAATATACAAAAAAAACTGTTTTGCTGCACAATCCTGCCTACTGGCAGGCCTCACGTTCATGGGCGCCATTTTGTTACGGGCCGTTTTTGGTCGTCGGGGTCGCGCTGGCATGCTTGTCCGGCTCCTGCTCGTCGATGGGCGTGGGACTTGACCCCCATAACCCGTATACAAAAAAAATCATGCCAGACTTTGTTGCTAATTAGGTGTTGTTTTAGCATACGCGAGAAATCTCCTTAACCCACCCTACCATGTCACCGTACTCGCCTAAGTGACCCTTACTTTACCATCTCCTATAACCTTCGGTCCATCTATATACTTCCACTCACCCCTTTATGCCTAAACACACTTAGCAATTCATCCTATCAATCAAAACACACTTATTCATTTACGATTCATACTATAATTCATTTAATTATGCAGAAAGTATATCTATTTGAACATTCTTCCCCTCAGTGAGGGCTTTTATAAATTATATATATATTGTTCTATAATCTAATTATTTAACTATTCTTGTTATTAAAACTTTTCCGAGTGTATGTATCTATATATATTAAATTACTCTTCGGTATATACCGCGCCTAATCTACTTCTTTGCAATGGTCCCCCAAGAACTCAACCGACTAACAAAGTTTATATATATGAAATCAAATAATTCGAATCAAACAATAATGACTCACCGTTTTCTCTTATAACCGCTGACGATGATGTGGCCACAGCATACGGGCAGGATTCTGGTGGTGTGCTTGATTCGGATGTTTACTGTGTCGCACTGTTGGCTTATTTTTTTATATAAAAGAAAATTATTTGACTATAATATTAATACTCTATTAAGTTGGTGAGCTCGCGCCCCGCCCACTAGCGCACTTTATGGGTATATCCCGGGATTGGTATATATAGATATATATACCCGTACTACGGTACTTAAACGAAATCTTAAAACACTAATTTATGCCTTATGGGCCAAATCAAAAAAAAAATTAAGGAAAATCACCAAAGTGGTGCAATAATTAAAAAAAAAATAAAATTGAATTTGTCGGGATGTGAACCCGGGTCTGCTGCCGCAGCTCCCTTCTTGGGTGAGCGCTCAGCCTACTCGGCCAAAAGTTAGCTTGGGATTTGCTGGATCTTCGCCGTGTTTTAATTTGGTTTAGAGATCCAATTCTCCAAAAATATTGATCTCCCACTGGTTATAATTCACGGTTTTATTTTCGTAGAATTAGTTTCTATATTGGGTGGCGACTACCAGTTTGGGTAACACTAGCCACCATCCACAGGTTCTGTAGGTCTTTTACCTTTTTGAAAAGAATTAAATTAATTACCACTACCACTCATACACAACAACATCTCACATACCTTTCAGTAAATCTCACACTGTGAAAAAAAATCCCACAGAATAAGTCCGCAATCCACACTCAAATTTGAAATCAGCTTTGAAGCTTAATTATCACATAAAAAAAAATAATTAAATTAAAATTAATTTCTCAAGCAACCGAACAAATACACTACCAATTAATTCAACACAGCGATCCTCACTTCTCGACAGTTTTCAAACCTTTGTTCAGCTAAAGCGGTTCAAAAAGATTTCAAACCGTCAACTTCTCCTCTACGGGTTTCCGTTGACGACAATCTTTAACGGAGGCGGGACTTACTCCCGTTTCCTGAGCTTTCTCTCACTGAACCGATTCACACATCAACTCAAAACAAACATATTGGGATCAAATTAGTGTTGCCACTATCCCACACTCAAAACAAACACTTTCGCATACAACACTCCAGTCAAAATCCATATTTCGTTACAATTGTAAGGAAATCGCGGAAGGGGAAGACCTCGTCTTAGGTGGCGCAGTCAAGTGGATGAAGACCACAACCGAAGTAAGTAAGTAAGTTCTTCATATCGACTTGGTTCAACGCATTAAAGCAATCTTCATCCGTAAGAAAACTTTTTCCAAAGACATGCAATCTTTTTTCCTATAGTATAGGGCATTTTCCAATAAAGTGAAGCACATCTTCTCGTTCTTTCAAATTACACAATTCGCAAAGGCATGGTAAATCATCTCTGTGTGGCACATAATTTAGGCTCAAAAGTTCTCCTCTCAACCTCATCATCATGGATATTTCTTGTACTTGTTGTCATGAAAATAGTTTTTCTCTCCCAAATTATGATCTAAACGACTGTAAATAGATCTAAAAACTGATGATTCAGCATCTTGCCTGTATTTAGATGC
Source organism: Melanostoma mellinum (assembly GCA_914767635.1). Taxonomy (NCBI): domain Eukaryota; kingdom Metazoa; phylum Arthropoda; class Insecta; order Diptera; family Syrphidae; genus Melanostoma; species Melanostoma mellinum. The sequence goes on along the minus strand of OU612059.1, from coordinate 78,796,594 downwards.
ATATAGCTCATCCACCTTCTGTATCAGTCTATACATCTCGTTTTTCAAGTTCACTTTATTTCCTAGACTTAAGTCAACGGTCCACGGCTGCACTGCAGTGCCAGATCTATCCATTCCGCGTACCAACTTATTCCATCCGCAATATTTTTTAGAGCTTCTTTTTTGGTAGACGCTCATTAGACATTTTCATCACTTTTAAGATATAATCTACCTGCAATTTTAAGGTCTTAATAAACAGAGGTGAAAGTCCCGTTTCGACCATGAGTAAATAGTTTGGGGCGTTTGAAGGAATATGAAAAATTCTTTTGATATAAAACCTTAGAAGTTTCTCGACCTCTTCATATTGTTTATGTCCCCATACCTGCGCAGCATAGAATATAACTGACTCTGCAACTGCTTCAAAAACTTTATATTTGCTGCTATGTGAAATGAAACGATTTCCAAAACATCCTTTCCACGTTGCGTTTATTGCGTTTTTTGACTTTGCTAATTTTTCTTTGAATTACTTTTGCAAGGTAAAGCCGTTGGTGAGCAGAACACCTAAGTACTTATATTCCGCTATCACTTCCAATTCTACATCATTATAGTACCATCTTTCCTTTCTACTGCGCCTTACTCCACCCTTCTTACAAATTATTTTGGATTTTTCCGGGTTAACGCTTATATTCTAGAGCTTACAGTAGCCATAAAGGCGATTGATCATTAGCTGCAAGGATTATGGTGTACTGGACAGCGAAACCACATCATCCGCAAACATTAGGCTCTTGGTACGCGTTCCACTCCAGTCCACACCTCCAGGAAGTCCATCGAGTAAATCATCAATAAACAGCGAAAAAAGTACTGGGCTCAAGGCACATCCCTATCTTACTCCCGATTTTGTCTCAAACCATGTAGATAATTCCAAAGTGCTTTGTAAGACCCTTCCGAACTTATATGACATGCCCTTTCCGTAGAGTTTGTAAAACAACGCATTTCTATCTATTAAATCAAATGCTACCTTAAAATCCACAAAAAATATATAGTTTCTTGCCCTGCCTTTGAAATTCCTCCGCTAAGTTATTATATTAGTAAGCTATAGTAAATGAATTTAAAAAAAAGACAAATGATACGCTTTGCAGTTACCCAGAATGACGTTTCAATAAAAAACGATCGTCGGCTGTGAGCGGTAAAAGAGTTGGTGCAAACGATGTTGAGTAATTCCAAGACAATCCGAAAAGATGCTGAAGATTTGATAAATACATCAGCTAGACGGATTTTCGGAAGCACATTGCACAGAAACCGCGGAAAGGGAAGACTTCGTTCTAGGTGAAGCAATCAAATTAAAGAAGACCTCAACCGACTTAGATTGAAAAACTGGAGAGAGCTCGCTCGAAATAGAATTCGTTATCGAATACAGTTTTACTGATTTGCCCACTTCGATTGTTGTGTTGATGGAGATTCTGATTTTGCAGACTTTTAGAGAATATTTTTTCGTTGTTATCCAATTCTAACTTGGTTCTTTCGTAGCTTCAAAATGTTCATTTTAATTGACCCGAACAGTACTATATTTTAAGGTGCAACTGAGTCAAAGCTGTATCGCAACTTGGTTGCCGCAATTCAGATCGCAACATATAAGGGTCGTTTCAGATAACTCTATTAAAATTAAACTTTTTCTTAAATTGCTTACTTGAAAACCATTGTTGTCAGGATCGGAATCCAGTTGCCAGAGGTTTTTTTGCCAGGCAATCGGTTTTGAGAAATCCTTTAAGGCTTTTTCCAAATTTCCATCGGGATTACGGAACTTTATTTGTTTATCTGAAGGCCATGCGATACCAGTTCTCAAGAGAGTCACTTTCTCAATACCGAAGTGCAATTCCAGAGTATCTTCGAATAGACGAAACCCATTCAAGTCAAATTGAGAGAAAATTTATTTTAAAAGACTAACTCACCATTAAATAGAGAATTAGCAATTGCCCCACAAGGAGCAATTGGCTTAGTATCAGCATAGCTAAATGGCGCACAGTCTGTTGATGGCGTAAGCGACAGGCGGCCTAGAAGCTGATCATCATCGCGGGATTTCACATACCTACGATGGTTTTGGTAATAGTTGGTTAGCCCATAGTACATATACACGTTGCCCTTTAAAATTTTGAAAAAAGATAAGAAATTGCCACTTCTCTTGATAATTCTAATCACTCACCAAAAAGTCTTTATCTAGAGTGAAATCGATGTTACAATTACATGAGGCACTCGGATTTGAAGTCAAATATTCGGCACAGGTAAGGTTAGTCTCGCCATTCTTGACACAGTAGGTATAGTCGATAACTCGCTCGCTGACTCTATCCGAAAAGTACATTAGGGCAATGCCTACCGGGATGAAAGCAATTCCAATTATAAAAAAGGTAGGCAGGACGGTGCCAGCAGTAAGAACTGGTTGCCATGCAGGCAAGCGTTGCTGCTTGAATGCCGAATCTAGTGAAGCAAAAATATAATATCAATTAAAACAAAAACTTTATTGTTGTAAAAAAAAAAAAAAATAGCACTGGAATGCACACAAATCGATAAATTCAATCATCTATGTACATTGCCATGACTCACCTGAAGGTCGCTTCGATCTAACATTTAGCTCCTGATTTTCTGCTTGCAATGCCATTTTAAAGTATATCTACTTGTTTGTCCGTTTGTCTTAATCTCACTTTCATTTAGAAAGCCAAATATTTTGATAGGAATATCTCTCTAAAATCGTATTTTAATATTTTGCAAAAGCACGGAAATTCACACAGGTGTACAATCAGCTATAAAAAAAAATACGTAGAACTTGACAGTTGACACTTGACAGTAGATAAACAAAAAATGCAGCTGTCTCACTTTTGCCAAGTTTCATATGGAATGGATGCATTCAGCCGGAATTGTCAGAACATGGAAAAGTAACATCTTTGTACCAATAACTGTTAAAATATAATATCAAAAGTAATAGCCTAGCAGTTAGATAGAACTTTGCTTACAATTTTAGAAAAAGAAGAACAATGTTACACAAATTTTTTACTTAGAAAGACATTAACCTTAACTTTACGAGATGTTTCTTAACAAAGGAATTCATCGTTTGACAAAGATTTTTTGCCAACAAATCCTTTATATTTCCTACTCTCTCTTTTGTGTTAACACGCTTACGATAGAATTCTCTCTTTCCAAGCAATGATGATTCAAAAATAATGCGTTTAGGTTATTGGGCTCATTTTTTTCTGATTGAGAAGGTAGTACGTTTAATGAAGACTGCAGGGGGACGATACCAGCGATTTCCCCTCCAAAGCAGTATCCAAGCTAAACCGGAACCTTCGTCGCCATTTTTTTATCAGTTGGTTTGGTAATGGGCACGTTCAAGAACCTATCGGATAGGCTATCTCGGATACCCGTATCTTAGTGGGTTACTACACTCAGACCTTTTTAGGAAGACGCAAATAAATGCGAAAGAGATAGAAAAGAAGAGAGAAAAAGAAAAGAAGAAAGAAAGAGAAAAGAGAGAAAATATATGAAACACGCAGAAACAGAAAGTCTGAATGTAATAACCCACTTAGATACTGTAACGTGAACCCAACATTTTATACCAATTTCCTAATCGAAAAACGTTCAACCGAAAACACAACTGGCAGCACTATAATGGAATGGTATAAATGACAGGCGTTGCTTGTAAGCCAGTGTGTGTGAGTGTAGAGATGCTTGACAGCAAATGTGGAGAACATGTAGAAGTAACTGGAGAGTTCTAGATGAAATGTCATTCGATATAAATAGCCCGCCCGAGGCAACCAGAGGGTAGTCATGTTTATAGAGTGATAAAGTTAAGAGTAAATACAAGTGATAGTCCAAAAGTCGAGTTGAGTTCGAATAAAGTGTATATCGAAAGTAGATACCTTTGTATATCTACAGCCGTATTTATTAGATTTCCCTAAATAGCTCTGAACGGACGAATAGTTATGTACCCCCGTATTAATAAAACGCGGAATAGCTGCGTTCCATGGATTAAGTGGAAAATGGTATAATGGTAGCTTTAATTAAATGGGAAATGGTATAATGGAAACTTAATCCATGGAATAAGGCTATTCCGCGTTTATTAATACGGGGGTTAGTGAATAGCACTCTATTCTACGTTAAAAAAATTCTTATTTATAAACCATTATAGTTATGCCGCCGTATTAATAAACGCGGAATAGCTGGGTTCCATGGATTAAGTATAAAATGGTATAATGGTCACTTTAATTAAATGGAAAATGGTATAAGGGTAACTTAATCCATGGAATAAGGCTATTCCGCGTTTATTAATACGGCGGATGGTGTGTATATCTTACCTATCTATAATCTATAATATAATTTATAGCATTGAGCGGTAATACACAGGTGTACTGCACTATCGAAAACAATCCGGTCTCTGAAAGCCATCTATGTATCCGCCGGCGTGCTAACATTTCCTTGTCATTTCACAATAGCGATGACAAAAACCTATTCAATCGCTATACTACCTAAATCGGCGTTCAGCATATTCTACCTCTATGTTACGTTCAAAAGGTTTTATATATAAGGTTTTCCTGCTCAGAGATATTATAAGGGGAATAGAGCGCTATTCACTCCCTGTTATGGATTTATAAATAAGGCTGCTAAACTATAGTACTTTTACTGAACAGCTTTTTTTATCTCCTGCTTTGTATGTTTGGTGGCGCTGAAGGTGCTTGTCAAACTTAAATCAGCTGGTAATGCTGATGGGGAATGTATCATTTAGGCGGGCAAGTGCGCAATAGGTTGGAAAGAAAGGCATATACATGTTTTGATTTGAAAGAATGAAAGTCACCATAGTAACCAAAATCGATTTTGGTGAATGTATGTGCCATAGTCGTTCAGTGTGGTAAGGCTTTGAATGTGTTGTTTTGATATGAAAAATGAATTTGCGACGTTGACTTGCAAGTCTCATTCAAGATTTTTTTAAATCATAAAACTGTGCAAATTAGCAGTTTTTAAAGAATCAATTTTTAAATTTTGTTGCAAAAGGAAATTGTAACGGATTTTACTGGAAAGCAATGCAAAAAAAATTTTTAACGGGTATTTCGGGAAAACTTAGCTAGAGAAGGTTTTGTAAAAATTAAAAATTAAACAGGACAATTAATAAAAGATAAAAATGTACTACATTACAAAAAAAATATAGGAAAGCATAGTAAGGTAAGCAAATATAAAGAGAATGACTATTCTAGTGCATTTCTTTCCGCATCACCCAGGAGGTAAAATACAGGATGACGTTTTTTTAACGAGGTTTCCCTGGAGCCTTACTCTGTATTTCGTTTCGAAGGGCAAGTCTATTGTTATTTTTAATAAATATTAAGTAAATAAAAAAAAATAAAAAAAACTCGTTTTCGAATTTGCTTTTCCGAAAGTAGTACATTCGAATCCACATTAGAAATAAAGAGTACAAAATATTCGTTTTCGTAAATTTTTGTTTTCGAAACGAATTACTGAATAAGGCTAGGCCTACTCCTCGCTACAACTACAACTATTTCTACTTTGCATTTTTTTTTTTTTTTTTTTTAAATTACAATATATTGTATTTATCAATTTTAAGAAGAATTCATAGAATAGGTAATATAAGAAAATAACAAAAATAAATAGGTATAAAAAAGTAACAAAAATGTATACACAAAACAAATAATTATAAAAAACAACAAAATAAAGAAATATAACAAAATAAATATAATGACTATATCTACATTCTTTATATTGCACAAAAGATGTAAAAGGATCACAGCATAAGGACAGTTCAGGGGTACCTAGATAGGACAAAAAATTTGTTAAAAAATATATTTGGCTAAAAAAACAATGGTAGTAAAAATAATCATGATTTATTATGTAAACTAAGTATACAAAAATATTAAATTTTACTATTTTTTGCTTAAAACTAAACTTAGCCTAAACGAATTTTTTCTTAGATTTTTTTGTTCTCAGCAACTCCTTGTTTGTTTTTTTAATAGAGAACAACATCATACCTGTCAACAGATATCTGATAATTGCTGCTCTTTGTTCCGGATCTGTGCATGGTGTTTTCAGCTCTTCGTCTTCAAATTTGAGGGCAGTTTTCATCCAAGTTTCCATGAGCTTTCTGATATGTTGGCGTTTTCGGAAGTGTGTTTCAAACTTTTCCTGCACTTTTTGCACCATGCTCTCGAATTTTGTTGAGGGTACAGTTAGTGACCCAAATTCCGTTGTCGCTGTTCTACTTTCATATGCCCTGAGTTCAATAAGTAGCAGTTGTTCTCTTCTCTCAACTTCGCTACTTATCATAAACTCAGAGCAGGCTTCGCAATCTAGCTTCTTCTTGAGCTTTCCAGCTGCGAAACCCGAATAGTAAAGTGCCGCCATTTTTTGCATTTCCTCACTTGGTTCTATTTCAACCGTTGGTGAGTCATTTTCTTTCTCCTTTTCCAGATCGCGTTCTTTGCACTGATCACATTCGCAGGAGTCATCATATTCATTGTCATCATGTTCATTGTCATCATATTCATTGTCATCAGCATCATCATCATTTTCAATGTTCCCAGCTTCCTCAACGACTGGATCTGATGGCCTCATGAGGTTGTTTTCAATTGTTTTTTCCACATTTGACTTCTCACTGTCTTTCTTCTTTGTGGTTTCTTTGAACTTTAACTCCTTTGCCAAGTCGTCAGTTCCAATTAGAGGTTCCGCTCCAGCATCTTCATATCCAGAATGCTCTGCTGAGCTGTAGTGTTGGAACATGATGAGCTTTAAATTACGAATAAATCTCCATACCGATGGCTCTTTGTCGTACGTACCTCTGCTGTTTCGCACCATTGAGAAAAGGTTCTCTGCCACGTCAGTATTGAAGTGAGATAACAGGAAATAGTTCTGTTCATCGCTCTTAAGATGACGCCACATCTGAACTATTCCTCTCAGTGTTTGCTTTAATCCTTTAAAGCAATATGGAATTTTGTGTTTGCCTTGAGATCTCCAATCTGAAATCCAGTCAATGGCATTCTCCAGATATTCTAAAGTGTCGGTATCATCCGATAGCACTTTCTTATTTGGATTTTTCGAATAAAGCTGTCCGGTATTGAAAGTATCAAACAGAATATTCATTCGTTTAATGAATGAAGCTGTTGACTGTTGGCAACTTTCTTTTCCTCCTCAGTCTTGTACTCTGTGTACACGTTAAAGCTGAAAACTTGAGTTGCCAATTTAACCGAAAACTTCTCAAACGGTTTCGGAGCTTTGTGTTTTTCTTTCAGCTTGTGGCAGACTTGAAAGACCCCTTTCGAGTCTTCTTTATAAAGCTTGTCGATCACATTCCAGTCCACAATATCGTCATTGATTTTTATTTTGCTTTTAACCAGGATGTTTCGAACGCTTTTGAACATATGGCAATAGTCGTAAAGGAGGAAGATTTTCTGATTGCCTATTTCTATATAGGGCTCTTTTGCTCCTTTTTCGTAGTCCACTCCGAGCGTCTTGTACGCGTTAGTATTGTTCGAGCCCTTGCAGCTTGTGGCAACCACGTTTAAGCCACATTCAAGGACTTTCTCTAAGGTTTCTTTTAGCATTTTAGCCAGCACTGTGCCACTAGGTGATCCCACGTAGTAGCTGACTGTCTGCTTCCAATTCCTATTAAGCCCTCGCAAAGTGAAAACCATAACTTTGGAGGCAATTTGATTGGTGCGGCCGCCGTGTTCACCAAAGTCAGTATATCCATACTGAATGTCGTCTTTGGCGTTATATTCTTTCTCTTGTTGTACGACCATTTCATCGAACAATAGGATGCATTTCTTGTCCATGTGTGAAGGAGTCACAGCCAACGAACTCTTTATTAATTGCTCTACAGCAATTCTAAGGTTGTCAACCCTCGACTCTACTTCGATATTTGGTTCTATCACATTCTCCATTCAGTTGGATTGCATATGAATGCCTAACAATCAACATATTTATGTGTCATTATGGTGCATTGCACTTGAAACAATATGATCCCAAGTGGAAGGCCACTGCCGACCGGCAACGGTAATAAGAGATCTTATTGTTCTGACTGCATGCACTATAGTGATGACATGGCAATAGTCTTTGGGGTATGAGTGTTTGCTTGTGCAATAGGTCATTGGCACTCTCCCGATAGAATGTGATAATGAAGTGGATCAAGTATCGAAGTGTAGTCGATTATTCGATAACTAAAATGGGAAGAAGAAAATTATGTATAAATAAGGAATGTTTTTGAATAATAAAATCAGAGATCGACTGTGGAGTCAACGAAACACACCTAGTTTTATTTTGATATTTGGCAACTCGCCTAAGAATTAAAACTGGGAATCTTCTGAGGTCATCTACAGTACTAACCTCCAATTTGCAATCTTGCAATAGAGGTCCGAGCGATAGCAAATACTGCTAAGCGATCGGTGCTGTAGGTGCCAACGTTACACATGTCCGACATGCTCTTTGCTTTGTCTGATAGCATGCGCATCGTAATGTCGCAAAATCCTGCAGCGAGTCGAATTTCTGAATGCCAGCGGTAAACGGTGCTGGCAGCCGGTAGTTTAAATCCCCTACGAGCTAAATCCGAATAGCACGCTGGAGACTTATAAAAGATTTTTAAAAAAACATCTTTTTGCTGTAAGACTCCACCGGCTATATTTTTCGTGGAAAAGCTGTGCCAACACGAAAGTAAGAACTTCTTCTTTCGAGTTTTCCAGCCATTCCTCGACCGCGTTTTTTAAATAATATTTTTTGCTTCTCTTGATTTTTGACGGCGTGTGAATAGCTCTCGAATGAAGCTTTTTAGGAGTCTTGGAAGGAGACTTCTTTGGCATCCGTCTAAAAGTCGGGGATGGAAGTTGGGAGGGTGAGACAGGAGTACCCTCAGGAACATCTTCAAACTTAGAGTCCCAGCTATACGTTTTCTTCGAAGTCGAAGCTAAGTTATATAGCGGCTCATTAGGACTGCTGGGAGTATCTTCAAAACGTGAGCTCAAGCACGCTTTTGAAGATTTTGTGCCAAAACGACGTTTCGGCAATTTAGGGGCGCGGGGAGTCTGGAAAGACAAATTTGAAAAGTTTTAAAAAACCGAATCTAAAGACGGCATAGCTGTAGCGTGGGTAGTTTCACACCAAGAGTGGCGAGCATGTGCCGTATTTGCAAAAAATAGTAAATCTTGTGCTGCACTTATATCAGCAAAACTTGGAGCCGATTTAGGTGCAGGAAAAGATGGTAGAGAGCTTGTTGCCTCCTTTCGGGCAGAAACTATACTTTTGGAGATTTGGGCTGCATGAATCTCAGCATCCATGATTCGCTGACAAGAATGGTCAACGGCAATTTCAGTGCAGCAACAAATTCCTAGCGAGGAAATTGGAAGTGCTCTTTTAGATAAAACTCGACGAGTCGACTGAAGAGCAAAGTCTTTTGCGTAAAAGTGCGTTGAACGTAGATAAGTGTGTACAGACGAGCTTGCTCTAAGTTCAGTGCCACTTAAGTCTCTGAGATGCAAAAAAAAAAAGCACATGCTTGCTTTTTTGGGCAAGGGCTTAATGGTTGAAACATTTCCATGCTTCAACCAGACTTTCCTTCTACAATCATTTGGAACGGAGAAAAATGAGTTGTAGGCAGGGTAGGTCTTAGTGTTAGGGCAACCGTTATAAACGCACTTAGACATATTAACCGGATTGAAGCAAAAAATATTTTTTTAAAAAGTATTCGAAATTTTATTTTAAGAAAAAAATTTAATTATTAAATATCACAAATAAAACAATTTTCACTTATCACTGTTTAAAGCACACTGGTCACCCTTTTTCTTTTGGTGTTTTGAATCACTTCCACGCCACTTAATTTGCGATAAAATCCTAGCAAAATCGAAACTTACACGAGAGTCCCTGGCTCTACCGAGATCGAAAAATTAAAATTTAATTTGATAGTTATGAAACCTTAAATCGCGCGATATCTTAGGGGGAGGGAGATGTCAAGTGTCAAGGAAGAGAGACTGATTAAAATAATAATTATATGAATAATAATAAGATCACTATAGGAATAATAAGAAAAAAAAAACATTAAAAAAACAGAAAAATTTTTGTTATTAATATGGTAGTACCAACAATGACAACAATATCTAAAAATTTAATAATATAATATAATAATAGTATTAATAATAATAGAAATAGTAATAATAGTAACAATTACCTATAAATAATAATACTGAAAAAACAATAAAAACAATAAAAAATATATTTTTTTTACTGTGGCAATAATTACACCAACAGTGGCAACAATATCTGAAAGGAGAGAAGAAAAATTTTATATTAAGATTTAATACTCTTACTCAAATTATTCTTTCACATTCAATAGTTTTATTAAAAATAATTTTTTTCTTCAATTTTCGTTCACTATCTCACTATCTTTCCTATGTTTTTTTTTTTTTTAATTTTCTTTATTTTCTCCACTGCTTCACAACTCACTAGCTATATTTAAGTTCACTATCTTTCCTGTTTTTTTCAATTTTTTTTTTCTTCACTATTTCATAGCTATTTCACTAACTTTTTAAGCTAACTTTTTCCTATGTTTCTTTTTTTTCCAATTCTATTTATTTAGCTATTTAAGTTCACTATTTTTTATTATTTTCTTCACTATTTCACATTTCACTAGCTTTTCAAGCTAACTATTTTTCCTGTTTTTTTTATTCTCTTTATTTTCTTTGGTATTCAAAAAAACTCACTAACTTTGTTAACAATAGGTAGGTATTTATGTTTAATCTAATTTAAATTATTTTAATAAATTCTTATTTTGGTTTTTGTAGCTTTACTGCACTTTTTCACATACAAATTGATTTCAGTTCGAGTCTAATCATCAATGGCCAAAATTATACTTTGCCAAAGCTCAAACAACTTTGTAACCGCCAAAAACTTGTAACGGCCAAATCTTATGTACAAATCATTTTACTTCCTTATTTGCACCTGCAAAAAATATTGACCATTTCACCTATGAAAAGTATAAACACATAAAATTGTGTAATACTCTATCCGCCGTATTAATAAACGCAGAATAGCTGCGTTCCATGGATTAAGTGGAAAATGGTATAATGGTAGCTTTAATTAAATGGAAAATGGTATAATGGTAACTTAATCCATGGAATAAGGTTATTCCGCGTTTATTAATACGGCGGTATACCTATAAATATATCTATTCTGTACCTACGCTTTTCCCATAGCATCGAACATTATGCCTTGGAGAGAAGCGCACACGCAAAATGCTTACCTTTCACCTACTCCACCTACTCTTATTATTATATCAAATGTTGCAACGTTGTGTAATTTTTCTATACCTCCCCTTTTCACATAGCCAGTTAAATGGCCTACCAATACTCTCACACACTATCCAACATTTCACTCTACGTGTACGATGTACATTTAATACCTAAAGCCTATTTCTAAGAGGAGAAACATTTGATTTGTTGTTATTTGTTTCCTGCTCTTACGCATACACCCTTCCTTCTCTTCAAATACAGTTTTGTGGAATCCATTCAAACTTTTGTGGCGTAAGTTCAATTCCCACTTTGTCACCGAAACTTGGCGAAGTAAAGTACTATTCACATGAGAACGACCAACGAACGACGAATGAACGAAAATTCGTTAATTTTGACATTTCATTCACATGAGTGTTTTACATTCGTCACGAATAACGAACACAATTTACATGCAAAACAAAAATGGGAAATGATTTTGAGGTTAAGCACGCGCGAAAAATTTATTCGTTGGAGTGTGGACGGTATGTGGAACGAGAATAAAGTCTGACAGTTCGTACCTACTAGATGCTTATTCGTAACGAATAAACTTTTTTCTCAATTTTTTGAATTTTAGGCACAAAAATAAAAGTTTATCCACCTAAAAATAAGTATGAACTGTGTTTCCATCGTTTCCGAAAAAATTCGTGAGGAATTTATGCTAGTAAGGTACTCAAAATCACATTTCTTGATTTATTCGTCGTTCGTTGGTCGTGCTCATGTGAATAGTCCTTAATACTACTATAGAATTTATATACACGTAGATACTGAATAAAGTGGTAGAATTAAATTGAAAGATACCGCCGTATTAATAAACGCGGAATAGCCTTATTCCATGGATTAAGTTACCATTATACCATTTTCCATTTAATTAAAGTTACCATTATACCATTCTCCACTTAATCCATGGAACCCAGCTATTCCGCGTTTATTAATACGGCGGATAGAATTTTATTTTTGCGAACTAAGCGCACGTTACATTGGTGTCAGAAGTGGGATAAGAAGAAGAAGTAAGTGAAAGTGTTGATTTTTCTAGTATAATGAAGCTTTTATTAGAACAAAGAAACGAACAAAAGAAAATGATTGAAGAGCAACGAAACGAGCAAAAGAAGGAACAGCAGAATGCTCTCGAAAAACTCGAAGAACAACAAAAGAAGCTGATTGAAGAGCAACAGCAAAATATTCTCGGACGTCTGGAAGAGCAACGAAACGATCAAAAGAAGGAACAGCAGAATGTTCTCGAACAACTGGAAGCACAACGAAGCGAACAAAAGAAGGAACAACAGAATATTCTCGAAAGACTTGAGGCGCAACAGAATGTTTTAGAAGGTCAGAAAAACATTCTAGAAGGAAAATTGGGTAACATTGAGAAAGATGTTTGTGGCCTAGAAAAACGCATTGAATGTGTTGAGAAACGATTTTCCAAGCTTGAGAATCAATGCGAAAGTCAGCTTGCCACTTTGGAGAAACGAATCGAAAACATGGCTAAGGAACTAGACCAGATGCGGAAAATTGAGCTACGGAAAACTTGTGGAGATTGTCTAAAGCAAAGAGAAGTACAACCACCAACATTCGACGGACAGTCGTCTTGGTCAGTTTACAGGAGACAATTCGAGGCAGCTGCGACAGCAAATGGCTGGGATGACGAAGACAAATACATAGCACTGACTCTTGCTCTTAGAGGACCAGCAGCTGAATTACTTCAAACTGTTCCAGCTGGTAAGAGCTACGATTTCAGTTCTCTCGTGGCAGCTATAGAAAAACGCTTTGGTGATAGCCACTTGAAAGAAGTCTTCCGAGTCCAACTCAATAACAGAGTCCAGAAAAGGGGTGAAAGTCTACAGCAGCTTCAAGCAGACGTCGAAAGACTTGCTCACCTGGCATACCCGGATGCTGGAGAAGAAATCATCAACCATCTGGCTGTTGAGTCCTTCGTTCGTGCCATTTCTGACAAACATCTTCAGAGATCTGTGCGAACTGCTAGAACACGAACTCTTTCCGAAACTCTAGAGTTTGCATTAATGATGGAAGCATCTGAGCAAGCTTCTCAAATGGTACATTGTCAAAGAGAAGCCATATTCAAGGCTGGATCATGCCCAGGAATTAAGCTACAAAGGAACCAGCGGAACGGACTTGCCAGATGTTGGAATTGTAATAAGACGGGGCACTTACAGCGACAATGCCGGTTGCCACCAATTAAAACTGAAACTGCTTGTCAAAGTTGTGAAGTCCAAGAAAATCAATCCGTGAGCTGTAGAGTAAGACCGCAGACTTATCAATACCGAATTGGACATCAGGTAGAAAACCCCCAATGGAATTGCTGGCGGAAAGTAGAGACCAAGACTCAGCGGATGAGAGTGGAACCCATTTTCGGATGGAACAAGGAAGAATTGAGGTCTGCTCAACAGGAGGATCCAGACGTCGAACCCATTCTCGCATGGAAAGAAAATGAAGAGAAACCGGAATGGGGAGACATTTCTGACAGGAGTCCAGGGGTGAGATTCTGTAACTAAAAAGCGAACAAACGTTTTCGTGTGTGCGAACGATTTCCCTATGTTAACATGAAGGAAATCGTTCGCACACACGAAAACGTTTGTTCGCTTTTTAGTTACAGAATCTCACCCCAGTTCTCAAAGCCTATTGGGCACAGTGGGACTCACTATATGTGCAAGAAGGTGTCCTCAGGCGAAGATGGGATTCCGCTGACGGTAAGTCATATGTGATGCAGCTGATCGTACCGCAATCGAAAGTCAGTGAAGTTCTTCAGGAGATGCACGACGGACCTTCTGGAGGCCACCTGGGGGTAAACAAAACACAGGAGAAGGTGCGACATCGGTTCTACTGGTTACATGCTAGAGATGACGTGGAGAAGTGGTGCCGAACATGTGACAAGTGTGCTGCAACCAAAGGACCTGGTAGAAAGATTCAAGGTAAGATGCATCAGTACAACGTTGGATCGCCTTTTGAGAGGATTGCAGTAGATGTGGCTGGGCCTTTTCCAGAGACCAAAGCTGGAAACAAATACATTCTGGTTGTAATGGACTATTTTAGCAAGTGGCCTGAGGCGTATGCCATCCCAAATCAAGAAGCCAAAACGGTGGTCGACCAGATTGTGTTTAACTGGGTGAGTAGGTTTGGTGTTCCTATGGAACTCCATTCCGACCAAGGGAGGAACTTTGAGTCAAACATCTTCCAAGGAGTGTGCGGACTACTTGGCATTAAGAAGACGAGAACCACACCGCTTCATCCACAATCTGATGGGATGGTTGAAAGATTCAACCGGACCTTGAAAGAACACCTCACCAAGGTCGTAGGCGACTACCAAAGAGACTGGGATAGGCACGTACCGCTATTCCTGATGGCCTATAGAAGTGTAGTACATAGCTCGACAGGACAAACACCATCTGACATCCTGTTCGGGAAAACCATGCGGCTGCCCAGCGAACTTAAATTTGGATGCCCCACAGAGGAGCCACAGGACACGAACGAGTATGTGGACGACCTCAAGGAGAGACTCGCTGACATCCATAAAAGAACAAGGGAACGGATGAAAACCTACAGCGACCGGATGAAGACACGGTACGACACAAAAGCGACAACGTCAGGATTCCAAGCAGGAGATCGTGTGTGGCTTTATAATCCTCATCGTCAAAAGGGATTGTCACTGAAACTTCAGCAAAACTGGGAAGGTCCTTATACTGTAGTCACGAGGATTAACGACGTGGTTTACCGCATCCAAAGAGGACTAACGGCTCGCGTACACTAAATCAGACATCGTCCGAATTATAATCGGCCGTTGTCGGCCGAACTCTGACGTTCGAACCAAACATGTGTTAAACAAAGAGAGCACGTACACCACTACAACCGACAACGTCAGATGTCGTCCGATGTCGTCCGACTTCATCCGATCAACAGACAAATCCGAACTTGTTTGGATTTATCGGACGTCGGACGTCAGTTTGCCTATAAAAGTTGATAAATTTCGTTTTTAGTAGGACACCACTGTGGAATAAGTTCTCTAAGACGTATAATAATATAGATGTCACTAAAAATCTCTGGAAAAATGTTCCAATTGAACTGAAATAAATAAATTCAATAACAGGCTGTCTGTCAGCTATCGTCAGAGAACGGCAGCAGTGTGTGCAGACGAACGTCCGAAATAGTCGTCCGAACAGTTCCGATCCGATATCGGCCGATAAATCGGATTCAGTGTACGCGAGCCGTAAGAGGCAAGTTAAAAGTAGTTCATTGTGACAGGCTGCATCGATATAGTGGTGAGGCTGCAGATGGAATTATTCGGGACGAACAATCCTAAGGAGGGGGCAGTGTAACGTGAACCCAACATTTTATACCAATTTCCTAATCGAAAAACGTTCAACCGAAAACACAACTGGCAACACTATAATGGAATGGTATAAATGACAGGCGTTGCTTGTAAGCCAGTGTGTGTGAGTGTAGAGATGCTTGACAGCAAATGTGGAGAACATGTAGAAGTAACTGGAGAGTTCTAGATGAAATGTCATTCGATATAAATAGCCCGCCCGAGGCAACCAGAGGGCAGTCATGTTTATAGAGTGATAAAGTTAAGAGTAAATACAAGTGATAGTCCAAAAGTCGAGTTGAGTTCGAATAAAGTGATATCGAAAGTAGATACTGAATAAAGTGGTAGAATTAAATTGAAAGATAGAGTTTTATTTTTGCGAACTAAGCGCACGTTACAATACACTTGAACGATTCAGATATCTTTTTCCAGATTGCTGCAGACAATAGCTGCGAAATATTAAAATTCGACTTCGAAATCGAAGTGAAACGAAAGCGCTGTGTTCTACAATTCGTTTCCCCGGTTTCCAAGTGATTTGAAATCACTCTAATTTATCTGTGGAATGGTAGAAGAAAACAGGCGCGTTTAAAAATGTAAATAAAAAAAACTTCGTTACAACCTCAAAATTGGTTTATTTTACTAGAAATTTGTTTTAAACAAGGGAAGGAATAAAAATACTGCACAAGAGGAAATATTCATAAGCTTGATTCATAAAAGGAGATCGTGTCGTCGCAGATTCTGTGTGGGAAAGACAGAAAAATGCAACTGGATAGAAAAAGTCAGTTATAATAAAATGAACCATTTGAAACAAATTTATCAATAAAAACTTGAAAATACTTCAATTTCACTTGCCACTTATCAATACACACGTTGCATCAACAATTTCTAATGGATTTGAAATGTCTCTCAATCTCAATCAATTATTTTCTCTGTGGCATATCTTTTCTCTTTGATTTCCAAAACCGAAGCAATAAGAACAGCACTTTTTCTTCTTCTTTTTCACTACTCGTAGATCTTGAAGCGATCACAACTCTCCCACTTTTCTGCTTCACACTAGTGATCCGCCAGTGGGGTATGCCGCGTTGACCTCAGAAAGCGACGGCAAGCCTCCCGGGTTTTGGATTGTTCCATTTCTGAGGCCAACCAAATGCTGCTGTTATTGCATTTGCTTGTACCAAGAGTGTTTTGGCCTGCATTTTCTTTTTCGTCGCGAATTTGTTGAAACTTTGTACGATATTGCCTTTTGGACGGGGTTCTGCGGATCTCTCCTTTGAACATGACAATACCAGCTGAGCCGGTCGTGCTGGATTTTGTCCAAGATGGTAATTTTGACATGAAGGCTTCCACGGATCTTAGTACTTCTTATTCGATCAAGCTTTGTTACTCCTGATGTCATCCGAAGTATCTTCATTTCGGCCGCCGTCAATTTGCTCTCATACTTTTTGTACATTGTCCAACATTGTGAACCGTATGTCAGAGCTGGACGGACAACTGCTGTGTAGTTAAATGGAAATGTGCTTCCCAAGTGTGAAAACTTTAAATATCTGGGATCTATGATCAATAGTGAAGCAACTTGTGATGACGACATCAATTATCGAGTAAGCGTAGGATGGATGAAGTGGCGAGAAAACTCCGGTAGGGAAGGGATCCCTTCAGCTTAGGGGGCATTTTTCGATCACAGAAGATAGCGGAGTTTTCTCGCCACTTCATCCACCCTACGCTTACTCGATGATTGTTGTCGTCATCACAAGTTGCTTCACTATTGATCATAGATCCCAGATATTTAAACTTTTCACACTTGGGAAGCAGGGGCCGAATTACGGCACACGCTTTCGAATAAGTCGTATCGGAATTATGGGAATTTGGTATTACCGCTCACGATATCGAGTCATCTAGTACCACAATTTGGCATTTTCTCATCAGTTATCGATCGCAATTTCATTCGATGCATAAAGTGCTCTCTAATTCATACATGAAAGACTATCGAAACCATCTATTATCAATATTTCATTTAATAACACCATCCGAGTGTATTTTATGTTTAAATTTTCCGAAATTCTTACTAAATATTGTCTTCTTTTTACAAAGGCATGAATTTTACCTACTAAAAAATAATGAAATAAGTATAAGGAGACACCAGCGACATCTATGAATTAATAGAAACTCGAAATTCACTAGTGAACATTCAATGATACTAGTACAATTTTAAAGAGCAATACGATACGAGAGGTCACGTATGCTGTAATTCCAAAATGGTTACTCACTCACTCGATCTCTAATGCCACTCACTCACTCGATATCGTGAGCTGTAATTCGGCCCCAGATTTCCATTCAAATAAATGTCTGGAATAGGCTTGTCTGGATTAGAAAAAGGGCTGCACAGGTATTCAGTCTTTTTAGCGCTAATACGATACCCATTTCCTTCCAGAACATCGATCCAAACGTCAAGTGATCGTTGCAGGGATGTAGGATCCTCGCTTATGATGGCTCCATCGTCAGCAAAGAATAAATAATTGTTGTACTTTATTGTCCGTTACTTTTCCTTCGAGCAAATAATCCAGAACAGCAATAAAGAGCAGTGGACTCAAGACACTTCCCTGATATACACCTACTGTTATTTGGAATGCTTCGGTGACTTCAGCTGGGCATCTCACTTTTGTAACTGCTCCTTCGTACATGTCCATAATTATTCGCATATAGGCTTCAGGAACTCCTCGGTGTCTGAGGGCCACCCATATCAGGTTCTCGTGGTTGTCGATCGAATGCTCGAAGTCAACCAACACAATATGCAAATCCTCTAAAGCATCTCGGTGTTTTTCCATAATGATCTTTATACTTTGGATTGCGTCTGTAATTGACTTACTCGCGACAAACCCGCATTGGTATCATACAGCCTTATTATTTTCCGCAGTCGGCTATCCAAAACCCGCTCAACGATCTTCATAGTTTGGGACATCAACTTGATCAAACGATAGTTGTCACAGCTTCTGGTATCTAAGAACAGCACTCATATTTAATTTTCTGATCAGGAAACTCAAGAAACTATTGAAATCAAATAAATTGAGTTTCAGATTAGATGACAGGTATCAGCTGTTTTCTATTTCACTTGAAGTGATTTCGAAAAGTTTTCGAACTGATGAAATCAAATTAATTCACCGCAAATGAAAATTGAGGGTGTTTCAGGCAAAGAGGGTACGAGTGAAGAGTGAACTCCCTGTGCTATCTACTTGAATTTCATTATTTCCTTTTTTATTGAATATAATTTTAACTTAGATAGCAAATAATGTTTATTGCCGTTGATGAGATGTATTTCATGATCGGACATCGGAGACCAAAAGAAGAAAAATTGGTCTGACGATGTCCTTTATGTAAATTATCGGTGAGCTGAAACGGGCTTTTGTTGGCCTATATGGGTCGTTGCTGGCATGCTAGTTCCCTTTATTAGCTCGTCGGAGGGGGCGGGTACTTGACCCAACTAACCCTGTTCCAAAAAATCATGCCAGGCTTAGGCAATGGTGTTGGTTTGCCATGCGGACAGTTTGTTCATTACCCTCCCTCATTTGCCCAAGCATCGGCTTGGATTTCGCTTATTTGTGGCATCAAGTGAAAATCTTTCCAGAAATTCATTCCTAGGTATACCGCTTGAGTAAGATTTGGAATAAGGTAAAAAATCAGGTTTTTGGTCATGCCGTTGTAGGACGTTTTCAATTCACAGTGCCCCACAATGTCATGTGACTTACCGTCAGCCGTACGCACTATGTTTTTGTACGGGTTCACCTGAATACCCATTTTCTCTACCAAATTCCAACATCCACTACCTAATACAGATATCGAGGCTCCACTATCTAGCAAACCAAATACTGATTCACCTTCAAGGGTAATGTTTGCATACATCCGTCCATCTGTTCTCGAAGAGATTATAGATTCCACTATCTGTTTGTGAATATTTTTCCGGTTACGAAACCGATGTCTGCATTTCTGCACGTGAATGCTGGCTAAGGTCTTCGTTCCGAAGATTTGGGACCGAACTTTATAATAGTTGAGCTTGCGCTCGTGAATAGATTTTAAAGAAAAGGTGGAAATGGGATCATCCTGAGAGCTGAGGGTTTCTTCACGTTTCAAAATATTTGTTGGTATGCTCTCGGATGTAAGGTCTTTGTTATTTATGCATGTTTCTGTTCGGGGATGTTGTTGGAGGGACGAAACTCCCCTCTCGTTGATTCGTCCCGTCGCCGTCGTAGGTTTCCCGAATGGTTTTTGCACTCAGGAGTGCTAACACCCTTAAAACCGCACACGAAGCAAAACAAATTCCTTACATGTGAAGGGCAAAAATGGTAGCTGTGCCCCTTTTGGTCACAATTCCAACACGTCAGATTCGCTGAAAACCCCGATCTTTGAAATGAAGTTAAGGCCGCGATTTCCTCACCTTCGGTATCGGTTGGTTCTGGTTTATCTTCAACTGAGATCTCGTGTACCGTTCTTTGGGAAGAATACCGCTTCGCCAAAAACCTCTCAGCTTCTCGAGCCTTATTTCTTAGCCCTTCTAGGCTCTTGACATTTGCTAATAAAAGCAACTCCCCAAGTTTATTCTTAGCGTTACTACGAATAACATCAATTATTTTCCTTTCATCGAAAGGTTCTTTTAACCTGTCGTTAAGACTAACAATGGAACCGTAAAAATCATCGAAAGACTCTTTAAACCCTTGTTTGCGAGTTAACAACCTCATATAGACCTCCACGTCATTCTCTTGCCGTCCAAATTCTTTTTTCATCGCCTCTTTGATTTGAGCGAAAGTTGCCTCCGGTTTTCGTCGCAAATAACCCCAAAACCAGTTATTTGCCTTCCCCGCTCAGTACTTGGTGGAAGTTTGAAGCGATTTGTTCGTCGCTGTATGAAGACGAAGCTTGCAGATGACCAACCTTAAACAAAAAATCACCGACGTTTTCGGTTCCGTCGTATTTAATGTTCCACCTTTCTAATCTGCAGGCATCCGAGGCGCTAAATAAAGAAGGTGACATGGAATTTCGAAGATTTGGAACGGTTTGATGATCGTGGGTCGGTCTAGACTCTACACCTGAGTGAAATGGGTTTTCACTCACACCTTCAGAGGCTCTCGGAACGGTAGGCCGGTTAATGTCTTCCAATTTTTTTTATGACATTTACCATAAATATGTCCATCTGTTGGAAAAACCTAACCTGATTTGTCATAAGACTGCTTTCGATTTTGTTCGCCAAGTCTTCAACTGACGAACTTCTTTGCCTATTTGACGGACCAGCGATGTTGTCTTCCCGTTCCTCACTATCGCGGCCAAGATTTGGTAACTCATTTTCTGACTGCTCGTGCGACATTGTAAATGTTGAGTTACCTACAGTCGAGTTAAGCTCTTGAGAAAAACTGAACGAATTGTCCAAATTGAACCTACTGATTGTGTCTCGGAAACGATTATAAAATGCTTCAAATCTAGCTTCGGAATTTGCCTGAAATCGGGATAAAGTTTCTTCAAGAGAAGAGCGACGACCGTTGCTCATTATCTACTTCGCACAGAATAAGTCTTCTTCTTATTATTCTGTTGGTGCTTATGTTTGAACTACCTGTGAGATTTCTCTAAATAATTTGTGCCAATCGAATGCGTATTTACGAAAAAAAAAATCTGGGTACGTATATATAAAAAAATAAAATCGAAAAATTTTGAAAAATCAAAATCAGAACAAAAAAAAAACTAAAGTTGAGGAAATGAATTCTGTTTATAATTTATATTTCAGTTCAAATATATTCATATTGTAACGTGCGCTTAGTTCGAAAAATAAAACTTCACTTTTCAATTTATTTCAACCACTTTTATTCAGTATCTAATCTTTATTCGATCTCAACTCGACTTTTGGACTATCACTTGTAGACAATTTACTCTTTACTTTATCACTCTATAATCAAAACTGCCCTCTGGTTGCCTCGGGCGGGCTATTTATATCGAATGACATGCCATCTAGAACTCTCCAGTAACTTCCACATTGTCTCCACTCTCCACTGCAACTGTCAAACATTTTTCCTCCTAGTATAAATTTCTACACTTACACTAGTGCTGCCACTTGTGTTTTCGTTTGAACGTTTTCGATTAGGAAATTGGTATTAAATGTTGGGTTCACGTTACAATATAAAAAAAACGAAGGATGAAGATTTCGAGAAAGCTGTAGGAACTTACGAAAATAAAGGAAACAAAGGTGCCAAAGTGCTTGAGCTTTTCAAAATATACTACAAAAGTAAAATATTCTACTCTACAAACTTTTTTTTAAAAAAATGAAATGACGTTTATAATTGATTATTTATTTGTTTCAGGACTTTCGTAGCCGCATACTCCAGCTAGAAGACTCTGAAACGGTCTTTTCAAAGGACTCTCAACGACGTTACTACATCCTGGAGTCTCCTCGAATTATGTAATTTCATGTGTGGTGAATGCCTTGGACCAGTGAGCACTTGCTAGACAAACACCCAGTGGACTCAAAACTCTTCACTCCACATTAAATTTTTACCTAGGCATTCCCCTTTCCTCGTCGCAATGCCGAATCTTCACATTCACTCACTGGGACTTACGAGTAAACAGGAATACTGTTGGCAAAAAGATTTAATCTCAAGTAAAAAAAAATGAAAAAAATCTATGAAAATCTATTTAAATTAAAATTTATTTACAAAAAAAAATTCCTGAAAAACTCAAATTCTGGATCACTATTCCTTGAATAGCGATCACCACGTTGGGCGCCATTTGTAACGGGCTGGTTTTGGCTATTGGACCGATGCTGGCATGCATGTGCCTCTCCTTAGCTCGTCGGTGGGGTGGTTCTTGGTCCTTTACTTAACCCGGTTATAAAAAAAACCATGCCAGGCTTTGGCTACTAGATGGTATTAGCCTGCGAGATACGCTATCTCTACCCTCCCTACCTGTCTACTTTACTCGCTTAAGTAGTCCCTTAAATGGCATCAGTTCCCTACCTACGTGATCATACTCAATTCCCTAGATTCCTCATCCTAATTCTTTCTAGGCAATTTTCTTCCTGTCAAAAATGACATCGATTTCAATTGTCAGATAGAAGTTGTTTGTTGATCGTCGGTCGTGAAATCTCGTGCGCGATTAAAATTTTATTAAAATAAAGCTAATTTATTCATTTTGTTACAGAGCATCGGATTCATAGCTTTGGTAATTACATAGCTAGTTGTCGGTGATTGTAAAGGTGGAAGAAATATCCTACTTAGCTTTACTTTCACTCAAAACTCCATTCGTTTTTCATCTTTTTCATTGAAATGCTGACTTAAGAGGAAAATAAAGCGATTAACTGCAACTCAACACTTCGGCTGCAAAGCTATTTTCGCATTTTGGGTAAAGGCCAAGAAAAAGTATTTTGCTTTTTTGTTTCATAAAATTAGTGTCCAACCAATTCAGTTGTTTGTATTCGAAACTTTCAAATTGTAACGGTTTTTGTTTATTGATCGTTTTCGTATGACACGGCTCTGTGGTAGAAAACGTCTTAGTCGAAGATGTCGTTCGAAAAAAAATTTATATACGAGGGCCACATAAGTTATTTCAAGATGTCCAGCAGAAGTCAAACAATACGAGCCCCATTTAAAAAAACTTAACGCCGACACATGAAAGCGTACTAGGTGTCGCACAATAACGAACGACATATCAAAGGGTTAAATGAGTTTTCCTACATTTTAGACTGCAAGAAAGACTAGAAAATAAAAATTATTGCAACAAAATAAGAAATGTTGGCATCAACCGTCTTTTTCATTGAACTCACTTTTCGGCCCAGAAGCTTCCGGTAAAATTTAACCTGTATGCATTAATGAATGAGCAAAACTAGGTTGAGACGATTAGCCTCAGTCGAATGCTGAGCTGTGGGTTAAGGAGTTAAAATAAAGTTTACCGCGGCTACGGTTTGCTTTATTCTGTTAACATCATTGCATTAATATTTTCTTAATGATTGGCGGCTGCTGCTGATTATGGGTAATTTTATTCCTCCAGTAACACATCTGAACCGGCACTTAACAAATAGAAACAGGGCCCCTACTCTGTCGGCCCTGTTGTGCTTTTTATCAATAATTGCACTGACTGGAAAACAGAAACGACCGATTCATTTGGTGAACACAATTGAACTCCCTGATCATTCGCGTTTTCCAATTGAAACTTGCCGATGACCGAAATGTCCATGAAGCATTTAGAGGTTGTTCGTCTCTTGTGCAAATTACAATGTTGAAACTTGCTCGCCAAGCATTTTGGTTTTGCCCAATTCTTGTGTCAATTGCAAAGGTGAACCTTTATTGTGACATCATCAATGGCAATGACTTCTTGAATTGGGGAACACGCTTAATGTTTGGCGACCCAAATGCACACGCAACATTCCTATCGTGGTAACCGTCGGAGTGGAGTTTTCTCCGCATCTTTTTTTTCGGAGATTCAATTTTGCTTCGAAGTAGTTGTCGTCGTAAGAAATTTTTCACAAATGCGGCAATGTATTGCATTCCCAAAACTAAAATCTCCGCAACAAAAACTTATCGGAGAACGTCGGATCGTCCCATCGGAGAGATACCTAGAAGCAAAATGTCTCCGATCGGAGAGAATTCCGCTCCGACGGTTACCACGATAGGGCCGTGTATTTCGTTTCGAAATTCTATTCGAAAGTGATTTTCGATCCGTTTATGAATTTGTACTCTGTAAAGTTTCGAAAAAAATTTATGTATATCTATAACCGGTGTTTTCATTTACGGAATAGATTTGTCGAGTCTCGATATAATATTTCTCAAGAGATCTGCCAAATCAAGCAAAATATAATAAAAGTTAAGAAATAAATAAAGGAAGTAAATTAAGATTTTCCTTTCCGAAAGTAGTAGATTCGAATCCGCTTTAGAAATAGAGAGTACAAAATATTTGTTTTTTTTTTCGAAACTAATTACAGAGTGGCGCACAGCAAAAGAAACAAAAGGTTGCGACTTAATGTTTTTTTACCATTGATTATTATAACCTGCTTTTCACAGCAAATTCAGAAATTACATTTTTCCTAATACTTACAAGATCTTAGTTGAAATGCATCCAAGAGATCACTTTAAAAATCTTAAGAAATAACAGTCGAAACATTTGAATGTCTTTGGGCTTTGCAGATTGCGATTGTATTGTCGAAGAGAAAAGAAAATGGGATCATTGTAATACATCTGGTATACTTATACACGTTTTATGTTTCACATATTCACTATATTTACTAGCTTAATTAACAATTGAGGATTTCCATTTAAACAGAACGACACTATTATGTTTTTAAGTATCACATTGTTTGATTAATAAATTTCTTTATTTGCGTTAATTTTTTTTTTTTTTTTTTTTGTTTTCTTTATTTTTGTTCCTACTTACTTATAAATTTAACAAAATAGACAATTGATTTTATTTTATATTGTGCAATCACTTTAATTAGATCCGGTTTTTTTTTCTAGGCACATGCAATAAAAAAAAAATGGATGTACTATGTAACAGTTCCGGTTGCCCAACACACGTGTATGATTGAGGCCAAATATTGTGAGAAATCTCTTTGCATCGTAGTATAAAATTTGATTAGTACATAATGTAGTTTATAATTTAGGAAACTTGAATATAAACTCGACTTATAAGAAAATATTGCATTAAAAGTATGCGAAATATTTGATAATGTATGTACGATGATGTAATAAAAAAAACATTTATTAGAAATAGTCTGAGAATGTCTTGACGTATCATTTGCGTAGGTAATTTAACAGAATCAAACAATCCGGTTTCGTAAAACTTTTTCAGTAATTGCTCCTTCTCATAAAATCGTTCATACAGCCATGCTGTGAGTGATGTTTCGTCACTAGGTACCTGTAAACAAAGTCGGAACAATAGTTTAATGGTGTGTATTTATTTATAGGCCCAAGGCAATAACAAAAAAATCATGAGTATTAATAAATATGTAGGTCTTAAGATTGTACTCAGTATGAGATGTGAAGAGACTGTTTTGTCGGCAATAGTGCGTTGTATACTGCACTTTTTTATACCATCACTGGATTAACTAGCGCAAAAAGATTTAATTTACAAAACAGATTTATACAAAGGATTTAAACAAAGTATTCAACTTTTGAACGAAATGTGCATTTTATACCAATTTTTTTAATGACCATGAAAGTGACTCTTTTTTCTGTTCGTGTAACTAGGCTAAAAGACGGTTTTTTGCTTCTGTCCGCAAGACGCATTCAAAAACTGAAACCATCTGTGCGTCTTGAAGGCAGAAGACTCCATGCAAACTTTCATGAACCAAATGTAACTTAACGTCAAGTGGTTTATAATAACTATTTATCTTTGCTGAATTGGTGATAATGATATTTTATGAAAAACCAAATATTTTACCTCTGACATTTTAAACAATCTGTAATGCATGTGGGTATTGCAGGATCCTTTGAATCCATTCAAAATATCAAGCAAGCCTAAAGGAATTCCTTCTGGATATGCAATCGTTATGTCTAGAATGTAGTCTAGATAGTTTTGTTCATCTGAACGGAGAAGCAATAAAAAAAACATACAAGTTGTTCTAATAAATAAGAATAAAGATAAATTCAAGTATATACCTTGTTTATTGTGGTCCTTATGCAAGGCCTCTATTACTGCTTTCATAGCTCCGATTCGGGGCAAAGTCACATATTCTAAATTAGGAAGGCCATGCTCCCTTGCGTACTTTTGACTGATATGTTTGCGTTTTCTTAGAAATCCACCTTCAGGGAATAGTATAATCCATTTGCGATCATTTTTCTTGTAGGAATGTTCAAGGTGATCCCTCAAATCTTGTATAGAAGCCTCTCGGTTATTCTTACCCTACATGATTAGGAATATAAGGTTTGATTAAAGTTTTGTAGTGAATCGAATTCATATGTACAAACAAAAGCGTTTTGGATATGACTATTTGAGAGACAAGGGCAACTTTAAGTTATTCTCTCTACACTCTCATGCCATTTGTAATGCACTGGTTGTCTCATAATGCCCATGCCCAGCGCCAATGAAAAAAAAATTGTATTCTCTTACCGAAGAAATGAAGAAGTCCTCGTGTATCACACTGACTATTCCGAAATTCGTAAATTTGAATAATCGATCCATTATCCACATAACATTTGGTAAAATATTTGGCTTTGAATTGAAGTTTGCCATTAAGAACGGAACATCCGACGTGCTTTGATGGTTAGCTAATACTAAAGTATGTTTATCCAAGATAGGAGTGATGTCGTCTCCACATTCAACAACTGCAATAGAAAATAGAAATCAGAATATCTTGAAATTTTATTTATGTTCTTAGAGATGCTAATAAAGGAAATCGCACCTTATTCGTGGACACCTTAGAGTTTAAAGATTAAAACAAATGTGGTGGCTTAAGAAACCTTGTGGAACCTCGAGCCTTAAGCGTCACTGAAATGAGTCAGCGCCGAGGTTCCACGAACCAATTTCGAACGGCATTAACATTAGGGATGTTTCCTACTCACAGTAACAATTCAATTTGGTAGAAAATAACAGTTTATACTTCAGATGGCCACTAACAGTTTTTAAATGAAAGAAAAATTCTCAGAGAACGTTGGGAGAAATGTTTGATAATTAAACTAAATTATTCGCTCCGATAATTTCCGGCAGGTTCCAGTGAACACCCAAAATGTTTTTTTTTTTTTTCAAGTCATTCTAAAAAAAAAACTAGATAGATAGATAGATAGATAGATACAAATTTTATTAAATTAACAATTAGATTTTTTACAATAAGTGTTTTCACAAATTCACTATGACATGGCATTTTTTGCCGTCTGCCAGATTGACATAAAAGTTATATTTTGAAATATTAAGCTAAGTTGTCACAATTTGATTTGATTCAAATGAAAAATATACATGTATGCAAATAAAAACTAGTTCAGAAGTCTTCATTAATTATTCTTTCTCTGTACCTCAGGGCGATTTTGCAATACTTATACAATTTACCTACATTCATCTCATTTAGTTCTGTAAGAACTTCTTCTTCAGACAAAAAGTCACTTCCAAGGATACTTCTTCTGGATTCTCTAAGAGTTGGACACTTCCCTACGAAATGAAAAATGTCTTCCCTTTCCCTTAAGTTACAGATACTGCACTCCAACGGTAAATCTGGTCTGTGTGGTATGAAATTAAGGTTGAGTAGTTCACTGCGAAGTCTGGTCATTGTCGAGATTACGCTTATACTATTCTCGTCACGGAAATAGTTTCTGTCTTCCAGATTATGGTTTAGCCTGCTGTATATTCGCCTGTATATGGAATTTGAAGCTTCTTGCACATATTCGGCTCTAAACTTTTCGTCCATCTTCGATATTACTTCGTACAGGATGGCTTTGCAATTCGATATGTTTTCAATGTTTAAAGTAAAATTGAGATTGCAACTTTCCGCTAGTCTTGACCACTCTCTACAAAAGCTTTTATTCTCCTGAATAGCTTTAAGAACCACCTTCCTAACCAAACGGGACTCAGGCATCTTGATGACATTCAGACATTCAAAAAAAAACTACTGGTCACTGAAATATCAGACAATTTAAAATATGGGCACGAGTACGATAACTTTGGCGACAAAAAATAATAACGGTTTTTGGTGGAGGGGTTCAATACAAGCATTTTTTACTATGGGAGGGGAGGGGGTCTATCTCCCCCCGTTTAGGCGGTAGAGGCAATTGTATAAAAATTGACTTCAAATCTAAAAAAAAAAATATTGTAAGAGAACGGGAAAACTTACAGATACAAATTATACCTTTTATGAAAGCCAGAAATCTGCACTTTATAATAAATTTTAAATGAAGTGGTTTCAATTCATTGTTTTTGAAATAACTTACTTCAAAGTCAAAATTTACAAAACAAAATTTTAAAAAATCACTTTGAGAGGTTGGTTCGTAAGTTTTGACTTTGAAATCAGTTATTTCAAAAACAATGAATTGAAACCACTTCATTTAAAATTTATTATAAAGTACAGACTTTCATAAAAGGTATAATTTGTATCTGTAAGTTTTCCCGTTCTCTTACAATATTTTTCTTTTAGATTTGAAGTCAATTTTTATAAAATTACCCCTACCGCCTAAACGGGGGGAGATAGACCCCCTCCCCTCCCATAGTTAAAAATGCTTGTATTGAACCCCTCCATCAAAAACCGTTATTATTTTTTGTCGCCAAAGTTATCGTACTCTCCCCAAAATATGTAATACAAAACCCACTTTTCCAAAAGAAACGAAAAAATCGACATGGATGAAAAAAGAAAAGGACGAACAGTAAAGTATAGAGATTCATATCTTTGTCGCACCAAACGAATGTGGAACGCTTTGCCAGACTCTGTTTTTCGGCGCAATAACGATTCACAAGAATTTAAAAGCAATGTGCATTGGAGTCTCCTACTAAATCCTCCTGTTTTCCTTAAAGCTCGTACTATGATTTATAACATTATAAATGTATTCATTCTTGATGTGCGCTAAAAAAAGGTTTCTCCCATAGTACCATTTTTTTAACCTGATTTTCTTGTTGATGGCTTACACGATTTTGAAATCGTATATCTATGAAGTTCTACGTTGTTAAAATAGATCGATCGCGTATGAATATTTATAAAATAAATAAATAAATAGAGTGTCGCAACAGAGCGAGGAGCCCCTGGGCCTAGCGCATTTCTAACAACCATGCCTTATGAGGAAATGGAGGGGACCTACAATTTTCTGCCGGTTCCGAACGGCTCATTGAGAAAGCGCTTTTCATGACAGTGAATTCACTAACGGAGGACTTGCCAATTCCTCGCGAAAGGCGGGATTCGAACATCGAACCTGAGTTAGCAGGTGGACACGCTAACCATCACGCCACGGGTACCACATTCGAATATTTTAAAAATCTTAATTTTTGAAACTTTTATGAATATTTAAAGAAATTTTGATTTTTTTTTTTAATATTTTCAAAACAGTATCCTTGTTGAGACTTCGATTCACTTATTTAATAAAGAATTAGTACTTTAAACTATTTGAACTTGTAAATTTCTTTATTTCAATTTCATCTACGATTTTAAGTTACTTCAAATTCAATGTTGCAAATAATTTTACTTTTTATTCTCTATTTTAATGAAAAAACTCTAGGATCTTTAATGAAAAAACTCTAGGACTCTAGGACTAAAAAATTCGTATTGATCTGTCAATCTTAATTGCTCGTTTTCATCTGGTTTCTACCTCGAAAGTTGACGACGTGGACACCGCATGGTTTCTGACAGTTTGTCGACGTGGAGGTTTTCGAAGTTCGTTCGCTGCGCCTGCGTCGTTTTTGACAGTTCTTGTCGACGTGGAGGTTTCGAAGTTTTCGGAGCTCGTTCGTTGAGGCATTGCCAGGTTTGGCAACACTCCCCCCTGGTAAGCTGATGTTGTCTTCGGGTTACCATAATCGCCAAACCTCCTTACATCGAGTACCGCCAGTTTTGTTACCGGACGTGTGTATATGCCTCCAGATGTTTTAACCACGGCTGACCTCGTCTGACCATCCTTGCTTTGTATTGCTTGAAGAACTCTTCCCTTTGGCCAGGTGTTCCTAGAGCTGTTCTCGTCGACTATTAAAACAATGTCCCCCGCTGAAAGTGGCCTGACTGGTTCAAACCATTTAGTTCTTCTGGTGAGGGTGGGTAGATACTCCTTTACCCAGCGTTTCCAAAAGAGGTTACTATATTGCTCGGATGTCAGCCAATTTTTTCTGGGTGTGAATTTGTCTTCTAAAATCTCTTCAGATAGTTTGATGCCGTTTGATGACCCCAACAAAAAATGATTTGGGGTAAGGGCCTCGTCGTTGTCAGTATCTATGGGTATATAAGTAAGTGGTCTAGAATTTATAATGAACTCAACCTCCGCCATTAACGTGATCAAAACTTCGTCTTTCGGATTACGACCAATATGCATTTGAGTCAGGGTTTGCTTTACTGATCGTATAAGTCGTTCCCAACAACCCCCCATGTGAGGTGCAGAGGGAGGGATAAACCTCCATTCAATTTTATCAACTGCCAATTTTTTTGACATTTCTTCTCGAAAAAGTTTATCTTCAGCTATTTTCAGTTCCTGACTGGCCCCTCGGAAATTTGTCCCGTTATCACTCCAAAACTCCTTCGGCTTTCCTCTTCTAGCACAAAACCGTTTAATCGCCAAGATGCACGAATCACTTGTTAGACTATGTGCGATTTCTATGTGAATCGCCCTCACTGTCAGGCATGTAAACAAGACACCCCATCGTTTTTCAGTACGTCTTCCAACAGTCACCAGCATTGGGCCGAAGTAGTCTAGGCCAACGTATGAGAATGGTTGTGTAAAGGCTTTTAGACGAGCTTCTGGGAGTTCGGCCATAATTGGAGCAACGGGTGATGCTCTTTTATTTTTACACTCTTGACATTCGTTTTGAGCTTTTCTTAAAACAGCTCTTAATTGTGGTATATAGTAGAATTGGCGAATCTCGTTTATTGTGGTTTCAAAAAATATGTGCTTGTATTTTCTATGGAAACTTGTTACGATCAGTTTGGTGATGTAGTGGTCCTTTGGCAAGATTATTGGTCTTTTGGTGTTAAATGAGACATCGTTTGAGGCGTCTATGCGGCCCTTCACTCGCATCACTTCTTCTGGGTCCAAATAGGGATTGGCTTTTGTAGATTTGGCTTGTCCTTTCTACTGTTTGATGATTTCGTAGGGCATTTATTTCGTCGGTATAACCTTCCGCTTGACACAACTGATGGAGATAGATTTCAGCTCTTCTGACGTAATCGGTTTTTCCTCTTTCATCTTGACATAACGAAAACAGGTAGTCTTTGGTGCCTTTAGCATTTCCACACACTATTTGATCTTCAGGTTTGCGTGCCATCCTTAACAGGCAACAACATGATCGGTAAACTATTGACATGGTGTTTACTAATGATTCCCACGAAGAAAACCTTTGGTAATTTATCACGGCCTCCATTTGACAGTCGACATGTAAGAAAACTTCCGATACCACAGTTGTATCTTTTGGGTTTGACGGCCATGACTCTTTTGGGCTATAAAGAAAATCAGGTCCTTTATACCAACGGCTTTCTGAAGAAAAGTCTACTTTAAGATTCCATTTTGTGGCGTCGTCCGCTACGTTTTGTTCACTCGGGACCCATCGCCATTCGTCTTCGTTTGAGTTATCCAATATCTCTCCGACTCTAAACAAAATGAACTGTTTTTGCTTTCGACTATCGTTTTTTATCCAGCAGAGAACCGATTGGGAGTCGGACCAGAAGTACCGTCTGTCCATTTGAATTGAATGTCCCTTCGTCACAGTTTTGGCTAGTCGCACACCTAACACAGCCGCTTCTAATTCCATGCGTGGAACCGAGATCTGTTTCAGAGACCCGACTTTGGTTTTTGAACAAACTAGGCTGCATTCGACCGAGGATCCTTTCTGCACTCTAAGAAAGCAAACAGCTGCATACCCTGACATACTTGCATCCACGAAAACATGTAGCTCTACTGATGAACCAGGTTCAAACTTCAACGAATCTAGATAACGACGTCTTATTTTAATTTGTCTGATTTTCGGCAACAATTTAAGCCACTCCTTCCAAAGTGTAAACTGATCTTCATGTATAGGTTCATCCCAACTCAAACGTTCACGCCAACAGGACTGCAGTAATAGTTTAAGTAACATCAAGAAGTGTGCAATGAGACCTAGAGGATCAAAGGTACTCATGAGCACCCGCAGAACAGTTCTCTTAGATGGAGGGAGCACTCCTTCTAGAATCTCTTTTTCGAGATTTTTGTAGTTGAAAAGAAATGCAACTTCATCAGACATCGGTGACCACCACATTCCTAAAACTTTTTCTAATTCAAAAGGACTAGAATGGTTCTTAAAAATTTTGTTAGAAAGTGCTGCCTTTGTTCCGAGGGCAGTTATGACTTTTTCTGAATTGCTCATGAAATTCCGTATCTCGAAACCACCCTGTTGGTGAATGTGTATGACCTCGTTTGCTACTTTCAGTGCTTCATCTTCTGTGTCGAAACTATCAATGAAGTCATCGACGTAATGGTTTCTTAAGATCGCTTCAACTGCTCTTGGAAACTGAGCAGAATGTTCCATGGCATTTCTATTTTTTACGTAGTCTGCACAATATGGTGAACAGGTTGAACCAAACGTGAGTACCTTCATAGCATAGTCTTCTATTATCCCAGTCTCATTGTTTCTCCACAGGAATCTTTGCATGTGTTGATCAGCTTCGTTTACCAATACCTGGTGAAACATCTCACGAATATCACCGCAAATCGCCACATTTTTCTGTCGAAAACGGAATAGTATTTCTATGAGTGGTACAAGATAATCAGGACCAGAGAGTAACAACGAGTTCAGGGAAATTCCTTTAACCTGTGCCGCTGCATCCCAGACAATTCGTACCTTAGATGGTTTATTTGGATTTGTAACCGGAAAGATTGGAAGATACCAGGTCATATTTCTTGGAACGTTGTGTATCTCATGTTTAGTTAATTTGCGCACATAACCTTGACGTAGATATTCAGAGATTTGCCTGTTTAGATTTGCAGCCATATCAGGTTCTTTTTGAAGTCGCCTTTCAAGGCCTAAAAGTCTGCGTTCTGCTGATGGCCGGCTGTCCGGAAGTTCAGCAAGCTTATCTTTCCATAGAAGTGGAACACTGTACCTATTTCCCACGCGTTTCGCAAAATTTTCTAGCTGCGTCTGAGCTCTTAGGTCCCTTCCTCTTGAAATCTTTTTTAAATCCTTTAAACCGAAATTTTCTATCAAAAAAAATTCTCGAACTAGCTCGTGAAGTTTCTCGTCAGCCTTCTCTTTGCACTCGCACAGGTGATTGCTTGAATGTTCATTTTGCATTTCGTTTCTATCATCACATGGTCCAAAAACAGTCCAACCAAGCCGCGTTTTGATTGCTGTTGGTTGATTACTTTTGCCTTCACGGTGTTTTAGAGAATTCAACAAACTTGCATTATCCAACCCTATCAGTATTCTTGGCCGTGCGTCGTTGAACGATTTAACGGGAGCACCCTTTAGGTAATGAAAGCGGGACGAAAGTGACTCGAAATCGACTGTTTGCGTTGGAAGGCATAGAGACTCTACAGTCCGAACATTTCTTAATTTGTAGCTTCTGGGACTCTGCTTGGCCGAAATGGTCAGATTTACCATTTTCGAATTTTCTTCTGTGCGAAAAGTGCCGGATGTCCATTTTAAACGAAGTTCCTGGTGTTCGCCTTTCACGTCAAGGAGGTCCGCTAGCTCACTGTCCATCAAGGTGACCGAAGAACCATCGTCAAGGAAGGCGAAAGTTTCAATCTTGATGGCGTCGTTGTAGAGTGTCACGGGCAGAACTTTAAACAACATGCTTCCTTTGTGTTTGTGGGTGAGGTGGTAGCTGGACGGAACTTGAGGTGATGTATCTGGTTGTTCATACTTGTGAAGCAGCCTATGGTGTCTAAATGTACAGCCTGTTATTCCACATCTGTTATCAGACATACAACTCCGTTGTGAATGACTTACAAGGCATGTGCGGCATAAAGAATGTCTTTTCACGGCTTTCCATTTGCTATTTAAATCGAGGCTCGCGAATTCATTGCAGTTTGATACGGATTTACAAACTCCTTTGCAGATGATACACGGCTTTGGATTATTTGTTTGTTCATGATGTCCATTCAGGAAGGTATTTGACGTTGACTTCTTGTTTCTGTCAATTTTAGTTTCTTTCGAATACACACTGACATCACTCACCTCACAAGCAGCTTCCGCAACTTGAAATAGCCAGGAGCTAAATGTTGAAAGATCTGCAGATTGCATTCCCCTTTTAAAAACACCCCAGTTTAGTCTGGTCTGGAATGGCAGTTTGTCGGTTAGTTCTTGCAAAAGGCAGGGGTTATTTAAATGCGATGTCAGTCCAGCAGCTTCCATAGTCGCCACAATGTTCTGAACAGACAACGAAAATGCGATTAAACTTTCTAACTTATCATCCCTGGGTGGGCGTTCTTGTCTAATTTTCAACAACAGTATTTTTATGATCGATTCCGGTCGACCGAATAACATTTTAAGTGTTGCAATTATGCTCGGCCAGGGGCGTAGCGAGGGGGGGGTGTGGGGGGGTGAAGCACCCCCCCACGATTTTTCCGAGTCGGCAAATCGAGGAAGAAAAACAAAGTAGATTTGTCGAGTTAAGTCAACTCAACCAAAAAGACACGAATGGAAGTGTTTGTGACTGTGGATTTGTTGCCAAAAAAATAACAAATCGGCAAATTCAGTTAGAAAAACAAAGTAGATTTTCCGATTGCCATGCCGACTCGAGTGATCTCAACCAAAAAGACACGAATGGAAATGTTTGTGACAGTCGTTTTTTGGCAACAAAAAAATAACAAGTCGGCAAATTAAGGTAGAAAAACAAAGTAGATGTCCCGACTGCCATGCCGACTCGAGTGATCTCAACCAGAAAGACCCGAATGGAATCGTTTTTGTCTCAACTTAGTAATTCTATAATCAGGGTCCTGGGGGTCAATTCCCAATCTGTGAAGCTGTGAAGTGAAAACATTTATCACAGCTTCACCGAAAATTCAAGTCTCGATTAGTGAAAATCCAACTTCAAATGTCAAATTTTTTTCATATGATAAATTTCTTTTCATTGCCATATGAGTCGGTGAAAAAATTCAATTATGAAAATGAAAAATGGCAGCAGAACTCAGGTGCGGAAAAATTCCAATTGGAGTCCAATTGGAAAATGGGAGACAACTGTCAAAATTTACCATTTAGAACGTTTTAGTACTTTTTAGAACACAGTTTGAGAACTACTTTTCATTTTGAGATCGGGAATCGCTTAGAGTGGTTTCGTGAAGTGATAAAATGAAAAAACTGTGTGAAAACTGAAATGATATTTTTTTTCACTTCACAGCTTCACAGATCGGGAACTAACCCCATGTTTCACAGTTAATACAACACTACATTTCATACAAAAAACAACTATTTTGAAATAATACATCACATATAATTTTCTGTTTCACAGACTTCATTGGAAAGATTGTTGATTAAATGGTAATTGTTAAGTATTCCATAAATATGGTTCTATTTTTTTATTATTAATAGTTTAATTCGTTTGAAACAAGTAACAAAATATTTTTTCCAACTCACATATTAATCACAATCTCATATGAGTTCAACCCCAGCATGTAAACAGAGTCAAAAATATACAAGAGAAATTCCTTATTACCTTTGTGAACGGGCCTATTTTTGACATTTCTAAACTAACAAAAAACGAACAAAAAAAAAAAATTGCTTACCTGCATTAATTTCACTACGGCATATTTTTATTTTCCACTCTATACAATTGCTTTTGGTTTTTAACAAACATTTTTTGCGTTTTTGTGCGAATTTGGCAAACAAAAATTCATTTGTTAACTTTTATTGGTTTAAAGTTAAAAATTTGACCGAAAGGTGGAAGAGTTAAACGTTTTTGACGCTTCATGACTGATTCGAAGCACATTGGAGTTATTTCAAGAAATGAACGATGATGACATTCAATTAAATGCTTTGATAAAAAGTTCTTCTTCATGCTGAAAAACTAAAGATAAGTCCCGAAAACGATTTTTTAAAACATCATAGAACGCGTCGGTTACCAAAGAGAATTGATGAAAATTCTGAAACTGCTTTTGTATTTGATCTAGAAACATTTTATAGAAAAGAGTTCAAAATGGTTCTTCAAACTTTTATTTCGCACGTTAAAGATAATCTAACAGATAATTTTACCATTTTTGAACCTTTCTTAAAAATTTTTAAAATACCCGCTTCCAGAGCAAATGCCAACATAGAACTAGTCAAATCTATCATAGAATTAGATCCATTTTTTTTAAAAGAAGATGTGGGCTGCTATTTATCGGAACTGCAAATTCTTCTTTTTACTTGTGAGAAATGCTCAAATTTCGATGATATTGTCAAAGAGGTAATCAAATTAAGATATGTGATTCCGTTAGCCTTAAAACTAGTTTGCTTCATGTTAACTGCTCCTGTGACGTCGGCTTCTTGTGAGCGGTCATTTAGTAAACTTAAAATAGTTCTTAATTATTTGCGTACGACGATGGGTAGTGATAGGCTAAATTCATTAATGCTTCTATATTCCTCAAAGGATGTTGTTGATAATATTCAACCTAGTGAGGTCGTCAAAAAATGGGCATTATTAAAACACCGGAGAGTTGGAGTTTAAATTCCAATTGATGAACTTTTTTTTGAATAATGATAAAATTTATAAAGACTAAAATCAAAGAATATGTACTCTTTCTCACACCAAATACTATATTGTAATATTATTTCTTATAAATACTTTTAATTTTTTTGTTGTTATATCGTTAGGTATATTGCAATTATAAACTGATTTTATGTTAATAAATGAATTTCTGTGAAATGAACACTTTTACGTTTTTAAATAGTTTTATTTATTTATTAGCTGAGCCACCCGGTGTTGCTCGAGTCTGTAGTTTTAAGGTTCCCTTTCTCGTTCTTCCGCTTCCGTAGGAATATGGGTATAAAATATAAGTTTTTTTTACTGTGAGATTATGTGACATCGCAATGGCGAAAGAATTTTTGAAATCTGTTCAGTAGTTTCTAGGTTTCCGTTCCCAACCCCGTTCCTGTGGGAGTATGGAGATAAAACCTTGAAAGGAACCATCTCTGGTTTGAACTATGTCTACCCTGAAGATCTCATAAGAAACCAGTCTATAACGGACATAAATACAAACATACATACATCCTATTTTATATATGTATATAGATTTATTTTTTGATGCAGTCGGCAAATTCTGAAGACTAGTCGGCATTTCATTAAAATTCACCCCCCCCATGGCTTGGAGCCTCGCTACGCCCCTGTGCTCGGCACATTTTTTGGATAAAGTAGTTTGGCTCTTACTGCTTCAAGTGCATTGCCCTTGAGACTTCGGTTTAATCTTATTAAATTCTCATCATCCGAAAACCCACATGCACGAGTTGTACTTTCAAAACAACTTAAAAACAGTGGCCACTCTTCTGGTCGCCCGGAGAATGTTGGCAAGTCCCTTGACACTATTTGTCGTGTGGCTAACTGCTGCTTGCTCAGATTTAATTGTGTGGTTGCTTTTTCACAAACACCTTTGGAATTACTCTCGTTTTGCGTTGAAATGCCTTTGCTTGCGCTTAAATTTAGATGCGCTGCTTGAGCAGTTGAAATATTTGCCCCAATCCATTTCTCACTAAGATTCACTGCCGTGCTCGACTGCAGAGTGTTCGGCTCTAATGGCTGCTTGCTTTGGCTTTGATTTTTAAAACTCGGTAGAACATCAACCTCGCCTTTACCTTGTTGGCTAACCCATTCCTCCACTCTTGATGATGTTAATGATGTGTCGGATTCACTGTCGCTATCCGTCTGCTGCTCCAAAAGCTTATACTTTGCGTCGAGATATTCCTGATCTCTCTTCTTCATAAGCTCCCTTTCTTCCTCTATTCTCTTTAAACTTAACTGCAAGGATTTATTGGAAACTATCGATCTTGATTTTCTTGAATTTATTTCATTTATTTTCTTTTTTGTTTTCTCATTAGGCTTAGCGGTAGATTGTGGAACGTCTTCGTAAGTTACCGCTTGTTGATGTTGTTCATTGTTCGGAACCTTTCCTGCAGAACTTGCAAGTGTAAGTTTAACCGTAGATTTATGTATAGGCGATTGGCTTGTTGATTGGAGTTGCACATTGTATAATGACGTCGAGCCTCTAGCGTCGACGTGCCTATGATTACATTTTGAACAAATCCAATCCCTTTCTTCAATGCTGGTGTTGACATCGGCACATCTAAAATGATGCCATTCGTCACACTCGTCGCATTGCACCATCTGACTATCGTCGGGTTCTTTACACGATTTGCAATTTTGTTCATTTAAGTCTCGATCAGATTGATCAACTTCGGCGGACGGAGGAGAGTTCATAATATTTTCAATAACCTACCCACAATATACCCGTAATAAATACTAAACGCTTACCTGCCCAGATGAGATGCGAGCTGAGTATCATCAATCGCTTTTCCTAGTTGCTCTGTTGTCGTCTATCGCTGGAAACGATTTTTTCCTCGTCTTCTCAAATACACGTTGGTGTTTTCTGCTTGAAAATTGAAGGTTTCCGCGCTGCTGTAGGCGGCTGTAGCCACTTGAAATTGTTTTCGATACTCGAGACACGTACTTTGTAAGAATTTTTTAGTGTTGAGACTTCGATTCACTTATTTAATAAAGAATTAGTACTTTAAACTATTTGAACTTGTAAATTTCTTTATTTCAATTTCATCTACGATTTTAAGTTACTTCAAATTCAATGTTGCAAATAATTTTACTTTTTATTCTCTATTTTAATGAAAAAACTCTAGGATCTTTAATGAAAAAACTCTAGGGGTGGTATTAGCCAAGAAATCTTAAACTAAGTGCCTCATAAACCTATTCACCGACCACTATTAGTGCAGATTTATGAGCGCTCATAACACTTAAGAGTGGTCGCTACCACTCTTAAGTTATGAGCGGTTGTTGTTTTAAATAACTTCGAAAATTCGAAACTTACTGACAGCGTCTTTTGCGGTTGTTATTCAAAAATCATAAATAACTGTTGAAAAAAATAAGAAATTCGAATTATGGTTTGCAATACAGAGAATGAATTAATTTTACGCTCTACCATTTCCTAAATTTCCGATAATTTTTTCTGTTTTTGACTGATTTTGACAATTGACACTGAAATTTTCGAAGTAGTTCGAAAAGTGTGCGTTCAGAGACTCAAAAACCTTATTTTTCGAATATTCGAATTAGCTTAGACTAGACCCTATTATTGCTTGGTGAATAGCACATCTAAATTTAAAACTAAGAGCCTCTTAGCTTTAAGAGCGCTCTTAAGATTGTTTGGTGAATACCACCCTAGGACTCTAGGACTAAAAAATTCGTATTGATCTGTCAATCTTAATTGCTCGTTTTCATCTGGTTTCTACCTCGAAAGTTGACGACGTGGACACCGCATGGTTTCTGACAGTTTGTCGACGTGGAGGTTTTCGAAGTTCGTTCGCTGCGCCTGCGTCGTTTTTGACAGTTCTTGTCGACGTGGAGGTTTCGAAGTTTTCGGAGCTCGTTCGTTGAGGCATTGCCAGGTTTGGCAACAATCCTTGATTTTTTTAAACTTTTTTGTTAAAATATCCTCTAGCAAGATTTAAAACTCGGGTTTTAAAGAAAGTAATTAAAAAAAAAAAAAATAAAAAAAAACCGGTTCTTATGAAAACTGCTCTAATGACTTTGACTAAATTCTCAGCGTTTATATTTAATAGCAACTGCGAAAATTGGCGTCATTAGATTTTCGCTTAAAACATTGGGAATATTTAATTTAACTCTTTTCAATATTTCATGTAATTCTATTCATTTCTCATAATTAATGTGTAGTTGGCAATCCTTTTCCAACAAATCTATTATGAAGAGCTGAAGAGCCCGTACTCAGCCTTAAGATTTTGATAATGTAATTAGCATACAATCGCAGCTCCTGCGACCCAGTCGTGCCCATTTTTTAGATGTAATTTGGAAAACAAGTTCGAATGAAGTAGAAGACACAAGGCATGGTTGTTTGTTGAAATGCGTTACTCCTCTAGGTTACCGAGCTTAGTTGCGCCATAACATTTATTAATTTATCTATTTAAGTGTGAAGACACGTTTAAGTTGTTTGAGTGTATGTTTTTATTTATTTTCCGTTCATTTGAATTCTTTTGTGAAATTCCAAGAAAAGAGTTAGTCAAATAAATAAATAGGGTGGCGCAATAAAGCGGAAAGCTCCGTGACCTAGCACATTTCTCTCAAAAATACATTTGCGAGAGAATGGAAGGGACCTACAATTTTTACCAATTCCGAACGCCTAATCGAAAAGACGGCTTTTCATGGCATGAAATTTGTATCTTCGCGAAAGGCGATACCCGTGGAAAAACATTTTTTTCCTTGATGTTTCTAGTGTTTTAACCTCAAACCTTTTGACTTTTTTAAATTACGTAATCGTAAGCTTACCAGACATAAAAAAATGCTCTTCTATTCAAATTGCCATCTAGTTTAAAGCAAGTTCTACATTTCAATAATTCCAGTTAATTAAATTTTAAATAAATTATCAATTGAAAACACATGTTATGGTACTCACTATTATATCCTGCTGAATAAGACCACATGGCTACAACCGCTAAAAGCCATGAAAATAGAATCCCCTCGATTTTATTGTAAAGCGCTGGGTATACAATTTTAAATGGCCACAAGCATGTCATCCATATTACATACGTTGGAATGCAATAAATATTATTGATTATTATAATTGCTGAACGTATTAAGGCAACAGGATATTTAAAAATTCTAGAGAAGAAAGAAAACAACAAAATCGTATGTATAAATTATAAAGGTCTAAATATTTATGTACCTTTTAACGAGACTCATATTCAAATATATGTGGCAAGGTGTTCAAACAAATAGTCCCATTTTCATTTCCTGAAATAAAATTGAAAATTTTTGATTGACGTTTAGGCTTATTGGAAGCTATTGAAGGGCTCCACTGTAATTACATATTTTCAAAGCAAAAAAAAATCAATTAAGGTGAAATGATTGGTCTGTGGGAGAGATTTGATAGCAATGAATGTAATTGTAGTATGTGTTTGTGCATATCTAATTTGCTGTTCTATACCATTACCACAAAATAGAAGAATATAAAACCAATTCCAGTATTAAAAAGAAGTCTTTCAAAGGAAAACTCAAAATGTAACAGTTCATGCACTACAGAAAGATCTTACTAGAGAAGAGATTTCACAAATTATTCGAAACATGTAAAAAAACATGAAGACATGAGGTTTATTCGAAAATGTTTGAAATGTAAACATGTATGAGAGATGGTCGGAATAGCAGGATAAAGCAAAATTATATATTTTCAGATTAAAATAGTGACTTGATACATCTCAAAGTATGATAATCCTTAGGACGGTTTACTCAATCGTCAGATATACTTGGTGTGAACGACCGGTGATTGTTTTTGAATAACATTAAAAACCACCGCCTATCCGACTTTGTAGCACGATTGAACCCTATTATCAGTGCTACAAACGAGTGCACCGAGATTGGGCTATTTATACGAGCAAAGTTAATGCAGAAATGTAAGTCGAGTAATCTGAAATGTAAACCATGAAATTTAATACCATTTCAAAAGCAACTATAGATTTTTGCGCACGGAAGAAGCATGGAAGAACCCTGTAGTTCCAATAAGTAACCTCCAATAAATTTGGTACACTAAGGGTTCAAAAACTAACAACGGTGTAGGTGCAGGGATTTTCGGTCCCAACTTCAAAACATCTATGTATATCCCTTGGTAGCACAGTAACTGTCTTTCAAGTAGAGGTAATAGCTATTGAATTCTATGTAAAGAAATGCATTGGGAGAAACCTTCGAAGATCACGCAATCTAATTTGCTCTGACAGTCAAGCACCCCTATAGGCCCTGCCTATAGTGCCAAACTAGTTTCGAACTGCCTGACATGTCTGTCTCAATTAGCCACCCACAGTAAAATCAGTCTCAATCAGGGCACCGAAGAGACTGACTGCCTAGCTAGCCTTTCCAATTCAAAGGCACGGAAACCTACTGCGGGTACCCATCAACTGGCTAAGGTTACTTCTTCTCATTACGTCAATATCATAATCGAGTACTTGTACACTCTTTAGAAAGACTATGTCTATGGTGTTGATCTTTTCAAGAATGATGTTGAAGAAATCGCATGACAGCTTGTCGCCTAGCCTAAAGCCTTTTTCGACATCAAAGGTCTCGGTGAGTTCTTTACCGACCTTGAAGGTGCAGCGTGAATTTCCAAAAGTTATCCTGTAGTACAAGTTTTGCATGGAAGCAAAAACTAGACAAAGCCTTCTGTAAAGACTGTCGTACGTCAATATGACATTCATAAAAAGATGTTGTATATTGATATTGCACTCTCTGATTTTTCTCAAAATCTGTTGCATATTGGAAACTAAACTTCTTCTATGTTGGGGCGGCGGTATTCTCAGTCCAAACTAAATGGGGCATTCTGCCTGTCAGCGGAATTTGTGTCTTAATCCTTGATTTTCAATAAGGACTGCGATTCTATATATTTGTTTCCCTGCTGGTCTTTACAGGTTGAGTTTTTGGGATCTTTTAACCTTTTGGTAAGGTTTTTTAATATCATTTCTATCAAGGCATCTCTCAATTCCCTCAAACTAACGCTTCTCATGCTGCTTCTATTTCTGTTAGAGAATTCCGTGTTCTTCCCTTCTTTTATCTTTATAGATCTTGTTTACTTGACCAAAGGCAGTCCTTGTTTTCTTTGGAATCAATGATTTTCGTGCTTTTGTTGGATTTGAAGAGATGCGTGTTTGATGGCTTATTGGCTTGGCAGCTACTGGTCTCCAAAGTTTATTGCTGGTGGCATAGGATTCAAGGATACTTGGAGAGGCACTCGATTACAATATATATTGGCTATCTCTTGTGGTTGTAGCTCTTCGATATCAATCATTTGTACATTCGTCCATTGAAGTCACCAACAGCCTATTGTTTCTAGAATTCGGACCACAATTTTTAAATATTTTTGTAAGTAACATACAGCATGGTTTAAATAAATTACAGTAAGCAAGGAGCATCGAGGCCTCGCCTAGCGCATTTCTCACAACCATTGCCTTTGTGAGGGAATAGAGTGAACCTACAATTTCCTGCCGATTCCGAACGCATAATTCAGATAGCGCTTTTTATGCCAATTGATTTACTATCGGAGACTAGCCAATTTCTCGCGAAAAGCAATACCACCAATCTCCCAGGTAACAAGTACACCAAACGAAAAAGTTC
Source organism: Melanostoma mellinum (assembly GCA_914767635.1). Classification (NCBI taxonomy): domain Eukaryota; kingdom Metazoa; phylum Arthropoda; class Insecta; order Diptera; family Syrphidae; genus Melanostoma; species Melanostoma mellinum. Next base: position 78,753,078 of record OU612059.1, on the reverse strand, counting down.
CTAGGATCATACTACATCGAAGAAAAAGAACTAAAATCCCTTAAGGTAACCCAGATCCTTAGTTTAATCAAAAATACTAAACTGGTACATTAATTAAGGAAGCAGGGGGCCCAATATATCTACAAGGTCGAAATGCAATATAAAATCCCAAACCATTCATTCAATTCTTCAAATTAATCACAATTGCATACACAAGGATCATAATCCATTGTTTTCCATGGAATAAATGTTTGATACATTTACAATTAGTATTTAGATTGAACGAAGTTTTCTTTTTAAAAAGTTAACAAACAATGTTTAAACACATTTCAGATTTCAGACAAAGTTTTGAGCTATCTTCATGATTTTGAAACGATTTCAGTTACAAATATGTATTTATATAAAGTAGAAAGTATGATAACCTACAAACTAACACAAAAGATATACGAATTCAACAGCTTTAGTCTTGGCGGCGCAAACATAACTGTAACTAGGTATGTAGGTATATTAAAACGTATAGTACATTTTCAGAATTTGTCCTATAATTTTAAGTCAATTAACGTTTCACAGGCCCTTGAAACACAAACCTCACTCATACAATTCACATGATTTCATATAATAAATCAGAAACCCCCAAAAATCTCTTCCACGGCAAGTCTTAATGCGAAAACAGTGTCATTATCGTTACGAACATAACAACTTACACATTTTTATAATCTAATTTCACTCAACGTTTCGAGACATTGGATGTTACGGGGAAATAAATCATAATCTGTTGACCTCTCACTTATTCACCGAATACGAACACCGACCGCTTCAAATAACTATTCAGCCAACTATGCCTTGTGAACGAATTGAAAAGATGCTATTCGTATTGTCTGTCCTCCTGCACGATAGACAACAGTGACTACTGACACCACACACTATCAGTAGCAGTAGCGTTTTGAAAATTTGATTTACAAATGTGGTTCGTTGAAGCTTAGAGGAGCAAAACTGTCTTAGTACAATTAGTTTTTTTTTTTTTTTAATTCTTAACTACTATGTATATTTTACAGTGCGCAGTGATGACGTCATTCGACCCGCTGCGCTAGAATTATTAACATTGTATTTAGGTGTGTAGGTATCGTCTTATCATGGGGCAAATTCCACTTCAAAAGCAACCTGTGCTGCGTGCTCGTTTTTATCTGAGGTTTTTACACCTAATATTCATAGTAATTAATTAGCCTAAATTACCATACAATATTATCAGATCACACAACACATGGCTTTTCTAACACCAATAGTTTCAATGATTTATTTAGGAACGGATGCATTGTTAATGAGACTTTCCGCAAAAAAAAACCCAACCAAATTAAAAAGCTTTGAAGGACAAATATTTTTTGGGTTTGCTTTTTGATTTTGGAAAAACCAGGTACACCAAAGTTCATGATTGTGTTGAAAAAACATTTTTGTTGGTAAAACAATGTTAAGAGCACACTGTCAATTACACATTAAGATTATTATTGCACAATACTTATTCACTTACCAAAGTGATCAATAAGTCTCCCTCTTAGAAGTTAATTGCAACCCACGTACCGTACAGAATCAACTTCTAATGACCTTCGGTAACTTTATATTTTTATTTTATTACTTAAAAATAAGAATACACAAACATTTACTTTGCATTTAAAAATATACTTACTGTGAACATTATTTTGGTTTCTATTTTTATCAAAATCAATGACCCCCTATTCTGAAGATTTTCCAATTGTCTTGATTACATCGATGATTTTAGTCACAGTGCCTGTCACTTAATTCAATTAATATATAATATATATGTTTTTTTTTTTAAATTAATATTTACACAAATTCTGGAATCACTGGAGACGAAGAGAGCGACTAAACTTGGATGGAAAAAATGTGACACTCACTACGGTCGATGATTGCACTAGATGGTCAAAAAAAAAAGAAGGAAAAAGATAAACACCGCTTGTAGTTGCACCGCATGTTTTAAACAACCACTTTTGTTTTTCACACAAGTCATATAAATTAATCGATGTTCAATGTTTTTACATGTTCTGTTGAATTTTAATCTCTGGTTTTCGTTGAAGAATTAATCTGTTTTTTTTTACTTACCAATTCAATTTAATAACAATCTAGTGATTAACCAACAAGCTACAATCTCTTTTATGTTAAATCGAACAATCTCATCCGCAATTTATTTCAGTAGTCATCAACTCCATTCTCTATTTACTTTTTCTGATTATAACAAAAGCTCTACATCTGCTGGAAAATGTACACTGTGGTGTAAAGTTTTCCAAGCAGACAACATGTGGAATGGAAATAGAATGACTTGAATATTCTTTTTCTCTGGCGCACCCTAGTGACGAACAATGTTTATAAAAAACGCTGGAAAGTGATATTACTATAGGATATATATGGCACGACCAACGAACGACAAATCAATCGAGAAATGTGATTTTAAGTACCTTACAAGCATAAACTCCTCAAGAACTTTTTAGGAACCGCTGTTCGGATGGAAGATATCCAGGAAGCTGGGCAAACCTTGATCAGCTTCGTATTTATATTAGAGCCCGGGTACCCGGGTACCCGCAATGTCGGGTATTACCCAGGTACCAAAGAACCGGGTATTACCCGGGTACCAAAGTACCGGGTACCCGTTTATAGCGTAAAAATATGGATGAGAAGTAAAAACGCATAAAAACAAAGGGATCTGATGATATAATTGGCAACCGTGAAAAAGCTTAAAGTGTTTGCGTTGCACGTTGTGTTGTTGTGATTAGCTCGAAAAACTGAAATAAAATTTAACAATTGAATCTTAATATATAAATAAAAATATCAATTAAGATTTGAGTCTGCGGTGCTCATGTATCAAAACGCCCTTTATTGATTTCCTAGATTGATGTTTTAAAATGTTTTTAAAGAACTCATACATGCTAATATTTATATCCATTGACATATTATATATGGACTGCTAGTTGGCTCCTTAAAAGTGAAGCCAGCGATAAGCGACAGTGCTGCATCTTGGTTCAACTGGTTGTCGAATATAGAACTAAACTAACACATGTATGTCTCTTTCTTTAATTAGTTAAAAAGAGAAAAATATAAGTTAGTCTTGTAGATGGCACCTAATTCTTGGGAACAAATTGTAATGTTGCCGTAAATGGCCGCATGGTGCACCAAGAGGGCTAGTGTCGCTTGGCTTCAAAATCTTTACCAGTCTTATATGGAGATTACACTCAACTAGCAGTCCATATATAATGTCAATGTTTATATCATTTGATGTCGATACTCAATAGATATTTCAATGCGCATTATGCTGGGCAGCGTTGCCGCAGTAAAATTTTTGAAGGTGCCATTTTCGGTAACCAAAGGTGCCAACTGGGTGCCACCAGCCCTTCAAAGGTAGAGAGCTATTTAAAAACACAAAAAACAAATACTTTCCGTCTTTTTTGAATGATTTTATTAAGTTTTCTTCATTAAAATGTATCAAGCTCTTAAGCGCTCTACAGACGATCAATGTTACTTGACAAGTATTATTGACGTTTTTTCTTGTCAAGTAAAATTGAAGAACAATCGCCACCACACGTTCAATTAAAATTGACAACTTTTTCATTCTATAGTTTCCTAACCGCAGTACACAACGACACTAGTGACAGTGAAACTTGATGAAAACCAAATCACATTTGATTTTCGTCAATGCTTCAATTTTACTTGACAGTAACATTGAAGAGCCTACAAACGATCAATTTTACTTGAACAGAAGCTCCTTCAAGTAATATTGTCAAGCAACATTGATCGTCTGTAGGGCGCTTTAAGGTGCCAAAATGAGAGTTAAAGGTGCCAAGGTGCCAATCGATACTGAAGGGTGCCAAAATGGCACAATTGTGCCACTTCGGCAACGCTGATTGCTGGGTTTCCACATGTCACTAAAATGACATAGTTTGACAGATCAAAAACTTGTCAGTATTGATACAATTGCCAGTTCATTTCCACTTGTGTCATTTACTGTCAAGAAATTGTTTGTCATTTCATTGATAAAGAAATTTTGACAAAATGTTTTGTCAACTCAATGAGCGCTATTTCCATTTGTGTTGTCATTTCTCAACTGCTAGTGTATTGTCACTGAAAATTATTTGCCTCCTTGCTTCATCGAATTTTTGTTTTGTGTTGCAAAGTTGTCATCTTTTTTAATTAATAAATTAAATTGTTTGAAATGAAAATAAAATAAAAATTAATTTATTTTTTTGCCTGCTGTGGTCATAAGGCAAAGAAAACCTTTCAGGAGGAGGGACGGGGTGTTTGTATATTTTGTGAGGATAATGCCGGGCTGAACAGTCAACAACAAAGGTGAAATAAAAGGTTCAGCTATCACTGGTCCTGTTGGAAAAGAGTGTGCTGATTTATGGCGCCGTATCGCATCAAACGCAAGCTCGATTAGAGAGTTCGCTTCAGCCTTTGGAACTCCAACAGCCAGAGAAATGCTTTCCCATGAATTATATTTCATGTCCCGATTCTTATAGAACTTGCTGTTGGAGTTCCAAAGGGTTTCAAACACAACACCTCCACTTTGATTACAATTTTTATGGAGGATTCAACACTCCACTCAGTCGTTGATTTCCTTTGCCTTCGATTTTTTTTTCCTTTTGAATTTTTTCCATACGATAATACTATTTATTTATGTTTTCTCGTGTTATTTTTTGTCATTTCATTGACAAAAGATTCAACACGATGCCAAAAAAAATATCGACGTCAGTGAATGATGGAGTTACATTTTGTTTGTCAATTAGCCAATTTCCACTTGTCATTCAAATTTACTGCCAAAAAATGACCGACGCTGTTCGTCAGTTGAATGACTGTCAATTTTTGCAATTTCCACTTGTCATTTTTCTCGATGACAGAAAACTAGGTCATTCATCATTTAAAAAATGGCAAGTGGAAACCTAGCATTGAGAATTTTCACTCTCCGCTACCCATAACATAACACTGTCAGTTAAAGCTTACTTTGTCGGGTAGCCGGGTACCCGGCTCGTTACCCGCGTTACCCGGGTACCCGCCAACTTGGGTAATACCCGCGCTACCCAGGTACCCGCGGGTACCCGGGTAATTGTTATGATGGGTATTACCCGGGTAAGATTAAGAACACTAATTTATATACGCATTTTAACAGTTGCCTCTCACAGACGAACAAGAATTCCATCATTTTTGAGTGGAACTGATGGTGGTGTTCATGATGTATCCGTAAAGTACAATTTGTGACCAAAATCTCTTTAAAGTAGTGTAGGTCTGTCAAAATTAAGAATAGAAGATTTCTAAAATATAAACCCAACTAAAGAAAACTCGCTTTTGATGAAAAAAAGTTCTGAAATAACTAAAATTGAAAATCAATCGCTGTTCAGCGAATTTTGAAAGTATAACAAAAGAATAACCAAATTAAATCAGAGCAACAACAATTTTAGAGGGTTTTGACAGATAAACATTGAAACCCAAGTCCCAAAGTTGAGTTCGAAAAAGTTACAGAGCGTAACATCATCACAGTTCAAAACTGTAACAAAGTTTTTGTTACGGCAAGTTAATAAACGTGGAGTAGCGAAGGGTTAATCATATTCTGGACTATGCGGAAATCCTACTAATATTATAAACGTGAAAGTTTGTATGTGTGGATGTATGTTTGTTGCTCTTTCACGCAAAAACTACTGAATGGATTTCAATTAAACTTTCCAATAATATAGCTTATACATCAGAATAACATATAGGCTACAATTTATCCCTAAATTCCCACGGGAACGGGAACGTATACGGAAACTTAGAAACTACAACACCGATTTCAAAAATGTTTCCACTGTTAGAATGCTTCATTATCCCCGAGTAACATAAAAACTAAAACATCCCCATATTCCTACGGTTCCCTATATTCCCACGGGAGCAGGAACGTATACGGGAACTTTGACACTACAGCACCGATTTCAAAAATTCTTTCACGGTTAGAATGCTACACTATCCCCGAGTAACATAAAAACTAATTCATTTCCATATCACTACGGTTCCCTATATTCCCACGGGAGCAGGAACGTAAACGGGAACATTGACACTACAAAACCGATTTCAAAAAATTTTCCACTGTAAGAATGCTTCATTATCCCCGAGTAACATAAAAACTAATACATTCCCATATTCCTACGGTTCCCTATATTCCCACGGGAGCAGGAACGTATGCGGGAACTTTGACACTACAGCACCGATTTCAAAAATTCTTTCACCGTTAGAATGCTACACTATCCCCGAGTAACATAAAAACTAATTCATTTCCATATCACTACGGTTCCCAATATTCCTACGGGAGCAGGAACGTAAACGGGAACATTGACACTACAAAACCGATTTCAAAAATTTTTCCACTGTAAGAATGCTTCATTATCCCCGAGTAACATAAAAACTAATACATCCCCATATTCCTACGGTTCCCTATATTCCCACGGGAGCAGGAACGTATACGGGAACGTTGACACTACAGCACCGATTTCAAAAATTCTTTCACCGTTAGAATGCTTCACTATCCCTGTGTAACATTAACTTTAATTCATCCACATATTCCTACGGGAACGGGAGTCCTTACTAATATAACAAGTGTGAAAGGATCTCTGTCTGTCCGTCGTTCTATGTTACCATCTCCCGCCCAAACTAATAAACCGATTTAAATGAAATTTTGTACAAAGATTGTTCAGAACCTGAGGAAATACATAGACTATATATTTTTTCCCTATATTCCCACGGGAGCAGGAACGTATACGGGAACTTTTACACAACAGCTCCGATTTCAAAAATTCTTCCACCGTTGGAATGCTCAATAATCCTGGAGTAACATTAACTTTAACTTATCCACACATTCTCACGAAAAAGGTCACTATATTCCCACTGGAACGGGAGTCTTTACCACGTCTTTACTAATATTGAAAATGCGAATGTAGCTATGTCGGTATGTTTTTCGTGTGTCTCCCGTTCAAACTGCTAAACAGATTTTATTAAATTAGCTACAGAGATGGTCTAGAACATGCAGAAGGATAACTGCGTGAACACAATGGCTGCAGAAACGCAGCCGCAAGAGATGTCAAAACATTAAATACAAGCGAATACAACAACAACGCAAGACGGAGCTGGACAAGTTAACTTGATTTTAACTCTTGCGGCTCCGGCACCGTATGCGTATGCGTATGCATTGTGTTCACCCAGTAAAGGCTATATTTAATCCTTATATTCCCACGGGAACGGAAATGGGAATTCAAAAACTACGGTCTCAAAAGTATTTTTAACAGGGCTACAAGGTGTTGAAATAGGAATGCTTTTTTTTTGGAAATACCGCCATTTTAAGGCTAGAAGTTTTATTTCCTAAAAAGTTAAAAATGCTGCTGAAAGTCACTATTCCACTCGGACGAAGTCGCGGGCACAGCTAGCTGCTTAATAAAGGAAGATTTTTGTTTACTGACGTCTACTAAGTTATTCCACCGATTAAGGGTGATTTAGCGATGGAATTACCAAGAAATGTGTCAAATTACAAAACGAAAGAAACTTTCGAGTTAAAAGACGTGGTGGACCGCACTGGTTCTATTTTCTTATTTATTTTCTTTAAATTCAGTGACATCTACAAATATAATTATTAGATAACTTGATATATTGTCTTAGGGAATTGATATTTGCCATAAATAGTATAGTAAAATTCGCCAGACTTACCTCAAATCCAAGGATATTTAGCTGATGCTTATTTTTAAGTTTTTTTCGGCACTGGATGGCTCCCTGTATTATCTACCTTTAGAAAGAGGTTGAGTCCCTGTATTACCTACTTTTTTTCATTTCATGGAAAGAAACCTAACAAAATTCCTACCACAACTGGAAAGAGCGCTGACTTTTCCTTTTCTTTTCTTGTTTTGTTTTGGTCACGAAATTTCAAATACTCCACGAAGTAGGAGAAGCAGAAACGTGCAGGCAGAAAAGGAGATAGCTCCGAAAAATTATGAAAGCAAGCGCAGAGCGAGTCAAGCAGTCAAGACCTAAGAACGAACACTAGCTTTAATCAAAAATAATAGTTTACGGACTGCGACTGCGTACATTTTGAGATTTGATTTCTTTGTTCGTGCTAAATTTGTGATAACAGACGGATTATTTATTTTAAGAACAATAAATAATGCAATAAAGTTTTAAAATGAAAACTTTATGTTTCTTATTTGCTATTTTCGCGGTGGCGAATTGTGAACTTGAAAAAGTTTTTCATTATCAACCCGAGCAAGTGCATCTATCTTTTGGAGGTAATTTGTTTTTGTTTACCTTTTCTCTTTTAAAATTAATTTATTTTCTTTAAATATGACTTTTTCTAAAATTATTACGTCCTGCCCAATGTGAAAAGAAAAATTATGTACATATGTATATGATTAAAATAAATACACCACAGTTTGCACTATATCGCAATGATTCAATAACTTCTTTGTTTTCAAAGTTGTAGAGCTGATAGGAGAATACAAATACAATTTTGATTCATAATCAATTTAAGTTTTTGCAATGTTGGTACGAATCAAAGTATTTGTTCTTTAAACACAATTGGATAAGTGATGTGTTTATTCTATTTGCGTTTTATTTGGTATAGTAATTTGATAATGACCAATTTATTAGTTGTTTACGACTGTACATGCATTCACCTAAATGTTTCATAGTGACGCAACTAACAGTAAACTGTAGTAAAAATGTTAGTTTCTATTTTTACCTACTTATTAGTTTTTCTGTATGTAGTATGTATAAACAAATACATTTCTTGCTGTGTTTCAGACTTGTAATTCTCATTCAGTCTATACCTTTACTTTTGTAAGCAAAACAGGGCCACCAAGATATTCATCTGAGATCAACATCCTCAGCTACCCTAAACATACTCCTTAATCTCATACCACTAGATATCTTCAGCAAACAAATAGCCGACAGTACAGCCATTCGTATGAGAGCTATCTCCCAATGGACCGATAACAACATCGGTCACGCTACAATCTTGAGTATTCAGATCAATACCTTGCCACTCCGACTACACCATCCCCCAATTGGATTTTGATAATAAATTCCAAGTCTCAATCCCACCAAGAACGGCTTGGGAAGACGAAGAATTTTTGAGAGATGATTCATTTCACTTCTATACAGATGGGTCAAAAACAGAGGAAGGGGTTGCTTAGATGAGAAGGAGGAAGAAACTATTCCACACCTCCTCTGCTCATGTCCTGCACTCTTCTTAAAAAGAAAACGGCATCTAGGAAAATATTTCCTCGATGATCTAAACGATCTGGCAGATATCCTGCATCTTTTTCGCTTTATCAAAAGCTCCAAATGGTTTTGTTAAGTGTGGCTCTTCCTCGCTTAATTTCTTATGGTATCATAATGGACCTAATACTGGTCTAAGTGTGTCAGTTGTTTTCCTGACAGCCATTTTTAACCTAACCTAACTTAAGATATTCATATAAAATTATATGAATGGTTTTTGATATCGAAATCAATTATATTTTTTAAAAGTTTTTCTGTAGCGTTGAATAAAACAATTAAAATAATAAAGTTTCGGCATACTATTTTTTTACAATTTAATTTTCTATTGGAAAGCTTATTTTTTTTTTAATAACAATTTTGTTTTAAAATGTGCGAGCACAGAAGGTGCTCTGCTTTGTAAAGTTGGCGAGTCTTATACATTTTAATTAAAATGATAGATACATACATTCAATTGTTTCTTAAATAAGTAGTTTGTATGTTCTTGTCAGCTTGAGCCAACACTGCTCGGTCGATGGTTGCTTCGATTCTATATTTCGATGGAAATATAATTCGTACTTATTTTTTGGTCGACAAACTCTTATTTGTGTGCCTTAAATTAAAAAGAATAGAGAAAAAAAAATGTATTCGTTATGAATCTAGTACGTACCTACCTATCAGACTTTATTCTCGTAATAATCCACACTTACCTCCAAATTTAAAACGCGTTTAATTCTGCAAACCTAATTTATAAAAAAATGCCCCAGGTTTAGAGGTGAGTAAGCTAAATTTGGTCCATAGGAGTATTAAAGCAAGCGTAAGGTAATTATAGTGCGGAAACTAAATATACTGACTTGCTTTTGAGAACTATCCCAATTTTCAGACCTTTTTCTTTTTTTGTTTAATATCCATTGTAGAAAAATATCCGGCAACCACGACAAAAAACAAATCAAAATGAAATCAGCTGGGGTTTGCTTGCATTTATAGTAACCAGAGCTTTAGATGGGTCTTTTTTTATGAAAAATTTGACATAAGCAGGGCGTAACTAAAACGGGTTGCTTCAAAGTACCCTAATATCTCTGATGTTCGGATATCCGAAACAAATCCGGATCCAGGATCCGTTATCCGACCTATTCAGATAGTGTGGGATATCCAGATAGTGTCGGATATCCGAATACTTCTCGCTATCCGGATATCCGGATCTCAAAATAATTTCAAGGAGCTTAGAGATCGGAATAATTCTGAGGGCAACCGGGCATGGATGGTTTCCCTCCTATACTTTTGAAAAATTGTGCGCAGGCTATTGCCCTGCCTCTAACTATCATTTTCAATGGTTCACTCGAGGCAGGCTCCTTTTTAGATTGTTGGAAGTGCTCATTTGCTACCCCTATTCACAAGGCTGGATCTAAGAACTAAGTAACAATTTGTAAAATATCAACAATCCCAAAACTGTTTGAAAAAATTATTTATAAAAAACTTTCTATTTCACTAAAAAATTTAATTTCACCATATCAGCACGGTTTTGTTAGCGGCAGATCTACTACACATACTTTTCGAAGGCTTTTGATAAAGTAGATCACTCCGTTCTTATTTGTAAGCTGCGAAGATATGGCTTTCACTCAAATATGTTGGAATGGCTCAGTTCGTATCTAAGTGGTCGAACTCAATATGTTCATATAGACAAGGGCTTATCGCGTGCCATGAATTTAACATCTGGTGTTCCTCAAGGAAGCCATCTTGGGCCATTATTATTTCTGTTACTTGTTAATGATATTCCTAATGTTCTTGTTCTATCCCAATGTCTTATGTATGCTGATGATTTTAAAATGTACTGCACTGTTAATAGCATATGTGATTGTTTAAAATTGCAAAAAGACTTATTAAACTTATCGATGTAAACAAAACAAATTGCAATTAAATATTTCAAAATGCCAAAGTTTAACTTTCTGTCGTCGTCGGTCTTGTGTAAATTTTATTTACTTATAGGAAACGTGCCTCTTAGTAAAATTAACGATTGACTAATTCTATGTTGGGATTTGTTATTCGAAATTCGAAAGATTTTAAAGATACGTTCACACTTAAATGTTTGTATTTTGCTTATGTAAGATCAGTCCTCGAATATTGCTGTGTTATATGGAATCCGATTTATTCAACACATTCAAACAGATTGGAGCGAATTCAAAAACGTTTCAGTAGATACTTGTTCTATCTTTTACGCTGGAATATTCTTAGACCTTCTAACAATGCTCGCTGCCTGCTTTTTGGCCTACAAGACCTGGAAACACCTCGTAAATATTTTGATGTTATGTTTGTAAGAGACGTCTTAAATGATGGTATCAATTGTCATATCATATTCTTTCAGATCTAATAATTTATTTTTTGTACCATATCATAGAACTAATTATGGTTTTAATGAACCTATTGCGCGTTACTTAATACCCCTATTATGGACGACAACTCAACTGAAATTGGGTTGTCTTCTCATATAAATAACACGGGCACACAACCCAATTTTCAGTTGGGTTGTCATCTGTAATAGGGGTGTAAGACAATCAAACTCAGTATGTCATAATGCAAGTATTCATATTTTGAACTTTTCTTATAGTAGAAATATTTTTAAATCAAATTTGAAATCTATTTTGCACTCTGGTGGTTAATTAGGTATATATATATAATCCATGTTTTGTATTGAATAGTCTGTAAGAATTTTGTAATTCTGATTGACTGAATTAAATAATTAAATACTAATATCTAGTACACTTTAATGTAGAACGCATCATTTTTTTTGTTGTAGTTGTAGTCTTATCTTTGCGACTTTGTAGCACATAAAATAAAAGACCACAATATTAAAAATGAGATTTAATCACCACATTACATAAGTTCAAAGATACTGTTCGGTGAGATGTACCATTATATCACCAGTGGACCTATTGCTTCTGAAGTCTAAGCCGTACTGCCGATTTAATAAAAACTTTCGCTCTTCAAGTAATTGTTTAGGTTGATAATTAATTACCGTTTCGATAGTCTATGAAAAAATGAATGAATGCAACCTTTGGATAGTTTGAGGTTGAAGAATATTAAATTTTTTTTGTCAGCAGGATGAAATATGATGTTGCGGTAGGAAATTTTATTGACATAGAATGTTTTTTTGACAGTGCCAGCTTTGGTGGCATGTTCTACGCTAAACTTAATTGACACCTGGTGTTCTTAGAACGGTCTCTGAGGCAATGCTCTTAAAACCGAGTATGTTCTCTTGACGAGACGCATAAAATGGATTTTTCTGACCCAACTTTTACTTAAAGGCGTCAACATTCCTTTCTCAAACAAAGTCAAACATTTTGGAGTAATCCTAGATAGCAAGCTTCTTTGTTTCAAACATATTTCAAAGAACAATAACTTGGCTGTACTAGGATCTTCCCCATGATTCCGCTGCTCTCAGGAATGGTCTGAGCCAGGAAAGGATTGAGATCGAATATTCACAGATGTTTCCAAAATCGTTTGATTAGGCACATATGCATCCGTCTTCCAAACGGAGCCGTATGCTATAGAAATGGCTATAAGCTACGTTACGAAGAATAGCTAAATTGGGAGAAGTATTTGTGTTTCCAGCGGCAGCCAAGCTGTGCTCAAGGCTCTACTCAACTCTCTAACTGCTTCGAAAGTGATCCAGGTACTCAAAACCTCTCTGAATGCGGTCTGAACGTTAAATTCTTTGAGGCTCGTTTGGGTTTCAAGCCATCACGGGATAACTGCACACAAAACCCTCCGACAGAAATAAAAACATTATCCAATATCTTGGACTTGAATGCTGATCGCCCAACACGCTGTGGTCTTTCCTTAAACTTAGAGGACATATGTATTTCTATCACAAAAAGTGGTGTATTTTTTGTCACTATTCCATGATTAATGTCATCATCGCAAGCTCCTTCACTATTGATCAAACCCCTCAGATATTCCACACTTAGAAAGCACATTTCCATTCATACCCACCTTCACCTTCGCCCACCTTTATCTTGAATGGTCGTTAGATATCCTTGGTGTATCACAAATCACAATGGACTCGTTTTTCTGTTCACATATTGATATTCTGATGTACTTTTTTATTTTGTTTGATTACCTATTCCTTCTTTGTGTTACATGTACCATCAAAGCGCTCTACATTTATTCCAAACTCTCTTTTCTTTTAGACACTACTGACCAAATTGTAGTCACTTGGTCTACGCGTGATGATGCTGGCACATCAATTGTTGAATATGGTATTCGTGGTTTCGCCCTTACGGCAGAGGGCACATCTAAGCTATTTGTTGATGGCGGTGAAGAACATAGGTCACAATATATCCATAGGGTAAATCTCAATGTTGACAGTAAAAAGAACAAAAAAAAAAAAATATATTCACTGTGACCTTAGGTAAGATTAAGCAATTTACAACCCAACTCAACCTACGTATATCACTGCGGAGGCAAACTTGGCTGGTCGCCAAAATTTTCATTCCGCACCATTCCGGCTGGTGCCGACTTCTCACCCTTAATAGCCATTTACGGTGATATGGGAAACGAAAACCCTCAATCGTTAGCAAGACTCCAAGAGGAGACACAGCGTGGTATTTACGATGCTATAATTCACGTAGGTGACTTTGCCTATGATATGAATACGGAAAATGGAAGAATTGGAGATGAGTTTATGAGGCAAATAGAGCCCGTGGCCGCATACCTACCGTATATGGTCTGCCCAGGCAATCACGAAGAAAAGTTGTAAGTTTGAGTACCAAATCTTTTTTTTTTTAATTTCGAGACATGTAAAAGTTCTTTTGTTTGTGTTTTGTTAGTAATTTTTCACACTACCGAGCACGCTTCAGTATGCCTGGAAATACAGAAAATATCATGTATAGTTTTAACTTGGGTCCGGTGCATTTCATTGGTTTCTCCACGGAAGTGTACTATTTTCTTAACTATGGACTAAAGACCCTTGTATTTCAATACGATTGGCTAGAGAAAGATCTACAAGAAGCTAATAAACCCGAAAATCGCGCAAAACGGCCTTGGATAGTTACTTTTGGTCATCGGCCGATGTATTGTAGCAATGAAAATGGCGACGATTGCACCCACTCTGAGACCTTAGTGCGGGTTGGTTGGCCGTTTATGCATTTCTTTGGTTTAGAAGATCTGTTTTATAAATACGAAGTCGATGTAGAATTGTGGGCTCATGAGCATTCATATGAGCGCCTGTGGCCAATATATGACTACAAGATTTATAACGGATCGAAGGAGGAACCGTATACGAATCCAGGTGCACCAGTTCATATTGTTACTGGTTCTGCTGGCTGTAAAGAAGGTCGAGAGCCTTTTGTGTCGAAAATTCCTGAGTGGAGTGCTATTCATAGTCAGGTGCGCGTGAATTTGGGTATTTCAAGTTTATTGTGTAATAATGATTATGGTTTTTTAGGACTATGGCTACACACGTCTAAAAGCTCACAATGGAACTCATTTATACTTTGAACAAGTATCTGATGATAAGGACGGGCAGATAATAGACTCTTTTTGGATAATAAAAAACAAACCTGGAAGCTATGGACGAAAAATTTCTTAATAGTTACCAAGGGCTAAGAAAAGGCAATTTTATTAGAGGCATATTAAATTAGATAGAAATCTCACATTCCTTATTATCGTTTGTACAAAATACAAAGAACATATTACGCACTCCTACAATGAAAAAATATCCTAAGTTTTTTGTTTACTCATTTTTATTTGCACAATTTATGTACTTGAAGAGAAAGGTGTACTGATTTATTTTAATAAAGTTATTTAAGTTGCGAAATTGACACAAAAGTAAAATGCTGTTTGATCATCGGCGACCTAAGTTGATTACTATGTCAGTATTCAGTGATTAAACATATTTTTACTAACCCAGCCTACTTTCCTTGTTTGATTACTTAACTGTTTTGGGAACTCTTGAACAGAGAAAAACTAGGATTTTTACGATCAATACGAATCGAAGAAGCAGCTTTTGTGAGAAACATTGTTTCAACACCCTCGTTGCAGTGCGGTCAATTGCGTTTTAAGTGACAATTTTTACGATGACAGACACTCCGAATATAATTTTAGCATCCGACGGATTATGAGTCCTCCGTTTTGATTGATACCTTGATAGAACTGATAAATCATTGGGTGATTCCTGGGGAACGTTGGACAAGTTTTGTTCGATTTACAAAAAAATATATCCCTATTTAATTCTCCTGAACTGAATAAACTAGTAAAGGCTAGCGATTGTTCAACTTTTGATTCAAATATTCATACGTTTGCAGAATCTTCGAATGAAATTGTTGTGACATGGTCAACTCTTGATGATCCAAAAGAGTCCATCGTTGAATATGGTGAAACAGCTTTAGACCAATTATCAACTTCAAAGCCAGTCAAATTCGTTGACGGAGGAAAGGCTAAAAGGGCACAATATATTCACAAAGTAAGAATCAAATAGAGAATCCAAAAACATAAAAATTACACACCGAATATCCATTGCCAGGTAGCCTTGAAAAATCTCAAACCTTCAACACGATATGTTTATCATTGCGGAAGCTCGTTGGGATGGTCAGCTGAGTTCTGGTTTGTGACCCCGCCGAATAACACAGAATGGTCTCCTCGTCTAGCCATTTTTGGTGATATGGGCAATGAAAACGCACAATCGCTGGCAAGATTGCAACAAGACACCCAACGTGGGATGTATGATGCTATCATTCATGTAGGAGATTTCGCTTACGATATGGATTCCGAGAATGGTCAAGTTGGTGATGAGTTCATGAGACAAATTGAATCAGTAGCCGCATACGTGCCATACATGGTCTGCGCTGGCAATCATGAAGAAAGCTAGTGAGTGTTGCTTTTGGAATTTGGATTTTCCAAATTTTTCTGAATTGTAAATGATATTGTAAGGAATTCTTGTTCTTTCTATAGCAACTTTTCCAATTATCGAGCTCGATTCAGCATGCCTGGTGGCACAGAGAACTTAATGTATAGTTTCAACATGGGCCCAGTGCACTTTATTGGTTTCTCTACCGAATTATATTATTTCCTTAATTACGGCATTAAGCCTTTAGTTAATCAGTATGAATGGCTAGAAAGAGATCTAAAAATCGCTAGTTTACCTGAAAATCGGGCAAAACAGCCTTGGATTGTTACTTTTGGTCATCGACCAATGTATTGTAGCAACGACAATGGGAATGATTGTTCTCAAAACAGTACCGTGATTAGAACGGGACTTCCCATTTTTGGATTCTTTGGACTAGAAGATCTCTTTTATAAGTACGGTGTTGATGTTGAATTGTGGGCTCATGAGCACTCATATGAGCGGTTATGGCCGATTTATAACTACAAAGTGTACAACGGTTCGAAGGAGGAGCCCTACACTAATCCTGGAGCTCCTGTTCATTTGGTAACTGGATCAGCCGGCTGTAAGGAGGGTAGAGAGCCTTTTGATAAAAATATTCCGGAATGGAGTGCCTTCCACAGTCAGGTAGGAGAATTTTTAAGAACATTTTTTACTTCTTAAAAACCAATCTTCTATCTATGCATATAGGACTATGGATATACTAGAATGACGGCTCACAATTCGACCCATTTGTACTTTGAACAAGTTTCTGATGACAAAAATGGATTTGTTATTGATTCTTTTTGGATTATAAAAGACAAACATGGCGCGTATGAGACCAATTGATGATATTGCTCACAATATACTAACACAACCACAACGAATAACTATATTTTACTCAAATTAAATACCTAACTACTTTTAAATAAACAATCATTCCAATAACTGTTCTGTTTCAATGTAAGTTATAAACATTTTAAAATACATATAAAGACGAATATGTTACGTTTGGTTTTTAAAACTTAATCTTAGTTCTTGTCTACATACACGGCAAATTCAATGACGGAAGCGGAAGAATTTGCAAAGCTACGAGGAACAAAGATCAGACACATTCATATTCAA
This sequence comes from Melanostoma mellinum, assembly GCA_914767635.1. Lineage (NCBI taxonomy): Eukaryota > Metazoa > Arthropoda > Insecta > Diptera > Syrphidae > Melanostoma > Melanostoma mellinum. The sequence goes on along the minus strand of OU612059.1, from coordinate 78,735,848 downwards.
CGTTGTGTGGACAAGTATGAAAATAGCTGTTCTTCACATCATCTCTTGAACTTAATGGATGAATAGATTAAACCAAAGGCTATGTAGTGGCTTCTTTTTAAACCAGAGGTTATTTTAACCCAGTTGAAGTTTTGAAAGAAATCTAGTATCATACCAGTATCATAAATACGGAACGAATTGCTCTACGCTTGATTTTAGCTTAAACTTATTTCCAAAGTGACTGGTGTGTAACCTAAACAGAGCGTTTTTTTCGTAGTTTGGCCTTAAAATAACTTAAGTTGAAAATCGATGACGATTTAATGTTTTTTCGAGAAGCTTTGAATCTAATACGTGGACAGTTTGTTGCGGATTGTTGAGCTGTGGCATAATTGGACTATTTTTTTTTCGAAAATGAGGCTGGGAACAACGTTTTGATCAACGGTGGGCGTTACAAAGCCACAACATTTTACTTTATCAATCATTTAATTTTAATTACTTTATCAATTAGTCACTCAATTTGAATACTACATATTTGAATTCTACAGAAAGGAAGAAAGAAAATCACATTCTGTAATCTTTTCAGAAGTGGGAGTAAAATTCTCTCTGAAACTTACAAACTGTGAACTAAATTCACAAAGCGCCTGTCTATGCAAATCTTGGTATCAGGTGCTGATGTTTTCAACTCTCTCTTGAGAACTTTGTTCTGTGCACAGCTACGAAAAATCGGAATGCTTAAACAGGATTTAAAAATTTTTAGTAGAATTTCGGATTTTCATGAAGTCCTTTTATTTAGTACTCATATTGAATGGGTCGAAATCGAAGTCGCTATCGAAAGATGCTGGTTGAGGCCCAGGGTCACCCCGAACTGTAAGTATGTTGAAGGGGTTGCGAAAGGACTAATGACCCTCCTTTTTTTTATTGGCGGCCATATTGGATTCCTATTTTTTTCAGAACTCTTTTACTTGCTCTTTTTCACTTTATTCATTTTTCCGGCGCTGCATTGCGATCACCGCGATCTCTAAGGGATCGCAGCTCTCCCACTTTACTGCTTCACACTAGTGATTCGCTTATGGGTTACTATAATTTTTTTTAAAGAGAACCCTATTCTGCTTATAAAGCTCTTTCATTTGATACTAATATTTTGGAAACAGTGAAAAGATATGTTATCAGCCATTTTGTAACGGCGCGGTCATTTTAAATTTAGAATCAAACCGAATTTATTAAATTTTATTGTCATCAGAACTTAAGGTGCGTGCCAAATTTCAGATCAATCCTTCAAAAGTTTGGGGATTCAAATTTCAATTGTTGGATTTAACGCAAACAAATAAATAAATAAACAAACGAATTCCCTTACATAATTGATATGTGATTTCTGAAATAAATAAAATTGAAAATTAACTATTCTCAAATGTATGTTCAAAAGTAATCGGTCGGAAAACAACTGATACCAAAGTTATTTTTACCACTCAAGCCTTTACAGTTTGGGCGAAAGAACAAAATTCGCTGTTTAAACAATTTCATGGAGTTGATCTTGATTTTGTTAATACACGAGGGGTATTTACCCTTTACATACCCACTACATAAATAGTAGTCGAATCGAACGGTTGTGCTCTTTGGTATTTGCGAATAAAAGTGTTTTAAATTGGATATTTTAAAAGGTTTTATTTGTGTGAAATAGCTCTTTTTAAAGAGTTTTTTCTCCTTTATTTTATGAGTTAAAAAAACCCTTAAATAATGGAAGAATTCTGTGGTAAATGCGATAGACAATTTGCGCGAAGTGATAATTACATTGTACCATGCAACGGGTTTTGCAATAAAATTTTTCACCGTACATGTTGCGAAGGTTCTCTCTCTGAATACGATGTGAAATTGTTGCAGAAGAATCGTCATCTCGGTTATAGATGCGTGGAATGCTTTGATGTTTCAGCGAAGATTTGTAAACAATACGAGAGATTGCTTGAAGCTCAACAATCAAAATATGACCGTGTATTAGAAATTTTAAACGGAAATTCTGTTTTAATAAAAGAGCAGCTAATTGAATTAAAAACAAATATTAATATTGACAGTTCGTCGGTGAGGCAAAATAATGTTAAATTGAGTGAAGGGGTTGAATATATATCGTCAACGGTAACGGAATTAAAAAAAGAATTACTTATGAAAGCAAAAGAAAATGTAAAAGAGAAAGAGAGTGAATTGAAAGAAAGTGTTGAGTATATCTCAAAATCTGTTGGTGAGATAAAAAATCAAATTAAAATAAGCAATAAAAACAACATGAGTTCGGCGGGAGTTGAAAAGAGACAGAACCAAAAACTTTTTTCCGAAGTCGTAAAAAAAAAGTCTGAACAGTCTGTCCTTGTCATTCCAAAAAATAAACAAGCACCAGAAGAAACAAGGAAAGAATTAAAGAGTAAAATAGATCCTACTAGTATGTGTATTAACAGGGTGATCAATAAAAATAATGGAGACATTGTTATTAAATGTGCTGATACGGACTCAACTGAAAAATTAAGAAGTGAAATTGAAAAAAATTTAAGTGATTATCAGGTCAAAGTTTCAAGTATGATCAAACCTAAAATATGTGTCATGGGTATTGAAAATGAAGAAGACCAAATTATAGACAAAATAAAAAAGCAAAATCCGGAACTTAGAGATAGTGAAATGAGCTTAATAAGATCTTTCAAAAACGAGAAGAAATGGAGAAATCTAAGTGTAGTTATAGAAATTGACACCGCTAGTTTTCAAAAAATCATTAAAATGGACAAAATAAAAGTAGGGTGGGTTAACTGCAACGTAAGAGAATTTTACGATCTCACTAGATGTTTTAACTGTCAAGGTTTTAATCATAAAGCTAGTTCGTGTAAAAATAAAAAAGCGTGTTTGAAATGTGGGGAAGAGCATGAATCAAAGGTCTGCACAAACAGTATAATGAAATGCATTAATTGTACAAAAATGAATGAGTCTTTCCAATCGGACATTTCGTGTGACCATGTAGCTACGGATAAAAGCTGCCCGGTGTTCTTAAGGAAGTTAAAAGTCCTTAAGGAGCGCATCCAATACTAGCAACTAAATTGTTGGTGCTTCAATACCCAAGGTCTGATAAATAATTTTAGTCAAATTGAAAGTGTGTTAAAGGACAGAAGTTTTGAAATTATCGCGGCATCGGAAACCCATTTGACAAATGAAGTAGATGATAGTGAGATTGGTATACCAAACTATGTGGCCGCTAGATGCGATAGTACTAGTACGAGTACTGGCGGTGTAATTTTATATGTAAAAAAGCCATTTAATTTTAAAATTTTGAGCCAACTCCATATTCCAATGAAAATTTGGTGCATTTGCGTAGAGATCTACTCCAATTTGATAAATGAAGTAATTGCGGTGCTCTACAAATCTCCCAGTAGTTCTGAAAGTGAATTTTGTTCAGTTTTTGCTGAGTGGATTGACCAAATGTTGCTTAATCACTCTAATATCTTAATCGTAGGTGATTTTAATATAGACTTACTAAAGGATGAAACATATAGTAGACGTATTAAAGAAATTCTTGTAAATAACAATTGTAAACAAATAATTAATAAACCAACAAGAATAACTAAAACATCTCGAACATTAGTTGATTATGTAATAACTCCAGTGGAAAAAAGAATATGTGCCGACACTCAACCAAATATTAATATAAGTGACCATGAATCTATTGTTATAGAGGTTCCTGTAAATAATAAAATATTAAAAAGTGCTATAAAGTCCATTGATCTATTTAAATATAAAAAAAATGAGTTCAGATCTTTAATACAGCGTAAGTGTGTGACAATGAGGTTTGTGAGTGATTGTACGATCTTAGCTGAAAAGCTACAAGATTCCTTTTCTGAGTGTGTACGAGAAATGACTGTAAAAAAACGAATTTATAGTAAAGTTAATAAGTGGTTCACAAACGAGTTAAATGTGATAAAAATTCAAAAAATCAGACTTCACCAAAGGGCTTGTCATTTTAATCTGCCTCAAGATTGGATTGAATACCGTCGGGTAAGGAACCTTTACAAAAGCCAATTACAATGCGCCAAAAAAGTTTACACGTGTAATAAAATTAATAACTGCTCAAACCAAAAAGAAATGTGGAGGGTAATAAAAACTCTAGTTTTAAAGAATGATCGCGAAGAAATAAGTGAAGTGCAATTTCCGGATAGCAAAGAAAAAGATAATGTGATAATAGCAAATAAAATGAACTCATACTATATAGAAAGTATAAACAATATAAGTAATTCAATACAGCCAAATTTAATTTATAATGACATTGAAGGTATTCATTCAGTTTTCAAATTCAATCACATTTCCTTGAATGACTTGTGGGAAGTTTGCAAAACTATGAAAAGGAAGAATGATACAATGCACCTTAATATCGGAATAATAAACGACTGTTTTTATATAGTGGGGCCATTAATTGTTCAGATAATAAACGATTCGTTTAGTCAAGGCGTGTTCCCTAGAAATTTAAAAGAGTCCATAGTGATTCCAATCCCTAAAGAAAAAAATAATATTGACTGTGATAAATTTAGACCCATAAATATGCTTCCACTTCTGGAAAAAATAATTGAAACTGTCGCGTATAATCAGTTATTTAAATACGTCGAAAAAACTAAATTACTTAGTGAAAATCAATCAGGGTTCCGACCAAAACACTCATGTGAAACAGCGTTAAACTGGTTGATTTTAAGACTGAAACAAATGAGACATGACAAAAAGAAAATAGTCGCGATTTTCCTCGATTTTCAAAGAGCTTTTGAAACGATAAACAGAGAAATTCTTTTAAAAAAGCTATTCAAATATGGTGTGAAGAATAAAGAGCTTGAGTGGTTTCGATCGTATCTGAGTGAACGTACGCAAAGGACGAAAGTAAATGAATGTTTATCGGAAAGTTTGGATTCGTGTTTTGGAGTACCTCAAGGTACTATTATCGGCCCGTTACTATTTATCATTTATATAAACGACATATGCAAAGTGGTGCAGCACTGTTCAATATCGCTTTTTGCAGACGATGCGCTTATGTTCGTTAGCGGTAGTGATGAATTAGTAATTATGAATCAAATGAATCGTGACCTAGAAAGACTCCTGGAATGGTTAGCAATAAACAAACTCAAAATAAACATTAAAAAAACCAAGTGTATGGTCATAAATGCTCAATTTAACGCGGATTTAAAAGTTAATAATGAAAGTATTGAACAAGTTGAAAACATGAAATATCTCGGAGTATTAATAGACAATAAACTTAACTTTAATAACCACATAAGTTATATAGTTAAAAAATATCAAAAAAGATCGGATTTTTGAGAAGAATTCGTAAGAACATAACGACAATTTGTGCAATAAATATTTATAACACTATAATCAAACCGCATTTTGAGTTTTGCTCAACTGTGTTGTATTTGGGTACTGATGAAAACATTAATCGTCTACAAGTTCTCCAAAACAAAGCGATGAGAACAATATTGAAGTGCAGTTATTATACACCTATCAGATGGATGTTATCTTGCCTCAAATGGCTTAGTATCAAGGAGAGAATAACTTTCAACGCTGCCATGTTTGTATTCAAGATGAAACATAACCTAGTTCCCGAATATCTATCATCCCAGCTGTTACTGGTTCAAGATGCTCAACCATACAATTTGAGATCCAACCTAAATTTTAGATTGCAAGCATTTCGAGACTCTAGAACTCAAAATTCAATTATGTATAAAGGATTAAAATTTTTTAATGAAATGCCAAATAATATTAAAAGTGAACACAATATAAATATTTTCAAGAGTTTACTTATCAATTATATTAGACAAATAATGAATTAACTACTAAAACTTGAATTCTTAAAATTAGATTTGTTTTTTCATATAAACTTCAAAATTAAGGTTGTTTAAAATTTAAATTATTTGTACCTGAATAGTATTCTATACTAAATAAAATATATACATACATACATACATTTTGAGACATATTTTTTCAGATTTTGAAGAAAAGGTTCCCTTACGCAATTTTAATAAATTACTGTGGCGTATGAGCACTATTTTTTTTTGTCAAGCTAGCATTTTATACGAACAAAAGGAACGTTGCTAATCATCACAATATAGCCACAGGCTTTTTCTTTTTTTCTGTCGGAAGATTTTAAAAGACTAACTGGAGCACTCAGACCTAAATATCGGTCCATTGTACTACCAGATATCAACTTCTTTTGTTATAGCTTTCCAGATGTCCGGAGAATGACAGATGCAGACCTCCGGTACGATTTTTGTTGTTACTTCCAGGGAAACATGAATCACTTAAGTATTTTATTAATCGTCATGCACAAAGTATGCATTGTGTTTTGAGTTATTCATCACCATTTTTGGAAATTATATGTACATAGAAGGCCGTTAGGTCTTTTCACAAAAAGAGTATAACTCTTTTCATAAATGAATAACGCGATTAGTCTCAAATCTCTGCTTAGTAATTTTTTACTTGCGATTATAGGTACTATAAGGCAAGTCTTGCAATCGTGCCGGAAAAAAATTTTGAGATAACAATTAAACATGACATTACGATCATAGAGAATACAAAAAATGGGCACGACTGGGTCGCACGAACTTGCGATTGTGTTCTAAATACGATATCAAAATCTAAAGGCTGAGTTAAAGGTTTTGGTATTAGCTCTTCATAATATATTTTGTGGTACAGGGTTGCCAACTACACATTAATTAAGAAAATTGAATTAAATCACGTAAAATAATGAAAAAATTAAATTAAATATTCCAAAGGTTTCAAGCAAAAAACTAAAGACGCCATTCTTTTGCAATCGCTAATACATATGAATGATGAAAATGTAATCAAAATCTTGGAGCAGTTTTTCCAAAAAACGGTTTTTTATTTTTCACTTTTTTTTAAAAACTGTTTTTTAAAAGTCGAGTATGCAAAGTTTTAGATCTTAATAAGAGTTGTTTTGACAAAAAATTTGAAAAAAATCAAAGTTATAGTTTTGAAGTTATTTCAAAATATCAAAATTTTTTAAAAATATTTTTAAAAATTTCCACAACTAAATTTTTTTTAATATTGATATGCAGTCTTTTTGTAACAGTTTACGACTTTTTAAATCTAAAGTTTCGTCAAGGTCGTGTAAGCCATTAACGAGAAAGTCGGTTTTGAAAAAAACGGTACTATGGGAGGTACCGTTTTTAGGCTTTTTCCAAAATTTTTTTTTACATCATAAGAAAGAAAATCCAAAATTAATCCATCACACAAAATTTTATCGAAATCGTTGGAGCCGTTTTCGAGAAATATAAGTATTATCATATCGGTTGTATGGCAGGTACCGTTATTTCAAGACCTAGAGACTCAATTCCAAAAACCCCTCTGTAGACTGCTCCACAGACCCTAACTGCAAATTTTGAAGAAAATCGGTCTATTAGTTCAGGCTGTAGATCCATATACAGACAGACAGACAGACAGACACACAGACACACAGACAGACAGACAGAATTGTAGGACCCACTTTTTTCGTATTCTCTATCATCGTAATGTCATATTTGATTGTTATCTCAAATTTTTTTTTCTGCACGATTGCAAGACTTGCCTTATAGTACCTATAATCGCAAGTAAAAAAGTGGGTCCTGCAATTCTGTCTGTCTGTCTGTGTGTCTGTGTGTCTGTGTGTCTGTGTGTCTGTGTCTGTCTGTCTGGATGTATATGATTCTACAGCCTGAACCGCTGTACCGATTTTCTTAAAATTTTGCAGTTAGGGTATCTGGGGTAGCCTAGAGAGGGGTTTTTGGAATTGAGTCTCTAGGTCTTGAAATAACGGTACCTGCCATACAACCGATATGATAATACTTATATTTCTCGAAAACGGCTCCAACGATTTCGATAAAATTTTGTGTGTAGAATTAATTTTAGATTGTATTTCTTATGATGTAAATAAAAATTTTGGAAAAAGTATAAAAACGGTACCTCCCATAGTACCGTTTTTTTTGAAAACCGACTTTCTCGTTAATGGCTTGCACGATGTTTACGAAATTTTGTATTTTAGAAGTTTTAAGTTGTTTAAGGAAAACTGCATAACAAGATTTGAAAAATTTTAATTTTTGAAATTTTTAAAAAAAATTTTTAAAAATGTAGATTTTTTGAAATACATAACTTCAAAGCCATAACTTAGATTTTTCTCAAATTTTTTGTCAAATTTACTTTTGCTTAGATCTTAAATTTAAAAAAAAAAAATAAATAGGGTGGCGCAACAGAGCGAGGAGCCCCTGGGCCTAGCGCATTTCTCACAACCAAACCTTGTGAGGGAATGGAGAGGACCTACAATTTTGGGCCGGTTCCGAACGGCTAATTGAGAAAGCGCTTTTCATGGCAGTGAATTTACTAACGGAGGACTTGCCAATTCCTCGCGAAAGGCGATACCCGTGGAAAAACATTTTTGCCTCTGCTGGGATTCGAACCTCGAACCTCTGGGTTAGCAGGTGGACATGCTAACCATCGCACCACGGGTACCACGGGTAGATCTTAAATTTTGCATACTTGAATTTTACAAAACTTTTTTTAAAAAAAAATGTTAAATAAAAAACCATTATTTTTAAAACTGGTCCAACGATTTTGGGGCCGTCCATAAAATACGTTCGCATACAGGGGGGAGGGAGGGGTCTCGCTGAGTGTGACAAGATGTGACAAGGGGGGAGGGGGGGGTCTACGGCAACGTAACGTTCGCCGTTCATCAAAAAATGTTACTACAGTATTTCTCTCGACTAGCTTTTTTTTTAAATCGTTGTCAAGATAAAAGAAATTCATTTCGTATTAGTAAATATACAGACATTTAAATGTATATATTTTAAATACAATAAATTGTCACTCAATATATTAACATGAGCGCTAGCTCTTTGGCGCGACTCTAGCGTTTTGTTAATTTTGTATTTGTATTTTGTATTTATTCAATTACATAATTTAACTCAGTAAGATACAATATCTTATAAACTAGAGTAAATTTCAGTACAAGGTACTATATTTTAAAAAAATGTGCTATACAATAATATGTATAATAAATCATTAAGAGAAAGACTGCTGATTAGAAACAAATTAAAAATAAAAATAAAAAATCAGATTTTAAGAACAACATCACCGTTTTCATCATCATCATCAACACAACCCACAACTTCACCGTCAGAAATGTGTTTTTATAGATCGTGGTAGGGATTTCCATAAACGAATAGAATACGGATAAAACTGACGTTCGGACACCAAAAAGAAAAACGTACTGGAACAAGGTTGCAAGATCTTTCTGATTGTGAAAAAGTAAGCTTGTTAAACAAATATTCAGGTTGATGAGATTGCATTATATTGTGAAGCAAGGTTAATGTTCTGAGTTTAAATAAGTTATCAAGAGAAATGCCATGTATTGATTTTGAAAAATTTGAAATGTGATCAAATTTTTCAACCCATATATATATCGAGCAATACTGTTGTAAGCAACATTAAACTTTCTCTAGTGTTCTGAGTCACAATTACTAAAGATTTCACAACAGAGGAGCATAAGAGGAACCAATAATGTTTTAGCCAATATTAGACGTGTTGCTAAAGGAGTAATGTACCTTTCGGGCAGACGGCAGTAATGCCATGCTCTAATTTATTCAATTTATTAAAGCGCAAATGCAAATGTAACTTGTTTAAGGAATGAATAAAAATATCTATCTATCTATCTATCTAAAGGAGTAATATGGAAGGTTGTCCAAAGCATTCGAAGTCCACCATAAATTCTTCTAAGCATTGATCGTATATGGTTATTCCAACTAAGTGTTTTATTAAACGTCAGCCCAAGGTTTTTAGCAGAATGAACGAACTCAATAACTGTGTTATTCAAATATATCGGTGGAAAATAGGAGGTATCAGTTAAAGTTCGGGATATGACCAAGCATTTTGATTTGTTTGGATTCAAGTAAAGATCATTTAGGCGCGACCAGATGACGATTTGTTCCAAATCCTCATTGACTTCACAAATACTATTTTCAAGCATTCCTAAAGTAAAGCTGTAGCATAATTGAACGTCGCGTCGTCTGCGTACATATGCACTGAACTATTCTGCGGATATGATGGAAGATCATTAATGTAAAGTGAAAATAATAAAGGCCCTAAAATTGACCCTTGGGGAACACCTCGCTGTAGAGGAAGAAAAGAAGACAAAGAATTGTTCACAAAAACAGCTTGGGACCTTTCAGTTAAGTAGGAATGGATGAGTTTTGTTGATGTTAGAGAGAAGTTGAACTGACTTTTAAGTTTATAGCACAGTATTTCATGATTTACAGAGTCAAACGCTTTTGAGAAGTCTAAAAGTGTTAAAATAGTTATTTTGTCCTTATCTAATTGCTTTCTGATGTTTTCCACAACATCAATCAAAGCAGTAGTGCAGCTGTGCCTAGGCCTAAAGCCAGATTGATTGACACATATTAACTTATTGTAACTTAAAAAGTTCCTGATTTGAAGATTTATTTATTATAAAAAAAATTAAAACTTACAACTGCGCAAGGGGGGGGGTATACGCTTTTGTGACGTAATATTCATAGGGGGGTCACAGAAAGTGTGACACAGTGTGACACGGGGGGAGGGGGGGTTCGAAAAAAGCTAATTTTAGTGTGACGTATTTTATGGACGGCCCCTTTGATAAAATTTTTAGCGTTTATATGTATTAGAAATTGCAAAAGAATGGCGTTTTTAGATTTTCGCTTGAGACTTTTGGAATACTTAATTGAATTTTTTTCAATATTTTTCGTGATTTAATAAAATTTTCCTAATTAATGTATAGTTGGCAACCCTGTTCCACCAAATATATTATAAAGAGCGAACACCAAAACCTTTTACTCAGCCCTAAGATTTTGAACTCAAAAAGCGTCGGCAATCTTCGGTTTTTAAAATAGGCATTTTTTTATCAAAAAACAAGCGATTGGCGTCTTTTTTAGAGCTATATCTTTTACTTACGGTACCCACTGGCTGCTAAAACATTTACTTATACGTCAAGTGCTTGTTGCAATGATATATCGTCACGGTAGCTCCAGAAAGGAATAGTCGATACACTGACATCTTTATTTAAAGCATATCAAGCAAGAAACAAGAAAATCTACGCATTTTTTGTAGATTTCAAAGCTGCGTTTGATCTGGTGAATCAGAATGCAATGCTGTATAGTGTATAAGCTTTCTGTACTGGGTGTTTCTACACGATTTTTTCGAGTAATACGCAACATGTATACGGACACTAAGGCAACAGTCTGGGATGGAGCACTTTTTTCGCAATGGTTTGGAACAGATACTGGTGTTAAGCAAGGGTGTCTTCTCAGTGCCTTCTTGTTCTGTCTTTTTATAAATGACATTGTTAAACATCTTCTCGGAGGTATCCAAATTGCAGGCGTCATCGTAAATGTATTGCTCTATGCCGTCTTCTTCTCGACCTTGTTATATTGTCAGAGTCACCAGAAAATTTACAGTTAATGATAAATCGTCTTGCGGCATATTGTGAAAAATGGGGTCTCGCTATCAATACTGAAAAGTCAAAAGTTATGGTTTTCTCAAGATCAAATCAGGGTGAAGTGAGAAATATTTGGACTTTTAATGGAACTCGTTTGGATGTTTCGAAAGAATACAAATATCTTGGAATTAAACTCAACTCAACTTTGGATTTTAGGAAACACCTCACAGAAAAATGTAATGCATCACAAGGTCTCATCAATTTAAAATGGGGAAATGTATTTTTAAACCCACACATAAATCTCTCTGACAAATACAAAATCTTTGATTCTGTTATAAAATCTTCGCTTTGCTACGCTGCCCAGGTTTGGGGTTAAAAGAGTATGAAGAAGTTGAAAAATTACAAAGAAATTTTATTAAAAAACTGTTTTATCTTCCGATAAATACTCCGAACTACGCCATTCACCTGGAAACAGAGCTACCAAAACACTCTGAAGCTTCAAGCTGATTACATCATTAAAGTTTTGAAATACCCTGAATCCCTTTTGTCCAAAAAGCTGCTACTTTATAAGATAAGAAATAAAGATGGTGGATGGAAACGTGGCAAAACCTTGGTACTGCATATGGAGAAGTTATCGACCCAAACCTGCCCCAAATTTTGAAGGATAAATTTTAAAAAATTATACAAATGCAAGAAGACTGTACTCGATATCTAATGGTTGAAGAGGCCTGTCAGTCGTTGAGCAGAATACTTAACGCCCAATTAGAGCACAATCTCTGTGACGAAACATGAAAGCCAAAGAAGACTGCTTCCAGTTTACTAAGCATTTGTCCAATTTACAAACCTTATAAACTGCGTTACTTTGGAAAAGCTGTTCTTTCAATGGAGGAGACAAATATCATCTTAAACGGAGCTTACTGGAAAGAGCTTGTCTTGTTTTTGAAGGAAACCTATAAATTTAGAATGCTGCTTGTAACAGAATATGCGTGATAATGATACAAAAAATACAAAAATACAAAAATATACAAAACAAATTCAGTTTAGTTTTTAATGCTATTTTTTCTTTTCTTTTTTAACATAAAATATTTTGATGATGTCAGTCGAGCTGACGGCTAAGACAAGGCTTATCTTCTATCTTCTATCTTCTATATATATAAAAATCAATTGCTGTTCGTTAGTCTGGTTAAAACTCCAGAATGGCTAAACGGATTTATCTTATCTTGGTCTTGAAATGTTCGTGGAGGTCTAGGGAAGGTTTAAAAGGTAAGTAATTATGAAAAAAAGGAATTGGAATATAGTAAAAGTAACAATTTCTTTATTCTTAACTGTAATGAATAAAAAATTTTATTCAAACAATACTTTTGTTTTTTAATTTAATCATTTTTGACAACAAAAAATTAAATTAATAAATAGCAAATAATAAGATTATTTGATTGTTTGTTTTTGAAAATTATTTGAATTTTTTGACTGGTAAGAATTTATTGCCCATGAGTACAATAGACTATACTTCATCCTCAAATTCCCACAGGAACGGAAATGGAAACGTCAAATATTTAATTTATCAAATTAGATTTCTGAAAGCAAATATAAAATTTAAGATTTGACAACCAATCTTTGTGAGGTAAGATTACCCAATCTTTGTAAGTGAAGATTACCGCTACGTGCGCGAGATCTATTAAATTTCTTAACGCAACCATAACATTTGGGATTTGACAGCAAATCATTGTGAGTGAAGATTACCGCTACGTGCCCGAGAACTTTCTGTGCTTTTGTGATTCTTTGTGATAGTGACATTCCAGATAACAAAAAAATTTTTGTTGATATTCTGTGATAGTGACAATTTACTAATAATTTAGCAATTTACGATGCCGAGGAGAAGAAGACCTGACTTAGGTCGTCGCAGTCAATCAAATGTGCAAAGAGCTAACTTACGTGCTAACCGCACTGATTAACAGAGAGAGACAGATCAGGAAAGTTGTCGTATTGCTATGTCAGAACTGCGTTATTTAGTGAGTGACAATGAAGTCGATAGACTAAGAATGCAACGAGTTCGTGCACATCGAACACAACAGCAGCAAGCACGCAATATGAAATTGAGCGAATCCGCAGACTCAGTGCTCCTGTGATTCTTGAACGAGTTGCATTCCACTATGATCCGGCAATTGATTATTGTGTCGACAAATCGGTGACAATTGGGGAAATGAAAGTAATTTGCAAATATTGTAAGGCATTAAAATACAATGGTGAATCTATTGGATTATGTTGTGCTGGAGGCAAAGTCAAATTACCACAATTGGTCCCACCACCAGATCCCTTACGATCTTTAATTTCTGGGATTGGAAGTAACTCTAAGCACTTCTTGGCAAACATGCAGAAATATAACAGCTGTTTCCAGATGACATCTTTTGGGGCTACACATATTATACAGAACAATTTTATGCCCACTTTCAAGGTATTATACCAGAATATTTTTTATAATATTCAAGTTTGTACAAAAATACATCGGAAATAAATAATGGACAAATTTTTAAAAATTACAGATACAAGGACAAATTTATCACTTACTGGGGCCACTGTTACCACTACCTGATGCATATCATCAGTTTTTACAAATTTATTTTATGGGCAATTCAGATGCGGAAGTTGATAATCGTTGTGCTCACAATCCAACAGTGAAGAGAACCATTGTCCAAGAATTACAAATGTTTCTTCATCAAAATAATAATTTAGTAAAAATGTTCAAAATAGCATTGGATCGGATGCCATCTGATAGCCACAATATTGTAATTCGAGCTGACAAAACACCTGTCGGTGAACACACAGGGAGATTTAATTCACCTACCATTGACGAAGTGGCTGTTGTCATTGTGGGAGAAAATCTAGAATATAGAGATATTGTGCTTCATCGTCGGAATACTGATTTAAAACGTGTATCTGAAACACACAGGAGTTATGATGGATTACAATATCCCTTGATCTTCTGGCAGGGGGAAGATGGATACCATTTTAATATTAAAATGGTAAATCAAGTAACAGGTAAATAGATTGAATAGGATTAAATAATGTTTTTTAATTCAATTCATCTAATTAACAAATTAAACATTTATCATTTTTGATTGTAGGTGCTGAAACCAACAAAAAAGTTAGTGCTATGAATTTCTATTCATACAGACTTATGATCCGTCAAGGTGAAGTTAATCATATTTTGATGTGTCAACGACTTTTTCATCAGTTCGCAGTTGACATGTATGTCAAAATTGAGACTGAACGATTGACATACATCCGTTTGAACCAACGACAGCTACGATCAGAGGAATACATCCATCTCCGCGATGCTATAAATGCCGATGGTAATGTGAATAATGTAAGAAGAATGACAATTTTGCCAGCCACTTATATAGGAAGCCCACGCCACATGCATGAATATGCTCAGGATGCTATGTCATATGTTAGGCATTATGGCCGCCCAGACTTATTTGTTACATTCACATGTAACCCACAATGCAATGGTCCGAAATAAAGAAAGAATTGCTACATAGCCAAACACCAGCTGATAGACATGAAATAACTGCAAGAGTTTTTAAACAAAAATTAAAATCTCTCATGAATTTCTTGATAAAGCATTTTGTGTATGGCCGAGTCCGTTGTTGGATGTACTCTGTAGAATGGCAAAAGCGTGGATTGCCACATGCGCACATTTTACTCTGGTTAGTGGACAAAATAAGGCCGGATGAGATTGATTCCATAATTTCAGCTGAAATTCCAGATGAAACAGTTGACCCAAAATTGCATGCAGTAGTTACCAAACACATGATACATGGACCCTGCGGACTCTTCAACTACAATTCACCCTCTATGGTCGACGGCAAGTGTTCCAAGCGATACCTAAGAGACCTGCTTGCTGAAACCATAACGGGAAATGATGGATACCCATTGTATCGTCGGCGATCAGTTGCGGACAATGGGCGATCGGTAATTGTCAAGGTAAGAGGACAAAATGTTGATGTAGACAATCGTTGGATTGTGCCATACTCGCCAATATTGTCCAAAGCTTTTGAGACTCATATCAATGTGGAATATTGTAACTCTGTGAAGTCGATAAAGTACATATGCAAATATGTTAACAAAGGTAGCGATATGGCTGTCTTCGCTGTAACCAATGCAAATGATGAAATATCACAGTACCAGATGGGTCGCTATGTAAGTAGCAACGAAGCAATTTGGCGTATCTTTTCATTTGCGATCCATGAAAGACACCCTACAGTAGTCCATTTGGCAGTCCATTTAGAAAATGGTCAACGAGTTTATTTTAATGAATCGAACGCGGCAGACAGAGCGGCATGTCCACCGTCGACAACATTGACAAGCTTCTTCACAGTCTGTCAAAGTGATGATTTTGCTCGCACTTTACTGTATGCTGACATGCCACGCTATTACACGTGGAATGCATCATCGAAATCGTTTCAGCGTCGAAAACAAGGAACATCAGTTGAAGGGAATCCAAATGTATTTGCTTCAGACGCTCTGGGTCGCATCTACACAGTACATCCAAATAACGACGAATGTTATTATTTGCGGTTGTTGTTGGTGAATGTTCGTGGTCCGACATCGTTTAAACAACTGAGAACAGTTAATGGACAGGTGTGTGCGACTAACCGTGAGGCATGTCAACTATTACATTTACTTGAGAACGATTCACACTGGGATGATACGCTCAAGGATTCCGTAATATCTTCATCGCCGCATCAAATTCGTACATTGTTTGCGATTATCATATCGACATGTTTCCCCTCGAATCCAAAAGATTTGTGGGTTAAGTATAGAGATGACATGTCTGAAGATATTTTGCTTCGTGTGCGCCGTCAAACTTTGAATCCTGCACTACAAATGACTGAAGAAATTTATAATGAGACATTGATCTTGATAGAAGATATTTGTCTGTTGATAGCAAATAAAATACTGTCGTGTTTGGGAATGACAGCACCCAATCGTCATATGCACGATGCATTAAACAACGAGCTGCAAAGAGAGCAACTATACGACATTGAAGTATTGGCCGAAACAGTTCGATCAAGTGTTCCACAATTAAATGAACAACAAAGAATTGCGTACGACACTTTGATAGAAGCTGTGAGCAGTGGATCTGGTGGAATTTATTTCCTCGATGCTCCCGGAGGAACCGGCAAAACATTCTTAATTTCGTTGCTATTGGCGAGGATCAGATCGCGAAACGATGTTGCTCTAGCGTTGGCCTCATCTGGAATAGCTGCGACTCTGCTTAAAGGCGGAAGAACTGCGCATTCTGCCTTAAAATTGCCACTTAACATGCAAATCACCGAAACACCTATTTGCAACATCGCCAAAAATTGTGCAATGGCCAAGATATTACTTACTTACTTACTTAGGTGGGCATTACAGTTCGGGGTGAACCTGGGCCTCAACCAACATCCTTCGATAACGACTTCTATTTCGGGCGAGCTCTCTCCAGTTTCGCACTCCAAGTCGGTTGAGGTCATCCTCCACTTGATTGCGCCACCTAAGACGAGGTCTTCCCCTTCCGCGATTTCCCTGCAATGTGCTTTCGAACACCCGACGAGCCGGAGCGTTTGGGTCCATCCGCTCAACATGGCCCAACCATCGTAGCCTCGCGATGCGTACTCTTCTGGCTATGCCCATGTCGCGGTACAGCTCATACAGCTCGTTGTTGTATCTTCTTCTCCACACATTGCCTTCGCATACGGGACCAAAGATCATTCGGAGAATTTTTCTTTCGAAACGACCAAGGGTTCCCTCATCCGCTTTCGATAAGGTCCATGCTTCCGCGCCGTAAAGCAGGACTGGGATGATTAAGGTCTTATATAAGGTTACCTTGGTTTTTCTGGAGAGGGTTTTGTTTCTCAATTGCCTTCTTAACCCAAAGAAGCAACGGTTGGCAAGAGTTATTCTCCGTTTGATCTCCGCACTGATGTTGTTGTCCGTGTCTACAGCGGATCCTAGGTAGACGAAGTCCTGTACTACCTCGAAGTTATGTCTGTCTATTGTGACGTTTTGTCCAATTCGTCGATGTTCTGTGTCCTTGTTTGATGACAGCATATACTTTGTTTTGCCCTCATTAACCATCAAACCCATTTTTGCCGCTTCTGTTTCAATACTCGCAAAAGCACCTATGACATCACGCTTTTTTCTTCCCATTACGTCAATATCGTCTGCATATGCGAGCAATTGCACAGATTTTTGAAAGATTGTTCCTCTGGTGTTGACGTTTGAGTTTCTTACAATCTGTTCAAGACATTGAAGGTCTCGGTGAGTTCTTTACCGACCTTGACGGAGCAGCGTGAATTCTCCAAAGTCATCCTGCATAGTCGTACGAGCTTTGCAGGGATGCCGAAACTAGACATGGCTCTGTACAGCTCGTCTCTGTAGATACTGTCATAAGCGGCCTTGAAATCGATAAAGAGGTGGTGAATATCGATATTATGTTCTCGGGTTTTTTCCAAGATCTGCCGTAATGTGAAAATTTGGTCTATTGTGGACTTCTCCGGTCTAAAACCACATTGATAAGGACCTATCAAGTTGTTGACGTGGGGTTTCAGACGTTCACATATTACAGCAGACAAGATCTTATAAGCGACGTTAAGGAGGCTTATCCCTCTATAATTGGCGCAGTTGTGAGGGTCTCCTTTCTTTAGGATCGGGCATACGATACTGAGGTTCCATTCATCGGGCATGCTTTCTTTCGACCATATCATGCAGATCAGCTGGTGCATGCTCCTTTCCAACTGATCTCCAGCTGCCTTGAAAAGTTCGGCATCAAGGCCATCTGCACCTGCAGTCTTATTTGATTTAAGTTTGCATAAATATGGCAAGCTTAACTTCTTCTAGGTCGGGAGGACGGCATTCTTGATCATCGTTCAGGCTGAATGGGGCAATCTGCCTGACAGCGGAATTTGTGTCCTCATCGCCGTTAAGCAGTCTGCAGAAATGATATTTCCAGATCCTCAGTAGCGACTGTGACTCTACAACTATGTTTCCCTGCTGGTCTTTACAGGCTTGAGTTCGGGGTTTGCCACCCTGGCAGGATCTTTTTACCTTTTGGTAAAACTTCCGAGTCTCGTTCCTGTCATGGCACCTCTCTATTTCCTCAAACGAGCGCTTCTCATGCTGCTTCTTTTTCTTTTTGAGAAGTCGGTGTTCTTCCCTTCTTCTCTCCTTGTAAATCTCGTTATACCGATCGTAAGCAGCCCTCGTTCGTGTTTGCAAAAGCATTTGTCGTGCTCTTTGCTTGGCTGCATTTGCCTGCCTACATTCTTCATCGAACCATGGGTTTCGTTTTGGTGGCCGAGTGAAACCCAGAACCTCAGAGGCAGCGGTTCTGATGGGTTCTTGGCATTGCTGCCACTGGTCTTCGATGTTTAATGCTGGCGGCACGGGATTTAAGGATAATTGAAGGGACACTCGATTGGAAAAGGCATTAGCAATCTCTTGCGATTGTAGCTTTCCGACGTCATATCTCTTCACAGCGTTAGTTCGTGCTGGTCGTGAACAAGATATCCTCATTCGTACCTTGGCTACAACAAGGTAGTGGTCCGAGTCAAAGTTTGCCCCTCGGAAAGTTCGGACATCTAGCACACTGGAAGAGTGCCTTGCGTCGATCGCAACATGGTCAATTTGGTTGACGGTTAATTGATCTGGGGATCGCCATGTGCCTTTATGAATTTTGAGATGCGGGAAGCGTGTACTACTTACAACAAGATTTAGCCCCGCAGCAAAATCGATTAGCCTCAATCCGTTTTCGGAGGTTTTGTCGTGGAGGCTATGCTTACCGATTGTGTTTCCAAAGATGTCCTCCTTCCCTACTTTTGCGTTGAAATCGCCAAGAACGATTTTCACGTCGTATCTAGGGCATTGCTCATATGTTTCTTCGAGGAGCTCGTAGAAACAGTCTTTGGAATCGTTGTCTTTCTCTTCTGTGGGGGCGTGGGCGCATATAAGGCTAATGTTGGCAAATTTAGCCCTGATGCGGATGGTCATTATACGCTCATTGACTGGATTTTGGCTAATCACCTTATCCCTGAGTCTACCTCTAACGACAAATCCGCACCCAAATAAACGCTTTTTCTGTTGTCTGTAGCAGTCGCCATAGTATATGTCACAGTTTTTCATCTTCTTTATGCCCGGTCCATTCCATCGCACTTCTTGGATGGCGGTTATGTCTGCTTTGCAGCAGTCCAGGGCGTCCGCTAATTCTCCAGCTGCACCTTCTCCGTTAAGAGATCTTACGTTCCAAGTGCAGATCCGGAGGTCGTTGTCCTTTTTTCGTTTGCATGGGTCGTCAACTTTGAAATATTTATCGTTATCCGAGGCTGTTGATTGTTTCGGAACTATATCTTTTTTACGTGGTTGGGTAGTTAACCCTACGCACAACCCCCAACCTGGAGGGCCAGGTCCTTTTGGATCCCTTCGGACACAAAAGGCTGGAGTATCCAGAGTCAGTACCCTGCTGCAGGGGTGTGAGTGCTGCCGTTGGCTCACCAGGAGCTCGTCCGCCACCATCTCTAAGATACAGCATCTGGGCGCCGCCAAGTTAGCACCAATCAGAGGCTACCCGAATAGTACAACGCCCATCCACCTAGATATTACAAGTATGCAAATTGATTGTTTGGGATGAATGCACAATGGCCCATAAGAGGTCACTGGAGGCACTGGACAGAACGTTGAAAGATCTTCGTGACAACCGAAATATTTTTGGTGGGGCCATGATTCTGTTGTCAGGTGATTTTCGTCAGACTCTTCCAGTTATTCCGCGATCAACTGTAGCTGATGAACTAAATGCATGCCTAAAATCATCGAATTTGTGGCGGTACGTAAAGACACTCCAATTAACAACTAACATGCGAGTATTTTTGCAACATGATGAAACTGCAAATGTGTTTGCGAAGCAGTTGTTAGACATTGGAAATAATAAAGTTGCAGTGGACACCTCGACCGGACTCATCACATCACCCACAGATTTCTGTCACATCACACAATCAAAAGAGGAGCTTATTCAGTGTGTTTTCCCGGATATAGCGCAAAAGTTCAGTAACCGTAATTGGCTGAGTGAACGAGCAATATTGGCAGCGAAAAATAAAGATGTCGAGGATCTCAATGTGACCATTCAGAATTTTCTTCCAGGACAGTTGGTTTCTTTTAAATCAGTCGACACCGTTATGAATCAGGACGACATAGTCAATTATCCCACGGAATTTTTAAATTCACTGGAATTGCCTGGACTACCACCTCACAATTTGCAGTTAAAAGTAGGATCAGTTATCATTATGCTGCGTAACATTAATCAACCTCGACTGTGCAATGGAACAAGACTGGCTGTGAAAAAGCTGATGAATAACTTTGAACTTTGAATTGAAGCAACAATCATAAAAGGAAAATATAAAGGAGAGGATGTCTTGATCCCGCGAATACCGATGATTCCAACGGATTAACCATTCGATTTCAAACGGTTACAATTTCCAGTACGTCTGGCCTTTGCGATGACCATAAATAAATCACAAGGACAGTCGTTAGAAGTTTGCGGAATCAACTTGGAGTTTTCCTGTTTCGCGCATGGACAATTATACGTCGCATGTTCGCGCGTCGGAAAACCGTCTTCTTTGTTTATTTACGCACCACAAAACAAAACAAAAAATATAGTTTATGAGAGAGCTTTAAATTGACTAACAGACTGTATAATAGCAGTGTGTGTCTGTCAATATCAAATTTAAACCTCATAAATAGCCACTATTTCAGGAGAACTCTGTTTTGTAAGTAAGCAACATGATGTGCCGAAAATAATAATAATATTTCAATCTTCATTAAAAATACTTTTTTATCAAATACGGATTTGTTTTGTTTGTTTTGAAATTAATTTAGACAAAAGTATAGTTCTTTTTTGATACATTTTCCTAAGTGTATACTATTGACTCTGGCGTATACGTACTATTTTTTTTTTTTTTAAATTTTATTCTGTTAAATTGTAACTACTTTCAATACATTTTATATTTAAGAGTTCAATGAGAAAAATTTTAGTTGCTGATTATTGCTGAATTAATTTCGTCTGTGATTTTATCAATTCAAATTCATTTAACTTATCCCTCAGTGACATAGACTTATATTTCATTCACATATTTGCACGTGAACGGAAGATTCCCTCAGGAAAGGAGTTGGAAATGGAAACTTAGAAACTACTGGACAGATTTCAAAAATTCTTTCGGCACTGGGATGCCATATAGTCCCTCAGTAACTTAGCGTATATTTCATCCCTTAGGGTTAAAACTACAGACCTGATCAACGCCGGGTGGCCTATTCCAAAAACTCTGTCATCGTAAGAGTGCTTAATTGCACCTGATCAGCATAGACTATATTTCAATCCCACTCTGCCACTAGAATGAAAGCTTGGAGACTGCTTTACTTAACTTTAAATTTGATAAAAGTAGGGCCTGAGCTACGCCGGGCGGGTCAGCTAGTAAATTCATAAAAATCTATGTACATAAATGTAACAAACTCAAAATGTCAATAAATGAATTATTTACTTACTTTACTTACACTAACTATTTTTTTTTTCTAAAAATATAAAATGTACTTAGATTTCTTACTTTATTCTATGTTTATACAAAATTGTAAGACCTGAATTTTTATTAAGAAATAAATTTACTACTACTACTACTGCTACTTTATCTTTCATCAGTAGTCAGACAAGGAATGAAATAAAGAGCAAATGATTGAATACGCTTTCTGGGTGTAGATCTACTGTGACTTGGAATGCTGCGATGACTTCAGTTAGACACGTTATGTATTTTTTTTTTTTTTTTTTTTTTTCATATTTCATGATTGCTTCTTTGGGTTAAGAATGCAATTGAGAAACAAACCCCACCAAGATAACCTTTCAAAAGACCTTGATCATCCCAGTCCTACTTTATGACGCGGAAGCATGGACCTTATCGAAAGCGAATGAGGAAATCCTTTTTGAAAGAAAAATACTCCGTGTGATCTTTGGTCCCGTATGCGAAGATAATGTGTGGAGAAGAAAGCAAATTAGTTAATTCTAACTCTCTCCATAATTTTTTTTTTTTTTTTTGAATCAACGCTGGCACAAAAATTCAAAATATTCCAATTATTTTCCATTTAACAATGTTTTCGCATGTGTGTGTGAATGAAGGGTAGGTATCTCAACCAAATGGGAGTAGATCTTTGGCGTTTAGAGTAACTCCAGATTTACTCTTTTTTTCAATGAAACATGGAAAATGGAAAAGGATTAGGTACTCCTTTTCACAAAAGGAGTAAACTCTTTTCGTCAACAAAATATATATATGTAAGTGTCACATGATGTTATAGAAGATGAAATCTTGAGATCTATTGAGACCCTACTATTGATAGTCGTTGAATTAACATTACATCAACCTATACATGTATAAGCATCCTGTGAAACTAACTCATCCTGTGAAACTAACTCATCAATGCAAATTAGAGTCATCAATGCAAATTAGAGTATAAGCAACATCAATACGTTTACATAATGTAATAGTTTATATGTGTCGAACATGTTGCTTTTTTTCATAAAAATTATTTACCAATTTTCATGTGTAAGTAAAAATTAAATTTATAGATAATACTACAAGCTACTTTTCCCCGAAAACTAACAAAACAAAAACTTTTTTTTTTGTTTCCAGAAAACATTGAAGAAATTGTTGTAACATGGTCAACGCGTGATGATACCAAGAGTTCTGTTGTAGAATTTAGAAAATGGGACTCACAGCCCGATGATATGACAAAAGTGGAAGGAGAATCGAAACAATTTATTGATGGGGGTCCAAAGAAAAAGTCCCAATATATTCATAAGGTAAGTCGCCCACAGCAAAAAAATACAAAATTTCTCAGTTAAGAAAATAGTTTTAGAAATTGTAGGGTATGGAAAAGGGTCGGTTTTCACTCCTTTGCCTTTTTTTTTATATAATTAGCACGCACATCAAGGGGTTAAGACTACCCTTATAATGTTATAGAACACAGTGCGGGCATTTAGGAAAATAGGAGAGGATTTGAAAGGAGACATCGATGCACGTTGCTTTTGAACCTTTGTGAATCGTAATGCAGGGGAAAAATAGAGCCAGGTAGAGCATACCACATTCGGGTGGTGCGACTAAAATATGAATCTCTATACTTGACTGTACGACCGAAGTTGGGCTCAAAGTAGAACTGATGAGCATTCCTGGCGAGGCGGGTGTTGCGGCTAAAATGTTTCAGGGGAGGAATGCAGCTGGCTATTTCACTAGATAGAGCACTGTTTGTAAAAAAAGCGATAAAAGAGACTGAGACAGGTAACGTTTCGACGATGTTCAAGAGAATCAATCGATTCTACAATTGAACTATCACCTATCAATTTGAACGCTCTATTTTGTACCCTATCAAGTAGGCGCAAAGATGTTTTAGATGTACCTGACCAGATATGGGAGTTATACTCCAGTTTTGGGCGAATGAAGGCCTTTAAATATAAACTCTTCATATTGGATGTATGAAGAGGGGAAAATATTAATTACTTTTATTATAAAACACTAGTTGCAAAATCAAAACTAAATAACGTCTGCTTCAGATACTTTGATTTTCTGTTTTTGTTTTAGGGGGTTGCGATCGGATTTCTTTGCTGTGTACGCTCATAATGCAAAATGCAGGCCAGTTGTTTTGACACTGAGTGAAGCACACGAAGGTGTTGATTTCGATTTCCCAGAGTTCAATCTGCTTGGGTTCAACAACGTATAGCATTATTCATTTCCTCCTATGGCTATGAAGTCACCAAAAATACTGCTAAGAGCTTAAGTTCTTTGAAACGATGCAGGAAATTATTCCCCCCTTCTGATCTAGCTACAATTTATGATGCCTACATCTGGAAAACTTAAGTATAGTTACCATAACTGAGCTGAGCAGGTGCTCCTCAAATTTCTTTCCGCCAACTTGATAGGGTACAAAACAGAGGGATCGATTGATTCTCGAAACGTTACTAACTCTCTTTCACCGCTTTTTTGATAATCAGCGCTCTAGTGAAATATCCAGTTGCATTCCTCCCCTGAAACACTTGCCTCGCTAGGAATGCTCTTTAGTTTGTTACTATTACCTTGAACCCAACTTCGGCATACAGTCGTTTTAGAGATTCAATATTTTAGCCGCACTACCTGTATGTGGAATGCTGTGCCATACTTTTTTATTCCTGAATTACGTTTCAAAAAAGTTCAAAAACAACGTGCATTAGTGCCTATAACTAAATCCTCTGCTTAATGCTCGTTGTTTAATAACTGTTCCTAAATTTAAAAACTCTAGAATAAATATCTACCAACGAAATCTCTTTACATTTGTGAACTCAAGAGCCAATTAAAAGTCCGTGCTTACATAAAATCTTCAATTTCATCTTTTCTTTACATAGGTAACTTTGAAGAACTTAGAACCAAAAACGAAATATATGTACTCATGTGGATCAGATCTCGGATGAAGTGCCTTGTTTTGGTTCACAACACCTCCAAACACTCCCAATTGGTCTCCTAGTTTGGCTATTTTCGGTGATTTAGGTAATGAAAACGCACAATCGTTAAGCCGCTTACAAGCCGACACAGAACGAGGTATGTATGACGCTGTTATCCACGTGGGCGACTTTGCTTACGATATGGACTCTCATAATGCTGACGTTGGCGATGAGTTCATGCGTCAAATCGAATCAGTTGCTGCATATTTGCCTTATATGGTCTGTCCTGGAAACCACGAAGAGAAATAGTAGGTCTTTTGCAATACTCCAGTTTAAAATAATGAACATTAAATTTTTTTTTTTTTGCAGCAATTTTTCCAACTACAAAGCTCGATTCAATATGCCAGGTAATAGCGATAGCATGTGGTACAGTTTCAATCTTGGGCCGGTTCACTTCATTTCTTATTCTACTGAAGTTTACTATTTTCTCAACTATGGAATCAAGTCGTTAATAAAACAATTCGATTGGCTAGAAAACGATCTTAAGGAAGCGAATAAGCCAGAGAACCGAGCGAAAAGACCATGGATAGTTACATACGGACATCGACCTATGTACTGCAGCGACGACAAAGAATATGATTGCAATGAGAATTTGGAAACATACATCAGAAAAGGACTGCCCATATTCAATTGGTTCGGCTTGGAAGATCTTTTCTATAAACATGGTGTGGATGTAGAACTTATGGCCCATGAACATTTTTATACCCGTTTATGGCCTATTTATGATTTCAAAGTATACAATGGCTCCAAAGAAGCACCGTATACAAATCCAGGTGCTCCAGTTCAAATCATAACTGGCTCTGCTGGTTGTAAAGAGAAACGTGAGCCGTTCTCTAATGATATACCGGACTGGAATGCCTTTCACACTAATGTATGTTGACGCTTCAAAGAAAATATTGTTAGTTCTGTCATAAATAATAATAATAATGAATACTTTTTTGTCTAGGACTATGGATATACGCGGATGAAAGCCCACAATGGCACCCACTTGTACTTCGAGCAGGTTTCTGACGATAAAGATGGAGCTATTGTTGATTCTGTTTGGATCATCAAGGAAAAACATGGTGTTTATAGTAAAATGTGATAATGAATCCTTGATGAAAGGTTGAACTAAAGTGTAGAAAATTTTTTAAGAGAAATATATACATAAAATACCATTTTGGTTTTTTTTAATAATGAACGAAGCTAAATGTGTTTTTGTGAAAATGTGTTCTTCAAAACAATATAATCGGTTGACTTTTTTGTGGTGATAGATTCTCAAATCAATGAAACATGTTTTTGTCCTGGTATTGGAAATTAAAGTGATGTTCACATACATATTGTCTTATTTTTTCTGCAAATAACTGAAGTCTAACTTGTTTATTAGTATAGCAAATTTTTGAACCTAACTCTAGCGTAACAAATTTAAAATAGTCAAATTATTTTCCATTTAACGCTTGAAAGAACAAATGTTTTTACATGTGTGCGTGAATTCAGAATAGATCTCCCAACCAAAAGGGAGTATGTATGTAGATCTTTGGGGCTTAAAGCAACTCCGCATTTACCTACTTTTAAATTAAACATGGAAAATGGAAAAGGAGTTAGCCTTTACACAAAAAGAGCAACGCTTTTAGTCGATGAAAAACGCTATTAGTTTATGCATAAGCTCATTAGCACATTAGGTCTGTATCTTTACTCACCCGCGGGATTCCAAAACGTGTTTTACTTTTTTTTGACGTAAAAGTGGCAGAGCTTTTGTCTTTGGAGATAACAAAAACAACATTAAAAAGCTCGAGCCCAAACTTTTTCCCAAATTTTACCCAGAAAGTAAAGAAACAGACCTATTGTGTTCGCTTCAGTTCTGTTGTGCAGCAATAAATATTATCAGATCAGATAGACTAAACTGCTCTAAGTGCAACAGGGGCGGTTGTGGAGGGCTAGGCCGGATGCATCTACGTTTTTTCAACATTCCAGTTATCTGGAACCCACCATTCTTCTGAATAATACTTCTGACATAATGCTACTCTTATGAATTGGTTCTATAAATAATGTTTCATCTGGGAATATAATTATTTTCTTGTGACAGTATTATTAGGTCTGTACGTTGAACTTTCCCCAGGTTTTCTTGACAACCCTATGAGTTGTAAAAAAAACCTGGGTTTTGCAGTCCTCAGAAAACTCTAAACCACAAATCACCCCACATCCCAAAAAAAAAAAATACATGCCATTTGACGGCCCTCCAATGGCCACAGCAAAAAACTAGGGCGAGTTTATGGAAAACCTAGGTCAACCCTAGGGCTCAATTTTTGAGTTTTGCAAAAAAAGAATTATGGTGACCCCAGGGCGACCCTAAGGCTTCAACGAACAAACCTATTGTTAAAATTTAAAAGAATAAAAATTGGTGTTT
This sequence comes from Melanostoma mellinum, assembly GCA_914767635.1. Classification (NCBI taxonomy): domain Eukaryota; kingdom Metazoa; phylum Arthropoda; class Insecta; order Diptera; family Syrphidae; genus Melanostoma; species Melanostoma mellinum. Next base: position 78,708,479 of record OU612059.1, on the reverse strand, counting down.
TTATAGATTCCACAGTTTTTAAAGAAAATAGGAATGTCATCTGAGCTCGCATTTTTATTAGTATTCAATGCTGCAATTATATAACTTACGGAGATAAGACATATTTGAATTAGTTAATTATAGCTGCTCCACTACTAACATTCAGTCATTTAATGTAAAATTGCGACTATTCGACTGAGGGGTATAGCTGTTTTTGAACAACGTAGAAAAGGCTTCAAATATCCAGCCTTATTATGAGTTTCACGTGAACAGCTTTTCGCCAGGAACATTTTTGTTCGCCCGAAATTTCAAAAGCTATCATCGTAACAGATCGGAGAAACATACGATCGTAACATTTGTTTTGTTTATGGTATCCATTCGTAAAGGAAACACTGACGAGTAACGACGTTTGTCTCCTCAGGCGGCCGGTTTGTGAAATTTCTGGCAATATCGGTTTTGGTTTGTATTAACTCGACCAACCTTTGATATTGCACTGAGTTTGTTTTTTTTTACGGAAAGAAATAACAGAAAAATTAATGAAAATGTTTACTTACAATTGTTCTGTCCCCTTATAAGTTATAACACACTTCTAGTTAGTTCCCTTTTAAACAAACCACGAAAATACTTGAAAATTTCCCTATCTCCATTCGACTTAATTTACCTAATCTTTTATGCAATTGATTCTTTTCTTTAAAAGCTTAATAAAAGTTTTCGAGTAGCAACATGAAAATTGATTAAAGATAATTGTTTTTTTACGGGAACGAAAGACACAATTACATTGTTTTGTGGACGAAAATGAGAATTGCATAGGCCCTTATTGCGAGTGTCGTCTAGCATTCGATGCGACAAGGGTCGAAGCTTCGATAAATTTTTCTTTTGGTATTGCGTATCTCTATCGACAGGGATTTCTGTTACTGTGAATAATGAAAGTAGCTATTGTGTATTATTTGACATTTGAGTTAGTTTCAGTGATAGTCGAACGCAAAAATACAGACGATAACGATCGAATTCAAAATTTAAAGTATCGAACAATAAGAATACGCAATACCAAATTTAATTTTCGATGTTCGACTATCGACAACCGTCGTTTATCGACAGCCAAACGACACTCGCAATAGGGGCCATAGTGTAATTATTTTCGCTTTCGTACGCCCTATTGTCAAAGTCGAATACAAAAATTTAAAAATGGTATTTTGATGGGCGGGCGAACGAAGTTTAATTTATTTTAATAACCATGCTTATTTTGTAATTCTATTCGATAGAAAGTTAGTCGAATTCGAAGGAGTGCATTTTGAAACTCGAACGACTCGAAATTTTACATGTTTAACATTCGAATCATTCGAATCTCAAAATGCACTTCTTTCGAATTCGACTAACTTTTTATTGAACAGAACGTCAAAGTAAGCATGATCGTCTTTTAAAGGAAAAATGTTCTTCTAGTGATATGAATAAAAATTGGCGAAATATAATTCTCGACACGCTTCGAATCCGATTATGGAGCAAATCCTACCGATTCGAAAAAAAGACTTCGAATTTCAAACGACCAGCCCCGCATTTCAAAATCAAGCCTTCCGAGTTGTCCTTCTCTAATAAATTTAAAACATAGTTGTCGGCTTCTTATAAAATGATCTCTAATGCATCCCTTTGCTGACAAAATCTGATTAAAAAAAAGAATAACCCATTAAAAAAATACAACGTATTTAAAAAACAGTCTTATTATAGCTTATTGTATTTACTTAAAAAAATAAAGTAGGTACACATGAAAACAATTCATTTCAACTAACTTTCTTCAAGTTTTGGCTTCTTATCAGGGTTCTCACTTTCACTCTTCTTCTTCTTCTTTTTCTTTTTAGGCTTGGATGATGCAGCTTCTTCTGCTTCTTCTTCTACTGGTTCTTCCTTTTTCACTGCAACCTCAGGTTCAGCTTCTGAATGTTTCCTTTTCTTAATCGACAGTGTACTGTCAGCACCCCCATCATAAGTTAACACCTCACTGTAAGACATATTAAATTATTAATAAACAACTTACAAATGATTCCCTAGAACTTTACCTTTTCACTTGGTATTTCTCAAATTTGGCCTTAGCCTTGCCTGTGCCTGATAACTTTCGCAAATTACCCTCTTCCAAGAGTCTAAGTCTAGCCTCTAGTTTTACTTTGTGGGCAGCTCCTGTTTCAAAAGTTGCTTCTTCACCAAATGCATCCACTCTTGTTGCCAAAGACGCCTTGGCCGCCAATGATCTTGACATTTTTCCTTTGTTCTTTAAGCTGGCTTGTCCAACCAACTGCGCATGGAAAATCAACCCATACTTCGGAGTGTCTTTTTTCGTTTTGAGAGCCCTGAAGAGGGCTTTCTCCGCACCCAATATTTGCACAGTAGATGACGGATGCTTGGCCAAGTTAATCAATGAACCAGCATGAGCGATTAGGCGTGCGCCAACAGTATCTCCAACAAGAATTGTCAAATTAGGGGCCATTGCCATCATGCGTGTCTTTAAGTAGTCGTACAAATGCGTCCTATAGTCAGTAATCGACAGAATTTCATCACAAAGAGCCTGAATGTTCATGATGTCTTCTTCGGAAATTTCAGTACCTGACAAATGGAATAGTAAAAATTTTGTTTGTTGGTTACACAAAATGTAATAACACAATGGTCTTTCTAAATGCTTACCCATTGAAATCTCTGCAGCTTCTTTTACACGCTCCTCAACATCCTCGGGCAAAATGTCCGACAAATCAGTTTTGGACATGTTCTCCCTGGTTCCAACAAGTTTAATGGTTTTGATAAATGAAACGTTGTCAGTGATAATCTTTCCAAGTTCTGGGAAATGCCAACCGTACCTAAACAAAAAATTTTGATCTTTTCTTTTAATTTTAGAATCAACAGTCGCTTGAATTAGATTTTGAATCTTTCATCAGACAGCCAAGGTTTTAATCAAAACTCTCACTTAGTGGAGTTCATGTAATTGCGAAACCTTTTTGGTATCATCATTTGAAGAATCATCTTTTCTTTATATAATCTTGTGACATTTAAAAATTTGAAAATTTCTTACCATTCTCTTGCTCTCATGATGTAGTTATTTAGCTCTTTGTCCAAATCATCTAGCAGACACTGAGCTTGAACAATCATAGTATCAATCTTGTCAGGAGAAAACTTAAGCTTGTATCGCGAAAGAGAATGAGCCAAACCAAGGGCCATTGCTGTCATTTCTTTTTTAGGCAATCCACTTAAAAGACTGTCCGATTGTTGTCTGATGCAACGCATCAACTCTTGAACGCCTGTGTTGTATACACATTGCACTTCAAACTTTTCCCTAATAGCGCTTCCCAATTTAGCATCGGCGACCATCAAAGATTGTTGCACATCTTCGCTAAAGAGCTTCTTCAGTGTCTTCTTCAATGGTTTGGCAATTTTTCCTTCTACGGCTGCAGTTGCTGCGGCCAGCGCCTCTGTGGTGTCATTGAATTTTTCAAAATGTTTTAACTTCAATCTGAAATAAAAGTAAAAAAAATGTTAAGTTTTCCTTGTGTTGAAAAAACATATTGTCCGTTCGACAAGGAGGATTAATGACTTTTGATGATTTTTCATTCAGACAGCCAAGGTTTTTAATCAAAACTCTAAAGAGTTCAGTATTTTGCGAAACCATTGTAATATCATCATGACAAAAAACATCAAGGTTAACATAAACTAACTTATGGATCAAAGATAACTTCAAAATTTTCCTAAGATGAATGATTTATTTCAAAGATTGCTCTTGAAAATGTGTAGCAATACTAAGTTTTATGTCGTCTATGGTGTCTGAGTGGTACCTGAGTTGTTAAGTCAATACGGCGGACACGTGTGGGCTCAAATTCACGTCGGGGATGTTTTTGAGAGGCCGTACTACGAATTACAAAACGCAAAGCAAAAAATAAAACCAAAAAAACGATAGCCACGAAACAAAAAATGAATAACGCGAATGGATTCCTGAAAATGTCATTACGATATCAAAACGAACCGTGAGTATAATATAACAGAAGATACTAGGTCAAATTAATAACTAAAGACAGCTGGAAGCTACATTATCATGGCTGTTCTGATTTTCGTACGGATTCAAAACGGAAACCGAAATTGAATCCGTACGGATTTAAAAAGTGTGTTCTTATTTCCGAACGAATTCACTACTGATTTTTTGTCACAAAAACGTGTTGGAAATTAAATTTTTGTGTTTATTGGAACTGTTTACAGCTTTATTGCATGTTAGTGCTAATATAAGTTTATAATTTTTCATTTATAGCAATAAATAATGTTCTACAGAATTCATTAACCGGATTCAATTCCGCTAACAAAATGATAAGCGAATTGAAAACGTATGGATTCGGAATTGAGAACCGCAAATTATGTATGCAGCCCTATTATGGTAACAGATCGGAACGAAATTCTTTCCGATTTGTACGAAACGTAAGATATTTTCGTATTATGGTAACGTTTCCGATTGCTTAATCGGACACACGTCCAAAAAGAACGAAACAATGCGATGTGAAAATGTCAAACTTACAGCAACGCGTTGGAACGCATTCGGAATTCATGCAATGCCTGCCGATTTCTTGGTTTTCTGTTCTATCCGATGTCTCCGACAGCAAAGTAGTCGCGGAAGGGTTTTACGTAAACAAAAGAACGAAAAAGAAAAAAAACATGGGTTCTGAGGAGGGGACAGAAAGAGAACAATGCAAACATTTTCATTTATTTTGTTCTGTTATTATTTCTTCAAAAAAAAAAAAAAAAACAAACTCAGTGCAATATCAAAGGTTGGTCGAGTTAATGCAAACCAAAACCGATATTGCCAAAAATTTCACAAACCGGCCGCCTGAGGAGACAAACGTCGTTACGCGTCGAGAGTTTCCTTTACGAATGGATACCATAAACAAAACAAATGTTTCGATCGGAGCTTCTCTACGATCGTATGTTTCTCCGATCTGTTACGATGATAGGGCTGATAAATTAGAGAAGATCATAATTAGTAGTGCTAGACTATGGCCTAAGTATATAAGGAAGCAGGTCAAAAACGCCTTATACTACTCATGCCGGCAACGCAATCTTCATTCGTGTTTTTATGGTCGTATAGACACGTTGTAAAGATGTCCAGATCCAACTTCGATGTTGCGCTTCTCTTCATTCGAATTTTATCACTGGACTGAGCAATTTATGATTGCGCGCAAACAAGAAAATCTCAGAAAATTCTAATACATACTATTACTCCTTCAATCTGCTTGCGCAATTACTTGTATGTAGTGTATTTCAACTACATATTTATAAATAGTTGTGAGGCAAACAAAAGATCCCTATCCATTCAGTAATGTCGATTTCCTTTGCAAAAACAAAAGCACTCTTAAAAAAGTGCTTTTTTTCGTGCTCACTGGAACAGAAAAGACAAAATTCTTTTTTTTATCACTGTATGTGTGCTATTTTTGAAAGCCAACTTTACCCGTTTGTTTTGTTCTGCAATTTATATAGAAAGATTGTTTTCGAAACTTTATTAATAAATGCACTAGGAAGAAACCTCCTCATCCGAATAATTGTACACAACACTTTGAACAAAATTATTCACAGAATGCCTTTCGTTTTGTGGTGGATGGGCGTTGTACTATTCGGGTAGGCTCTGATTGGTGCTAACTTGGCGGCGCCCAGATGCTGTAACTTATAGTACACGTCAACTGTGCTTACTATACCTCCAAGCGGTATCCACTGGGACCTGGGATGCTCCGTCCAGAGCTGACCTGCTAAACTAGTAAGTGCGAGTGTTGAGATAAGGGAATCCGGAACAAAGAATTGTGATCGATCAACACTATAATTGCTCTGCGAACAATGACTGACTGCACGAATCTCAGTGGTCTACGAGAGCTTTCGTGTAAATGTCCCAGCGGATGAATTCGAAGGACAGAATCAACGGTGGACTTCAACAGCCATAAAAGCAGAAACCCCTGAAGGAGCTACTCCAACATATTTGGTTTAAAGGTCTTTCAGGGTCTTTCAATACTAGGACAGGGTATTGAAGTAGAGATGGTGGCGGATGAGCTCCTGGTGAGCCAACGGCAGCACTCACACCCCTGCAGCAGGGTACTGACACTGGATATTCCAGCCCTTTGTGTCCGAAGGGATCCAAAAGGACCTGGCCCTCCAGGTTGGGGGTTGTGCGTAGGGTTAACTACCCTACCACGGAAAAAATAATTTGTTCCGAAACAACGAACAGCCTCGGATAACGATAATGATTTCAAAGTTGACGACCCATGCAAACGAAAAAAGGACAACGACCTCCGGATCTGCACTTGGAACGTAAGATCTCTTTACGGACTAGGTGCAGCTGGAGAATTAGCGGACGCCCTGGACTGCTGCAAAGCAGACATAACCGCCATCCAAGAAGTGCGATGGAGTGGACCGGGCATAAAGAAGATGAAAAACTGTGACATATACTATGGCGACTGCTACAGACAACAGAAACAGCGTTTATTTGGGTGTGGATTTGTCGTTAGAGGAAGACTCAGGGATAAGGTGATTAGCCAAAATCCAGTCAATGAGCGTATAATGACCATCCGCATCAGGGCTAAATTCGCCAACATTAGCCTTATATGCGCCCACGCCCCCACAGAAGAGAAAGACGACGATTCCAAAGACTGTTTCTACGAGCTCCTCGAAGAAACATATGAGCAATGCCCTAGATACGACGTGAAAATCGTTCTTGGCGATTTCAACGCAAAACTAGGGAAGGAGGACATCTTTGGAAACACAATCGGTAAGCATAGCCTCCATGACAAAACCTCCGAAAACGGATTGAGGCTAATCGATTTTGCTGCGGGGCTAAATCTTGTTGTAAGTAGTACACGCTTCCCGCATCTCAAAATTCATAAAGGCACATGGCGATCCCCAGATCAATTAACCGTCAACCAAATTGACCATGTTGCGATCGACGCAAGGCACTCTTCCAGTGTGCTAGATGTCCGAACTTTCCGAGGGGCAAACTTTGACTCGGACCACTACCTTGTTGTAGCCAAGGTACGAATGAGGATATCTTGTTCACGACCAGCACGAACTAACGCTGTGAAGAGATATGACGTCGGAAAGCTACAATCGCAAGAGATTGCTAATGCCTTTTCCAATCGAGTGTCCCTTCAATTATCCTTAAATCCCGTGCCGCCAGCATTAAACATCGAAGACCAGTGGCAGCAATGCCAAGAACCCATCAGAACCGCTGCCTCTGAGGTTCTGGGTTTCACTCGGCCACCAAAACGAAACCCATGGTTCGATGAAGAATGTAGGCAGGCAAATGCAGCCAAGCAAAGAGCACGACAAATGCTTTTGCAAACACGAACGAGGGCTGCTCACGATCGGTATAACGAGATTTACAAGGAGAGAAGAAGGGAAGAACACCGACTTCTCAAAAAGAAAAAGAAGCAACATGAGAAGCGCTCGTTTGAGGAAATAGAGAGGTGCCAGGACAGGAACGAGACTCGGAAGTTTTACCAAAAGGTAAAAAGATCCTGCCAGGGTGGCAAACCCCGAACTCAAGCCTGTAAAGACCAGCAGGGAAACATAGTTATAGAGTCACAGTCGCTACTGAGGATCTGGAAAGATCATTTCTGCAGACTGCTTAACGGCGAAGAGGACACAAATTCCGCTGTCAGGCAGACTGCCCCATTCAGCCTGGACGATGATCAAGAATGCCGTCCTCCCGACCTAGAAGAAGTTAAGCTTGCTATATGCAAACTTAAATCAAATAAGACTGCAGGTGCAGATGGCCTTGATGCCGAACTTTTCAAGGCAGCTGGAGATCAGTTGGAAAGGAGCATGCACCAGCTGATCTGCATGATATGGTCGAAAGAAAGCATGCCCGATGAATGGAACCTCAGTATCGTATGCCCGATCCTAAAGAAAGGAGACCCTCACAACTGCGCCAATTATAGAGGAATAAGCCTCCTTAACGTCGCTTATAAGATCTTGTCTGCTGTAATATGTGAACGTCTGAAACCCCACGTCAACAACTTGATAGGTCCTTATCAATGTGGTTTTAGACCGGAGAAGTCCACAATAGACCAAATTTTCACATTACGGCAGATCTTGGAAAAAACCCGAGAACACAATATCGATATTCACCATCTTTTTATCGATTTCAAGGCCGCGTATGACAGTATCTACAGAGACGAGCTGTACAGAGCCATGTCTAGTTTCGGCATCCCTGCAAAACTCGTACGACTATGCAGGATGACTTTGGAGAATTCACGCTGCTCCGTCAAGGTCGGTAAAGAACTCACCGAGACCTTTAATGTCGAAAAAGGTTTTAGGCAAGGCGATAAACTGTCATGCGATTTCTTCAACATCATACTTGAACAGATTGTTAGAAACTCAAACATCAACACCAGAGGAACAATCTTTCAAAAGTCTGTGCAATTGCTCGCATATGCAGACGATATTGACGTAATGGGAAGAAAAAAGCGTGATGTCATAGGTGCTTTTGCGAGTATTGAAACAGAAGCGGCAAAAATGGGTTTGATGGTTAATGAGGGCAAAACAAAGTATATGCTGTCATCAAACAAGGACACAGAACATCGACGAATTGGACAAATCGTCACAATAGACAGACATAACTTCGAGGTAGTACAGGACTTCGTCTACCTAGGATCCGCTATAGACACGGACAACAACATCAGTGCGGAGATCAAACGGAGAATAACTCTTGCCAACCGTTGCTTCTTTGGGTTAAGAAGGCAATTGAGAAACAAAACCCTCTCCAGAAAAACCAAGGTAACCTTATATAAGACCTTAATCATCCCAGTCCTGCTTTACGGCGCGGAAGCATGGACCTTATCGAAAGCGGATGAGGAAACCCTTGGTCGTTTCGAAAGAAAAATTCTCCGAATGATCTTTGGTCCCGTATGCGAAGGCAATGTGTGGAGAAGAAGATACAACAACGAGCTGTATGAGCTGTACCGCGACATGGGCATAGCCAGAAGAGTACGCATCGCGAGGCTACGATGGTTGGGCCATGTTGAGCGGATGGACCCACACGCTCCGGCTCGTCGGGTGTTCGAAAGCACATTGCAGGGAAATCGCGGAAGGGGAAGACCTCGTCTTAGGTGGCGCAATCAAGTGGAGGATGACCTCAACCGACTTGGAGTGCGAAACTGGAGAGAGCTCGCCCGAAATAGAAGTCGTTATCGAAGGATGTTGGTTGAGGCCCAGGTTCACCCCGAACTGTAATGCCCACCTAAGTAAGTAAGTAAGTAAGCCTTTCGTTTTGTGTAAGGAATTTCAGAATTTTAAACACTTCTTCGTTGGAATCAGAACTATATGAAGACTCATAAATATTTTGATAATTTCAGCTAAAATTGAGCGATCCATTTTCACAAAATAGTTTATTATTTATTTTAATTATCTCTCTTTCACAGTCCTTTAACCAAAAATGCAAAATAATCAAACTGCAAACTGGTAAACGTCAAATGTTTTGTGTTGGTGTACGTGAAAGTGCGTGTAAATCTTGCCTCTGAATCGAGATTCGTAAAAGTGCTTTTTCGATGTAACATATTTCGAGCAAAAAAGCACTTTTTAAAGTGCTTTTGTGTACCACTGGAAATCGACATAAGTCTTGATGAAAAAAGCGGAGTTCACACTGTACGATTAGTTGAACAGACTTTGGCTTGAACGACTTATGTTGGACAATGTGAACCGCTTGTCCAACTTTTTGGATGGTTTTCAAATATTTTTGAAAAATTTGAAATTGGACGGAGCGAAGGAATATGCGACATAAAGTTGGACGACAAATTTGATAAGTCGAATTGTACAGCCCTTACACTACGCAAACACGTTTGCACAAACGTGTGTTTGTGCAAACATAGTTTCGCCACACACTACTCAAACATGTTTGAGAGACATAAGTTGCTTACGTTTTTCATACCAATAAGACCAACGGAGCAATGATCTATTTCGCATGTGCTGCTTTAATTAATTACCCGATTACAATTATCTTTGATTTTAACACACCACAACACCTGTAAACTTTTATATAATTCTATAAATTCCGTCCAAAAAAATTTGTTCCTCTTGTTTATTCATCTTTACTCCTTGAAAATTGACACGTGTTTGAGCAAAATTCACCACACGACTCTAAACACGGAAAATTCAAAATTTTTTGAATTTGTTCAAACGGTTTGCGCAAACACTCAACATGGCTACACACTACTCAAACAGTTTGCACAAACATTTTTACGGAAACAAAATACATATGTTTGCGCAAACGGATTGAGTAGTGTAGGGGCCCTATTATCGGCCCTATCGAGGTAACCGTCGGAGCGGAGTTTTCTCCGCAACGCATCTTTTTCGAAGATTCAATTTGGCTTCATCGTAGGAAATTTTTCACGAATGAGACAACGCATTGCATTCCCAAAATTAAATACTTTCCGCAGCAAAAACGTATCAGAGGACGTTGGAGACGTTGTATTTTGTCTACCACGAAGTAAAAAATGTCTCCGAATCGTAGGAAATCGGAGAATTCCGCTTCGACGCCGACGGTTACCTCGATAGGGCCGTATGTTTTCGCATTGCTTTCTGGAAACAACGACAAAATTCAAATCGAAATGATGCAGTTCCATCACAGTTACAGATGGCTCAAGTCTTCTCAGAATGTATCTTTCGCTACTTCCATAAGCCCTGTTCACACTGTACAATTAGTTGGACAGACTTAGGTTTGAACCAATGCTTGATAGTAGGCGTGTTTTTTTCACAGCACTGTTATATACATAACATCATTTTACATGCAAAGCAAAAACAACATCCCCGACAACCGATGTTATGGATAAAAGGATGGTTAAGATTTGGTCGGGGATAGAGTTTTGACGTTTAGTCGAGTCTCGAATGAGTTTTTCGACTTTTCATTTCTAAATGTTGGTGCGTCTAGAGACTTTCATGTATCTCGAACAAAAGCAAAATGGGTGTCAGAAGGTCTGTTCACAAATACTGAACTGAATAAAATCCTCTGCCCACTCTTACACATCTTGTTGCTTAAATTTTTTTTTAGTATTTCATTGATTTCAGGGGTTAGATTTGTATATTTTATATAAAGATACATAAAAGAACGTAATAGCAATTAAAAAAGGTCTGTTTTGTGATTAAAAGCACTTTTTGCATATTTTTTTTTTCACATTTTTCTGTGAATTTTGACATTTTTTCAAAAGTAATTGTTAAGTAATCCATAAAATTGGTTTTATTATTTTATTATTAATAGTTTAATTCGTTTAAAACAAGTAACAAAATAATTTTTCCAACTCTGACATAAATCACAAGTTTCATATGAATTCAACCCCAGCGTGTAAACAGAGTCAAGAGAAATTCTTTGTTACCTTTGTGAACGGACCTATTTTTGACGTTTCTAAGCTAACAAAAAACAGACAAAAAAAATTGTTTACCTGCATTAATTTCACTACGGAACATTTTTATTTTCCACTCTATACAATTGCTTTAGGTTTTTAACAAACAGTTTTTGCGTTTTTGTGCAAATTTGGCAAAAAAAAAAATCATTTGTTGCCTTTTATTGGTTTGACAACTGATCGAGAACACCAAAACACAAATAAAAAAAAAACGAAGCGTTTTTTTTGGATATCAGATGTGTTCAATGGCTTTTTTTTAGATTAGAACAGCACAGCACAGCACAGAAGCAGTGAAAAACGTCAGTGGTGCGTTCCTAAATAGCTTGGATGTTACACGATGTTGTAGTGTCAAAATCATCGTTGTTGTTGTGTATGTTAGACTTTGTTACAAAATTATGATTTCATTTAGGAACGACTCGATGTTACACTTTGTTGGTCTGTCAAAAATAAGAATAAAGTATTTCTTAAAATATAAAACCAGATAAAAGAAACATGTTTTTGATGAAGAAAAAAGAATTCTGAAATGAACAAGATTGAAAATTAATAACTGCTTACAGAATTTTTAAAGATTAACGAAAAAAAAAACAAACACAAATCTGAGCAACAACAATTTTAGAGGGGTTTGACAGATCAACATCGAAACTCAAGTCCCAGAGATGAGTTGGAAAAAGTTACGAAACGTAACATTCTGACAGTTCAACATTGCATTTAGGAACGACTTTGATGTTACATCGCGTAACTTTTTTGCATTTAGGAACGACATAATGTTACCGGATGTTACATCGTGTAACATCCAGCTATTTAGGAACGCACCACAGGCAAGTTAGAACAAGCAAACTTGTCAAAATAAGCAACAACAAAAACGGAAAAAAACAACCACCAATTTTCCTCTTTCTGATATCAATTTAATTTAGCGTATTTTCGTCACGAATAAGCAATTTTATTTTCAGCACTAGGTTAGGTGTTATTTTCCTGATTTTTTAAAATTTTTCTGAATTTTTCACAACAAATTAAAATTACAATTCGCTTAAAAAACTACGAACAAAAAGTCAACAGCTGCTTTTGACAGTTTTCACCAAACTTGCACTTGCTCAAAAGGAGGTGCAGAAAATGCTGTGCTAAACTGTTCTAGAACAGCTCATTGAACACAAAAAAGATCAGAAAAGAACAGAGAATTTCTCATTGAACACCAAAAGTCTGATCTTTTCTGTCTGAAACTGTTCTAGAACAGGTCATTGAACACTCTTATCATGTTATGTATATAACATCCTTGTGAAAAAAAACACGCCTAGTGTGAACCCTTCAGACGACCGCTTGCTGGCCCAACTTGTTGGATGGTTTTTAAATATTTTTGAAAACTTAGAAGTTGGTCGGAGTGGAAGGGTACGTGACATAAATTTGGACGACAAGCTTGATAAGTGTGAACGCAAAATACATCCGACCATCCAACTTCCATCAAACGAAGTCTGTCGCAACTAATTGTACAGTGTGAACAGGGCTATACAAACTGGAATTTTACTCGAATTCGCAAAACATTTTACAGCGGAGCAATCGCCATCGACGTATTACTCATAACCATTACCACCTTTGTAAGAAAATAGAGGGGACTTACAATTCTCTGCCGATTCCGAAAGACTAATCGAGAAAGAACTTTTAATGGCAATGAATTTACTATCGGAGAGCTTGCCAATTCCTCATAAAAAGCCAATACCCGTAGAACTGTTGCAATCCCAACAACGAACCTCCCACATACCCGAAGGCAACTAAAACTCCTCAACTACAAACAAAAATGCACATATGCTCTGACAGCTTAAGAGTTCTTACGGCAATTACCTATCAACCCGAACCCTAACTCAACAAACATCATTAGCAAAATAAGAGATCAGCAAATTAACAATGAAAAAATCAAGCTTATGTGGGTTCCAAGTCATATGGCATAAGAGACAACAAATGTGCCGACCAAGAAGCAAACCTCGTTAACAAATCTCCTGTCCGACTACCTACTCCCAAACAGACCTTCAAAAACTTATTTATAGTTCAATCAAAAACAGTTACTTGAGGAATGGAATTAACACCCCTATTACAGATGAAAACCCAACTGAAAATTGGGTTGTGTGCCCGTGTTATTTATATGAGAAGACAACCCAATTTCAGTTGAGTTGTCATCCATAATAGGGGTATAAGGCTTTCTGAAGTAGAGACGCCGATTGGGAAACTCAGACTAATTCTGATATTAGCCATCGACATGTGCGCTGGTATCTTCCGGCAAAGTGCTGATGAACCTTAACAACTCAAGTCATTACTTCTCGCTTCTCGGTCAACCCAAGATGCAATTCCCCATCTACCCGTCAGCAATGTCCAAGGCACTCAACACCACATTTGTTCGCCTCAGATTGGAAACCAATCTGAATGCTCGACAATCCTAAACATACTTCACTCACCTGCTTGGTCAAATTACATGTAAAAACTTTCAGTTCAACAATTCCCTTCCCAGCAACCAGACATTACACACAATGCTCAACGCTCTCAATCACAGATTGAACTACAGAATTACACTTATGTCGATTTCCTTTCAACCACTTGCCGGCGATACTAATTTCGATTCGTTTTTGGGTGAAAGGAATATAAAAACGTAGCGATTTTTTTTTGTAAATGTGTGCGTGCGTACCATCTGTCAATTCAACAGTATTTCATTTTCAGTAGTCTGGTGTCGGGTCTTTCGTCTAATGAAACAAAATAAATGAAAATGGAAGCTCATATCAATTTATGTGATTACGATGTTGTCCTGAATTCAATGGGACAATGATAAAGTCAACACAAACCATTTATACACTGTTTTATTATAATATTAAATAATAAATTTTGAATTTATCAAATAATTGGGCGCGCTAGATTATTGTTTCGCAAAAGTTTCACAATAAATAATAACTTTATTTGACATATCCAAACTGTCAAGCTAGTTGTGTGTGTGATAATCTGTGTGAGAATCGGTGTAGATTCGTCTCAAAAAAAGAATCGCCGCCGAATCGATATTTCTCCAAAGGAACATTTTTAAGCAAAAAATATCGCCGCCGAATCGATGGCGAATCGATACTTTTGGTGAAAGGAATTCAACATTACTTTAACTAAGCCAGTGTCGTTATATAAGCAATGTTCTTTTTTCTACCTCCGTTACTAAGAATCTTCTTCTAAGCCCTAAGACTTAGGGTTTTGAAAACTTAGGGCCTAAGTTTTCAAAACATCTAACTTTACTTTAGCCTGAGCAACTATGCTTGTTATTAAAAAATATTTATTTAGCAATCGTAGACATAAAAAAAAGAGTTAAAATTGTAAGATAATTCAAAAACGCTCTACACATGGCTTGATGTGCAAACGAGTGAAGTATTACCTGATTTGCTATACGAAATTCTAAAAATGGAAAGATCAAACTGAAGATCTTCTCATAGAACAATTTCGATGAAACATGCGGTAAGAGTTACAAATCATAAACTACTAACTACATCAATTGACTAATATTCAGCATTGCAAAATCATCATAAAATAAGTTTAAAAACAAAACCACAGAATTATGTATGTTTAAATTAGGCCTTTTTGTTAGAAATGGGACATGGGAGAGAGGTTCACCTGAATGAGAACAGTTTAAGTTACATTTAGTCAAACAAAAAAATTGGTAATCAACTGCATCATCCTCAAATTACAACTATAAGCTAACAATTCCAAGCTTATTCTTTGCCAACACTTATCCAGTACAATACTGTATTAAATTTGTAGAAAAATTCAATCTATTTTTAAGTCTAGGACCAAAAATGAAAACATTTAACTGAACATTTTGCAACCGCATGTTTAAAAAATAAGATATGTATGTAGGTTAGGTTTTTTCCGCCGACTGAATATTTGTCTGAAGACAAAAAGGTGCCACGTTCTTATACTTAAAAATTTGTTTATTTCAAAAAAATACTTACAGTTTATTTGCTTTCTCTGGAGTTTGAAACTCCAAGTACAAGTTATCGACTTCAGAGATTTTCTTCTCATCCAGGAGCTGTATATGAAAAAAAGATGAGATTTTATAGACATGAACAATTTAAGTAATCACAGTAAACATACCTTAAATATGGCATAACCAGCCGGTGTCTCGTATAAAACGAACATAGTGAGCAGAACGTTTTATTTATAATTTAAAAACTTTATTTCATAAATGCTTTTGATCACAAAAAACTTTACATCCGACCCAAACGAAATTCTAGATAAAAAGGAATTTCAAAAGTCAGCCAAAAGCGACAGGCACGTGTTTCATCGGAACCGTTGGTAGCGTCCCCTGGGTGTGGAGTTTAGAAAACTAATTTTTTAGTTAAGCTCAACGCACACTTCCTGCGGCCGCATTGGAAAAATGTTGTGTCTAGCACATACTTGAAAATTTTCAAAGACAACGACTTATTGAAATTAACAAATTTTGGTGAATTTACATGCATATGCAAATGAAAAAAGGAAATAGGCACAAGATTTAAAATTCATACTTGTCTGATAAAGAGAGAAGACACTTTTAGTTATAGGATGATGAAAAATTATTACATGTTCATCTGCACCCATAAGTTTTCATATGCAGCCATAATTTTATTCGTTTCTCTTTTTAACTTTTGTGCTTTAGCAAATCTCCATCCGTCTCGCTTTACTTTTCTACACTTCTGCTGCAGCAGATGCATGTAAATCCAGCATTTAGCTCGCACGGGTAATATTTTCGCTGAAGTAATTTGACGCTTCTCTTTGTTCTTACTCGTGTTTTTGTTTATTTTGTTTTATTTGGTTCAATAACAAATAATAGTATTTGTTTTTAATTGTCAATAAAAGAGATTTTGAAGTAAAAAAGTAAAAAAGTAAAAGTAAAAAATTATTTTCCCCAAAAAACAAAAACACTAACGAAAGATAAAGAGAAATGTGAAACTTTCATGAAACTAGTAGATTTGATCGTCTAATAGCGCCTGCTAAACGATATGGTAGATTAAAGAAGAATTCGAAGATACAAATTTCACCAGACTAAATTCTTAAAAGATTCTGCGTTTGATTTCACCTCAGCAAAAAATTTGAAGGTGTTTCAAGCACTCTCAGTCGTATTTATAAAATTTGCTTAGAACACCCTTAGACAAATGTCCAACTAGACGGTGTCTAAAGAGTTGGACAACCCTTAGCCAATTTCGTATTTATAAATGCATTCCAACAGTTGTCTAAACATCCTCTCAAACTGTCAACTCCGAATGAAAAACTAAATGGTGGCGTTCATGATGTATCCGTGCAGTACCATTTTTTGTGTTTTGATATACGAGTGCAACAACTAAATGGCTCTGAAAGAGTGTGGCGTAGCACTTGAACCAGACCAAAAAAGCAGCTGATTTGACTTTGAGTTACAGCTTTTCCAAGTCTCATAAAACGATGAAATTTGTGCAATTTATAAATTAAATTGTTGAAAGTAGTATTTTTGCACCTTAAACTACTTATTTTTTTTCGATCTTAGAGCTCTCAACAGTGTTTTATAACATGTTCGACAAAATTTTTTTTTGCTGTAGCAAATGCCACTTTAGCCATAGTTTAGACAACCAATTTCGGTGTCTAAAGTTAGACGTTCCTTGGACAACGATGAAAGTGTTTATAAATACGATTTGGAGTTGGACACTGTTCTAAAAGCTGTCCAAAGTTATGCTATGTCCGCACCTGAAGTTAACCTGGGTTTCGTTCCAGTTTGGTTTGAGTTAACCAAGAAGTGTCCGCATATGCCAAAAAGTTTTAAGTTTATCTTTTTGTCTTAAGTTAAAAAGAGACAGAAATAAAGTGTGAGCAGAACGTCAACGACGTATGAGAGAATTCATTCTCTCTCCACTCCCTTCCACTCTCTTAAATGTCAAATTCAATGGAATGTTGGAAATAGTGCATTCAGCGCGCTTGGTTCCGAGTAGGTTATCACGAAACCCAGTGACTAAAAAGGTTTCGTTTTGTATGGCAAACCACTTGGTTATCATGTTGGTTTGGGATTGTTTTGAGTTAAACAAGTTTATCTCTCAGGTGCGGACATAGCATTAGACATACTTTGGAATGGGATTATAAATACGACTGTCTGTATTTATGTCTGTGTTTGTTTCCACAGCACACATGGAAGGAAGCCAAATTTTTATTTGGAAGCTGAACTGGAATATGGAACTATTCGCGTTTGATATGAGTACACTTTAATTCTATTAAATTCAAAACGTCAATGGTCGATACTCAATACTGACGTATTTCCTAACAAAAATATTTTGTTAAGGTTTTGATTTATTTGCTATCCCTATAGCCTATACTATTTGTAGGATGTCTCTTCCACCAGCTTTGCTAAAACGTCTGGCCTCTCGAGGTTTAGTGAAAGGTTCTAATGCAACTGAGGGTAAGATTTTTTATTGATTATTTTCAAGTTTCTTTCAAAAACTTGAGTTTTACATTTCTGTCACAGGCCCGAGTGAAAACCGAGGAGAAGAAGTGCTTGAAAATGAAGAAATCATTGCTGAAGATTATGATGAAATCGATATAGAGTACCCCTCGCAATACGATTCTTATGAACCAGCAAGAAGAATAGAAGAAAATTTTTGGATTGAACGAATGAAGCTTCGGATAGGCGAAGCAAACTTGTGTGGCTATAAGGGGTGCCCTAACAAATACAACATTTACCATAAATGTAACATTTATTGTGTCACACGATGGGGTAATGGAATCACAGAACCAGACAAAGGCTATTTGAAACGCAAAGCTCGCCTCACTAAAAAGTATGGTCTTCCTAAAGCTTGGAAAGAAATATACGATCCTGGCTGCGGATGTTTTTATTATTGGAACACATTAAACAACAACGTATCATGGTTGCCACCGTCACATCCCAAAGCGTGCATAAGTAAGAGCGCAGCTGTTTTCAGGCGGCAATTAGAAGAAATAGTGCCTGCTGGAGGCGATGATGTTTCAGATGACAAAATGGACAGTGAAGGAGGATCAAAATCAGCTGATCCGGACGAATCAGACAATCTACCATCCCAGACGACTTCGCAACCATTTTCGTCAAAAACCCAATCGACTGGTCGTGCCCAAAAGGAATCGCGAAGCCAATACATGTCAGGAGTAAAGAAGCACAGAAATCGTGATCTAGATAAAATGATACGACAAAAGGAGATAAAGCGCTATCGCGATAAAATGTCGATGAAAAAAGACGGTCCTCGTGACTCATACCCAAAGTCAGAACTCCCAAAACCGTTGAGAGATTACGCTGAAAAAGGCAGCACAAGTCAATAGGAACAAACAATCTTTTGTTTTTAATATTGGAACAAGTAATAAAATATAATTGTGTAGCTTAGAATTGACTCGAATTAAATTATTGTGTTTAACTTAAAATGGTCTCTCCTGTTATGTTCATAGTGTTGAGGAAGACGCCCATCGGGGTTGCAGGACCGAAACTCTCAATGGTGTTGGCAACCTTGTTGCGTATATTCCTCAGACGCAATGATGCATGCACGAAAGTGACTGAAATTAATATACAATCATCAAAAGTTTGCAATCGAATATTTTTAATGGTGAATCATACTTGAAAATGGCAACAGCAAAGTAAACAGAGACCAGAGAACAGCGCTTAAACAATACAGAAGAATGTATCCTCCCACCAGTGTTCCTGCCAAAAAATACCACTTCTCTGGACCATCTGGAGTTGTCCGCTTCTTCTTGTTTGGAGTATCACCAAAGAAATGAATTGCTACTGCAATAAGCAGCGCTTGGACGACAAGTCCGCAAATTATTTTTGCTGGATTCAAAACAGCCATCAGAGTGTAGATGGCAATGAACATGAGAAAATAATTTGTTTGATAGTAGAGAAGATTCTTGTAGACACGATTGCCCCACTTGTCCATGTCCTGAAGATTTGGTAGTTGAAAACGTGCAGATCCCAAAGCGAAATCATCGAGTGATCGTAATGGGGGTAGTTGCAAATTCTGTGCATTTATTTGGGCACCAGAAGTTCCGCTCATCTTTGGAATTTTTTCTTAACTTATTTCGAGAGAGCTAGTTGGCTGCTGACACAGCGAAAGCTATTTAATTTAAGTCACGATTCACGGACTGCAAACTTTTGCTTCGGACGTCGTCGGTCGGTCGGAAATCGGAATGTGTTTCACAGAAAATGACGTAATTTTGAACGCGTAGTCATGTAAATACTTGGAATAATATTCAGCTGTCAAGTATCGAATGGGATTAGAATTGGAAGGGACTCATTTTTCAAATAAGCGCTGGGAGAGCTAGTTGTAGTGGTGAATTTTAATTTTCTCGATGGATGAAGTTTCAGTATGGTGAAGATCTGTGAAGTAGATAATACAGGGGGAAAATTTCTTCCTATTTGCATGTAACAACTTCGAATTATTTTTGCGATAAAATAAAAAATAAATGAAAAGCTGAATAAAACGGGAATCTTCGTTGCCATGTTTTTAACGGTTGGTTTGAAATCAATTAAAAAGTGATAGTTAAACTTAATTGCAGCCAAATATATCTGTTAGGCCGTGTGTGATTTGCTATAAAATTTGCGTTAAAACTTCTACCACGATTAAAATTTTACGTCTTGTTTGAGATGGGATCAAATTTAGCCATTTGCTGTGTGAATTGCGTTAAAACAATTATTTCAACCAAGATTTTCCTCGATAATTTAAGAAATTTCCCTGAATAAAAATTGGTTTTCTTTTTCACGGAAAAACAATTTCTCCTACAAAACATATTTTTAAGAAAACAGGGTTAATAAAAAGCCTCTGAAACTGAAAAAAATCTTTTTTATTTATTGTTCTCGATTCTAATGTCATATTTTAAACAACAATCAAAAATATTCAGACAAAATTCCCATTTTGATTAATTGATTTATTCGGTGTGGTAATACTGAAAACTAGTAGAAAAAAACTACTACTAGAAAACAAAAGCATTGAATTTATATAAATTAATTGATTTCGAACTAATATTTATTGTATGGTTTTCCAGCCTGCCTTCGTTTTTATTCTTGATTCATATTTCGTTGTTTGAATTGAATGCAAAAGCAAGGGCAAATTTCTCTATCACTAGAAACGTCAAATTTTAACACACTTTAACCTGCTCTACAGCTCGATAAATTTTAACCCATTTTATTCACCTCATTAGTGTCAAATTTTAACGCGGGTTAAATTTTAACAAATTTTTACGCAATTCACACACGACCTTAATTCGAAAAAGACGATATATTTGATTTCACCACAGAAAATGTCTGATTGTGTTTCAGGCTTAGAGGAAAAAAGAGGGAAAACCACACACGGCCGATTGTGTGTGTACAGCTTAGATGAATAAAGAACTTCTTTCTAAGGTGTACAGAAAGTAGATATAAAAGAGCTTCAGATCGTACCACAGAGTATTATCTACTATGTGAGATCGTGTACCCTCAAGGGGCATTCATATTTCTAGTCACTACGTAGTGGAAAGTCGATTAGCTTTGTGAATGCAATATGCACTAAAAATGTAGTCAACCCTCAACTGTCAAAACAAGCACACAAAAACACGAAATAATTGCATTTTGGGAACTTTAAATAATCTAATCTTTTAAATTAAGTAACCTTAATTACATATCTCTTCACTGCTTTCAATTTGATAAAAATTGTCGAAAAAATTTCATTTTGCACTTTGCAATTTTTCGTGTGTTTGCCCAAAAGCTGATTCTTAAACGTCAGACTACCAAAGCGGTTTTGCAGTTTCGGCAGCGGCATTTGCAGTTGTCAAAATAATTTGCATAGTGGCATAAATGAGAGTACCCACACCCACCCACACCACACCACCAAATTTCTTAAGCCTTATCACAAAAAGAGGAAAACTTTCTTTTATAATTTTCGAGTTATTTCTCGTTTTGAAAAGATTTTCTATAAAAATTTACTTTATTTACCACACTTCTTCCCGTTGGAACCATTACTATGGTGAATTAGAACACAAACTTTCCATTCATTTTAATTGGTCTCTGGAATTTACAAATGGAATAATTGCAACGCAAGATTTTTTTCTTGGAAATCCTGCAGTAAAGTAAAATCAAATATCGATCTTCAATAGTTCTCCTGTTCTAAACAACTAAAAAATTTTCATTCAATTTAAAAAGGAAAAATCATCTTGAACGTACAGAATTGAAAAAATTCTGAAATGTCTGTTTAAAATATAAGCCAATTATTATTCTCAAAATGAAGCTAGTCCAAGTGATTTTAAAAGTGTTTTTGGCTGCGTATTTATTTTCGAATGGAGAAGCAAAAATCAATTCGTTTATTGTAAACAAATACAATGATCCACAAAATAATTTTATTCAAATTGAAAATGATTACATCAAAGAAAGAATAAAGCGTTCAATAAGCAATAATTCCGATAGTAATGTTAAAGCCAAGGTGAGTTTAAAAGTCTTTAAAAGTACGTAGTAGGTATGTATATATTTACTTTGTTATCAAATTCCAAATTTTTATCAAAACAGATATAGTCCTTTTGTTGGTTAAGTACAAAAACAATACTATAATTAACATAAAAACAAGGTACATCTTTATTGGACAAAGAAAACAAAGAACATATTTCGCTATGAACTGTTCAAAAAATTGCAAATTCTCGGTTGAAGAAGCGTCATAATGATGTATCAGCGATTATAGACACCGCAAGTAGAGCAAGTAGATATCTACGTATTGTGCATGTAATAAGATACGTAGCTTATCGATTTCGGGTCATATTCTTAAAGCCTTTTTCTTTTATTTGAATTTAAACACTTGCCTCGTCTATAAAATGTTTAAATAGCATTGCGCTTTTGATAAGGAACTTTTTGTTCTTTAATATGAAAGATAAGATTAGGGGGTAAGTAGTGTATGTAGACATAGGTGGAATGCAAGTTGTAAAATTTTATTTGTGCAGCTGTTTGTAACGAAAGACTTTGCCAAGTCATTTAGAACTTACAAATAAATAACAGGGCTCAAGAAGAGCCGTAGAGTTGGGTCGGGGGTTTTTTATTTTTCATAATAGTAATTAATTAGCGGCCTTTAAGAAGAACTTCAAATAATTAGAAGTTTTTATAATAGCTTTAGCTTTCTTTTCACTCAAAATTGTGGTTGTCTGAATAAAATAAGGTATCATCACATCAAACTATTCTGCGTTCTTGTTCTTCCTTTTTCGACGTCCCAAGAATTGTGGTCTGCAAAGAAAACTGCTGAAAACATTAGAAAAACAAAACTGAGAACTTCATCATTCGGCAGTAGAAGGCTGTGCCGATTTCTTATTCACATTTGCGTTCATAAATGTTTCTTTTAAAAGTAAACATAGAAAAAGAAATTACAGACCTATTTTATAGAATAAAAAAGCATGTCTCAAAAAGCCCTGGCGTAATCTGTTTCAAGGTGATTTCTAGTGACCTTGCGAGAATTTCATAAAATTCATCTATTTCATAATCGGTTATCAGTGAATTGTAAAAATAGCATGTTCTCAGGAAAAACTTCATAATCTGCAACAAAATTGATTCCGAAAAATCTAGCACACGAGTTAATTGACCTTTTAGGGGGAATCCTGTTTTTCTTGCTTATTAAGGTAGGCACATCCATTCGGGGTGAACCTGGATCTCAACCAATATCTTTAGCCAACAGCTTTGATTTCGAACGAGGTCCCTCCAGTTTCTTACTCTAAAGGGCTCGGTCCATAGAATCCGGTGAGTTTGTTCTGGCAAAAAATGTAGTAAATATTTTGTCGTACACAATATAACAGGGGAGCTAAATGAAAATTTACTGGGGCGTCACAGAGATCTATTGGATTGCAAAGCTAAGATCAGTGTTTTTAAATTTTTTTGATTTCCCGACCCCTTTACAGGTTGAAATATTCTGGCGACCCATTCGTCATAGAAAGCCAAACAATAATTTATCTAAATGAAACTTTGGTACAATTATCTATTATTCACGCGGGCTTAACTGCGTCGGCGACGCGACGGCGACGTTGCCACACCGCATTGTCGTTTCGGCGGCAAAAACGCCACGCGCGTGCCACCCACTTTTTTTTTTTTTTTTTTATAAAAAGAAGAGGCTTATATGCTTACCTGGAGAACTCAGACTTAATTACCGGTCCATTGTACTACCAGGGTAGCAGCCTTCCCTTTTTTCTGTGTTGCAGTAGTGGAAATAAGGTGTTAGTTATTTCACATAAACCTCAAGGGCGGCGAAACTAGGAGGCTGAAAGAAAAGTAGATGCCCAGAGCTGGATTCGAACCCACGCATCCGGCCTACTTACTGAACACTCTACCACTGCACCACGGCCGCCCTCGTGCCACCCACTTACTTGAACATGTTCAAATGTTCATGAACAGGCAATTTGTTCACGCAGAACAAGCAGTCGAAAAATTAAAGAACAGTCAACATTTTGCTTTGCAGTTTGACGAATCTACAGATGTTTCTGACTGTGCACAGTTTGGGGTATCTGTGCTCTTTGAAGCAGATGACAGTATCGCGGAAGAAATCTTATTTTGCAAAGCACTTCCTACAAACACTACTGGCCAGTGTTTGTACGATATATTTTTTGAAAGCACTTGCAACTTAGATATTGACTGAAAAAATGTATCGAAATTTGTAGCAATCAATGGTGCTAAAGCTTACTTACGGCGGGCATTAAAGTTCGGGGTGAACCTTGGCCTCAACCAACATCCTTCTGTAACAACTTCGATTTCGGGCGAGCTCTCTCCACTTTTTCACTCTAAGTCGGTTGAGACGAGATCTTCCCCTTTCGCGATTTCCCTGCAATGTGCAATGTGGGCGCTAAGGCTATGACTGGCAAAAGTAGTGGACTCATTGCAAAATTTAAGTCGATAATGCCAAAAATATCCTGGACACACTGTTTTCTCCATCGACAGGTTCTAGCTGCTAAGGTAGTACCTTCTGATTTAAATGACGTTCTCATTGAGGTAATAAAAATTGTGAATTCTATCAAAGGCAAAGCTTTGCAAATCCGGCTATTCAGAATCCTTTGTGAAGATATGGGATCGCTTCCTAAAAATCTCCTTTATCACACGGAGGTCAGGTGGCTATCCAAGGAAAGGTATTAACAAAAGTTCTGGAACTGAGAGCCGAATTGTTAATATTCTTAAAAGTTGCAAAATCTGGCTCTTGAAATTAGCATTTTTGGCAGATCATTTAAGCCACCTTAACAATTTAAACAAGAACTCTCAAGAAAGAGAAAAAATATTTTAACTGCGAAATATAAAGTAAAAGCATTCACGCAAAACTTCGTTTGGTGTCAACCTATCTGCAAAACAATATGTTTTTGGCGACCCCCGAGTAAGGCAGATTGAAAAAAACCCTCTGGCTTAGATCATAAAAAGAAAAAAACGCATACCTTTTGGTGGGGAAAGCGGCTAAATAAATAAATAGTTAAATAGTGTGGCACAACAGGGCGATTAGCCCCGTGGCATAACGCATTTCTCACAACCTACTATCGAAGGACTTGCCAATTCCTCGCGAAAGGTAACATTTTTACATCTGTTGGGATTCGAACCACGAACCTCCCGTTTAACAGGGAGAACATCACGCCACGGGGGAAACGGCTATAGATGCTTGAATATGCTTAAAGAAATTTTTACGTGAACATACTTGAGCGTGTCCGATATTTATAGCATCGATTTCCCAAATATGCAAAAAAAAAAAAGAAATATCAAGTACGTCTGATCTTCTGCTGGGGCCTATTCAACAAACTGACGCACTTGTTTTGTGGTTTTTGCTATTACCGAATCCGCATCGAATCCGATAGTAAAAAAGTGAAAGATTGTTGATTACACGGATTGAATAAGTCGTTTACAGCTGTTCATCCGCACTCTATAAATTTTTGAAGTTTCCCATTGGCACCAAAATTGTTGTAAGAAAAGTAAAACTTAAAAAAAAAATTTAAAAAAAAAGTGATTGAAATCGAAATATCGAAATTTATAAATTCATCATTAAATTAAATTGTAGTATTAAATGTTATGTTATTATATTTTATATAAAAAAAATATTTTCATTGATAAATGCCTGAGTAGAATACCACTGGTGACTTGCTATAACTTTGGCAAATTTTTTTACAATAATTAGCATATTTTTTGGCAATATCTCTGCCAGAAAATATTGACAAATTTGGGAGTCGTTTAAAACAGTCATAAATGCTAAAAATGAAACCAGCCCTAAGCGTAGTTTAGGAAAATGGTAAAGTGGTTCCGCGTATCGATATTGCATGAATATTTTACTATTTTTCAATTATCTGAAAGACTATAAGACAAAGAAAAAAGAAGTTTACAGCGTTTGATTAAAAATTTATTGAAGCAACTAACTACATCAATTATATTTTTATTGGCATTTGAAATCATGAGAAACAAAATATTCAAAGTGATTTTTTTTTTTGATTTTTTTTGGTAAATTTTGACTTTGAAGTCAGTAATCTCGAAAACTATAAATTGAAACCACTTCACTTAAAATTTATTATAAAGTGCAGATTTTTGGCTTTTATAATAAGTATAATTTGTATCTGTAAGTTTTCTACAATATTTTTTTAGATTTGAAGTCAATTTTTATAAAATTGCCCCTACCGCCTAAACGGGGGAGATAGATCCCCCTTCCGTAGTAAAAAATGCTTGTATTGAACCCCTCCACCAAAAACCGTTATTATTTCTTCTTAAATTTCTGGATATCATGTCTATGACTATCTGTTTTGTTATGAAGATAAAAGTCAATGACGCGAATACAAATCTTCAAGCGGTCGTCAACATCGAGTCTACTACGAGCTTAGTGAGAGCACGATAATTGATTACTAAAGTCTTTGCCGAGAAATAGCCCAAGTAATTCTTTCTAACACTGATTTGGTACTGGGTGCCGAAAAACAGTCCAGATTGATAACACGTTTTTAATCAGGGTTAAAAAACTAAAAAAAAAAAAATACACTAGATAGATAGATAGATAGATAGATAGATTCTTTATTTTACGATAAATTACAATATTTTTGTCTTAGAATACGAACATGGCAATTCTGCCGTCTGCCGGAAAGACATTCCATAAAAAAAGATACAAAAGTTAAAGTAAAGAATTGAATTATTAGCTTGTAAAAATAAATTATATACATAGAAAAAATTTTTTATTTTAAAGAGCTGCAAAAGTTTTAGTTAATTATCAATTTTAATGATAATTTCAAAAAAAAAAAAAAAAAAAATTCCGTTGAACTGTAAGGTAAATGAAATTAAAGCAAATACATTTTTTAAAATTGGCTGAAATGAGAAAGCGAGGTTCTGAGATCTTCTACAGTTTGAATAATATGTAATTAGCATATAGGCTTGATTTCAAACTTGAAAGGTGATTTAACGCAACAACTGGTAGAGGAGTTTTTTTTTTTTTTTTATTTTTTAGAAACTATTGCGATAAGTTAATGCATGTTTACAATATTTGAACAAACACAACCAGCCACTCTTTCCATTCAAGATTTCGTAGAGGCTATTTAAGGACAGACAACTTTCCCGGAAATACAAACGTCGAATTTCTTGTAATATTGGACACACTGCAATAAAATGAAAAATATTTTCAGGTTCTCTTCTGTTGCATAGATTACAAGATTGCTGCAGATCATTTCTGTGTGGAATGAAGTTCAGATTTAGAATTTCAACCCTAGCTCTGAAGATGGTGCTTATAACTTCTGAAGAGTATTTGGAAGCGAAATAGCTTTCCTCGGTTAATAATCCATGATTCAGATTCTTATAAAATAATCTAGAATCTGATGTTGAAGCTCTTGTTAAACATTGATTATATAATTTGTCATCTGTTCTAGATATGATCCTGGCAAATATATCTGGCCAATCACAAACGTTGTTCTCTGTCAGAGTTAAGGCTAGATCATGAGATAACGCTAGCTGGTGCCATTCTCTGAATGGGGAAGCGTTTGTTAGCAATAGTCTGTTCATGATTCTTTTATGGAGACTGGAGCTACTTCTCTTCATTACTCTAGTTAAGTAGTCTGAGTGCATTTTGAGGTTTTGGATGTAAATGGGTGGTAAACCAGACTCCACATGTATAGCATAGGTCGGTGTTGCGCTTGGTAATCTAAATAGTCGCTTAAAGAAAAATCTTTGAACAGCTTCGAATTCTTCTAACGGCTTGACTCCGAAAACCTGCACTCCATAACACAAGCAGGTGTTAACCGTGGCTTTAAACACTTGGTATTTTGAAGAAAGATCAATATTTTGATTTGCGAAGAATTTCGGCCACATCAGATTGAGCGCCAACTTAGCTTCCCTGCTTTTTTCTTTAGCGTGTTTGCCAAAGTTTAAATTGGATGTCAACAAAACACCTAAGTACTTGAACTCACTTACTACATCTATTTGCTGGTTATTA
The DNA here is from genome assembly GCA_914767635.1 of Melanostoma mellinum. Classification (NCBI taxonomy): domain Eukaryota; kingdom Metazoa; phylum Arthropoda; class Insecta; order Diptera; family Syrphidae; genus Melanostoma; species Melanostoma mellinum. Next base: position 78,680,719 of record OU612059.1, on the reverse strand, counting down.
AGTCGCCAAGTTTCCTCACGTGGTCTTCTTCTCTGTCGGCTTTCGAAGATCATAACTTTTGTTTTCTGCACATTGATGTGAAGATCCCAAGTTGCGCAGTATGACTGCAATTTATTAATTTGTAATTGAAGAGCATGAGGATTTTCAGCTAATAGCACTAAGTCGTCAGCGTAAAGTAGAACTTTTATGACACTTTCAGCAAAAGTTACACCACCAGGAAGAACATCACATATACCATCGATGAACAAAGCGAATAGAATAGGGCTCAAAATGCATCCCTGTGGGACACCAGCAGACGTATCTATTATTTTTATATTAAAGGAATTTAATTGATTAAAGTTTATTTGATGAAACTAATAATGAGAAAACATTTGATTAGAATAAAAATGAAAAACAAAATATTAAGCTGAGTATAAAAACAAGAACTTGATCAAAATTAAAACTGCTTAAATAAAATGTAAAGTAAATTAACATTAAATTATAATAATTTCAACAGTATCAAACCATTCTGACAGCTTGGATCCATCCCAAACGGTTGCTGTTGTTGACGCCAAAAATTTGAAGTACATTAATAGAAATTTTCTTGACACTCCAAGCATTTCAAGTTTATATGTCAGAGCTTGCCTGTTGACAGTATCAAATGCTGCTTTAAAATCTACAAAGCATGCATAGAGTTTTTTGTTTTTTTCAATATATTTTCTAGCTATACTAGTCACCGCGAAAATATGATCTATGGTTGAGTATCCAGAACGAAAACCAGCCTGAAAAATGCTAAGAAGATTGTTTTCTTCTATCCAATTGGAAATCCTTCTATACAAAATCGTAGCAAAAATCTTTCTTAGAGAGTTTAGCAAAGATATTCCTCTATAGTTTTCGGCACGACTTGCATCTCCTTTTTTAAAAATTGGAAATATAAGGGCTTTAGTGAAACCAGCTGGAATACACGCATTGTCGTACATTAAGTTAAAGAAATCCACGATGTAACTTTGAAGTTGCAAAGTTGAATTTTTTTAAAAACTCAACTGGGATTCCATCACTACCTGGAGCTTTGTTGTTCTTCATAAGCCGTAAACATGTTCGCAATTCGCTCAAAGATATAGCTGAGTCTAGTTCAGACAATCTCACGTCTTGAAGTGCATAACAAAAGGTGTTAGAATTCTCTTCGGCTGTCAAGAGAGTTTTGAAATGTGCTGCTAATGTATCAGCTTCAAGAACAATTTTAACACTTTGGTGACGTCCTCCCAAGTCCCGAACACCATTCCAGAAATCTTTCGAATTTTTACAAAGCTGTAGTTTTGATGCTAGGCTTTTAAGATGAAGCATTTTTTTATGTAAGCACAGTTGCTTGAACTCTTTGTTGGCGCGTAAGTACATGTTTTTGTGAGCAGTAGAGTTAGACGATCTGAACAAATGCAAATATTTGAATGAGAGCTTGCGAGCATTGCTACAATCTCTATCGTACCATTTGTTTTTCGGTTGAAACGTGTGATTGGTGGTAGATTGTGGAGCGGATGAAAAGATAATCCTTTTGATGCTTTCTTCAATTTGTTCAACAGCGTTCAGCGATTGAGGTGGGAGAAGATTATAGTAGTGGTTCAAGAGTGTTCTGTAACGAAGAGCTTTGTTCTCAATCCATTTTAGTCTCAGGAAATTATCTGAGCTCCTCTGCTGCATTTCCTCTTTGAAATGCGCTTTAACACATATTGGCATGTGAGCTGAGAAGTTAGCAGCGCAAACCTCAAAATCTAAGATTGAGCTGAACCATTCTCCCGATATTGCACAAAAATCTATTACCGATTGACCCTGACCGCTTATAAAAGTGAGTTCACCTTCTTTGTCACCGCTAGACACCCCATTTAGCACAAACAGACCGAAATCCTCAAATAGTTCAGTGAGAAGCCTACCATTACGGTTTATTGTTTCATCCTTAGATTGTCGCCTTGTCCCGAAAAACCACTGATCTTGTGAAATAAGAGCATGGGAATTCTGAAAATCTCCAATTCGAGCATTTAAATCTCCAATAATCATTAAATTTTGAAATGAATAATTTGTAATAAAATCTCGCAAATTTTCGAAATCATTCTGCCAGTTATTGCAGTTAAGGTACACCGGAAGGATATAGAACATTGAATTCTGAATTACGAATTTGATTATAATTTTGTTTTCAATAATTCTGAACTGAGTAAATAAATTTGGATTTGATGCCACATAAAACACCTCCACTCGCTCGCCCATGTGCATTACTTCTTGTTGCTGGAATAAATGTTATTTTGAAATCTTTAAAATACTTATAATATTCGTTTTCATTATTTTGTTCTAAAAAAGTTTCTAAAAGAATAAAAATATCAAAATTAAGCACATACTTAAAAAAAAAAAAAAAAAAAAAAAAAAAAAAAAAAAAAAAAAATACACTATACCGACAGGTATAAAAATATTCGTAACTTTGTCAATTTTGCTTCAATCCACTTCAAATGTTGACACAATTTTCTTAAAATACGATCCCTTCTTAAACACGATCAATGCTATGGAGGACAAATAATTTAAATAAAATAAATAAATAAATAAATAGGGTGGCGCAACAGAGCGAGGAGCCCCTGGGCCTAGCGCATTTCTCACAACCATGCCTTGTGAGGGAATGGAGGGGACCTACAATTTTGGGCCGGTTCCGAACGGCTAATTGAGAAAGCGCTTTTCATGGCAGTGAATTTACTAACGGAGGACTTGCCAATTCCTCGCGAAAGGCGATACCCGTGGAAAAACATTTTTTGCCTCTGCTGGGATTCGAACCTCGAACCTCTGGATTAGCAGGTGGACATGCTAACCATCGCACCACGGGTACCACAAATAATTTACAAACATCAATAAAATGTCGCAGAAGTCTGAAGTTATTTCATCAGTAGGCTCTCTATTTTTATAGAAAAGTATATCTGGATAAGTAATAGGATGACGTAGGCTCCCAAATTATGCAGTTTCTTCTTGATATGAAATTAGTATATATAGGATGGTTTGACAATCAAAGAAATTGATCTTCCTTCATTTACACTCTATGATATGATGATGAATATGATGATATAGTGGAAGCTATTAAAGAAGACACAACCGATCCTAAATATAAAGGTGAGGATGGTTTCTAAGAGAAGAGGTTTATATTCATTAAATACTTTGGAAGTGACGAGCCGAGGGATCCCCTTCTTGTTGGGACGAAGTGCTAACAGACAAAACTGTTTCGTGGTGCACTTCAAGACTTAATAGTTCGAAAATCGTGAACTATAATACTTTTTGGAAGCAAACAAAGCTTTATTTTTGGCGAGGTATTAAACGGCATCTGTTCTGTAGAGTGAAACTCGAACTAAAGTTTGGTCTATCGATATCTCGAAAACTATTTAGGGGGATTTGTCTAGTTTTCAATTTTTCAAACGAATGAACTTGATTATTTAGTTGAAAAGATCAGCAGTAAAAAAGAATTCAAGCAATCAAATGACTTCAAGCAGTTAAAATACTCCAAGCAGTAAAAATGAATTCAAGCGGTTAAAAGACTTCTAGCAGTCAAAAGACTCCAAGGTAGTCAAATGACTGCATTACTGTCAATGCAATCAAAGGAATTCATGGCTGCAAAGAATGTAAAAAACTTTTAAAAGACTACAAAGATTGCAAAATAAAGTAAAAAAGGATTGTACTGCTCTAGGCAATCGGTTTACCAAAAATTTCAAAATTATGTGGGAATTTCTGATTAAAGCTAAGTACTTACACGAAGTCAAAATATTCAAAAGATAGGTCTTTTCATAATTTGACTGCAATACAAAAAAGAATGCATTCTTTAACAGCTCTGGTAAATACCCTATTGCCTCGTTCGACAAATTTCAAAGAACAATATGTCTCGGTTTTATAATAGGGGCTTTTCAATGCACTACGGGTGCCGCTCTCGACGCACTGCTAGATCTTCTTCCTCTTGATACCTTCATCAAGGGATGTGCTCTGAAGATCATTTCCCGTTTAAATCACTTGGTGAATCACTAAAGTTATACCTTATACATCTTGACTCACGTCTAATGGAAATGCCGCCGACGTATGTCATCCAAATGGCTATAAGCTACGTTACGAAAATGGTTGGATGGAGAAATGTATTTATGTCTGCAGCGACAGACAGGCTGTGCTTAAGGTTCTACTTAACCCTATAGCTACTGATCCAGGAATGGAGACCTCTCTGAATGCGACCGGAAGACTAAACTCTTTGAATCTCTTTTGGGTTACAAACCATCACGGCATAGCTGGAACCGAGATCACCGAAGAATCTACAAGGCAAGAATCTGGGACATCTTTTTCAGGATCTGAACCATTGCATGGTCTGTAGGAGCTTTAGTGACAGCTTCAATCAACGATTAAATCTGTCAAGAGCACAACCGTGGATAGCGTGTCTCCATTAGATGCAGACAGACTATACGTATGCTTCCCAACGTTAATAAGAAAACTGCAACATATTTGCTATCCCGTAGCAGAAAAGCATTTAAACGTGTTAAGCCTAAGTGATACCAATTTCTGCGTAAAAGTCCTGCATTTTCTCGAGTCAGGTTACATACACTCGGCGCAGACATATCTAGTAGTACAGTGGACCGATATTTAGGTTTGAGAGTTTAAAATCCTCTGACAGATAATGTGTCCATAAATATTTTCTTTTTATCGGTAAAAAAAATAAACAGGGTGGCGCATTTATGTGATTTGTATTATGTGTAACTTGTTTTTGTTTGTGAATACTTTTAGAGTAGTTTTTTAACTTAAAATCTCCTTCTTTTTTCATTTCTAGGTCAACCGGCTGAATGACATGCATGCCCAACTCATGGTTCACTGGTTGGGGGATGGCTCTGACGTAATGATTTGTCTTGCGCGTGACCCACCACTAGAATCAACCGACGAATCAAAGAAAGACGAAACAAATCCTCCAACAGTCTTCATTTCATACGACTATGGTGAAACCTTTGAGGACAAAACCAATTTATTCAGAGTTGCTTTTAACCAAACTGATGACAAATCTGCTAGTCTAGACCAGTTTCTTACACATCCGAAGTTTGATACCATCATATTCACTGACACACGAAACAAAGCAATCTTTAATTTTTCCCCAAAATACGGAAACGTGAAACGCACCATGCTGGATTTTACCCCCTCAGATATTTCATTTTACGAAAACGATCCAAGTATTTTTTTATTACTAGACAAGAAGGATGTAGAAAGGAAACTGTACGTCACCACAGACAGTGGTAAAAATTTCAATGTTCTTCAAGAATATGTGAAATCATTCGCATGGTCAAGTGGAGGGCCAGACGTGCCTTTGCTGTTGTATGTGGAAAGAGGAGAACCATCAGGTATAATGAATTTTAAAACAATACAAATAATGCAACGGTTATTTAATTTTGCTTTTTGATATTTTATAGGTTCGTCTTCAATAATTTATATTGATCCTTTGAATTTTACGATGACTGAGGATCGGTTCAAATTTAATGTTCTGATTGAGAACGTGAATGAGTTTTTCATTAAAAAGGATTTCATGTTTGCCACCAGGAAGGTTAGTATTTTTTCTTTTGTGTGTATTTTTCTTGTCACAGTGTAAAATGACTAAATATTCGTTCGTATCAGGACCATAACACAATGGAATTGTGGGTTTCATACCGCAGAAACAATTTCGTAAAAGCAAAATTCCAAACCGAATTGGATATCAATGGATTACACATCTGTGATGTCGAACAAAAACACATAATGGTCTCCGCAGCCCATACCCATACAATGGCGCACTTATACGTAGCTGAATACGACGAAGATCAAAAGGTTCTGACGTTTACAAAGAGCTTGGAAAACATCCTTACATTCATTCCCAATATAATTTGGAAGACTGGTTGGATTATGTAAGGATGCTCTTATAAATTATAGGAAAGGAACATTTTCAATATTATTTGTTTGCAGGCAAACAACTGATGAAGCTTTTACTGATCTTTATAAAGTCGAAGGAATGAAAGGAATTTATATAGCTTCGAAGATTCAACGATATTCTACTTTACCTAATTTGGAATCTTCTGTTGGCCCCGAACATCTTGTTTCAATTATCACTTTCGACCATGGACACAATTGGCAACCTGTTGCTGCTCCAGCAATTGACGATGAAGGGCAGAAAATAAATTGTACACAGGATTGTAGTCTTCATTTGTCTCAGAAATTTAGTCAGCTCTATCCTGTCACCAGGTAAATGTTTTGCTAAACAAAAATATCCCATTTGCAGTTGTGTTTTGCTAAACAAGTGTACATTTCGTCTATAGATCAATAACGATAATGAGCTCAAAGCTCGCTCCTGGAATAATAATGGCTTCAGGTGTAATAGGCAAGTCTCTTAAAGGCCACCCAGGAGTGTTTCTATCACGTGATGCAGGTCTTACATGGAAACAAGTACTTAAAGGCTATCACTTCTTTAATTTCGGAGATCATGGTGGAATTTTAGTGGCTGTAAAATATTTCAAATCCAAAGGTGAAACCAAAACAATACTCTATTCAACAGACGAAGGTGAAAACTGGCAAATGCATACGTTCCACAGCAAAGATTTAAAAGTCTACGGCCTTATGACTGAGCCAAATTCAAATTCAACTATTTTTACGCTTTTCGGCTCAGAAAAACAAGAACACCGTTGGCTAATTGTCAAAGTGGATTTTAAAAATGCATTTTCCCGTAATTGCACTGAAGGAGACTACAAATTTTGGACACCGAAATTCACCTCACCAGATGGCGACAATTGGTGTACAATGGGCGAACAACTTTCAATGCAGAAGCGAATTGCTCACACAAACTGTTTGAATGGAAAAGAATACCAAAGAGTAATTAAGACTGAAGTTTGTCCATGTTCCAAACGGGACTTCGAATGCGATTATGGTTTCATAAGACACTCCTCAAACAACGCATGTATTTTGGATAAGAAAATATCAACGGCCATTGATCCTTATGAGATTCCGTCAACATGTGTTTCGGGAAAGTTTTACAATCGCACACGAGGCTATAGAAAAATCGAAGATAATAAATGCATTGGTGGAATTGAGGATCGCTATTTACCACAAAATTTGTCGTGTCCGTTCGAAGAGCCCAACTACTTCTTGCTGGTAGCACAGAGAGAGCAAATATCTCGTGTAGATTTGAACACCTTAACTGTTCAGAGATTGCCAATAAATGATTTGAAAAACGTTATTTCTATAGATTTCGATATGAAGAACAACTGCGTATTTTATGCTGACATATTCTCTGATAAAATCATAAGGCAATGCCTTAACGGATTGACTGACGAGGAGGTTATCATTGAAGAGAACCTAGCTTCAGTTGAAGGGATGTCTTATGATTGGGTATCAGAGATTCTGTTCTTTGTAGATGGAACACGAGCTAAAATAGAAGCTGTAAAAACTTCAAATGATTCTCTACTTGGCACGCGAACAACAATTCTTGAAGCACCAACTTTAATCAAACCTCGTGGAATAGTAGTTCATCCTTTGGAGGGATTTGTGTTTTGGACGGACTGGGGCAGTATTGATCCATCACTATCGCGAAGTAATCTAGACGGTTCGAATGTCAAACAATTATTTACAAAACCCACAGTGGTCTGGCCAAATGGGGTTACGATTGACTATTTCGCACAACGGATATACTGGGTTGATGCCAGTAAAGACTACATTGGGAGCTCTGACTTGGATGGAAAACACTTCTTGAAAGTCTTGCATCATGATCAAAGAGTCGCACATCCATTTGCTATTGCAGTTTTTAAAGATCAAATGTTCTGGGATGATTGGAAAATGAAATCCATATTTTCGGCAGACAAAGATCATGGAATCATGATAAAAACCATCACTACCGAAATGCAACATCTAATGGATCTTAAGGTCTTTGCGCATTCTCTTCAGTATGGAAGCAATAAATGCTCCAACCATAATTGCTCGCATTTGTGCGTTGGATTGCCGGGAAGTAAGTATGCTTGTTTGTGTCCAGACGGCTTGGTTAAGTCAAACAAAACAAATGAATGTGTTTGTCCGGATGGAAAGGATAATACCACATGTCAGGTAAAAACAAACAATTGTGCGAATGGTTATTTTATGTGTAATACAACTGGCGTTTGCATTCCAAATTTTTATACTTGCGATGGTGAGGATGATTGTGGAGATAACTCCGATGAACAGAATTGCTCCACGAAGAATTTCATGCACAGAAAAACCTGTCCACCGAATATGTATACTTGCGAGTCAGATGGCAGATGTATTCCCGAATACAAAGTTTGTGATTTCGAAAACGACTGTACGGACGGTGGTGACGAAAGAAGTTGTCCAATTGAGGAGTGTAATTTGCGTGAATTCCAATGCAAAAACAAACAATGTATTGATAGTCGCTTAAGATGTGACGGAGACCAAGACTGTCGAGATGGGACAGATGAGTTGAATTGTATGTTTTTGGTCAACCGAACCACGTCGTGCGGAGAAGACGAATTCCGATGCAAATCAAACGGCGAATGTATACCAAATCAATTCAAATGCGACCGAGACATAGATTGTCCTGACAGTTCAGATGAGTATGACTGCCAACATAAGGTTTGTGAAACGGAATGGCAATTTAGATGCAACAATGGTAAATGCATTCCCAAAAAATGGATCTGTGATGATGACAAAGACTGTGAGGCAGGCGAAGACGAACTCAATTGCACAAAAACTACGGAAAAAATTATCCCATCAAACAATTTCCCATCGATTATATGTCATGATTGGATGTTCCAATGCTCCAACACCAAATGCATCCCAATGTGGTGGAAATGCGACAAAGTAAACGATTGCGGTGACAATAGTGATGAACTCGGTTGCAATGATTCAAAAACCGTAGTAACTACAAACGAATCAGTCAACACGAAGGATGTCAAGAGCAGCAAGTGTTCTTTCAACGAGTTCGAATGCGATACTGGCAACTGCATCTCAAAAATATACGTCTGCGATGGAACGAAAGATTGTAGCAACGGCGAAGATGAAGAACACTGTGCCGAACATGTGAATGAGAATTGCCGGAAAGACCAGTTTAAATGTAGTGCCGATAAGACATGCCTTCCCATCACAAACTATTGCGATAAAATAGTACAGTGCTCAGATGGAAGCGACGAAAAAGGCTGTGATAATCAATATACCAGTCCACCATCGCAAAAAGTAACATGCGGAGCAGCTTATTTCAATTGCGACGATACATGTGAGCCTTTGTATAAGAAATGCGACAATAAACGCGATTGCTACGATGATAGTGACGAAAATAATTGCATTAACTTCACTCGCATATACCAAGTGAATGAATATAAGATACCCACAACCAAGGTAACCAACACATCTGTAATGCTCATATGGTCACTCTCTTCGGGAGGTAGAAGTGTTGGGAATATTAAATTTTTGCCATCTATTACTGAGGTGGGAGTCAACAAGTGGGAGAATACATCGACGTGGATAGATAAGTCACATTACGTTTTTACAGGCTTGAAGCCAGACACTATTTATAACTTTACTGTGTACACGAGGACGAATGAGAGTGCACCTCAAGCTCCATATTTGTTTTCATATGCAAAAACTCTCCAAGGCACACCAAGTGAACCAACAGATCTTTCAGTGGTATCATATAACTCTTCGCATTTGGAGCTGACATGGAAAAAACCAAACAACATCAATGGTGACCTGAATGGTTATAACATTTATTATAGACTTAAAGACACCACACGGGCGGAGTCGTATGCAACGAAGATACAAAATCTGAGTGCTCTGATCGATATAAGAAACTGGAAAAATGGAACCTATGAGTTTTGGGTGAGATTTTTATTACTATTAGTTTTTGAAAAATTGTAGCAATTCTGGCTGTAGAAAAATTTCAGAAGTAGTTTTCGGGAGCCCCACTTGAAAATATGTCTTGTTTTCTTTTTCGTGTTTTTCTTAGACTGAAAACAGAGAGTTTTTTTTGTTGGAGGTTTTTAAAATACCAGCTGCAGCACTCAGACCTAAATCCCGGTCCATTGTACTACCAGTTAGCAACCTTCTATTTGTTATAGCTTTTCAGATGTTCGGAGAAAAGCCAAAAGACGCTGCCATGATAAGGAGCCTAAGTTACCAGCTCTCACCATGTCTGCGCCGAGTATCTGTGCGAGAAAAAGCAGGACATTCACAGAGGAAATGCTCTGCGGTGTCCTCATCTTCTTCACAAGAATCACAGAGTGTGGTGTCACTTAAGCCTAACACGTTTAAATGCTTGGCAAAAGAGAAGTGCCCGCTGGCAACGCCAATAAGCTTTCTACAGTCTTTTCTGCTACGAGGTAGCAAAAATGTTGCAGTGTTCTCACTAACGTTGGGGAGCATACGCTTGGTTTGACTGCATCCAATGGAGGCATGTCATCTACGGTTGTGCTCAAAGTACTGCTTTCAAGAAATTAAACTACTATGTACGACTTTCCGAATACGTTTGAATATTCTACTTCTTGGATGGTTTTGTTGTCGTCGGTATAATTGAAAATTTAATTTGATGCAAAGAATATATGTTGGTAGTATTTCTCGACATAGAATCATCTCCAACAATGTTGGAAATAATTTTATTCGCCAATCGCCGTTAAATTGAATTGACTCCATACTCCAAGTCAGAATAGTAAAAGCCGAAACATAGGAAGGATTAGGAATGATCATTCCACTTCCTTCCTTAATTTAAACTCTCCAGATTTTTCAAGGAAATTCCCCAACATTTGAATAAAAAACACCATTAATCATTCACCGCTCTTCACTCGCCGACCGCCTTTTACATCTTTTATTCTCCGCTATCCCGGGAAGTACAAAGTATCCTTGCAAAAAAATACCCCGCCAAACGATATTTTCTAGTTTACATAATACAATGGTGCATAAGTGGTGCCCGTGGCGCAATGGTTACCGTGTCTGCCTGTAACGTGGGAGGGTCGAGTTTAGAATCCCAGAAGCAGTTTTCAATCCCACGTGTATTGCCTTATGCTAGGAATTGATAATTTCCCCAAAAGTAATTTCATGCCATGAAAACGCTTGCATAACGCTTTCTCGATTAGGCAAGGTATGATTGAGAAAAATGCGGCAAGTGCCGAGTCTCCCCATTTTTCTGCGCCACCCTAGTTATTTTTATATAAAGGGTTCGCCAAATAACTTTTTTTTTTTTTAAATGCTATAAAAAAACACTACTGAATATTTTATCAAATTTCTTTTTTTATTTGAAAGTACAATCCCTCCGGGTAGTAATGGAAAATAATTTCATTCAAATGGCTGCCTCGACTGGCCATGCAGTAGCCTTCACGATCGGTCACATTATCGATTGTGTGCAGCTGTATTTCACCAATAGCTTCACGAATATTGTCCTTTAAAGCGTCAATAATTGTCTCTGGCTTGTCGGCGTAACACTTATCTTTTACGGTAGCCTACAAAATAGTCCAAAGGTGTCAAATCGCATCTCCGAGGTGGCCAAACGACATCAGCTCTGCGGCTGATAATGCGATCTTCAAAAACAGCATAAGTGCTGTTGAAACCAGTCAGTCAGTCAGGCAGTCCTGTTGAAACCAAATGTTGAAAATATACTCCTCTTCAATTTCAATTCAATTAACGGCCACTCCTTGCTCATTTTCGAAGAAAATGGCCCAATTATGCCTCTTTACTAAAATCCGCACCAAACATTGACTCGTTTTGGGTGTATCGGCTTTTCAATATATGCCTGTGGGTTTTCTGTGCCCCAAATGCGACAATTTTGCTTGTTTACATACTCGCCAAGATCAAAATGAGCTTCATCTGGAAAGATGATTTTTTTTTGGCAAAATCGGCATCTTCTCTCGCGTTGTTCAAGCGTATACACCAACCATAGGTGTGTTTCTTTACTGAAAATTTGCGAAAGTCAGTCTAATGCCGTTCCAGCACAGCGATTTTTCGTAGCAGTGCACAAAAGAGAGTGCTCTAGAGAATTGCCCTACCCTGCGAATTTCTGCCACTTAAATTTCTGCGGGCAGAAATCGTGCACAGACAAAACAAATACAACAACTGTCAAACTGAAATTTTTCCAAGCGTTGCTGCGAATGTTTTGTTTGAGGCGTTTCTTTACTTTTTAGACAATTACGCTCTTTCAGACAGTTTCTGATAGAATTATACCCCCACTCCTTAAAATATAACAGATTGTGAATTTCTGTGCACAAAGTAAAGAAACAGACCTCATATTCGTTCAGCGGAAGGATAAAACTAATTATCTGTCAAATCAGACATGAGCTAAGTGTTACCATTCACGAAATAAGCACTAGTTGAATAAAAAAACGTTAGATGGCGGACCCTTTACTTACTAGCTCGTTTGTTTGTTCCCTCCCGATCCCTACGGATCATTGGGATGAATTATAGTCTTTGTTACTAAGGGATAATGTAACTGCACCGTTCACGTGGGAACATAGAGATAAAATATAGTCTAAATTACATAAGGATAATGTAGCATCCTAATGCTAAAAGAATTTTTGAAATCTGTCCAGTTGTTTTTTACTTCCCGTTTCCCCGGGAATAGCCTATTCCAGGCTCTAGACTATCTACCAAATTTCATTAAAATCGGTTCAGTAGTTTAGGTGTGATGGCGTAGCAAACAAACTCACTTTATATTTTATAATATTAAATATTATATATTAATATTAGTAAGTAAAGATAAGGATGAATAAAATGATAAAATAATAAAATGTACATTTTTTTTTTTGTTAGACGACGGTATTGAACAAGCGAAGAGAATCATCACCTTCGAACATTGTCAAGATAGACCTTCAACCACTGCATTCTACGGCAGACATAAAGAACCTCACATACACAGTAACCGATGATAACACAACTATAACCTTAAAATGGGAGTCTGAACCATCTAGTCAATCATACCACGTAAGAGCATTTTTGCCCGAACCATATCCTCATCTGTTGGGCAAAAACACAAATACAACTGCAATCACATTTGATAAACTCGCACGCGGCCTATTGTACACATTCAAAGTTTCCTCTCTAAATGGAAAGGATATCGGTATACCTCAGTTTATTCAAGTCAAGCTCGATGGAGATCCATTGCCCGATGTGAAAAACACCCGTTTCCTCAACAATCATGATCACTCAGTTCACATAAAATGGGAGAAGGCTATATTACCAAGTTCGAATGTGACCTATGGCATTTACTATGGAACAACTCTGCGTGAATATTTAGAAAGTAGGTTTCATTATACATTGTAACATAATATGATACTTAAATTACTAATTGTTTTTCAGAACCTCGAGTTATAACTGGGAGTACAAATGCAGTTTTGACTGATTTGAAACCATGTTTGTCTTATTTGATTGGTGTTAATGTTTACGGTCCGTACGGTCCCGGACCCCTACCCAAGAAACCAATTAATCTAAGAACCGATGATGATTTCAAAAATCCACCCAAAAATTTGACTGCAAAAATAAATGAGCAAAAGCGAGTTTTGTTTATTGAATGGGAGCACAGTTGTCCTTTCACTAAAACCTACCCGCCATACTTGATTACGATTCACGAACAAAAGCATAACAAAACGTTTATGATTGAATTGAAAAAGTTTTCTCAGAAAACTATGTCACATTACATTGTTGATATTCCTTATGGTGCTACTTACAACATATCGGTTAAACGAAATACCGAAGAATCTGCGCAAGCTTCGATCGTACTCCAATCCATGCAGCTAGAGAGTCCAAAGCAATTGAAAGTCTGGCAGCAAAAGGATGGATCTATTTCAGTTTACTGGAAGGAAATACATGCCATCTACGACTTTGGGTAAGATTCAGTTGAAATAATTTCTCGTCGCTCATTTACAAGTTATTTTTTCATTTCCAGATTTACTTATGAGCTTGTAATATTTGACGGTCTATTGTCGAATTTCTCCAGCTCATCACATTCAACTATTTTAAAAACATTCAATGCTACGTCTCCGCCAATAATAGTCAACCAATCGGAGCTAGGAATTGAGGAGAACTTTGGAAAAGTTCTAACATTTGGCGTGCGAACTGTTTCAAGTGAAGGATATAAATCGGATATATTTGAAACAGAGCATGTTGAATTTTTACTTGGCTCATCACAGTGGTATAAACAAGTTTCAACATCTTCTTACATATGGCTACTGCCAGTGTGTGCATTTATATCTATAACATTCTTTGCGTCGGTATTTTATATTACCAGACGCAACAAACGAGTGCGAACATCATTTACTAGATTTGCTAATTCTCACTACGATCCAAAGACAGGTGCTACACGAATAGATGATGGCGGCATGCATGACGTGAATACCTCTAACAACTATGATCATCATAGGTTTTCGGACGATGATCCCCTCGTGCAAACTTAAGGAGATCACATTTTTCTTATCTTATGTGAATGTATATAAATATTAATGTGTATTTTGTATTGTGTTGTAAAATGTTTAAATTTAGAAAACATAAAGGCTGAAAGTAAATTCATGTTGATTTTGGTCTCCAGTTGTGTTTGCATGTAAATATGAAACCATGCTGCTTGGACGATATCATTGATTTGCACTGGAATGAAAGTATTTCATACAGAATGCTTTCAAAAAGCTTAGGGATATGAGACAGTTTGGCTATGGGTCTATAGTTAGAAATTAGGTTTTTGGGGCCTTTTTAATGCATAGGTGAAATAACGGATATTTTCCAAAAGTCCGGAAAAACTCCACTTGAAAGGGATAGTTTGAAAAGGTTAGTGATGGGAAGGGCTAAACTGGAAAAAAAATTTTTTTAAGCAAAATGGCAGGAATCCCATCTGGACCTTGATTATACTCGTCTTTGAGTTTGATGAGACCATTAAGAACAGTTGACTGATTAAAGCTTAGATTAGAAGGCCCTGTAGAGAAATGGCGAAGATAGGAAAAGTAAGTCTGGTATAGATCTGGTTTTTTTTTTAGGCAAAAGGCAGTTTAAAGTAACTTGTAAAAAAATTTGCGATTGTTGTTGGTTTGTTGGAAGATTGGCTTTCGTAGTGAAGAGAAGGAGGGAAACCATAATTTTTCTTTTTATAGTTGATAAACTTATAAAACGATTTTGGCTCCGAGATTAGATTAGCTTGGGTGGTGGATGTAAAGTCATTGTAAAGAGCTTCATTGAGGTTGGAAAATTTATAAAACACTCCAAGTTCATTTCCATAAAAAAACTTTTATTGTTTTCGAAGAACTTTCGATCATGTTGAAGAGTTTGCTTAATACCCATGCTTAAAAATTCAATTCAGATCTACATATTTCAATCCCAAACTACCTGCCCAGAATTTGCAAACCAATCATGCATAAGGAAGCCATTTAATCAGTACCTCGCTCGTAATGATCTACTTGCTTTGTTTGAGTCTGTATTTCGTGTCCAACGCAGTTGTACCACCACACTCTTGAAAGTAGTTGAAGGCATAAGAGCGCAATAGACGAAGTTTGTATTAATTTTCTTGTCTTACTGAACTTCTCTAAGGCAATTCATATGGTTACCATTTTATTCTAATTGATAATTTGAGACAAAGCTTCAATTTATGTCTTCTTGTGCTGTAAAGTTGTTTTCATCATATCTTAAAGGTAGAAAACAGGTTGTCTGTTTAGGGACTGTTTTATCAGCATTTCTTCTTTTGGTACGAAGTGTTCCAGAAGGATCGATTCTGGGCCTTATTGTCGCTGTACATCAATGATATACAAAACATAATTTTGAATTCATCAAAGCATTTGTATGCTAATTATATTCTAATTTATTAAATTTGCTCTCTTCGGCGAATGGGAAAAGGGAAACTGTGTCAATGATAGCTGAACGAAGATATCAAAAGGATTTTGTCTTTCGCTCATCCCCAACAAAATGGGAATGTCTGCCTGGTTAGCTCCAAAAAGAAACTAGTTCTTTCCAATTGTCCCTCAAATTATGTGTGATTTCTCTTCAACTGGATTCGTGAATAGGTTAAATATTTTTTTTTTAAAGAGGGGGTTTTTATGATAATCTGGAGAAGTCAGACCTAATTTCCGGTTCATTGTACTACCAAAGATTTGATCCTCTGTCAAAAGGCTGCTCTTCTTTCAAAACTTTTTTTCTGTTAAATAAAAGGCTGAGTTCCAAAATGCAGAAAAAAAGTTTAACTGCGGCAGTACTACAGTCTCACTGCGCAGCCTTACTGCTTTGCATATATTTTGCAATTATTTTTACATTTTGGAACGCATTTAAAACAGCAGTCTGGGAGCTAAAAGTGCACGATATGGTTACATTTATTTTTAATGAGGATTTTATTTATTTATTTATTATTTATTTTATTCATATCAATAACATATTAAAATATCTTATTAATATAGAGTTTAAGAGCACTAGCGGCGAATGGCTATCGATTTTATTTTTGTTGATACTAGCTGAGCCACCCAGCGGCGGCGTTGCTCGGGTCTGTAGCTTTAAGGTTCCCGTTCTCTGGTTCTTTCGCTTCGGTGAGAATATGGGGATGAAATATAATCTTTTTTACTGTGGGATTATGTGGCATCCTAATGCTGAAAGAATTTTTGGAATCTGTCCAGTAGTTTCTAGGTTTCCTTTACCAACCCCGTTCCTGTAGGAATCTCCCATGAAAATATGTGAATGAAAAATATCAGTTCAAGTCACTGAGGGATAATGTAAAAGAATTTTTGAAATCGGTCAAGTAACTTTAAGATTCCCGTTCTCGTTCCTGTTTCTGTTCCCGTGGGATCATGGGAATGAAATCTAAGCTAAGTTACTGAGGGACTATGTAACATCCCAGTACTGAAAGAATTTTCGAAATCTGTCCAATAATTGTTTCTAAGTTTCCGTTCCCAACCCCATTCCTGTGAGAACCTTCTTACCTTAGATTCGCTTACTTTTCTTTGGAATCCATCTTTTTCTTTGAACAAACATTTTCTTTTTGGAGTATAAACTTTTTTTTCACTAAAGTCAAATGAAAGCATACAAAAAAAAAAAAAATTGATGCGTTCACTGCGCATTTACTGCTCATCGTATACCTTAAAACTGCGTCAAGAAACTCGTGACTTTGTAGAAATTTTTCTTTTTAATTTTCGGAACGCATGACTGCAGTATATGCGCAGTTTCTGCATTTTGGAACACAGCCAAATTTACCCTTTTAGACTATTGGCTTTTTCATCTTTCAGTGCAAAAAATTCTTTTCAAAAGTCACAATTTTGTGGCCTGCTAGGAATCCCATCACATTTTGAGCATTAAGAAGAAGGCATCAGTGATGTCAGGCAGAATCGGAATGTAAATTCAGTCTTGGTAAATCTGATATAATAAACACTGTTTTGTCGCTAATCTTGCACGCAAGATAGAGTTTAGTTTTTTTTTCTATTTTGGCTTTTGATCTCGAAGGTATCACAGCTCTCCTACGCTACTGATGGTGGTGGGGTACGACGAGTTGACCTCAGAAGGTGTGGACAAACCTCCTGTTTTTAGATTGTTTCATGTCTGAGGCCAACCAAATGCAGATTTCGTTGCATTTGTCTGCACTAGGTGTTTTTTGGTCTGCTTTCTCTTTTTCATGATCGTGTCTGAATTTTTGGATGGGGTTCTCTGCGTCTCTCCTTTGAATATGACAACTGAGCCAGTCGAGGTTTATTTCTTTACCAAGATGGTATTATCGACGTAAGGATTCGTGGAAATCTTGGTACTCATTATATGATCAATCTTTATTATTCCTGCTGTTATACGAAGCATCGTCATTTCAGTTGCTGTCAAATTAATGTCATACTTTTTGATATTATTCAATATTGTGAACCATATCTGATTGCTGGACGCACAACCACTGTGAAGAGTCATCCCTTCAGCTTAGGCCTCTTTTCTATCAAAGCTGTACCTGTATATATTAAGCTATTTTCACTTTGTATAGAATGAGTTAGTAGAGTCACTTTTCTTCTTCTTCCTCTTTTTTAACAGCGCTATGAGTAATGTTTTGATTCCAATCTCCGCAGTTTGAAAGAAAGCTTCTAAAATTGAATTAAAACCTCTTTGAGTTGCGAGTTCAATTGACTTATTTATCAAAAAAAACTTTATTTTTCTAATTTAAAACATTCAAATACGAATCGTCTCCAAAATGTGCGGAGCATTAGAATTTGCTAACTTTATATTCTGGCTCATCGGCTGATTTTTTAGATTTTCGCTTTTGTATGATAGTCTGCAATTGAAAGAACAAAGAACAGAAATTAAGATTAGTAAAAAAAAACACAATTTAAAAACATGTGCTAGCCGTAAAATATTATTTTAAGTTATAAATTTAAGTTTAATTAAAAATAAATGTTGTTAGAACTTTTTTTTAATCTATATACATACATATATAAAATAGGATGTATGTATGTATGTATGTCCGGGGTAAACTCCTATAAACACCCAACGAATTTTTCTGAAATTTTCAGGGTAGACAAAGTTTAGTCCAGAGATGGTCCCTGTCAAGGTTTGAATCCTTTGTTCCCACAGGAACAAGGCTGGGAACGGAAAATTAGAAACTACTCCATAGATTTCAAAAATTCTTTCAGTACTAGGGGTGCTTCATTATCTGCCTTCATCAGTAACTTAATCTATATTTCATCCCTATAATCCCACAGGAACAGAAACGGGAATAAGGACGGGAACGAGAACGGGAACTATAAAGTTACTTGACCGACTTCAAAAATTCTTTCAACTCTAGGATGTTACATTATCCCTCAGGGAGATAGACTTACACTTCATTCACATATTTTTATAGGAACGGATGATTCCCGGAGGAACCGGAACGGGGTTGGGAACAGAAACTCTTAAACTACTGAACAGATTTCAAAAATTCTTCCAGCATTGGGATGCCACATAACTCCTCAGTAATTTGGCGTGTATTTCATACCTATTATCCCACGGGAACAGAAACGGGAACGAGAACGGGAACCTTAAAGTTACTTGACCGATTTCAAAAATTCTTTCATCTCTACGATGATACATTATCCCTCAGTGACATAGACTTATATTTCATTCACATATTTCCACGGGAACGGAAGATTCACACAGAAACGGGGCTGGAAATGGAAACCTAGAAACTACTGGACAGAACGAGAACGGGAACCTTAAAACTAAAGATTCGAGCAAAGCCGGGCGGCTCAGTTAGTTTTTAAATAAATACGATTAATGTCTTCTAAAACAAATTCATTTGTCCAAGGATCTCATCAGTTAATATTTATCTAATAGTCTTTGTAATATGAAGTAGAATACGGTTCTATCTATACTAGACGTATAGCGACGATGACCTAGACAACGAGCATGCTGAAACAGGTCTTCTATTGGAAATACAGAAGAAAGTTACTCTTAAATGACAAAATCATTTTAAATGATGAATGCTATCAAACAACCGAATGATTTTCATTTTAGGAACTAGTTACAAGTGGGTTACCCCTTTTAAGAGGTGACCCGCGTGTACGCATGTATGTTTTTCAAAATACATCATCATAACAAACTATGCATTTCTATCATACAAACAAACACATAACTTACTTGAATCTTCTGCCATTCGCGATCTAACTCGGCACGTTCATTTTTATCAGTTTTATTCTTTCTCGTTTTCCGTCCATCCTGCATTTTAACGCCATATTGGAAGGCAGCCTTTGGAAGGGCTTCCTTTGTGCTCATGTAATCGGAATACTCTTCCTGAGTATCGAAGTCCCAACGCCCAATTGGTCCTTTTTTGTTCCCCAAGTCCATTTTTGTATAATCAACCTCGTCATCAGAATCATCAATTGCATCGTTCATTTCCTCCAAACCGGGATAGCATTCGGCATAGCCTTGCGGTTCGTTGGAAAACTTCGAAACCATTGCTTTTGAGATTCTTTGAGGAATAAATATATTTTTCGGCGGAGACGACTCATTTCCCAGAATCTCTTCTTGGAAGTATTTCTTGGCCTCTCGACTCATGTTGGTGGTAAGGAAAGCTTTATCTACATTTTGTTCCTCGTCGAACTTTGGAGACCTTGAATCTTGCATTGCTCTACTACTTCCACCTTTAACTGGTGGATTGTATTCTCCAATGTCATCGTAGATATTGTCGTTAGAAAAGTTTTTCATATTGTCAGTCGATTCATTGAACAATGGTTTATCTTTGTCACGCTTTCGGTTTTTCTTGTTGCGTCCACCTGAACGCAAATAAGACAAAATCTGTGATAGTTTGTTTATTACAATGTCATTGGTTGTGAGAGTTTGTGTGTCATCAAGATTCACGGGCACATCGTACTTTGATCTTACCAACGTAGTGGGAATATCGCTTTCTGCGTTATCATCGTCTAAATCAATGATGTAGGCCATCCGACCGGGCATGAAGTGTTCATGTCGTATGACCTCTTTAGACTTTGCGGCAAGAAAGATATTGTATACATTCTTTCCCATAACTGTATTGAAAGTGGGCTCATTGGAAAACTCTTTTTCTTCTAAACTTATGGTCAGTTCTTTCTCCTCGAAAACTTTCTCCAGCTCCTTTTCTTGTTCCTCTTCTTTATGTTGCAATTCTGAGCGCACTTTTTGCAGAAGTGCATAATCAAGGCCCTTTACTAAATGGGTGTGCTCCATGTCACCTCCCAAGAACTTAGATTCCTGAATTATACGACGTCTTCTTTCAGCTGCATCAATACCGGATTTAACATCAGGAGCAACAGCTCTGTAGGCATTATTGCCGTGCCCTGGAGTTTCGGCGTTCTGGTAATCTGGATTGGCTCCATCTCTTCGTTCTCGAGCTCGATCGCGATATTTTTCAGAAAGCTCGGCTAGTTTGTTGTCTTCTTGTTTTTTTAGAGCAGCATAGAAATGTTTTTTCTTTCTTCTTGCTTCAATTCGATCAGAACTGATTGGTGTGGTGGTTTTTTTAACTGGCTTAAGGCTGGCATCCCTTACAGAGCCTACTGGCAAGTTGGGAGTTGCACCGGGACGTGGAGTAGCTAAGAGCTTCCGAAAATCATCGTTTGTTAGTTTCTGCGATGGAGTCTCTGGGGGTTGAGCCATGTTAATGGGCCTACTTAAAAATTAAAAACATGATTATTTTTACTAGGAGCAATAATAAATAAAACAATTAGATAAAAATATAGGCACTGCAGAATGTTTATTTTAGATGAATTTAAAAAATGAAACAATTTGAAAAATCTTACCAGAGAACATGTATTTTAAGCACTACAAAATAAAGTTTTTATAGTCTATTCTATTTATGTAAATTTTTTCTAATTTTTGACATTACAATTTTTTTTAACATCAACAAATCATATTTCCAGGCAAAAACGAATGCAGCCAATCTGTCAAATCCAACTTTCCAACCACAGGAAAGATACTCATCAAAATGAGATTCGCTTTCCCTACGGGGGTGATTTGGAACTGTATTAAAAATATAGGGAAATGGCTGTTTTGAGCACAGAATAAGCAGTAAGGAAACTCTGTGGTTTTGACAGCCGATTCAATTTTTATTGGAGATTGATAAATTCGTGTTTCGTTTAAGATTTTTTTTGAAATAGATAACTTATCAAATACTAAAAAGCAAAGCATATTAAATATTAGATAACGTTTAAAAAATTAATATGGGTGCTTTGTTATTGATACTTTGC
Source organism: Melanostoma mellinum (assembly GCA_914767635.1). NCBI lineage: Eukaryota > Metazoa > Arthropoda > Insecta > Diptera > Syrphidae > Melanostoma > Melanostoma mellinum. The sequence continues at coordinate 78,659,087 of OU612059.1, read as the reverse complement.
TTCAACTTTCATTTGAAAAACGTGAGCGAACCACTACTTCTAGTATGAAAAATGTAAGCAAACCACTTAAGTTTTCATCAATTGTAATATCAATTTGCCAGTTAGTATAACCGAAGACAATAGGTTGGCCACCAGTCCAAGAGTCTACACAATCCTACCAAAGTTGCTATATATAAGTACGCTTTTATTATTTTTATGGTGAGTTCAAAGAAATGATCTTATTTAAATTAACGCCTATATCCGGCTGCAATTGAATTAAGGTATTTAACATTTTTGAGTGTTGATTTCACTTTGAATAAAACTTTCAATATTGTCTACTTTTACAAACCCAAAAACAAAGAAAACCCTTTCATAATTTTAAATTGATTTCAAACGAACCAACAAAATAGTGGGAAATTAGCTTATAAACAAAATTGCACTACCTTGCCGAAGTTGACTTTCTGGTTCTTTCCTTTGGAATTTTGTTGGATCTGCTGGAAATATTTCACAGTGTGAATCAGTGTGAACAGTTGCAAATTTTACACGTTTTGTTTTATTTATTATTTTATTTATTGGTGCATTGGAAAGTTAAATCGCTTTTTATCACATAGGGTTTGTTTTGACAGCACATCTTCTAACTTCCTACTTTAGTGGACGATACGATATTTTATTTATTTTTGTTCTCGCATCTTAACAATTTCATAATTTTTGTGGGATGTTTCGCAAAGTAATTGTTGGAGTATCTGGTGGTGTTGACAGCGCTGTTAGTGCATACTTGCTGAAAGAAAAAGGTAATTATTATCAGCAAAAGCCAATGTGGGCTAGATTTAGGAAAAATAATTCATAATTAGTGCACCTGCTGTTAAGTCCGTGGCTTGTCTAGTACGTAGGAGTTTGAGCTTCAAATCCAGGAAACATTAATGCTTTTTCACGAGTATCGCGTTTCGCGAAGAATTGGCAGGTCCTCAAAAAGTAACTGCCATGAAAGGCTCATTCACAGTTAAACTATCGGAATTGGCAAAAAAAGTTTAGTTTCCTTTCGTTTCTCATAAGGAATAGTTGAGAGAAATGCGCCAGGACTCGGGGTTCTCCGAGCTCTGTTGTGCCATTCCAATTATTTATTTATTGTCAATTGTCTTGTATAAAGCTCTGTCGTTTTAGTATAACGACTAAGACTATTTACTTGTTTTAAATGATTTTTTACAAAATTTTCATAAAAATGCTACTTAAAATTTGTTATCTATTTTCAAAGGGTTCTCAGTGTTGGGTGTATTTATGCGTAATTGGGACGAAATTGATGAAACTGGCCAATGCTCTGGTGAAAAAGAACTAGCTGACGCACAATATGTGTGTCATAAAATCGGAATTGACTTAATTGAAGTGAATTTCGTCAAACAGTATTGGAACAATGTGTTTTCGTAAGGAACTGTTAAATATTTATGAAGTTTGAGGCAGAATAATGTGATCATTAGGAGCTTTCTTGAGGATTATCAAAGCGGATTGACACCTAACCCCGACATTCTCTGCAACAGACACATTAAATTCGATCAATTTTACAAGCATGCAACGGAAAAGTTAGATTTTGAAGCAATTGCAATGGGTCATTATGCAAAGACATCTTTTGGACCATACTTAGAGAACTACAAACAAAATGAAGGTAAAATAATTTAAAATATGTTACTTATTCAAAAGGTATGATTCAAATTTTTTGTTTCCATTTGTACTTTGTAGATGTGCATCTTCTTCAAGCTAAGGACTCCTTTAAAGATCAAACATTCTTCTTATCTGGCATCAAACAAACAGCACTTCGAAAAACAATGTTTCCATTGGGTGATTTCACGAAAAACGAAGTCAAAAACTTGGCCAGAAAGATTGGACTACGAAGGGTAGCAGCAAAGAAGGAAAGCACAGGAATCTGTTTTATTGGGCATAGAAATTTCCAAAACTTTATTAGAGAGGTAGGTTGTAAAATTATTGCTTAGAAAGAGAAACTATAGTATACAAACCAAGCCTGGCAAAGGTTTAAAGTTGGAATTAAATTATTTTAGGGCCATTTTAGTTCGATATTTTCGATTTAAGCGTGGTCAATGGAAAATGAAACGCAAATTAAATTTTTTATGTTGTGGGTTCGATTGTTGAACCCTCAAATCTTTTTTTAAATCCTGGGTTTGCTTTCAACTTGCTTCTAATAGATTTTTACTGTAGCAAGTTCAAAAAACACATTCCAATTTAGCCGTTTGGGATCGGCTCTAAATTGTAGGCCAATGAAATGCTTACTCAAGGCAGATAAATTGTACCTCTGGTGTTCCACAGGGTAGTCATCTAGGTCCTCTACTTTTTATCATATTTATTAATGACATTGTTAACTGTGTCAACTTCAGCAAATGCCTCATATACGCAGACGATCTGAAACTTTTTCTGAAAGTAACCTCTATTAGTGATTGCCAAAAACTCCAATTGGATCTTGATAATCTATCTCGCTGGTGTGTGTTAAACCGCTTGAATCTTAACGCCAAAAAATGTTTTGTGATTTCTCTCTCAAGAAAGAATCATATGCAAGAGTTTTCATCTTCAGAGAACTGAAAAATTTAAGGATTTAGGCGTACCTCCAAATTCACTTTTACACCACATATAGAAGCTATTGTATCAAAAGCTAACTCAATGTTAGGATTCATCAAAAGAAATTCAACAGACTTTACTAACCCCTACACCATTGTGTCTCTTTATACCTCACTTATAAGACCCAAGCTAGAGTATGCAGACATTATCTGGAATCCTCACCAACAATATTTTTTCAATCGGATTCAGGAAGTTCAGAATAGGTTTAGAAAGTATGCATTTTATAAAATGCGATGGTACTATCATCCAAATTCCACAGCTAGGCAGAGTCTTCTAGGTTTGCAGTCGCTCAAATCACGTAGAACTAGTCATGACATAGTTTTTGTGCGAGACATTTTATATTATCATATAAAGTGTCCTTCTTTGTTGTCCTTAATTTGTGTTTATGCTCCAGAGAGGCCGTTGAGGGATAGAAATCTTTTTCAATCAAGGCACAGAACTAATTATGGCATGAGTGAACCAATTTCAAGATCAATTAGAGTGTTTAATGAAATTTGTGGTCACAAATTTCGAAATAAATTATATTACTTATTTTTAAGAAATCGAAACCTATTTTGTAATAATGTGTAATCTGTTGAGCTCATTGCTCGTAGGTGAAATAAATAAAAAAATAAAACTGTACTCCGCAGGTTTCCATAGCCTTTGTTAAACCCTAAACTTCTGTCTTTCGACTAGAAATGAAGTTTTCTATCATTTATACATAATTCAAGTTCCTTCGAAAAAAATTAGATTGTGCGGCCAAAATGTCAAAATTATAGCAATACGAACCATTTTGCGGACACCATACTAGGTCTGTTCGTTGAAGCCCTGGGGTTGCCCTAGGGTAGGATCGCCACAAATCGTTTTTTGAGAAACCTAAATTCACCCTGAATGTCAAATTGAGTGTTTTTTGAGCCATAGGTTTGCCATAGGTTTTCCCCCAACTCGCCCTAGCTTTTTGCTGTGGCGAATTGAGAACTGTCAAATGGCATGTATATTTTTTTAATGACAGGGATGTGTGGTGATTTGTGGTATAGCGTTTTTTGAGGACTGGAAAACCCAGGTTTTTTTGATAATTCACAGGGTTGTCAAGAAAACCTGGGTCAACCTTGGGGAAAGTTCAACGAACAGACCTACTTACTTACTTAGGTTAACAGAACTAATACGTCCGAAGTCTTCCCTTATCTCTATTTTTACCGCTTACAGTTCATGTAGAGGTACCTGATATAGCTCACAACTTCAGCCAATTCGCCTTATATAATATAAGAGCGGCTTCCATTGCTTTGTTTTGATTCCCACTGTCGCAGAGTGTGTAATGACATTTGTTTTAAAAAAGTCAAAAGTCAAAAAAGTTGTTTTGCTGGCCTATCTTCATATGAAGAATAATCTTCGGTTTTTCAGCTCATAGAGTTAATAAAATAAATTAATAATGTAGCACAACAGAGCTCGGGAACCCCGGGCCTAGCACATTTTTCTCAAACATACATCGGGTAGAAATGATGGGGACATTTTTTTGAATGGCTAAATGAGAAAGCACTTTTCATGGCAGGTTGATTACTTTCGCTTTACTCGTAGAGTTGTTTTTCTTTATATTTTGGACAACATTCCGAGCGCAGCTACATCCTCCATCCACCCAAAACTAGAGTATAATTCCTATATCTGGTCTGGTGCTCCCTAAACTTCTTAATGCCTACTTGATAGGGTACAAAACAGATCGTGGAAATTAATAGGGTATAGTTCAATTGTCGAATTAATTGATGCTCTTGAACATCGTCGAAGCGTTACCTGCCTCTCTGTCTTTTATAGTTTTTTTTTTTACAATCAGTGCTCTAGTGAAATAGCCAGTTACATTCCTCCCCTGAAACAATTTAACCGCTACACCCGCCTCGCTAGGAATGCTCATCAGTTTTACCTTGAACCCAACTTCGGACGTACAGTCAAGTATAGAGGTTCATATTTTAGTCACACCACTTGACTGTGGAATGCTCTACCTGACTCTGTTTTCCCCCTACATTACGATTCACAAAATTTTAAAAGCAACGTGCATCGGTGTCTTCTTTGAAATCCTCTCCTATTCTCCTAAATGCTCGCACTGTGTTTTAAAACATTATAAGGGTATTCATAACCCCTTAATGTGCGCGTTGATTATAAAAAAAGCTTTTTCTTTTTCAGATTGTGGTACTTTGTGGTAATTTCAGATGACCTCGTGCTTCGATTTTTGCCTTGAAATTTACTTTCATGAATGTTCCTTAAAATTTAAGGAATTTGTGCATAGCTGTTTGATGATTTGGGTCCGTATTACGAAAACACGTAACCCGAGTGGAAAAAAGGCAGTTTTTTGGTGTTAAATGAACAAACTGCTCAAAGCAAGAATGTTTTGTGTTTAATGACTTTGTTTAATTCAGTTTAGAGCAGAAATTTCTCTACTTCCTTTTGAGCAAGGGAAGATTCAATGTGAGAAGTTAAAGTTATATTCATTCCCAAAACTGGTAAGCCCTCGCACATTGAACCGAAAGATTTCAAAACAACAAGCCTATCCTTTTTTCTGCCCAAGACTAGAAAGACTTATAAAAACGCATATCCGAACAAAACTGAAAAAATCGCAAATCAGTTCGTGAAGTAGTCGGAACCATTGAACAGTCAATCCAGTACAAAGATGATGTAGAGGGCCTTTTTAAACGTTGAGTACAGTGCCATTCGCAAAACACTAAGCTCCATAAAAATCGACAATGACAAATTCGATCGATTCAATGCTCCAAACAAGAATTGTTAAATCAGAAATAAGTGCAAGCATACTAAAAATCAAAACTTGTAGAGGTGCACCGCGAGGAATAGCTTTATCACTTCTTCTAGTAGTAAACCAGATCCTGGTTGAATTAGACCCGAGCGGAATAAAAGTTCAATAAAAGCTCCTCCAAGTAGCTCTTAATAAACTCACTGGGCCGAAAGTAACGGACTACATGTCAAATCTACAAAAACTGTTCTGTTACGAGAAAGCGTAACATTCCAGATAACACTTTTTCCACGGGCATCAAAAGCGCTTTCTTTCAAACTTCGGAATTGCAAATTAATGAAATGGGTGAGGCCCCGGGGTTAACCGATCTTTGTTTAGCTATCTCGAATCTCGGGACTGGAACCTCAATATCGAATTGAGCTTGGAATGCTTCTACCGTTACCCAAACTCCATGTTTGAAATGATTTGAATGTAACAGAAAGCCTTAAGCCCCGGAGGCTTAAATATTAAATTGCAGGACTTTTCTTCTGTTTCTCAGGAGGATTAGGACGGTATCCGAAAATTCAACTTTTTTCACTTTTTGTGTGTTTCGGTTTCGGCCCTAAGTCCGCTGTCTTCCATCTCTTTGGAAAATATATTCTTTGATGGGGTCATTGAACAGGATCGTCAGAGCCCGTATTATAAAAAACGATACGGGAAATGAAACCCAATATCACGATAAATAAGACAGACCGACTATGAATTACGAAAATCGATCCATGAAAATGAAAGACAAATAACGACGACCAAAAGTAATCTTAAACGACAGCGTGCGTCGTGAAACACTATCGCAACATAACGATAGCGAATGGTTTTTGAGAGTTTCGTTACTTGTAATTGTTGGCAATCCCTGCGAGAGTAATCATACTCTGACATGAAAAGTGTTTTCTAACTTTATAGGGCCCCTACACTACGCAAACATAGTTTCGCCACACAAAACATGTTTGAGAGATATTAGTTGCTTGACGTTTTTCATATCAATAACACCTACGGAGCAATGAGCGATTTCGCATGTGCTGCTTTAATTAATTACCCGACTGCAATAATCTTTGCTTTTAACGCACCACAAAACCGGTAAACTTTTATATAATTCGATAAATTCCGTCCAAAAAATTAGTTCATCTTTACTCCTTGAAAATTGACACGTGTTTGAGCAAAATTCAACACACACGACTCAAACAAGTTTGTGCAAACACGAAAAATTCAAAATTTTTCGAATTTCTTCAAACCGTTTGCGCAAACACTCAACATCGCTACACACTACTCAAACAGTTTGCACAGACATTTTTACGAAAACAAAATACATATGTTTGCGCAAACGGTTTTTGAGTGTTGGGCCCTATTAGCTGATCAGAGTCCGCATATTATTTTAGGTCCTTGAAATGTTCTTTGAGCTTTTTTGTATTACTTTATAAATTCACATTATTTATCTGGGATTCTGAAGCATTCTGTAATTTTAGGATAACTTGTAGGGTTTAGTATTGTACGAATAAAAACGCACACGATGAGTAGTTGTAAGGTACTGACTCTATTTTCTTAAAAACCTATTCTATTTATACATTTTTACAACTTATTCTACAAAGCAAAAGATAACAATATCTTTATGACCTGACCCTTTTTGTGTTCAGCTGTGTGTTGTGTGTGGGAAAATAATCTTCCCTTTCTTAAGTGGACTGTATATTTTATTTGTTTAAGATAACACACAGCTGCACACCAGACTATCTTTTATGTTCATTTATGAACAAGTATTATAACTTGAATATGTGTTTGCTACGGATTTAATGTTGCTTCAATCTCTTCAAGAAACCCCGGTTTGTTTAGTTGCCTTGGCAGGAAGCTTTCTCGTGGGTTGTTTGTTGTTATTCTTTTTCCAAGAAGCTGTTAAAAAAAAGGGTGGATCAATAGAGTGGGGTTCTCCGAGGCCTAGCGCATTTCTCACAACCTGCCTTGTGAGGTAATAGAGGGGACCTACAATTTTCTGTCTAACGGCTAATCGAGAAAACACTTTTCAAGGCAAAGAATTTTCGATGGTAGGGACTGCCAGTTCCTCGCAGAAGACGAAACCTGTGGAAAAACATTTTTGTTTTCTGTTTGGATTCGAACTATGAACCTCCACCGTAACAGGCAGACATGCTAGCCACGGTCACCACATTGACTCAGGATGTGAATGCGTCGACTTCAGGTTAGTTGTTCTGCAGCCCATATTGAAACAATTGACACCATAGTTTGGCCACATTCAAGTTAGTTCTTTATTATTTGATCGCTGTTGTTCACAGTATTCTTTTCACTTTGTTAAATGAATCCTTTGCAAACGTAGCAACTTTAAAATTTTACTCTCAGAGCGCAGAAACAAACTTTACTTTAAAAACAATCAAATCAAATAGCTTTATCATAATTCTCATTGAACTTATTCTGCTCAAAATAAAAACCTTTCAACTTAACTTGCTTAATTCATCTTATTTTTAACGAGTTAGTCTTTACTGAGATTGTGTTTCACACAATTTTCTCACCTTTAAAGTTACAGCACTTTTAACTACCAATTAATATAATAAATTATTAAATTTTATTTATTTAAAACAACTTACAATTTCAGTACATCCAATCCAAACCCGGCAACTTTATTGACATTGACTCAGGCAAGGTAGTGGGCCATCATGAAGGCATTCATCAATGGACTGTGGGGCAGCGATGTCGTCTACATTCATTTCTCAAACCGTACTTTGTTGCTTGTAAAGATGAAGTATCGAATTCGATTCTCGTAGCTTCTGGCACCGAACACCCTGCGTTGTACTCCAATATTGTCTATACACAAACTCCATCATGGATTTCAGGCGATCCACTCAGAGACAAAAATCAATTAAAATGCCAATTTAGATTTCAACACACAAAGCCCCTGGTTGATTGTGTTGTGGAAAGCACTAAAGACAGAACTGGTCTGATTATCAACTTAGACACACCTCTACGCGCAATAACACCCGGCCAGTACAGTGTATTCTATTTAGGAAACGTATGCCTGGGATGTGCCAGAATAGTGACCTCAGAGCAGATGCAAGTCAATTTCAAACAATTCTCGAAAATTCAACTTTGAGACTCAAAACTGGGAAAATATAAAATCAAAAACACATCAAAGGTACACGTTTCTTATTTTATTTTAAATTTTTGTCTAGGGCATAAGAAAATCCAAACGAAACTTAAATGTTAACAATTAAACGATAAAACTGACTCTTCCCTTACAAATATTCAATTGAAAATTGTTTTTATCTGTAAAAATTTTGTACTTACTGCAAGGGAAAGAGTTAAAAAGAATCTTAGACTACAGTTGTTGATTTCTAATGCACTTAAAATTAAAAAAAAAGTCAAATAAATACTACTTATCAGCTAAATCAGGTCGTTATCTTAGCTCAAAAGAACAGTGAGAGTATCCAAAAATTTAGTCAAATCACTCTGTCGTATTTGTATTAATGATGGCTCGAAAAAATCTTGTCGTATTACTGAGTTACTCTTTTGTGCTGCCTGTTCGAAGGCTTTGCCAAAGAAACTTTTAGGTGAGTTCTCACGCACTGGTGGTATTCCAATGAGTAGGCATAGTCCACGTTCAGCATCAACTGGACAACTTGCTATTAGTGGCAATTCAGGAGCTCGACGACTTCTTGAAATCGATACATAGCCGTTCAAGACAAACTTTGCTAACATTGTGAGTCCATGTGGATACGAAAAAAAACTATTTTCTTCATTTAAAACGTAATAAAAGAACGGACCAGCCGAATGAACCTGATGGGCTTCTAAGCTACTTTGTACCTGACGGAATATAGCGGACAGCAACAGTTTTGCATTGTCTATACCGGTATTGAGGATAGCCTTGTGACTTCTAGACAGGCCATCGAGTGCTTGTAGAAAACAATCTTCTGGAGTTTTGTCTGGTCGCACTGATTCCAAGATCGCAAGCATTGCATAGACATAATCCGCAGCCGAATAACGATTCCGGTAGCCATAGTTGAGTGTGAACGATCCATACACAATGTCGGGTATCCCATATTTTTCGGCGAGTTTTTCAATCATTTGATGAAATTCCTGGCGTAAAGTGAGATCCATTGAGTTGAACATTTGTTTGGCATGAGTTAAGGGCAAACCCATTTCTACCAGGAGCTCGTGAAGTTTTTTCTCTCCTCGCAGTGTCCACAGCTTAAGCTTGCAAGCGCAATACATCGAGTATCTAGAGAGGGAAAAATAAAAAAAGAACAAACACATTAACATTCTGAATTATTGACTCCAAAGGAAGTCTTACCTCATCGATTCAGTAACAGACCAATGTCGGTAAAGCGCCAAATGCAAGTCATTTTCGAAAGTTATTTTCGATGCACTGTGTGTTTGTGTTTGATCACTGGCTTTGTTCGACAGTCTGGAAACATGACTTTGAATATTATCAATTTCTAGTGTATAAGTTGAACTTTCGATTTTGCCAAGAATAAGCTGCTCCGTAGTGCCGACAATTGCCCACCATAAAAGATCAGTAGAGTCTTTTGATAATTTCCAAGCCAGTTCGAAAAGTATAACTGCTGAACCCTTTCCATAAAAGCTATACTGAGAGTAGTCGAACATTATACGATCACGTTCGTTTTCCCAGTTTCGACGTTCTCGTTGCTTAAGTACTCGGCTTTCGTGTTTTTCCATACGTGTGGGTCCCTCGCCGTCATTCTCATCGTTTGAGTCATCGTCCTCGTCACTTTCTTCGCCGTCTGATTCCCGAAATATAGCTTCAAATGAAGGAATAGTTTCCTCGGCGGCTGGATCGGCAAGTATGCAAACCTATAACACAAATTTTAAATTAGTGTTGTCTGTGCAATGTCTAGTATTGTTTTTCGCACATCAAAATGGAATCACTGCAAGATATTTTTTCACAAACTATTCCTCAGATTGCCAGACTTCCATCCACACTCTCCATTTCGGTAATTCGTGTTACATACTTTGGGATGTGATTCTTGGTCATATTCTAAGAAAATAATTGTGCAACAGTGAAGTCCATTTCTCAACCTTGACATCACTTTTTGACAATTTAAAAAAAGGCTAACTTTGGTGTACCCTGATCTGTGTTAAATTCGATATCTCTGTCAATACTGATGATAGAGACCTAATCTTAGGCTTATTTTTTTGTTGTAATAACAGCCTTTAAGACTGTTTTTAAGTTGAGCTCCTATATGCTTAGGGTTGCCAGGTTTTCATGGTGAATGGTGATCAAATTTTCTTTCCGAAACAAAGTTTTGACTTTGAGGCCATTTTTTTCAGAAAATGCCTGATAAACATACATAGTTTCTTTATTTTTTACAGATGAACTAAACAATAAAAAAAAACAACTTAGTAGTAAGTTCGATCAAAAACCCATACATTTTTTGATATACATAAAAAAATACAAAATGGGTAAAATTTAAGTAAAAAATTAAAAAAAATTTAGCTTTGAGGTTTGTTTGAATAAAACAATAATATGGGCACTTTTAGTAGTTTTTTATGTATTTTATACAAGTACAATTATAACAAGTGCTCAAAGTGCCCTCTTTCGTTTTGAATGCATGCAGCATGCCAGAGGATTTCATTGTGGGTGTTTGCTTTAAATTTGGTGTGTGTATGTTCAATAGGTAAATAAGTCGTATAAAGGAATAAGAAAACAAATTTGTTCATCAGTTTATCAAAATAAGTAACGATTGTGGTTTGATCAGAGAGCTTTTTGAAATGCCTTCATTTACGAAAGAAGAATACGCAGACTTTTTTATATGAGTTTTGCAATGGAAATTCAAAAAGAACACAACGAAGATACCAGGGACTTTATCTTAACTGAAAATGTGGCAGCCCTAAGCCAATAGGAGTTCAATTTAAATACAGTTTCAAAGATTAGAAGACTACAAATCAGAGAGGAGTTATCTTGAGCAAACATCCACAATGAAATCCGAAAACGGGCTCTGGCATGTATTCAAAACGAAGGAGGGCACTTTGAGCACTTCTTATAGTTGTGTTTGTATGAAATACATAAAAAACTACTAAATGTGCCCATATTATTGTTTTATTCAAACAAACTTCAAAGCTAAAAATTAAAATTTTTTTTTTTTTTTTTGATTTTATCCATTTTGTATTTTTTTAAGTATCATAAAATGTATGGGTTTTTGAGCGAACTTACTACTAAGTTTTTTTTTTAATATTGTTTTGTTCATCTGTAAAAAATAAAGAAACTATGTTTATCTGGCATTTTCTGAAAAAAAGATCTAAAAGTCAAAACTTTGTTTCGGGAAGAAAATTTGAACACCATTTAAAAAATAAAAAAATTTAGAAAATCTGGCAACCCTAAACCTATGGAAGCTCAATTATTGTTGTTTCTAAAAAAATTAAGTCTAAGATTAGGTCTCTATCTTCAGTATTGACAGAGATATCGAATTCAACACAGGTCAGGGTACACCAAAGTTAGCCTTTTTTAAATTACCAAAAAGTGATGTCAAAGTTGAGAAATGGACTTCACTGTTGAACAATTTTTTTTTTCTTACAATATGACCAAGAATCACATCTCAAAGTATGTAACACGAACTACCGGACACCCTGTATAAGATTACTTTTACTAAAATAAAATTTGACAAATTCTTGTAAAGTGAGACATACCGCTAAAAAATTTAAAATATTTTCATTCTTATTAAACTTACGTAGACTACAGAGAGTACGGAATATTTATTTCGTTTTTTGTTGTTTCGCCCAAATTGTTTCGCATTTTGTTATTAAATTTTTCGTTTGTTTAGTTTATTTATTTTTCGATAAGTCTCGCTTCGCTTTGCGAAGATCATTTGGTCTTTGTGTCGTTTTTTGATTAGTTCGATTTGGTTTATTAGATTATGATTTATTTCACCATAGTTTGATTGGTATTTTGTTTTTCGTGTATCAAAAGAGAAAATCGGGCGGATTTTTACACCTTTAGTATCTTTTCATCCACAAAAAAAAAAAAACAAAATATCAATCAAACGATGGCAAAATAATAAACAATTGAATTGAACCGATTATTTTAGTATTTTAGCAGTTTGTTTAGCTTCTCATCAAGCTTTATTAAAAATTGATTAGAGCCATCAATGATATATCATATTTTGGATGCATTTTCAGATGCAATTCTTATCGATAAAAAGTATTGCAATCTTCTTTATTGTTTTCCATGTTATTTTTAAACAAATAATACCAGTAAATATTAATTGAATTTTTAATAAACCGAACCGCGCGATTTCACAAGCAATAATAGTCTGATAATGAACGAATTGAATGTCAAAACAATAGATTAGCGTAGGGACAAAATGCGAAAAAACAGTTATCGAGATAACCAAAGTCTATGTTTGTAAGTTTAATGGAAATGCTAAACAAATGGTAAACTAGAAATGGAAAGTAAGTCTGCAGTGAAATTACTAAGAATCTAAGTAACGGAAAAACAAAACAGGCAGTGCTAAGTAAACAAATATAATTGAATATGCAATTTCGAAAAGGGCACATATCTGAATATTTAAATTTTCCAGCAAATGAAAAAAACTAATTATTTTCTATCATCATATATATAAAATTCTCGTGTCACGGTGTTCGAACTTGAACTCCTTCGAAACGGCTCGACCGATTCTTACCAAATTTTATATGCGTATTCAGTAGGTCTGAGAATAGGCTACTATCTATTTTTCATCCCCCTAAGTGATAAGGGCCATCTACCATTAACATTGTTTTTTAATTTACACTGTGACACGAGAATTTTATATATTAGATTCTAGAGTCTCAGTGTAAATGTCATATCAACTATGTATATTGTCAACTAAATTTATTATTAACTAGCTGTGCCCGCGACTTCGTCCGCGTGGAATAGTGACTTTCGGCAGCATTCTTAATTTTTTAGGCTACTTATTTTGCAAATAAGACACATTCATGCGTTTTAGTAATTTATTGTTATTTTATTTTATTTTAGTTATGTTTGCACACGACGTTCTTATTTTTTCCATCTTTTGCGAAATGAAAAGGTTTTGTGGGATTGATATACGTGATTCTGCCACATAAAGTTGCCATGGGATTTTTTTCTAAACGAACACCTGCAACTTAAAGCGTCTGAGCCTTATTTATAATGTCCAATCAGTGGGAATTAAAGGAAAACGGGGAATCGAAACGTTTTCTCCTTTTTTCGTTCCAGTCATTATTAATGCCGCATCCCAGATGTGTAATTTGTAGCTGTGTACAATTCTGGATTACTCATTTTTGGCACTGGAACACCAACTTTCTGCCACTCCTTATAATCCTAAGAAATTGAGAAACTCTGTAGGGTATGATGTGACTTGCTCAGTGTCCATAATATTGTCTATTGATAGACATTCGCCAACGTCCCCCAATACGTCAAACATATTTTATTAGTTTATATGGTTAACTATCTCATTAGTCGGCGGCGAAATCGATCTTTCACGCAGCCATTCCCGATTGCCAATTTTTATTTGAAGATCAAGATAGACATTTCTTCTCAGGTCAAATGTATTTTCGACAGTTTGACAGAAATCAAACCGCAGTGAGAGAACTTTAATCGATCCAGCAGTTTTAAGGTTCCCTCTTACGGTGTCGATCCCGTAGAAATATAGGGATTACTCATTAAGCCCATGTCCTTCCTCAGGCTCTAGGCTATCTCTGAATAAAATTCCATTTAAATCGGATCAGTGGTCTGGACGGGAGTTGGTAACAAAGAAACACGAACAGACAGAGTTAATTTTGGATTTGTAATATTAGTAAGGATGTCCATCTTCGGGTTCTAGACTATCTCTATACCAATATTCATATAAATCGGTTCAATAGTTTGGGTGGTAAATATAAACAAAGAAAAACAGACAGACAGAGTTAAATTCGGATTTATAATGTTAATAAAGTCTTCCATTCCCGTGGGAACATGAGGGCGTTTCCGGAGGATGACTTGAAGTTTACATTACTCGGGAATAGTGCAGTATTCTAACGGTGGACATTTTTTGAAATGGGTGCTGTATTTTCCAAGTTCCCGTTCCCAAGGGAATACAGGGATAAAACATATTGCATAACATATATTTCCATCCTCAGGTTCTTGACTGTCTCTGTACCAAAATTCATATAAATAGGTTCAATAGTTTGGGCAGTTAATGGTAACAAAGAGAAATAGACAGACAGATTTAACTTCGGACTTATAATATTAGTAAAGACTCCCGTTCCCGTGGAAACATGGTGACCGTTCCCGTGAGGGATATGGGGATGAATAAAAGTTTATGTTGCTCGGGGATTATGGAGCATTCCAACGGTGGAAGAGTTTTTGAAATCGATGCCATAGTGTCAAAGTTCCCGTATACGTTCCTGCTCCCCTGGGAATATAGGGAATAAATATATAGCGTATGTCCTTCCTCAGGTTCTGAATAATCTTTGTAAAAAATTTAATTTAAATCAGAACATAGAACGACGGACAGACAGAGCTACTTTCACACTTATATTAGTAAGGACTCCCGTTCCCGTAGGAATATGTGGATGAATTAAAGTTAATGTTACTCAGGGATAGTGTAGCATTATAACGGTGGAAAAATTTTTGAGATCGGTGTTGGAGTTTCTAAGTTCCCGTATACGTTTTCGTTCCCGTGGGAATATAGGGATAAAATATATAGCCTATGTCCTTCATAAGGTTCTGAGCAATCTTTGTACAAAATTTCATGTAAATCGGTTCATTAGTTTGGGCGGGAGATGGTAACATAGAAAGGTGATCAGACAGAGCTACTTTTGCATTTATAATAATAGTGAGGACCGGTTCCCGAGGGAATATTCGAATGAAATAAAGCCTATGTCCGTCCTTAAGTTCAGTCCAATCTTTGTACAAAATTTCAATTAAATCGGTTTATTATTTTGGGCGGGAGATGGTAACATAGAACGACGGACAGACAGAGCTTCTTTCACACTTATTATATTAGTAAGGACTCCCGTTCCCGCAGGAATATAAGGATGAATTAAAGTTTATGTTACTTTGGGATAGTAAAGCATTCTATCGGTGGAAAAATTTTTGAAATCAATGTTGTAGTTTCTAAATTCCCGTATACGTTCCCGTTCCTGTGGGAATTTAGGGATAAAATATATAGCCTATGTCCTTCCTCTGGTTCTAGACTATCTCTGTACAAAATTTCATATCAATCAGTTTGGTAGTTTGGGCGGGAGATGGTAACATAGAAAGCCGGACAGACAGAGGGACTTTCACATTTATAATATTAGTTAGGATTTGTTGGACAAAAATTATTTATTCTTATTTTATTAAATGCAGTTTGCATGATTAGTTAATTAACTGATGTAATATGTATGTGTAATAAACACAACCTCAAAAGTACTCAACACGTGCCACTAGCTCCCGCAAACAGGTATTGTGTTGTAAGTATAAATTATTCTTAATCTTAAAGTTTTGTTTCCTTCTAACGCCCGTAATTTTCAAAAGATTCTAATGAATCTAGGTTACCTACTATCTATTTTTCATACCCGTAAATGTCGGCTCAGCAGATGGCGTTGCAGTCAATATCTACGTTATTTTACGAATCGGCTTAACCGATTTCGATGAAATTTTTTAAATATATTTTGTGGCTTCGAGAATAGATATACAACTTTTTTTCATACCAGTTTTCCCACAGGAACGGGGATAGGAAAGGGAACCGGAATGGGATCGAAAACTCGAAAAATTCTGAGCCGATATTAAAAATTCTTTTGATATTAGGATGTTACATTATCCCTTACATAGACTTTATTTTATGACCATATTCCAACGGAAACTAGAAACTTTCCGGCTATCTTCAGCTTAGTCCAGCGGGTGTTTCTGACAATTTCTTAAATAACTTAGATCCGAGCAACGCCGGGCGGGTCAGCTAGTTTAAGTATAATATTTAGCAAAAATATTTCTGAGTTACATTTTAGGGTATCGTAAACCTCGAAAGTTACAGAAATATTTCGATGTTAACCTTATTATATATGTATATTTCGATATTATAAATTCATGAGATGTGCCCTTTTCGAAATTTACCACGTTGAGTATTTGTATTGTATTGTATTGTATTATTTATTTAGCATACTAAAGTATATAGCTATTGAATTACAAATTTAATATCTTAAAAACTATTTTTTACAAATTCTTTGACATACCGTTTGAAATTATTGAAATTTGTTTCTGATTTAACATATTCTGGCATTGAATTAAAAATTTGAAAGCCTTTATATATGATACTATTTTGTGTTATTGTGTTTCTATAGTTTGGAAGTCGCAAATCGTTCGAATTTCTTAATTGATATGGTTGAACTTCACCTACATACATAACAAGATTACTAAAATAACTAGGCAATTCACCCATTTTCATTTTTTGAATTAACAAAAGAACATCTACTACCAATTGTTGTTTAACACTTAACCATTCAAGGCGGTTTAACATATTTAAAATACTTGTATAACGACTACATTTCAATATAATTCTCATAGCTTTGTTTTGTAGCTTTTGCAATCTATATATGTTACTCTCATTTAACAGAAAAAGTACAGATGAGCAATATTCAAAATGCGGTTTGATTATAACGTTATATATAGACCAAGAGCTGGAAGCAAATTTTTGGAGTGGAGTGATAACCAAAAATAATGCACATGTATGTGTAGATAGACGCACCATTATATCAGATTCAACCGTCTGGCGGGTTTCTTTTTCAGCCGGGGGCGGGGGTGGGCGTTCGAAAATGGTAATTTTTCAGATTTTGAGGTCGAAGTGATAACCACATAAATGATACATCAAAAAATCAGAAAAATTCTCCTGATTACAAAAAACTCGGTCCCAGACGATTTGGTTTCAGCCTACTGCTTGCCAGACGCATTTTAACACTTTTCAAGTGCATTTTTAAACTTAAAGCACTAATAACTTTTTTCCTATTACATATAACCAAGAAAGTGGTACGCCAAAAAATAAGAAAAGTTACCTTGATTTCAAAAAAGTGTGTCCCAGACGATTTGGTCTCAGTCTACTGCTTGCCAGACGCTCTTTAACATTTTAGTAAAATGCATTTTTATACTTAAAGTACTGATAACTTTTTTCCTATCACATATAACCAAGAAAGTGGTATGCCAAAACATCAGAAAAGTTTCGCTGATTACAAAAAAGTTGGTCCAAGACGGTTTGATTTTAGCCTTCTCCATTCCAGACGCATTTTAGCTTAAGCATGTTTATCAAATTCAATGAATAATTGCTTGTAGTATTTCATTTAAATGAAATTTTTGATTTTCATTGAATTTGATAAACATGCTTAAGCTAAAATGCGTCTGGAATGGAGAAGGCTAAAATCAAACCGTCTTGGACCAACTTTTTTGTAATCAGCGAAACTTTTCTGATGTTTTGGCATACCACTTTCTTGGTTATATGTGATAGGAAAAAAGTTATCAGTACTTTAAGTATAAAAATGCATTTTACTAAAATGTTAAAGAGCGTCTGGCAAGCAGTAGACTGAGACCAAATCGTCTGGGACACACTTTTTTGAAATCAAGGTAACTTTTCTTATTTTTTGGCGTACCACTTTCTTGGTTATATGTAATAGCAAAAAAGTTATTAGTGCTTTCATCTGAAAATGCACTTGAAAATGTTAAAATGCGTCTGGCACGCAGAAGGCTGAAACCAAATCTTCTGAGACCGAGTTTTTTGTAACTAGGGGAATTTTTCTGATCTTTTGGCGTACCACTTTCTTTGTTAAATGTGATAAGAAAAAAGTTATCAGCTAAATTGAAAAATGCATTTGAAAAATGTTGAAATGCGTCTGGCAAACGGAAGGCTGAAACCAAATCCTTTTGGACACACTTTTTTGTAGTCGGGGTAACTTTTGAGATTTTTTGACGTACCATTTTCTTGGTTACATGTGATAAGAAAAAAGTTATTAGTACTTGAAGTTGAAAAATCCGTTTAAAAAAATGTTAAAGTGCGTCTGGCAAGCAGTAAACTGAAACCAAACCGTCTAAGACACACTTTTTTCAAATCAGGGTAAATTTTCTTATTTTTTGGCGTACTATTTTCTTGGTTTAATGTAATAGGAAAAAAGTTATTAGTGCTTTAAGTTTAAAAATGCACTTGAAAAGTGTTAAAATGCGTCTGGCAAGCAGTAGGCTGAAACCAAATCGTCTGGGACCGAGTTTTTTGTAATCAGGAGAATTTTTATGATTTTTTGATGTATCATTTATGTGGTTATCACTTCGACCTCAAAATCTGAAAAATTACCATTTTCGAACGCCCACCCCCGCCCCCGGCTGAAAAAGAAACCCGCCAGACGGTTGAATCTGATATAATGGTGCGTCTATCTACACATACATGTGCATTATTTTTGGTTATCACTCCACTCCAAAAATTTGCTTCCAGCTCTTAGACTAATACTCTAACTGATGTATTAAAATCTAATTTACTTTTAATTCTTCGAAAAAAATTCACCTTTTTAGATATTTTTTTAACTATGTAGTCCACATGTTTATCGAATTTTAGTTTTTGGTCTATTATCACACCTAAATACTTTATTTGATCTACTTGCTCTATGTTTTCATTATCTATTCTTAAATTAATATTGCACTGCGTTTTAAATATCATCGACTTTGTCTTTTGAGCATTCGTCTTTAGTTTGTTCGCCTTGAACCAGATGCTTAGGCCTTCGAGATCTTCTTGTAGCTGCTGAGTCATCATTGGTATATCCTTCCCCACAATGTATACAAGAGCGTCATCAGCAAACATAACTATCTTACAATATTTTAAACATTTGTATACGTCATTTATATACAAAAGAAACAGAATAGGCCCGAGTACAGAGCCTTGTGGTACTCCAAAGAAGGTTGATGTTTCCTCTGAATGTTTTCCATTGATTGATGTTTTTTGAGTTCTCTGTTCAAGATATGACGAGAACCACTTCAACTCCTTGTCACGAAAACCATATTGCCTCATTTTTTGAATTAATATCCCTCTATCTACTGTTTCAAACGCTCTCTTTAGGTCTAAGAAGACTGCAATAATGTTGGACCCATCTGCTAAATGTTCTTTCCAATTTAACAGCACATAGTTTATGGCAGTCTCACAGGAAAGGTGGCTTCGAAACCCGAACTGATTTTCGATTATAATATTGTGAGTGTCTAAGTAATTTTGTAATTGTATTTTTACTATTTTTTCAATTATTTTTTCGTACACTGGTAACGCGTTTATTGGTCGATAGTCTTCACATCGTCTGGAGCCTTTAACTTTTTGTATTGGAGTTATTATTGATTCTTTCCACGAACTTGGAAAACATCCCGAAAATAAAGATTTATTCACAATTTCAGTAAAGACGATTCCTATTTCTCCAAATGCATCTAAAAACATTTGTGGGCACATAAAATTAAAATCTTTTTTTTGTTTCATTGTCCGCAACACTTCAACAATATCAGATGTAGTTACATGGTTGAATTTAAAACGACACGTAAGTTCATCAATTTGGTTAACATACGGAATTCTTTCAATTGACTGATTTATTTCATGCACACTACCTACAAAAAAAGTGTTAAATTCATCCGCAATATCTTTTGGGTTATTTTTGGTTACTCCATTAAATATAATGTTCTCATCGATTGCTCCATTTTTTGACCCGATCACATATCTTTTTAAAGTTCTCCACATACTTTTTTGGTCTGATTGCATTAGGATTTTATTTTGTACGAAAAGCCCTTTAGTTCTAATTAGTTCTTTTTTATACCGATTTCGCGACCGTTTGTAATTCTCCCAATCACTCAATTCATCAGTTTGTAAAGCTTTATGGTAGCAAAACAATTTTTCTGTCTTAAGATCTCTCAATGTATTATTGAACCACTCTACGTTATTTTCATTTACCTTTTTTGTCTTAACATAACTGTTCACAATTTTTAGAAGCTCATTGGAAAAAATATTACTCAAAAAATGTACATCAACGAGTGGAAAACAAATATTTCGAAATTGAGACTGCCGGATATCATTAATAAAAACATCTTTTTCATACTTTATGCACTTAACCGTTTTTTGTGGTAATATATCTACTCTGTTTTCTTTTGATTTTAATTTCACTATTATTGTTTCATGATCAGTTATTTTTAAGTTCGTGTTTCTTTCTGTGGAAACTAGACGCGAATTTGTGACAACATAATCAATAAGGGTTTTAGAGTCTGCGGTTATTCGGGTAGGTTTATCGATTATTTGTACTGCTGTATTTTCTGTAACAATTCTTTGCATTTCTCTTTGATAAGTATAGTTCTTATTAAGCCAATCTATGTTAAAATCACCAACAATTATAAAGTCTTTCGCGTTTTCATTCAATTCTTCAAGAAGTTCTGCAAATCTATCACAAAACATTCGACATGATGCATTCGGAGAGTTATATAAAACCACAAATGTTATTGGATAGCCCTTTGACGTTAAATTCACAATCATCCACCAATGTTCGTAGTCATACTGCTTCATTTTGGGAGGGTCAAATTTTATTCCCTCTTTAATATAAATACTAACTCCACCTGTATGCCTAGAGTTACTATCACACCTAATAAGTTCATAACTACTAATGTATAGTTCACTTGTTTCAACCTGATCAGTAAGGTGTGTTTCCGACAGTGCCACTAAATCAAAGCTATTTTCATGCAGGATAGTTTCAAGCTCACAAAAATTACCTGTTAATCCTTGAATATTAAAATATGCACAGTTTAAATACTTTGATGGCTAATAAGAAGCCCGCTTTTTTTCAATTTCTATTTGTTTTAAATAAACTGGACATGTAATGTCCCTACAATCATGATTGCAATCCAGACTCAGACCATATCTTTCATTTGACTTTGCACAATTTACACACTTCACTTGTTCTTGTTTGCACTCTTTTGTATCATGGCCTTGTCCACACTTTGCACACGCTATTTCATTCTTGCATTTGCTTGCAATATGCTTAAAGCCCCAACACTTGTAACATTTTCTTATTGAAACATATTCAAAGATTCTGCATCGATCCCAACCAATGCACATTCTTCCCTCTTTCATAACTTTTGTATAATCCTCTGCATCTAGTACTATAATTGCATTAAATACTTTAGTATTTTTGATACCACGGTAACACTTCACGCATTTCACTTCTCCTTTCAAATTATTTTGACTTTTCAGAGCTACTTCTATCTCACTTGTTTCATGCATTTCACTCATACCCGTTAGCAAAATTTGCGGCACTGAAAGCTTTGGACTATCAACAACATAATTTTCATTTAATTTTTCCTTCACTTCTTTGCATAATTTTTCACTTGATTCTTTATCCGAACAAACAATCGAAATTGATCCATCTTTTTTTTCATTAATATTATTAATTTTTATTGACAAATCTGATGGATTTATATTAACTCTAACGTCACTTTTCGTTTTGTTTATATTTTGCTTCTCTTTTGGTTTCACGATAACAGTAGACTTCGCGGTTTCTGCATAAGACTTTTTTTGTGGGGTCTCAATTACATTTTTTTCTTCGCGTATTTTTTTCAAGAAATCTATGGAATCTTTTAACTCTTTCACAATTTTCTCAAGCGATTTTAAATCATCTAAGCACTTTTTGCATATGAAATGAATATCTGGTCTTCCATTTAATAAATCATAATCATATTGATTCAATTTAAGACATTTTAAATGATAAAATGCACCACAAGAGCCGTTGCACATTAGCCACTTATCTCCCGTTTTTACCGGTCGCCTGCAGTCGAAACAATCCGAGCTCATTTTTCCTTTTTTTCGGAAAACCGTGGCTTAGACGCGATTGACTTTAATTTATTTATTTTCTTTTTACTTCACTTTCACTTTTATAAAGTTTTCATTAATTAATTTAATTTTTATTTATTCAAATTTCAATAAAACCAGGAGGTACGTTAAGAACTTGACTTTTCACTTTCTCTCTCTCTCTCTTTCTCATATTCATAATTTAAGGAAAAACCCATATAAATTTAGCGAAACTTTTATATTATATGCTTTTTTCGAATATAATAGGTGCATACAAGTATTAAGAACACAATGACATGAAAAAAGGTTTTTGACAAAACATCCGAGATGTGCCCTTTTCGAAATTGCATATTCAATTATGTCAAAAACAAAATAACGGAATGCGTAATAAAATGTTTGCGAAACAATAGGCACCCGACCACAAATAGGGTTGATATTTCTTCGATATGGTCTAAAATTCAGTTTCAAAAATGTTCGTTCTGACATTAAATATAAGGCTCATAAAAGGCAGGAATCTAAAATAATTGTTTTCACTTAGATATAGATTAAGAGCTTTATAAGTAGCCCTAGAAGTAGACTCCCTAGCCCTAATCAATATGCATCTGATATCTCCGTTTATCGACTTTCGCAATACAATCGTAGAAAATACTTTTGCCACTTTGCCATGCAACGTTTTTTGACATAAATTTAAAGAAGCACATGAAGCAAAAAGAAAAGTTTATATGGGATGACTGTGTTATGTACATACACCACGTTGATTTGGCGGTGCGGCATATTTAAGATATGTGAAAAAAAAAAAACGGAAATTACTTAAGGGAGTATAAAAAACGATTTTTTTTTTTAGTTTAGAAAAGTTTAGATATTCAAAAATATCTACCTAAAAGGATTTTTCAAAATTCAATAAGTTATAGCCGTTTATTGACGTGGAAACTAGAATTTAACTTTACACGAATCATTAAATGCGTTCTTCTCAGAACATACTTTTTCAATATGATACACACGATTTCTCGAGATCTACTGGACCGATTCACTTGAAATTTTCAGAAAATCTTCTTTAGACCTCTCACGGGTACGAACCAGCCTTATCCCAAAGTTTCTATTTTTAATATTTTTAAAAAATTCCAGAAAGCCAAAAAAACGTAGAAAACATGTTTTTTTTTCACTTATCGCTGGTTTATGCGATAGCGACATCATAAAGATTAAGATTTTTTTTTTCAATTCGGATAACTAGGAGGGTTGGTCATGCGCCAATTTTTGAGACACCCCACTTCATCACCTGCTAGAAATGAAATGTGAAAAAATGATTGTGAAATTAACGAGGTTTTAGAAGCGATCGAAGGAAGATTAATAAGTGATCAACTCTTACATCGGGTTTCTGAGATCAGTAGGTGATTAACTTGCTGATCTCTGTGGTACCACAATGGGCCCTTGCGGCCTTAGTGTGTCAGGCAATGTACTCATTGGCTGACAGCCACTTCAACCTAACCTAACCTAGAAGCGATCGGAATTAGATATTTACAGGAATCTTGTAAATGAAATAATAAAATGTGATAATAAAACCCAAAGAAAATAGGAGAGGGTTTAATGGGAGACCCCGCTGCTTTTGAATCTATGTGAATTGTAATGCAGGGAAAACACGAAGCATTCCCCATTCGGGTGGTGCGACTAAAATAAAAATCTCTATACTTGACTGTACGCCCGAAGTTGGGATCAAGGTAAAACTGATGAGCATTCCTTTTCCTAGCGAGGCGGGTGTTGCGGCTAAATTGTTTCAGGGGAGGAACGCAGCTGGCTATTTCTCTAGAGCAAGGTTTGTGAAAAAAGTTATAAAAGAGAGAGAGAGACAGGTGACGTTTCTACGATGTCCAAGAGAATCAATCATTTCTACGATTGAAAATAATGAAAACAAATAATGAAGGGGAAATGCAATTTGGGACTTACACTTTTTTTAAATTATTGGAGGATTGCCATCACGGCAAGCAGAGTAATCATCGTTCAAAGATGAAATATTGTTAAGGACTCTTTCTAGGATAATTGGAACTATTAAAATTAACTTTAGGACATTTACGTAGAACTACAATCTATATCAACAATAGAATCAGAGAAGGAATTAAAAAAATGGTGAGCAAAAGTGTTGCAAATGTCGGATGTTTTTGTCAAGGTGACATTACCATAAGTAAAGTTATCTGGGTATTTATCCGAATCTTTCTTTGAATTGAAAAAGTTCCAGAAACTTTTTGGGTCATCCCTTAATAACTTGTCTCTATGAACATAACTTGAGTACAGAGTTTTTAATAGTGATTTAAATTCATCAAAAAAAAAAAAAAAAATGTAAGAAAGGTGATCAGATTCAGAACGCGTCTTAATGTAGGTTCGCCAAGCACTATTTCTTTTGTTGCGAAGCTTTCTTAGTTCCTTAGTGTACCATGGGTGATTAGAGCTCACATTCTTCGAAATTTTGAGGGTTATAGCTTTGCTCATGCAGTCGTTAAGGATAAAATAAAAATAACTAACTGCTTCGTCAATATAAGTGAAAGCTGATATATTATTAATATTAGATCTTCTTAGTTCATCAGAAAGCATTTGAAAGTTTGTCTTTCGATAGTCAAATATAAGCGAGCAGTCATAAGAATTACTATAACTATGAATGTGACCGCTTAGGTCAAAGAAAATGTCTGGAGGAGGGTGATAGTCATCTACATTAGTAATGCTAATGCCGGAATTAGATTTAAGAACGACAGTACTAACAGCGTCAGAGGTAAAGACTAAATTGAGATTTCGATTTAAAAAGTTCTTAATACAGCTCACTTGTTGTAAGTCAGTAGAAATTAGATAGTCCAATAAGATAAGCTCTTGTTGAGAGGATGTCAAGGAAGCTTTCTGAAATGAACAGTCAATTGAAGGAGACCAATCTATAGGTCTGTTCGTTGAACTTTCCCCAGGGTTGACACAGGTTTTCTTGACAACCCTGTGAATTATCAAAAAAACCTGGGTTTACCAGTCCTCAAAAAACGCTTTACCACAAATCACCATACATCCCTGTCATTAAAAAAAAAATACATGCCATTTGACAGCCCTCAAATCGCCACACCAAAAAGCTAGGGCGAGTTTGGGGAAAACCTATGGCAAACCTATGGCTCAAAAAACACTCAATTTGACATTCATGGCGAATTTAGGTTTCTCAAAAAACGCTTTGTGGCGACCATAGGGCAACCCCAGGGCTTCAACGAACAAACCTTATATAAGATAGATTAAAGTCATCCAGCAGTAAAATGTTTATATCTAAAAAAGAAAGATTGTTTAAATAATCTAACACTAAAGCCACTTCATTGTATGTGCGAAATACATAGACTGTCTTAGACTCAAAAGTAACTTCAATGCAAATTAAATCTACTGTTAAAATAAAAGGAAAAGTGATATTAGACGACAACAAGCTATTGCGACAAGCTATGAGAACACCCCCTCCTACGTCTGCGTCTACATGAGAATGGCGGTCCTTTCTAAATACTTGAAATTCTGAGTTAAAAAGTTCTGTATCCAGAATGCCCGAATGAAGCCAGGTTTCTGTCAGAACAAAAATATCATGGACAAAAGCTTGAGAGTCAATAAAAAAAAATCAGTAGTTTTACTACGAAGCCCCCTTACAATGTTGTACATTGTTATTCTTACCATATTGAGACTTATTGGACATAAAGGAGAGACCCAACTCCTCATAAGCTTCAATGTTTGGCCTTTCTTCCAAAGTTAGTGATTTTCCTTTACCCATATTTATTTAAATGGGCTGCACGAGCAAATGAAACAAAAGAAACTGTCATTTGCCTTCAAATTTTTATGGTAAATTGATAAAAAACGACGATTGGAAAAAAGTATAATTTTGAGTCAATAATTAATAATGTTCAATGGCATCATTCTACTGATTTTCTTAGTGAAAATGCATACAATAAGAAGAAATATACAAAACGATGGGTCAACTTTTACCGACATAACAAAATAATAAGCGTGTTTAATGAAAAAAAAGCAGAGCAGCGCAGCTCAGAGCAGAGCAAGAAACATGAAAAATGTCAGGCAACTTAGAGCAGAGTCAGCTGGTGCCAAAAACAGATGATAAGAAAGCAACAAAAATTTTGTGACCTTAGCTAGTTTCCAAAATTATGTTTGGTATGCTATTATAATAAAAATCTATATGCGGAAACATTGGAATCAAAACTAAACTAACTTGCGATGTTAATTCAATTGATTTTAAGTTAAATTCGATTTCAAATAGATTGCAAAACGCAAAATACAAACAAAAATATTTGAATCAAATGTCAACAGCTGATTTTGACACTTTTGCTCCAATCTGCTCAAAAGCAAGTGCAGAAAATGCTGCTCTAAAAGCTCTATAGCAGGTCATTAAACACAAAAAGTTCTTGCTCGGAGTAGAAAAATTGTCATTAAACACCAAAAAGCACACTTAATAAATTGTTTTTAGCTCATATGGGGTGTGCTAACCTGACGATTGGTAGTGTATTAAGTCGCAAACTAAGAAAAAAGGAGTTATCTTAATTAATAAGGAACATATTTAACGATGCTAGCACTAAAGACAATACGATTGGAACAATAAACTTTAATTACGAGTGCCGTGTGGTCGGGCTTTCGCTCCGATAAAAACAGATCATTTATGTATGTACCTATGCAAAAATTATTTTCTATTATAAAAGAAAAGTGATCGAACCGTGGATCTAAAGATTTTCTAAGCAAAAACTATTTTATAAAAAATAAAATGATAATTTTATTACAAAGCTAAATATTCATACAGTTATCAAGTTTAAAGACCCACCTGCTTATCACTATAAATATTGCAAACATCCAATGGCCTATGCGAGTCACAAACAAAGAAGACAACTTCTTCGTCCGGTTGCAGTAGATCAACGATGTCTACACAACCGCCACAATTGATTAATATCACGTATTTCACATCATCACGGTTCTCCGTATAGGCTCTTTGTAAACCAGCCATGCCCATGATCGGGACCACTGAATACAACATATGATCATATTTAAAAAGCGACTGTAAGATTTTACTAGCACAAATAGCATCGATATCATAATTTACGATGATTAGAATTCTCTTTCCTATTAGGACATTATAGAATTCCGCCTTCAGATCCGTCACAAACATTTTAGTTATTTAAGCAAAAGCGATGTCTATTTATGTATTTAATTTAAAAGAGATGGCCGCGTGAATTTAATAACTGAGGTAAGAATCCATCCGACCCTCGTTGGAATTCATAATTTTAGAATTTATTTATACTCGTACTCGTAGTTTTTAGTTTTGAGAAAATGTGCTGTAATTGGAACTATTGTTTTGTTGAATTTTTAAAATATTGACACAGACAACAAATGAGATTTAAATCAAATTTAAGTAAAAAATAACAAATAATGAAAGTTTTAAATGTGTGTCTGGTAGAAAATTTTGTCCATTTACTTGAAAATTTGCAAATTGTCAAATCGTTGGCGGGAAAACGTTGAAAGTAGTTCACAATAGAGGTATTCTTTTTGTTTACAAATATTAAACAGGCTTAAGGTGAGAGCACATAGTTTATTTTTCAAGAGAACAAATAAAAGAATTTTTTTTAACTTTAATAAAATATTCATTCATTGTTTTTTGATAAATTTAAAAAGAATACTTCAATTAAAGGACCTCCCACAACAAATCATTTAAGAAGTCGAGGCAGCGACAGTTGAAATTGTGAAAATTCAGTTGAACAGTGACTTTATCAGAAAACCTACACGGACTAGACAAAAAAGGGTATAATAAGAACTTCCCAAATCAAAGCACTTCTGCAGTCGAGGCAGCTGCAGAAAAACTTTTGTTACCACCTCTGACATCACGATGAACAATGTCAAGTAAACTTTTTCAATTAATTTTTGTTTCTTTTTGAATTTATGAATTTATTTGGCTCGATGGCCATTAATTTAGAAAAAAAATTTACATTTTAAATTACATTACATTCTAAAAATTTAGTTTTCTAGGAATTTCAATAAATATAAGATTTTGCATAGGTACTCATTTGAGTTTTAAATTGATTTATGTTGTTAATGCTTCTGATGTTGGATGGAAGGTTGTTGTAAGCCTGTAATCCCATGTATAGTATGTTCGCTTGTGCTCTCGTTGTTCTAGTTCGGATGATGTTGAACTCTTCCTCGTTTCGCAGGTTATATTGCACTATTCTTCTTGCTGGTAAGGAAGTTGTGAGGTATTCGGGGCACATATTAGGCGTGTTTTTTTTTAACCTAGTATATAGTACAGCATTCGAGTTAAAAAAAAACGATCTGTCCACAGTATTTTCAGTACTATTTTCAGCAACAAGATGGAGCTCAACGTCAAAGCTTGCTGCTACTTTTCAAAGCTCTCTGTGAAATTCAAGATGAAACTAAATCAAATTCATACTAGGTTTGTTTCGTTAATTGTTCTATCAAATGAATAACGATACAAAGCCAGGTATGAATTTGTATTTTTTTTCTTATTTTCCATACATCAGATTCTCTCTTACAGCTCTTTTTTACAATTTTTGGAGGCATCGTCCAGCAGTGAAGAAAGCTCTATGTCAAAGTCAGCTGTTTTGTTGAAAAAAACTTTCGGGTATGTTCGGGGAGTATGTAAAAAGATTTTAAAAACTAATCTTTGATGAGATTTTCCATTGGCAAACAGAATCAATTTATTTTTTATCCAAACCTGTGGTAAGGCAATTTTACACTATTGACCAGTCTTTTCGATAGGTTTAGAAAGAAAATAAGTTGATTCTATTTACAAAACCGTGAAATTGAACTATAATATTACCGCACAAATAAACACAACCCAAATTAAATTAAGTTGAAACACGTCTTGCTAGTCCCAAACTTGAATTTCTATTGAAGAATGTTTAATTTTCATACATATATCCTTCCCTTTTGACCATTTTTTACTGCTTTGTTTGTTTGTTTGATTTGTTTTTTTCTTGCATTGAGCTATATTTTTTATTCAAATAATTCCATGAGTAAAGCTATAAGCTTCAGCAAAAAAGAACTAGTGCAAAATCCTGTATTATATACACCACCAGGTAAGAAACAGGGCAAAAATTCAATATGAATATAGTTTTTATTTCTTTAATTTTTAATCGAGAGAAAAAATTTCTTTGCGAATACCACATTTTTTTTGAACACGTCCTTTCGAAAAAGCTTTGATGAACTGAAATCATTGGTGGCGCCATCTTATTTTCAAAGCTGGAAACTATCAATCCACAGCAATGCCATCCCTGTTTTCACTGTGGAAAAATACGACAGTAAAATGATTTGTTGTTGTTCCCCAAGGGAAATTTTTACTGTACTATATACTAGCATAAAAAAAAACACGCCTATTGTGTTTAATTTTGAAAACAAATAGCATTGCCATCATAAAAAGTCTTTGATTAATGTTTAACCATCTAAGTGCCTCTAGCATGGATGATATTGTAGTATAGCGATCAGATTTCAATATAATTGTCATGGCTTTATTTTGGAGTTTTTGTAGTCTATTTTTTTGCGAGTTATTACAGACATAAAGAAGACTTGCACAATATTCAAAATGGGGCTTGATGGTTACATTAAACACTTTTATTGCACTGTTTTTTGAAATGTTATTACGAGTTCTTTTCAGAACCCCCAATTTTTTCGACACTTTTTTACATATGATCAATGTGTTCATTTAAGGACAACTTGTTATCAAGTACTATGCCAAGGTATTTCACCGACGACACTTCTTCTAAACATGTATTGTTGGTTTGTATAGTTATTTGTTGTTGATTTAAAGGTTTGTTCACTATCATATATTTTGTTTTATTTGTATTTAATATTAGTTTATTCATATTTAACCAAGAATTAATTGCATTAAGGTCTTTTTGTATGTTATCTACTGTAGTATTTAGATCTTTTCCTGCTATATACAATAAAGTATCATCTGCAAACAGTACAAGCTTTGAAAATTTAACCACTTTTTCCATATCGTTTATATATAGCAAAAATAGAAAGACTCCTAAGATGGTTCCTTGAGGAACTCCAGTAGAAACTGTTATTGGGTTAGACAGGTGGTAATTCACTGATGTTATTTGGGTTCTGTTGCACAAAAAAGTTTTAAACCACTTTAGCTCGGCATTTTTTACTCCATATTTTTCTAATTTATTTATTAATATCACATGATCAACAGTTTCAAAAGCTCGTTTTAGATCTAAGAAAACAGCTATAACAAAGTTTTTATTATCAATTTCCTTTTTCCAATCACTAAACACATAATTAACACAAGTTTCACATGAATGGTTTGAGCGAAAGCCTGATTGATAAGTGCTTAAGACATTGTTATTGTTAAGATGCTGTTGTAGCTGATTCGACGCAATTTTTTCTATAATTATTTCATACAGGGGGAGCATATTTATAGGACGATAATCACTACATTTAATCGAACTTGCTACTTTCTTTTTGGGAAGTACCAGTGATTCTTTCCAAGATTCGGGAAAAAAGCCTGAACTAAATGAACTATTTATTACACGAATAAGGACAGGACCAATAATTTCTATGGCATCTTTTAACATTTTCGTATTCATATAGTTAAAGTCACTTTTATGGTTTATCACAGTAAGGGTATTGCTAGTTTCTTCAATGTTAGTCAGGTTAAATTTAAAATCTATATTGCACTCATCTATCAAATTAACATAATCGGAAAATATCACAGAATCACTTAGACCATTTATACTTTTAACAAAGAAATTGTTAAGTCTTCCTTATCACAGTCATAAAATTGCACTTCAGTAATTTCATCTTTGTTTGTTTTTAGCACATATTTTTTTAACTATCTCCACATATCTTTTTGGTTACTAGCATTTTGTATTTTATTAGTTATAAAAGCCGACTTAGCATTTTGAATTTGTCTTTTATACAGATTTCTGTGTTGGTGGTACGCTTGCCAGTCATTAAAATTATTAGTTAAAACAGCTTTCTTGTAAAGATTTATTTTTTGGGCTTTGGAAAGTCCTAGCTCACTGTTAAATCATTCACTATTTTGATAGGGAACTGCTTTTTTAACTACCTTACAGCGCTTTTCAGCTCACGTGCAAATGTTTCACTTAAAATATGTACATTATGTGGATATTGAGAGTCAAAATTCGAAAAAAATTGTTTGTGCAAAAGTTCATTTAATAAGTGTTCTTTATTGTACTTACAATAGCTGATGGTTTTCTTGTTCCGTTTATTTTCTTTTGTGCAATGAATCAACACTTGAAGCGCTTCATGATCACTAATTTTTAGGGCATGTTCAACTTCAGCACTACATATATTTTTGGTATTAGTCAAAACATAGTCAATTAATGTTCGCGATGACGGTATTATTCTTGTTGGTTTTGTGTTTATCATGGTGAGGTTATTATCAGTTATTATTTGTTTTAAACGTTTCGTGTATGTATTATTTATGTCAAGCCAATCTATATTAAAGTCTCCCATTATTATATAGTTACTATTGCACTGTTGAAGAAAGTCTATCCATTGTTCCAAATCACCACAGAAAGCATTTTTGTCGACATATGAGATCGATATATTGCACAAAGATGTATCACAGCTCTATTTTCGTATTGCACTTTAATAATAAGACACCAACCGCCGTATTAATAAACGCGGAATAGCTGGGTTCCATGGATTAAGTGGAAAATGGTATAATGGTAACTTTAATTAAATGGAAAATGGTATAATGGTAACTTAATCCACGGAATAATCTATTCCGCGTTTATTAATACGGCGGCAATAGTTCATTACGACATAGAATTTTTTGACAAAAGAACACATAAATAATTTTTTCACATAAAACACTAATCCACCAGTGTGACTGGATTCGCTTTCACATTTAAACATATATTATATATATATTATATATATATTATTATTATATATATAATAACCCTCTAGTTGCACTTCAGCCATATCATGATTTTTGGTCACATGTGTTTCAGTAAAAACTACTATATCACAGTCGAATTGGCTAACATTTATTTGAACACTTGCGAAATTATTTTCTTGTTAGTGCATTATTTGGAGGGATAGAAATCCCTCTATTACTACCAACCAAGCGTTGGTATTTGTGAAACTTTTAAGTTCTCCCAAATAAAAGCAATTATCCAGCTATGGCAGCACAGAAACGCTGTTGTTAGGAATTTTACTGTCATGACAACTGAAAATGCATCGAAATATAGTATTGTTCTTTTCGCAATGTAAACACAGTTTAACAATTGAATTTGCTGCTGTCCTTACTACAAAATTGCTTTAGTTTGGTCAAGAAATTATTTGATTTGGCTGCAAGACCAAATCTGTATTACTGCGTGAACACAATGAACTTCAAACGCAGCCGGAGCAGCAAAAGTTAAAATCAAGTAAACTTGTGCGGATACATCTTGCTTATTGTTGTTATCATTTTTATTTAATGTTTTGATATTTCTTGCGGCTGCGCCTATGCAGCCATTGTGTTCACACAGTTAAGGCTTGTCCAAACCAATGCGGTGAGATCGTGCGATGCGATTGCGTTAAGTCAGATCCCTATGCCTTAAGTCAAACGTCCATACGATTACATAGTCCCCTATTACATGATGTCTCACGAGCCCAGTCTCACATGAGTGCGAAAAAGAAAGGAGATGTGAGGAAATGAGATGCACAAAAAAATTCCCGATGAGTACCGTGCCGATTTTTAGCAGTCTCATATTGACGTTTCTCTTTTCCCATATTCGTTTTTGATATGTTGTTTTCATCGCTTTGTCATTTTTTTTTTCATTAAAAAAAAATTATTTTCAGACGTCAGACGCACTTTGTTCTTTGTTGCCATCGAAATAAGTAAGTTTTTCATTTGACTAACAATAAAATAAAGATTTTTTATTATTTGCAGAAAATCCTCTCCACCTTCAATTGTCTCACCTTTTTCTTCAACTACTAGAGCACTGGGGCTGGTTTGGTCGCCGCGGCAATGATTTATATAGTCTCTGGCTCACGCTCCGTTGCTGGTTCCTAGACAAAGAAGGAATTGCAATCTTCTGCATGCTCCTAACATACTAGCTGTGGATCAAGGCCGTGAAATCGGGTGCAATATTCTGGTCGGCTATGACGGCCTTCTCCATGGTGTCCTCGTGGGGTGTATAAGTGTTCCTTATCAATTTGACCCGACAGAAAATTGTAAGTCAATAGAATGGTTGAACGAAAAACTCAATTCCCTGACTTTTTGAGCTTGAACTGTTTGTCTGAAATATATATTTCTATAAAGCGACGAAGGATATCTTGTAAATCATTAAAGTCTCAAAAAACAATCTATTTCTTAAGATTTTTAAAACTAGCCTTGAATATCTATTATTTGTATTTTTTTTTAGCTACCAAAGTGAGTGGTACTGTGAAGTGGTTCAACGTAAAGAGTGGCTACGGTTTCATTAACCGGAACGATACTAAAGAAGATGTATTCGTTCATCAAAGTGCTATCGCTAAAAATAACCCTAAGAAGGCTGTAAGATCCGTGGGCGATGGTGAGCTTGTTGAGTTCGACGTAGTGATTGGAGAGAAGGGAAACGAAGCTGCTAATGTGACTGGTCCATCTGGTGAACCGGTGCGTGGAAGCCAATTTGCGGCTGACAAGAAACGCACATATCGTGCTTGGCTGTATAGAAGCCGTCGCAATCCACAACAGCGCCGAAATACAAACAATGCTGAGACTGGTGACGAAGGTGAGGCCACCGATGGTGGACCACCACAACAGCAGCAACGTCCACAAAGAAACTATCGTCGCGGTGGCGGACGTGGTCGTGGTCGTGGCACTTATACCAACTACTTTAATGGCCCAAGACGTCAACAAAGACGTTCCGTAAACAATCAGAGCGGTGATGGTGGTCTTAGTGGTGGTGAGGGTGGAAACGAGAACGTTGAATCCAGTGTACACCGAGGAGATGGTCAGGGCGGCCAACAACGTCGCGGTGGACCACCAAGGCGTTTCTTTAGACGTTTAACTCTGGTAATCGTGGACCACCAGGAGGAGGTCGTCGTCCACGTAGTGAAGATGGCGGTACTGAAGATTGTGTGTTCATATTTAAACAATTCTTTAATGACTTTAGTAACAATGACTTTCAACATTTTAGACAACCAGGGAGGCCAGGGTGGAGATGCTCCCCGTAATCCTCGCACTCGAAGCAACCCCAGGAAGCAGAACAACGCTGGGGGAAACTCAAATGGAGGCGTACAACAACCCCAACAGCAGGTAAATTAGAGAAAAACGTGCGAAAAATACAACAAATAAGTAAAGCTATAAAAACATTCAAATACTACATAACTGCACTCCATGTCATTACTTTAATATGTACTTTATTCAGTGTCAAAAGTCAAAAGTTAGGCAGCTCGCATTCAAATGGTACTCATCTCATTGAATTAAAAAAAAACAATTTGTTAAACATTCGGTTTAGATTAAATGTTTAGTCGAGCGTCTATATTCGCATTATTTCCATGCTTCCTTTTTTTAAGATTTAATTGTCAACACATTTTGTCTTTGTCCTTTAAAATTTTGTTGGATATAAGGAATTAAAAAAAAAACTTATCACTTTTAGACTCCCCTTGTTGATGTGACAACCCAGAGTTCCAATAATGATGCTTAACTTTTGAACAACTGGCATTTAAATAGATTGGATTTTATGGTCCTTCTTTAAAAACGTCAATTGTGTCTTCAATCCACGAAGATACGTCTCAAAGAAAAACATTGACTCAGATGATGCTTTTATAACTTTTTTTTTCATTGTGTTATTTTTATCTATTTCATTTCTTATTTTATTTTTATTATCATCATTTTTATTTTTGTTCTTGGTCCTCCCTTCCTTCCATTAAAAACACAAAAAAAGCAGGACGCTGGCCAACAAGTGCAAAATACAACTGAAAGTTCGGCATAAAAGAATAGAAATAAAATAAAGAAAAACAGCTCAATACAAATATGCATTACAAGAATGGAAGATATTTAGACAAGTACCCAGGAACGTCTGTACTTTTCTTTTCCCAAAATTGAAGCACCTGATGGACTTTTTAAATTTTTTTGTTTTAAATATTTTTTTTTAAGAAAATCTCTTTATATTTATTATTTCTTTTTATTTTTTTAAAAAATATACCTATATGATTTTTTTAAACCAACAACTAATCGAGTTCAAGTGTAATGCATTGTTTGTTTTATTTTGATGGAAAAGAAGCAAACACAAAATAAACATCAAAAATTAGTATGACATCATTTTTCTTAAATTCGTCTACATAGGTTCAGCCTACAAAAAGTTTGCCTGAGTTCTTTGTTTTATGTGTGTCAAATTTCTGTAACAAAAAATTAACTAACCGAAGGAATTTTAAAGAAAAGTTAACTCACAAATGTGAAGTTTCAATGATTTGATTGTTTTTATATCCCAGTGACATTGAATTCTCAAAAACTATAACTTTAAACACCCTATTTCCTTCCGTTCAGTTATATAAAATAAAATGTGTTCATAATACATAATATGTTTTTACCTACATTTATATTTTAAAACAACAACATTGGTTAATAATGTCATCAGATTCCTTAATCAGGTAACTAAGTAAAATAATATTCAAACTTGTGGGATGTAATTAACATTCAATGTCCTTTTTTTATACTCTTGATGTAGAAATTTGTATTTGAATTTAAGTGCATAACACCATAGAATGGTGAAAATAAAAAAAACATGTAAAATACAAAAAATTGGAAAATAAAACAAAAAAATTGTAAAACATGAAAGCATTTGCATTTTATTTTTTGAAACAATTGCTGTTTTGCTCTTTTTCTATTGATGGCGATGCGAGTATTGTGATCTCGAAGGTATCTGGGATCTGCAGTTTTCGTCAACGTCTTAAATGTAAATTCTTCAATTTGTGGTTGCTAATCACAAGATTACTATTTCGGAACAACAAAATTTAGTGCATAGCCCTTTTTTATTTGAACTCGGTCCGGTAGGTGAAGAAAATGTGTGTGGAAGATATTCGGCCCTATCGTGGTAACCGTCGGAGCGGAGTTTTCTCCGCAACGTATCTTTTTTCGGAGATTCAATTTTGCTGCGTAGTAGTTGTCGTCGTAAGAAATTTTTCAAAAATGTGGCAATGTTTTGGTCACTAGCCTAGCAACAAATAAACTGTTTTTTTTTTTTTTACTAAACTAGCATCTAGCGCTCCAATCTATAACTATGCATAAGGGGTATTAGCTTGGGTAGAACACAAGATAGACATAATAAGATTGACATCCACTCACTTGTTGGCCCTGTTTTCAAAAAAAAAACGTAGGACTCTGGGCCTTTGGAATTTGGCGTTTGTTTTTTACATATCGTTACTTTTTCTTTTTTCGTGAAGTATTTGCTATTTGTGCTGTCCACTTAGACTTTTTGTTTTGGTTTTTTTCAAAAATTATGGCATCATCATCAATTTGGACACGCGACGTAATTTTGGAGCTGTTGACCTACTATGAAATGCATCCTAATTTATATAATCCGACCCATAAGGATTATATAGATAGGGTCAAACGCAGTGATTCTCTAGAATCAATAAAAGAGTTTATGAAACCAATATTTCCAGAAATAAATGTGGAAATCATAAAACGTAAAATTCATACCCTAAAAAATCAGTTCACCCGCGAGTTTCGCGAGGTTCAAAGGAGCCAGAAGAGTGGCGCTGGGTTGGAAGACGTACGTGAACCCAAGCTGTGGTGCTACGACCAGATGCTGTTTTTGAAAACTTATTGCGAAACAAGATCTTCGGTTTCAAATATACAACAGGTAACATTTTTTTTATACTTTATTGTTACGATATACTTATTTAAAATGAAAATATAATTTTTTTTTTAGATAGAAACTTCAAATGAAACTCTGAGCAGCAGTGTTTCCCCGAGCAGAAGCCAGAGCAGCAATACGCCTGATATATCAGGCGGAGCTCCAAAGAGAAAGGTAAGTTTTTATGTATTTAATTGTTGCTGTTGCCATTCAACTTGTCCCTCTTGTATGAAATATTCTGCAAAGCCTTGCCGGATCTTTTCCGCTGTGCCTTTACGAGGATTTTCAACTGCGTGATGAGAGCTGGAACTTGGTGTTTCTGTGTTTATTGTAGTGTATGGTGTTGCTGTTGAAACTTTTTCATGACAAAGCAAAAAATTGTGTAAAACACAACAAGCTTGCGTGACGAGTTCAACTCCCTCAACGCGCATATTGATGGTCGTAAGAAGAACTCTGAAGCGGTTGGAAAGCATGCCAAAAGCATGTTCAATAACATGTCTTGCCCTGGATAGGCGCAGGTTGTATATCCTTTTTTTTTCACATTTTGTTGAAAATGGATACGGCTTCATCAAATGCTGTTGAAGAGCAAACGCATCGTCTCCCACAATAACAAATGGAAGGTTTCTTCCATTTCCAATTATTTTGTTGTCTGGGAATTGATTTTTCGCATCTTCCATAACATCCCTCAATGTGCTTTGCAACAACACACCTGCATCGTTAGTTCTCCCATTACATCCAATGTCCACGTATATGAACCGGCAACTAGCATCCGCTAAGGCCAGCAAAATAATACTATTGGAGCCTTTGTAGTTGTGGTAAAAGGCTCCATCTTTTCGAAGGCTTCGAAAGGGTATATGCTTGCCGTCAATGGCACCGATGCAATTTGGGAACTGCCAACGAATTGCAAATTCGTTAGCAATGCTCTCCCATTCCAATTTTGTTGATGGGAACTGAAAGAAAAATAAATTTTTAAAATGAAATGTCATAATTTTTTGATAACAAATTGTTTTTTCTTTTCTTATCAGCGCAAAATGCAGTCCAGGTCTCCCATTTCAAAGGAAATAAAAACAGTTGCCGAGCTATTGCAAAAAAAAGTTGAAAAGAAATCACCATATGCTTGGCTAGGGAAACAAGTTGTTTTCGAAATTGAACAAATCAAGGACGAAAATATAAAAAGAAATACATCTTGGGAAATACAGAAACTGTTAAGAAAGGGTGTGGAGGAGGATTTGGCACAAAGAGAGCGTGCCCAACGGCAGAGTACTCCACTTTCAACAACACAGACTGTGTCAACATCGCCGTTCGAATGCGTGCAACCACCGCAGCTCTTGAAGACTTTGAATATTGAAGTTTTTCGTCCTCCATCTTCGCAGTCAGATGGAGCAAGGTCTTCATTATCCTTAGATTTATTTGAGCAGTCGATGGAAGTAGAAGCAGTCTACGAAGAGACTGATTTTTATGATTAATTTATTCAAGTTTATAATAAACTTTCAAATAAAAAAAAAAAAATTATATTAGTTTCAAATAAAATGTTAAAAATTAAACCTTTATTACTTTCAAATATATTGGGCACAAGTTTTTCCACAGAGCTCTGCAAACTTCAGGCACAGTTTTACTCAAAAAGGGCTGTGATAACCGGGTTTGGTAGTTCATGCTCATGTATGAGTCACCTGTAGCTAGGAACCTCAAAGTGACTGCCAGTTTTTCTTCCGGCGAGATTGCGTCCCTCATCACAGTGTTGCTTTTTTCTATGTCACTTTTGACCAGCCCCAATAGCAACTGAAAAGTGGCTTCGGACATCCTCAAATAATTTAGAAATGAGGTTTTGTCGTTGGTTTGGAGTTCTTTTTTAACGAAGGCGAACGAACCATGTACACTTCTTTTTTTCCTCCACGTTTTAACCCAAAGCCTTTTCTGCTTCGGTTTTTCATTCTCCAAAGCTGCTTTCTCGCACAAGTTCAGCAATCCCAATACAATAGACTCATCTCCACTGCTGTCTGTGTCCATGTCCTCAACTGCAATCGATGCACAGTTTAACAACTCTAATAATTGTTTTTCTTCCATACCGAGATCTGTCTATTTTTTAAATCAAAAGTTGTAAAACCAATTTGTTTTTTTTTTAATTTTATGAAGCAACTTACTTTGTTTAGAGAAAAATACAACTTTGAAATTTATAAAGTGACAACAAGAAAAGGATTGAAAGAGAAATGAAGAATTGTCAAATTTGAGACGTGAGCCTTCAAAATTGAACATGTAATAGCGATTGTCTCACGGGATGGAAATTTAAAAGGAACGTCAAAAATGAGACATGTCTCGTGAGACATCGTATAATAGGGGACATAGGGATTTGACTTATCGCAATCGCATCGCACGCACTCACCGCATTGGTTTGTGCAAGGCTTTATGTGTACTAACGTCTGCAGAAAAAATTGAATGCATTTTATTGTTTTGTGGTCTTGGCTTAAAGTTTATGTCAAAATTACACTAAATACTATTGTGAATCCGCATGTCAGATGTCATATTTGACAGACTTATTTGTTGTTTTTCGCTGCAGTAGACGACGAAAATTAAAATTATTTTATTAAAAATATACCATCGGATTAACTTTAGTAAAATTAATTTTTTTTCAAAGAAGAAACAAGTATGGGACTATACGATACAGTGATGCAAGAAAAACCACCAGTGGTTTTAGATGTGGGCACAGCATACACCAAGTAAGTTCATTTTTACAAGGAGATGATGTCATTTGAGTGTTCACATCTGATTTCCAGAATTGGGTTTGCCGGAGAAGCACATCCTAGATTTATTCTACCATCGGAAACTTATCTTTCCTCCACTGGAAACATAACTAAACTATTCGATTACTCATCCAACTCGGAGCTATATGACCATTTTGTTGATTTTTTGCTGACCATATTTTTCAAGTACGTTCTGGTTTGTTGTTGCTAGACATCATTTCAAAAACTAACTTCTTCCAGGCACGTTTTAGTTAGTCCCAAAGACAGAAAAGTTGTTATAGTAGAAAATGTTTTCGGTCAAACAATCATCCGTGAAACTATGGCGAAAGTTTTATTCAAACATTTTGAAGTATCTTCCATTCTCTTTGTGCCTACACATTTGGTTGCGCTGGCGACATTAGCAGTATCGTCAGGAGCTGTTATTGACATGGGCTACAACGAAGCAACAATTGTTCCAGTCTTTAGTGGAGTTCAAATTCTGCAAGCCTTCAAAGACCAAGCATTCGGAGCTAAAGCCATACACGAAGAAATCAAACGCCAGTTGATTGATGCCGGCATCAATCCCAATATCCTAACAGAGTCGATTTTGGAAGACATTAAGGTGCGCACTTGCTTTGTTACAACTTTTGAACGAGCCAAGGCATACAGAGAAGGAGAACCCATTACGCCGCCACCGGATATCGAATATTCCATCAAAGAGAAAGATATCATCACTATTCCAGGTGTTGTTCGCGAAACTGCTTACGAAATTATGTTCACCGAAGACAACGAACAATCAAGTTTGCCTTATTTGATTTTAGACTCAATCTTGAAGTGTCCCGTTGACGTAAGAACGGTTTTGGGTGAGAATATATTCCTCATTGGTGGGTCGTCAATCATGATGGGATTGTTGTCACGCTTAAAAATAGAGTTAAATACTCTCCTGCAAAATAATTTTTACAAAGATAAACTTTTCTTTAAAAGTGTCAAGTTCCACAAAGCTATCGGTAGACCAAATTTCTCTGCTTGGCTCGGTGGTTCTATTTGCGGAGCAACTGATTTCGTGGGCACTAGATCTCTAACAAAAGAGGCATACGTGAAGTGTGGTCGCGTGCCCGATTGGGTTAACTTGGACGATAATCGGTTACAAGATTCAGTTTAAAGAAATGCCCAATTAATTTAAGTTGTGGTAATTTAATCAATTTAGTCAATAAAGGAGCTTAATTTAGTATTGAAGGGAAATCTGTTAAATCCTTTAGGTGCTGTTGCTTTGAACTCTGAGTCTTGAGGTGACAAAAAAGATATACATGAATACGTTTGTAGGTTTAATACGAAAATCGGAACTCATAAAACACACTTACCCACTTTTATGCTTTCGAATGAGCAAAGTTCCAACTAATTTCTCACAGTTTTTGTATATCGTTTGATTATTCTCACTTTTTAATTCGATGGCAAACAATGTTTACTACCGCTACCGCATTTTTTTTTTTTTTTTTTGAATGTAGCGGCAGTTTACATTCTCCACTGCGACAAAGTAAAAATTATTGATTTTAAACTCTGTAAAGTAAAAGAAGGGAAGAACACCGAGTTCTCAAAAAGAAAAGGAAGCAGCATGAGAAGCGCTCGTTTGAGGAAATTGAGAGGTGCCATGACAGGGAAGATTTACCAAAAGGTAAAAAGATCCTTCCAGGGTGGAAAGCCCCGAACTCAAGCCTGTAAAGACCAGCAGAGAAACATAGTTGTAGAGTCACAGTCGCTACTGAGCATCTGGAAAGATCACTTCTGCAGACTAAACGGCGATGAGGACACAAATTCCGCTGTCAGGCAGATTGCCCCATTCAGTTTGGACGATGATCAAGAATGCCGTCCTCCCGACCAAGAAGAAGTTAAACTTGTCATATGCAAACTTAAATCAAATAAGACTGCAGGTGCAGATGGCCTTGATGCCGAACTTTTCAAGGCA
Organism: Melanostoma mellinum; assembly: GCA_914767635.1. Taxonomy (NCBI): domain Eukaryota; kingdom Metazoa; phylum Arthropoda; class Insecta; order Diptera; family Syrphidae; genus Melanostoma; species Melanostoma mellinum. The sequence continues at coordinate 78,617,484 of OU612059.1, read as the reverse complement.
GCTGGAGATCAGTTGGAAAGGAGCATGCACCAGCTGATCTGCATGATATGGTCGGAAGAAAGCATGCCCGATGAATGGAACCTCAGTATCGTATGCCCGATCCTAAAGAAGGGAGACCCTCACAATTGCGCCAATTATAGAGGGATAAGCCTCCTTAACGTCGCTTATAAGATCTTGTCTGCTGTAATATGTGAACGTCTGAAACCCCACGTCAACAACTTGATAGGTCCTTATCAATGTGGTTTTAGACCGGAGAAGTCCACAATAGACCAAATTTTCACATTGCGACAGATCTTGGAAAAAACCCGAGAACGTAATATCGATATTCACCATCTCTTTATCGATTTCAAGGCCGCGTATGACAGTATCTACAGAGACGAGCTGTACAGAGTCATGTCTAGTTTCGGCATCCCTGCAAAACTCGACGACTATGCAGGATGACTTTGGAGAATTCACGCTGCTCCGTCAAGGTCGGTAAAGAACTCACCGAGACCTTTGATGTCGAAAGGTTTTAGGCAAGGCGATAAACCGTCATGCGATTTCTTCAACATCATACTTGAACAGATTGTAAGAAACTCAAACGTCAACACCAGAGGAACAATCTTTCAAAAGTTTGTACAATTACTCGCCTATGCAGACGATATTGACGTAATGGGAAGAAAAAAGCGTGATGCCATAGGTGCTTTTGCGAGTATCGAAACAGAAGCGGCAAAAATGGGTTGGATGGTTAATGAGGGCAAAACGAAGTATATGTTGTCATCAAACAAGGACACAGAACATCGACGAATTGGACAAAACGTCACAATAGACAGACATAACTTCAAGGTAGTACAGGACTTCGTCTACCTAGGATCCGCTGTAGACACGGAAAACAACATCAGTGCGGAGATCAAACGGAGAATAACTCTTGCCAACCGTTGCTTCTTTGGGTTAAGAAGGCAATTGAGAAACAAAACCCTCTCCAGAAAAACCAAGGTAACCTTATATAAGACCTTAATCATCCCAGTCCTGCTTTACGGCGCGGAAGCATGGACCTTATCGAAAGCGGATGAGGAAACTCTTGGTTGTTTCGAAAGAAAAATTCTCCGAATGATCTTTGGTCCGGTATGCGAAGATAATGTGTGGAGAAGAAGATACAACAACGAGCTGTATGAGCTGTACCGCGACATGGGCATAGCCAGAAGAGTACGCATCGCGAGGCTACGATGGTTAGGCCACGTAGAGTGGATGGACCCAAAGGCTCCGGCTCGACGGGTTTTCGAAAGCACATTGCAGAGAAATCGCGGAAGGGGAAGACCTCGTCTTAGGTGGCGCAATCAAGTGGATGAAGACCTCCGTGTCCGACTTAAGATTGCGAAACTGGAGAGAGCTCGCCCGAAATCGAAGTCGTTATAGAAGGATGTTGGTTGAGGCCCAGGTTCACCCCGAACTGTTATGCCCACCTAAGTAAGTAAGTAAGTAAGTAAGTAAACGTTACAATACAATGGCAACTGGTGCTCCCCGGTTGAGGGTTCCCGGTCGAAACTATCTTGTTAACAAAATGCAATACCTTGTCTCAGATAACTCTCTGGGATCTGGGTCTGTATCAAAAACAACGATATTCGCAAAAAACCCTTAACGTTACGTTGCAAATACGTTTGTCATTTACCAGTTACCACTGTCGTGGCTATCGTTGCATTGAGTTGCGGTTTTTGCACCGAATTCAAATTTATTCTAAAATATTTTTTTCTTATGACTATTTCGGTTGTCTAGAGCACAGATTTTGCAACTTTTTCGATGATTATCGTTCAATCATCTATCGTCGATTATCGATCTGCCAAAAGATTGTTTCATGTATCCTTATTTTCAGTGACTCAACTCTTTTAATCAGTCCAGCAATGCACGTGGCGTAATGGTTAGCATGTGTGCCTGTTACGGGGGAAGTTCGCGGTTCAATTCCCAGCAGACACCAAATATGTTTTTCCACCTTTCGCGAGGAATTGCCAAGTCCTCCGATAGTAAATTCATTGCTGTGAAAAGAGTTTTCTTGACAAACCGTTCGAAACTGGGAGATTGTAGGTCTCCTCCACTCTCTCACAAGTCATGGTTTCTAGAAATGCGCTAGGCTCCAGGACTGGATCTCCCGAGTCCGGACTCTTCGCTCTGCGTCAAGAACGCACCTATTAAATATGAAAAACAGAAACATACTGCGCAAAAAACGTTGTCTCCGTGCTGAATGCTGCCATTCATGTCAAGCTGTCCCATCTAGCTCGCGCATTATTTATACCAAATACCATCCTGTCAATGTCAAATCTGTCATTTATTTTTCGTTGCGTATACTTTCTCTCTCTTGATGAGTTAAGTTTTTGTTTATTGTTTTCGTAAATAAACCCATTTCAGTTTGTTCTTCTTAAAATTAATAAAGATTTTCGCTAAAGAAACAAACAGTAAGTTCTTATCCATACAATATAAATCCTTATTTACTAATCATCCACTAGTCATGGATATCATGGACATACAAGCTGTCGAGTCAAAACTCAGCGACGTAACCGTGACACCAATTCCTCGTTCTCAAGTACAAAATTTCTACAACTACCAACTGCAACGCGAACAACGCGATCAGACGCCACAAATTCAAATTTCAGCAATTCATCATGTCCCACAAATTCCACCCCCACAACCAGTCTCACCTGCAATAATAACAACCCAAACTTCAGCGAATATCACAACTCCAATGACTTCGGCTGCCAATATTCCATCAAACCTCACAAATCTACATGGTTTGACAAAGTATGCACAATTGCTTGCTGTTATTGAAGAAATGGGTCGAGACATAAGGCCAACCTATACAGGCTCTCGAAGCTCAACCGAGAGACTCAAGCGAGGCATAGTCCATGCCCGGATACTGGTTCGAGAGTGTCTAATGGAGACCGAACGCTCTGCCAGACAGTAAAGTAATTGATTTGCTGCGAGCTACACGTCGTAGCACACTAAGTTTTCCCTTTGATTATATCTCTTTATAAAAATACTTATAAGGTGGACACAACTACTTTCAATTCATTTTACATTCAACAAAAAATAGAAAAAACAAACGGAAAAGTACCTCTGTTTTAAACCTCTTAAACGACATGATATTTGTATACCAAAAAAGAAATTAAGCATTGCAACACAAATAATGAGGAGCAAATATGATTTAAAAATAAAAAGAAAAGAAAATATACTAGCTCAGGTTTTTATAGCAAAAAGTAAATAATATTGAATTCAAAACAAATATAATAATAAATAATAATAAATTAGTCACGTAGACTGTAGTCAGTAACCATTCATGTAAAAAATGTTTGTAATGTGAATTTTGAGACGAATGCTACTGAACAAGTTCAAGATTGTTTCGTGTTTCGACATTTGAATGATTCAAGCGCAATTCGGTAGCATTTTGTCGGAATAAAGCTAAGTTTGTTTTATAGAAAATTTTTCATATGTTTGCTTAATAGAGGTGTGAATTATTCGGGAAGGCTCTGGTTCTGAGTCAACTTGGTGGCGCACAGATATTTCGACTTGTCAATTGTGCTAACTACACCTCCTCGCGGCAGCCACTGGGTACTGCTCTCCTTCAACCGCTGGTGACCTGCGAAACTAGTAATGGAGAGTTTTGCGATTCATGACTGGTTGGCCGAATCTCAGTGGTCTGCCAAAGCTTATGGGGAATATCACAACAGAAGAATTCGAATTACAGAACCAACGATAGCTTTCGGCAGTCAATAAAGCTTTAATCCCTGAATGAGCTACTGCGAGATGTTGATTTGAAGGCCTTTCAGAGTCTTTCAATATTAATACAGCGTATTGTAATACATTTGTCCGTAGATGGCAACTTGGCATATAACGAACAAAAACCAGTGCTTTTAATAACCTCAAACTCAGTTTTTTAGTAATAACTACTGTTTTCATATGAAATAGAATGAAAGCAACAGTTGAGAGAAAACTCAAAAATCTGAGACACCCTACTACCTACCCATGGTAAAACTGGATGGTTCCGAAACGACCGAATGCATCGGATAACAATTATAATTTCAACATTGACGACCAAAGGCACCCGTGGTGTGATGGATAGCATGTCCGCCTGTTAATCCAGAGGTTCGAGTTGGAATCCCAACAGAGGCAAAATTGTTTTTTCCACGAATATCGCCTTTCGCGAGGAATTGGCAAGTCCTCCGTTAGTATTCATTGCCATGAAAAGCGCTTTCTCGATTAGCCTTTGGGAACCGGCCAAAAATTGTAGGTCCCTTCCATTCCCTCACAAGGCATGGTTGTGAGAAATGCGCTAGGCCCATGGGCTCCTCGCTCTGTTGCGCCACCCTATTTATTTTTTATTTTAGTTGACGACCCAAGCTAACGAAAAAATGATCACAAATAGTTCGCACGAACGCGCGATTGTTTGCTGAGTACAAAAATAAAAACATTAAAATTTTGAAAAAAATTAAATTAAATATTCCGAACAAGGTTTCTAGCGAAATTCTAGAAACTCCACTTTCTTGCACTTGTCAATAGGGTAGACTGAGTACGGTTGAGACAATTTCGCTTATGTCGTCTATAATATTGACTTCTGTAATCTGTAATCCACGGGAGGGCCTTTTTAGTGCTCAGTGCATTATTTCTTGTTGAATATAAAAATTAAAAATAGCATTTTTTTTTCAATTGTTGAAAGACATGAAAATATAAGGTTTGTTCGTTGAAGCCCTGGGGTTGCCTTGGGCTCACCAAAAATTTTATCTTTCTATTTTTCTTTGTAGTTACCTAATTTCATTTAATTTTAATTTTTTGCTCCTTTTCCAACACAATTAAAAATATACTTGAAAAACGGCATTAATTGTACATTAATTTTATAAATTATTTCAATTTCAATAAACAAATAAATATTTTCGCTTCGTGTGCCATCGGGAAACATAAGCGTACCGTCTACTGGAATATTTGTGTTGTTTGAGTCGTCCTTTGCTTCAACCGTACCCACCCTATTCTACTTATAGGTCCGTATTATGAGTAGCGAATCGAACGTTCGACTGGAAGCGAATGTTTTAGAGAAACTCATTTATTGGATTATTATAATTAAACTTCATCCATACCTTAAACGCGAAAATAACCAAAGTATTTGTTTCTACAACCTATAATACCGCTATAAAAGAAGCTCGCAGAAACATTCGCTTCCAATCGAACGTTCGATTCGCTACTCATAATAGGGACCATAAACTGTAAAAATTTAATCAAAATCGGACGATTTTTAAAAGTAAAAAATTAAAGTTTTGAGATCTTGTCAGAAGATGTAAAGTTAGAAAAAAAAAAAAAAATAAAAATAAAGTTTTGAAAATATTCACAATTCAAAATTTTTAAAAAGTTAATAAATATATCAAAAATTGAAATTGTTCAAATGTTGTTACTCAATCTATCTTTAACAACCTAAGAGCTAAGACTTCTAAAATATGGACAATATTTTACAAAATCGTGTTAACTAGAAAGTTGGGTTTAAAAAAGGTGCAATGGGGTACACCGTTTTTACTTAAAAAAAAAAAAAAATTATTACATCATGAGAACGACAATTAAGAAATAGTTATTCACACACAATTTGATCAAAATCGTGAGAGTCGTTTTCGACAGACTGGAAGTACTTTCTATGAACGATTTCAAGAACATAGACCAAAAAAGAACACAAAATCTGATTATGCTTTACATTTAATAGAGTCCAACCATAACTACACAGATTTCGATACAAACTTCCAACCTTTGCACTTAACTTATACAAGAAAGGAAGAGCACTTGACGCACTAAAGAAGTTTGAAATTAATGAATGGATGAACGCCAAATTAATATTCAAGACAAACGCACTATTTGACACTGCACTCAAAGAACAACAAAAAATTATTATTAGATAGCAAAGAAAATAAAATTAGACAGATATACGAAAGTAAAATCAACAAAAGAGACAACAATAGCTGAGCCAATGACCAAAAACAAAAAACTAAATTAAGTTGAAAGGCGAAGCACCTCAGGACGAAATTTTAATTTCGAAACGCGTCGAATCAAACAATAAAAGTTTTGTGAGATAAGTTTATTTGATAAAATAAAACAAAAAAAGAACTCCAAATATTTCTTTATTTATATTTATATTCAATACTAGCTGACCCACCCGGCGTAGCTCTGGCCCTATATTTATCACTTGAAAGTTAAGTAATGCAGTCTCCAAGCTTTCATTCCAGCGGCAGAGTGGGGATGAAATATAGTCTATGGTACTCAGTGGCAATTAAGCATTCTAACGATGACAGAGGTTTTGGAATAGGTCCAGGCTACCCGGCATTGCTTGGGCCTGTAGTTTTAATCCTGAGGTATAAAATATACGCTAATAGGGCCCCTACACTACGCAAACATGTTTGTACAAACGTGTGTTTGTGCAAACATAGTTTCGCCACACACTACACAAACATGTTTGAGAGATGACGTTTTTCATGTCAATCAGATCTAAGAGCAATGAGCGATTGATTTCCGAACAAAAAATTTGTTCTTGTTTATTCATCCTTACTTCTTGAAAATTGACAACTATTTGAGCAACATTTTTTGAATTTCTCCAAACCGTTTGCGCAAACATTCAACATTGCTACACACTACTCAAACAATTTGTACAAAGAATTTTACAAAAACAAAATACATATGTTTGCGCAAACGGTTTGTGTAGTGGAGGGGCCCTATAAGTTACTGAGGGACTATGTGTCATCCCAATGCCGAAAGAATTTTTGAAATCTGTCCAGTAGGATCTAAGAGCCCATTTCCAACTTCTTTTCTGAGGGAATCTTCCGTTCACGTGCAAATATGTGAATGAAATATAAGTTTGTGTCACTGAGGGATAAGTTCAATGAATTTGAATTGATACAAACAAAATTAATTCAGCAACAATCAGCAAATAAAATTTTTCTCATTGAACTCTTAAATATAAAATGTATTGAAAGTAGTTACAATTTATTATCAGAATAAAACTTAAAAAAAAAAACAGTACGTATACGCCAGAGTCAATAGTATACACTTAAGAAAATGCATCAAAAATGTTTTTTTTTGTGTTACGATAAATAAAAGACCTATACTTTTGTATAAATTGATTTCAAAACAAACAAAACGAATCCGTATTTAATAAAAAAGCATTTTTTTATGAAGATTGAAATATTATTATTATTTTCGGCACATCATGTTGTTTTCCTGAAATACTGGCTATTTATAAGGTTTAAATTTGGTATTGACAAACACACACTGTCATTATACAGTCTGTTAGTCACTTTAAAGCTTTCTCATAAACTATATTTTTTGTTTTGTTTTGTGGTGCGTAAATAAACAAAGAAGACGGGTTTTCGAAGCCCGAACATGCGACGTATAATTGTCTATGCGCGAAATAGGAAAACTCCTTTTGATTCCGCAAACTTCTAACGACTGTCCTTAAGATTTATTTATGGTCATCGCAAAGGCCAGACGTACTGGAAATTGTAACCGTTTAAAATCGAATGGTAAATCCGTTGGAATCATCGGTATTCGCGGGATCAATACATCCTCTCCTTTGTATTTTCCTTTTAAGATTGTTGCTTCAATGACGTTATTCATCAGCTTCTTCACAGCCAGTCTTGTTCCATTGCATAGTCGAGGTTGATTAATGTTACGCAGCATGATGACAACTGCGGAAACTAAAAAACTATAAAACCTCTCTACATAAAAAATTGAAAAGGAGATTCTGTATAAATACTTACAATAGCTTCACAGTAGCCAGGGAAGAGTTGGCAAGAAAAACATCGATTGCCTATGAAAGGTATATCTGCACGGTTAAATCTAATTTAAAAACGAATCCCTCATTGTTCTGGAACTTTATTAAAAGGAAACGAAAGCAGACATCAGATCCTTCTTCCCTCTCTCATGAAAACAAATTATCCACGAGTGACTCCGAGATTTGCAACACGTTTGCAGAATATTTTAAAACAGTTTACAAATCCAGTGAGGATAATGAAGATGATATTTTCCTGACAACAATCAACACAAATATTTTACAAGCTCCGTCTTTTATTGAAAGTGATGTAGAAGCTGCTTGTCGGAAAATCAAAGACTCTTTTTTACCTGGCTATGATGAAATTCCTGGATGCATACTACGAAGATGTTCCAAATCTTTGTGTGGAGTCTTATGTTCTCTTTTCAACAAGTCCATGCATGATTCAATTTATCCCGATATTTGGAAGAAATCATTCATTTTACCCCTTTACAAATCTGGATCTCGATCTATTGCTTCCAACTATAGGGGGATTGCAAAACTGAGCTGTATTCCAAAGCTTTTTGAATCACTCATGGTAAACTTTATGTTTTTTAATTTAAAACCATATATTTCACCACATCAACATGGGTTTTTCGGTGGAAGATCCATTGTTTCAAATTTAATGGAACTAACATTAAACATCTCTAAAGGATTCGCGAATGGCCAACAAACTGATGTTGGTTACTTTGATTTCTCAAAAGCATTTGATCAACTGAATCATCGTATACTGATAAAAAAGTTGGATCAACATGGCTGTGTTGGTTCTCTTCAAAAATGGTTTTTTTCATACTTGAATGGTCGAACCCAATACGTAAAATTCAAAACTTGTTTTTCAACAGCGATAGATGTTACATCAGGTGTACCACAAGGAAGTCATTTAGGACCCCTCCTGCAAAGTAACCTACCCGGCAATACCACTTGCCCTTATTACCTCAATATCTAAACTGTTACTAACTTAAGATCACACTTGGCATTTGTACACTCATGCGCATTACTTACCTGAACCTCATGTTCATTCTTTAACCTACCTTTGTAAAACTCAAACCGAAAATCATATTAAAAGTATATTTCAGTAAATAACTATTACTTATTATTTACATGGTGCCGAAACCCGAATTATTTTTCAATAAAAATAATATAAAATAAAAAAAAAATTTTCAAGAAATTCATTAAAATGTCAAATGACGACACCTCGGCAGCTGCAACAGCAACACGAACGGTAGCAATGGCAGACAATCTCTGTCAATTTCTTCGCCCACCGAAACCAATCGTTATCGAACACGATAAAGACATGGCCAACGAGTGGAAATTATGGCTACAACAATACGAGTTTCTCGAGGTAGCTACAGGTATGGACACCAAGCCCCAAAAGATTCAGATAGCAACGTTTATGTCCGCAATCGGATACCCAGCCCTACAAGTATACAACTCGCAATCAAAAAAACCAAACAGTACAATAGCCGAGGTAAAAAGTATTTTCCAAACATATTTTATCCCAAAAATTAACACCACTTTTGAGAGGTACAAATTTAATAAAATAGCTCAAAAAGACGGCGAATCCATCGACGAACTAATGTCTAGACTACGACTGCAAGCCCAAAACTGCGCCTTTGGAGCACTAAATGACAGCCTCCTTAGAGACCAGCTCATTCTCGGAATCCAAAGCGACAACCTCCGTACTAAATTACTGTCCCAGGACATCGACTTAGAAAAGGCAATCCAACTCTGTCAGGCCACCGAAATGGCTCAAAAGCAGTCAGCCCAAATCGTCAGCGAAGGCGAAAAAACAGTGAACATAGTTAAGAAAAAGTACATCGATAAAACTAAGAGCTTCGATTGTCGTAATTGTGGAAAACACCACGAAATCCGAAACTGCCCCGCATTTAATCACATATGCTAGAAATGCAACAACAAGAATCACTTCGAAAAATTATGCAGAAAGAAAACTGACAAAAACTACCACAAGAGCAATCGCGCGCCTCTCAAGAAAATCAACCTTTGTGAAGAATCCGACGACGATTATGATTCACTTTTTGACGGTGCATTAACTAAAAATGCGAACGCACGACCTGACAAATTCACGGAAAAACTTGTAATTCAGGGTAAGTCGTATGATATAAAACTTGACACTGGTGCTCAGTGTAACGTGTTACCAAAGCGTATAATTAAAAACATCAATTTTAACCTCAAGCCAAGTAGTGTAAAGCACCTCGTATCGTTCAGCAATCATAGAATGCAGGTGCTTGGCGAAGCAATTATACCGTGCTCAATAGCAGAACGAAAATGTAAAATACTATTTAAGGTCGTGGCCGAAGACATCAAGCCAATTCTCGGAGCCAATGCTTGCGAAAAACTCGAACTCGTTACCAGAGTTCACCAAGTTCAAACCATCTTGTCAATCTCAGACAGGGAACTAGAAAAGTTACTCTTAATTACAATTAACTAAAAGCGATGAAGCCTGTAAGCAACTGAGCGAACTTATAACTAATGGTTGGCCCAGTACTATCGATCATCTCCCAAATAACTTAAAAAAATATTGGACCTTCAGAGAAGAACTTTCTATTCATGATGGCATCATATACAAAGCTCACAAAACTCTTATTCCAACTGCAATGAGAGCCGATGTATTAAAGTACATACACAATGGTCACTTTAACTATGTTAAGTGTATACGAAGAGCAAAAGATAGTGTATTCTGGCCACAAATGAATCGTGACATAAAAGATTATATAGACAAATGCCCTGCTTGTCAAGTCTTTCAAAGAAGCAACAACAAAATACGTCTAGGCGAAAAACAAATACCTAATTATCCATTTGAAATCGTAGCTTCAGATTTGTTTTATTTTAAAGGTCACGACTACGTTGTACTAACGGACAGTTACTCCGGTTTTATCAAATTCGACAAACTCAAAGAACCAACTGCAAGAAACGTCATCAATTTCCTCAAAAGTATATTTGCAGTTAATGGAATACCAAAAATTTTAGAAACCGACAATGGACCACAGTATTCTAGCGCCGAATTCAAAAAGTTCATCACCGACTGGAAATTCAATCATACCACCAGTTCACCCTATCACGCCAGAGGCAACGGTTTAGCGGAAAAGGCTGTGCAAATATCCAAATCCATTTTGAAAAAATGCACCTATGACAATTCAGACTACCAACTTGGTATACTGAACTTCATGAACACCCCCAGAGGAGATCTTGGAACACCTGCCCAACGTCTATATTCAAGAAACTTGAGATCAACTATTCCAACTACATTGCCTTCATTAGTTACGAACACGCAGCATGACGTCGGTAGAAAGTTGCAAAAGGAACGACAACTCCAAGCACTTTACGCAAACAGAGGAGCCAGCGAAAGTCTACAACTACCCCCAGGTCAACGAGTCGTTACGCGAACATCTACAAATAGCGAATGGAAACCAGCCACCATAGAGAGCCAAACCCATCCGCGCTCCTACATAATTAGAGATGACAACGGCAACAAGTACCGTCGCAGCTCTTGTCATATCAAGCCAACAAAAGCCATCATACATACATCACCCAACGCTACTGCAAACTTACATAACGCAGATTCAACTACTAAACATCAGTCACCATCAAGTACCTCACAGAACCTCTCGAATCAAACTCATTTTTCAAAAGTTCCTAACACAAACACAACTAATATCCCTAATGTTTCCACAGGTTCAATTCCTCCATCAGTAAAACCTACCCCATCAACCATCACGACGAGATACGGAAGAGTTTCAAAACCACCAGAACGAATGGACTTGTAACAGCAAGGGAAAACTAAGTTTCAAGTAGAGAGATGTGAAGTAACCTGCGAGGAGAATTCAAGACTCAAGAAGGAAGATGCAAAGTAACCTACCCGGCAATACCACTTGCCCTTATTACCTCAATATCTAAACTGTTACTAACTTAAGATCACACTTGGCATTTGTACACTCATGCGCATTACTTACCTGAACCTCATGTTCATTCTTTGTAAAACTCAAACCGAAAATCATATTAAAAGTATATTTCAGTAAATAACTATTACTTATTATTTACACCTCCTTTTTTTATTATACATAAATGACTTGCCTGATGTGCTCCATCACTCAAAGATTCTCCTCTACGCCGACGATGCCAAGATATTTTTATCGTATTCAAATCCTACGGATTCTTCGTACTTACAAAACGACTTCTATGCTCTTCTGAAATGGACTGCGATTAATAAATTATCACTGAACAATTCAAAGTGCAAGATTATGACTTTCTCTCGTAAATCTTCGGATCACCAAGTGGATTTTGTGTTGAACGGGCAGTTACTTGAACGATGCGAAAAGATCAATGATCTTGGAGTGCTCTTTGATCGAAAGCTTACTTTCAATGACCATATTGACTACGTAGTCAACAAAGCAAAATCAAGACTGGGGATGATTAAGCGTTGGTCGAAAGAACTTAACGACCCATATGTTACAAAGTCTCTTTATGTTGGACTCGTACGAAGCTGCTTAGAGTTCGCTTGTCAAATTTGGTCACCTACATATGCTACCCATATTCAAAGGATAGAATCAGTCCTGAAACAGTTTCTACTTTTTGCACTTCGCGATTTAAACTGGAATGATCGCTTTTTGCTTCCACCATATCGTCATAGGTTGTTGTTATTACAAATGAACACACTAGAAGACAGGAGGAAGGTTTTCAATTACTTAACAACGTTAAAAATCATCAATGGAGAAATATCGTCACCATATTTACTTTCCCTAATCAAATTTAACGTACCTGCCCGTCCGACTCGAAACTATACACCTTTACACGTCAGCTTCCAAAGATATAATTATTTAGCCAACGAGCCTCTGACAAGATGTTGCAGATTTTTTAATGATTACTATTCTGTTTGTGATGTTTCAACTAGCGATCTAACAAAATTACATTTGTTAAATTATTTCAAATTAAGTTTCATTTAGTTAGTTTAAGTTTAACCAAGACTGTTAGTTTTTTAACTGTAGTCAATACAAATAAATAAATAAATAGATCCTACTTTAAACTGCAAATTATGAGGTGGTAGTCCAGACAATTTCAGTGAATTTAGAATTTCTGTGGGATAGTTGACTACGTCATCCTGGTTCATAACGGTGTCGACTGATTTGAAAGAAACCAACTGTCCTGGAAGAAAATTCTGGACGGTCGCATTGAGATCCTCGACCTAAGTCAGGTCGCCTTCTCCTCGTCATCGTTAATTGTTAAATTAGTAGTAAATTGTCACGATCACAGAAGATAAAAAAAAAATTTATTGGAAAAAGCACATTACCTGGAATGTCACTATCACAAAAAGTCACAAAAGTGGAGAAAATTCTCGCGCACATAGCGTTGATCTTCACTCACAAAGATTGGTTTTCAAATCTTAAATATTATGGTTGCTTTCAGAAATCTAGTTTGATCAAGTGACTATTTGACGTTCCCATTATCGTTCCTGTGGAAATTTGAGGATGAAATATAATTGTTTTTACTGCCCATGTACTCAGGGGCAATAAATTAAATTCTTAACAGTCAAAAAGTTAAAATAATTTTCAAAAACAAACAATTAAATAAAAAAAAAACGATTAAGAAAAAACAAAACTATTGTTTGAATTAATTTTTTTATTCATTACAGTTAAGAATACAGAAATTGTTACTTTTATTATATTCCAATTCTTTTTTTTCATATTTACTTACCTTTTAAACCTTCCCTAGGCCTCCACAAACATTTTGAGACCGAGATAAGATTAATCCGTTAAGCCGTTCTCGAGTTTAAGCCAGACTAACGAACAGCAATTCATTTTTATATATATAGATTTTCCATATAAAAACCAATTTTGAAAAAAAATTGTTCAAACGGGCCAAGTTGTAGATTCATATACAGAGAGAAAGACATACAGACAGACAGACAGGAAGGATGACATTTTTGGAAATACAGTAAGTAAGCATAGCCTACATGACAAAGTTTCCGAAAACGAACTCAGGCTTATCGATTTTGCTGCAGGTCTTGTTGATGCAGTCTTGTTGATGCAAAAGAAAACAAGGGCTGCTTTGGACCAGTATAACGAGATTGACAAAGAGAAAAGAAGGGAGGAACACCGAATTCTCAAAAAGAAAAAGAAGCAGCATGAGAAGCGCTTGTTTGAGGAAATTGAGAGGTGCCACGACAGGAACGAGATTCGAAATTTTTGCCAAAAGATAAAAAGATCCCGACCACAAGCCTGTAAAGCCCAGCAGTCGCTACTGAGGATCAGGCAGAACGTCCCATTCATCTTGGACGATGATCAAGAGTTCCGTCCTGCCGATTTAGACGAAGTTAAGCTTATCACATTCAAACTTAAATCAAATAAAACTATAGTTGTAGATGTCCATGTTTCCGATCTTTTTAAGGCAGCAGATTGGTTGGAAAGAAGCATGCACCAGCTGATGGTCGGAAGAAAGCATGTCTGATGAATGGAACTTCAGTATCGTATGCCCGATCCTAAAGAAGGGAGACCCTCACAATTGCGCCAATTACAAAGGGATAAGCCTCCTTAACGTCGCTTATAAGATATTGTCTGCTGTAATATGTGAACGTCTGAAACCCCACGTCAACAGTTTGATAGGTCCTTATCAATGTGTTCTTAGACCAGAGAAGTCCACAATAGACCAAATTTTCACATTACGGCAGATCTTGGAAAAAACCCGAGAACATAATACCGATATACACCATCTTTTCATCGATTCCAAGGCCGCGTAATTTAAATTATTTTATTCGTATCTTGAATTTTTAAAAAGGAAAACAAAAACTTTAGATTTTAATAGTGTGTATTGCAAGACGTGTTTACACTTTCGCGACAGAAATCCAACTCCACTGCACTTCTCATAGAGATCTTTCAAGCTAGTCTAAAGATGTTTTTATGTATTCATGTTTCAGTCTGCTCCGTGAAGGAATGTGCAAACTGAAGCATATTTCATGGGAACATAAAGTTAATTCACGAAACGTTCCCATGTAAAGATTCAAAGGTGTCAGCTAACCGACTATCAAGAATTGAGGGGGTGGATTGTGTCGAATACATAACTCGTATGATAATATTGACAGGGGCTAGCTGTATACGTACAGAGCCATGTCTAGTTTCGGCAACCTTGCAAAACTCGTACGGATTTGAAGGACGACTTTGAAGAATTCTTGCTTCTTCGAAAAAAGAGCTCAACGGAATTTTATATGTCAAGGCGACAAACTGTCATATGATTTCTTCAACATCATACTTGAAAAGATTGTACAAAACTCAAACGTCAACACCAGAGGAACAATCTTCCAAAAGCCTGTACAATTACCTCGCTTACGCAGACGATTTTGACGTCATCAAACAACGATAGAGAACGTCTAAGAAAAAAAACGTCACATCAGACAAGCATAGCTTGAGATAATACAAGACTTCGACTACCTAGGATCCGCTATAGACGCGGAAAACAACATCAGTTCGGAGATCAAATGGGGAACAACTTTTACCAACCGTTTCTTCTTTGGGTTTAAAGGCAATTGAAAAACAAAACTCGCTCTTAAAAAAGCAAAGTAATCCCTTATACGACCCTGAGTCCTGGGAATTAGAAAACCCTTGGTCGTTTCGAAAGAAAAATGTTTTTCCCACGGGTATCGCCTTTCGCGAGGAATTGGCAAGTCCTCCGTTAGTATTCATTACCATGAAAAGCGCTTTCTCGATTAGCCGTTTGGAACCGGCAGAAAATTGTACGTTCCTTCCATTCTCTCACAAGGCATGGTTGTGCGAAATGCGCTAGGCTCAGGGGCTCCTCGCTTTGTGGCGCTACCCTATTTATTTATTTATGTTTCGAAAGAAAAATATTTCGATATGTATTGTCTTTGGTTCCGTACGTGACGACAATGTGTGCAGAACAAGATTCAACAATGAAATGAATGACCTCTACCGCACCAAGAACATAACTAGGAGAGTAAGCATCGCGACTGGGACGATGGCTGGGACATTTTATATGTATGACTCGGGGAAAACCAATTGCGAAATGGATGAAAGACTTCAGAACTGGAGACGGAGAGAGCTCTCCCGAAAGATGCTCAAAAAATTGGAGATCCCCAGTGCGGTTCATTCGACCCGCTTTTGAGAATAAGGAAAACAAATTTCTTTTCTCTATTGCTTTAATTTCAGGCACAAAAATAAGAGTTTATCTACCTAAAACTAAGTATGAACTGTATTTCCATCGTTTCCTAAAAAATTCGTGAGGAACTAATGCTTGTGAGGTACTTAAAATTACATTTCTTGATTTATTCGTCGTTCGTTGGTCGTGCTCATGTTAACTTACCGTTGTAGTTTTGTAGTAAGAAGAGAAAGGGAAGGTACATAGAGGGAGAAAAAATATATAGAATTGGGTCCTATTTTGGGCGCCATTTGATATAGGGAGGTAAAAAGAGAGGGGTTTAAGATTTGAATGGGAAATTGAAACGAAACGGAAAGTAGGAATAGGAAATGGAAGGGAGGACTAGGATAAGGTCAGGAAAACAGAAACCAGACAAGGAAACGGAAAGGTATGTTTGAAGGAAGGTAAAGGAAAATGAGGCTCGACAAGCAGGCAAGGTCCCCCGTATCAGGCGAGCTAAGCCGTACAGCGCCAGCGTGCCAGGTTTTCAAACAGGTACATTATTTTCCTTCCCGTCCTCAATTTCCTTTCCTTTCCTTTCCTTTCATTTGTACCATTTGAAGTCGAAGAGCGTACTAGAACCCCTGTAATGATCGAACTTTGTATTTGTCTTGATATCTGATATCTGATATCTGATGATTCGTCTTGATATCTGTTCCTGGTGTTCTTCACTTTTGGTCAGACTCTTGCTTCAAAATCTGGAAAGGTCGATGGCATTGCTTGGATATAGCCATATAATGATTCATAAAGGGTGTGTTCCGTGTTAGGGTCTTGTCTTGATCATACTACTGCAGTGATTGACTAGTCGATTGCAAGCGTTCTAAGATTCCGTGTCACGTAATTGTGATTATTGCAGTTTCTAAGTTCCTCATCGTTGAAACTAGTCCATAAGCTTTACTACATTTGAAAATGTTTTCCAATCATGTAGTCATGAATCCACATAAAAGTGCCTTCGAAACATCAGCTAGGGCTGACCACCTAGTGTCCGATAACCGTTTGAAATTATTAATTTTGAAGTAGAAGTAGGTAGAAGCGGAAAATAATGCATAGAGGTTTTCAAAGAAATCGAAGAAAAGTAATGCTCCTTCAAAGCAGTCTGCTGCCCACTTAGCAAGCAAATTTAATGAACTTGCAAGACAGGGAATATATTCTACGTACTTATTTAATCCCGGGCTTGTGAGCCGATGTAATTTCCCCTAATGTTGCTAGCCCACGGAAATCTTTGATATCAATCCCACTCTCACTTAAGAAATATAGTAAGCTTTGAGCGAGTCGTTCAGCCGTACGATCTTCCATGTCCAAGTACTTATCAAGTCTTTCCCCTGTCCAGATAGCAGACCATAGCGCACTATCAGAGTCAGTTGTTCTACATGCGATATATCCGTAGAAGAGCCTAATGAAACTGAGTGTTATTTGCATCTCCTAATTTCGCTAATAATTTGATCCAGCAACTGAATGAATAAATTCCTCACAAGTTGTTTTTGAAAAATATAACGTATGTCCCTTTCCTGCTTGACTTTGAATGTATTGAGCCATTGAATCGTCAAATTGGAATATTAATTCTAACCAGGTTAGCATGTCCGCCTGACGCCTGTTAACCCAGAGGTTCGTGGTTTGAATCTCAACAAAGTCAAAAGTGTTTTTCCACGGGTATCGCCTTTCGCGAATAGTTGGCAAGACCTCCGTTAGTAAATTAATTGCCATTAAAGCGCTTTCTCGATTAGCCTTTCGGAACCGGCAGAAAATTGTAGGTTCCCTTCATTACCTCCCAAGGCTTGGTTGTGAGAAATGCGCTAAGCCCTGAAGCTCCTCATTATCATGTTACTGGTTTTAAATAAAAGATACTCTAATGCCTATTAGTTTTAAAAAAAAAAAAAAAAAAACGATTTCGGAAAATGGCAGAACGTGTTGACCACAATGTATGTATATGTCGCCAACTTCAAAAACCAAATCTTTTAAAAAACCTTTACATAGAAGTTTAAAAGATTTATCGTAGCAATAAGATCAAAATAAACGAATATTGGCCCCTATTATAAGGCTCGTCGCATCGTAACAAATGGCGAATTTCGAATGCCAAAAGGGTAGCATCATAGACGCCCTCGGATTGAATTTTTAGCTATGAAAGTCGTCACTGTTGATAAAATTAATTATCAAGTTCTAAAACAGTTCATTCATTGAAGGCCTGTAATCGACTCAAAGGTTTTTTGAAACTGTGTGTTTTCTGATCCCTGGGTTTGCCCTTAAGTCGCCCTAAAGTAGCCCTAGAATTTTGCTGGGGAGAGTTCAATCAAAGGACAGGGTTATCACCTAGCAAATGGTTTTTGAGAACTGAAAAAAGATAGTGAACTTGAAAATCGGTCAAGATTCCAATACCAAAAGCTTCCATATGCTTCATTAAGAAATTGACCCACATCTGGTGACAATGACTTACTAAACCACCTCCAACCAACAATTTACAACCTACCACCGTATCACAGTGTGCTGCTGTCAGCCGCCGATGACCAAAACTACGAATTTCTTTTGGAGTCTTAGGTTAGGGAAAACAAAATTATAAGAATTGTGCTCGTTAGAACACGTAAACACCTTTCCAATTCGCATTTTGCAATCCTCGAATGTTCCTTGAAACAAATAGTTCCACGAGAAAGTCTTAATTAGGTGCGTCTGAAACATTTGGTAATACAAGGAAACCGTCTTAAAGAAAAATTGACCTTGCCCAAAGTATTCTGAAACACAGATAACCGTCATTTGTCAGTTTAGTTACCTGATAATTAGTTAGGACATAGCTTTGCCCAAAAAACAAATCACTCTCCATCTAAGGTAATTTGTAAATGTTGAGAGCTGGTAATAGGAAAAGTTTTGGGTTCATTTTTGGCGGGGACTCAAACAGCAAATTAAACAAAATGTAGTATATCTGCACTAAGTACCTAATTATAGTGAAAAAATAGACATAGATACGATTCTGTGCTTTTTTCTTTTCTATACTCGTACACACTACCCCCTACGAGCACACTCCGATATATCTCGCTTATTTGTTCGTGGAATGCAATAGAAAATAATTTCCCAATTTTGAAGAAGAAATGAAGAAAAAAAAGAAGGAAAATAAAGAAAAAGTTACACAAAAACAATTTAGAAGGTAAGGAAGAACAATGGATTGGATATATCTGTAGCTGCAGACATTATTTTTGTTTTTCACCCCCCCATTCTTAAGATTTCCACTTTAGTTTACATACGATTCAGCAAATATTACACAAGGGAACATCGATGTCGGTGCGAAGGCATTCTCATATTTGCAGTGGATTTGTAAGATGCAATGGCTTTTGGGTCATTAAAATGAATAAAACATAACCTCAAATTTATTCTTCAATTGTCGAAAGTTTATTCGCTTAGTTGGAATTCGTTTTGTTCTTTTATTTGGCGGAAGAGGGTGGGAGGAGATTTGGCGCACTTAAGGGTGCTTTAGTTAAGAATTGTTCTCTTCTTCTGTCATCAATAAATTTAAACAATTCAGAAAATTGTTTTTAGCTTTTTTGTTATCTGTTTTGGTCTTGTGTTTTAGGTTGATACTATCTTGGGCTTTTACTTTATCGTACCGAAGATTTTTTTCCAAATAAAATGCACGAGAATGGATCGAACGAGCTCACATATTCCATCTTTGGGTGTTGATACTCATTGAATTTTTTTTTCATATGTTAACAAGTAGATATTTATACATATATAATTTGCTCGCATTCAGTTGGTTATGAGTTAACCTTAAAAGGCTAAATCAATTAGGTACATAGTTATTGGATACGAATGGCAGAGGACTTGAAAAGAGATACCTACCAGCCGTTGCACATTAGTTTAATATATCTGAAGATTGTAATAGTCTAAGATCCCATTGCTCGATTCTGCAGGTATCTGTTTTTTTGATAAAATCTTAATATATAAAACAAAGACGGGTTTGTTACAACACTTATAACTCGAGATCTGCTAAACCGATATTCATGGTTATTGATTCGTTGGATTTGTCTCCGCCCCGAATAGCATAATACATCTTAAAAACAATGATAACTCGATATGTGTAATGAATACTTAATCTAAATATAATCTATATATATAAAAGAAAGTCGTGTTAGTTACACTATTTATAACTCAAGAACGGCTGAACGGATTTGTCTGAAAATTGGTGGGGAGGTAGCTTAGGATATCCGTATATTCTTATGGGAACGGGAACGTAAACGGGAACCTAGGAACTACTGAACCCATTTCAAAAATTCGTTAGTTAGTTAGAATGATACACTATCACCGAGTAACATAAGCTTTAGTTCATCCCCATATTCTCACGGGAACGGAATTTTGAACGCAAACTTAGAAACTACTGGACCGATTTCACAAATTCTTTCAGAATTCGGATGATACATTATCCCTCAGTAACTAAGATTTTAATTCATTCCTATATTCCTACGGGAACGAAAACATGAACCTCAAAACAACTCGACCGATTTCAAAAATTCTTTCGAATTTAGGATGATACGCGAACTTGATTGGGAAATCAAACCTTATAAGACTATTTGACCAATTTGGAAAGTTCTTTCGAATTTTATAACTCAAGAACGTCTGAATCGATTTAGCTGAAAATTGGTGGGGAGGAAGCTTAGAACAAGGAGAAGCCCCGTCTAAAACATTTTTATCGTGCCAATGACATAAAATGCAAACGGAATGCTTAAAATCAGAACAGGAAAAGTAAACATTAAAAAAGACCGACATTGGGCATTGGCTATCGTTTCATTGACTCAAATAAACATAAAGCAGCGTGCAACAGAAACGACATCAATGCAGTGCGTTAGCTTTCATTATAAACAAAACACTGTGTATCGTGTCAGACTAAGCATAGTCCAAATATCAGCAAGTTAAGGTTTCAGCGAAGATCTTCGCTCAACACCCTGGGATGCTTTAGACATACTCTACTCATATACCCCTTATCCCTCGACATTCACGGCGTTGTTGAGGTCTGTATTTTTAAGGTTTCCATCCTTCTGTTCCCGTGGGAGTATGCGGATAAAATACAGTACTGTTATAGAGTACATGTTCCCTCCGAAATGTTTCATCTAAAATTCAAAAGAACCTTAAAATTATTAGACCGATTTCAAAAATTCTTTCAACTCTAGGATGTTACATTATCTCTCAGTGACATAGACTTACATTTAACTCACATATTTCCATGGGAACGGAAGATCCCACAGGAACGGGGTTGGGAACGGAAACTTAGAAGCTACTAGACAGATCTCTAAAATTCTTTCAGTACTGGGATGCCACATTATAACTCAGTAACTTAACGTAGACTTCATTCCTATATTCCCACGGGAACAGAAACAGGATCGAGAACGGGAACCTTAAAGTTACTTGACCGATTTCAAAAATTCTTGCAACTCTAGGATGTAACATTATCTCTCAGTGGCATAGACTTATAATTCATTCACATATTGCAATGGGAACGGAAAATTCCCACAGGAACGGGGTTGGGAACGGAAACTTAGAAACTACTAGACTGATTTCAAAAATTCTTTCAGCACTGGGATGCCACATAACTCCTCAGTAACTAAGCAAAGATTTCATTACGAGATTACAGGAACGAGAACAGGAACCTTAAAACTACAGACCCGAGCAACGCCGGGCGGCTCAGCTAGTTTTTAATAAATGAAAAATTTCATAAATTTTAATTTAAGTAATTTTTCTATATCGTTAATAAAATGCATACTATTTTATTAACGATATAAAAGAATTACCGCAGTTGCCAGAAATCAAATTTTATGTAATGGATTCGCTGGTAGAAATTGCAACTACATATATGTTTATTTTAATAAGTTTTACGTCTTTGGACAGTATTGATTCACAACGAGATAGCGTTGGACACTATAAATTAACAACGAGATAGTGGTTAGGTTAGGTTAGGTAAAATGGGCTGACGGTTGATCTTATTTCCGTCACACTTAGATCAATGTAGATCCATTGTGATACCCTGGCGTATTGTAACGTCCTAGAAACCTATGATTTTATGTCTGTTCAGTATTTAACCATTTTGTGGCTTTGGTAAAGTTTAACAGGCTGCTTTTTGGAGCGTCTGATAATTCTTCTAGTTCATTTAAAAAGTAATTTCCTAGAAATTTTTTCCTAGTGTGGCAGAGTGGGCATTGACAAAGGAAGTGACTTGTGTCTTCATGTTCATCTTCGTCATTGCATCCTCTGCATAGGTCATCGGTGCAAAGACCCATTTTCTTTTTGTGATAACCTAGTAGGTTATGTCCAGTTATGATACTGATAAGCATTCGCAATGAAGGTCTATTCAATGATAGCAGCTTTCCAGATTCTTTCTTATCATATTTCGGCCATAGTTTCCTGGAAGTAACACAGGAGTCTAGGCATTCCCATCTTTCATTGGATTTTCGTATTATTTTGTTACAAATGATCTGTTTCATTTCAATCCTGATCGATTTATCAATGAGAGAAGGGTCAAGTGTTGATCCTTTTCTTGCTAGTTCGTCCGCTTTTTCGTTTCCCGGTATACCACTATGACCAGGAACCCAGCAGAGTCTAACGTTATGCTGCGTGCCAAGAACCCTTAGCTCTTCGCGACAGCAAGAAAAAGCTTTGATTTGACAAGAGTGGCTGAAATCGCTTTTATTGCTGCTTGGCTATCAATGAAAAAAGTGATATCAGCATGTGATAGCGCCATCATGGACACCTGTTTTGCAGCGTTTGTAACTGCCAAGATCTCGGCTTGGAAGACGCTGCTGTGATTTGGAAGTCTGAATAAACTGGCAAGTTTTAGGCTTTCTGAGAAGAAACCTGCCCCTGTTCCAGCTTCCATTTTTGAACCGTCGGTATAGATTGATATAGACGTCTCGTTCAAGTAAGGGATTTCATTCTCCCAATCCTGTCTATTAGGGAAGCTAGTTGTGAAGGATTTTTTAAAGTCCAGGTATGGAGTTATGTAATCCGTGCAGATGTTGTTTTCTGCGTATCGCGATAAGATCTGTGTGTGTCCTGTTTGGCTGGTTTTTCAGACATTACACTGATTTAGTCTAAGTGCGCTGTTTGCTGCCGCTTCTTGAACATACAAATCAGTTTCTTTCTTTCCTAATGCTGCTCAGCTCGTTATTCCACCAAATTGGTTTTCTGTTCTTTTTTACCGTTGTGATCAGAGGACAGCTTTTATCCAAGGCATTTCTCAGAATCCCTGTGAGTTCTGCAGTCAACTTATCAAGGCTTTGCGGTTCAATGTTCCTATTTGTATTAAGGGAATCTATGTTATCGTCCACCTCCCTACTAAAGGTAGCCCAATCTTAACGTCTATTATTACGAAATGGTTTGATTGGGCGATCTGTAGTGGGAATGATAAAATTTATCAGACGTCTGAGAAAGAGATTTCTTCTAGTACTTTCCACTGCTCTACTGGACAAGTGTCCGAGTTGTTTGTGAGGGTAATGCAAGTACTTCTTAACGGTTTTTTGTAACAAAGGTAAGTGTGTTACCTCTATTGATAACCAAAAGATTGTTTCTTAAAATAAATTCAAATAAGAGTTCCCCCCTAGAATTTGTGTCGGTGCTTCCCCATTGCACATGGTGTGCGTTGGCGTCGCAGCCCATAATAATATCTAGTCTACTCTTACTTGTGTATTCTACCAGTTGGTAAGTGATATCCGCTGGTGGTCCTTCAATTCCATCATGTGGCATGTAGATGGAAGCCAAAATTAGTGATGGAAGTCCTACGCGTTCCATCTTTACTGCGGTCTGGTCTATTGTGCTTTAAGTAGTTAGAAGAAAGAGATTTAACTGTTTTCTAGCTACTATGCATGTTCTATGGTTACTGTCTGGGCTGACAAAATTGGATTTGTACAGCGTGAGTTCTTTGGAGTGTAGGCCCTTAATTTTTCCTCTTGCGACCCAAGGTTCTTGTATAAGGGCTACATCAATTTGTCTACTCTCCATGAGGTAGACCAGGTTGGCGGAGGAGGCTTTACTGTGTTGGAGATTTATTTGCATTACCTTCAAATCCATGACATATTTTGTTTTATATACAACGCCTTACTAACCTGTTTTTTGCTTCTAGCTATCAGTTTGAGCTTGCATCGGGTAATGCCAACGCGAACTTTAAAGCTGACTCGTCTTAGAAGTGGTATGGAGGTAATCTCACAATCACTTCAGTGCCTGTCTCCGTTTTCTCCACCTTCGTGATCTTCCATTGGTCGCTCAGAAGTTCGGCATTTAATGAAAGGATGTACCTTTCCAGCCGATCGCGGGAAATAGCGGGGCCTCTGACCAACAGTTTACCTATTGGGTATAGATAGTGGACACTATTTACTCACCCAATCTTGGTTTCTGAGCTCTACTGCTGCGATGCCGGTACCGGAATCCTACTCTTACATGAGTATTATTATGAGTTCCTCATTTGTCCACTGCCGGGACCAGAACTGATTTTCATGTATTTCCTGGTTCCCTTATAGGGTCATTCCACGGTTACACCCGAAACGAACACTTTACGACTCATAAAATTGTTAATCCTTATGCTGATATTTTAGCGTTTTAATTTTTTTGTATTTTCTACGCTTTTAGTTGCTTTATCTCAATTGTAAGATTGGTAGATTTTAACAAAAGGATTAACAATTTTATGAGTCGAAAAGTGTTCGTTTCGGGTTCGCCTAATTAAGATTTGTTTTTATTTCGCTAAGTTTTGTATACAATTGACTTAAAACTAGGCTTATGACTAACTATTACTAGATTGTTGGCACAGAAGGGGCCTAACTTATTTCTACTGACTAAAGGGATGGTTTTTATAAAATAAAATACATCTTTTTGTCTTCTTAATCTACTGCATAAAAATAAAACAAAATAAAAATGGCGTGACTTAAAGTCTTGAAAAATAAAATAAAAATAATATGAGCTCCATGGCTCATCCCCTGTCGTGTCCACTGTCTGCTTTTTTGTGGAAAGGCCTTCCTTCGTTAAACAATACATCGTGGAATCTGGCATCGATGATTGCTCTTGGGAGTAGATACTGGTGTTAATTTCTTCCTGCAGTAGCACTTCTGGGTTTGAATGTCCTTCGAGGTTCCTCAAGATTCGGCTGGATAGCTCCATCATATGTTGGTCTATTGGTACCAAGTCAGCTGCCTCGTATAACATCTTAGTTGGCCAGTACTTCTTCGTGAGGGGGTTCCTATGACGTCCAGTGCAAGCTCTGAGTATTTTCCTCTCGAAGAGCTTGATTTTCTTCATGGTTGACGGTGAGATGGTGAACCAGACCGGGCAGGCATATGTGATGATGCACCTGATGAGTTGCTTGTACAGGAGTAGTTTTGTCGTCTTGCTGAGTCCATACTGCTTCCTTAGTAGAGATAATATCAGGTGAAACGTGAAACTGTGGCACTGTGGCGTGTTTGTTGAACTTCATCCGGTGGGTGAAGTTTACACCCAGGTATTTGGCACTGTCCTTTGTTGTGACAACTGTGTTATCTGGAAATCCGATGGTGATTTTCCTACTCCTTTCAGCAATTCTTCTTCGGGCTCTCGTCCTTGTCTGTGGTGGTTGTTCATTTCGGGTTTAACCGTGGAATGAACTTATACACATTTTGGTAGTAAGTGAATGTGAGCTGTATCAGTCAACGAAATTTCACTCCACGTGGAGTCAATAGTAAGTCGCTGGTGGTGTTGTTGCTGTATGTTATCGTCACCATTATCATCGCCTGTGTTGGTATATGTACTTTTCCATTGCCATTTGTGCTGTTGGTGGCAAACATATGATGGGTCATATGAACATTTAGATCGTGCAACGAAATGCAATCGGTGTGAAGTTTGTTCGGTTGTGTGACGACTGTATCTGCTAATGATCCACGCGTCTCGGCCGTTAGAGCAAACAGTCCCCTGGTAAGCCTTTTTTTACTTCTTTACTTTTTTTCAACCGTTTTAATAACGACAACTTGTTTAAAATAATCAATTAGGTATCTATTATTATTTTTTTTTTTTTTGTTGGAGGTTTTTTAAAGTACCAGCTGGAGCACTCAGACCTGAATACCGGTCCATTGTACTTCCAGTTAGCAACCTTCTATTTGTTATAGCTTTCCAGATGTTCGGAGAAAAGCCAAAAGACGCTGCCATGATAAGGAGCCTAAGTTTCTAGCTCTCACCATATCTGCGCCGAGTATCTGTAACCTTATGCGAGAAAAAGCAGGACATTCACAGAGGAAGTGCTCTGCGGTGTCCTCATCTTCTCCACAAGATTCACAGAGTGTGGTATCACTTAAGCCTAACACATTTAAATGCTTGGCAAAAGAGAAGTGCCCGCTGGCAACGCCAGTAAGCATTCTACAGTCTTTTCTGCTACGAGCTAGCAAAAATGTTGCAGTCTTCTTACTAACGTTGGGGAGCATACGCTTGGTTTGTCTGCATCCAATGGAGGCATGCCATCTACGGTTGTGCTCTTCACAGATCCAATCGTTGATTGAAGCTCTCACTGAGGACGCTGGCAGACCTAGCGACGAATTATCTATTGTGGAGCCACATCTGTTTCGTTAATCTGATGTGTTTAAATGATTTTGTTTCATTAAATATTTATGAAAAAATGACAGTCCCCTGTCATTTCATAGCACAGGGGTTAATATTTTAATTTTTTATTATTATAAAGACTGACTTTAGTGTCATACAACTAGTCTTAAAAAAACCTTTGAGCTAAGAAGTTGATTTTGTTAAGCTTAACACAAATGTTATTAGCTCTAAGAAAAGTCACTATAATAAGTAAAACTTGTTTTAATACTGTTGACTTATTCCAAAAAATTACATATTTTAAAAACGATAAAGAAAAATAAAGACTTTGATTACATTAATAAACCAAAATACTCTCCCTGGATAGGTTACAATAGTCCCCTGTCAAAGTTATTCATAAAATCGTCCATAACTAAAAAACCAAGAGGAAAATGTGTGGGCTTTTTAAAGATATACAGGGTGTCCCGTACTTCGTGTATTATCATTTGGGGTGTGATTCTTGGCCATATTCTAAGAAAAAAATTGTTCTACAGTAAAGCTCATTTCTCAACTTTGACATCACTTTTTGACAATTTAAGAAAAGGCTAACTTTAGTATATTTTTTTTATGTAGTATATTTTAGTATATTTTCTTTATATATATTTAGTATGCTATTGTCCTTCATTTAATGAATAAATATTCTCAATATTTCATAAAATTTGCTTAGGACACCCCTGTATGGACGAATTTCCAAATAGCAGAGAAATACCCATTTAATATCTGTGCCCTAGACTTTGCCCGCGTGAAATAGTGACTTTCGACAGCATTCTTAATTTCATAGGCAATTTTTGTTTTTGTTAATAAAAACCTATAAAAACATATGTCGAAATAGCCTATTTATATTATTTAATTTAGGAATTTCTTAGCTCTTCCATCTTTTGTCAAAATGTAAAGGTTATTTCAAAACAACTATAATTGTATTTGCAAATTGTCTTAAAATAAAAAACCCCAATGATTCGTTACAATCACACATATATGGATATTAGGGATTCTTTTGGCTCACCAAGGGTTCCATCAGAGCTAGAACAACACAAATGTGAAGTTATGTCTTTTTATTTTAGTGCTTCACAACATGTGCACCTTTTATCCATCTGCCCTATAAGAATTAATCGATGATTTATATATATTCGCAGAAAGGGTGGTAATCTAAAGCATCATCTTCAAAAGCCTCCCATGCACTACATGTGATTGCTCTTCTCGTTTCTGATTTAGCATTTAAAATATGTATATCTTCTTTGTGATTCTTCATGGAACTCTGCACTCTTCATCAGCCAATGACGCCCGCAGCATCTAAAAACAGCCCATTGGAATGTGTGACGCTCGGCACCTCTTCGTTGCCTTGCTTGACTATCCTCCAAGTTCTCAGCAGTTCGCCGAATTGCTATCGGTATCTAAATTTCGATGCTCTTCGTTTTGATTGTGAGTTTCAATCTCACCAAGTGTTTGAGATTCAAGAAGTTCTGCAGCCAATCTGTTTTGGGTCTTATCTTCAAACTCTTGGTTTCTAGCAATTTTCATAGCTCGAGCTCTGGCTGAACTGCGCGCTAGATTAGATTTGGTTTTTTTTTTTTAAAGTAAAATCCTGTAAATTTACTAAAGCAAAAACAACGTAATTCAACAAAAATATGTGTTATGTAAAATGCTCACGAGTCCGAACGTGATTTGAAATGTGTTTTTTTATTAAACTCATAATGGCTTTATATGTCAATGATGGAATGGTTTCTGGTGATGATGAGTCTACTGTAAATTCGGAAATAGAACATTTACAAAAACTAAGTAAATGCAAATGGGATGCTTTCTTGGGTTTGTCAAAAAATGTTACACAAAATTTGATTTTGAAAATTGTAATCCTGTTTCCGTTTTAGCTGATCCAAAACCACAGAATAAAGACTCTGTGTCCAAAACAAGTAGATATTTTCAAAGTTTAAAGATTCGGATTCGAGTAAACTTCCAAACCGGGAACAAATTAGAAGTTTGATGTGCCTGCAATGCCAGACATAAGCTATGCAACTGGATTAGTAGGTCGCTAGATGGAACAATCAAAGATCATTCATCAAAACGCTTTAAAACACATTTTGAAATGCAGTAAGGGAACATATATCATACAAAAGTAGACCAAAATTATTTATGTGGATATATATAGGTTTTATTTTCAAATATAATTATGCAAAACTAAGTTGGAATAAGAGGAGAATCTCTATATATATAGCGGCTTCTGAAGCGATAAAGGAATCAATTTAACTTGAACGATTGTCTGGCAAACCATACAAAAAGCTTGCAACACAAGTGCAATTAAATTATATTAAAGAATCCAGAAAAAGATGCAAACAACCATTCATTCGAGAAAGAAAAAGACTATCTTTACTTTGGAGTACGTAATACGTACAACATATATCAACAAAAGACAATAGGCTCGTTTTTTTGCACGCGTATATACGCTTGTTAAAATTGTTGCATGGTAAAAACAACAACAAAATAAGCGAATAGCGAGGATAAACATCTACGTATATTTCTGAAGCGAATATAAACTGCAAGTGCTACCAAGACGGTGTAGACGAATTTTTGGAAATGTCAAATAATTCATTCAAAATTCATCCTTTTGACGAAACAAATAAAACCAAATTCCGATGTTTTTTTTTTTTAAACTTGTCAATGCCAATTCGGGGCAAAATATCTGTTCTTTTCAAGTACCACCAACTTGCAACGCATTGCATTTTTGCATTCCCAAAACTTAAACTTTCCGTAACAAAAACTTATTGGAGGACGTTGGATCGGCCGATCGGAGAACTACCACCAAGCAAAATGTTTCCGAATCGTGAGAAATCGGAGGTAATTCCGCTTCGACGGTTACCTCGATATGGCCGATTGACTTCACTTAATTTTGCCCGTCTCTTCTTACTCGTTTATCATTAATTCTCTAATTTCTAATAGAATTGAATAAAAAGAAATGGCAAGTTGTTGATTGCATTTGTGCACTTTACATCCCAACCTCAGCACGTCTTTACGATTTACTATATTTACTGTATAGGAGTAAGAATAAAGTGAGGTCAACAAGGCGGCTGATTCGTAGATAAATTCCACTGTTAGCTGTTATTATAGTTTACTTTTAAAAAATCTTTCGAACATTGCAAAGAAATTTAGTAACACTGCATGAGATGTAAAGAATCATTGAATTAGTAAACTAAAAAGAACCACGGACATAATGGTTTTTGAATAAATAGCTAAGCCGGAAGAACGAACGCAAATCCAAAAATAAATAAACTGCTTGTGGATCTCTTTTGCGAAGAAGATTCGTATTAACTATGAACCCTCAATTTGTCCAACTTTGACATAGACTTTGGATGATAGAGCGTGTTTTTGAGGCTCCTTTTTCTCGGGAGTATTCGTGACTGTGTTCGCATACGTGTACTGCATCAGGAATCCTAAAGTGACAAAAAATTGGCTTTAATGAAAAAAATTGGCTTTATTTACGTGTACTGTAGCTAAATATGGAAATTTACTAGTCTTACCAGTTCCAAATTCAAAAGACAAATTCAAATCGACAGGATTCATTTCCAAATTGCGGAACAAAACATTTATTTAAACGTAGTTAATATTACAAATATTCAAACCATTTGGTCAAATCCAGTCTTCTCCCCAGAAGTCTATTTCTGTCCTGAGTAATTCTTGTCCCAGCTCCCGAGAACAAACGCTCGCTTGGTACAGACGTGGCAACGATGATGGGAAGTTAAGCATTACAATTTTTGCATGCTTTTTAAAAACAGATTTCATATGATATTCTTTGAATACACTTAACTTTACGTAGCTTTGACAACTCGCGAAACGAAACATGAATGAAGTATTTTGCATTCCTTTATTTCTGCCGTCAATTGATTTTTATAATTTATGAGTTTATGACTGGTAAAGGAAAGACAATAGATAAACTTACCTAAAAACTTATCTGTGTCGCACTCCCCGCCTCCCACGACAAAGCAGAAAGGGAATAGTGTACTCATTTAAAAATTAAACTACAATTGTCACGAGTAACGTCTTATGTCTATGTGAATAAATCCTTGAGCCGATTCTTACAAAAATATTTTTCAATTAACTGGTTGCAGTTTCCTTAGAATTAGTTTTCATACCTACTAACTTAAAAAAGATCTATAGGCCCTTGATTTTGCTGTTTTTCATTCATTGCCATGCGCTTTCTCGATTACCCGTTCGGAACCGGCAGAAAATCGTAGGTCCCCTCCATTCCCTCACAAGGCATGATTGTGAGATATACGCTAGGCCCTAGGGCTCCTCGCTCTGTTGGGCCACCCTATTTATTTATTTAACTTTAATAGCTTTGGAAATTTCTTTCAAGGAGAACGAAAATGGTGCCGATATCAGATAATAATATGAGTCAATTGGGACCACAGGTCGACACGATGCGTTATTGTCTTTTCATTTTTTGCGACGAAAACTGCCAACGATGTCAGCAAAACATCTTTTCCAAATTCAATTCGACACCATTACCATACCTTTTTTGGTGCTTTAAAACTTCAAGAACTTCTTCGGCAGTGACGACTATTACTTTATAAAAGTTAGCTATTAAAAGTGCAGCCGGGGAAACTACTCATTAAAATAAAGTTATAATATTTAACTACGTTTCTGGCAAAGCACATTACCTACGTATGTCTATTTCAAATGTATGTGGGTGGAACGACACTAGCCAACAGATAAATGCGTGACAAACTAACTTCAAACAAATTATTTATTCACTCCCGTCCCAACACGCCCGCCAGCATTCCTATATAAATTGAAACTGTGAACCTTAAAAGTTTAAAATTGAGTGTGACCCGCTACGTTATTGACCAGAAGAAGTTATCTTTATTTATCTATGTGCATCAATTTAATCGATAGTATATCAATGTGCTATATAAGAGCGATTTGAACTTCTGAACAATCAAGAAAAAGTTGAGAAAATGAATTTCTCTTCTAGCGCAGTGAATAATGAATAACTATATTGACTGTTATCTATAAAGGGTGTTTATTTAGAGGTGTCGTTTTAAAAATGGCAACACTCTTTCTTTTTTTTTCTGCCAATTGGCGGCATATTTCTGAAGGTCAGTTTTTCACAATAAATAGACTTACCTTCAGAAAAACACTTGCAAATGGGGATTGGTTGGAAAAATGGTCGAAGATTGGACTTCCCGATAGTGATGAAGTGATGTTCATTCGTGACTTATTGACTAGCCGTATTGATTGCTCTGACATTTTGGCGTTGATAGGATTCAGTGTTCCTGCGAGGATGCTTAGAAACCAAGTTTTCTTTAATATTCCTTACCACAGAACAAATTATGCAGCCAATGAACCACTGAATAGATGTTTAAAAACTGCAAATTCATTTCATGCAATGATTGATTTTAGTTTGAGCAGATTTTCATTTAAAAATAAATTTCTTTTGTTGTTAAATAATTTTTAATGGTGGTAATGATTAGTACGAGTGCATGTTTAATTTTTATGTAACTATTTTATATTTTATTTAATTATCCAATTATTGTTATTTTTTTCTAGTAATCACTAAAGTATTGTATCTTTGCTTTGTTTGATGAAATATACACACTGATAGTGCCTCATTCGAGTCAGCCGTTTTACCCTTTTGGGGGCCCTGGGCACTTTATGAAAATGGGGTCCCTGTATGATTCTATAAAAATGTTGCTTTGTAGTAAAGGCATACAGAAAAAAAACTTTGAATCAATATTTCATCAATCACTATAAATCATTGTAAAAGTAAATAATTATTGCAGCAAGTTTATGTTTTAACATAAACGTTAAATTAAACATAAATAATGTATGAGTTTTGTAGTAGAGATATTCCACGTGTTTTTTAATCTAATAATTAAAAAGATTAATATAATTTTCAACAGTTAAAAACACTTATTTTATTTCCTCAAATGCACATTTCAGGAGTAATGCTTCCATCGTCAGTGAGATTTATAAATTTAATTTAATTTATTTTAAATAAATTTATAAATCTCACTGACGATGGAAGCATTGCTTCTGAAATGTGCATTTGAGGAAATAAAATAAGTGTTTTTAACTGTTGAAAATTATATTAATCTTTTTATTTATAAATAATGTAAGAACTAAAATAATAAAAAATTAAGTTTATCATATAAGATTTCAAAAATAAACAAAATTTAAATAACAGAAAAATAAATTCAGAAATAGTTTAAGGAACTTAGTCTAAGGAACAAAATATTGATATGCAAAAAGATGGAAAGAGGAATGTTTATTGAAGGAGTCTTTTTCTTGATTTAAGATTAGCAAAATCATTGATTATATCTACAAAACCGATACCTCTGAAGATGTCGTTTTCGATTGACACCAGCGACAAACTTGTCAATCTTTCTTGAACTATTGAATTTCTGAGTTCGTTTTTTATTCTTTTTAACTAAGAGAAGGAACGTTCACCACTGCAGTTGGTCACCATTATACTTAGAAAATTCTAAGTGCAATTTTGTCACAATAGACAGACATAACTTCGAGGTAGTACAGGACTTCGTCTTCCAAGGATCCGCTATAGACACGGAAAACAACATCAGTGCGGAGATCAAACGGAGAATAGAGTCGTTCGGGGTAAGTGTGCGCAGCGGGGAAGTGTGCACACTGTGGTTTTCTTGAAAATAGGGATGAAATTCGGGTTTCTGTTGATGCGTAATTCAGTAGGTATCTGAACTAAGCTCAAGTAAGTTGTGTTAGTGCTGCTGTCGTGTGTGGTGTTTCGACTTGAGACAAAAGAAAAAAAAGGTACGTTTCACTAAAATATTTCTTCATTTTCAAACTGTGTCAGTGACTTGAGTTTGTCTTACAGCGCAGTCAGTAGGGATTTTTTTTTATAATATACTTTATGGTCCTTACGTTTGGGTGAAGTTTTTACAGTTTTTGGCAATTGTTTGTTAAAATTTTTGTAAAAACAATAGAATAGTGCATTTGGGGTAAGTGTGCGCAAAAATTTGGGGGTAAGTGAACGCATGCGCACACTTACCCCAAACAAATTTTTCACAGTCGTGTAAATCAAAACACATCATAAAATTCCTGAATAATCTTGTATTTGATTGCAAGTGTGCATGTTTATATGTCTGTGTATTTTAAATTTTTTTTTTTAAATGAAACAGGTAGGTATGCCTCGAACGTATGTTAGAAAAAATCCGAACAAAAAGCTAGTTTCACAAGCTCAATTTGATGAAGCTAAAAGGCTTATAAATCTTGGCTAACGTAAACGTGCGGCTGCAGAGAAGGTGGGAATCAGCGAGTCTGTCTTGAGAAAGTGGCTAATCACACAAAAGTCTAGTCATGTTGCTCTCTTGTCCATAAGTCCTTTGTCAAAACGGGAGAAGACCACAAAAAGAAAAGGAAAAACCCTTAAGTCTGAAATTATAAGATCAAGTCCATTTAAGCAAGATTTTTATGAAATTTTCAGGGTAGACATAGTTTAGTCCGAAGATGGTTCCTGACAAGGTTTGAATCCCATATTCCCAAAGGAACAGGGTTGGGAACGGAAAATTTGAAACTACTATACAGATTTCAAAAACTCTTTCAGCACTATGGGTGCTACATTATCTCCCTTCATCAGTAACTTAAACTATATTTCATCCTTATAATCCCACAGGAACAGAAACGGGAACGAGAAGGGGAACCTAAAGTTATTTGACCGATTTCAAAATTTCTTTCAACTCTAGTATGTTACATTATCCCTCAGTGACATAGACTTACATTCCATTCACATATTTCTATGGGAACGGAAGATTCCCACAGGAACGGGGTTGGGAACAGAAACTTAGAAACTACTGGACAGATTTCAAAAATTCTTTCAGTACTGGGATGCCACATAATCCCTCAGTAACTCAGGAAAAGAAACGGGAACGAAAACGGGAACCTTTATTGAAAAATTATTATTTTTCAATAGATTGGTTAAAATCTACATTTTATGATTAATGTATTAGTTTGTCGTTAATGAAACTTAAAGTTCCTCTTATGTTAATTGTTATGTTTTTATTAATGTTTTAAGTTCTGTTAAATATTCTTTAATTTGTTATTATTTATTATTATGTTTATGCTTTTTAACTAAGAAGTTAACTAAAAAAACACAATAATCTTGATAAAAATAATTTTTTTTTAGTTGTAAATATTTATGCATTGAACTTTTTTAGGAAAATTTAACACCTACATTTTGAATCTTTATTGAGAATTCGTTAGTGAAAAAAAAAAATTATGAGCGTCACAGCCTGCGCACACTTACCCTACACCCTGCGCACACTTGCCCCTTCATAGAGGCAATTGTGCGCAATTCGACTTGCCTTAATTTTCTTTTAAAAATACAGCTAAATTTATAAAAAGTTTTAGTTTTATGGTTGAACGATAGTAGTAAAAATGTGTCCGTTCAATATTCAATCAATTGTTTTTGGGTATATCCTTTCTTTTGCATGCATTCATTCTGTCAAACTGACAACACGTTTTTCACCAAGCTCTCCATATAATTCATTTCAAGTAATAAAAAAAAAAAAAAAAAAAGAAAAAAAAAACGAACAAGAACAAATTATAAGTTTAATTGTAAGAATAGAGAAACAAAAAGACTAAAAATTGTTTTATAAATAAATATTAGTGTTTCATAAGTTAACACATAATTCAATTGTGATTTGCAATCATGGTGGCTAAATGTTTTTGCTGTAAACTGAATGTGTCAAGAAATAATCCTGGAATTCTATGTGTTGGCTGTAACAAACATTTTCATACTAAATGCGGAAACATAGATAAGGAATTATTCCACAAACTCGAATCTGGTGAAATATCAATATGGAATTGCGAATCCTGTCGTCGTCAATCCAATTCTCATAACCTCAACAGCGCCAGTATAAATTTAGGAGACTCAGAATCCGAAACAGAAATAGAATTACACCATTCAATTAAAAAAATACACGAAGAGCTAGACAAAATCAAGGCCACTCAATTGGCGTTTACCAACTCAGTTTGTAATGTGGGTATAAAACTCTCAGAGATTAAGAACATGGCAAAAACAATTTCTGAGAACAAAAAGAGAATTGATGACCTTGAATCGGAGAATGTACAGCTTAAGCATCAAATTAATTCGCAACAACACCGCTTACACCATCTGGAGCAAAAAGAAGCTGAGAAGCAGATCATAATCTACAACATTCCGACTCTTGAACCGAAAACTGATTTGAGAGCTGTTTTCACGCAGGTACAATCTGTTCTGTCTAATGTACCATTGAAAGATGATGATGTCGCTGACATAAGGAGACTTCCCAATAAATCATCAAAACCAGGCCCAATTTTAATTGAAATGAGGAATTCGCATGTTTGCAAGCGTGTTTTGACTGCAGCTAAACTACACCGAATTAAAGTATCATTAGATAACAACACTCTTTCATTTTCAATATCTAATTCAGTTAATGATCAACTTATCTATATTAATGAATACATTCCTATTACAGATCAAATATTGTACAAGAAAGCTAAAGCACACAAGGATGAGAACAACTTTAAGTATTTATGGAGAAAAAATGGCAATATATTCATGAGGAAGAATGACGATAGTAAAATTTTCAAAC
This sequence comes from Melanostoma mellinum, assembly GCA_914767635.1. Taxonomy (NCBI): domain Eukaryota; kingdom Metazoa; phylum Arthropoda; class Insecta; order Diptera; family Syrphidae; genus Melanostoma; species Melanostoma mellinum. Next base: position 78,581,367 of record OU612059.1, on the reverse strand, counting down.
TTTCATCGCTCACCGATTTTAGTTCATTAATTTAATTATTTTAAATAACAAGCAAGTACAAGTCACAACAACAAACACTAACAAATTATGAATAATTTAAGTATTTACTACCAAAACATAAATCGAGCGGCATCTAAGACTCACGATATCAAACTAGCAGTATTATGTAATGACTTTGATATAATTTGTTTTACTGAAACTAACTTTAATAATAGTATACATTCCAATGAAATTTTTCCTCCTAATTATAATGTATTCCGAAAGGATAGGAATAATGAAATATTCGATTCGCGTGGGGGTGGTGGCTGTTTGATTGCCATTAAGAAACAGATACCAGCAATTAGACTCGAAAAGTTAGAAACGAGTTTTGAAGATCTATGGATTTGTATAACTAACCCAACTAACATGAGAAAAATTTGTATTTGTTGTAACTATATAAGACCTCAAACAACTACTGATGTTTATGATCAGATTTGTAATAACCTCTGTTCCGCTTTTCAATCGCTATCAATTAATTCAGAAGTAATCTACCTAGGTGACTTTAACGTTCCAACAATAAAATGGAGCTTTGACTTAACCTCTAAAAGCTTAATACCAAGTAGTCATACATCTCGCAAAGCAGAATCGCTTTTGATATCAACATCGTTTTGTAACTTTCAACAGTTCAACGACATTAGAAATTGTGATGATAATTTGCTCGATTTAGTTTTTTCGACAATGCGCTCTCCAAATATAAATGTTTCTTTAAGCAATGATGTTCTTTCTAAAATTGATTTATATCACCCACCACTTATAATTAATTGCAAATTTAATATGAAAAGATTTCTGAAAGAATCTATTATTCACCAAAGAAATTTTCATCGTGCTAATTTTCAAAACCTAAATTCATTTTTAGCTGGAATAAATTGGTCTTCTCTAAATACAATAGATACAAACCTAGCATTTAATAGCTTCATACACACTGTATCAAATGGAATAAATTTGAATGTCCCACTTAAAAAAGTACATAACCCTTCCTATCCCAAATGGTATTCTATCAATCTTATAAATTCAATAAAAGAAAAAAACAGAATGCTTCATAAGGTTCGTAAATTCAATAGACCAGATGATTTAACAACTTTTAAGTATTTGCGTACGTTAGTTAAAAAGCAGATCATTCAATGTTATTCTCAGTACCTTAATGACGTTGAAAGAAATCTTAAAACAAATGTAAAATTTTTTTGGTCGTATTCTAAAGAACTACGGAAATCTAATAAGATTCCTAATATAATGTTACTGGACGATGAAGTTCTTACAAGTAATGAGCACATAACAGAAGCTTTTGCTTCTTTCTTTCAACGCAATTATAATCATACAAAACATTTACCACCTGCTGGAAGTGTAAATATCAACTCAAATCTTCATCTGACAGATATATCTGTTCCAATTATGACAACAGAAAACGTGATCCAGGTACTAAATAGTCTCGATATTAATAAAAACGCCGGACCTGATGGTATTCCGAACATATTTTACAAAAATTGTCATGCATCTATCGCCACACCATTATGTATTCTATTCAATAAATCTCTGCGTGATAAAACATTTCCAACATGTCTTAAACATTCATTTGTTACTCCTATTTTCAAGGATGGCAATCCTTCTGATATTAAGAACTACCGTCCGGTATCAATTTTAAACGCTTTGTCTTTAATTTTTGAAAAATGTATGTACAACTCAACTATAAGTAGCATCCTGCCTCATCTCAGCGATAGTCAACACGGTTTTCGGTTCGAGGCCGATCAACGGTTTCAAACCTGGTTTCTTTTTCGCATTCTGTGGCGGATGCATTGGATAAAGGTTCACAAGTCGATGTAGTGTACACGGATTTTTCAAAAGCCTTTGACAGAATAAGTCATGCAACCTTGATTTTGAAATTACGGAAATTTGGATTTCACGAAAGCCTCGTAATGTGGTTTAATAATTATTTGAAAGATCGACAACAAAATGTTGTTCTTAATAAAGTTTCTTCTAGGCCTTTCTACCCTCCCTCTGGCGTCCCTCAAGGATCAATTTTAGGACCGTTACTCTTTAATATTTACATCAACGACATAACTCAAAATATGTTTTCTATGTCATTAGCTTACGCTGACGATTTAAAAATATTTAAAATCATAAATAATGTTAGGGATTGTGTTTTACTTCAAAAAGATATTAATACACTATGTGATTGGTGTAGTCATAATAACTTAGATCTAAATATAAACAAATGCTCAATAATGTCTTACTCCAGAAAAATCTTCCCTATCTCCTTTGAATACAGGATAAATACCAACCAGCTAAAGAGAGTAACGGAGCATAAAGACCTTGGCATTATATTTGATTGTAAATTCTTATTCAAATCCCATTATGATTACATTATTAAAAAATCAACAAAAGTCATGGGTTTTATTTTCAGAATTGGCAAGTTTTTTAAAAACCCTCAATCTTTTCTTCAGCTATTCAGTATCTTATGTAGAAGTATCATAGAATACGGAGCTGTTGTATGGTCTCCTATCTACAAAATACACAATGATGCAATTGAAAGAGTTCAACGTAAGTTTTCAAGATACCTTCAATACAAATTATATGCAAATCATAGTGTTTACGAAGATAGATTGAAACTTTTCAAAATGCTCTCACTATCTCAACGCAGGTTAATACTAACCGAAATTTACTTGAAAAAAATATTAACAGGTAGCGTTAGATCTTCTTCATTATTATCTGAAATTAACATAAGATGGCCCTCTCGGTCCAACCGTTATGCAATGCAAACTTTTCAACCACCTCGTGCACGAACTAATATATTCATGAAGTCACCTATCATCCGTATGCAAACTAATCATAATCTTTACTTCCTGTCGTTTGATATCCTTAACTTTGAAATAAATGAAAATAACGTTAAGTCAGTGTTAATGAGACTTGTTCCTCCTTATTCTTCCTCATCGCCATCTTCTTAACCTTTAGCTTGCCTTTGCTTTCTTCATTAATCTTGTATTTCAATTTCAAATTTTTAAATGTTCAAAGAATTTTTAACTTTTGTTTCTCATTTTCAATTATATACACTCTCAAATAAAATTTAAGACAGATGAATTATATTATATTCTTAAAATTTGTACATGCAACTTGTAGCTTGTAATTGGTTTCTTGTAAACTGTTAGCTACATATAATTAATAAAAAAAAAAAAAAAAAAAAAATCCTTCTTCAAAGTCAAAAGTGCGCACACTTACCCCGAACGACTCTAACTCTTGCCAACCGTTGCTTTAAGAAAGAAATTGAGAAACAAAACCCTCTCCAGAAAACCAAGGTAACCTTGTTTGAGACCTTATTCTTCCCAGACCTGCTTTACGGCGCGGAAGTATGGACCTTATCGAAAGCGGATGAGGAAACCCTTGGTCGTTTCGAAAGAAAAATTCTCCGAATGATCTTTGGTCCCGTATGCGAAGGCAATGTGTGTAGAAGAAGATACAACAACGAGCTGTATGAGCAGTACCGTGACGTGGGCATAGCCAGAAGAGTACGCATCGCGAGGCTACGATGGTTGGGCCATGTAGAGCGGATGGACCCAAAAGCTCCGGCTCGTCGGGTGTTCGAAAGCACATTGCAGGAAAATCGCGGAAGGGGAAGACCTCGTCTTAGGTGGCGCAATCAAGTGGATGAAAACCTCAACCGACTTGGAATGCGAAACTGGAGAGAGCTCACCCGAATCGAAGGATGTTGGCAGCCCTGGATTTACACTAGGTGCTCTAGGGGCTTGAGCACAGGGCTGCAAATTCTGGGGGCGGCAAAATTTGAATCGAACGGGAAAGATTCTTTCAGTCATAAAAAAAATTTTCAGACAAAGGTGTAACATACGACTGAAACACATCACATACTGTAAATTTCCGAAATTTCGATTATCTTAGCACTATTCATTTGCAGTTAATTATCTTCATCTTCTCGAATCCAACTCGGTAATTGTCTAACAGTGGTTAGTTATTAAAATTAAAACCACGCGCCTTTGTATACGAAGAATAAAACGCTCTGATACATTCGTCTTCGAGTATTCTTGTTTCTTGAGCTGCCGCCCGTGCTACTTTTTCTTCGTGGTAGTAGCAACGAGTGTATGTATTTGTGTTTTTACCTACTACCGCCAAAAATGTTTCCATAGCAAGTGATTCAGCTGTCAATTTTTTTTCTCTCTCTATACACTCTGGCAATATTTCTGTTGCCCATCGCCTCTCACTCTCTCAGCTGTCAGCTGCTGTGATTCGATCGGTACACCTGTTGAAAGGTTTCTCATGTTCATTGAAAGCACTGGACACAAAACAAAAGATTTGTTGATGGCTGTAATATATGTTCTTGAATTTTTCGACCTTGATATTCAAAATTGTCGAAGTCAGTCGTACGATAACGCGAACAATGTGTCAGGCATTTATTCACGTTTACAGGCAAGAGTCAAGGAAATCAACGATCTTGCAGAGCATGTTCCTTGTGCTATGGTCTTTCGATGAATTTGATCGGGATTCACGCAGCCGAAAGTACCCCCGAAGCAGCATCTTATTTCAACACAGTCCATCCATTGTACAATTATTTTACTGCATCTGCACATCGCTGGAAAATTCTACAAACTCAGCCAGGAAAGAAGATTGCTTTGAAATCACTCAGCAACAAGATGGTCAGCTCGTCTCAACAAGTACTATGGTGATATAATGAAACTCTAATCACCATGGAAGAAGATATCACTGAGAACGCGATCACGAGGCAAGAAGCAAAAGAACTTCGCATTCAACTTGAACGACTGGAAACAAAATTCATGCAGATTCTTTGGCATTTTTACTTTCGAGATTCGATGCTGTCAGCCAAGGGGTTGATTTCAGCATAACTGATGTGATTGATGACCATCGTGGGCTGATCAAAGAAGTAGCTGGTGCACGAATGGAATTTGAAGTTTATGAACATTCATGCAGAAATCTTAGAGAGTCAAGAGTACCAGACAAGTTGTTTCTAGAAGAAGAAGGAGAAAGTTGCAGGCTCATGAATCACGAGATGGAGATGTTCATTCAATGTTCAGGAAGGGATAATTTTCGAGTCAACACTTTTAACGTCATTCTTGACAATCCTGATTCTGAATTGCGAAGAAGATGCCCAGCATATAAAGTAATTCACGGAAAGTTCTCAGTTATCACTGAATTTGGAGATTTGAATTCCTGCGAAATTCGTAAGAAGTCAGAACATCTAAGGACAATTTATACCTCGGACCTCGAACCTTCATTGGATGACGAATTGTACACTTCCACTAGTATTTCTCCGAGAAAAAAATAGAACGTGATTCATCATCCAAGCTATTAAAACTCTTGAAAACGAACGACTTATATACCGAGTTCCCAAACGTTGATATATATATGACATTAGCAGTGACGAATTGCAGCGCAGAACGTTAATTTTCATGTTTGAAAAGATTCAAAAACTATTTTTGTTCAACTATGACGGGCATTCGGCTAAATAGTCTAGCGATTCTGTGTATCGAGTTGGATTTGCTTGAACTGTTGGGCACTGGATGTTGGTTGAGGCCCAGGTTCACCCCGAACTGTAATGCCCACCTAAGTAAGTAAGTAAGTGCAATTTCAACACTTGGAAATTCATCTTCAACTTTATTTGCTTTGAAAAAAAAAAAAAAAAAATTATAAAGTTCTAGAATATTGCCAGTTTTTTTCGTTTTTTTTTTTTTAAAAAAAGGTGGCTTACATGCTAATCTGGAGAACTCAGATCAGTACTACCAGGATACTACCAGGGTAGCAGCCTTCCCTTTTTCTGTGTTGCAGTAGTTGGCAATAAGGTGTTAGTTATTTCACATATCTATCCAATCTACTGAACACTCTACCACTGCACCACGGCCGCCCTTCGTATACGAACCTAGTCGCTGTTTCAAATCAACGCTTAGAGTGTCAACAATGGGAAGAAAGGTTTCAATTTCAAATCTTTCTTTCCCAGTCAAAATTACTGAGGGCTTAGAGTCGTCAAAAAAGTGCTTTCAGAAAGGTTCTTATACTCGGAATCCGGTGTTTTTTTTTTGTCTGGATGATGAATCAAAGTTTTTAAAATTGTCCTTGAGCCCAATTATAAATTCATCGATTGCACTCACTCAGCAAATCTAACATTTTTTTGCAAGGACTAAGAGCTTCCTGTCTGACCTCTCGTGCCTGTCGTAAATCGTTAACGATAGGCACCAAAGCTTCTTCAATTTCTTGATGATCATTATATAAGGCGCTTAGTGCATCAGCTCGCGCTGCCATCTTGTTTGAGAAAGACTTTTAACAACTTTTTTTTTGAACCCAAATGAGCAGTCAACACACTCCATCTTTGAAATCTTAAAAAATTGAGCGCCGTTCATTCCAGAGTATAATGAATAATGAGAAGGGACACTCTCTACACAAATGCATGTAAATGCATGCACATGTATAGGCTTAGGTACCTACCTCGAAAAATGTTTTCCCACTCGTATCGCCTTTCGCGAGGAATTGCCAAGTCCTCCGTTCGTAAATTCATTGACATGAAAACCGCTTTTTTGATTATCCGATCGGAACCGGTTGAAAATTGTAGGTCCCCTTCATTCCCTCACAAAGTCAATAGCTGTGAGAAATGGGCTAGGCCCCGGGGCTCTTCACTATGTTGCGCCATTCTATTTATTTACTTATTTAGGTACCTTGAAAAAACCCTTTATAACCCCCAGGGCAGGGTGGATCCCGTCTAATTTAAATAGAAAGTCTGATAAGTAAAGTAAAGGCAAACCATCACAGAGATTGTACCCTCAACGGTCAATAACAACCACACACTCATCTGCTGCACCACTGCCTTGCAGCCTAGTCAAGGAAACACCTTACAGTGATTGTCATTAGTCATTACTAACGTCATCACCTCAAGTCCTCAAGGTGAGCATTGTTAATACTCACAGTTCTTCCTCCATCAATAAAGCACCAAAATGAATTAACTGACTCAATTGCGGATATTTATGAAAGTTATCATTTAAAGAGAGCTATATAAAGAAATAGTGGAAGCCAATTAAGTTAATCCATCGGAAGAATGTCTTCACCTTCTTCTCTGTGGAGTAATTTTCAACTTTCTGTTTTTTATTCAACTTGATGGACAACTACTGAAATGTCAAACTTTTCGGGAAACAACACAATTGGTAGATACGTGAAATCTATTCACCCAAAAAATGTTTATACCTACTACCCCAGTCAAATTAGGTAAAAATAGGGGTCAACCTCGGAATGAAAGATAATAAGCTGAAAATTGGCATAGACCTTTGTTTTGTCGTTCTTAATGTTGTCTCAAAAGTCACAAGTTCAATCGTGTCCGCGTCTTAAGATATTGAAGGTCAAAGGTCACAAAAATCGGTTTTTCGTAAATATATCGATTTCTATTACTTGAATGAGATTTGCACCTGAATAAAAGTTGTAGAATATAAAATTCCCTACAATTTTTGTCTTTACTGTTTTTTCATACGATCAACCGTTTTTGCGGTAGACCGCAAAGAGTGCGCCGCGTACAGTCATATATGGCCTAATGCAAGGTCAAGCGTGAATTAATGTTATCAGTACGTTGTATAAAGTTGATTATTTACAAAAAAATTATAATTATCAAACAATGACCATTATTTATGTACTAATTATTAATTGTCGATATTTTATTAAAATCAGTAACTTAATTATTTATATTTAACTATTCAACTATAGTATATTATTAATTCTGGAATATATATTTTTATTGGTTTGAATTATAATAAAATTGTGAATAGAAAGAAGCTAGCTTCATCTTCTTCGTCGTCTTCTTCTTGTTGTCGCTCGAAAACGTTCAATTCATTGTCATCATCCTCATTATTATCGTTTTCTTCATCGGGATTACTTGGATATTGTGCAGCGTTCAGGCAAGCTTGTCCATTGCAGTGGCCACAAGCTAAAGAACATAGTAGCCCTGATTTTCGGCATCCACAGCGGGAACCACAACCATTTTAGCAATTGCAAAATATTATATTTAGTAGCTCGGTTGGTGCTGGAGGTAATAACGTTCTTATGGGCTCCAGGATTCCATTTTCAAGCATCCAGCCCCATTCTTGAGGTTGTAAGTCATTCCCTAACCACGTTTGAATCTGGTAGTAGACGCGATTTATATGTTGATGAGCTGCTTCACTTGTTGGTGTAAGTGTTGACAATTGTACAGGTTTATTTAGTTTCGTTAATTTAATGAATTGCGTGTAGCGAAAATGATCAATGTTGTCCTCAGATTTTGGAGCATTATATAATGCCAACAAGATGCGCACTCCATTTTCAAATAATGTTTGTACCGGGCAGTTTTCTTGTTGAAATAATTCCACCAGTTTATCCAAATTGGGAACTTTCTCCAATGCTGTAGTAACAGGTTTTTTTCCTTTTTTAAATAGCGCAGAAGTCGTGTCACAGCCACTAAATGCGTGTAAAAATAGAATGTGTTTTTTAGTACGCGGATATTGATCAAAACTTTTGGAAGAGTATATTTGCGTCTTAACATTCCCCGTTGGTCATCTATGGTCCAGCTATGGATCGTTGACCCTCTGCGGTAACAGATCACATTTACGGAAACATAAACACGCATCGAATTTTGTTAATTGCGATGTTCCTCGCACCGCACCGACTCGTGTGCGTCTTTGGCCACCCACACCTTGCTTGCCTAGTGCAAAGGAAAAAAACATCGACTTAGGCGGGGCCTAAAATATGAACGCGGTGTTATAAAACATAGCATTGGGTGAGACCAACTTGATGATCGTGGCGGCGGCTGCTTTTATTTTTGGTGAGGGACCTCCAAGATGTTTTGCCGTCGGTAATTTCATCTTTCGAAGAATTTAGGTTTTTTTTTCTTGAAGTTCTTTTTCCTGAGGCATGTTGCGCTGCAACACTGATTTTAATAAAATATCAACAATTAATAATTAGTACATAAATAATGGTCATTGTTTGATAATTATAATTTTTTTGTAAACAACCAACTTTATACAACGTACTGATAACATTAATTCACGCTTGACCTTGCATTAGGCCATATATGACTGTACGCGGCGCACTCTTTGCGGTCTACCGCAAAAACGGTTGATCGTATGAAAAAACAGTAAAGACAAAAATTGTAGGGAATTTTATATTCTACAACTTTTATTCAGGTGCAAATCTCATTCAAGTAATAGAAATCGATATATTTACGAAAAACCGATTTTTGTGACCTTTGACCTTCAATATCTTAAGACGCGGACACGATTGAACTTGTGACTTTTGAGACAACATTAAGAACGACAAAACAAAGGTCTATGCCAATTTTCAGCTTATTATCTTTCATTCCGAGGTGAAACCCTAATTTGACTGGGCTATACCTACCAACTTCCTGCTTATGTACCTACAGTTCCAACCCAAGAAGAAAGCGCCTTTTCTATGCCTCGGACGTTCGTCAACATTTTATTTAAATCTTCAAACACGGATTTTGGATATAGGTAGGTAGGTGTAGGTACCACCTACCCCCAGTTGTTGGTGGCATCCAAAGAATCAAAATAAATGTCAATATATCGTCGAACTAGGTATATGCATGTCCTTGTCTATGTAGGTTCCCATTTTACAGAACTTACGTTTTTTAGAATAGTTTTGTTCTCCATTAAATATACCTAGGAATAGCTACTAGGTAGGAACCTATAGATACAACCAACTAATCTCGACGGATGATTCGATTCGATGTTTCTAATATTATTTGTGTACCTACTGTGCTTACTGTGACACCTCACTATGCGCAAAAGAGCTCAATATATTCCAGAAACAAAGAAAAAACATTGCAAAAGCTTACATTATTTGTGTTTGTGTTGGTTCCCACTCGTACCAATTTGTTTACAGGACATTCTTGTCTTCATTTTTTTTTCCTTTGAAATACGCATGCTCCAACCTCACCCCCCACACAGTATCAAATACTTAACACAGAATGCTCCTTGGGGTTAAAATAACTCTCAATTTCATCGATAAACTTTTTCCTAGAAAAAGATTCTCATAATTTCCCCTGCACTTACAAGCCTTATAAGCCTTCGAATTTTCGGGAGAGACTTGAAGCGCGTTCTAATTTACTTAAAGATTTAAAAACACAAAAAACTTTTAATCCTGTGACCTATAACACTGAGCAGGAACAAAACTATTCCTATGTATTATCCAATGGTCATTAACCAATCAAAGGACAATCTATGACACACACTAGGATAACGGGTAGCAAAGTTGACGCCCTTATCCACCCCATTCATGCGTCAAACATGATAAAGAGGGCGCATTGATGTGAACTTGTTGGGTGGGACCACAATACGGAACCACCCTTGCTGATGAAAATTTGACAATCGAGAGAAAGAATGCCTTTGCCTCAGACGTGCTAAAGAATTCGTTATCCTTTCTTCGTGTCTAGTTGTAAAATCTGTTAAACTTTATATGTGGCTTAGAATTTAAGAAAAAGAAAAAAAAGAGAAGAGGATTCGAACGCATTTCACATCCATATCCCCATAGTTCGTTCACAACAACATTGTGCAATTGTTATTGTTAGAATAATTGTAAATATTAGCACTGTGAAAGTCATAACCAAACAAAAGCCATTCGCTATTCATCCCTGAAACATAATTCAGTGTACCTTAAACGCTTTCTGGTTTTCACCATTGGATATATGATAAATTTCAACGCGCGTCGCCGATAGCACAAATGGATATCAACTAAAGTAATTCCAGGGATTCCAAGGGTTTTTGACAAGTTCAATTATAAAAAGAAGTTTCTTAAATAATAAATAAAGTGCTAAATATAAATAAAATTAAAAATTAAAATATCAGTGAGCTTATAACAACTGAGCGGAATAGTTTTGTTATTCTAAAGCCTTGTCGAAGGTCTTGAAAGTGCTTAAGCATATTCAGAAAAATTAATATAACGGCAATTTGAAGAATTATTTACACAAGAAAAAAAATAAATCAATCAAACACCAGTTTAAGAAAAGAAACGGTCCAAGTGCCTAGCCTCGCGGTGCAACGCGAAATTGTTGTGTCGATAAAAATATACCGATAGTGTTTCAAAATTTATTCTCCCACGTCATTTGACGCCTCTAGGGCGTTAAAGCTGGAAGAAGATTTCGTTGGCGGCTGTATGACGATGTCGATGTATTCGACACCAGATAAGATGAAAATGGGGACACCGAGTTGTTTTCCTGGCCGCTACAGCCCATCTTATCGGGGACCAGATCAAATGCGGAGATGTATGGCAAACCCGTCGGTATGTGAAGTTTTATTTTTCCTTTTTTTACTTCTTCCTTTTCTATGAGTGATTTTAAGAACCCATGGTTACTGCATCCGAATAGCTTTGGATATAAGTAATGGGCTCCAAAAGTAGTTATGGGAGTTTTACATCGAGATGTGGGTTTTTATGTTTATGGTGAAATCTTAGACATTCTTTTGCCGTAAGAAGGCAATGAAAATCTGAAATTAAAATTAAAAAAGTGCATACAACTCGTTAAAACTTAGGTGTGACAGAATCTCTCCAAAGGAAGACAGTTTTTTCAAGCATCATCATTAAGGTCCAATCAAATTGTTTCGTCTCATATTAATGGCTCTGTAATTGAAACAGATGAATGACGCCTTTGGAGTCATCCTTCAGTAAACAACAATCTTGGTTGCAAACCGGCGCCGCGCCGGTGGCTTTTTTTACACTGTCTTCACATAGGGTTTTTAATTATTTCTGGGAAGATCGAAGTTCTAAATACAGAACGTGACTCATATGTAACTTTGACAGTTGGATGCTCTAGGCTCTAGGCTCTTGGGGTTTTATCACGAACTAATTCGATAAAAAACAACTTTAATTGTGATTACCTATATCTATTCGTTCTCTTTTTACAGCACAAACGAATCCGTCACATCCATTCCTTCGATACAAATGGATTCGCTGGAATTAGCGTGGTATTGACGTGGTTTTTAATAAATCCTTTGTTGGTATATGTAACTGTCAGTAGGTTGAGAACAGATATGTAAATCGGACAAAAATGGGAGTAAATTTACTTAGGTAGGTACTTTTTCGCATTCATCATACGCGTTGTTCGCTAAGGATTCTTTTGGAACGGGTAATTTGTTCTATAAGGTTTTGTTCATAAAATAAGGATAAGTACCTACCGGAGAAAAACTTTGAACGGAGAGATAATTTTTCCTGATAGTATTGGCAGTAATTAGCGAGTTAACCTTTTTCGTACTGAATGTTAAAGCACCAAATTTAATGATAATAAGATTTAAAGAAGTTCTTTAAGAATTCCGTCGGTGTGGCGTATTCAAAATGAAATTTATTTTGTTTTTTGTATTCGACTTTGTATTAGAATAGCTTTTTTCATTAAAATTAGAAAGATTTTCTCTCGGATCGAGAACTACTCCTTTCAATCAAACATGTTTTTAGATTTTTTCTAGGTTAAAGCGATGCTCACATAATGGGTTTGTTCGTTGAAACCGTGGGCTTGATCTGTTTTGTTGCGTTTTTTGACAAGTCTAAACTTGCCCTTAATGTCAAACTAAATGTTTTTTGAGCCCTGGGTTCGCCCTCAACTCGGGCTGAAGTAACTCTAGGTTTTTTGCAGAGGCGAGCTCAGGTAGTGAAAAGAGCTCTTAAATGGAATGTTATTCTCTTAAAATGACACATGGTGATTTTGTGGTGCAGCTTTTTTTGAGAACAGAAAGCCCAGGTTTTTTTTTGACAATTTATAGGGTTGTTAAAGAAAACCTGGATCAACTCGGGGTAAAATTTAACTATGGAAACTAATAATTGTCATCTTAATATATATAAATTACGTGTCACAATGTTTGTCCGAGATGGACTCCTAAACTACTAAGCCGATTCTAATCAAATTTGTACACCGTGTGCAGTTTGATCCAACTTAAGAGATAGGATAGCTTACATCTGAATTTATGTAACGTTAGCCACAGCAACGCTTGGCCGGGTTAACTAGTCTTAATATATATAATATTTTATAAATTATTTCCTTAAGCAAATTACTGAATCCTGACTTATTTACTTATTTCCTCACAAACTGTTATTATTTTCAATTAATGTTTGCACCTTAAATTAACTTTTTTTTTTTTTTTTTTTTTTTTTTTTTTTTTTTTTTTTTTTTTTTTTTTTTTTTTTTTTTTTTTATAATAAACGCGCACATCAAGGGGTTATGACTACTCTTATAATGTTTTAGAACACAGGAGACATCGATGCACGTTGCTTTTGAATTTTTGTGAATCGTAATGAAGGGGAAATACAGAGCCTGGTAAAGCATTCCACATTCGGGTGGTGCGACTGAAATACGAATCTCTATACTTGACTGTACGCCCGAAGTTGGGCTCAAGGTAAAACTGATGAACATTCCTAGCGAGGCGGGTGTTGCGGCTAAATTGTTTCAGGGGAGGAATGCAACTGGCTACTTCACTAGAGCACTGCTTGTGAAAAAAGCAATAAAAGAGAGTGAGACAGGCAACGTTTCGACGATGTTCAAGAGAATCAATTAATTCTACGATTGAACTATCACCTATCAATTTTAACGCTCTATTTTGTACCCTATCAAGGAGGTGCAAAGATGTTTGAGAAGCACCTGACCAGATATGGGAGTTATACTCCAGTTTTGGGCGGATGAAAGCCATATAAATTGTAGCCAGATCAGAAGGCGTGAAGAATTTCCTGCATCGTCTCAAGAAGCCTAAGCATTTAGCAGCGTTTTTGGCGACTTCAAATATGTGGTCATTCCAACGAAGATCATCGTTTACACACATACCAAGTACTGACAGCGTTTCGGTTTCTTGGATGCAGGTACCATTCATGTATAATGGTAATGGGGGAATGTTAAGCTTCAACGACTACGGATTTACGGAATTTTTCAGTGGAACTTTCAGTAAAACTTTTCACAAATGGAGTAACTCTTTTTGTCAATGAAAAACACCATAAGTTAATCTCGTGTTTAGCTCAACTAACTATAGGAAAGTTTTGCAAAGCTCAAAGCTTTGTAGAAATACCACAGAGCGTTCATATAGTTTTACTTAAAAGTTTGTAGTTTTCAAAGTTTGGCTTTATAATAAGAATAAGAATAAAAAAATTGGTAGCACTGCTTCTTGTGAGCGTCAATTTGACAATTGGCGGATTAAAAATGTCAATCTGGCGAGTGGGTTTTGATTAAATTGATTGATAAATATAATAAAATATAAATATAAAATAAGTAATGATAAATTAAATAAGTGATAAATCATTTGCAATCAAAATCAGTACCTACATACTATTATATGATTTTGAAAAGAAAAGAAATAGGCCTACAAATATCTCATACAGCCACTATAAAATTTTTCAAATTCTATTAACAGCTTTCCAAAAAAAAAAATTGGCGAAAAATTATTTTACTTTTTTTTTTTACTTTTTCATTAATAATTTTATTTTAAATATTTCAATCCGCGGCTGTCTTGAGTCAAGGTATCCAACATTTTTAATGTCGAAAAAGTGAAGTAAGTCCCAACAAAATCAGAGCGCCGGAATAGATTTTATTTTTTCTCAAAAGTGGAGCAAATTTGCTCCCATCGGAGCAAGGTGTGAACGCTGGCACTTACGTATCATCTTCAGTAGAACTAAATGTTTTATTTTTTTTATTTTTCACAAAATAACCTTTGGTGCCCGTGGCGTAATGGTTAGTATTTCTGCTTGTTCCGCGAGAGGTTCGTGGTTTGAATACCAGCAGAAAATAAAAATGTTTTTCCATGGATATCACTTTTCACGAGGAATTAGCAAGTCCTCAGATAGTAAATTCATTGACATTGAAAGAGCTTTCTCGATAAGGCCGTTCGGAATCAAGAAAAAAATTGAAGGTCCTCTCCATTCCCGCACAAAGAATGGTTGTGAGAAATGCGCTAGGCCCCGGGGCTCCCCGCTCTATTACAAAAGTACTTTTCATCAGAATCATGATCTCAAAGGGATCAAATTTCTTCCACTTAGCTGCCTCACACTAATGATCCACTAGCTCCTATATACTATATGTAGGGGAGAGTGGGCAAGAAGGACAGGAGGGAAGGCAAATATTTTTTTTAAATAATACATCAACTTTTGAACTCCATCATAGTAAACAATCTAGTTGAACAGTTCTATCTAGAGATATTCACAATTATACAAATTTGTTTTTAAAGTCCGTTTTGCCCCACTAGGAGGGCAAAAAGGACCTTTGAATGGGGCAAAAGAACCAGTGATTTCTTTGCGTCCATAACTTTTTTTCAAATCCTCTTTGGTTCAACTAGCACCCCTACTCGTTTTTCGAACCTATGTTCGAACTATCTTCAAAGATACAAATGTTTAATTACAACTGAAGTAACTAAATAGGTAGGTAGTACATAAAATAAGGACCATTGCGCAAAACAGACATTTCTTCGGTTGCTGTTTTGCTTTGAAAGTGGAACCAATACGAAGTGGGGCAAACGGAACTACCAGTCCAGTTTTTAAGTGAAACTAAAGTATGTGTTGGGAATGAAGGTTTTTTTTTTGTTAGTGCTAGCTATTGAATATAAGATGGAGTTAGGAACCATGGTAAAAATCGGTTTAGTTCTTTTTGCCCGAGGTCCTTCTTGCCCCACTCTACCCTACTTGTTTAAATTAAAAAACATAAACGACCTGCATAGAACTCAATTAAGGGGTAGGGGTGAATGGGTTTTTTTTTAAGTAACCCACACGAAGTCTTGGAGTATCTTTGAATTACGCATTCAGGAGAGAGAAGGATGGAGAGGGTGACAGAGATAGATAGATAGAAAGATAAAAGGAGAGAGAGAGAGAGAGAGAGAGAGAGAGAGAGAGAGAGAGAGAGAGAGAGAGATGGCACGCAACGATTGTAAGGTGTTTGTGGTCAAGAAGATATCATCTACATTTTCTTCACTACATTTGTAAGCTGTTTGAGTGTAATTTGCAAATGCAGTGCAAATCTCAGAGTCATTCATGAAAATTTTGTTTTCATGAGAAAAGGATTTTGAATTTTAAAAGGAGTCAAAGAAATGTTTACAGCTTTACACTCTAAGTTGATTGAGATTCTTCCACTTGACTCTGCCGCATACATGAGGAGATCTCCTTCTTTCAAGAAGTCTCTGCAATGAGCTTTTGAAAAATCTTCGAACTAGAGTGTTGGTGTCCATCCGTTCTACATGTCCCAGACCTCGCATTCTCGCTATGAGTACTCTTCTCTAACCAGCCATAGCGATGAGACTTTTAAAAAAATGTTGGAGGTAGGTTTGGGGAAAAAAGCGCAACAGGTTCGACTGTTTCGAAGAAAATTTTAGTATTTTCAAATTATAAGTAAAATTTAACACAAATAACTCAAAAACAATTTAAAATCGTTAATTAAGTAAACAATTTTTATTTTTTCCTCTTTTATCAAAAATACAAAAATTAGCAGTAAAAAGAAGGAGAAAATAAGTCGCATCAGTAGCCATTTCTTGTTTTTTTTTTCATAAATAAAAACTTATAATAAAAAATGATGATCCAAGTCTTCTTAAAGGGAACGGAACATTAAGGAAAAACAAATTTATATTTATATTTGCTCTCTTCGCGTACTGTAAATTATAACAGAATGGGGCGATATTTACCTGAAAAAAATCAAATCTTATTCCAGCATAGCAATTTTGCATAGTTGTGCTCAGAACATTGAATTTCTTACACATACCGGAGGCCATACATAGTCTGCCACTTTCTGAAAGGTTGGTAGTTCTACTCCTATCAAAAACAAAAAAAAAAAAAAACCGTACGGGGCTCAATTTAACGAAACGGACCTATTAGTTTGGTTATTGCCTATTGGTGACCCATTCCGTTGTGTAAGAATTGGAATCGGCGCGCGCTGATATTCAATTTTGCAAATGCTACATGAATTTTCGTTTCTTATTCTTCTTCCTACTTCTAAGATATCCTTGATCATCAGTATTCTGTAACTCCTTGTTGTCTAACATCCACTCATATTAGATCTCCCGGTTTGCGATCGAATGCTTTTTCGAAATCAACCATCTGCTTTTCACTTACTCACGACACAGCTGCTATTTGCGAAAAAAAAAAATAAAATAAAAGTTTTGATTAAATATTGCGTCTCAAAAGCGTACAGCAGCATTTAACTGACGAGCTCATGCTCAAACCAGGGCGACTATTACTTAATGGATTGCGCGATTTATTGATTTAATTTTCTCAAAATTTCAAAAATTAAAATTTTTTAAATTTCATTTGTAAACAAAGGAATTTTACTTACTCGAAAAATAAAATAGTATCTTCAAATTCCGGAAAACCATATCTCTACTTTGCGAATTTTAACTTTAATTTTTCTTAGTTCTCAGAAACAAAATCATATTCCGCCTTCTACTGTTTTTCTCTAATTTTATTCAGTGTTTTTCTTTTTGAGAAAAACACTTTTTCACTTTTTTTTCTTTTTCCTTTCTGAGCTTCCTTTTCTTTTCCTCGAATTTTTTATGCTTGTTTCAAAATTTCATATTCGTTTGAAATTACTACTTACATGTTCTGAATGGGCAATATATACAATCAACGACTGCCTGCACCCGCACGATGGAACAACATTGAACGTACCGTCAATCAAGTAGTGTCGCTCTGATACTGGCAACGTTTCAATAAGCTCTGTTATTTTCGCAGCATGAAGCACAGAGTATCCAAATGTACTTTCTATGATAGTATGTCGGTAGAAATGTACTTTGTCAATTGTCATTCACCCCTATCACAGATTCCATCGTAATCGAAAAAAGTCTACGTTTCCCGATGTTACTATCACAGAATCCATTCGGAGTGGAACGAATTTCGAAATTCGTGAATCTGGTATCACTAATTCCGAATGAAACGGAAAAATGACGTCCTTTTCTACGACAACTTTCTTCTGTCGTAGAGCGTAGAGCCATAGGCAAAATCCATTTGTTAAAGTATAAAAAACACATTTGTATAAAACAAATTTACAAAATATAATTCTATTTAAGAAAAAACAACAAATAACTCCAGTTTACCAACTAACTTTTCTCTGAATTCCTGCATCTTTTGATTGAAATCCAAGTAGATTCAACTCTGTTTTTATTTCCTCCCAGAGGTTGACTTTTGGACGTTTAGCGTATCATTTGCTTTGTCTGGATTACAGGATAAAATTTCATACAGCCTGTTGTTTGTTTGTTGTTTTCACCTTTAAAGAATATCGGTTATATAAACTCATATCAATGAATGAAATTTTTTCCGAAAGAAATTACATTTTTTCAAATGACTGTCTTTGTTATGCCCGTGTCCAAATTAAGCGAAATTGACAGATTCGGAGTGTAAATACTCGTAGTAGTCTAAAGATTGTTAGATAACTTTTTTATCTATTACCACTCAAAACAAAACTCTTGAATTTTATCTTTAAACAAACTTGGATTTCACAAATTATTTTATGGTTTGTTGTGAATGAATTTGTATTTGACAGATTGGAAAGTACTCTGGGACCACTTCACAAAAATCCCCTTTTGGGAATTTATAACTTGATGAAGAAAATATTTGATTATATTCGACAGTTAAATTGTTTATTTCATATAATATTTAAGATTTGATCAATGATGCAGATCTATTTTAGCGTCACAAAAATTGCAAATAAATGAATTTTTACTAGAAAATAAAAATCGGTAAAAAAATGTGTTTGGGAAAAGTTAAGGGATTTTTTTTTAAGTTTAGGGATTTTTGTTTCTATTGCTTCGAGTACTTATTTTGACATAGGACAGCTGACTTCGAAAATGGACACCATTTTTTCTATGCAATGCTTTTTTCGAATTCGTTCGGAATTTGTGATTGCTTTTTGTCGGGATTCGTATCGTGATTTTTCATTCGGAGATTTCTCCGAATGGATTTCGTGATAGGGGTGATTATACTTAGACATTCCATAATTGAGCATAATATTTTCATTTAAAAAAGCTTCCTTTATATCCTTCGGAGATTTTAGCAATAGATGAGATTTAATTCTGTTCATATTCTGCTTAACAGAAGCATTGTGCACCAAATGAGCTGCATCTGGCATTTGTAACCGCCCTGCGTTGAAAATGTCCTTGGCTGTTGAACCACGTTTTTAAGCGACGCTACACTGGTCTTTCACTGCGTTAAGAAGCTGCATTTTTTTTAACCATTTCTGCTTGGTCGAGGTGTGGATGAACAGCTTCGATAATTTTTTTTTATTTTATTTTCCGCGGTATCAAAAATAACACTCGCTTTACACGATTTTACGTAACACGTATAACGCTTTGTATTTTTATAAGTAACTTTTTGAACAAATAATTGTTTTTCCGTTTTTAAGTGCAATAAACTATTATTTTTACGGAGTCCCGGCATAAACTCGAATTCAATGTTTTCACAACTTTCACCGTCCATTTTTTTAATTTTTCGATGTACGCGACTGAAGAGAAAAACAATTAATTACTTTGTTGCAAAACATTAAACATTAAAACTTTTCCATAGTTTTTTTCTTACAAATTTCAAAGGCGGAGGATATTCTAACAACCTTTGGTTTTCGAGCTATGTGACAAAAAAAGAAAAAACCCGTTAAACTTGCTTTTAATATAATCTAAATTTCACGCGGTGTGACATAAGTCCATTGTCCATAATCCAATTTTGGACTTCTGTACCGAGGAGTTATGTCCCTGCGCGTCACTTAATATCTTATTAGGTAGGTACCTTGAGCTTAATTCAAATTACTTCACTTGACAAACTCAAAAAAAGAGTAATATTTTTGTAATTCTGTCTTACTTTCTCTTTCCGAAATAGGTACGCAACAGATAGTTTCGTTTTTCATTAGTCGGACAAAAATTCATTTCCTGATTCTGTTTAAGAATTTAAATGAAAAACCTTTCCTATCAGCTGTTATGTTTGTCGACGCACTGATTGGATAGGTTTGTCTGAGAAAAAAAAAAATACAGCGGAATTAGCCACCATTCCCCGAAATTTCACTGGAAAAGTTTGTCCTACCTTTTATCCAACGGTCCTTCATACTTATTTTCTATTTTCGAACAAAACAACTGATTTTTAGAAGATCTATTCCATTTGGAGTGATTGCTCGCATTCGTCGCACCGGGACTTCGAAAACTACTTAAAGTTTTCGTCGCTCTGATTGGTCAAAAGTGTCAAAAGCTTACGCTGACATTTAGCTGACAGTTAGATTTTTCAGTTTTTCGAACATAGATTTTCAGATGGAAAAAACAATTCAAGGAAAACAACACATATGACAATAATCGCTTTTGTTTTACTAGTTTTCGCTTACTTGTTGAATTGAAATTGATTATTATTGATGTTCGGATATTCTATTTTGTAAATAGATATTGAAAAAGAATTTAGCAGCAAGGAAAATATATTTTTTAGGGCAATTTTCTTTTTCAAAATCGATTGGAGTGAACTTAATTTGCCAGGGAAATCCTATATGTTTTCCAATTACTTTTATCACTAACTATGTAGAACCGAGAGGTGAATCACAGTACCATTTTATATCTGACACAGAGCTTAAATTACATTCATGAACTGACAGATTGAACTTCTAAGATTCAAAACTGCGACGAATGCGAGCATTGTTAAAATTGATTAAAAAAAAAAAGAAACAAGTTGGTTATCATGCAATAAAGATTTCTTTGTGTGAAGATCTCTAGATGGAACTTATATTTGTTGAGTTCATTTGTGCTTTCCGTCGAAACAATACTCCTACAAATACACAAGTGCGTTAAGATGTAGGATTTTACAGAGGTTGTTTCAAATAAATTGGCGATGAAAAAATAATCTTCACAGAATTTCACATTTACTTCTAAGTACACATTCATAAGAATTCAAGAGCTCAGTTTTTCTTATGATAATCAAAAACATTTGTGAAAAAAAACCACGAGCCTTAAAGAAGAAAATAATTTCAAACAAAAAGCCACCCCTGGAAGTCTGACGCACTGATGAGCTTACATTAACTTCTTTGTTCAGTAAATTACAATTTTTCAAATGCGACGGCTGAGACCGCATTTCAACATGCGTTTGCTCTACTTATTATGCATGCATGTAGATTTTAGTCGTCCTTGGGAAAAGCAAAACACACAAAAAAAAGAAATCAATTCGCCGGCCGTTCGCGCCCCTTTTTCGTGTCCCTACAGTTATTAAAATTTTAAGCGCTCATAAATAATTTAGCAGCAAATGCCGTTGTGCTTTCGGATAGCAAAATATGACACGCAATTTAGCATCAAATTATAACTTGAAGCAAATGCTTTTTTTTTGTTTTATTTTTGTTTTCAAATGTCTGCTTAAAATGTGGGTGGTTTTTATGTAAACAACACACACTGCGTAACTTAAATCTTGAGAGTTTTAAAGAACAAACAACTTGCGTATTTAATAGTTTTTAAGATGTGACATGACAACATCTACTTAGATTAGCATTTGGGTATTGGTTTTTTTTTTTGTAACGATTTTTGGTCTTAAATGTACGTAAGTAGGTAAATAAGAAAGTAGTCAATCGAACTGAAACATCAATTAACAAAAGTGTGCTATGAAAAATTCCAACGTTGTTAGGATTTCATACTCAAAGGATATGAGTTGTAAAAATGAGTTTAATAGCCCAGTCATTATAGTAAGTTCACCTCGGAATTTGAGATACCCAGCTGTAAATTTGTATGAACCTCTATTTTGACACCCTAAAAGTTTTCTCAAAACCTAAAAGTTTTCTCAAAACCTGTCAGCGTCCATTAAAAACCAAGGGTCAAAGGTCACAAAAATCGTTTATTGGTATATATCTCTTTTATTATGGGTTTTTTGCTATTTGTATCTATTAGAATATTGTAGAAGATTAAATTCTCTACAACTTTTGCCTCAACAGTTTTTTTGTACGTTGAACCGTTTTCGAGATAGAGACCAGAATGCGCAAGGTTATAGCATAATTCTACGAAAAACGAAAATGAACTTTTTTTTCAGCGCCTACTACGACGCACGATAGCCAAAAACTGAACTTTCGGCTTCGGCCAAAGCTTCGGCTTATTTCGGCCGAAGCCGAAGGCTTAGCCGATTGTAGTTTTCTTAGCCGAATGTGGCCGAAGCCGCATTCAGAGGCTGTGACACGAACACGACTTCTGCGCTTTTTAAAAAAGGGAAAAAACTTTTTTAAAAGCATTGGAGAAACTACCGAATTTGGATGAGCTCGCTGCAGCATTTCAAGAAAAAAACTGTCCGATTCAAAAATTATTTGAAAATGGAATTCAAACGTTGTTGGTAGTCTATACTGCTCCAACGTCTGTGGCAAATATCGATCATTTTCGTTATACACAGTACGTTAAGTCTTCCAAATTTAATAAGCCTGTACAGTTATCAAATATTCCGCCAACAAGTGCAGCAGCTCATCAACATCTTAGTCGTGTTTTTTATCAAGTCCAAACTTGGTTAGGGTATGATTTGGAACCCCAGGAGTGGGGTTGCACAATGCTTAACGGATTCCTTGAACCAATTAAGACACTTCTAAAACCTGCTCCAGAGGAATTGCTTAATACGATCTTCTGTAACTGCAAGGTTGGTTGTGCTCGCGATGTAAACGCAGGAAATCAGGGTTGCAGTGCTCTTTAGCCTGTGGCCAGTGTAATGGGCAAGCTTGTCTCAATGATTCACCGTATCTGAGCGATAACATTGAAGATGAAATGTTTGACTTCGAAATCGTTGAAGACCCGTACACAAATGGCTCTGAAGACGATAAAGAAGAAGAATTGCAATCTCTACAGCAGCAGGAAGATGACGATGAAGAAGAAGAAGAAGAAGAAGAATATAGTTTAAGTTTTAATAATTTTCATAAATTTCTTTCAATTTCAAACACCAGAAAAATGAGATTTTATAATAAAAACATTACTTATAAAGAATTTATATATACATTACATATACAGTATGAGTATACATATACAGCACATTGCATAGTATGATGAATACATATTGATGACATTATTAAATTTCTTATTTTATCAGCTTTTATAATAGTTTATAATTTTGTATGTGGCTGGTTTCCGACCTGGGCTACCGGATGACCTTAAATTATGCTCTAACCTTGCGCGTTCTGGTCTCTATCTCGAAAACGGTTCAACGTTTAAAAAAACTGTTGAGGCAAAACTTGTAGAGAATTTAATCTTCTACAATATTCTAATATACACAAATAGCAAAAAACCCATAGTAAACGAGATATATGCCAATAAACGATTTTTGTGACCTTTGACCTTTGGTTTTTAATGGACGCTGACACCCTACAGTATGTAGGTTTTGAGACAACTTTTAGGGTGTCAAAATAGAAGTTCATACCAATTTACAGCTGGGTATCTCAAATTCCGAGATTCTTGCTTTATTTTGACTTAAATGACTGGACTATTAATTTTGAATTTGTTTATTTTTGGAAGCATGGTTCCCAGTTCCCACTATTCATTGGCTCAAATTAACTCTCGCAGAGATATCATGTCATCGTAAGTTTCCTCCATAGTACAGACAGTAAATTTTTTCAAAAAAAATGTATTCAAATGTCGAGAACTACGTGTACACATTTTCGATGAGCGCATTATGTAAAGGAAAATTAAATAACTACGAAAAATTACAATTTTTCACAATTGCATCGGATGATGTTGTTTTCTACGTCAGAAAACCAATACTTATCAATTTCCAAAAAAATTGTAAGCTGCTGGAAAGTGCATGAATTTTTTTTCCAATGAAAAAGTTGCTTTCGTTTAGTTTCTATTTTATTATGTTCTATTATTGTATTATGCGGAAGATTGTAATTGGTTTCAATCTACATAACTACCCCATGAGCTGAAGGATGTTTTTTTTCAACCGAGTGGTTTCTAATTTGGCAATACTTTTTTCGGACCTGGCTATTTACAGAGCTGTCACTTGATTTATGCGCAGTTGGGCTTGTCACTGGGGAGCGTTCATAGCAATTCAGATTAAAAGACTAACTAAAAAAACTTATTCAGTTTTGCGTTATCTAACAGGATATGTAAGGTGCGACGGTTTTGATTTGCATATGTCAGAAAAATACATTAACTTGTTGAATTTACTACGATGCACACTTCACAAACACTGAATATTGGCATAGATCTATTTTTTTAAAAAAAATCACGTACAACAAAATCACCTTAACTCGGCAAGTATAATTTTTTGATGTCACGTATCGTATCTGGCAGCTTAATAAACTGAATCTAAAGAGCCCGACCCATAGAATCCGTTGCGTCCGCTCGCTGCCGGATTCACCTGACAGCTCGATTAAATACACACGATCTTATGAGAGGTGACCGATAAGCATCGGATGCAACGGACGCAACGCAAAAAGTAGCCCAACTTTTAACTTTTTGCGTCCGGCAAAAGAGAGCCATGCGCAGTCACAACCAATTTGAAGTTTTCTTGTATATGGAAAAAGTGACAATGGGCGCGTTCAAGAACCTATCGGATAGCCTACCTCGGATAGCCGTGTCTTGGATACCTTTTTTTTTTGCTGCAGACAACAGCTGTGAAATATTAAAATTCGACTTTTGAAAACAGAAAAACATTCAAAATATCATTGCTAGGCGATTATAACTTATTTTTTTCGATTTCCCACACGTAAACAACAACAACAAGCTATACAGATACGATTCTTGAACGCCCCCTTTTTGACTAAATTTATCTGTCAAAACACCGCAACGGATTCTATGGGTCACCCCTATCCGTTGTGTCCGGCAAAACTCACAGCTGTCAGGTGAATCCGGCAGCGAACGGACGCAACGGATTCTATGGGTCGGGCTCTTAACTGAATCTAGATTTCCAGCCTTCTTTTCCTGACTAAAAAATTTAGTTCGCAAAAACTAACAGCTGATGAATTGTATTTGTATTTATTGTATTTATTGTTATATAAATTGTGTTTACACGTAGATACAATTTTATCTTTTAATTGTGAAACAATAGATCAAGGTTATAATTACATATTAAATGAAAACTTTAAATTATGATATACTCAAACCTTTCTTATTTATATATTTATTATGTTGTTATGTATTTATGTATTTACTTGAAACATATTGCAATTGTATATATTTAATTATTCATTCACTTTTTCCTTCCTTACTTCTCTTTTGCTTTCCAACGCTTATGTGCAGTCATGTTGTTTAAGTTTTCCTGAAAATCCCTGATATTTGAAGACCTCCTGACATAAAGCGGAAGTGGATTCCAAAGTCTTATAGCGCAAACAAAGAATTGTTTTTGAGTAACAGTGTGGTTCGAGATGGGTGTGACAAAACTTCTATTTCTTTCTGAGGAAGATGAATATTGTAATCTTTGGAAACGATATTCGTGCACTTTGTTTTCCTTTAAAGAGAAAAGTTAATGTTTAAGATTTGAGATACTTCTGTAATTCCATTCCAAGGAAAGCCCTAACATAACCAGAAATGTGTTCTCTTCGACCGATGTTATATGCAAACCTTACTGTGCTATTAATAGCTACCTTTAACTTTCGGAAAGAGTAGCTATCTAAATCACAAAAAACGGGATAGGCATAAAAAATAATTGGGAAAAAAGTGTCTTAATCAGCATTACCTTAATTCTAAAAGGAAGGCAGTTTCCAATTTGATACAAAGCACAAAGGGAACCGATTGGAAACTGTTTTATCTATGTGATTTTTTCAGTTGAGATTTTGGTGAAATATAATACCGAGATTTTTAACACTACTAACGTAAGGTAATACTTATCCTTCTATGCACAGTTTTGGTAAGCTTTGAGTGTCAATGCTTGAACGACTAATTAATATGGCTTGAGTTTTATTGGAGTTCAACATAAGATTATTTTCTTTCCATCGACCAAGAGGCTATCAAGCAAAGATCCTCATTAATTCGTTCAGTGGAATCTGCACATCATCTGCGTACATTTGTACCTTACAGCTTTTAAAAATTGATGGAATGTCGTTATTGAATAGGGTGAACAATAGTGAACCCAAGATGGATCCTTGTGGGAGACTAGCGTTTGTGCCAAGGAAATCTGACATATTTTGATTGCAGTAGACGGTTTGTGAGAGACCTATTAAGTAACTTTCCATAAGCTTCAAAGCTGTGGGGTTGAAAGCGAAGTAGTTTTTCAGTTTTAGAATGAGAATATCATGAGGAACTGTATCGAACGCCTTTGAGAAATCGAGCAGAACAAGTGAAGTGATATTATCTTCATTCAATTCCATTCAAATGTCATCAACCAAGTTCATGAGCGCCGTAGTACAACTGTTCTTTGGTCTAAAGCCGGATTGCCTTGTTGAATTGTCAACTGAAAACTTAACGTCAGAGGCCGAGAAAGGTTAGTTAATCTGAAAATCTAACTTTTTATTAACTGGAGGTTATTTCCTTGTGGAAGAATTTACGCCACATGACCGTAGGGCACTGCGTACGTTCGGTAAATGTTCTCGAAACGAAACCGCTGTTGAAGACGATTTTTATATAACTTCGAGTTTTAAACCTGTAAGTCACCTCCAAGATCGAGGTTATGTGAAGTCGCTGGTCTACGCAGACAAGTCAGAGATGATTGAGGCCTAAGAAGATAATATTCATTCCGTTATTGCTGACATACGGCTGAAAAATACTGCAAAAAGTATTCGAAGATTGGGCCTCTCGCCTGGAATTTATTAGAGCCGACGGCCACCAAAATCATTTTTAAAACATAATGGCAAACCCTTGCTTACCACATATGAAATAAAGGACAATACATGAAAATGTGAAAATAGAAGAAGAAAAAAGTGAAAAGGAGTATGGAAAGATGAGAATGACTTTCTTGTATTGCTATCCCCGTTGGAATTTTGTAACTTGTTTCAAACTGACTCCCCGATGAGATTTAAAATTTGGATCAAAGCTCAAAAGTGGACAGCTATGCACGAAAAAAGTGAAAGTGATGAAATCAAGAAAATGAGAACAAAGTATTCTCAGGCAGAATGTCCCATTCAACTTGGACGTTCAGGAATGCCGTCCTCCCAACTTAGAAGAAATTAAGCTTGTCATATGCAAACTTAAATCAAACAAGACTGCAGGTGCAGATGTCCTCTACGCCGAGTTTTTCTAGGGATTTGGAGATCAGTTGGTAAAGTACATGCACCTGCTGATCTGTATCATATGGTCGGCAGAAAGCATTCCCGGTGAAAGAAACTCTAGTATCCTATGACCGATCCTAAAAAAAGGAGACCCTCACAATCGTGCAAATTAAAGATTAATAAGCCTAGTTAGCGTCGCGTATAAGATCTTGTCTGCTGTAATATATGAACGTCTTTTGATCGGACCTTTACCAACGGTTTCAGACCAGAAAACTAATTAACTGGCAAAATTTTCACACTATTGGCCATTGAAAAATAAAACCCTCTCTAAGAAAACCACGAAAAAAAATAACCTTTATAAGACCTTGATCATCCCGTCCTACTATACGTCGCGGAAACATTGACCCTATCTTAAGCGGGAGAGAAAACCAATAAATGATCGTTGATGAGATGGTTCAACAACGCTGTTCCGCGACATGGCAAATGGACATGTGCATCGCGAGATAACGATGGCTTTTACATGTCCCACATGAGCGGATAGACGGGTTTCGAAAGTACTTTGCAGGGAAATAGTGGAAAGAGAAAACATCGTTTAAGGTGGGGCAATCAAAAAGACTTAAATCGATTAAGATTTCAAAACTGGGGAGAGGTTGCCCAAAACCGGATTGAAATAAATCTGAAATCTGACGTTTGTCATTTACTCAACATTTTGAGTTATGAATTTTTGAACTAATCTTAGTTCTGAATCAAGTATTTCTAGAAAAAGAAGACGAAACTACGAGTATTCTTCCAAATGTTGGATTTCAAAAAAAAAAAAAAAATTACTTCTTTGTTCTGTTATACTCGTGTTTACCCAATAGCCCAAATTTATAGATAGCGAAAGTGCAGGCTCTTGTTCACATCAATCAAATGGGGTCATTAAATACAAACGAACTATAAACACACTAAGTAGTGACAACTATAAAATGGGCTTAGTTACAATAGAATTGTTCGTTGAAGCCCTAGGGTCACCCTGGGGTTGCCATAAAGCGTTTTTTGAGAAACCCTAAGTCGCCCTGAATGTCAAATTGAGTGTTTTTTGAGCCCTAGGGTTGACCTAGGTTTTCCACAAACTCGCCCTAGCTTTTGGCTGTAGCGAGTTGAGAGCTGTCAAATGGGATGTATTATTTTTTTTATGCCTGGGGTATGTGGTTATTTGTGGTTTAGCGTTTTTTGAGGACTGGAAAGCCTAGGTTTTTTTGACAACTCATAGGGTTGTTAAGAAAACCTAGGTCAACCCTGGGGAAAGTTCAACGAACAGACATAATGAATGTTATCAGTACCAAAATTTTGACAGCTCAGGCAAATCACGTGAAGTCACAGAAGAAAAAACAGGAAAAAACTCAAGTGAAAAATAGCATAAGTTTGGATTACAAACGAACATTTAGAATGAAGGTTTTGTTTTTGTGTAGAAGTACTTGACTCAGAACAAATATTAGTTCGGTAATAAATTGTATAAAATGTTAAGCAAATGAGAAACGTCAGATGAGTTAGAGCAGGGTTTTAAGTATTTTAAGTGGGGGTCGTCTGATTTTTAATTTATAGTGACTCTAAAAAAAGTAGGGTTCGAGTACTTTTTGTTCGAGTATTTTATAAACAACTAATTTTTGACAGAAAACTCTCTCCGTGAGGGAGTAAACAATTTCCCCATGCCACACATTCTAGCCGAAAAAATTTCTGTGAGCAGAAATGTGGGAACATTTTTTTTTTGACATTTTAAAGTTTCTGTGCGAAATTAAATTTATTAACTTTAAACTTTATTTCATATATCAAATTATATTTAAGTATAAGTCGTAAGGCATAACTGTTCAATAGTGTTTAATAAGTTGATACATAACATCAAAAACACAAAACCAAAATATACCACAAGCGCGATTTAAATTACTTTATTAGTATAATGAATTTTTAAAAAAAGAAAACAAAATCTTTAGATAATTAATAGGTGTTTATTGCAATACGTGTTCACACTTTCGCGACAGAAATCCAACTCTACTGCACTTCTAATAGAGATCTTTCAAGTTAGTCTAAAGATGTTTTTTATGTATTCATGTTTCAGTCTGCTCCGTGAAGGAATGTGCAAACTGAAGCATATTTCATGGGAACATACAGTTAGTTCACGAAACGTTCCCATGTAGAGATTCAAAGGTGTCAGCTAACCGACTATCAAGAATTGAGGGGGTGGATTGTGTCGTATACATAACTTCTCCCCCCTTTAGATTAAAATTCTCCTGAATTTTGTTTTCAACTTTAAATTTTATTTTATTTTTAATGACAATGCTCAAAATAATCAAAGTAATCAAACAAATGAGTAACGTTAAGTTGATCCCATAAGAAATGTTCTTATGATACTGTAATTCTTCAATTTTTTGAATATTTTTTTCATTTTTAAGAATAATATCATCTAGTGTTATTTTTTCACTGAACTCCATAGTTTGGTTTGTTGGATAATAAAACCTATCTTGAAAAATCTCTTTCACATTAGAAAAGTAACTATCTAAAATTTTAATTTCACAATTATTGAAATGGATTAATACATTTCCATTTATGTTGAAATTTCTGTCATCACAATTTTGGATAATTTTTAATTGATATGCATTTTTTATTACAATTGTTTCATCATCTAATGAAATTATTTCTGTCTTATTATTCTTAATAAGCTTACAATTCTTTTGATAGATACAATGTTTACTTAAGTTTAATTCGTTTAACGATTTAAATTCCTCATATTGAAAAGATGAATTATTGTTCTTGAATACAATTTCATTTGAAGAATCTATTTCTTTAAAATCTTTATTTGGAATGGGTACGATAATTCTTCGCTGTATTTTTACAATTTCTCTTGGAATTTTTATAGCAAATAACAATGCATTTTTTCTGAATTTTGTTACACCTAATTTTAGATACTTCATCTTATTTAAGTCTATATTATACTTTTGTATCTCTTCGTCTGACAGTAAATTTGGATGTAGCATACCATATCTGGCTGATGCTAAATTTTCTTGTATATGTTCAATCTTTTCTTTTATGATTTGTACTTTAAAAAGTTGATCGTAAAATAAGTTCTGATTAATTGTTTTATTCGCTACATTCCTTAGTTGTCCTAATATTACTGTTCTATCCTTTTGTATTATGTCTTTTATTTGCTTAAACGAATTGCTAAAATTATCATTAATAAGAATCTGTTGGTTCAAATTGGTTATTGCATTATGATTATTTATTTCAATGTTTTTAAAATGTTCTTCAATATTAATTCTATCTTCCTCATCCATGGTTCCAAAGAGCCATTTAGATGCACTACCAATTAAATTCACTAGTCCTCTTTTGTGTCTAGTTACTCCTGGTATTATGGTTTTAACTTTATTCTTTAAGTGCTTTAGTTCTATGTTAAGTAATTCTTTGTGGTCTACGTCTAATGTTTCGATGTTTTTTGAAATGTCATTTAAAATGTCTGTTATATCTTGTGGTTTAATCACGTGGATTATAATGTCCGTCTTTTTTACTATGTCTGCTTCGTTTATATTAATTTCAGTATATCCAGTTTGGTCTTTTATTTCTTCCAGAGTTAAACGTCCTTTAATTGGTATCGGCATTGCCAGTACTGTTATTAATATTATCATGAAAAGCTGAAAATTTAGGTTGCCTTTTAATATTAGTTGAATGGATGTTAAGAAGTTTACTTTTTCTAAACCTGGGTTGATGTTTATGCCTAACAGCCTTATAATTCTTTATAAATCCTGTAGATCTTGTTTCGATATAATTTTCTCTTCTTTCATTTGCCTTTTTGATACTATTTTCCTTGACTGTTTTTAAATTGTCTCTGATTTTATCAAATTCTATTTTATGAAATTGTACTTCGGAAGGACCTGCTTTAATTGTTGAATGAATTCTCTCATTATAATTCCTTACGGCTTGTTGAACTAATCTTTTAACCGATACATTTACTGTATTTAATTTTAAAATTCTACACTTCTCTAACAAGGTACTATGGAATCTTTCCACATCGGAGTTTCCTGTGTGGGAATTCGCTTTAGTGAAATGAATTTCAATATTTTCAGTCTGTAGAAATTCTTTTATATGAATTGAGTTAAATTCATTATCTGCAATTATCTTCATAGGCTTGCCTGCCTTAGCTAAATGACTTTCTAACTCTTCTACTATGGTTATATGATTCCTATCTGGAAGATAATAGGCAAATCCAAACTTAGAGAACTTGTCAATTATGGTTAAGAAACTGCATTTAAGTATAACAAATGTGTCTATATGTATAATTTGATTTAAATTCGAAGGTGTTTCTGTAAAGTTTAGTTTGGGTTTAATTGGTCTTCTATCGTATTTAACCTGTTGACAAATTTCACATTGATTAATTATAATTTGAATCAATTCAAGTAATTTTGGAAAATAAATTTTATTCTTGATTTTATTGAATGTCTCTTGTATGCCGGAGTGCATACTCTCCTTTACGTGATAGAGTGAGATTTGTTTCACTGCCTCTATTTCTGTTTTAATGTCTTGTGCTCGGTATGAACACTTTATAAATTTTATTTGATTGTCATTAGAAAACAACTCTCTCAATTTTTCTTGAACAATATTATATTTGCTATCTGATAATTCTGAATATAAACCGATTACTCCTTTTTTAATAAATCTTCTAAGAATATCATTCAAATTTTGAAAGTCACATTCGGCAATATATATTATTCTTTTCCCATGAATTATTTCTATTTCTTGGACTTTATTATTTGTCAAAATTATTTGAGTCTTATACTTGTTTACGATTTCTTCCTTTATCGGAATATGATCTAACAACTCTTCTCCTGCGGAATGAATTGTTGCCATAGTGGTTTCATTTTCATCCTCTTCTAAATTAAATAATAAACCTATTTCTGAAACATCATCTTCATATATATTTGAAAAGTTGTTGCACATACTCATCCCATCATCTTCAGACCTAACGTCCTCGTTAGTTTCAATTCTACTAAGAAAGTCTGCGACTTTGTTGTCTTTTCCCTGCAAATACTCTATTTCAAAATTATACTCTCCTAATTTGAGAAGCCACCTTTGATGTCTGGTTGACATATCTTTTCCCTTGTATTTGGCATGTAAGTATTTAATGGGTTGATGATCAGTATAGATTTTAAATTTATTACCATACAAATACGGTCTGAAATAACTGACTGACCACATTATAGCCAGAAATTCTTTATCTGTTGCAGAATAATTTATTTCATGCTTATTGAGTGTTCTAGAAGCGAAACACACTGGGTGTCCTTCTTGTGATAGAACTGCCCCTAACGCATATTTTGATGCGTCTGTTGTCAGTTGAAACTGTTTTTTAAAATCAGGGAATCTTAAAATGGGATGGGAACAAATAAGGCTTTTAAGTTTCTCAAACGCTACTATATAATTCGGATCATTAGTCCTAAGTTTCGTATCTTTTTTTAGATACTTCGTCATAGGCTGTGCAATTTTCGCATAGTCCTTTATGAACTTTCTATAGAATCCACTGAGACCTAAGAAACTTTTTATCTGTTTTTGAGTTTGAGGTAATTCTAAATCTTTGCTCGATTTCTCGTTAACATTTACTTTCTACACTTTTCGTGTTTATTTCTTATGTTATTAATTTTCACACACTATTTTATCTTTACCGATTTTCACTTTTTAATTTGATTTCAATCAATATACTTTTTTTTTCTTCACAAATTATTCTTTTTCGAATTTTTATTTGCGATCGTTCGTATCACAAGATCCTTTTATCTTTCTTTTTAAAAGGATCCTACCGACTGCGCCATTTAAATTACTTTATTAGTATAATGAATTTTTAAAAAAAGAAAACAAAATCTTTAGATAATTAATAGGTGTTTATTGCAATACGTGTTCACACTTTCGCGACAGAAATCCAACTCTACTGCACTTCTAATAGAGATCTTTCAAGTTAGTCTAAAGATGTTTTTTATGTATTCATGTTTCAGTCTGCTCCGTGAAGGAATGTGCAAACTGAAGCATATTTCATGGGAACATACAGTTAGTTCACGAAACGTTCCCATGTAGAGATTCAAAGGTGTCAGCTAACCGACTATCAAGAATTGAGGGGGTGGATTGTGTCGTATACATAACTCGCGTGCTCTTGCAAGTTAACCAATCAAATACTTTAACAATGGTAAGTTCAATTAGAATATTAAACCAGCAACTTGTACAGATTCTCATAAGAACCTGTAAACTGTTTATTTGGTACCTAGGACGTTCTATAAAGTCCGGCTGAAGAGTTTGATAACTATGGGGATGTCGAAAAAATGTGGGCTATGAAAGCCATGGAACATGACATCATTTATACAACATTCAGACAAGATTTCCCAAACTTAAGAATTGATGTAATTACGGATGACGACCTGAAGACCACTGAACAAAAAATTAAATAGAGAGCGTTTATAGAAAAATTCAAAAAACTAGAGCACTTTTCACATGGAACTCTCCTAAGATCGGAATCTTAGAAGGAATTCTCAACTGAAAACTCATTGCCTGTTGTTCGTGTGCAATTCTTGGCCATTGAAATAGCAAGGAAGTTTATAACGATGCTGTTTCAGAAAAGTTCAAACCCAAAGTCTTACCAACTTCGACACCGGTTGGGGAAGCGAAATCTTGAACGTAACGAATTGTAAAAAATTTAGACTAAATAAATACTTTGTAAGATTATGAAACAATAATTTTTCATTACATGAAACCGGTGAGTTGTTCAAGCGTAATTGTTACAAAGAGTAATGCGCCTTCCAAAGACTGGCAAGGACAGTGGGGGTACTTTAGTACTTTGCTTTCGAATGGCTTAAGTCGATTCGAAACCATTAACAAAAGAAATTAGGTTCCTCTTCCTTAATACCTAGTGACTTTGGAAATATCACAATGGCATTCTATACGTTCACTTAAGCCAAAAAAGCAGTTCAAATTTGACATTTAAATATGTGTAGATTTTGTGTCAACAAAAGGTTCGAGTACATTTATGTACATCAATCGCTCTCAGAGAAATTTTACCCCCACTCCTTAAAATTTTGCTGACGGCCGATTTGGGGGCACAAAGTACTCGAACGTAGCTAAAGTGCGATTTTTAAATCAATTACAAATTGATTCAAGCTTCATTTTGAATCCGTTTATAACTAATACTAGCTTCACATTTTTTTAGAACAATTTACAAAAAGTCATAAGTTTGTTTGTTGTTTTATCTGTACCTGTCTGTTCTTTTTGGTGGATTCATTCTTATACCTCAATACCTTACTGTGGCTTTGAACGAAAATATTGAAGTCAAAAGTCAGTGTTCAACAACAGGGATGGCTGGTAAAGTTGCATTAGTGATCACAGCGTTTTATTGAGACTCGTTATTGAAGATGACTATAAAATTACCAATAAAACACCGCTAACATAACATTAGCAAATGCAATACTACCCCTCAATACTTACAATAGAACCAAATTGATTTTCGATGCTCAATTATGAATATTGCCTGCTTAATTCCAACTTGAAATTGAAAACTAAATAAAAACGTAATTCAAAGGTAATCACCTAAATTACATTTTTTTTTATCGCTGTACTCATTTCAACTGATGGAAAACTTGTCCTTAACGAGCTTAATTTAATTACATACTTGATTTCTTAATAAGGATTATGAGCGCTAGCATCAGACAACCAACGATATCGCTTATAGCAATGTTTGCATTCCAAATTTCAATTAAATATATGTATTTTATTTAACGAACACATTTCGTATGATGTAACTTTAATTTGTGTCGACATATAGCCTATTTGACTTTTTAAACAATACTAACTGCAGTTCTCTATTAATTCCAAAATATATTTCTCTTCCAAGAGCTAAATGTGATGGGACATGCTAAAAAATCAGAGATTTGCAATTAATCTCATTTAATTCACTTAAATCTTAAGCAACAGGGGTGCATAATGATAAATTAGGTACGGTCAACGGTGCTTAGGCTAATCATCATAGAAATTGCTTACTTAAACAAATGAGCATCTACATTTAAATAGACAACCATACTCTTAACAGTTTTTTTTTTTTGTGAAGAGTGTGTGCGGTTGAAACAAATTTTCATTATAATTGGTGGAAATTATTTTCCAGCCCATAGGCAATTAATCACAAAAAAAAAAGAAGAAAAACATCCTTCTCTTTGTTACTGTTGATGGTGATGGTGGATTGATGGAAACATTTCCTTGTGTTTTTAGAGTAAAATGTTTAATTTGAAAGGGGCGAATCTTTTGAAATTAAGAGGGTCGAAGACAATCCGAACCAGACTTATACTAAACCGAAGTCATGGTTCAAGTTGAGGATTCAATTAGATTCTCCAACATAACATTAGGCTTGCACTTATGTTTACTTCGTTAACATGCGGAAGAACGTTTAGTTCAAAATACTAAATAAATAAATAAATAAATAGGTTGAAACAAAACTAGTTTTGAGGCTACTATTATTTTATTATAACTTATATTATATTATGTTCGTGAATGCACGTATTTGACAAGCAATTTCAAAGACCTTGGTCTTTGCAACTGACCAAGGTCTATGAAATTGCTTGTCAAATGCGTGCATTCACGAACATAATATGGCGAATCGGTTCATTTCGTCTTGTGCAAGACTATTTCAATTCAAAACGAAAACGGTCATAAAAAAGAAAACCATGGTATTGCTTTATAGGACATTGATCATCCCAGCACTGCTTTACGGCGCTGAAGAACGGAAAAATACTCCGAATGATCTTTGGTTCCGTATGTGAAGACAATGTGTATAGAAAATGATACAACAACGAGCTGTAGAGTGACATGGGCGTTGCAGGTTTTCGAAAGCATACAAAACTAGAGAGAACTTGTCCGAAATCAAACTTTAAAAAAATTAAAGTATTTAGTTTAGATTTCGTTTTCAGATCACATTCAAGATTATTATACATGAAAGGTAAGCTGTAAACGAAAATCAGACGAAAAATTGTCTGAAATGGAAGAAAAACCAAAAAAGATCGCCAAATCTCCCGAAAATCAGTCTCGAACACTGGCTAATGATTTGAGACATTTCAAATCTGATTTTAAATTAAGATGGATTTCAGCCAACAACACCAAAATCAGATTTCCAATGGAAAGTAAGAACTGACTAGACAGTATGCCGTTAAGTTACCCAATTGGTCAGCACCATTTACTTCAAAACCCAAACAAATCTTTTCAAGAATTAACTGGTCGAAGTAAAGGCGAAAAACAAAAGAGCTGAGAGAGAACGTGACTGACCTAACTTATGCTGCTGCTATAAATCAAAGAAAGTCTGAAAATGTAGAAGCTTCGAAGTTAGTAAAAGAGGCTCCCCGAAGGTAAAAGTGATTTCATAACGAAACATTTACCATCAGAAGCTTTATCTCTTTTAATTTATTTAGCCTAACTAAAGGACACGTACTATACTCGCTAGCTAATGAAGCCAAAAAAGAGTGCTATCCCAAGGTGGAATCTATGCATGTAACCGAATCTTGTGCTAACTGCTAGATTTGTTAGATCATACACCTTCTAGAATCTAGACTGTGCAAATTCTTAGAAAATATATTTGAAACATGCGATCGACATGAACTAGTTAAAATGGAGCATATTTCAAATTGGGGTTGCGATGACAGCCGACAGGCAACGACAAAACTTCAATAACCACCAATGTACTGATGACTCATTTTCCAAAGTTCAATGGTTCCAGTGAAACTACAATCTATAGTTGGAGATAGCAAGAACATTTTATGGCAAAACCCGACGCCTTCCTCGCGGAGATTCTGTCGTCCAATAAGAATACGGTTCTTGCATGAGGCTGTGGACAGAACTAAAGATGAAATACAATACGTAAAAGAACAGCTGAAAGAATTGACAAAGCCAAGGATATCAAACACAAATGGACTTGTAATGTATGTTTCCACACTCTCTGACTCTGACAATGGTAGATGTCAAGTGTGTAACGCTGCTACTGGCACAGCATATACCATGAAATGCTACATTATGTGGAAAAACTTCCAAAGACATCAATTACTTAATAAGTGTGAAAACTCAGAGTCCTGAAGCACTTAGAATAGGAATTTCTATTTTACATGCTTGAAACGCTTTTACATGTTGCCTACCAGTTATACCATTAAAAAATGGGTAGCTAGAAGTCAAAATGAAAAAAAATATTGTGAAATGAGCAAAGGAAAGAATTGAAAAGGATTTCAAAATAAAAACAGGATTGATAATAGTTATGCCAAAGGACAGTTATCGACTCATTCATAAGGAAGCTCCGAATAATTTTAGAAGCTATTTCTTCTGAATTTGATATAAATTGCAATAAGTTCGCGAAGTTCACCAGAGAAACTGCTGAAATGTATGTAGATTTATATAACTGGCATCCAATGACACCAACTCTTCATAAAATATTTGTAGATGCCCCTGGTATTTTGCCTATTGGACAACTGTCAGAAGAAGCTTTAGAGGCGAGAAACAAACATTTTAGAAACTTTAGACAAGAATTTTCTAAAAAAATTCTCCCGAGAGCTTTGCAATAGAGATGTGTTTAATAGACTACTGCTGACTTCTGAGCCATTTTTCAGTTGTAGACGGAAACGAAAGAAAAATAAAATCAGCGGAAGTTTCTTATCAGAAACAATAGAATTATTCCCTGTAGTTTTTGGGATGAGAAATGAGAACTAGCTCAAGTGTGTTGCCCGCGTGACCTTCAATATCTGGAACCCGAGTTGGCTGATCTACAAGTTAAGTTCAATGATTAAACTCAGTGAAGATGTCAACAAACCTGCCTTCGGGTGTTATCTTTCCAGAGTGACTAACCCTGCAGCTACACGATCAAGATATGGTAAGTTATTAGCCTACATATACACTATGTCAAATTCCTGTTCGTGTTTCGGATGTGACTTACATAGGCGACTTACAATTTGCCAGGCAAATGGCTTTCAATCAATATGTCATTATATATTTTCAAGATGGCACCAACAAGAAATTTGAAAATTAAAGTTTTTTCCAGGCATTCTTTTCTCTTTTTGAGGGTATTTGACGAAGCTGTGAATTTCATGGCTACTGAAACTGCTTCTCGGGTGGCTTTCAATATTCCATACCTGTTGGGTTTCAATTTCGAAAAGTTTGGTTAAGTATGTGAAAAAGTTTGAACGTATTGTAAATGGCTTACCATATTTTGATCGTGTAGCCCGGGTAATACTGATATAAATGGCATTGACCAAGACGATTAAATTTCAGACAAAATAAAAAATGGCTTTGATCTTTTAAATCTAACTTAATATTGTTCTTAGAATACTTTATAAAACACCAAATTGTTCATTGTCTTACCTACTACAATTTTGTTCTTTATAAAATTTTCGATAAAACGTATAGTTTTGGAGATATTTGCAATAAATAGATGAAAAACGTGAAAAAATTGCGAATTTTCAATTGCCTATAACTCGAAAAGTATTACTCTTAATAAAAGAC
Organism: Melanostoma mellinum; assembly: GCA_914767635.1. Lineage (NCBI taxonomy): Eukaryota > Metazoa > Arthropoda > Insecta > Diptera > Syrphidae > Melanostoma > Melanostoma mellinum. The sequence continues at coordinate 78,542,771 of OU612059.1, read as the reverse complement.
TTTATATATGATTTTTGCTTAAAATTAGGCCTTTTATCGATATCCGAGGTTATTTTGAAAAAAAAAAATTCGCCCACCGAAAAGTGGTGGCAACCACCCCCAGGGTGGTGGCGGTGTTCAAATCATTTTCACTTTTGAAGTTAAGGGTAAGATGAGCCTAATTCCAAAATTTCATGCAAATCGGTTCACAGTAAAAAAATTCGGACCTAAAATGCTTCATTGACTGCACTAATGTTTTTCTTTTCTGATTTATTTTTGGAACATGCCGACTGGACAAAATTAGTGATTCTCAAGTGATAATGAAACTAGCCTTGTTTTCAGTTTCCGGTTATTATTCATTAAAAAGCCTTAAAGGACCTCTGATATTTATTCTCTTTGTTTACTTTTTAACTTTCAATCAATGGATTATCCTAAGAACTTACTTCCAGAACTCTTATTGACGGATTGCAAAAAAGAAGAAGAAAATAGCAGTTGATTGAACTCAAAGACAAAAGAGGACAACTCCACGGACATTTTGGACGATTTCTTATGAAGAATTTAAGTTTGTCTGACATTTTAGTTGGGCAAAGTGTACCCATAAACTTAAGAAACCAATTTTCCAATAGAAAACACATTTGAGCCCTTCATATGCGAGTATATAGGTATAGGTTCTTAACTTATTTGGGTTCCAAGTGCGAGTATTCCTTGTTCCTTTTAAAGCATCAAAAATGCCGTCGGCTTAGACGTCCGAATATGGGGACTCTCTTCTCTCTGGGGAATATTCGTGCAGTCTGCATACATAAATGTAGCATCCTAAATTTATTGAAGGGGTTGGCATGATTTCAACCCCTAAAAAAATGTAGGAATTATCAGAAAAGTGTTTTCATTTTTTATTTGGTTTTACTTTTCCAACAAAATGATGAAACAAGAGGAAAAGAAGGACACTGTCACTTAGGTAAAAACTGTCTTTTTGTATTTTTTTTTTTTACATTTTCACCTCTACAACTAAAGGTGGCTAAATTAAGAATTCTATACTAGAAAAGAGATAATAACTCTAGTTACGCGCTCTGCAATGGTCTTTTTTTCGTCCTATTTTCTAAACTAGGAATTAAATCCGGCTACAGCTATTTCTCTGTTTCATACAATGCGGATTTCCCGGCTCTAGCTCTACTTTCATACATACAGTATTTTCGGTTTTACGGTAGATATTCCATATTCTTGTTTTGTTTTGTGCTCTTGTCAGGGTTTTCTTTTATTTTATTTTTAACCCTTTTGGCAGCACAGCATAGAGTGGAAGTATTTGGCTTTATGCAACAAAAAATGCTTTTCACCATGCAGTGGGAATACGAATTGGAAGGTAAAGTAGTCAGTTCAGTACAAAGGATAACAACTTTTCTATTTCTGTTGCACTTTACAATTCAGATGGAGGAAGAGAATAGTATAGTTTCTGCCGATGCGATGCCCAAACCTGGAAAACTAAAATGCTTTTCTCAAAAATACATACTCGTATGTCGTATGCATCATTCACGTTCACAAAAACTGAGTACCTAGATACTTTTCTACATTCAATTGTTTAAAATTTATTTTATCAATGCTAGGCTAGGACATGCTCAATTCCGTTTTCAGTTTTGAGTGAAAAGCAAAACGAAAGCACACCTCGAGTTGTTTATGTGTGTGGATGTTACAAGAGTATGCACGGTACACAAATGGAAAAGCCCCTTTGTATTTGTTTGCATGTATTTATGTATGCAGACATGCATATGTAGGGGTTTAATGTTGACAGGTTGTATGTTCGGTATCCACATCCACCCATAGTAATGGACCCAAGGAGGTTTAATGCTTTTCCTTGCTTCACATCACCATAACCATATTCTTCTATACCAACCTACCTACGAGCTACAAAGAGGTATGCAAAAAAAAAAAATGTTGGTCGCATAAAGATGGAAGACAAGAGTCGCATACAAAACGACAGCAGTAGAATGGCATGACACTGAAGGATAAGAACAAGCAATTGTTGTTGCTGGTGCTTGCCTTTTTTTCTGTTGTTGTTGTTGTTACTCCATATGTACATATACAAAACTAGATAGAGACTTTTCCTTTTATTATTTGGCAATAAAAAGGATAATTTTTGTTTTTATTTTCGGGTGGATCGTTTGAGGCTTTGATGGTGGCATACGTATTCCTTAATGGGAATATATATTTTGACAAAAGCAATTTGGGGTTTATTTTATCACAAATCGTTTATTTTCGTTTTTATTTTTATATTTTCTTGTCTCTGTTTTCGTTTGGAATATTAAAAAAATGCAAATTTTAAAAACACATTTTCTACTCTCCGCTTGTTTGTATTGGCAGAAGTGTTATCAGAAAATGGTATCGCAATTTCTCTACTCTAAACGGTACCTACCTATACGTGCTTGTCTTCTGGAGAGGTATTTAGGTACTTACCCATCTTTTGTTTTCAAAATTTTCGAAATAAAGCCTGCTGTGTTTGATAGTTTTAAGGCTTACAAAGTGTCACGAACTACTGCTTATAAGAAAGTGTTGCAAAAATATTCGATAGCACTCGCTTCTATGAAGATTATAAGTTAAAAACAGGGGCCGAATTACAGCCTGTTATCGAGTGAGTGAGTGGCATCAGTGATCGAGTGAGTGAGTAATCATTTTGGGATTGCAGTACAAGTGATCTCACGACTCACGTATCGTATAGCTATATAAAATTATACTATAGTAATATCGAATATTCACTAGTGTATTTCAGGTCTCTATCGATTGACAGATGTCGCTGCTGTCTATTTGGACTATTTAGGTAACATTTTTAAGCAAAATTCATCCCTATGTAAAAGAAAACAACTTTTAGAGAAAATTTAAGAAAGTTAGAACATAAAATGCACTCGGATGGTGATTTTAAAGAAATCTGGCGAATTGATGCCTAGACCAAAAGGTAGTGATTGTCTTTCGGTGGATGTGTGCAAAGCCAACTATATTTCGGGTGGGCTTTCCCCATCTCCAGTTTTAAAATCTATGGCAGTTGAAGTCTTCAACCACTTTGCGCCACCTTAGACGATCTTTTACCCTTTTCCAGTGTCCTAATTGGCAGCCATCGCGTGACCGAACAACGAGCGACGGGCGCTGCATCAGGCTATGTCCTAATTGGAGTTGCATTGCACGACTGAACGATGAACTTCGGTCGGTTGCGTAGCTTGTTAGTAGTGCTACCACAATGCGTGTCCTCATCACAGTTGCCACTTGTCAAAAAAATATGTGTCCAAAAATGAAAATAAAAATGACCAAACGTAGCTTGAAATGACCAAAACTATGATTGATTCCGACGAAGAACAAAGGGAAGAACATCAAGTTCTCAAACGGAAAAAGCAGCATGAGAAGCGCTTGTTTGCGGAAATATAGAAATTTCATGAAAGTATGAGCTTCAAAGTTTACACCAAAAGTTAAATAATCATGCCAGGGTGGAAAACTAAGAACCAAGCTCGTAAAGACCGCACCAAGGAAACACAGGTGTAGAACCGCATTCATCTCTGATGATCTTGAAAAGATAATTATGCAGACTCAACTAAGACGATCATCAAGAATGCCATACTCTAGATCAGAAGAAGTTAGGGTTGCAAACGCGTATGTTAGCTAAAATCAAATAATACTGGGTTTCCAGACGGTCTCGACGCAGCAAATATCAAGGAAGCTAGTGATTAGCTAGGTAGGAGAGTACACCAGCTGCAGCATGATTTAGTCGGGAGAAACAATGAAAAAAGCACTACTCAGATGCGATGTCTTGTCTTTGTGAAAGTCTGAAAACCCCCCACGTCAACAAATTCGTACCGCACAGGGATATCTTGCGTATGACAGTATTGACAGAAACAAGCTGTGCAGCATCATGTCCAGTTGGCAAAAAACCTAGGTTTTCAGTTCGTAAGACAGATTCAATCACGAAGTCACCAGACATGCTGAAATCAGTGTTTGCTGCTTGAATTCTCCCCGCGACAAAATCCTAGTTCTACTTCAGGGCTACCACAGAACTCAAAAAACACCTAGCGCAGTATTAAGGGTAAACTAAGGTTTTTCAAGAGAACTCTTTGCGGCTACCTCAGAGCAATCTTTGGGATTGAGAGAACAATCTTTTTGATGCACATAATTCGATTAGAAAACTGCCCAACCGAAGTTTATCGTTTGGTCGCACAATTCAACTCCATCCATCGCATTAAAATTTTCAATTTGATGTAAAACATCGCATAACGCGCTGTAAGCAAAACTACGTAAATGTACTACGTAAATGTACTACATGGTACATCGCCACTGACCACCAAGTAGAGCACTAATTCGAACGAAAGCCGCCAACTTTAAGCGGCCGTTACTCGGAAACTATTTATCAGATCGGCTTGAAAATGATGTTGTAGGTCAGTGCATTGGCGATCGTCAACAGAGTTGCACGCGTTTTTAAGAGTCAAGCAAAAATTAGCCTTAAACGATTACGAAGTGTTGCGGAGGATGATGATTTCATCCTCCATAAAAATCAAAACCCACCCAAAACCCTTAAATCTTCCAACATGGAAAATAAAAAAATTAACAACGAGAATTACTATAAGCCACTACAAACATTGTGCGAAGATGACCGCATGGATAGTGGAAACATTGAATCTGGTGAAATTGTGAAACCTAAAGTATTCGTTCCCCCAATCATTGTGCTAAAAACAAAAAGTGAAGTTCTTAGAAACTTATTTGAAAAATTGAAAATAACTGATTACTTTATTAAAAACATCTCCTTGGGTCAAAAAGTGATGTGTTCAAGCATGGAATCTTACGAGCTCATAACAAATAACCTAAAATCAGAATCATGTGAGTTCTATTCTCATGAAAAAAAAGCAAATAGGCCATTCAAAGTTGTATTATCGGGCTTAGACCTTTACGACAGCACAAAACTAAAAACTGAATTATTATCACTCGGTATTAAATGTATTGATGTTAAGCCCATCACCATAAAAACAAACTTGCAATATGTGCATTACAAATATATTGTTCTAATCGAACGTGGTTCAATCAAAATGAACGAACTTCGCGCCAATTGCAAAATTGTATACAAGACTCTTGTCAGGTGGGATTACAAAAAGCACCAACCGAACAAAATAACGCAGTGCTATAACTGCCAGATGTATGGACATGGCGCTATGCATTGTCAGGTAAAAAGCTTTTGTTCTATTTGTTCTGGTTCTCATAAAACCTCCGAATGCACCGAATCACCAACATCAACTAAATGTGCAAATTGCAATGGACCGCACAAATCAACCGACCCATCATGTGTCAGCCGAAAGCAATACATCGAAATACGACAGAGAATCTCCTCACGCACTCGTGGTAATCACAACAGTTCTGTCTCAAAACCGGTTTTAGCAGACCAACCCAGAGTCAGAGTAAATCACGTAAATTTCTCCATGGAAGATTTTCCCCAGCTGCCTCAAAGCTCTAAGAAAAGCCAAACTGAATATCATCATTACCAACACCAACATACCAAATCATCGTCTTTACCAAGCACGAGTTCATATCACATCAACACTCACCCAGAGAAATCAATTAATAGAAACTTAACTAATGTAAACAATAAAACCTCTCTTTTTTCTTTAGAAGAAATATCTAATGTTCTTAAAGATGTTATGTCTCAATTACGCTCATGCCATTCTAGAGAAGAGCAATTTACTGTCATTACCACTCTTGCAGTGAAATACGTATATTCAATATGAACACAAACCCAAAAATTATTACTTGGAATGCTTCAAGCATTCAACATAAAAAAGAAGAGTTCTTTAATTTTATGATTCTAAACAAAATTGACATCGCTCTGCTCACGGAGACATGGCTAAAAAATGAAAGTAGTTTTTCTAATGCAAATTATGTATGCTACAGGCTAGATAGGCAACATTCAAGGGGAGGTGGCGTTTCCATTGTTATAAATAAAAAAATTAGACATACGATTTTACCAGCTGTTCGCCTTGATATAGCTGAAGCTATAGGTTTAGAAATTGTCCTCCAAGATTCATCAAAATTATGTATTTTCTCTATCTATTTCCCGGGTGGAAATTCTAACAGTGAGAAAAAAACTAAATTTAAAAGAGACGTTCTTAAGTTGATAAGATCCTATCCTAACTTTATCATAGGAGGTGACCTAAATTGCAGACATCAACAATGGGGTTGTCTTAGAGCCAATTGTTGGGGCAATATACTCCACGATATTGTCGCTGTAAACATATCGCTCTCACTTTTATATCCCCTCACACCAACATACATTCCAAGCTCCTCCTCAAGGAATCCCTCAACACTTGATATATTCCTAACGAATAATCCTGCACGATTCTCCCAACCTTTAACAATAAATGCCTTGGGTTCAAACCACCTGCCCGTTTGTGTAGAATTATTATCTAATTGTTCTTATAGCAATACAGCAGTTCGTTTTAACTATTCTGCTGCAAACTGGGAAAGATATAGAAAGTTTATTTCTGATAATTTATACGATGGAGTCTTATCTTTAGACGATGTTCAGTCGTGTGATCAGATTGACATAGCCACTGAAAAATTTGAACAAACCATCAATAACGCGGCAGAATTATCTATTCCTAAAAACCGGTGTGTCTCTTCAAACTCAAATCTTCAACCGTTACCAGATAACATCTTACGTTTAATTCGCCTGCGTAATTCTGAAAGAAGAAAGTGGATCCGATACAAGTTAGACTCTTTTAAAACTAACGTAAGGATGCTTAATCTTCAGATCCAAAATGACATTTTATTGTTTCGCAACCAAAAGTGGAACAATTTGTTATCCAGCTTTGACAAAGGTTCCAAGCCATTTTGGAATGCAACAAAAATAATTAAAAAAAAGAGCTCCACAATTCCACCTTTTAGAGTTCAAAATAATATCTATATTACTCAGGAAGAAAAGGCTAATGTCTTGGCGGAGACATTTAGCCTAAATCATTTAGTTTCTGCCCACTTGAGTGATCAATATACTGTAAATGTTGTAAATGATAGGCTTAGAGAATTTAATGAACAAATTGCTTACCAACCCGGCGTTCTCATTCACAATAATCAGCTAGTGAAAAGCTTATTAAAGGAGCTAAAAATAAAAAAGGCGCCTGGCCACGATGGTATTAACAACCGATTGTTAAAAGCCCTACCCAAAAAAGGCATCACCTTCTTAACGTTTATTTTTAATGCCTGTATTAAGCACTCTTACTTTCCTAGAAAATGGAAATTAGCAAAAGTGGTCCCCATTGCCAAAGCAGGAAAACCAAAAGAAAGTCCATCTAGCTATAGGCCTATAAGTCTATTAAGCACTTTAAGTAAAATTTTCGAAAAGGTGTTAAAGAATCGGATTTTGCAACACGTTGAAGAAGCCAATATATATCCACATGAGCAGTTTGGGTTTAGAGCCGGCCACTCTACCAGCCACCAAGTTTTAAGATTAAAACAGTACATCAAAAATAATTTAAATTTAAAACGTTCGACTGGACTAGTCTTGTTAGACATAGAAAAAGCCTTCGATACCGTATGGCACGAAGGACTTATCTACAAACTTTTATTGTTTAACTTTCCAGACTATCTTGTCAATATTATATGGAACTTCTTGAAAGACAGAAAATTTTTTGTATCCACTGGAATTGCCAAGTCCGCCATATGTGATATTAGTTTTGGGGTTCCTCAAGGCTCCGTACTTGGCCCCATCCTATTCAATATATTCTTGTCAGATCTTCCTGTACTTGATAACACCGAAGTTGCCATGTTTGCAGATGATACTGCGCTTTTTAAGTCGAGCGTTCTTCCTCAAGACGCATTAACATGCTTACAGATTTCACTAGATACTATCCTGAATTACTTTACCAAGTGGAAGATAAAAGTCAACGCAGAAAAATGTCAAGCAATGTGGCTCACTCGACGAAGAAAGCATAATTTCCTCCCGCAAACCACACTCAAAATAAATTCGACCAACATCCCATGGGCGGAAAGTTGTAAATACCTTGGCATCACACTTGATAAGAAACTGACATTTGAAAGGCATATATCTAACTCAATTCACAAAGCAAATTTACTAGTAAAAATCCTATACCCTTTTATCAATAGAAAGTCTCGCCTTAGCATACACAATAAAATATTAATTTTTAAATCCATTTTTCAACCTGTTCTTACCTACGGTGCACCAGTATGGTTTGACTGTGCTGAGATTCATCTTAAAAAACTGCAGATTAGTCAAAACAAAGTACTTAAGCTAATGCTAAATTTGCCTCGTTATTACTCTACAGCACGTCTCCATGAAAGAGCAAACGTCAGCCCTGTCAAAATTGTATTGTACAAGTTGCAAGACAACTTTTTTCAACGATCTTCTTTCTCAGATAATAATTTAATCTTAAATTTGCAATAAATTACTCAGCTCCAAGTAATTGGGTTTATGTGCAATAGTAGTTTTTAAGTTTAATAATATGAGGGTTTTTTCTTGTAGTGTTTTCCCTCAAATGCTATATATTGTTTGTATATCCCTATCTAAATATTGTTATAAAATTATTTTATCATAGTTGTAAAGAAAATTTTTCTAAATCTCTAAAATTACACTCTTTGTAAAATAACATACTCTCTATACTACAAATAAATATGAACTGAACTGAACTGATGTTGTAGGTACTTCAATGTATATTTTTTTTGTATATCGATTTTTTCCACCCTCAAGGTGCGACCGTGTCTTTAAGTAGAATAGCTATATGTATAATAATATGTACAAGTAGCTGTTAACTTTGCATTACAGAACATTATGTTTAACCATTTTTAAATTTTATTGAATCGACTTAAAACTGTATTCAAGCTTTCACAAGCTTTTAAAATTATTTTACTACGGAAGTGCAGGGGACCGAAAGTCTGCTGCAGAACTTATTCAAATGTTTTAACTTGAATTTCGTTAATGTATTTAAGGTAGGGGGCGTTGAAGTATTACGTACCGCAATTTTGGGGGAATGGCAGAGGGCATCGAAGTAACGTGTCGAGTGGCACTTTTTACTTTAATAAAAAAAGTATAGAGTTAAATCTCCTATCAAGTTGGCATGACAATCCATATGGTTTACGTTTTACGCAGAGTCCTGCCATTGTATAGTACCTTCGCTATTATTTTTGTTTTCCCAAGCCGGTAACCCTATTTCACTTATGTTTTTTGAAATGGTCACTTTTTTTTTTATTATAGGAACAGATTATTTAAGGCTTGTGAACAATATAACTTTCTTCAAGAGTTTCTTCGCCCTTAAGTGCTTGTATATACCTTTAAGTGTCACTGTCATCAAGCAAAAAATCAGCCTACCTACAGTACGCTGCTGATGCGAAACGAAATTTTTCGTTAATTTCCTCATCGACGAGGAAATCGTGAACGAACACTTAGCTTAACGAACACTTATTATATCAGCTATGTATTTGAAAAATGTGACAATCAAAGTCAAGTAAATTTCAAACCAGAAGTAATAAAGTAATTAAGTAAATTTATATAAACAAAATGAACTTACAAAAGCTTTTTTCCCACAGTAATTTGCTTTTCTTGGTTTTTTTTAAATTTATTTTTGTCTTGGATTTACTTTGATCTCATTTTCTAAAAAATATACTTCCATTCAGCAAAAGTTGAAAAAAAAGAAGCAAGAATTCTGTCAAAAGTTCGCAAGCAAGTACCTTCCAGGATATAAATGATGGACTGAAAAGTGTGGAGAATTGTAGAAATTGTAGTTAGAAATCTAGTACAACTATAAACCCATAGAACCCATTTCGCAGAGCAGTAGCGTACTGCAAAACTAAAAAGACAGCGAAATTTTCCATTTACGATTCCGTCTCGTAATTTTTGTACGGAATTTATTTTCGTTTCAGCAGCGTAATAGGCTTAAAGGACAGAACACATAAAATATAAAATAGCTACATATCGTCAGTTAAAATCCAAAACCTCTTAAGTCAAAAAATTCAACAAAAATATTATTTATTTAAGAAAAAGAAAAATCAGCAAGTCAGAGCCACCTTTTGGCATTTTCAGTGTACTTATGCTTCTCTGAACATTTCAAAATACTTACGAGGTCCTGCATCTGCATTTAATTAACTGATATGTACATTAGAGTGGTCCTTAAAGTGGTTAGGTCGGAATTTTAATGAGTGCACCCCTCACGAATGTTGCAAATAAATAAAAAAAAAATTTCCCAAAATTTCACCCCCCTATCTCAATTTTAACACGTGCCGCCGGACCTGTACTTTTTTTCCATATAAATAACATGTGATTTTTCTTATGTTTTAGTTTTTTTTTAAGCATAATATGTACATAGCACCAAAAAATTCGGTCACGATTTTTTTCTCATCGGAAAAAGTTCTACTTTTTTTTAAGAATTTTTCCAACTTCGAAAAACAAAATGGCGAAACAAATATGGCGGTCTGAAAAATTTAATTTTTTCGTAATTTTCGAATAATTTTGTTTCGCCATTTTGTTTTTCGAAGTTGGAAAAATTCTTAAAAAAAAGTAGAACTTTTTCCGATGAGAAAAAAATCGTGACCGAATTTTTTGGTGATATGTACATATTATGCTTAAAAAAAAACTAAAACATAAGAAAAATCACATGTTATTTATATGGAAAAAAAGTACAGGTCCGGCGGCACGTGCTAAAATTGAGATAGGGGGGTGAAATTTTGGGAAATTTTTTTTTTATTTATTTGCAACATTTGTGAGGGGTGCACTCATTAAAATTCCGACCTAACCACTTTAAGGACCACTCTAATGTACATAGCACTAAATATTAAGTAGGACAATCGAAGAAAGAGCGAACAACAAAACAAAAATATAATCATAAGAGTGTGGAGCTCTGTATCGAATTAAGGTCTTCAACCTAGCCTTACTAATACTAACATGAAATTCTATTGAATTTGAGTTTAAGTTTATTTTTTATTTTTAGTATACGAGTAAGAGGAACATTCAAGCCATATGGTTATAGTTCTATGAAGAGGACAGTAAAGTAAGTCCAAGTTGGTATGAGCCTCCCCGGCATTTAAAAGCCAGGAGCATTTATTTGTCCTTATTTAAGCTGGTGAAGAAAAACTTAATCATTATTTATTCGTCGATGCGAAAGGAGTAGCATCTGCAAAATACGCTGCTGTAGATGGTCATAAGGATCAATCGAAGGATGTCCCTTGAGAGCAAATCTAATAAATCTTCGCTGTATACTTTCTACCCTTGAATTGTGGGTTGCATAATAAGGAGGCCGTATTTGAGGAGCATACTCAAGATAGAGTCGAACGTGTGGCAGTTATACAGCGAAATAGCGACGTAGAGGTCCGTTAACTCCTTAGCCCATCTTTAAGTAAAGCCTAGCATTGAAATTTCTTGAAGTTAATATGTTGCGTAAAGTCTAAATTAGAATTAAAGTAAACACCGAGGCAATCAATATTGAACACCTTGCCTAATATTTGCTGAGAAGTCGAGTAATTGTACTTGCAAAGCAGAAACATATACGTTTCTTTGAAAAAGTAACAATTTGACATTTGCTAGGATTTAATTATTCAATTTAATTAATACATTTTTACCGCAACATCAGATTGTAACATAAGTCGATCCGCTGCGCAGTCCAAAGTAACTTGAAAATTTTTATATCATCGGCGAAGTTCAGAGTTGCACTTGTTGACAAGCTAATGTCGTTTTCCATTGGACGAAAAGAACCATCCACTTCTCAGAATCAGGAGAAGCAATCTTTTTGCACTAATGAAACGGCTTGAGAACGCTCCTTGACGCTCCTGGACGGTACTTTTCGTCCACTGAAAAGTGACATTAGAGAAGGAGAAGGAAAAGGAGGGGGGTTCTACCGAAAAACGTTACAATGCGTCTGAAATCATTAAAAATTCTGGTGCGCAATCTTGAGCTCGTTTTTAATAGGTTTCCACTTAAAACTACATACTTTTCACTATAAAAAGGTTTCATCCAGAATCTTAAACTACCGCCTAAATAAATTTTAAGTAAAAATATTTGATTTCTGTCGCATACTCAGTTTTTGAACAGCAAAGTAAAGTACTTATTTCTATTTGTACAGTTTAAAAGTTGAGTCTGGCAGAGGCAATAGGGTTTCTTGTGTTTTTTTTTTGCTAACAAGGTTGTCAAACATCAAATGACCAACCAAACGGATGTCAAGTCGCGTCGTTGTTCGAGTGTCAATAAATTAGAAAATCATTATCAATCATGCAAACTGCACATTTAGTGATATGTACATACAAATTTGCTTTAATGGTTTTGAGAACAAAAGCAAACACCCGGTTTACATAAAATTACTACTGCAAGTCTTTGTCCCAAGACTTAACAAGTTTACTTTTCAACTTAAGCAATCATCTAACAAGCATTAATGGTATGCATGTTGGGTTTTGATGTTCGTGAGAATAGCGTTTGCAATCGCTCTTTGAGATAGTGAGTGTGACTTGACTCGATATAGGAAACTAATTGAGTTATGATGACCCATAAAACAAACCGCGCGGCAGCAATTAAGTCAATATTGATTTTAGAAAATTGCATTACTTTGTAGAAATATAGAGGGAGAAGAGAAATGCATTGTTTGAGTTTCTAAACACTGCGTTTAGTAATAGCTTGATAGCTACGGCATTGAAGGTAGTCGTTGGTTAAACATTAAAAGGGTAACAAGAACCTATCAAAAAAAAAAAAATTAAGTATGCACTAAATGGTTGATGAGCAGCTAGAGTAAAACTTCTGGTCATAAAGATATACATCCCATTTTTTATTGAAAACTCTCACGGGAGTGTAGTTGAGAGAAAGGATTTTAAACCAAAATTTCTTGGGAAGAACTTCGCCTCCCTTTCGTTTTTTCGTAAATTTTGAAGCTAAATTTAAGGAAAGAACTTGGAACTAGGAAACTCACGACACTAAATGCATTTGAAAAGTTTTATAAAGCCGAGAATGATACTCGATCTTCAGCAAGAGTTAAGGTAGGTTCATCTTATGGTTTCAACTATTAAACTAAATATATTGTTTAAATAAGACAGAAGAGAAGAACTCTTTTGAAGAATTATTTTGAAAATACATAAATCCACATCATGAGAAAGAGAACTTTGTTGAGTAATATATGAAAAGTTTACTGGTGTTCGTCCAAACGAAAATACTTCCAATGCTCATACGCGAAATTTCGCTGTCGCATCAGAAAACATTTTTGGTTAAACAACTGAGGTGTATTCTGGGTCAGTAGATATGGTTTTGGCTCATGTTCATTGAAAATGTAAACAATGCTAGAATCAGAAAAGAAGCAGGTTTTCCATAGATCTTAAAAACATAAGCGCAGATTTATGGTCATTTGAAATCGTCTTAAAATGAGCCTTAGTGCCACATACTAGCTTAAAATGACCCTTGAATCAATTTATAATTGATTTTTACTTCACACGTTTTAAGAGTCACTCTAAATTTATAAGGCAACCCCCATTTTAAATACTTAAGACCTCTGACGCTTCTCATTTGCTTGACATTTTGTGAGGTTTATCTCTGAACTAATATTTGTTCTGAATCAATTAATTCTAGCCCAAAATTTCGATTTTATTCCAAATTTCAATCAAACCTTATGCTATTTTCAACCTTAGTTTATGTTTTTTTGCTTTTAACTAGTAACAACATTAAAATGTACTTAGATAAAACATTACCCAAATTTTGATAGTAACAGAATTTGGGTACTGTTTTATCTAAGTACATTTTAATGTTGTCACTAGTTAGTGAGGAGTATATACAAATCGTTTGTATTTAATGACCCCATTATAAAGTTAGAGTGTTAGAGTGTTAACTGTTACTCACTGATATTTTGGTACGAAAATCAGATGATAACCAAATTTGTGTGTGGTTTTCAATCTCGAAATTCCTTTTTTGACGTTGGTCTTCTTGTCACTTAATTTATATTTAGTTTGATTTGCCATTTCATCATGGTAGAGTTAAAGCCGCACCATCGCGTGCGTTCGGTGAATTGTCTCGAAAGGAAATCGCTGTTGAGCTGATTTATAGGTAATTTCGAATTTTAACATTTGAGTTACCCCTTTGTATATTTATTCTATAACTATAGTACTATCACAGTTCATTGCTCATTTTCATATATGAAAAAAGGCTTGTGGACAACATTCCAAATTCATTTTGAAAATGAGCAATGAACTGTGATAGTACTATAGAATAAATATACAAAGGTTACCCCCAAGATTGGGCGATCTGACATTGCTGGAATATTTTTTTATGGTTATGTGAAGTCGCTAGTCTTCGCAAATAAGTTCGAGACGCTTGACGCCTTCGAAAAGAATATTTGTCTCGTTATTGCTGACGAAATGCTAGTCGAAAGTTGGTAATTTCGGCTGGATTTTATTTGGGCCAGCAGCAGCGCAGCGGCCACTTGCCCGAAATCATTTTTACAACCCAAAAATGCAAACCTTAACTTTATAATAAATTTTAGTTCTTAGCCATAACATTAAATTATATGAGTTATATTTGTTCTTGCACAATTTTTGAAAATGCGGGTGAATACTAACTAGTGCTGCAGCAAATGGTATGTATTCGTTACTCAGTAACAAGTATTCTCTTTTGTACTGAATAACGAAACGTTACTCGCAAATTAATGTAGTTACTTTTACCATGTCGTTAATTTAGTTACTTTTGTTACTATCGTTACTTCCGTTACTTTCGTTACTCGGTATTGGTATCTTCATTTCGTATGTTTAGTTACTTTGGGTAGTTCGGTACTCGGGTTGGTATTTCGTTTGTTTAGTTACTTTGGGTAGTTAGGTTACTAACAGTATGAGAAACAAGCATGTTCTTTTCATCACAGTTTATACTCGTAAGTCGGGATTTGTGAGCTGTTACTCCCGAAACCCAAAACCCATTATGGGATTATTTAGAAAATATGTTCAGCTTAATACCAGCATTCAAATGTTACCTATTTACTTTTTCATGTGTGAACAGTGACTCCCATTTTTATTTGCGATTAAAGGTACTTTAAGGCAGCAATCGTTTGAGATGGCAATAGAAATAATATTACAATGATAGTGAATATCTACGAAAAAATAGGTCCTGCAATTCTCTTTGTCTGTCTGTCCGTATATCGATCTACAGCCTGAACCGCTTCAAAGTTTGCAGTTAGGGCCTGTGGGAATGTCTATAGAGGGATTTTTGGAATTAGATCTCAAGGTTTTGAATTAACGGTACCTGCCATATAACCAATACGTTTTACTCGAAAACGACTCTTACGATTTCGATAAAATTTTATATATGAGAGATTGGGCCCTATCGGCAATTTCCCGCGGAATTCAGTTTCCCACGTAATATTTTGTTCCCACGGAACATTACGCCCTATCGTGAACCTCTTTCGTAATGAAATTCTCACGGAAATAATTCTACCGAAACAAATCCAGTAAAATGACAAATAATTTCCTATGGGAAATTCATTCACGATCGCTCAAAATTCCGCAAGGAACTTTCGAAAATCATTGCCGATACCAATTTTCTGAATATGGGAAATGTTTCCAGGGAAATTTTATTTCCGATAGGGCCCATTATTTCTTAGTTGTTTTTTTTAATGAAAAAAAAAAAATTGGAAAAAATCTATAAACGGTACTAAAATTTTTTCTAAAATCGACTTTCTCTATTTCTTGAAGATTTTCAAAACTTTATATTTGATTTTTGTCAATTCAGTTTGGTTTTTAAAAAAACTCGTTTATAAAACTCGTTGGCAACCCTGCATCATCAAATATATTATGAAGAGCGAATACTAAAACGTTGTTCTCAGCCTTAACATTCGGATATTGTACTATTGGGCAGACGACATTTGTGTCATGCCTTAAATCTTATTCTTTTAAATGGAAATGTATATCACAAATTTTTGAAATATTGAATAAAATAATCTATCTATCTAACTATCTATCTATTGTACTTTTCAAACAACCAGTCGTTTTATAATAATATGGAGAGTTCATTTACATATTTAAAATGGCATACCATTTGCCAATCGCACTCACTTATTCTTGCGCTTTGATGACTTTTCTGTTGATATAAGTGATGAGACGGTCTTTTCTTTTACTTTCATAAATTTTTTGATAGAGGCTGAGGTACGCTTTTTGGAGGGTCAATCTCAAAGAAAGTACGAAAATTTTTAGTTTACTCGTAGTATTTATTAAAAATATTGGTCGAGGTCGGAAAAGTGATCATATTTCCACACGTCTTAAGACCAGGGTTAAAACCTTCACTTCAATCGAAACAAATTTACTTCGCTTTTAAGAAAAATCCAAAATCAACTTCGCTACTTCGCTTGAGTTGAGATCTACTTCACTTTTTTAGAACTGAAAAATTACTCTTTCAAACTTCAATCGGCCTCAATTTTCAATAACTCCCTTGACTCGATTTTCAATTTCCGCTAATTTCAATCTTATATGAATCAAACAAACCCAATGTGTCATCTCTATCATTATATAGTCAATGCATATGAAATCTTTACATTATTCTTGAAAACGTGAAAAGACTGCAGCGCTCCAGTGAGAAGCCCACCACTTTTCTTTACACGTGCATTGCATTAAATAAATTTTTGTTATTGATACTGTTATGATTTTTTTTTTTGATTCAAATCTACTTCACAATTTTTCGATTTACTTCACTTTTTTACAATTTCACTTCGAAAATTGAATCTTGAGGTTCGAACCCTGCTTAAGACCCTTTGCGGAATCCCTTTCATTCTTTATCAATAGAATGAGCTGTCTTAAAATAATATCACTCTTCCCGCAGCGGACAAAAATTTAGAGCGATCACAAGTTTTCAAGCTCTGTTCCAAAGTTCCACTTTAATGCGCAGATTTAAGTAAACAGTTAGTAGTAGCAACAGGATTACCAGGATAAGATTTGGGACAGCCTACTGCTGATTGCTCCATAAATCACCAAAGTTTTATAGCGCATCAAATGAATGGTTTAGAAAAACATTCGTGACAAAAAAGTAAACAAAGGCTGAAATGTAAGAGATACTAGAAATACATAAATACATCCGGTAGGCGTAGCTTGGGTGATTGAATAGAGTAGATTAAGCAAAGCTTTTTCCAAACTTCCTTTTCAATGGGAAAATGCGAATGAAATATAGTCTATGTCGGTCAGTGACAGTGAAGCACTCTATTGGTTAAAGAATTTCTGTAATTCGTCTAGTGTTTTCTTAGTTCCTAGATACCTTCCCTTAAGTCCCATTCCTGAGAGAATATGCGTATGAAATTTAATCTATGTTGCTCATTGATAACGCATTGAAAATGGTTTGGGATTGGTCCAGTGGTTTTTAAGTTCTCGATGCCTTTCCTGTAAGAATATGAGGGTGAAATATAGTCTGTGTTATTAGAAGACAATGAAGCACTGTTAGTTAAGGAATTCTTGAAATTGTCTATTATTTTCTAATTTTCCGTTCCGAGAATATGGGGAGGAAATACAACCTTCGTCATTTCCAAGGTTCTAAAATATTTCTGTTCTTAATTCCTATATATACTAAAAGCCGCCTGTTTCAAAAGTGACCAACAGAATTGCAGAAAAGAGAAATCATTCTTAACGGGGACAAGGAGTGAAGGAGCCTTAGTTTAAATCCTGTTTGCTTCAAAGTAACAACAAGTGCTTGAGTCAATAAAATTGCATCTGTTTTCTAAATAAAAGGAGCTCGAGTTTCCTAAGTGGAATACCAATTTAATTTAGATCTACCTACTTTCCCAGGATGACTCCGCATTCAAAGCTTACAAACTTGTTCCTTTTAAGATGATGCAACATTCGTTTTGAGAACACAGAACTTACACAACATGCACAGCACATACATCGTCGAGGTGAAACTTTTAAGAAAACTTCGCCTTTTGTAATCCACTTATATGTTTTGAAGCAACATTAACCCATTATCTAGTCCATTCTCCACACTGTATAGTATAGTTGCTTGACAGTCCATTTTAAGCTCTTTGACTTTAAGGACAAATCTCATAGTATAGTACTCATACTCTGTGTGTACTATTTTGCAATCCACTTTTCATGTTGCCCCTTCGTGGATTACACTTTGTAACTCCATTATTTCTACAGCACTCCACTTCCACTAGCCATCTAAAGCTGTCAGTCACCATCAAATGTCTTTCTCACCCTTTTACTTTTTATAGGAATGGCTCTTGTATGTAGACGCAATTTAAACCCTACCAACATATAGAATCTATATATTTTACAATCATATAGGTATACGAGTATAGATATACATCCGGTTATCCATTTTATTTTATATTGACGCTCGGACTGAAAAGAGCAATAAGTAAAAAAAGGATGAGTTCGGTCGGATGGAGTTTTTTTTATTTTTAAAAAGTATCTAAAGGCACACATACACAATATGTATATGTATGTGTGTTTTTAAAAGACGTTTGTGGTACCATAATTTAGGAAATAAAATCAATTAATGCAGTGGCAAGTGGTTACTTTCCCACAATTATTATTATTGTTACGAAGCTTTTGAAAGCCGCAAGTAAATCAAGTTGACTATACACGGAAATTATTTTAATAACGGTCGGGATCCCTATGAGTATTGATGTAAGTTCTTATTAGTTTTCGATAATAATCGGTTTGATTTTTAATAACACATTATTTTCAGCTCAATATCAGAGGCAGTCATTACTTTGTAGATACCACAGGTATACCCAGCAGGCTGTAGGGAACAGAGGTCGTGGATGAATCAATTTTTCAATCGGGTGAATGGGTGTTTAAGCAAATAGGAATACCTACATACACTTTTGGGCCAAGAGCGTAAGCTGGTATCGAAGCAAAGTCGACAGTTTATTACATTGAAACTTGAACTAAGACCGATGGTTGCTAACAAGACTTTATCTTATGTCTTGAGTGTTCTAGTTAGATGAGTCACTAACGTGAGAACAGGATAAAGATAGTTTTTCAAGTATCAGGTTTTTCAATAAGAGCGCTACAAAAGTTTTTTTTTAATGAAACAAAAAAGCTTGAATATCAATGAAATTCGAAAGTATGTTTGTTGCCATTATGGAACTCGATTTCTTTTGCATGGCTACCACAGCTTGCAGAAGTCCAGACGCTGAACCCAATTTTCGACGGTTCTCAAGCATAAATCGGCCGATACTGCTGCAATTTCACGTTCGATAGTCGAACGAAGTTCATCAATCGTCGCTGGCTTGTTGGCATAGACCATAGACTTGACAGATCCCCACAGGAAAAAGTCTAACGGCGTCAAATCTCACGACCGAGGTGGCAAGCGACTGGACCATTTCGTGAGATAACACGTTTTCCAAACTTGGTTTCCAATAAATTGATTGTGACATTCGCATTGTGGATTGTGGCGCCGTCCTGTTGGAACCACATGTTCTCCAAGTCCATATCATCCAATTGGGGCCAAAAATATTCGGTTATCATTGAACGGTTGTGATCCCCATTCACTGTAACGTGTCGGTCTTGATCATCACGGAAGAAGTACGGCTCAATGACACCGCCGACCCATAAACCACACCAAACCGTAATTTTTTCGGAATGCAATGATGACTCATAGAGTACGTGACGATTGCTGCCTGACCAATACTGCATATTTTGTTTATTGACGAAGCCATTCAGTCAGAAATGAGCCTCATCGCTGAAGATGATTTTTCGATTAAAATCCGAATCATTTTCAAGTTGTTGCTCAACCCGATTCACGAACATACTGTAACGTGCGCTTAGTTCGAAAAATAAAACTTCACTTTTTAATTTAATTCTATCACTTTTATTCAGTATATATGCTTAATTCGATCTCAACTCGACTTTGGGACTATCACTTGTATTTACTCTTAACTTTATCACTCTATAAACCAAACTGACTTCTGGTTGCCTCGGGCGGGCTATTTATATCGAATGACACGCCATCTAGAACTCTCCAGTAACTTCTACATTGTCGCCACATTTGCTGTCTACTCTCTGTCTGTCTGTCTCTCTACACTCACACACACTGGCTTACAAGCAACGCTTGTCATTTATACCATTCCATTAAAGTGTTGCCAGTTGTGTTTTCGGTTGAACGTTTTTCGATTAGGAAATTGGTATAAAATGTTGGGTTCACGTTACACTGCCCCCTCCTTAGGATTGTTCGTCCCGAATAATTCCATCTGCAGCCTCGCCACTATATCGATGCAGCCTGTCACAATGAACTACTTTTAACTTGCCTCTTAGTCCTCTTTGGATGCGGTAAACCACGTCGTTAATCCTCGTGACTACAGTATAAGGACCTTCCCAGTTTTGCTGAAGTTTCGGTGACAATCCCTTTTGACGATGAGGATTATAAAGCCACACACGATCTCCTGCTTGGAATCCTGACGTTGTCGCTTTTGTGTCGTACCGTGTCTTCATCCGGTCGCTGTAGGCTTTCATCCGTTCCCTTGTTCTTTTATGGATGTCAGCGAGTCTCTCCTTGAGGTCGTCCACATACTCGTTTGTGTCCTGTGGCTCCTCTGTGGGGCATCCAAATTTAAGTTCGCTGGGCAGCCGCATGGTTTTCCCGAACAGGATGTCAGATGGTGTTTGTCCTGTCGAGCTATGTACTGCACTTCTATAAGCCATCAGGAATAGCGGTACGTGCCTATCCCAGTCTCTTTGGTAGTCGCCTACGACCTTGGTGAGGTGTTCTTTCAAGGTCCGGTTGAATCTTTCAACCATCCCATCAGATTGTGGATGAAGTGGTGTGGTTCTCGTCTTCTTAATGCCAAGTAGTCCGCACACTCCTTGGAAGATGTTTGACTCAAAGTTCCTCCCTTGGTCGGAATGGAGTTCCATAGGCACGCCAAACCTACTAACCCAGTTAAACACAATCTGGTCGACCACCGTTTTGGCTTCTTGATTTGGGATGGCATACGCCTCAGGCCACTTGCTAAAATAGTCCATTACAACCAGAATGTATTTGTTTCCAGCGTTGGTCTCTGGAAAAGGCCCAGCCACATCTACTGCAATCCTCTCAAAAGGCGATCCAACGTTGTACTGATGCATCTTACCTTGAATCTTCCTACCAGGTCCTTTGGTTGCAGCACACTTGTCACATGTTCGGCACCACTTCTCCACGTCATCTCTAGCATGTAACCAGTAGAACCGATGTCGCACCTTCTCCAGTGTTTTGTTTACCCCCAGGTGGCCTCCAGAAGGTCCATCGTGCATCTCCTGAAGAACTTCACTGACTTTCGATTGCGGTACGATCAGCTGCATCACATATGACTTACCGTCAGCGGATTCCCATCTTCGCCTGAGGACACCTTCTTGCACATATAGTGAGTCCCACTGTGCCCAATAGGCTTTGAGAACTGGACTCCTGTCAGAAATGTCTCCCCATTCCGGTTTCTCTTCATTTTCTTTCCATGCGAGAATGGGTTCGATATCTGGATCTTCCTGTTGAGCAGTCCTCACTTCCTCATTGCTCCATCCGCTTATGGGGTCAGCTCTTAGTCGCTGAGCGGTAATGATTTCTTTGTCTTCTTGCCGCTTGCAATGCTTGCAATCCATTTTGCAAGGTCTTCGTGATAATGCATCGGCGTTTGAGTGCAGCTTTCCTCTGCGGTGTTGGATCTGGTAGTCATAGGTCTGCAATCTTTCTATCCACCTTGCGACTTGACCTTCTGGATTTTTGAAGTTCAACAGCCAGCTCAGAGCACCGTGGTCTGTCCGCAGAAGGAATTTCTGTCCATAGATGTACTTATGGAAGTGCTTTGTTGCCAAGATAAGAGCTAGCAGCTCCCTTCTGGTCACGCAGTAGTTCCTTTCGGGTTTCGATAGGACCTTGCTGTAGTATGCCACCACTTTCTCTTCGCCATCATGCACTTGGGATAGTACCGCCCCGATTCCAACGTTGCTTGCATCTGCGTCGACGATGAATGTTTTGCCAGGTGTTGGATGTGCCAGCACTGGAGCGTTACAGAGGCGGTATTTGAGTTCCTGGAAAGATTTCTCACACTCACCTGACCATTTAAACTGCTTCCCCTTTTCGGTGAGCTGATGCAAACTCTTTGCAACTCCAGCGAAGTTCTTAACGAAACGTCGGTAATATGTGGCAAGTCCCAGAAAGCTTCGGAGTTGATGTTTGTCCTGTGGTGTTGGCCAATTTTTGACGGAGTCAACTTTTTCAGGATCAGTCTTTACTCCTTGGGATGAGATGATGTGTCCCAAATACTTGACTTCGGTTTTGAAAAGTGCACATTTTTCTGGATTCAGTTTAAGGTTAGCCTCTCGAAGTCTCTGAAACACGGCTTTAAGGTTCTTACAATGTTGGTCAAATGTTTTCCCGTAAACAATGACATCGTCCAAGTAGACTAGGCAAGCTTTCCACGTCAGTCCTTGAAGAACGCACTCCATCAAACGCTCGAATGTTGCCGGAGCGTTACATAACCCAAACGGCATAACTTTAAACTGCCAGAGCCCATTACCTGTAGAAAACGCCGTCTTTTCCCGATCATCAGGGTGGATGTCAACTTGCCAATATCCGCTCTTCAAGTCCAGCGTCGAGAACCACTGCGCTCCCTCCATGGCATCCAGGGTATCACTGATTCTGGGCAGGGGATAGCTGTCCTTCTTAGTTACATCATTCAGCCTTCGGTAGTCCACACAAAAACGAGTGCTTCCGTCTTTCTTTTTCACTAGCACCACTGGTGACGCCCAAGGACTTTTGGAATTTTCGATAAGACCTTCCTTTTTCATTGCTGTTATCATTTCCTCAACCTCAACTTGTTTGGCCAGTGGAAGACGTCTTGCAGGTTGACGAATCGGTCTTGCATCTCCTGTGTTGATGCGATGCTGCACCAACTGTGTCCTACCATATTGCCCCTTTTGCGATGCGAAGATATCAGTGTACTCTTGTAGGAGACTTTCAGCCATCCTTGTTTGTTGGTGATCAAGGTTGGATGAATTCAGTATTTTTGCTCTGATGGTTTCGAGCTTCTCCGGAGTTATAGGTTTTCTCGGAGCTTCGTCTGTGATCTTCGTAATTGCTGCAACCGATTCGCAACGTCCAACGACTTCTCCTTTCTTCAACCTTACATCGTACGGTCTGGTGTTTAGTAATCGTACGGGGACCATTTTGTTCTTCGGTGCTACCAGTGTTTTCCCAATGATGACGCTTTGGGAGGAACACTCTGGGTCTGGTTCCACCATGAGGTATCGAAGGCTTCCAAACTCACCCTCCAGTTTTGTCCAAACGAACACTTCAGAAGAAGGAGGCAGAATAAGATCTTCCCTGATGACAGTTCTCAGTGTCGACGTACTTTCGTTCGAATAAGTCATTGGAAGTTCCTTATTTTGGTACTTCAAAACCTGATTACCGATGTCCAAAATAACTCCGTGCTGTTTCATAAAGTCGATTCCAATGATGCACTCGTCACATATATCTGCCACCAGGAATTGATGAGTAAACACTAGGTCGGCCAGTCGGATCTTAAGACACACTTCTCCATATACTCTTGCTGCTTCTCCCGTTGCGGTTCTTAGACGGTAGCTATTGGTGTTATGAAGCCACGTCGTCTTTACCAGGTCTCGACGTACTATGGAGGCTGTGGCACCGGTGTCGATGGTAGCCACATGTTTGTTCCCGTTAATAGTAGTCTCCACAGTCAGACTTTTGTTGTCTCGTTTGGTCTGAGAGACCTGGATGGTGGTTCTGGGGCCATCGATACAAGAAACCAGCCTCTGCCCCTCGAAGTTGGTTCTTACTCGTTTCCCTGATGGGAAACGGGCTGATAGGCAACGCTGGTGTTGTTGTTACCTTGCTCTGTGTTGGATCTCTTGCTTCCACAATGTTGACAACCTGCTTTGTTTGGTGGTAGTCGGCATTGACGCTGTAAGTGCCCGGTCTTGTTGCAGTTCCAACATCTTGCTAGTCCGCTCCGGTTCTTTTGGATTTCAGCTCTTTGGCACGAGCATTCTTCGACTATGGCCTCTCTAAGTCGATGTACTCCCTGAGAAGCCTGTTCTGCTGCTTCAATTGTCAATGCGAATGCTAAAGTTTCAGAAAGAGTGCGTGTTCTAGCAGTTCGCACAGACCTCTGAAGATGTATGTCGGAAATAGCACGAACGAAGGACTCAACAGCAAGCTGGTTGATGATTTCTTCTCCAGCATCCGGGTATGCCAGGTGAACCAGTCTTTCGACGTCTGCTTGGAGCTGCTGTAGACTTTCACCCCTTTTCTGGACTCTGTTATTGAGTTGGACTCGGAAGACTTCTTTCAAGTGGCTATCTCCAAAGCGTTTATCTATAGCTGCCACGAGAGAACTGAAATCGCCGCTCTTACCAGCTGGAACTGTTTGAAGTAATTCAGCTGCTGGTCCTCTAAGAGCAAGAGTCAGTGCAATGTACTTGTCTTCGTCATCCCAGCCATTTGTTGTCGCGGCTGCCTCAAATTGTCTCTTGTAGACTGGCCAAGAAGACTGTCCATCAAATGTTGGGGGTTTCATCTCCTTTTTCTTTGCAAACTCCCCAGCAGACTCTCGAATTTTTATTTTCCGGATCTGGTCCAATTCCTTGGTCAGAACAGAGAACTGTTTATCACATCGGGTTTCTACGATTTCGAAACGATTCTCTACAACAGAAAGCTGTTTCTCCACACCTTCAACGCGTTCGTCTAGGGCACATACATTTTTCTCAATGTTACCCAATTTACCTTCTAGAATGTTTTTCTGACCTTCCAAAACATTCTGCTGCGCCTCAAGTCTTTCGAGAATATTCTGTTGTTCCTTCTTTTGCTCATTTCGTTGCTCTTCCAGCTTCTTTTGTTGTACTTCGAGTCGTTCGAGAACATTCTGCTGTTCTTTCTTTTGTTCGTTTCGTTGTGCTTCAAGTTGTTCCAGAACATTCTGCTGTTCCTTCTTTTGCTCGTTTCGTTGTTCTAACAAAAGTTTCATCATTCTAGAGAAATCTACATTTTCACTTACTTCCTCTTCTTCCACTTCTGTTTCAAAAACAAAAGTGTTTACGTCTTCCCCTTGCTGTTCCAAATAGTTACGCAAGCGCAGGACGAGCTCATTTTTCGATCCAGCTCTAGAAAGATTTCGCTTACCTAACTCACTTTTAAGCTCAATGCAGTTGAGCTCTTCTAACAACTTACCCATTTTCACCGTATATAATTATTATTTCTGTTTTTACTTTTTTTTTACACTTTACTAGTCAAATTAGTTTTATTTACACTTCTGACACCAATGTAACGTGCGCTTAGTTCGAAAAATAAAACTTCACTTTTTAATTTAATTCTATCACTTTTATTCAGTATATATGCTTAATTCGATCTCAACTCGACTTTGGGACTATCACTTGTATTTACTCTTAACTTTATCACTCTATAAACCAAACTGACTTCTGGTTGCCTCGGGCGGGCTATTTATATCGAATGACACGCCATCTAGAACTCTCCAGTAACTTCTACATTGTCGCCACATTTGCTGTCTACTCTCTGTCTGTCTGTCTCTCTACACTCACACACACTGGCTTACAAGCAACGCTTGTCATTTATACCATTCCATTAAAGTGTTGCCAGTTGTGTTTTCGGTTGAACGTTTTTCGATTAGGAAATTGGTATAAAATGTTGGGTTCACGTTACAATACTATACGCTTCTGGTGGTCAAGCGGCTTCAGTTCTTACGTCAATCTAATCTTGTAAGGATGTAGGCCAAGATCTTTTCGCAAAATTCGCCACAACGACGTCACAGATATGCCCAACGCTCGAGAAGGACGTGTGAGAGACACATTTGGGCTTTCTGCAACTGAAGCCTCAGCGGCAGCAATATTCTCGATACTACGGGCACTTCTTCGTCTCACTGGCACGGGAAAATTTCGTACTGTACCTGTGGATTAAAATTTTTCCACTAGACACTTAATTGTTGATCTGCTAGGACGATTATGACGACCATTGAATAGCGTTTTGAAGTTGAGGCCACTGACACTGAAAATTTTAATAATTTCGAATAATTCTTGTTGTTGGTTCGTATATTTTTTCACTATGAAATGACAAACCTTTCTGAAGAGAAATGTCAAAAGAACAGCAAGAAATATGGCGTCGTTTGCTGTCCCTGTTGCTCTACTTTTGTAGCGTCTTTGTTGTGAAAAACCCTTATATTTATAAGTTAACTTCCTTATAACTGGAAATTGGTTTCTGATTGCCAGGACAGTCAAAAGTATTTTTACCTGTCTATCGGCTGTTGTCGGTCTTCTCTGTTTTCTGTACTCTGTTTTCTCACAACCATTCCTTGTGAGGGAATGGAAGGGACCAGCACTTTTCTGACGGTTCCGAACGACAAATTGAGAAAGCGTTTTTCAGTGCATTGATTTTATTAACGCAGGACTTTCCAATTCCTCGCAAAAGGCGATAATCGTGGGAAAATATTTGTACCTATATATTTTTTGGTTCTGTTAATAACGGTATTTCTTTCCTGTTTACCAACATGTACAATGTACGTAAATGGCTTTTCGAGTTAAACTAAGAAGCGTACAAATGAAGACTCGAAAGTGCATTTGAATGGATTGATGGTAAGTCCAAAGTCTCGAAATCGTTCGAAAAGATGTTTGAAATGATTTTGTTGAGTTCGATACCAAAGACATCAATATATGGAAAGCAGAAGTCCAGGTTTCTTGTAATAACTTTTTAGACGAATCGTTGAAAAGTTTACGTCGCTTTGCACAGACCAAAAGTCATCACAGTGACCTCAAACAATCCAGAGAAATGTTTTAAGCTGTTCTTAAATGAATAACTAAAAATGCTGGAGCAAAAAAGCTATGGAAACTGCTGGGTCTCGCCTAACCACGGGGCTACACAAACAATATATGGCAAGCCATTCACGATACAACTAAACTTTCTTACATGCACAGTCAAACTTCGAAATTGAAAGTCAACTGCTATTTAATATTTGGGTATACCTACTATATATTACGTCAAAAATGTTTTGACAAAAAGCATTTCGCGGTGTATCAATTCAATTCGCAATTTTTGTTTTGCAAATCATTATTTGGCATATTGTTGATTAGCATTTTACATTTCAGCAGAGTACGCTTTAGATTTTATTGTTTGGTCAAATAATTGCTTAGCAATTTTTATTTGGCAATTTTTGATTAGCAATTGGTCGAAAGACTTTTTTTGATTTGCAATTTTTTATTTGGCATTTCATTGTTTGGCTTTTTTTGGCATTCGATTTTTTCGCTGTTTTTTTTCACTTGCATTAAATTTAATTGTTTCGATATTTTATTTTACTAACATTAAATTTAAGGCAAGTAAAGAAAAAATTGGGAAAAAACCGAATTCCAAATAAAAAAAAGCAGCACTCCGGGAGTGCCGACAGAAGTGAAAACAGAATTGAATTTTCAGTAAATATTTTAATGTACAGGAAAATCTTTTATAATATATAGATGTACATATAGAAGAACATCAATGAAACTTATGAGTTTTCATTCACAATTCCATCTCTACAATCATCGTATTCTAATACTGAAATAATAGGTCTATGGTAACTTAAATAGGAAACGAGCAATTTTGTCTCGAATCTATTTAAATATATTGTATATCGCAAAGACTGCATCAATTGTCGCTTTATATTTCGTTGTACTAAGGCTGCGTTCATTCGTCATTGTAAAATAGTATTCTTCTTCTAAAAATTGAAAAAGTGGCAAACTTGTAGCATCGGCGAAATTGATGTTAAAATCACCACTCAAAATCATTGGGAAATCATCAAATCTCTCCCCAATTTTATCGTGAAGGTATGCAGAAGCGTCTTCAGACTAAATAAATAAATTTTTATATAAAAACTGTCATATTACACTTGAACACGTATTCGGTGAATTATAAACGCCTACTGTTATAACTTGCTGTCCATTTCCAGAGTGGCATCGACAAACACACAAATCGCCGATATCAAAATCATTAGTACTAAATATACTAGTATACCTCGTATGCAAACCCATATGATTTGAGCAAAATATGGCAGTTGTATCAGACAACCTTTTACAGATAGCTACTCCTGCGGCTGGACGATCGTGCCTTCTGAAACTTGCAACTAAATAGAAATCTGGAATATCATATCTATATTTCTTCGTCACCCTTGTGAAATTCTTTTAAAATCAATACATTCAATTTTTTAACGATAGTGTCTATAGATCTTGTAACTGCGCTCGTAAACTTTGACAATAAAATGAAAAAAGGACAATGCATTAAGTTTAGAAATGAAATTAATTAATATTTGAGTAATGCTTTTCAATTTATTTTCATTCAACCATTTCAATTCCATCGATAAAATTAATCATCGCGATGAGTTGTTGATCTCTTTTAATTTGTTGTAAAGTTCAAATCATCGACCAGTGCGTCTTCTACTCTGCCATGATGAAATTTCCAGCTTCACTCATCCACTTCATTGGAATGGTAGTAAAATATTTGGTGCTTTTTATTTTTTCTGCGTTGCATAAAAAAAATGGTGTCGGTCGCGAATTCAATGCTTTACCCCCATCGCAAAAGTGCCGAACGCGCCTAAGGAAGTTTTCACTTCAAAAAGCCCGAAATTTTAAAGCTTGTTATTTAATGCAAGTAAAAAACAAGAAATTGCGAAAAACTAAAGCCAAACAATGAAATACTAAAAAAAATTATAACACATATGTACATACTATACAAATCATTATTTGGTAGTACCTACCTAGCTTTTTTAACAACCAAAGAGATGCCTAATTTTATGTAAGAAAAGTATTTTGCTAGAACTCTTTGAGGATATTAACTGCTTTTCGATAAATACTGGAACCATAATCAAAGAATGTATAAAAACAAATTTCGAAAGTAGCAACTTCACATATAGCTCTAATCAAGCGTTTCAGAGGTTGCAAAGATAAACTACGATGTTAAGCATATGCAGCTCTGCACCACGTTCTTTTTATCGCTGATGTTGGATTACCGTTGCTCCTAAATGAAAATAAAGTTGCAAAATGTACCATTGATCTCGTTCGCAAAAGCAATGTTGAACTGTCAGAATGTTACATTTTGTAACTTTTTCCAACTCAACTTTGGGACTTGAGTTTCACTTTAATTGTTGTTGATTGGATTTATTTTGGTAATTTTTTTAATAACTTTTCGAAATTCTCTGAACAACTATTGATTTTCAATCTCCATTCAATTCAAAACTCTTTATCCATCCAAAGGAGTGCATGATGCCCAAAATACGATCACGCTTGTTTATTATTGTACCTATATTGTATTTGGTAACACTCGTGTTCCAGATATTGAAAGCCACGCGGCCAACATTCTTCACCAATGAACTATTCACTCCTCATCCCAACAATAACGAAGTCAAACTATCATTTCTTTTTGACGGATCGGGCTTGTGTTTCGTATCGATATCGTATCGGTATCCGATAAAGTATGAGAAAGCCAAATGAGATCGCCTTCATAGTATCTTTTGAAATTTGAATCGTGTTTTTTGAACGAAAACGTCCATATGATACCTAGCGAATTTTCTACGACATGAAACACTTTGTCCACCTAAAGAGAAGGCTCGATTTGAACTTGAAAAATCTAAAGACTATTGCGAATTTTAAGCTGCAATTGGTTTTGTGACCGAAATGCAAAGTCAAAATAACTTATTTACCAATTCAGACAGTAGACCGAAGAAGATTGTGAAAGCATTAGTAACTTTCATCGAGATGAAAAGACAGTTCCTTAAAAAATCAACCAAAAATCAA
This sequence comes from Melanostoma mellinum, assembly GCA_914767635.1. Lineage (NCBI taxonomy): Eukaryota > Metazoa > Arthropoda > Insecta > Diptera > Syrphidae > Melanostoma > Melanostoma mellinum. The sequence goes on along the minus strand of OU612059.1, from coordinate 78,513,077 downwards.
TAATTTTCAAAATAACACATGAAAAGTACTATTTGACATCCTTTTAATTTTTCTGACATCGCCCACACAGTAGATGATACAAGGAGTCAGCTCTTCCCCCCTTTGCCTGAAACTCATTCGAGTTTTATCTGTGACAAAAAATCTGAAATAGCCTCTTATACGGACAGCAATTGAATGTTATTACTTCAACTTTTTTTTTGTGGAGTTTTCACTTTAATGGCAAATAATTTTTACTGCGCCAATTTCAAATAAAGCTTTCAACATTCTTAATTTTTCGAAATTGACCACCAGTACAAAAACAAGAATGATTTTGAGGTTAAACACTGGCGAAGAATTTATTCGTTCCCACACTTGTACCTACTATTTACCTAAAATAAAAAAAAAGTTTGACAGTTCGGACCAACCAGATTTTTTAATGTTGACGAATATTTTTTTTTTCTTCATTTCCTTAACTTCAGATATAAAAATATAGGTAATGCATCAGTATTAACTATATTTCTATATATTTAGTTTGTCTTGAGAATTCGTCAAGAATCACCTTTTTTATTCGTCGTTCGATGGTCGTGCTCTTGTGAATAGTCTTTTAGTCTAGCGTTACTAGCTAGATGGACACAACCAAATTGTACTCGTAAAGCTATTCGAGTTTGTTAGCAAAACCATGAGATTTTTAACAAAAATCACTGCAATAAGATCGTTTTTGGTTCATTAAAACGAAGTACCACTTGACATAACCATTTTTGTTTATTTGTCTACGATTTGTGTTTTATAATTTTACCATACATTTTTTTTTTAATGAAATTCAAAATAAATTTTTTTGAATTTATAGTTTTAAAGATTGTTACATACTTTGGGATGTGACTCTTGGTCATATTCTAAGAAAAAAATTGTTTAACAGTAAAGTTCGTTTATCAACTTTGACATTACTTTTTGGCAATTTAAAAAACGGCTAACCTTGGTGTACCCCGACCTGTGTTAAATTCGATTTCTCTGTCAATACTCATGGTAGAGACCTAATTTTAGACTTAATTTTTTGTAGAAATAATAATCTTTAAAACTGTAACTTAGGGTTGCCAGATTTTCAATTTTAAATATTTTTTTAAATTTTCTTCCCCAAATTTTTTTGACATAGGTATGTATGTGTGCAGAGAGACCGAACTTTTTTTACTTATGGAGAAATGATGTATGCACCATTTACCATGTGCCGGACTCTCCAAGGTGTAATAAACTTGGCATACCGGCTAATACTTCAAAAGTTCCTCGCTGATCTCGCCCTCGGGAGCACCTACGCATTTCTTCGAGGGGAGGATCCGTGTCAAAATGGCGGGCCCTAGTTCCTCAATTACCTACTTGTTTCTTTGTTTTCAGAATCGGCGTCAGATACATGCAATAATTCGCGTCCAACTCTTTTCATCTCTCAGCATCTTCTGAATGATATTATGGGCTCTCCGATACTTCTGCTTATTTCCTGACGGAGAGATTCCCATCTACTGGACTCGACCACTGTATGATGAGCGTAGTTTGTCAACGAATCTCCGTATTGGCATGAAGGGCTTCTTCTATTTCCAATCTTATGCAGAAAAGGGTTGAAATACCCGTGTCCGGCGAGGATTTGTGAGACGTAACAGTTTTCACCCTGTTTCCGGTTACTCTATATTCGCTAAGGGTACCGATCATCCGGTGCTTTCCAACTCACATCGTTCTTGACACTTCAGCGCTGTGTATTTGCTTTCGCTTCCATGTTCGCCGCTTCCACACCGACTTCTGCTTTCTTTTCATGTATGTATCTGCTTTGTGTTGCGAGAAGATCAATTGGTATGACACCTGCAACTACAAGACCTGCTGGGTGCTGGCACTGCTCGGTACGCGCCGCTAATCGCAATGCACCGCGCCTCGGTACCGATGCTAGTTGTCTCCGGTACTTTTCCTACAGTTGAATTGAGTGTGCTGTTGTCAAAAGAAGTCTCCGTTTGCTCGCGGATGGTCCATACCTACATCTACCATCAGCCTAGATAGGTGGCTTGTAACCTTGGATGCGTGCTCGGCGGCAGTCCGTATCTCAAAATATCAATTTCTTGCTCTTTATAACTTCGGTTTCGATATGAAAGTCGATAACCGTGTGAATTGGTTTTTATTGTTAGAAGTAGGTACTACTTCAATCTTCTTCAGTAGAGCGACTCGAACTGTCTTCAATGGCAGTGGGGACATGTTCGACGTTAAGTCAGCCTTTATCAATTCTGGCGAACCTGGGGGCTCGTTTTCACAAAACATCCCAGTTTTTTGAAAAATGTTCACCCAAGTTTGCAGTTTTTTCAGAAAATGCAGGATTTTTGTGCCCTAAAGAGAATTGTTGTCGAAATTCGCGTTCGAATCATTATTTCATAAAAAGTTCTTCGGCAAAAAATTGCTCTTTTTTAATCTTTGAACTGGACCAAGATTGTTTCTCTACGTTGGCTATGGATGGCGCCATTACGATTTAAAATTCTTTGGGTTTCCATGCTGCACCCTTTATACATGAAAGAAGAGGAACTGTCATTATTGCGTTTAAACGCGTTCTAATAAGCTAGCGAGTGTTTGAAGCTATATTGAAATGAATGGAAAATTTTGAGAAATGCTCTGCTTAGGTATATCTCACCTTAAGGTCAATAGAAGCGTGTCAATGTCAAACGCGCGAGCTCGCGAGAGTAAATTGGCTAGTATAGTCTTCCTTGGTGGCTTCATGTCATGAAAGGTGAACTCAAACTCGAATGTTTGCACGGCGTGACCTTCAGTCTACTTAGTGCACTTAGCACCACTCTTTATAGTATCTAACTTCTAACCAAACGGTAAGCACAACTGAGATCCTAGAACGTAGACCTCAATATGCTCAGGTCAAAAGAGCCGCTATATAACTCTCTGTGCTGATTATATGAAGACCAAGAAAAGAAATGAAGTTTAACTAAACTCCAAAAAAAAAAAAATCTATCGAAAAACTATCACTCCTTGAGGAAAACTCCCTCCACATACCTACATACCAATACTTTTTAAAATTCGTGGTATGCCTACTTAAACATACCAAAGTCTTTAAACGCCAGTCCTCAAAGCTCAAACAGTGAATCAACTTGTATCTTCATTTTCATTTACATTAAGAAATAACGCACAGTAATTGGCAGAATAAACTTTTACCAAACTTTAGCCTCCCCGCCTCCAAATTCAATGACAATTTCTTGTATAAAGCGAAGCAATTAGATTTGAATTTTTTTCCTTCTCTTTCATTCGCGCAATAGTATAGTAAAAAAAAAAAAAGATAATGGCATAATGGGAATTTTCTCATGTGCTCAAACCTTGCAAACGTTTCTAATTCAGAATTCAGCCATCAAAGAACAAGCAGCAAACACACATCGATATCTTCTTAATATATGTACTTACAAATATACAGTATTAAGAGCTTAACTAATTTAAATTAACGGGTTCAATCCACCATTTTGCAACCCCTTTTCATTTTCCATGATTGATAGGCTGTCTCTGTTTATCTTATAATGTCGTACACCCCCGGTATTCTCCTGCTCCTGCAGTATGCCAAACATTTGGTGTATGTATTTGTGCGTGAAGCTTTTTCCTTAGATTTAATCTACCAATCAAATCACACACAAGAAAGCTGCATAGATATCGATTTCCCCAATAAGGAAGAAATTCCCCATTTCGAAATGTACTCGTATTTGAGGAGAGAAAGCTTTCGCTCGCATAAGGGGTGGTTGAATTTTGAATTGTGAAATTATTTCAGGGTAGAAGATGTAGGTATATGTAAAAGAAGATGGTTGGTATGCAGAATAGTCATTTTTACATAAAATGCTTTCTTTACTTCATTAATGGAAGAATATTTGCGTATATATAAGCAAAGTAAAATGAAAATCTTTTTTAACATTAATTTTCAGCTCGAATTAGATTATGACGTTACAATTATTTTGAAATGTTACCGTTGCCGATATCTTCACGAGTGATGATAATAAATTAAAAGATCCAACTCATCTATTCAATGGCCAGCGATAAAGATAAACATACGTTGGTAATTAAATTGATGACCACCTACCCAAATTCGGAAAGCAGACCAATTAACACAAATACCATTTTAGGTTAACCAAATCGATTGAGGGTAGTAAATCTGACAATAAATTTCTACACGATGGCGTTGGCGACGAACATGCATTTTACTTCACATGTATAAGGGGTCAGAGGATCCGTTTGTAACATGCTCTTTCGTATGCGTATACCTACGAAATACCTATACATATACCATCAAAAAATGATGTGAAGCTTTTTCCTGCGAAATTTGGACAATTTACTGTTATTATGCATTTATAGCCAGCCAAAGCGGGTGGGAGGAAAGACTTGGATTTATTTCATTGTTGGAAAACCAAAACATGAAATTAATTGTTTTAATTGAGAAACGATCTTGTGGTTGCAAAGTCTTCTAATGGAGGATATTGGGCACTTTATTAAGTTATTAGTTGAATGGGATTTATTGCAGATATGTACCTACCAACAATTGTGGAGACTTTTCAGCGGTGTACGTGTTTTTTATGTTCACAGTAGATACCTACCTAAATAGATTTAATAGGGCGACAGTGGTAGAGTGTTTAGTCGATAGGTCCGACGGGTGCGTTCGAGTCTCGTCTCGTCTCATTTGAAGGCCCTGACCACCTAATTTCCATCTTCTGTATTCTGTAGGTACCTACCACAAAATAAGGGAACGTTACTAGCTTGGTATGTACAATTGACCGGTATTTGGTCTGGGTGCTTCAGCTTTAGTTATTAACCCTTTTCTTTTGAGAAAAAAAAACAGAGCTCTCAATTTGTGGAAACGATTATTGAGCAGTGGAAAATATTGATTGGGTATTCTTTCATATGACCGCTATCGTCACCGTCGTGTCGTGTTGAGCAATCTTTTAGATGTCAAAAGAAATAGTAATTACATGATTTGAAGTCAAAGACTCCAAGTTGAGTTCGCTGCCTCATTAGGTGCAATTTCTGAAATTGATTTCTTTAAGGACAATATTCATAAAAGATTCCACTCTTTTACAATCATGCCAGACAGACCTATGTAGATAATATCTGGGCATAAATTTGCTGTCACTGTGCTTAAGACTGCTACCCAAGTGACCAATCATAGCATAGTTCTACTATTTTTAAACGATTTCAAAAGAGAGGTGGTATAAGATAGACTAGTAGTGCATTCTTAATCGGGATTATGGGTTCTATATGGCATGTTATGAGTTCGGAAACAAAAATTATTGAACATGAGACATATGTAACGTGCGCTTAGTTCGCAAAATAAAACTTCACCTTTCAATTTATTCCTAAAACTTTTATTAAGTATCTATACTTTATTCGATCTCAACTCGACTTTTGGACTATCACTTGTATATACAACAATTCACTCTTAACTTTATCACTCTATAATCAAAACTGCCATCTGGTTGCTTCGGGCGTCGGGCGGCCTATTTATATCGAATGACATGTCATCTAGAACTCTCCAGTAATTTCCACATGGTCTCCATTCTCCACTTCTGTCAAACATTTTTCCTCTTGGTATATTTCTACACTTACACTAGTGTTGCAGCTTGTGTTTTCGGTTGAACGTTTTCGATTAGGAAATTGGTATTAAATGTTGGGTTCGCGTTACACATTTTTTTTTTTTTTTTTTTATAATTAGCGCGCACATCAAGGGGATATGAATACCCTTATAATGTTGTTAAACACAGTGCGAGCATTTAGGGAAATAGGAGAGGATTTAAAAGGAGACACCGATGCACGTTGCTTTTGAATCTTTGTGAATCGTAATGAAGGGGAAATACAGAGCCAGGTAAAGCATTCCACATTCGGGTGGTGCGACTGAAATACGAATCTCTATACTTAACTGTACGTCCGAAGTTGGGCTCAAGGTAAAACTGATGAACATTCCTAGCGAGGCGGGTGTTGCGGCTAAATTGTTTCAGGGGAGGAATGCAACATTGCAACATTGCATTGCGAGAAGTTGAAAAGCTGATTTTGTAATTCTGCGTCTCACTTTCTTTGTGCTAATATAAGCTGCCAACCTGAATGGCTTGACTAATTGTGCAAGGGTTTTTGTAAATAAGTTGTTTTGGTAAGCCTACGGAAAGATTTCGGTACCTAATGCGCGAAAAAAGGACCAAATTTTAAGTATATTTTCCAATAAAGTTTGAGAATTCAGAAAAGACCTGGGGGTCGATTCTGTAACTGTGAAGCTGTGAAGTGATAAAAATTATTTCATTTTAGTCTTCACAAAATTACCATTTTCAAATTAAAACTTCACTGACAAATTCTTTTGTGATAAATAATCTATAATAAGAAATTTTGACGTTTGTTTCATTTTCACAGAACGGGAATCGAATTCGCTGTGAAAATGTGATATTTTTTATCACTTCACAGCTTCACAGTTACAGAATCGACCCCCTGGATCATATAAAGAAGTTTAAAAACTAACAACAGGGATCAAGGGCATCGGAGCCTAGCACATTTCTTTAAACGGGGCCTTGTAATGGAGTTCACCTACAAGTTTTGAAACATTTTAGTATTTTGAAGATCATTGTATACATGCTTTTTGCCTTGAAATAAGTTATCAGTAAGAAAGTTTAAGATTTGTTTAGTTTTCAAGAGTAAAAAAACCGGAGTGGAACAGAATGGACTGGTTGGTTCGTTTCAGCCCTCCAGTTCAAGAAGCTAGTTTTGTAGTGCAAAATCTTTAATTATGGTTTCAGTTGGCTTAGTTGCGTTGTTATTTTTTATTTGAAGATGATTCAGACACGCGTCATAAAATTATTCTCAACAGATGTCAATGTAGAGCAAAAAAATAGTTGACGAGAAAGTGCACTTTAGTATAACAATACTCGGGTTGTACTTGCTTTTTAATGGCCAGTGGCGTAGCGAGTCATCTCGGCGCCCGGGGTCGGAAACCCATTTTCCTGGCCCCATTCTTAATTAAATTTAGCTTTCGAGATATTATCTTACAGGCAGTGAGGTACTATATCTTTTATTGAAGGTAAAATAGGATCAACGGTTTCACAAACGGATTCTACGCGGGCTGCTTTTCGAAGCTAGAAATAACTTTACTTTACGAAATACCCAGTAGGGCGAGCTGGGGCGCATTTGACACTCAATTTTTTAAGCGTCTATATCTTTGAAGCCTATTGATGGATTTCTGTAATTTTTTTGTGTTTGATACATTGAATATTAGGGCTACGAATGGCTTGCACATTTTCCTTTTCTAAGATTTTTATAGTTTTTTATAATATATTTTGTAAAAAAAGTAATTTTGTCATTTGTTGACTTTGCATGGGGAACATTTGACAATACCATTTAAGCCCAATAAATATCACCGAATGTTGTCTTTTTGGTGTTTGAATGGAAAGAAAAGTCATATTTAACAATTTATTAAATGATAAAGAAAATTATATAAAGGAACTCATTTTCATTCGTACCTAATGAAAAGGGAAAAAAGGATAAATAACTTTATTCGCATACATAAAAACTATCAGTCCATTTAGAAGCGCTTTGTTGATGTAAAAATAATAAGAATGAACGCTTTTTAAATAATATCTTTAATATAATTATAACTTGCGAAAGTCAACGTCAAATCAATATTTTTGGCGACATCAAAAAGTCGAAACTGTTTTCGTGGGTGGTGGTAGTTTGAAGTTGATTTCATTTCTCAAAGTCAAAAAAATGTCTTCAACGGCTGGTTTGGTAAAAACATAACCCGATAATGATGGTTTCTTCCCATCAAATACGGCTTCGTTCACAGTCCCAACTTTTCTTCCTAAAGGCTGCGTTCACACCAAAACTCGCAGAGTCAAATGTGCCCCAACTTCAACTGTACCCCTGTTACCCTAGTCCTGTGCCCCTTTACCTTCAGAATTGGAGACAAACTGTTAGCCCTCCGCTCCATCTGAAAATCATTCTTGTCGATGTCTTATAATACATGGGAAAGATATCACTCGTACTTGCTGTCAAAAAGTTTCGCTGGCGTAAAAAACTCTGACTTGTCCGCTGTTTATTAAACTTGCTTCATCTTCATGCATGCGTTTTTTCTTTGGAATTCCACTTTGAGTTTGACTCCGAGTTTTTCGCAGAAACTTTTAGCACAGTCGATTGTGGCGTGGACAAAACGGTCTCTGCTCTCCACTCGCAGAGCTCTTAAAGCGCGGAGTTTCTGAGCGCACCTATCCACACTCAGTCCTCGTTGCTGCAGGTCATCTACTTTAAGTAGCACTGCAGCTCTAAAGCCAAGAAAAGTGTGGAAATTGAAGGTATGGCCGTCAGAAGAAGACTGGCTCAAGATCTTGTTTCGGAAGTTTGAGATGAATCCATCAATTTTTTCAGTACATCAAAAACTTCGTCACACTTCTTTTTAAGCGTCTTGACACCTGCATTTATAGCGCTCCAGCACGTTTCAGTGCCTCGTTTCAGTGCCTGATCTAGGACGGCAACCAAATCGTTCCATCGAGCCGTTGATGCAGAAAAAATTTCAAATAGCTTCTCCAGAGCTTTATACATTGTCACGGAATTAACTGGTTCAGAAGCATCGTTTACCCCAGCCAAGAAGTTGCAAAGATGTCTGGGGAGCACCTAACTAGTTATGAGAATTATGCTCCAGTTTTTGGCGGATGTAGGCTTTATAAATTATGTTCAGATCAGAAGGGGCTAAAAAATTCCTTCTTCGTCGTTAGAGACCCAAGTATTTATCAGAATTTTTGGCAACTTCAAATACGTGGTCATTCCAACGAAGTTCATCGGTTAAACACATACCAAGTACTGAAAGCTTCCCAGCTTCTTGGATGTAGGTACCATTTATGGATAACGACTATGGGAAGATGTAAGCCTCGCTTTAATGACAAGAGTTTTTGAAGCATTGTTTTTCTATTTGGATTTTAATACCCCGTGTGAAAATACTGTGAAGGTCAGAAATCTTACACAACCGGTTTAGTTCCCCATACGAAGAGCTTCAAGATGTGTTTAAAGATCCGTAGAGTGCTGCCAAATCGCTTCAGTAATCCCTTCCACAACATTATATTTCCATCGTGTACACTTATCTTGGAAGCAAATGCAATAGATTGTCCATTTGGTCCTGTGACTAAGGTGCGGCGTCAATGTTAGAAGTTCAATATACTGGTTCTGAATCCAAGCTTTTCTTATCAGTACGGTAGTATCGGTGCAATGTCTTGTTAAAAAATACAACGCTATTCACCAAATGTCGCCTAGAAAATTCGGTCTACTGACCTTAGTTCCAGTTTTTGTCTCAATTTTACTTATACTTTATTTTATCACAACTTCACAGAAAAATCGATTCACGTTGAGTGAAAATAAAAAGTCGAATTAAAAAATTTTTTAGCTTGATTTAATTTTTTTTCATGGACTTTAAAAAATTGAATTGTTTGACAAATCGGATTGATTTAGTTTCGAGCGGAATTTGCAAGTCCTCCGATAGTAAATTCATTGCCATTATCACAGGCACTGCTGGAACCAATTTAATGCATGGAAGTCTATGAGTTTTGGTCATGCTCTTGAGGTTTCATGCCTTCAGGCGTATGTGGATTTTAGTCTTATCATCGATGTGTACATCCAAAAAACGGTTTTAAGACCCGGTCCCCACTTGTTTGCCAAAAATTCATTCAGAGGAAAAGTGTTGAATTGATATCGGATACAATTTTAATAGCTTAATAAATTAAAACAAAGAATTTTTTAACAAACTTTCTCAAAACATCCTTGGCATCCTTTGCCTTTGTTACTGGTTTATTTGTCTATAAACGTAATACCTTTAATGCTAAATTACTCAATAAATTTATTTATTATATTTTAACATTTCAATCTACTTCTTTCCCATTTCAGTCAAGACTATTAGAAGATGCTTCCCTATTATGTAATTCATGGTCTTCTCGGCAAAATGTAAGTACGATTTTATGTCAAAAAAGGATTATTTGTAGCAAAAGACTTTCCTTGGGCGTGTTCAGTTCGTTACAAAAATTAAACCCTTTCCTTCATTGTATCAAAAAATAATTCTCTTTTAAGACTATGCTCCATCAGCAACACTGAGCAGGCCCAATTAAATACTCTTTCATACCCGATTGACTGTAAAAGCTTTTGGTACAATTCAAAGAGATTAATTTTTTTCGCTTTGCTTGACAAATCATATGAAAAAAAAAATTATAACAAAAATTTCTTACAAAAATACTAGTGTCATTATGTTATCTTTATCATTCGTTAGATGGCGCTACAATCTGGAGTGAATCTATACTTTAACCAACAATCATCTCCAGACGTTTCGAGTTGTAGTCAGCTGCCTTCAGTTACGCATTCAAAATTAGTTGAAGTGCCTTTCGACTTGCGAGCCGCATCGAAGGTATGAACTACCAACTTTTGCGTAGTGTGTCTCTAGGTTGGAATGGTGAAACGTTAACAAGCTGATCATAAATATAACTTAATGAATCAAAGCTTTGAAAATCAGAAATAAAAGGTGAAAAACTAACGTCATTCACCACTTTACAAGCTTTCTGTCACTGACTGATTTTGTGATGTGAAGTTCTTTTGATTTCCAAAAAAAAAAAGTAAATGTGTTACAAATGTTTTAAAATGAAAAGTAATTTGGTTTATACATATGAAGTTGGTTCTTACGAATCTAAGAACGTAGAAAGAGAAGCGTATGATTTAGAGCTCTTTAGCTCGGCTATTTCCATATTTATCTTTAATATAAAAAAAAAAATTTAATACCCGCATGCAATTTTGACTCCGTTTAATGACTCTTCAAAATTCGTATAGAAATCAAACGGTTCTTTTATGAAAAGCTCTCCAGATCTGAGAATTTATTTGGCGTGTACTTGTAATGGGGCTTATTTTTCTGGGACTAGTTTCATCTTAAAATTTGGGGACATTTCATGATTCAATAAATCCCCAAACTCGGGACCTATTTCGTTTTTCTATTTTTTTTATCGCATTTTGACTTTTAGTCACAGTTAACAATGAATCAGAATTGAATTAGGTAAACAATGAGGTCCAGTAGCATTTCAAGATAACTTTCTGGGAAGGGTATAGTCGTATAGTGTTACGACTTGTATGTCATGTTGTATGGCTTTTTGACAAAATCTGTCGTAATCTCAAAAAACAATACTGCTGATTCTACATCTTCCATTGACTAGCCATATCTTTGTCGTGTTAGGATGGCTGGAAAAAGTAGCAAATTCCATTATTAAATCGTTCTATGTGGAAATTTGTGGTAAACATTTGAAGAAAACAATCCATAAATTACTGGAAAACTCGTTTAATTTTCGCTTTTGAACGAAATTCAAACGAAAACAGTTGGAAACTCCGGTGCGTGAACAACGGTCCTTCTCCCGAATACATTTTTGCGAAATTTTCCAATTAAACATTTTCTGCTCATTGAGTCAGTTCGAAAGTTCGAAACTGAAACTTCGAAAGTAGAGTGGGTTACACGTTGCAGACGCTTTGAAAATAAACAAAATTTGACATCAGCGTCCGATTAAACACAACCAGTCGTATTTATAGTGCCATCAGAAAGCATATATCTAATAATTGTAGACAGCTCTTAGAACAGTGCCCAGCTCTAAATCGATCTAAAAAAAAAAAAAACTAAACTAAAATTAGTAAACACTTACATCCCAATCAAGTGATTGCGCAAGCAGATTGAAGGTTTATGGTGTTCATTGAGTACATTTGCAAGCGGCCTGAGCAATATCAGAATTTTCTAATAGGAGAGTGTTTATAACTTAAGATACAGAAATTGTTTGTCTAAACTTTGGCTAAAGTGACATTCCATGCAACACACAACATTTTTGTTGAATACATTGTAAAACGCAATTGAGAGTGCTAAGATCGAAACAATTAAGTGGTTTGAAGTATGCTAAAATACTATTTTCAATTATTTCATTTATAAATTACCCAAATTTTATAATTTTATGAAGCTTGGACAGGCTATAGCCACAAAGCCAAATCAGCTGTTTTGCGATGTCCTAGTTGAAGTTCAAGTCTAGTTAGTTGTTGTAGGTATACTCGTATATAAAGGTACTGTTAGGATACATCAGGAATGCAATTATTCAGTTTTTCATTCAAAATACAGGTCTGTGATTATTTAAATCCTTATTTAGACAGCTGTGGAAATCCGTTAGTGAATACGAAGTTGGATAAATCTTGTCTAAATTCTTCACTCTCAGTCTAAGAGTGTTCTAAGAAAATTTTAAAAATAGGACAGGAATGGGACTCGAAAGCTCTACCAAAAAGGTTCAGAGTGATATATGTCAATGCAAACTTAAATCAAATGAACCTGCAGGGGCAGACGACACGACGCCGAGCTTTCCAAGGCAACTGGAATTGGAAACGATTGTGCCACAACTGATTTGCATGATATGGTAGGAAGAAAACATGTACGATGAATGGAACCACAGTATCGTATGCTCGATCCTAAAAAAAGGTAGACCCTCACAATTGCGTCACTTATAGAGGAATATGCCTCCTTAACATCGCGTGTTAGATGTTGTCTAACAGTTTGATAGGTCCTTATTAATGTGGGCTTGGACCAGATAAGTCCAAAGCATACCAATTTTCCACATTTACAGAGACGAGTTGTACAGAACCATGCTTAGTTTTGAAATCCCTGCAAAACTCTTGCGAGAGTCATAAAATGTTGAAAGCATCATTCTTGAAAAGATTGTACAAAACTCAAACGTTAACACCAGTTGCATATCTTTCAAAAGCCTGAACAATTACCCGCTTATGAAGACGATATCAACGTAATGAGAAGAAGTTACAAGTTAGTGCTCACAAAAGGGTGCTTTTGTGAGCGCTGACACAAAATCGGTAAAAGTGGGTTGAATGGCTTATGAAGCAAAATGAAGTATAATGCTGTCATCAAACAACGAAAGAAAGAGCATTATCGAATGCGACAAACCGTCTCTGACAACAGCCATCAGACAATACTTGGAGCTAGTACAGGACTTCGTCTACTTAGTCCGCTTTAGACACGGAAAACAACATCAGTGTGGAGATCAAACGAATAATTTCTATTTGTCCAATCGCTGCTGCTTCGAGTTTTGAAGGCAAATGAAAAATAAAAACAAAGGATATCCTTTTTGAGACCTTGATTATACCAGTCCTGTTATACGGCGCGGATGGATCAATCATGGATCTTATCTAAAGCAAATGAGTATAGAAGAGAGCGAAAGGACATTAGCGTTCCGGCACCACGGGTTTTCAACAGAACATTGCAGGGAAATCGCGGATGGTAAAAACTTCGTCTTAAGTGGCGCAATCTCGACCTCAACCGACTCAGAATACAAAACTGAAGAGAGTTCGCCACAGAAAACAAAATTGTTGGCGTAAGATGTTAGTTGAGGCCCAGGTCTACCCGGAACTGTAATGCGCTGTTAATAAGAAAGCATATTCACTTCTATTCTGAAACAATAAGACAGCACTTTTGATTGTAGTCATTGCATAAATGTCTGCCTTTTGCGTGGACGTTCAACATTCGAGCCAGAGAAATATTTAATTTCTTTTTATTTATTATCGCAAGGAATCGGCAGGCCCTCCAACAGTAATCTCACTTCTTATAAGAAAAGCATTTTCTTACAACTAAGTAAGGAACTTGTACCCTCTAGATTCCCAGCCGTCCTGAGTTCTGATCTGCCCGTCTATCTCTTTTTATAAATTTATTTAAAGGTTGCAATCTTCCAATAAAAGTCTTAGCCTCATCGACTTTTATACTCGTAGTATCACTTGCATTTCAAGTTGTATTCTCTTTTCTCTAAGATCATTAATTTCATAGAAATGCTTTGGAGAACCAAAATAAAAGCTCTTAATCTATAAACGCCTTACCGTCAGTTAAGATCGTTGAAGCTAATTAATTACCTCGATATTTGGTGTATTGGTTGCATACGACACCGTGTTCCATTTATTTCTTCCAACCCAAACCAGCAACACAAGCCTAAGAAATAATAACAGACTGTTTTAATTCATGACATAGTCCTGGGCAATTATTATTTTAGTCGGCCTTATCGAATTTACAAATATGCACGGACGTATTCATTAGATATCGTTCTATCTTCTGCAGAGTCATGTTCTATTTTTCATACAAGTCTGTACACATATACGCAGTCCGCCTCATATGTGTCCACAGGTGCGGTTATCCACACCCCAATCAAAATCAAACTTAGCTCTGACCCACAAAATAAATTTTCTATAAAATGAGTTGTCCTCGAAGTGGATAGAGAGTGAGAGAAAGAGAGGGACTGAGAGAGGGTCGAGCTGCACTTGTTCAAATCGCAGGATATTAATGTTTATTTAGCCACAAATTACTTCCGGTCACGGCATACCACGTCAAGTGGCTCTGCCTACCATAAAAGTAGCCACTACATACGCCATGCATGTCATAGGATTCCAGCCGATGGCGAACAAACCATTCAATCGTGAAAGAAAATTAGTAGAAACTTCTTCGTGTGTTGTTTCGCTGTCCGTCTTGTTTTGACCAAAGCATAATTTGCGGTATTTGAATGACATTTCATTGTGCTTGCATGTGTTTCGTAAGGGCACACCACAGCTGAACGTAAGGTTACTTTTTCTCAATAGAAATTGTACCTTCAATTGAACGCCAAATACAAAAATTCACCTTATGTTGAGTTTTTTTTTCTGTTCTTTGTCAAAGTCGTAGGATATTGACAGTCCTTTCGGTGTTGACAGAACACACAACGCAAATACAGGCCTGCTGAAGGAAAATTGTCCACAAAAAATGTTACTTCTCATTCCTAATAAATAGCAGGGTAAATTCGAACTAGAGCGTGTTTTTCGACAAGTGCGAAGTAAAAAGTTCCACCCCCCACCTACACGCAGGTTGGTAATTGATGGGACACTGACATTTCAAGTCGCACATTTTGACAGACTTTTTTCCTTTTTTATTTTGGGTGGAATGTCGTGTAAGAAGGTGAACATTATTTATATCTATGTTCGTATCAGACAGAAAAATACAACAACAAATATCTTGCCCACATATGCGGCCGCCTGCTGCAGATTGTTATTTTATAGATGCTGCTACAATAGAAGGGGAGAAGGGGAGAAAGTTGGCCTCATTAAAAATTGGCCAGACATCTCATAAATATTTCAAGGTCCTCTTTACTAAAGGCGCCCCTTATACTGTAGCTTGATGGATGACGAAAGAAAACCATAGGTTTTTAACACTCGTCGGGTATACTCGTACCTCTATACTTACCTAACTTACCTACTTCTTCTTCGATAGACACACATAAGATAATACTTTGTATGTCTGTATCGTTTCTAGATGAATATTAGTTAGTTAAAATGTGTATATTTTTACACATAGTTGTTGGTAGGACCATATATGTACAAAAAATATTGATTGTTGACTTGACGAAATAGAATGGAAGAGAGAGAGAGAGAGAAAGAGAAAGGAAAAAAGTTTCGTGTGCATAAAGGACGTAGGAGTATATAAATTAAGAATGAAGTTGGTGGTGTGGTGCATAAAGTATTCCAAGGGATGCTTGATGGTTGTTATTTGTTTGCAAATAAATAATTTATTTATTTTTTGTTGTTGTTGTCGTTTATTCATTTTTGTAGGTCCTTTACCTCACGCAAATATTTAAATTATTGTTGTATTTTCTTCTTTTTTTTACGAAAATAGGAACACGTGTAGCATAGAAATATTGGAGAGGTAGCGTTTTAAATAAGGAAAATGTGTGTTTTAGGGAAAGTAGGGACATAAATTCACACAAGAGTTGTACGAACTTGTTTTTAATATTTTTGTTTAGATGCCTTTAGTTGTAGGTATTTTAAGTTAAAATTTTTACCAGACAGACGTACCTATACCAATTCCACTACGTTCTGAGATCCTTAGGGAGGCTTTTGTTTCCTAACGAGCATTTTTATGGAAGATATGTATCGGGATGGTACTGAAAAGGGTTTGAATTTAATTTGTGAACACAACCTTTCTCCAAATATCCAACTGCCCTTGTCAAAAAGTACAGGAGCGAGGAATGTCTGCAAATTATAAATTTTTCTTACCTCAATTCGGAGTCGGTGACCATAACTTTGAGAGCGTTAACTCCAATTTTCTGTCGTTGGCCTTGCCTTATAGACAAGTTAAGTGCAAAAATTTTAGCCTGCATATTCATCGAGTGATGTTGCCGTATCTGTGAAACGTTTAGTCGTCCTTAGCAAGCGATCCTAATAAGTCAGTTCTACAGCGTCCAATTGGTTGCAAATGTGGTCGTGGTGCCATATAAACGAAGTCGAGTTCCATTCATGAATGTTGTTATTGTAGTAACATACTTCAAACCCATAGTATAGAGTTTTTGAAAAAGGTCCTTTTTGGGAAAAACCGAGATGTATATGTATGCGAGTCTTAACGTTTCCATTCAAAATGGTTGCAAGTATTTGTTAGAAAATAATTTATAGTCATCTGGGATGTGACCGCGATCGAGCTCGGTGTCTCAATCTTTTACTTAATAAGTTAACCTTCAAAAAAAGCAGCAGGGTTCTTACAACAACTATTAAGAAGGCTTTTCAAGCTCCCAAGCTAAATAGGTTCTTTTCATTCAGGCACATGAACTTTGATGGTACCCTTGGCGTGATGATTAGCATGTCTGCCATTTAAACGGGAGTTTCGCCGTTCGAATTCACAAACCAATGTTTTTCACAGGTATCGCGAGGAATTGGCATTTGGCATTTCCCCGTTAGAATATTCATTGTCATGAAAAGGGCTTTTTCGATTAGCATTTCGGAACCGGTAAAAAATTGTACGCCCCCTCAATTCCCTCAAAAGGGCAAAGTTTTTGAGAAATGAGCTAGGCCCCGAGGCTCCTCGCTCTGTTGTGCCACCATATTAATTTATTTGAATAGGACTTTTGTGTGCCCGTGTCATAACGGTTAGCATGTCTATACCTCTTCGTGGTTCCAATCCCAGAAACAGCAGAAAATAACGTTTTTCAAGGTAATCGAAGGGAATTGAGAAGCAGTCCCGGATTAATTGCAAACTGCTATGAAAACGCATTCTTAATTAGCCGTTCGGAATCGACATTAAATTGTAGATCCTTAAAGTGCGATAGGCGCCAAGTTTTCCATAACTTTTATGCCCCACCCTATTTACTTATTTATTTATTTCTTAAAAACTAAAAACATTTACGCATTTCTTTGATTTCTTCTTCGGCTTTTAAATTTAAAAGAGACGTATCCCAAATTCTAGAAAAAAAGATATTAGAATGGGTTGGTTGATGAGTTCAAACAGCGTGGTGGATAAAGGACACGTTTCATTCTGTTCGAGCGAAAAGAACACTTTGTTTCAACGCTATTGTTGGTTTATAAGGCTTGAACAGCAATTGGTTCAGTTATTAAACCGCATGGACGTGGCCAAAATGCATAAAAATAAAGCGGACTTTTTATCGTACAACCAGGTTGTGGCAGCTAGTTAAAAATTTTAGCGCAAATTTATAGTCGCATTTTTAAGGCTAGGTTACTCCAAACAATTTTTAAAAAATCGAATTTCTTTTTTCGTAAATTGCTACTGTATGCTTGATGTGGAAATAGTATAGAATTAGGTCTGAAGGTCAGCAATACCGAGAAGCAGGTATAAAAGAGTGGGGAGCGCTGCGATAAATCCAGCCGCTCGAGCCTTCGGATTTTTCTCCGAACCACGTTTTTCGCATGGATGACACTCTCATTCCAAAACTATTGCACTTATCGATATGAACCAAGCGGCTTTTTAATCTTAAGATATCTGTTGTCTAAGTGGCTATGGCCTCAAGCAGAACCATAAATATTTATTATTATTTAAAAAGTCAAGCAATTAAAGCTGAAAAAAATTTAAAAAAAAAAATTCAAAAGTCCGCCATTTTTTTTTTTTTTTTTTTTTTTTTTTTCATTGAAATCGTTTCAGTCTGCTTGAGGCCATAATTCAATACAGACCTTGAAACTGTTTGTTTTCTTGCTTTCAGATAATTCTTTTCCAAGAAATGATGCTATCCATCTACGAATCAAATGAGTTTCAGCAGCCACTTTCAAAACCGCCATTAAAAAAAATTTTTTTTCAAATAATACTCAACATGTTTTATTCTATAAGTAAAACGTATTGAAAAAAATTTCGTTTTTTGGAGTAAACTGGCCTTAAGAGAAAGTGCCGGCTCTAGATAACATCATTCTAACCTTAAAGTGAAGTAATTAAATACAAACGATTTATAAGGTATGTTCGTTGAACTTTACCCAGGGTTGACCCAGGTTTTCTTGACAACCCTATGAGTTGTAAAAAAAAACTTGGTCCTCAAAAAACGCTAAACCACAAAATCACCACATAGCCCCGTAATTTGAAAACATGTGACAGCCCTGTTCATTACCTAAACATTAGCAAAACCTAGGGCGAGTTGAGGGAAAAGCCATTGCAAACCCAGGGCTCGAAAAACAACGCAAGGTACAATGTAGCCCCAGGGCTTCAACAAACACACCTAAAAACACTTCACTAACTAGTCACAAGACTTGGTTAAAATAAATGTGAACAGTACCAATATTTTGACAGTTCAGGCCAATGAAGTGAAGTGAGTGATGCCTGATTTTAAATGTAGAATAACCATAATAGTGTGAAGTTAAAATCAATTATAAATTGATTCAAGGGTCATTTTAAGTTTCACTAAGGCTCATTTTAATGCGATTTTAAATGACCATAAATTTGCGCTACTATGCGTTATATGGGAGTCCGCAAAGCTCTAAGCACTGTACTCCGATGTTAAATTGGTTGCCTAATGGTACGCGTCCAGATTTAAGCTCTCCATTAAAGGCGGGCCGGCTCTCTCCAGTTTTGTACTCGGTTGAAATGTTTTTGCACTTGATTGCGCTTCTTAAGACTAAGTCTTTACCATCCGTAATTTCTCTGAAATGTGCTTTGGAAAACCCGTTGCATCGTGTGTAACGTTAACTGATGTCTATCCGCTCTAAATATCCCAGCCATCGTAGTTTCTCGATGCTTACTGATCTGGCTATGACCATATTGCAGTACAGCTTATACAAGTCGTTGTTGAGTCTTCTTCTCCACACATGGTTCTCACTATGATACCAAAGATCACTCGGAGTATTTTTCTTCCAAAAAGACAGATGGTTTCCGCATCCGCACAATTTCGAAGTTACAAGTGTCTGATGTTTTGCCCAATTCCTGGATGATCGCTATTTTGTTTGATTTCAGCATACACCTTGTTTTGCCCTCATAAACCATTAAGCCCATTTTTGCCGTATCAGTTTCAAAACTTGCAAAAGCACATATATTTCATAAAGCTTGCTTATTCCCATTACGTCAATATCGTTGACGCAAGCGGACAACTGTGCACTGTGCAGCCTTTTCAAAAATAATGCTTCTGGTATTGGCGTTTGAGTTTTGAACAATCGGTTGTTTTCGTATGACATATTATCCTACTGCCGCATAAGTTATTTAAAGATATCCAAAAGATGCCAATCAATAGGAACTTCATATGAAAACATTTATGCAGTCAGACGAAAACGTGAGATACGGTTTCCAGTAAACTTGCAGTCAGATCAATAATTTTACGATTACTACTGACTATAACTAATTGAAGTACAAAATCAACAGTGTGCAGGTCACCTTGTAAGGGTTTTGAAATTGAAAGGTAATTGAAAATCATTGTGTTGGGGTTGCTGCTTTAATCTTTTACAATGCTTGTTTCTCTTTTTTTTTTGAGGATACTATAGTGGTCTGGTCTAGCTTCCATCTGGCGTAGTAACGCTTGTTCTATATGGTAAAAGAGAAAGTTACATCTTCTATTTGGACCAATAGGAAACGAAACAAAGGGATGAGAACAGAGTAGAACCAGTGACCAGTGAGTCAACTGCGGCGAAACCCTCAACCGGGAACCCTTGAGCCATTTGTTTGTTTAATTTAAAAAAGTGGACGTGTTTTCGCTATTTTTGGGTTTCTAGGATTTGGGAATGTTGAAAGCTTCATTCAAAACATTTGCAATAAACATTACTTGAAATCAGTGTGAAAACTACAACAAAAAACGTGGAAATAATGAAACTCGATTGCAACCGTATAGATATAGCAGTTAATTTTAATAAGACGCTATCGACCACAAAAACAATTTGAATGTGTTTCAGGCAAATTTGGCACCAGAGACTGTTTTATCTACTCTGTGGGGTGCGTTTGTATATTGAGAATTGAGATCAGTATGTTTTTGAATAAGAATCTTAAGCTGCGAACACAAATTGAAAGCAATGTTTCAGCACAGCTTTTGTTCAGTCTTTCGGCAGGTTCTGAAGTAAGAAATTCACACACTGAGCGCCCGCCGCGCCACTGCCAGCTTACAGAGTAAATCCACAGATTAAAGTACGGCGAAGTTTTATATATTTCGTTACAAGTTTGAATTAGACCTAAAACCCTCATCGCCATTTGTTGTTAGGTTTGAAATTAATTTGAAGTAGTTAACGTTTTTCTTTCGATATTTTTGGGTTTGTCACAGCCACGTAGAAAGCTTAATTCAAAACTGCTTTAAAAACATTATTCGCCTTTAAATTGAATCATACTTAAAAAGTGGAAGTGATGAAGCAAATATGGCGATTTCTTTAATTTCACCACAAATCAAATTTGAAGCTGTTTCAGATTAAGGGAGGAGTTGACTCCATGTATTACCTACTCTGTGTGCCACCCGCTGGTCAGCTTAGTGTGAACACGAAAGCTTTTAGCAGCTTCTGGTGAAATTGAACACCTTCAACTTTTGTCTGCCAGCAGTGAATTTTTCTTTCAAAGTTGCATATATTTTTAATACGTTTCAAAATTAAAAATAGAGTGTTGCCATCGCAAATGAAGTTTGAAAACCAAATTGCCTACCATTTTTTGTAGCTCTCCGCTAATGGAAGATGGTGAATAGGAGGCGATAACCGCTGCATTCTCCTGCAATTCGGGGAAACAGCAGGATTTCATCAATTAAGCTTTGCATAGGTACTAAAAAATAATGCGTCATTCGCAATGACGACATCGATATAGTCAACCCAAGTTCCCAATAACCGACAGATGTGGAAGTTTGAACAAACAAACAATTATCAACTTTATGACATTGTCTGAAAATACTCGAAATAAGCGAAGGAGTCTCCATTCTCCACAAAACTTATAATCGAACCAACTTCGCTTTTCTTTATCGATTTGTGAAAACGAATTCTCGATGGGATATTCATTCCGGTCGGATGAGAGTTCTTACGCAATCCCAACAGAGCCATTTGTTTCCTTGCGGGAATGATGAAAACCCATAGAAGTATATTCGCAAAGCCCATCGATCTCTGTTAATAAAAAATAGAAAGACAATTTTCATTTGACCATTTGCGTTACTTACTACTTAACTTGCTTACATGAATATAACTCACTGAATTGAAGTCCATAAATTAAGAGACGTCACCTGACCTTTCACAAGCCTAGAAATGCTTACAAATATCCCAAAATTCTCTTTCTTTTCTTTTTTGTCGGCAGCACTGTTTTGATTAAAATATATTTTCTTTTCTCTAGGGTGACATATTTGCCGGACTGAACGATGGGATTCTCAGCAGAGCAGAGGCATTAGCAGCTGTCGATATACAAAAACACCAAAACACACACGCCCACTCGCAAATGCCCTCGCAGATAAAGCACGATGTCATGTACCACCATAGTATGAGCGGGCCCCCGCAAAGACCATTACAGGTGATTTACTCTTGTTACTGTTATTTGTCTATTTTCTATTTTATTACTACTTCTGGTATGTGCGTATTCTCCACAAAAAAAACCACTCAACCAATTTGTGCCACACGATTCGATAATTCGATCAGACCTAGTTTTTTTTTTTGGTTAATAATTTTATTAGCTTAACGCACTTACAATACACGCATATATCCGGTGTATTGCCTAATCAGAGACACAATTTTTGGACGTATGCACAACGCCGATGACGGTCACGTGTCATTACTCAAGGGGGCATCCAAAAGCAACCATCATTGCCAACCCTTCGTCCATCAGCCAAAACAGCGAAAACGAAAACCTATTTCAATTTAAATACACACAGGTACTTGAGAGCCGAAGCGTCAAGGGCTTTTGCATTGTCTTGTACTTCATGCAACGCTAGCGATTAGATCAGTTTGAATCACACTTGTTCTTCCCCCGGAACAATTATCGCATGGGGTTGGGAGAGTTGAAAAATTGTCGATTTTGTCGCCGAGTCGTATGGTGGTTTTTCGGCTCATTTGGAAAATTAACAACAAAGCAATACACTTTAAGTAGAAATTCAAATTGCTTGTCACCCCTGTATACTTTGTTGTTGGTTGTATCCTGATTCCATTGAAAAATTAAAGTTGGCCGAAGAAATCAGGGGTACTCTGCGCTTTAGTGGCTTGATGAATAAAGGCAATGGGCAACTCACTGTCACTACCCCTGATGGTCGGATGAGAAACGTCGTTAGTCGGTGTAAAATGACGTCTGACATGGCATGGCGCAAGGAAGAAGGAATATTCTGAAGTGTGTTTTGAGCAATGGGAAATTGTTTAATTGTTTCCATTTGTACTAACAAGAAAACAACACTTAGGGCTCTTTTTTATTCTGCACACGGTGTGGCACAGGGACCAGGGAGGGCAGGGGAAGAAGCTAGAAGCTGAAAAGGACACAAACAATAACGACTTATTTTCAATTAGGAAACGTTCATCGACACGTGATGCATGTGATGGGTAACAAGTGCCTAAGCACATGCGACTTAAGTAGACCAACTGAGATGTAGCCTTTTTTGTTTTGCATATTTTTATGTGAGTTGAGGAGGTAAGGACTGAGCTTTAATAATCTTCTTTTAGTATTTGAAAGAAACAAACTTCAATCTCGAGTGCTATTTGTTTGCATAGAAGTTGAGACGAACGAAGGTGTCTATATTGAGTGAGATCGTGTGGGGAATTGAATCAAAGGTGATCAAAGGATGGTCAGGCGCAGGTCATCAAAGGACTAAATAAGGGAAATGGTTTTAGCATTCGAACACAACGTTCTCTACTTAAAAACCAGACGCTTCTTGGATTTATAGGGTTGTCCTAATCTATTAGTTTAATCTAAGCTGTCACGAAGTTCATTAAAATACTTGTGAGAAGATTACGTTCGACCTTGGTCAATTTTTAACCAGTGACTTTCCAATGTGGTTTCTAAGTTACCCATTCTTTCACAGTAGAATCAGTACGCTTGTTTTTGGCCATATAAAATGACTGAGATATTGACGGCTTTTCCAAGGTTTGATAAGAGGGCTTAACTTCTTTCTTACATATCTTCTTAGTCCAAAGAAAAAGTGAGAAATAACATAGGCTATATTTCATTTCCATATTCCCTCGGGAACGGAAGCATTACCGGAAACTTGAAAAACACTAGACTGATTAAAAAGAATTTTCACCATTGAAGTGCTTCTTTGATGCTGAGTACCACAGACTGTAGTTCATTCCAATTATCGTATAGGAAGGGGAACGGAAATGGGAATTCAAAAACTGCTTTTCAGTTTTCAGGTTTTTGTCTCGATTACATCAATACGATATTATCCTCAAATAGCTTAGACTATATATCATCCCCCACATTCCTACGGGAACGAAAATGGTACTGAAAAATAACCGAGCAACGCCGGGCTGGTCAGGCCTTGTTGATAATACCGATATTTTGCTTAGTCCTGTCATCTTGCGATCGATTTTCGCTTTTTATAACTGGTGGGAGTTTTGTACCCGGAAAAGTTTATTACCAGTTCAAAGGTACGTATTTTCCCATAACAAATTCATAAAATTAAATATTTATTCGAAACGACCGTTGGAATTTCCCAAAATCAATTAATAAACAACTAAAAATAGGTATAAAAAGGTGCTCCACTAAAATGAGGCCACATGCAAAATTTTAGAAAAAAGCAAAAAAATGAGTGTAATGTTTACATTTTATGGTTTAACAATATTAATTAATAACGTTTTTTACATTAATAATGAGTGTGTCCGCCATTTTTTCATTTAACCTCTAATAGACGAATAGCATCAATTAAGGTGTCCTTGTCTTCAAATTGTGTGCCACCTTCATAGACTATACGAGATAGCCATCCCATGACCAATCGTTTTCAATAATGTTTAAGTCCGGTGAATAAGGCGGCCATGACAAAAGTTCCACGTCTTCTGATTGAATCCAGCTTCTGACAACCCTGCTAGTGCGGATTGGGGCATTGCCTTGTTGAAAAATCCAAGTCAGAGGTCCGAAAATGTTTTTCATTTTTGGAAATGACCGCTCCAGCAGTGAAATTCCAACGATCGTTTCGAATAGACCCTTTAATTTTATGAATTTGTTTTGGGAAAATACGTACCTTTTAACTGGTAATAAACTTTTCCGGGTACAAAACTCCCACCAGTTATAAAAAGCGAAAACCGATCGCAAAATTTGTGGCCTCATCCTAGTGGTTGGCAGTGTATATGGTTCTTATGTGAAACCACACTTTAGAGAAAATCTAACAATAAAAGCGCTTGTAAGCTGAAGGTGCTAAGTGACATTTTACAGAATTTCAATCAAATGCATTCAAAGTTTACTATTTGCATGCACTTTGTATGCATATAGCACTTATAACTTTAGTTAAATAACCTTTCTAGACAAGATAGAGAAATTCGTATAAGAAAAAAATTAAGTTTTAATATAGAATTTTCATCTCAGAGAAAAGACGAAAATTTAAAAAAATGTCACTTAGCACTTTCATTCTCCAAGCGCTTCAATTATTATATTTGATGGGTATCCAAATGAAATAGACTCGCAGGAACAAAAGCTTCGGAAAGAATATGTCGTTTCAGGCAAAACTAATGCGAATTAGAAAAAGAATTTGTAGGTCTAAACAAGCTCATAAAGTTAATAATAAACATTTTTTCGATAATTATTACGATAAAAGAGAAGATATAAACAAACCGATTTAACTACATACACACGTAAATTTTTTATTGATTGATATCTCAATAACGATGAAAGATTAGTAAGTTAAATACATATATACAATCTGATTCGTAGAGTGTACAAAGAGCAACAAATAACTGAGTTATTGTTAAAAATCTGAATTCTACTTTTTTTAAGATGGCGGAAAATGTACATAGGAAATCATGGTCGACAATTTGAAGTTAAGGTTTTCCAGGCCTCCCCGACGTCATATCTCGGTTGATTTACATTTCCGAACGTGTATGTATAATGACTAGACTAACGTCTATGTTATTCAATCTGCGCCTTTTTTGTAAAACTTTTTCGGCAAAATATGACGAACGGAGCGCTATCAAAAGCTTTTGCACAATTCCAGACAGTTCAGTATATTTATGTTTTTGATACCATCTTTCAAATGTCACTTTCAGTTCCTCACTAGTTCTAAGCTCGAGCAGCTTCGTTTATTGTGATATCACATTCTGCACTTCCGTTTCTATAACTATTTTATAGCTTTATGGTCCATGGATGTATTTTCATCGACGGAATATCTTGAAATCCTGATTTAAAATCATTATCATATATATTATCATTATTATCATTAAAATCAAATGTTGAACGTGTCTGAATATCAAAACACTTTACTTGCCATAAGTTCGAAAACTGTGAAAAATCGCGCCGAACTTCATAAATTTCAACAAACCAGGAAAAGCTGAAATTATATTCTTTGCTTTTATTTTATTAAGACTGTCCTTTTGTAATTGCTAGTTCATGTCATTAAAATTTTTGAACAAATCTGTCAAATACGCGATGTCTGCTTCAAAAGAGATAAGCAAATTAATTGGTTTTAATCATATCCGCGACCGCGCTGTACTGAATATAGAATATGCAAATTTCAATATGTAACAGTCGCTCAGCTTCTTAAAATATTATCTGCCTATGTTGATAGAAGAAGTCAAGCCAACATTTTAGTTCTTCACTATCTTCACATTTTTATAGACAACCGCTTACTATTCTTTCTTCTTACGCCAAACGTAGACCCCGTCGAGTCTCCCATGGACCCTGGGGAGTTCACCTGGACCACTTTAACCATAGAAGATTATTTCAAGGAGCTTTTGAGGACAGAAATGTTTTCGTGATAGAACATAATATAATTCTTGCTTGGAGATACTTCTTTAACTGAGAGGTGTGAGCACACCAGTCAAGTTCACTATCGGAATTCAAACCAAGATACTTAGATTGTGAAACATTTTCAACAGTAAATTATTTTGAAGAGCAACATACCCAGACACGAAAAGTAGTCTTATCTGTTGTTGCACAGCAAAAAAACCTCAGTTACAATCATTAATTTACAATCATTCATTTATAATCAGCTCTATGTCAAATGAAGTTTGGTAAATGATTGGAAAACGAATATAAATCAAACTGATTGTGCATCCCAAACCAATGTCTGAGAAGTTCCAAGTCATGATAAATGTCTGCTGCCAAGTCAAGTACATATTTGTTAGAGTACAAGCAACCAGTACCTACTGTTTCCACAAATTGGCAACATCAGATGATTTCCAACAAAATTTTTATGCTAAAGTTAAATTAAAGAAATTAATTTGTTTAATCTACAATTATACTAAGTGGGCGTTGCACGGGTCCTCGTCCTTTGTTTCCCGCAGTTTTTATATGAACAAAAGTGACATTCAAGAAAATTCCATAACTCGGGAACAGGTCGACCGTTTTAGATTTTTATGAAAATCAACTACCAAACCAACATCCCCCAAGCTACCACATTGGTTTCATTCGGTCGATCAGTTCTCAAGTGATGCGATCACAACTAGTTGTACACTTCTATTTATACAGGGTGTTCCGTAATTCGTGTTACATACTTTGGGATATCATTCTTGGTCATATTCTAAGAAAAAAATTGTTCTACAGTGAAGTTCGTTTCTCAACTTTGACATCACTTTTTGACAATTTAAATAAAGGCTAAATTTGATGTACCCTGGGCCTGTGTTAAATTCGATATCTCTGTCAATACTGATGGTAGAGACCTAATTTTAGGCTTAATTCTTATAAAAATATTAATCTTTAAAACTGTATTTAAGTTGGGCTCCTATAGACTATAGGCTAAATTCGCCAACATTAGCCTTATATGCGCCCACGCCCCCACAGAAGAGAAAGACGACGATTCCAAAGACTGTTTCTACGAGCTCCTCGAAGAAACATATGAGCAATGCCCTAGATACGACGTGAAAATCGTTCTTGGCGATTTCAACGCAAAACTAGGGAAGGAGGACATCTTTGGAAACACAATCGGTAAGCATAGCCTCCACGACAAAACCTACGAAAACGGATTGAGGCTAATCGATTTTGCTGCGGGGCTAAATCTTGTTGTAAGTAGTACACGCTACCCGCATCTCAAAATTCATAAAGGCACATGGCGATCCCCAGATCAATTAACCGTCAACCAAATTGACCATGTTGCGATCGACGCAAGGCACTCTTCCAGTGTGCTAGATGTCCGAACTTTCCGAGGGGCCAACTTTGACTCGGACCACTACCTTGTTGTAGCCAAGGTACGAATGAGGATATCTTGTTCACGACCAACACGAACTAACGCTGTGAAGAGATATGACGTCGGAAAGCTACAATCGCAAGAGATTGCTAATGCCTTTTCCAATCGAGTGTCCCTTCAATTATCCTTGAATCCCATGCCGCCAGCATTAAACATCGAAGACCAGTGGCAGCAATGCCAAGAAGCCATCAGAACCGCTGCCTCTGAGGTTCTGGGTTTCACTCGGCCACCACAACGAAACCCATGGTTCGATGAAGAATGTAGGCAGGCAAATGCAGCCAAGCAAAGAGCACGACAAATGCTTTTGCAAACACGAACGAGGGCTGCTCACGATCGGTATAACGAGATTTACAAGGAGAGAAGAAGGGAAGAACACCGATTTCTCAAAAAGAAAAAGAAGCAGCATGAGAAGCGCTCGTTTGAGGAAATAGAGAGGTGCCATGACAGGAACGAGACTCGGAAGTTTTACCAAAAGGTAAAAAGATCCTGCCAGGGTGGCAAACCCCGAACTCAAGCCTGTAAAGACCAGCAGGGAAACATAGTTATAGAGTCACAGTCGCTACTGAGGATCTGGAAAGATCATTTCTGCAGACTGCTTAACGGCGAAGAGGACACAAATTCCGCTGTCAGGCAGACTGCCCCATTCAGCCTGGACGATGACCAAGAATGCCGTCCTCCCGACCTAGAAGAAGTTAAGCTTGCTATATGCAAACTTAAATCAAATAAGACTGCAGGTGCAGATGGCCTTGATGTCGAACTTTTCAAGGCAGCTGGAGATCAGTTGGAAAGGAGCATGCACCAGCTGATCTGCATGATATGGTCGAAAGAAAGCATGCCCGATGAATGGAACCTCAGTATCGTATGCCCGATCCTAAAGAAAGGAGACCCTCACAACTGCGCCAATTATAGAGGGATAAGCCTCCTTAACGTCGCTTATAAGATCTTGTCTGCTGTAATATGTGAACGTCTGAAACCCCACGCCAACAACTTGATAGGTCCTTATCAATGTGCTTTTAGACCAGAGAAGTCCACAATAGACCAAATTTTCACATTACGGCAGATCTTGGAAAAAACCCGAGAACACAATATCGACATTCACCATCTCTTTATCGATTTCAAGGCCGCGTATGACAGTATCTACAGAGACGAGCTGTACAGAGCCATGTCTAGTTTCGGCATCCCTGCAAAACTCGTACGACTATGCAGGATGACTTTGGAGAATTCACGCTGCTCCGTCAAGGCCGGTAAAGAACTCACCGAGACCTTTGATGTCGAAAAAGGTTTTAGGCAAGGCGATAAACTGTCATGCGATTTCTTCAACATCATACTTGAACAGATTGTAAGAAACTCAAACGTCAACACCAGAGGAACAATTTTTCAAAAGTCTGTGCAATTGCTCGCATATGCAGACGATATTGACGTAATGGGAAGAAAAAAGCGTGATGTCATAGGTGCTTTTGCGAGTATTGAAACAGAAGCGGCAAAAATGGGTTTGATGGTTAATGAGGGCAAAACGAAGTATATGTTGTCATCAAACAAGGACACAGAACATCGACGAATTGGACAAAACGTCACAATAGACAGACTTAACTTCGAGGTAGTACAGGACTTCGTCTACCTAGGATCCGCTGTAGACACGGACAACAACATCAGTGCGGAGATCAAACGGAGAATAACTCTTGCCAACCGTTGCTTCTTTGGGTTAAGAAGGCAATTGAGAAACAAAACCCTCTCCAGAAAAACCAAGGTAACCTTATATAAGACCTTAATCATCCCAGTCCTGCTGTACGGCGCGGAAGCATGGACCTTATCGAAAGCGGATGAGGAAACCCTTGGTCGTTTCGAAAGAAAAATTCTCCGAATGATCTTTGGTCCCGTATGCGAAGGCAATGTGTGGAGAAGAAGATACAACAACGAGCTGTATGAGCTGTACCGCGACATGGGCATAGCCAGAAGAGTACGCATCGCGAGGCTACGATGGTTGGGCCATGTTGAGCGGATGGACCCAAACGCTCCGGCTCGTCGGGTGTTCGAAAGCACATTGCAGGGAAATCGCGGAAGGGGAAGACCTCGTCTTAGGTGGCGCAATCAAGTGGAGGATGACCTCAACCGACTTGGAGTGCGAAACTGGAGAGAGCTCGCCCGAAATAGAAGTCGTTATCGAAGGATGTTGGTTGAGGCCCAGGTTCACCCCGAACTGTAATGCCCACCTAAGTAAGTAAGTATAGACTTAGGGTTGCCAGATTTTCAACATAAAACATAGAGTTTCTTTACTTTTTACAGATGAACAAAACAAAAATAAAAATGAAACTTTTGCATAAGTGCCCTCAAAACCCCTTACATTTTATGATACTTGAAAAAATCTAAAACGGGAAAGAAATCAAATTTTGGGGTTTTTTAGGAACTTTTATTGCAACAGCTTGCAATGGGAGTAGTTTTCCAAGATTTGATTGTTTAAAGGTAATTGTTATGATTCTGCACTGTCAAAGAGTAAAAAGTGTATTTGACCTGCTACCAAAATCCTATTTGACTTACCTCTTCTCAGGGAGATTTAAGTTTGGAGTATGAATGTTCAATGGGTCGACATAGAACTTACTTAGTCTTCTACTTCACATGTCTTGAAAAATGATATCCATGGCATATCCCAGATAACAAATGAGAAAGAGAAAATGGCTGACTAATTACTAGAAGAGTAATGTCAGTGACGTGGCAATCGGAAGTGCCTCATCATCCAGTGGCAGTAGGTCCCCCTATATCGTCAAATGGAAACTACCGCCATTTAAGGTGCACTTACACCAACAAGTACCATTAGTAAAATCAGTTTTTTTGACTTTCAAATCGAAGCTAAATGGAAATGTAATAAATATCGGAAATAGAATAGGACCCAGGTCCGATCCTTGTGGTACATCGATTTTAATATCTAAACAGTCACCAAAAATATTCTTCAATCTAGCCAGAGATGAAAAATCACTGTGAGTGTGCATGTGCACCCCTCAACACTCACAACTGAACACATGCTAACGATATATGTCGCGAATAAGAAATATAAACTGTAATTACTTAACATGAGCATGAGCTAAACTTAATCGATTGTTTTAACAAAAGTTATAAAACTTCCCTTGGCGTGATGGTTAGCATTCTTGCTTGTTACGCAGGAGGTTCGTGGTTCAAATCCCAAGAGAAGCCAATAGTGTTTCTCCATGGGTATCGCCTTTCGCGAGGAA
This sequence comes from Melanostoma mellinum, assembly GCA_914767635.1. Taxonomy (NCBI): domain Eukaryota; kingdom Metazoa; phylum Arthropoda; class Insecta; order Diptera; family Syrphidae; genus Melanostoma; species Melanostoma mellinum. The sequence goes on along the minus strand of OU612059.1, from coordinate 78,482,320 downwards.
TTGGCAAGTCCTCCGATAGTTAATTCATTGCCATATGGAAATTAACCTTTCTTGATTAGCCGTTCGGAATCGGCAGAAAACTGTAGGCCCCTCCGTTCCGTGAATTCAACGTTAAAATTAAATGGAAAAATCGATTTTCGCTTACAAAACAAAATGGCAGACATATGTGAAAGATTTTACTAGGTGTGCCAGCGACTTCGTCCGCAAGAATTGGCATAACTTTTTTATTTATCAACCGATTGACATGAAATAAAAACTAAATGTTAAGTGAAGCTTACCACAATATATTACTGAAAATCCCATCTGGATAGGATTATCCGTTTCTGAGATTAGCGTACACAAACAAACAAACTGTAACGTTTTTATTATATGTATAGAGTATAGATTCCGAATTTTCAATAACAAAGCAAACATTCCCCAGGTGGAGCCAGTCAAAGCCAACAAAGAAAAGTTTAATTGTAAATATCATGAAGCTCTTGTTCTTGATGTTTTCGACAACATCAATCAAATATATATATTCAGAATGGTTTAATGAACAAAAAAAAAAATATATGTATTTATATTAGCAGAGGATTGAACAGCAGGGACTGGTGGCTGGGTAATTAAGCTTGGCAACCCTCACTGAACTATTTGGATTCCTGAATGAATTTCAGTAAGGTGATTTAAGGATTGCGCTTAGAGATGTCACCCAGCTCGTCGAAGAAGTATTTTCCGAAGGCTTTTTCCTAGTAAGGCGTAAGGGCCAAGCTAAGCCATTCATAGAGGCGTCTTAACATATTTAACATAAGGCGGATGTGCTGATACTCGTTCTCATCATCAGATCAGTTAGAATACCAATCACCAGGCTTCGGTTTTTTTCTTGGTATTATCTGGTAATAGGTTTCTGGAACACCGACATGTTTCTAAAGGTGACCACCTTCCCTTGTTCACAACCCGTAAACACAAATCATTATAAAAACTCAAATTAAAAACTAGTTTCTATGTTTCCTCTCTAAAAACTCCCTCATATAATTTAAAGCGACTGTAAAATGGTCTCTAAAAAAATAATAACCATTATCACATGTCAGAAAAAAAAGAACTAAAATCTTTCGAGGGATGATCGGGCATATCAGACACGACTTGTCAAAATATGAACCGTGAACAAGTATAACAACTCCCGACTATATGAACCCATTATCAAAACTGTTAACAAAAAATCACTTTACTTCCAAATTGCATTCTAATGGACATATGTTGTCCAAATTCAACTATACACCAGGTTGTTGTTCCACATACCAGCTATAACACCCTTAAGTGCAGTTTCATGTGTTCCACATTAATGAATATTATTCCAAAGTAATCTGTAAAAATATATTTTCTTGTATCTCCGTAAACCACCATGTGATGCATATCGATAACCTTTCCCTTTTGTATATCAAAAGTATCCCTCCTGTCGAAAATTTAAAACAATACAACTCCCATTGACAACTGTAAGTACAGAACATTATAAACTACATCTTCTACCTTCTATCAACAATGGTGTTTCCAATCTATAACCCTTGATGTTATCGTATACCTTTGTAGAAAAAAAAAAAACAAAATCCAATGCAAAGTGCATGTATTACTAACGCAAAAGAGAACAGCAAATTGATCGTATTAATAAATATAACTGGTTCATCCCGCCCATATAATCAACTTAAGGATTAGAACGATTTTCCATATCGAAACTACTCGCTTGCCATTTTATGGCAATGAATACGATTAACTATCTCCCACGGGATTATAGCCTAACATCGAGTATTGCATATCAAAGGCGAACCCTTATTGAAAATCTCTCAATATGGTCTGCATTCAACCACCGGACTGGTGTTTGCAGATTGTGCGCGCACCCCTAGATGGAAATAAATCATAATATGCTTTCCTTCTTTCTTCTTTTTTTTTCCTGTTAACATCCGTAGCCTGTATTCACAAGTTGAATTGTAACCCTGCGTAGTGTGGGTATATCTTTGTTGTTTGAATAGAAAATAGGGAAGAAGAAAAACAGCACCAATAACAACAACAACAACGGCTACGGCACACAGAATCCCCGGCCTTAGTCTTGAAATTCAGATTTCTTTCCCATTAGACTCGCCCTTAACATAACATTGATATCCTTGCCAAAAGACAGAGGCGGATACATATGGATGGGATGAGTGCTTTTTGTGTAGAAGTCATGTACCGCATTAACAACATGTTAACCCCGGCAAATATCAAGGTTGAAAAACTAATACAAGATTGCTAACCAACAGCAGGGCGATAAAATGAGGAGCGATGCAGAGTCGATTACGTGGGCAACCCCAGTGGCAATTTGTTGTGTTTTTATTTTTATTATAGTCTCTGGTTTTTTTTTTGCTCTCAGATATTTTCACCCTTCTTTTCTTCTTTTGTGCATTTTGCACAAGTGAAGCATCACACGACGACACTACACCCCTGAGCGACACAAGTATTTCAATTTTGTTGTTTATGTTGAATAAGAGAACAACAGATGGTTTACGCAATCACCATGATACATTATATTTAGATCCATAAAGGATATTTTTATGGACTTGATCGGAGACAAGATATTGTAAAGGCTTAAGCTTTATTGAAGAATAATTCTGTGTTTGTTTTACACTCAACATTTGTTGCCGTCGAAAGATGTTAGATAATGTGAATGGGGTTTGATCTTTGTTACTTTGAAATTAGAATATGTTGCAGGTGATGAGTGAAACAAACACCTGTCATTAGTTGCCTAGTTTTTTCTCTAAAGAAAGTGTAAAGTACACATTTTGGTTCTTCTTCTGTCAGCACTCGTTGAACAAAACTTTGTTTGTAAATCAGTTTGCTTTGTTCATCCTTTTGATGATTTAATGTCATATGACACGTTGCCAGACAAAAGTATTTTTTCTCAAATGTTATACAAAAGAGTTGATACACGAACTTGAAATCGACTAATGTCATAACTAAAATTTCAGGACGATAGCTAGCGAAAGTGTTTCCACAGAGCGCAAACAATGGAAATATGTTGTCTTTTCGATGGAAAGTGACGGAAAGGTACGCTGACGGTCGTTGGCTGTAATGATGTTGGGGAAGGAGATTAGTTGGATGGTGGCCTCGATCCTGGAAGCTGTTGTTTTCCCGATTTGTTGGAAGGGTTTCTTGGTGGCGTCAATCTCTGTTGAGCTGTGTTCCTTTTCTTGCAGCGTAGTTGAAGTCTCCAAAGCTGTCTTCTAGCGTTAATCTGGATGCTTATCCTGGAGATATTAGTCGTCGCGGGCTGGATTACCTGCAATTACATTGGCTAAAGAGCTGGAGTAAGATGAGATTTTCTTTAGGATTGGTGATGAATTTGTGTTTGGGGACGATTTTAGATGTTTCGTAGTAGCGGACTGAATTTGTTACAAGGATATGCAATATCAAAGAGCCTTACGCTTGAATACTTGCACTTTGTTCATGTATGTTGGACTTATTGTGTACCATATAGGGAACCAACAAGTTAGTATGGGACGAATTAGTTGCTTATAAAGCAGTCGTTTTGTTTATGTTTAGAGACCACCTCTTACTTTCATAAAAGGACGGTGGGCGAAAGAGAGCTAAGGCAATGTTTGCCTTTCGAAGAGTGTCGAACAGTGTATTCCAGCATTCTTAAATGGATAATTTCCTACTTAACATGAAGAGTTCAATCTGTGTCAATAGACAATATTAGATCTAAATCTTTCTTTGTGACATCTAGAGTTCCCCAAGGAAGCTATCTGGGACCACTTTTATTCATTCTCTTTAATAATGACTTACACCTGATGTTCTCTTGAATTCACATCGCTTATTGTTTGCGGACGATCAAAAATTCCGAAGATGTATTAAATCTGCAGAAGATTGTCTTCTTTTACAACAAGACCTTGATAGATTGTCGAAATGGTGTTTAAACAATGACTTATCTTTGAGTGTATCGAAATGTCAATGTTTTTCTTTTATTCGAAATTTCTCACCTATCTCCATCGAATTTAGAATGAGAAATTATGCTTGAAAAAGTTTATGAAAAAAGGATCTTGGCATAATCTTTGACTCAAAACTTAATTTTGCAAACACATTGAATACGTGGTTGCTAAAGCTAACTCAATGTTGGGTTTTATAAAACGTAATTCCACTGATATAACTGATCCTTATGCTTCAAAATCTCTGTACACTTCCTACTTCAGATCAGTATTGGAATATTGTAGTGTAGTTTGGAATCCTAACTACAACTCGCATTCCAGAAGACTAGAAAGCATCCAAAGAAATTTCACAAGATTTGTTGTTTGGAAGCTTGGTTGGAACATTGAAATGCCGTGTTATAAAACAAGATGTCTGCTTATAAGCATACAAACTCTTGAAAGTCGTCGTAAAGTATTTTCTGTAATGTTTATAAATAATATTTTGTCTTATCGTATTAATTGTCCACTTCTATTTACTTAAATTAATATAAATGCTCCTTCTCGTTAACTCAGGGCACGCTTTCTTTTTCGTAAAGAGGCGCACAGAACTAGCTATGGTTTCCATGAGGTCATAACTCGCTGTGTCAGGATAACTAATCAAATAACTTTAACTTTCATCTTACTAGAGACTCTCTCAAAAACCAATTACTTACTTATTTCTGAACTTTTAATTGAAACTATTATCACGCGTTTGTTTAATTGATAATTAATTTGTAAATTTCTTGCTTTTACAATGTTATATACTTACTTACTTACTTAATTAGGTGGGCATTACAGTTCGGGGTGAATCTGGGCCTCAACCAACATCCTTCTATAACGACTTCGATTTCGGGCGAGCTCTCTCCAGTTTCGCACTCCAAGTCGGTTGAGGTTCATTCACTTGATTGCGCCACCTAAGACGAGGTCTTCCCCTTCCGCGATTTCCCTGCAATGTGCTTTCGAACACCCGACGAGCCGAAGCGTTTGGGTCCATCCGCTCTACATGACCCAACCATCGCAGCCTCGCGATGCGTACTCTTCTGGCTATGCCCATGTCGCGGTACAGCTCATACAGCTCGTTGTTGTATCTTCTTCTCCACACATTGTCTTCGCATACGGGACCAAGATCATTCGGACAATTTTTCTTTCGAAACGACCAAGAGCTCCCTTATCCGCTTTCGATAAGGTCCATGCTTCCGCGCCGTAAAGCAGGACTGGGATGATTAAGGTCTTATACAAGGTTACCTTGGTTTTTCTGCGGAGAGGTTTTTGATTCTCAATTGCCTTCTAAACCCAAAGAAGAAACGGTTAGCAAAAGTTATTCTCCGTTTGATCTCCGCACTGATGTTGTTGTCCGTGTCTACAGTGGATCCTAGGTAGGCGAAGTCCTGTACTACCTCGATGTTATGTCTGTCTATTGTGACGTTTTGTCCAATTCGTTTCTTCACAAAAGCTGCCTTGAAATCGGATCTTCATTAAATTTTATTATTATAATCCAAGATCTAAAATCGGTTAAGGCATAGCCTTCACTACAAAACCTCCGAAATCAGACTCAGGCTTATCGAATCAAAATTCATAGAGGTTTATAGCGATCCCCAGATCAATCAAACGTCAGCCATGTGATCGAAGCGAGACACTATTCTGGGTTTCACTCGGCCTCCAAAACGACACCCATATGTTTCGATGAAAAATGCAGGCAGGCAAATGGTGCCGAAAAGCACGACAAATGTTGATTCAAAAGAGAACAAGTCTGCTTTCAACCAGTACAACGAGATTAACAAAGAGAAAAAATGGGAATAGCAACGAGTTCCCAAAAAGAAGAAGCACGAGAAGCTCTCGTTTGAGGATATTGATAAATGTCATGACATTAATGATATTCGGAGTTTTACCAAAAGTTGAAAAAAATATTCCAGGGTGTCAAAGCCCAACCTCAAGCCTGTAAGGGACATCAAGGAAACATAGCAATAGAGACTTCTTAACGATGATGAAGACACAACTAACGCTGCCCATTCAACTTGACCGATCATCATACGAAAACCGTCCTCCCCACCAAGAATAATTTAAACTTGCCATATGCAACTGAAATCAAATAAGACTGCACTTGCAGATGACCTTGATTGCGAACATCAATCAAGTCAGCTAGAGATTTATTGAAAAAGCAAGCACCAGCTAAACTCGATGATATCGATTCGAATTCGGAAGAAAGCATGCGCTATGAAGCGAACCTCAGTATCGTATGGCCGATCCTTAAAAGGGAGACCCTCACACTGGCGCCAATTGTATAGGAATAAGCCTTCTTAAAGTTGCGTGTAAGATCTCATCTTTAAACCAAAATAGTCCACAATAGACCAAATTCTCACATAACAGCAGATCTTGGAAGAACTCGAGAACATAATATTGGTATATTGCTATATATCTTTTTATTGATTTCACGTATGACAGTATTTACAGAAAAGAGCTGTACAGAGACATGTCTATAGTTTTAACATCCCTGCAAAACTCGTACGAGACTTAGAATAACTCACGCTGCTCCGTCAAGATCGGCAAAGAACCCACAGAGGCTTTTGATGTAGAAAATGGGCTTCCGACTGGACGAAAAAGTCATTTTTTTAACATAATTCTTGAAAAGATTGCGGAAAACTCAAACCTCAACACCATAGAGGATCAATCTTTCAAAAGTCTGTATACTCACGCAGACATTACGTATACAACATTTAATGAGATATGACAAAAATGGCTTTGATGGTTAATGAGGGCAAAACGAAGTGCATATACATATGCTGTCATCAAACGGGGACAGGGAACATTCACGAATTGAACACAATAGGCAGACATAACTTCGAGGTATTACAGATTCGTTTGCCTTGATTCTATAAATACGGAAAATAACATCAGTGTGGAGATCAAACGTAGAATTAATCTTGCAGACCAGTGTTTCTTTCGAATAAGTAGACATTTGAGAACAAAAAACCTCGCTAGGAAAACCAAGGTAGCCTTAAATAAAACCTTGAACACCTGCGCCGCGGAAAGATGGACGCTACCTACAGCAGATGAGAAAATCTTTGGTCGTTTTGGAAGAAAAATACTCCGAATGATCTTTGGTTCCCGTATGCAAAGAAGAATATTCAAGAACGAATGGTATGAGCTATACCGCGACATGCAAACATCCAGAAGAGTACGCATCGTAAGATTACGTTGACTGGGGTGTAGCTTTTAAGACCATTATCGTCCAATCGTCGATTGTATCGTCAAAAGATTTCATGTAACTTCTCTATCATCGATTGAAGGATAGCTTTTTTACTATCATGCTCTAAGTTAAAACTTTTCAGATTTTCAAACATGTACTTAAGTGCTTAGCATTTAGACAAGTTGTAGCTACAAAATCGGGCCCAGTTAAAAATTAGAGCCTATTTGTTGTGGTTCGCCTTCAGTCGTAGTCGAATATTATTTTTCATGAAATAAATTGTAACAGTTGCCACCCACTTGTCAATAAAAGGCACCCCTTCTTTGACCACAAAAATAAACACAAAAAATGCAACCCTTCGTGATTGGTAATACTGTCTGTTGTTTCCACTGTCCAAACATCATTACTAACAAATGTTTTGATGTGCGTATCTGAAATGTCCTTCAAATGAATAACAATCAATTATAATTCCTTTCATGGGAACAATAAAGCCACAGCACTTGTCCACAAAATGTGTAGGTATATCGTTTGTACCTCCCTCTCGAATCGTGCAATATTTTTCATTACACAAACCTTAAACAATATCGGATCGGTGCATCAAGAACCATCACATCATCAGTCTTGTGGTGTGTTCCCCTTGAATAACCTATGACTGCGACGATATAGAAGGCAAAAGCAATTATTTCACATAATAACACATCAAGAACCTTGACACAAAACTTGAAACAAAAAGGACCTCTTCTCTCTTAAATTGTTATTATTTTTCTCCGTGTGCCAAAATGGGGTACATCCTACATCGTACAGCCCAATTGAGTAGTATAATCGTGTAGTATACGGTGGCGTATGCGAATAACTGAAATACAAACATAACCGTAGGGCAAACCAACGAGCTACTTGGATTGGGACAGAAGCAAAGATCTTAACCAAACATAAAATTAATTTCAAGTGCTCTAATCATACTCGTATACTTCACCTACTCGCTCGCTCTCTCTCACTCTCTCTCTGATGATATTTACCTAATTGAATGTAACAGTAATGGAAGTTAAACAAGAGAGTTGAAAGTACATACCTTGTTTGCCCTATTCCGTTCCAAGCCCTGGTCTATGGTAATGGCGGAGGATACGGGGAGTGGATGCAGTGCAGGATTTCAATATGTTTATTAGGGTTGGTTTTAAATCGAGTTACTGCCGCTTGCCGCAGTGTCTAGATAATTTTGTGGCTTTTTGATCAGATGGAATAATAGGAGAGAGTAAAACTTCGAATGGAAAATATTTGCATTTCAGGATTGGCATTGGGTAGGCTTGTTGGCTGGTTGTTTTTGGATGCCTCGAGCAGTTTTAGAAATCTGGTCACCTCGTGCTTTTTATTTTTGGAAGTGCATAGGATGATGTTAGTTTTTTTTTTTTTTTTTTTTTTTTTTAATACTCTCTCGCACTAGCATAGTGCTACTCTGCCATGGCATAGCTCGACGTTCGTTTGAACGAGCCTCTGTCAATGTTTGTTCAACAAATTAAATCGGCATGTAACTTAATTTAGTTGGCAAACAAACAAATCTCTCGCTCACTCTCCTAAAATTGGTCCTTTTTAACATGATGCGGTGGGTTATGTTCCTTTTAATGCAATTGGAGGCCTAAAGCGTTACTTAATTTTTTGTTTTCTATTCAATTTCATGATGTAACTACCTATACTTTGAGGTTAAAATAAATAACAATAAAAAAAAACCTTACAGATGCACCACACGATGGACGGACTTGATATGCTGGATCCAACGGGTTCAATGACAACTCTAACGCCTATGTCTGAAACACCAATCACACCTACTCACCATCAACTCCATGGATCATATCACGGCATGAATCATATGATGGGGCATCACCATGCGGGACCTTTAGGTGGACATACACCGGGTAGGAATTATGGTAAACGAGATTCATGGACAGTCAAGCTGTATTACATGTATTATTGTGTTCTCTATTTTCATTGTTGTGACATTACTACATTTTAACAGGACATCATGGCCATCCGAGTGCGCATCATCCTGCAATGGCGGCCGCAGTTGCTGCCGCTGGCCTACACCCTGACACGGATACAGATCCTAGAGAACTGGAAGCTTTTGCGGAACGTTTCAAACAGCGCCGGATAAAATTGGGTATCGTATTTCGTTGTTTTTGCACCAATTTTTATTTTTGCTTTGTTATAGTTTCCGTTTCCGTGATGATCTAATAGGCTCTAACTTCGAACAGAAGTGGCCCATACCCGCTTCTTATTAAAAAAAAAAACAAGAATTCGGTTTCTGTATGTTAGTTTTAAGGAGGCTTATAATCTTGAACAATAATTTATTTAAGGGGTTAGAAGTTGTAGAGAACATTTGCTCCCTAGGACACGACGCACGGTATTGTATGGGAATTGTTTTTTACGTGCAATTAACCAAAGGTTTGGTACATAAAATAAATAGTTTTAGCTTAAACATTATTTTTCTGAGCTGGGAATTTTTTCAAGATTCACCGCTACAAAAAATGTACTTAAAATAAAAAAGAAACTCCAAGCAGAATTTCATGTTCATTTGTGTCTTGGGAGATATGTTATCGAAAGTGCCACTAAAGCACCAGAACTTGGAGCCTTTCAAATATCATACAGATAACGCATTTTATCTGCCCAAATCACTCACTGTACATTTGTGTGCTTTTGTAGTATGAATCTGTGCAACCATTTGACAACAATCTTTTCCAGGGGCGGATCAACCAAATGTGCAAGATGTGCAAATGCACAGAGCGCCAAGTTTTGAGGGCGCATTGTTAAGAATAGAAAAAATTATATTTAACAATCAAGCCATCAACTTAAAGAAAAATTAATTTGCATTTAAAACAATAAAATTATTCAATTAATTCCAAAACAACAACATTTACCATTTAGCTGGAAATGGTTCACATTGTGTTGTGAATTGAACGTGATTGAACGTCTATGATTAGGGTAAGGTCGGGGAATATGGTACCCGTTTCGGCGAGATTTCTATTTAAACAAAAGCAACTTTATTTTAAAACTGATTCATCAATACAAAAGGGGAACTGAAAGATAATTCACAAACTATATCTTATCTTTTTGGTAAAGATAAAAAATAGTATAGATAATAATGTTTAAAAAAAATGGAGGGTGGAATGGCATCTGATCGAGGGTAATATGGTACCCTACTTCTTCTAGATATTTTTTCGCCACATTTGTTGCATGTGCTATTGAGGGACGAACACGAATCATGAGAACAAAACTGTCATATAATGCAATTGGCCCATTCATCCAGTTTCGTGGTTTGATCATAATCACCCCCGAAGCCCACACAAGAGTTTACATGGAAGTCTTTTGGGTCCATCAGATGAATCATGCAATAACATTGCTGTAAGAGTTCAATTGTCTTTCCCAGCTTTTTTCATGGTTGAATTTGTGCCTTGTCCCTCAATATTCAGCTAATTCAAAAGCTATAAGACAAACTTCTTTCCTGGACGAGAACTCATGTGCTTGAAACTATTTTATAAGGAGAACCATTTATTCTTCTCCTTGATCTCTCCTTGACAAAACATGGATTCCAAACTAGGTATTATTTCAAGGTCTGGGTCCTTTGAGAAGTCTTCTAAATGCAGTGAAGGGAATCACAAAACTATTTACTGACATATTACTGTCACATTTGAAATTTTATTGTTACATTTTATTCAACGGCTGATATGAACTGAGCTTGAGTTCATTTGTACCGTGGTACCATATCACCTAACGCAAATCCTTCCCTGTGGACTCATCAGATCTATAACGAGAGAGACAAAAGGTATGCTGCTTGAGATATCGTCAAGGCTCCAGTGCATGCTGTGCGTTAGATTACTTTCTTCTTAAGTGCTCGGAATAGTACGTCCGGCGATGAAATTATCAGCTGAAAGAAACTTAAGCAGTGATTGAATGTGCGTAGCGCATTCCTCACAACCATGCCTTGTGAGAGAATGGAAGGGACCTACAATTTCTGCCGGTTCCAAGTGGCTAATCGAGAAATTGCTTTTCATGGCAATTTACACTAACGGGGGACTTGCCAATTCCTCGCGAAAGGCGATACCCGTGGAAAAAACATTTTTGCCTCTGTTGGGATTTGAACCTCGAACCTCTGGGTTAGCAGGTGGACATGCTAGCCATCACGCCACGCGTACCACTTTTTATCTAACATCCAACCCAAAAAAAATTACTGGTCATATCATAGCAAAAGTGATCTTAAAGACTTTTTTGTAGGCAGAGTCCATGTCTTTCAAAAAAAAAAAAAAAAAATTCACCATGCCAAAAGACTCAGAGCTTCTTGGCCCGGCGGCTTTCCACCCGACGCGACGTGTAGTCTAAGAAACTTGCTTTCTAGGAATATCCCAAGTGTTTGGCTTCATTCGAGAATGAACAAATAGGGTGGTGCAACCTGGAACACTGGGGTCTAAAGCATTTCTTTCAACCATACCTTGTCAGGGAATGGAAGGGACCTAAAATTTTTTGCTGATTACGAACGGCTAATCGAGAAAGTGATTTTGATAGCACGAAATTACTATCGGAAAAATCTACAATTCCTTGCGAAAGGTGATATCCGTGGGAAAATATTTTTTCCTTGCTTTATTCCAGGATTTGAACCTCAAACCTGCTACATTAAGACAAGAGGCAGACATTTTAACCATCAAATTAGAAAATTTTGCGCGTCTCTCTAAGTGAACATATTCAGTTTAGAGAGAGTTGACTCAGAGATTGGCTATGAAACCCTAGCTTTAAATTTTAAAAGGGTGTTTCTTTCAAAAGTGTATAAACTCAAAATGAAAAAAAAATACGTAAAAATAAGTTTCATTATCACGGTATTATGGTTTTAAATAAAAGATTTTCTTATGCCATTAGTGATTGAAAATTCAGGACTTATGGGTGCGACGCGACGGCTCGCTCGCATTTGGCGTGATGGGGAAGCCCAATCCAACGACTGCAATAGCTCGATGGGGAATTGACCAATTCGGGTCTTCTTTAACACTATACCCTCCACAGCAAAAATTACTTCTTCTGTTCGCAATTTATTGCGTTTGTTAGACCGTAAATGCACGAGCTATAAGTTTTTGGCATAATTTGCAACCGTTGTGCTGCAGTAAGTCTGTTTATGATGAGGTGGAAAAATATACAAACTGCAAATACATCGCCAATTGTCAAATTGACAGTCACTAAAAACAGTGTTGTCAATACAAAAACCAAACCTGTAAAAAACACCCTATATTATGGGAGACATGTGCTCTGAAGCACACAGATTAGAGACAGAATCCAACAGAAAACACTGCTACTTTGATCAGGGCGTCAACATGTTTCGGAATGCATCACAGAAAAGGTGAAACAAAACCTCTCGCTGTGGGTGGTAGACCTTATTCTTCCCTGTAGTTACATAAAGCCCACAATATTTATTCGCAATCACTATTCTATTTATTTCCAATCCATAGCAACAATATTTCGTTTACACCATGTTTTCTAGCCGCGTTGCACATACCATCAAAACTTACGTTATCTTCTGTCTTACTGCAAATACCGTATAAGAAACGTTGTTTTAAAAATATGAAAAATGCGTGCGTAAGCTCAAAAAGGCACATTTTACGCGTTCAGTAACTAATTGAACTTGTGAACTTAGTTCATTGGACCAGCTCGTTTTTGAGCTGCACAGTTCAGCCAAGGACTAACAAATAATCAAGACAGTAAGGTTTTCCAAAAGCGCAAGACGGGTATGTCGGCCAACAAATTCATGGCAACATGTACGTGTACGTGGATTTATTCCCATCGACTTTCTTATGTGAAAATGATGAATGGGAATTTTGTATAGAACTTTTTAACCAATTCGGCAATGTTCTGACGCAACTTTCATTTGGGGAAAGAGTCCCGTTCCATAGAAAATGCACGGTTACGCATCTGCTTTTAAGCAAAGTCAGAATTAATCAATTCAGCTACATACTCCTACCCATCCGGTATATTCACCAGATTTATTCACTTGCGAGTATATTCTGTCTCAAATGCTAAGAAATGACTGAGCAGTACAGGATTCGTGAATGGGACGAAGAGGTAATCTATGAAACCTAAGCCTTTTTTAGAGCCTTCAGAAACCCTATTATTTGGGAGGAAATATAAAAACAACACAGCTCCTGGGGCACATTTTTCTCAGCTCCCACGAACAGACATCCTAATCATTACGCCAAATGGACCAAATGTAGGTTTGATATCTCAAATTCATGAGGACAAATTCTATCCATAGCTTCAGCCGTTTGTTTTTTTTGTGTCTTAATTCGATTTACAAAAAAAAAAAATCTGCAATGAATTACACGAATGCATTATTAGACTAGATCATAGGACTGCTTTGGAGCCAAAGTTTGAGGTACATCGGTATAACTATGATTACGTTTTTGATAACTATTGAAGTCAAAATTATTATGTCACATTCCATTGAACGAGAAGAAAAGTCCAAAAGCATTCAGGGGCATCCTCCAACCGTTCCATTGGTGCCACAAGATCGTTTCTCATGATTCTTTTACTATTTTAATTTTGATTTGAAATTTTATACTCAAAAGACTGCAATGAGTTTATTTAAGATAGACCAATAAGTCTACATCATCAGAAATGATTGAGTGATTTCGTTTACAAAAAACAAAACATGCTTGACCATATTGCTTCCAACTCAAATGACAGCAAAGGGAAATAATAAATAGGAATCGCAATTACATTCTTAATCCTTAAACCCTACCCATCCCGGGAGAAACATTATTGCTACCCTGGTCTTAGGGATCCCAAAAAGTGTTTGTACGAATTTAATAAAAAAAAAAAACAATTCAATCAAAAATTTTATTTATTAACATAAAATATACTTACTTACTAAGGTGGGCATTACAGTTCGGGATGAACTTGGGCCTCAACCAACATCCTTCTATAACGACTTCGATTTCGGGCGAGCTCTCTCCAGTTTCGCACTCTAAGTCGGTTGAGGTCTTCATCCACTTGATTGCGCCATCTAAGACGAGGTCTTCCCCTTCCCAATTTCCCAGCAATGTGCTTTCGAACACCCGACGAGCCGGAGCGTTTGTGTCCATCCGCTCTACATGGCCCAGCCATCGTAGGTTTGCGATGCGTACTCTTCTGGCTATGCCCATGTCGCGGTACAGCTCATACAGCTCGTTTTGTATCTTCTTCTCCACACATTGTCTTCGCATACGGGACCAAAGATCATTCGGAGAATTTTTCTTTCGAAACGACCAAGGGTTTCCTCATCCGCTTTCGATAAGGTCCATGCTTCCGCACAATAAAGCAGGACTGGGATGATTAAGGTCTTATACAAGGTTACCTTGGTTTTTCTGGAGAGGGTTTTGTTTCTCAATTGCCTTCTTAACCCAAAGAAGCAACGGTTGGCAAGAGTTATTCTCCGTTTGATCTCCGCACTGATGTTGTTGTCCGTGTCTACAGCGGATCCTAGGTAGACGAAGTCCTGTACTACCTCGAAGTTAAGTCTGTCTATTGTGACGTTTTGTCCAATTCGTCGATGTTCTGTGTCCTTATTTGATGACAGCATATACTTTGTTTTGCCCTCATTAACCATCAAACCCATTTTTGCCGCTTCTGTTTCAATACTCGCAAAAGCACCTATGACATCACGCTTTTTTCTTCCCATTACGTCAATATCGTCTGCATAGGCGAGTAATTGTACAGACTTTTGAAAGATTGTTCCTCTGGTATTATGACGTTTGAGTTTCTTACAATCTGTTCAAGTATGCTGTTGAAGAAATCGCATGACAGTTTGTCGCCTTGCCTAAAACCTTTTTCGACATCAAAGGTCACGGTGAGTTCTTTACCGACCTTGACGGAGCAGCGTGAATTCTCCAAAGTCATCCTGCATAGTCGTACGAGTTTTGCAGGGATGCCGAAACTAGACATGGCTCTGTACAGCTCGTCTCTGTAGATACTGTCATACGCGGCCTTGAAATCGATAAAGAGGTGGTGAATATCGATATTATGTTCTCGGGTTTTTTCCAAGATCTGCCGTAATGTGAAAATTTGGTCTATTGTGGACTTCTCTGGTCTAAAAGCACATTGATAAGGACCTATCAAGTTGTTGACGTGGGGTTTCAGACGTTCACATATTACAGCAGACAAAATCTTATAAGCGACGTTAAGCAGGCTTATCCCTCTATAATTGGCGCAATTGTGAGGGTCTCCTTTCTTTAGGATCGGGCATGCTTTCTTCCGACCATATCATGCAGATCAGCTGGTGCACGCTCCTTTCCAACTGGTCTCCAGCTGCCTTGAAAAGTTCGGCATCGAGGCCATCTGCACCTGCAGTCTTATTTGATTTAAGTTTGCCTATAGCAAGCTCAACTTCTTCTAGGTCGGGAGGACGGCATTCTTGATCATAGTCCAAGCTGAATGGGGCAATCTGCCTGACAGCGGAATTTGTGTCCTCATCGCCGTTCAGCAGTCTGCAGAAGTGATCTTTCCAGATCCTCAGTAGCGACTGTGACTCTATAACTATGTTTCCCTGCTGGTCTTTACAGGCTTGAGTTTGGGGTTTGCTACCCTGGCAGGATCTTTTTACCTTTTGGTAAAACTTTCGTTCCTGTCATGGCACCTCTCTATTTCCTCAAACGAGCGCTTCTCATGCTGCTTCTTTTTCTTTTTGAGAGACAATTTTGACACACTGAGCGGATATGTTCGCCACAAAGTGGATTTCGGCAAGTGGACTGTGTGGGTTGCTTAGTTTTTAAAAAATTCAAAAAAGAGTATGTTTGCAATGGCGCTGGACCCCAGGGTAGGGTTTTAAGGGCTAACCACAAATGACTGCATGATTTTGTTTCAAACGAATCAACACGATTCACACGACTTGTTCTTGTTGGAAATTCACTGACAATAATAACATTATTTACTTTGATAGTTTTCCACTCTACTGTATTTGCTTCAATCACATACTCCTTGTGAAATTTGTTTGTGTATTCTTCTACATATTTTAAATATTTTCTATTTTATTCTGAATTCGTCTTTCAATTAATAAACATTGTTACCTTGTTATTCAAACGTGATTTTTTCTTTAGCTCAAATAAAACTTTCACAGTTCTATCCCCTCAAATTACTCCAAAAGGTCTTGCACATACATAGACACGTTCTAAATTCATCGGCGATCTCATTTCCAGCTCTGCCGTGATAGCCTGTAACCCAAAAGAGACTCAAAGAATTTAGTCTTCCTCTTCCGAACGAATTCAGGAGGTTTTTTATTTCTGGACCACTTCCCAAGTAGTTAGAGGGTTGAGTAGAGCTTGCAGTCATATGTCTCCACTTTCTGCAGAGGCACCAACGCCACATCCAGCTGTGAAGACTCAATAACAATCTTTACCTGGCTCAGCTTCTGGAGTGGATCAATCCTGAACCGAAGGAAAGTTCACTTTAGCTCCAGTGTGAATGGTACATCTCTTTAAACGATACATTTTTGAGAGAGCACCCATTGATGTAGGTATGAAGGGAGGGATGATTGCACAGTAACGCTTAGAAGCTAGGCCTTTCAGTAAGAACACATTCATAATGTCTGCTTTTAATCTTAAATATGGTAACGTTAGGTCACAATTACGTAGCATTCAAAGGAATTATTATGATTTGTCTATTTTATCAGCCTTGGTATAGCAAAAGCCTCATATATGTAAACCCTAACATATAGATAAAAAAACATTTTGTTTTAGTTTCAACAGATTATCGACTCATTTATTAAAGTAGCTTGAATGTTATTTGTTTTTTTTTTTTTATTTATAGGTGTCACCCAAGCGGATGTTGGGAAAGCTTTGGCCAATTTAAAACTGCCCGGAGTTGGAGCCCTCTCACAAAGTACAATCTGCCGTTTTGAGAGTCTTACCCTGTCTCACAACAACATGATTGCATTGAAACCAATCCTGCAAGCGTGGCTAGAAGAAGCGGAGGCGCAAGCGAAAAACAAAAGAAGAGACCCAGATGCGCCGAGTGTATTACCTGCGGGCGAGAAAAAAAGGTAGACAACGTTTCAATTCAAACGGAAGTTCGGACATAAACTCCAAGTATAAAAAAATCCTGAACTCCGCTTTGTTTTGTATACTTCTCTAAATTCAGTTATCTATATCGAGTCTTTTTTCAAGAAAAAGGACTTCCATTGCTGCACCTGAAAAACGCTCCCTTGAAGCATATTTTGCCGTCCAACCAAGGCCATCTGGTGAGAAGATAGCTGCCATCGCTGAAAAATTGGATCTGAAGAAGAACGTGGTGCGAGTCTGGTTCTGCAATCAAAGGCAAAAACAAAAACGTATGAAATTCGCTGCACAACACTGACAATCAAATAATACAGCCACACAATTAGGTATAGTTAGTAGTGTTACGGCATCTATGACCGGCCCTGGACCCGCTGGAGTCACTGGTTTTGGTTACTGATAGTAGCTCACATCCCACGCAACCCACAGCAGTACACTGAACGCCATCGACCAAATGGACACTATCAACACAGCATCAACGCTGACGGCATACTGATCCAAAGACAAAGTGGACAAAAAACTGACAAGAACTGCGCGCCTGCCCTGCCCCCCACATACCTACACACATATTCTCCATCGTCAGACCAAAGTGTTTGTGTTATTTTTTGTTTAGTTTTTATTTTTTAATTCTATTTTGTTAAGTTTAAATTTATGTTTGAAAAAGAAAAAAATGCCATTATACTGTACTTCTACACAGACACAATTTTTATATCGTCGCGTCGGCGCGGCGTCGGGCGGTACGAGGATTGTACAGAGTGCAGTAAGAACAAATTGTTTGTTTTGAAGCAAGTTGCGTTCCTAATGAAGTATCTACCAATACAATTATTTCTTATGTCTTAAATTAATGTAAATTATTAAAGCAAGGTTTATGTAAATTTCTTAGTGTAACATAATATAAAAGAGAAAACCTTATTGATATTATTATTGAGAGCTCTGCTTTAAAGTTTTGACCAAAAAGAAAAACGCAAAACGGCTTACCCTTGGAACCATGAGCGAGTAAGATAGTTTGTTTATTTTTTGTTTTTTTTTTTATTATATTATTTAAAGGAAAAAAAACAAAAGAAAATGTGCAATAGGCAATAAACTATATAATGAATAATTCAATTGGTTCATTTTTTATTGATTTATTGTTTGGTATGTGCTGATAGCTTTTTTAAATTAATGATAAAACTAGCATTATGTAGAATAACAAAAACCAAAACGAAAAAAAAGAAAAACAAATTCGTTTGCATTCTGCAAATTCCGTGTACATAGTATCCTGTTTCATTGATTCACTAAATGAAAATCATTTTCGGATAAAAACTATTGTGTAAGAGTACATTGATAAGAGAAGGAATTAGAAGAATACATATATGAATGTATATAAAATTAAAACTAAGATTAATTATTAAACGTTCTTGTACATACGACCTTTTCAAATACAAATAAAGTTAGACTAATTTTTTTAGAAGAATAATATAAATTTAGATATTTTTTCTTTTATTTTTTAATTTGAATTGCAAAAATCGAAGATTGTTTCAGTTTTCAGATCAATTTATTGGATGTTTTGCTGTGAGATACAAACAAGGTAATTGTTTCTGTTTTAACTTTGGAAATTAAGTTTTTGCAGATTTCTAGTGGGAGAAGTGTTTGGTGCTCTGGAGATATTCGTTGGGACTTTTCTTACAATAGTTGAGATTTTTTAGAAAGGTATTTATATTTTTCCTTAAACTCAAACAGGCACAAACGTGACCAAACCCTGTGTATGGTAAGATTTTGATGCTTTGGGGAAAACTTTCATGTTCATGTTTTTTCCAGAGCCTGGAATTTAATTCTTTTCTAATTCCAGTGGAAGAAAAAGTGGGGTCCGAGGTGTAATGGGAAAGGTGTCTGCCTGTTTCGTGGGAGGTTCGAGTTTGGAGTCCGACGAAAACATCAAGAAAAAAATTATGTTTTTTCACGTATACATCGCCTTTCGCGAGGAATTGGCAATTTAAATAATTTGATGTTATGAAAGAAAAGTGCTTTCTTAAATATTCGATCGGAATCGGCGACAATCTGTAGGTCCCTTTCATTCGTTCACAAGGTATGGAGGAAAGAAATACGCTAGACCACGAGAGCCACCCAATTTATTCACTTAGCTATTCTAATGAAATAAATAAATCTCCTGTTGTCACTTTTTGCCAGATGATTTAAATAACAGAGCCCAGAAATTTGACAAAAAAATTTCTTAAAAGAATTCAAAATTTGAGTTACTTATTTGAAATTCACAACAAGCTGGAAGTATTAAAAAATGAAACTTTCGAAATCCATTTGATAGCACAAAATGGCGCTGAAGCATTGTAACGTCCTAGCAGAATGTGGAACAATAGACATCCTAAGAAATGATATCGTTGTATCGTAGAAGGAAACCGTAAGATCGTTTTATACAATTTATAAGTTGCGTTTGAAAAAGACGCACAACAAAAGCAGCCGTCGCGAGAAAAGTGGTCACGTTTTCAGGGGCCGAATTATCACACACGTGATCGAGTACTACGTGACTGAATTATGTATTTTTGGCATCACTTCTCGAGTACTTAAGGACCACAATTTGACATTATTTCATCATAATATTAGAACGACTTGAAGTCGATAAAACTGAGCAGCAGACTTATGTTGTGTTATATAGAGCCAATGTTGAAAGAAGAATAGCATTCACTTACTCGATCACTGATGCGGTAATTCGACCCCAGGTTCTCTAGAATTCCACTCAATGAATGCCCTTGGGTGGATGGATCGAGGTTTGAATCCCATGAGAAACATTGTTTTTCTACAGGTATCTTCTTTCGCAGAAGAATTATTCTCAGAAGGTTGTAAGTGAGAACACTCCGAAGATAATTACCTCCATGAAAAGCTTTTCGGAGTCGGCAAGAAATTGTAGGTTTTTGACGGCCGCTAGGCCAGTTGATTTAGTTTAGTTTATTTATTGACTTTTTATCAATTCACACTAAGAGTACACTTTTGATATTGTGAAAAGTTAAAAATTGTAGTTTTCAAAAGCATTAAGGAATAAAATAAATTAGAGAAAAAAATAAAACAAAACTATGAGTTGATTTAAAAAAAGAAAAGAGAAAAATGTAGTTGAGTCAAGGTTGAGTCAAGTAATTGATTACAATGTTCCAATGTTATTTGTATTACAATTTAAGATATTTTTTTTTATTTTTGAAAAAGTCAAATTTAGAATAATTAAAATTGATTTTGCTTGATGATAGTTAAGTGGGAGACTGGGTGGGGGTTAAAACAAAAACTAGTAGCCATGGTTAGCGAAGAACAGTCTTAACAAGTCCTTAAACCGATTTATACCATTTAATTCTCTCAAGCTTCGCAGAAGTGTATACCAAATTCGGATAGCAGAAAAAAAAATGGACACGACTGGTTCGCAAGAACTTGCGATTCTGTGCCAAAAACAATTTTAAAATTTTAAAGTATTCGCTCTTCATAATAGATTTGGTGGACCGCTTTGTCAACTCCACATTAATTATGCAGGGGAAGGCGAGCACTTGAGCCCGCCCTGTTAATTGTCAGACCGTTCAAAAAAACTTTTTATTTATTGAAGCCGCATTCTGAGTTGCAGGTCCCACTGTTTTCATATTGGCCGGGTTCAAGACAAATTTCGAAAGTTCTAAGAGATCTGTCAGTCCATGAACGACTATCTTAACTTTTTTTTGTCTTAAAGTGGTACTGTGATTCACCTCTCGATTCTACATAGTTAGTAGTAAAATTATTTATAATACACAGATTTTTTCAGTTTGAAATTCTATAATTTGACTTCCAAGTATTTCCAAGTAGAGCAGTTTTGAATTTACATTCATTTTACTTAATTTTGATAAAAAAAAAAAATGAAAATCGTGTGCCTTCAAAAACTTATTTTCTTTGTTGATAAACTCATTATTAAAATTAATTTACAAAACAGAATATCTAAGCACCAATAATTATCAATTTCAATTCAACAAATAAGCGAAAACTTGTTGAATGAAAAAATAACCCATGAATACCGAGTAAAGTTCGATTGTCATATATGTTACTTTCCTTGTTTTGACAAGTAAAATCTGAAGTTCAGATTTTCAGCCAAGATTTTCCATCTGAAAATCTATGTTCGAAAATCTGAAAATCTAAAAAAAAATCTGGAACTTTTTACAAGGGAAAAGTGACAAGAATCTTAAGTCACGATTTTCGAAGATAGGTCCCAGGAACGCGGCCATCATCGCAGTGTCAAATTTAATTGTTATCTCAAAATTTTTTATCTGCACGATTGCAAAACTTGCCTATAACACATTATAGGTGTAAAGTAAAACTGTGTTACTTAAAGCTTTTCAAAAAGTGCGACCTTTATTATAGGATATGAAGTTTGAGACTGCTTTAAATACCTTCCATTTTATAAATAAAAGAACGAGTAAAATAAATATTGAAGTACAATACGATCAGAGAAGACTTGTAAGGAATGAAATACGCGAAAGACAATCCATCAAACAAATGAATGGTTTTCTCATCTCACTTTACTGTTAATAAAAATTAGAAAATACAGTTTTTCATATTGTACAACACATCAGGTAGGCTGGTATTTTCATGTTCAAATGAGAGATGACAGAAGCAAGTCAAAATAAAGAGAGAGAAAGAAAGACAGAACAATCAGATGCAACTACAAAAGCAATTAGTTGACCTTATAGACATGGAGCGGTTTGCTAATGATTTCTGATGTCGACATGTGAGATCACTATTGACCGTAAATTCAACAGTTATATTTTTTTTTTTTTATAATTTCTGAGAATTTAAAATTGTTCACTCATAATCGGACGAAACTTTCTTATCAGGCGCAAAAAATCGATTGAAAATTTTGAATGATTGACTAATAATTTTTTAAATAAAATTTAATTTTTTTAATTTTTTTTTTTTTTTGCTTGAGATTTTGCTGTTAAGTAAATTTTCTTGAAATAAGTAGTTCACTGAACTGAATAAACTGAAATGCAAGCAAAGGATAGTTTAGTTTTTTTTAAATTCTTTTTATTTTTAACATCACTAAATGTACAAAACATAGTCTGTTTTTTCATAAAAAAAACTTTTTTAAATGTGTGAATAAGAGCCCATATGTTGTTCATCTGGTTGGGGAAATACCCTGCGCAAACAATTTAAAAGATGGTATGTGGGAAATTTTTTGGTATGACCGTTAGACTGATTGAACACTTTAAATGACATTACACAGTATTTTTGAAGCCTTGAAACAGAGAAAAAATTTAATAAAAATCCTTATAGTTCCGGAATAGTTAAGCGACCTTTTAATTTGTTTAAATTAAGACTTTTCTCTTTGACCTTGAGTCTGAAAAAAAGTCTTTACACATAACGAGAGGCTTTTTAAGAGCTATCGGACTTTTTAAAAAAAACACATTATATCCAGAAAAATGCATAAAACCTTTATTTGAATCGATTGTACGGTCGATTTAGTTTAATGTTTGAAGATTATTTCATAAAAATTTTGGCAGTGGCTACGCCTCATCTGGTTCAAAAAAAACAATCTAGAAGCTTTAAATCCCACGATCTAGGCGGGCCCAGCCCCAAACGTGAAGTAAGCTGGGTCAATTTTTGAAAAGCACACTCTCCAAAATTTCGGCATTTTGGTAGGTCGTTCGGCATCAATTCTCGCACTGGCTGAATTTTGAAAGACTTCATGCTTACCTAAATTCTTCCGCAAAAAAATAGGATTTGAACGCAAGCCAAGGTTCATTGATGTTTTGATATTGTGATATAATTTAATTACAGTAATTATTATAACGTCAAGAGACATAAGGAACCAAATTGTGTCAAATAAATAAGAAATATAGTACCTCACAAAAATAGTTTGGCGTAGTAGCAAAGCAGTATCCTATAAGGCCAGTTTGGATGAGGCCCTTAGAAATCACGAAGTTGCGAATTTCAACGACCTAGAGAAAATAATTAAGCTTTCATATCCACACAGCAGGTTGAAGAAAAAGTGCTTTGCATTCAAGGAGCGCTGGTTTGATGAAAGCTGTAAAAAAGCTAGAGATGTGTCCTACGCCTGGCTTAAACTTTTCCGTAAAGTCAGTTCTAGTCTTATTAAAGAATTATATTTAAATGCCAATCAGAGGTTTAAAATCTTATGTAAAGAAAAGAAGAAGCAATTTTTTGAATCGGAGGCGCGCAAACTTAATCTCGCTATGAACTCTTCAGAATTTTGGAGCTTAGCTCGCAATTTAAATGGCTCTAAATATACTGTTGACATCAGTCTAACACCTCAAGTTTTACAGAACCATTTTCAACAACTCTTAAACCAAACCTCAAACGTAATTTCAAAGTTCCACTACGCCCCGCCTGGTCTACATGATCCTATTTTAGATTCGCCGACCACGATACATGAGGTTACTCGTATCGTCAACAAACTAAAGGATGGCAAAGCAGCTGGATTTGATAGAATACCTGTTGAATTATACAAATACGGATCAGAAAATTTTATTCAAATACTGGCTGGCCTAATGAACAACATTATGGAGGATGGTATAATACCTGATCAGTTTAAGGAAGCCTTATTGTTCCCAATCTACAAAAAAGGTTGTTCAATCCTTTCTGAATGCCTCTTATAAAATTTTCACTTCGCTATTACAGAATCGGCTTAAAATGTGGATATCATCAAAAAATCTTTTGAGTGAATTTCAAGCGGGGTTCAGATCGGGTTACTCTACTATAGACCATATTTTTGTGTTAAAAAGTATAGCAGACTCATACCTTGCAAGAGGCAAAAAGCTTTATGTTCTCTTTGTGGATTTCAAGGCAGCGTTCGATACGGTCGACAGGGATTCCCTAATGTATAAGCTGTACGGACTTGGAATGTCCTTAAAATTTGGTCAAGTCATCCAAAATATCTATGGAGATTCAAAGTCGTCTGTTTGGAATGGTGCTGATAAATCTGATTGGTTTGCAACCAAGATGGGGGTTAGGCAAGGGTGCCCATTAAGCCCCGATCTGTTTGCACTTTTTATTGACGACTTGGTCTATTGCCTACCTGGTGGCATAGAATTTGCGGGACTGCAAATTAAAGCCCTTCTTTTTGCAGATGATGTAGTGATGTTGGCAAACTCACCTGAAACTCTACAGTTGATGCTAAATAGGCTCCAAGAGTTTTGTAAACTGTGGAGTCTTGTGGTTAATCCGGATAAATCCAAAGTTATGGTTATAAAGAAGGGAGGAGGCAGAACGTCGGTAAAGGAAAAGTGGTTTTTCGAAGGGAATGCCGTTGAAGTGGTAAAGGAGTTCAAATATCTTGGTGTACTATTCACTCAAAATATGAAAATGGATAAACATTTGAAAGATAAATTATCCAAGGCGAAAATCGCATTAAACGCTACTTGGAAAAATTGCTTCGACAACAAATTCATAAGGCACAGTAGTAAATATCGTGTCTTCGAAACTGTAGCGCAATCAATCCTTTTTTATGGTGCTCAGGTATGGGGAGCATCAGAATATGAGTCGGTGGAAAAACTTCTCAGGTTTTACCTCAAAAGAGTATTTCATCTCCCTCCCAACTCACCGAACTATATGCTTATGATTGAGACTGGATTGCCACCGTTGCTAATAAAGACTCTCAAGTTGCAAGTTGACTATGTTCTCCATGTCATGCAAATGCCTAAACAGCGGCTGCCTAAAACTGTGGCCATAAAAATGGTGCGAAGCAAAAGAGGCTTTTTTAGAGAATGGGAACGTTTAGCTGAAGAATGTGCAATGGTTCTTAACATAAATCTGGACGAACCAAGTACTGTAAGGCCCTTATTGTACGAGCTTATAAAAAAAGTAGATCTTAGACATAGAGAAAAAAATTAAGAAGAAGCAGCAAGTTCTCTTCATCGAACAATCTACAACCGCCTCGATTATTCTCTCAAGGAAAACAATTACTTCAAAGATGAAAATAGTATAAAAACAATTTCAATGATGTTCCGTCTACGAGGGGAATTGCTACATCTCAATTACATTCCACATAGAAGCGATTTGCCAATTTTATGTGATCTGTGCAACCGAAGGGAACGTGAAGACATCATACATTTCTTGGGAATCTGTCCGGTTTTGCGAGAAATAAGAAAAAGCATTTTTGGGTGTGACACCATATCAGAAAGTTATTGTATTTTCCTGTTAAACCAAATGAATGTTGAAATATTGTATGAATTCCTAAAAATTGCTCTGATGTATAGAAACAGAATCAAAAATGGTGATTTTTGAAACTTGTACCTGTAGCCGAAAAAAAACAAACGAATAAACAAATAAAAAAATTGAATACTTAATGCTTAAACTATTAAATTAAAAATTTAAATTTCATAAAACATATTATAGAGTTAAAGTGGATTGTCAATCTGGCAGACGGCGAATGCCATGCTTATAAACGATTTAATGTATCATAAATATTGTATGTTATCTCTAAAGTTTATGACTAATAAAAATCTTATCTATCTATCTATCTATCTAGTACCTACTTGAGTTCTCAAATCAAGTGAAGTAAGACGGAAGGTTGCCAAAGTATATTAAGAGTCATCTTCTCATGTTGGTCATAAACTAAAGTTAGACCTAGAGCACTGCTGCGAAGTCGCAAAGCAACTTAATAGTGCAAGACAAAACCATCTCTAACAGAAAAAGAAATTCTGCAACACCAGCAACACCGAAAGCTGCAAAAAGAAGCAAGGGCAGGGACACGAAACCTCGATTCCAACCCGTCTAGCAATGGAAACAACAAAAACGAAAAAGTTAATTATAACCTAGAATAAAATCGCTATGGTCGGAACTACGAAAAAGTTGAAACAAAAATTATTCACAAAATGGCGAATCTCCGAAGAAAAGAAAAACATTTTTCACCACATTTTTGGAGTTTTTTGAATTTATTTAGAAATTGAAATTAAATTTGTTGATGAGCGTAGCTCCGAGCACGGAGAAGCCTATAGAAAAAACTTTGAAAAAAAAAATTCAGGTGAATTTGTCCAGTAGAATTCGAGAAATCGTGGCCGTAGTCCGGCTGCGGTTTGAGCATTTGATGCTTTTGCCTCTTGTGTGGCTTTGAGAGCTATGCTAGATGCTTTTTGATGACTCAATCATAGCTCTGCTAGATTGGAAATTAGTTTGGGGTTCTTTATTTAGGTCTTCCAACTTATGTACATATACGAGTATGTGTTTGAAACTGAAATGAAATTAAATTCAAATCTCGATAGTTTTAACAACCGAAAAAAAACTGACTCTATCATGAAAAATTTTATTTAAGCATTTTCAATAGATTTCCTTGATTAAGTTTTGATATATAGACTGGAAAATGGAACGATTTTTGAATAACCTATGATTTTGCAAGTACCACAGGCGACAGACCTTATTAGGTATGGTGTGTTACATTTTGACGGTAATCGAATCACAAACACTGGCCACACTGGTTTGCGCAGAACTTGAAATTTTACAAGCATTTGTTTCTGGTTTACTCTACCTCAGTAGCAGGGTTGTCAGGTTTTGAAAATCAGAATCGCCAAAAGTTAAAATGAAAATCGTCAAGAAATCGTCAGTTTAAAAAAAACTCTCATTAGCAAAAATAGTTGAAAATAATAAAAGAAATCACAGAACTTGTATTTTTTCTATCATTCTTATTTGAAAAAAAGAAAAACCAAATAACAACAAACGTTCCATATTTTACAATAAATACCTATACATTCAACCGAGAAAACAGAATTAAAAAAACAAACTTTCAATTTTGCAATTTTTTAAATCAGGACAGCTGTGCACAGAAGCAGTGAAAAACGGCAGAAGAGTTAGAGAATGCAGACTTGTGAAAAAAGCAACAACGAAACAAAACAACCACCGTTTTTCTCTTTCACAAAAAAGTAATTTTAGTTTCAGCACAAAAATAAGATACTATTTTTCTGACTCTTTTTTATATTCTTATAACAAGATAAAATCAGGTATGTATGTACATTGCGTGCCAAAAGCCAACAGCTGCTTTTGACTCTTGCTCAAAAGGGGGTGCAAAAAACGCTCTGCTTCCTATACTGTTCTAGAGAGCTCATTAAATGCAAAAAAGATCAAAAGTTGATGTTTTCTCCCTGAAACTGTTGTAGAACAACTCATTGAAAACCACTTTATTAATTAAAAACTTGAACAAAATAGCAAACCAACAAAAACACAAAAACAAACAATTGCAGGTAAATGTGAGTCGGCAAAAGCAAGACAGCTTTCTGGCACTGTTAACGAAAATATTATAGATGCCATTGTTATATGATGTATGTGTATAGGAAATTGTCAATGAATATAACTATCTCGGTGTATTTCTTTCCAAGAACTTGAGTATGACGAACTTTCAAAGAAAAGTTGCAGAAGGCAAAAACAGCAATAAATGTTTAGCTAGCTTTATGAACAAAAACACAGCGCATAGTAGCAAATATATAAAGTATTTCAAGCGGTTTCGGAGACCAATTTATTATATGCATCACAGGCTTGGGAGTGTAAGAAGTTTAACGCAGTTGAACAACTCTTAAGGCATTTCGATTTCGTCAAAAGGATGTTCCGCCTACCACCAAACACACCAAATTATGTCATCACGTAAAAGACGGGCCTGGAAAAAAATATTTATGAGACTCGGCTGATTTGGAAAGTTGTCTACAAAGTTATTCAAGATAAAAGCAACTGGTGAATGGTTCACAAATAGAAGGTCTGAGTCTTAGGTCTGAGTGCTCCAGCTGGTATTTTAAAACCTCCAACAGAAAAAAAATGCTGAATGGTTGGCACTGCCACAAGGGCGTTAGCCTGAAGCCCTGAACATCAACATAGAAGATGGAACAAGTAGTAAGAGTAAACTCTACGAAATAATAGCAAAGGTAGACGAACAATGTAGAGCAGAATACATAGCTGAAGAATCCGGTTGGTTGTACAGAACAATCTACAGTAGGAGAAAGAGAAGATACCATTCACTTTATTGGAAAATGTCTAACGCTAAGAGAAAAGAGAAGGAGCATTTTCGGAAGCGATTTCTTCTCGGAGGATCAAGTTCTTATGTAACTTAATGAGATGGATGTTTCACGTCTTAACGAGTATTGCAAAATTATTGAAATATAGAGAAGTAATACAAAACAAAGATTTTTAAAAACTAATAATAAACATATGTAGGTACCTGAAAAATTCAAATATTCTGTTTAGCTATAAATCGTTACATTAAATGAATACATTTAAGAACGCGGGAGAACATTGGAATCTTAAGCTACCGTTTTAAAAATTACTATTTTTATCTTACTATATGTAGGTACACATATAATTGTCAATCCGGGATATGGCTACCTCATGCTAAACATTTTTTTTTTTTTGAAAAGCAATGATTTTACGAACAAATGAAAAAAATAAATAAAATCTAAATCTAAGTAAATCTAAAAAAAATTTATTTGTCCAGTTTTCTTTGTTCTGATTCTGATTGGTCAAAAGTATAAGATTTTCAGATGGCATGTCGTTTAGACAAGTCAGATTTTCAGTTTTTCGAACAAAGTTTTCCAGACTGTGAAAACAGTCTGAAAATCTGAAACATTTAGATCTAACTAGGACAAGAAAAACACATTATACAAGTAAAACACATTATGTAATTGACAGTCGAACTTTACTAAGTATTCTGCTCTAATAGTTTTTTCGTCAATCCGCAATAGTTAGACCTCGTTGTTTTTACCAAAAAAAATTAAAATACTTTCTTTCAAAATAGCATCAATAGAAGAGACTCCAATAAAAATGTCAGACTACACCAAATAGCTTGAAAAAAAATTAGATAGAAAGCTTAGGGCCAGTTTGTTCATAGTTAGTTAAATCAGCAATTTGGTAATTCAGGATTCTTTCTAATTCATAGTTTAGGATCTGTGATCACCAATTAACATTATTTGTTCACCTTTTCTACGGATTGGATATAAAATCATGGTAAAGTTAAAAATCGTTCCATTTTCCAGTCTATATGTCAAAACTTAATCAAGGAAATTTAATAAATACACATAACCATTTATATATATCCCAGCAGAGGCAAAAATGTTTTTCCTCGGTTATCGCCTTTAGCAAGGAATTGGCAAGTCCTCCGTTAGTAAATTCATTGCCATGAAATCGCTTTCTCTCTCTTTCTCTCTGTTCGGAACCGGCAGAAATTTATAGGCCCGCTCCATTCCCTCACAAGGTATCGTTGTGAGAAACACGCTAGGCCCAGGGCCTCCTAGCTCTGTTGGGCCACCCTATTTATTTTTTTATTTTTAACCATTTATATAGATATTTTATTTCACGATAGAGCCAGTCGCTTCTTAAAGAAATTACGAAGATGTTTCGATTTATTTTTTTATTTTTTGAAAGAGGAACTCACTGAAGATGTTTTTTAATTTCATAAAAGGATTTGTGATATGTGATATGTCATGCTCCAGGAAAAGCTGTGGTTGTATTTAGTCACGACATGGTAGGAAAAACTTATAAAAATAAAACCATTCTTAACGAAAAAATCTATCTTTTTATTTCAGTTCCATATATTCTATCAAAATGTCGAAAAATGTAACTGATACCCGCAAGTGAAGTGAATATAGGAACTCCCAATAAAACACGGCTAATATTCACACAGGTTAAATAGCGCCACATTTAGACTTTCACGGACCATTGAACACCGTTATCCAATTTGAGGTTCTTGATCAGAAAATTATACTCTGATGGCTTTCTGGTCTTATTTTCATAATTAGATTAGATCTTAGCCAGACAGATTTTGATTTATAACAAAAGAAATCGTTGGAAAGAGCTGGAAGAAACAAGGAAAAAGATGGTGGTTTGACACAAAGAGAAAATCAAGCTCAGCGTGGGCCACTTGTGTGAGGATGCGAAGATAAAAGACAAATTTTGTATGTCTTTAACAATGCATCTCGTTTACTAGTTCGTCGGCTGAGTTCTATCTTGTTCAATAGGCCATTTTTCACGAAATTGAGTTAGGTATGCAGTCTTCATAATTTGGGGGCGCTCTTTCGTTTGGCGCAAACCATTTTGTCCTATCTCTTTTGGTTTTTAAGTTATGGAAAACTGCTTTGTTCAATAGTACAACTTTCTAACTGTTTTTTTGTTCAATAAACACTTATTGACTCATTTTTTATTATGTTGAACAGTTTCTTTCTATCTTGTTCAATATTCAATTCTACTTTGTTCAATTACTTACATGATGATTTCCAACTTGTCATTGCTCCATACAAAGTTGTTCAATATCCAAAACGACTTCCTTATTGATTTTAATTTATAACTTTTTTAAAAGAAAAGAAAAACATCTAGTGTGACTTGTTTTAAAACTTAAATTGTCTACGCTTGCAGAAAAAATTTACTTCCAAACAATAATCTTCTAATATAATACAAAAAATCGATCTGAACCTTAAAAATCGATTTCCCAACATTTTGAAAAATGGACATTGAACAAGATAGAACTCAGCCGACGAGTTGTCTTCTTGTGTATTAAACTCACTTCTTTATTTACTTGTTGTACCCGTAACGTGATGGTTAGCATGTTTCCCTGTTAGGTGGAAAGTTCGTAGTGGTTCGAATCTCAACAGAAACAAAAAAAAATGTTTTCCCGCTGGTATCACCTTTCGCGAGGAATTGGCAGGTCCTCCTATAGTAAATTCATTGCCATGAAAAGCGTTTTCCGTTCGAAATCGCAGAAAATTGTATAGGTCCCCTTCAGTCCCTTACAAGACATGGTTGTCAGAAATACGACAGTCCCCGGGGGTACCCACCCTATTCGTTTTAATTTTTTTACTTACATACTTAAATGGGCGTTTCAGTTCGGGATGAACCTGGGTCTCAACCAATACACTTTTTATTTCTCAATTGCCTTCTTAACTCAAAGAAGCAGCGGTTGGCAAAAGTTATACTCCGCACTGATGTTATTTTCCGTGTATATAAAGGATTCTAGGTAGACGACGTCATGTACTACCTCAAAGTCTGTCTATTGTGACGTTTTGTCCAATTCTTCGATGTTCTCTGTCCCTGTTCAATGACAGCGACGCTTTGCCTTCATTAACCATTAAAACCATGTTTGGTACTTCTGTTTCAATGCTTACGAAAGCAAGAACCACCTATATGACATCACACTTGCTTCTTCCTATTACGTCGATACGTAATACGTTTGCGTTAACGAGTGAGTGTGAAGCCTTTGAAAGATTTTTCCTGTCGTGTTGGCGTCTGAGCTTTGTACAGTCTTTTCAAGTATGATGTTAAAAGAAATGGCATGACAGTTTGTTTAGATCAAAGGTGTCTGTTCTTTACCGACCTTGACGGAGCAGCGTGAATTCTCCAATGTCGTCTAGCATAGTGGTACGATTTCTTTTTCTTTTTAAGAATTCGGTGTTCTTCCCTTCTTTTCTCCTTTTAAATCTCGTTATACGGACGAAACCAGCCCTTTTTTTCTTTTGCATCAACATTTGTCTTGCTTTTTGTTTGGCTCCATTTGCTTGTCTGCATATTCTTCATCGAATCATGGGTTTCGTGTTCGAGACCGAGTGCAAAACCGAACTTCAGAGGCTGCGGTTTATAAACCCCCTATTTATTTATAAATAATAAATAAATAGGGTGGCGCAACAGAGCGAAGAGCCCCTGCGCCTACCGCATTTCTCACAACCATGCCTTGTGAGGGAATGGAAGGGACCTACAATTTTCTGCCGGTTCCGAACGGCTAATCGAGAAAGCGCTTTTCATGGCAAAGAATACTAATGGAGGACTTGACAGTTCCTCGCGAAAGGCGATACCCGTGGAAAAAACATTTTTGCCTCTGTAGGGATTCGAACTCGAAATCTCTAGATTAACAGGCGGACATGCTATCGATCACACCACGGGTACCACTGCGGTCCTGGTAAGTATAAATGAACGAAAACTAGATTGGAAAAGGCATTGTCAATCTCTTTCTCTTGCAATTGAAACTTTCTTACGCCATATCGTTTCACAGCGTTGGTTCGGAACAAGTTAAGTTAGATCCAATTCAAAGTTGGCCTTTCGGAGATTTCGGACTTTTATCACACTGTTGTAGTACCTTGCGTCGATCGCAACATGAACATGGTCAATTTTGTTGACGGAAGAGATTAATCTGTGGATTGACATGCACCTTTAACCTTACCCCGTTTTCGGAGGTTTTTTCATCTATGGTGCTTCGAGGAGCTTGTAGAAGCTCTCTTTGGGATTGTGGTCTTTCTCATCTGTTGTGGAAGCGTGGGCGCATATTAGGCTAATGTTAGCAAAGTTAGCCTTGATATCGATAGTCGTTTATGCGCTCATTAACCGGATTTTGGCATATAACCTTACCTTATCCCTGAGTTTATCTACAAATGTTGGGCCTTGGAAGAATTCCTAAACGCAAGTCTTGCACAAATTATGCAAAGCAAACAGTTCCTAAATGCCGACAAAAAATTCCTTCAAAGCAGAAAATCCAAAAACGTAGTAGATTGCTTTTTTCCGCAATTGCAAGTGAATTTGTGCAACTGTCAAAAAACCCTTGCGAAATTTTGATTGCATTTTTGTTTATTCGTTTGCTACGATCGTCGTCGGTGAACTTATTGTTGTTATCCGAGGCTACTGAGTGTTTCTGAAACAAATAATTTTTACGTATTTGGGTAGTTCACAATCCCCGACCTGAAAGTCCTGGTCCTTTGGCATCCCTTTGGACACTGAAAGCTTGATAATCCAGTGTCAGTACCCTATTGCAGTGGTGTGAGAGAGCTGCCGTTGGCTCGCCATTGGGTTATTAACCACCATCTCTTCGTCAATACCCTGACCTAGAATCGAAAGACCCTGAAAGACCTTTAAACCAAATATGACGGAGTAGCTTATTTAGGGTTCTCTGTTTTTTTTTTTTTTACTTTTGGAATCTACCGTTGATGCTGGCAGGCGTTTTGACATTCCCAATTAGCTCTGGTAGACCACTCGGGTAATCAGTCAATACTCGCAGAGAAATGTAGTGTTGCTCTATTTTTTCTTCATCCCTTTGTCAACGCCCGCATTAACTAGTTTGGCAATTAACATCCAGTTGGAGGAGATCAGTACCGAATAGCTACCGCGTACCGCGTAGTCATATAATAAGGTACATATATCCAAGCAGTTTACCTATACTACTCAATCCTAACCAATATTATAAATGTGAAATTAGCTGTCTGTTCGTCGTTCTGTGATCCCATCTCCCGACAAAAGTACTGAACCGATTTAAATTAGATTTTGCACAGACATAGTATAGAACCTTTACCCTACATTCCCACGGAATGAAAAAGTAAACGGGAACTTAGTAACTACAGCTCCGGCTCTAAAGATTTTTCCAATGGTAGAATGCTAGACTATCCCTAAGTAACATAAACTTTAACTGATCCCCATATACCTACGTGAACAGTCACCATATTCCCAAAGGAATGGGAGGCTTTACTAATATTATAAGTAATAAATTAACTTTGTCTATTTTTCTTTGTTATCATCTACCACCCAAATACGATTGAACCTATGTATATGAATTTTTAAACAGAGATAGTTTAGAACCTGGGCATGGACATAGGGTGTAAGTGTTATCCCTTTATTCCCATGGGAACGGGAACCTTGAAACAACAGCACCGATTTTTAAAATTCTTCCACCGCACCGTAAGAATGCTACAGTATTCCCGAGTAACATAAGCTTTAAGACATCTTCCGGGAACTGTACAGAAATAGTCTAGAACCTGAGGATGCACATCCTTACTACTATTATAAATCAGAATTAAACTCTGTTTGTCGGTGTTTCTTTGTTACCATCTCCCGCCCAAGCCACTGATCCGATTTGAATGAAATTTTTCAGAGATAGTCTATCTTAGAGATTTTCAAAGTAGTCGATATAGACCCCTTGGGGTCGATATCAGTTTCCCAGGGGTCGACAATAACGGAATCAGATTTTGGGGGTCGACAGGTTCTGCAATTGGCCCCCTTTAGACAAGTTCATACTTAAAACTTTTATGATAGTGTTTCGATACTTTTGCCCTTTTATTATAAGAATGATAAGTAGTGTTGTTGCGCTTTAAAAAACTGAACAAATTTCTTTTCGTACCTAAGTAATGTTTCGACGAACAGGTTTCTTTAAAAAGACAGCAGGAAACCCCACTTTCAGTTTGTCCAAATATAAAAAGATTTTTTTATTCGAAGTTCAATTATGGCTTAATGAACACACCGAAAGGTTATACTGATAGCCCAGGAGGTTGCGTGGATAATAGTCAGCTATTTCTTTTTAAATTGTGTTAATTTTTATTAAATTGTCCCTCCCACCTAAATAAAGGAAGATGGACCCTCAACCCTATGCGATCTTTTTCTTAGAATATGACCAAGAATCATATGCCAGAGTATGTAACACCAATTATGGGACACTCAATATATAGGAATAAGGAAATCATCACTTTAACAGAAGAATACAGCACTGTTCTTAAGAATCATGGCACAGTCATTTTTGGAAAAGACTGGGCTGTCTTAAACTAAAAGGAGACGCTAAGAAGCTTATTAAGTCAAAGCTTCAATATAAGTCGGACATTTGCAATAAGCTACGACAAACAAGACCAAAATCTGCGAATAAAGCCTTGCGCAAACCAACGCGGTGAGTGCGTGCGATGCGATTGCGTTAAGTCAAATCCCTATACATTAAGTCAAACGTCCATAAGATTACAAAGGAATTTGACTTAACGCAATCGCATCGCACGCACTCACCGCATTGGTTTGCGCAAGGCTTAAAACCTTCAGCGGCCTCCCCATTATGGTTAAGCTATTTTAATAAGAAGTTTCAAACTATTTATGAAATTTAACGAAGCTACATCATAAAACAAAGTGCCCCTTAAAAAGCTAGCTGATGTCAACAATGAAGTCCTTTACTGTTCCAAGAAATGCCCAGGTTTTTTAAAACAAAGTATACTGTCACAAATTGCAGAAGAATGTACTAAAGAGAGGGAGTATTTAGAAAGAAAATCTGAAGTACTGTATGACAGCTATTTACTAGCAGTCATTTAGTAAATTTCTTTGGCATGTTCAACAAAGTCAACTTGCAGCTGCAGGGCCATGGTCTGAACTTGCTCAAAACAAAATCCATTTAATCGGTGTTTGTCGAAAACTTATTCATTATAAACAAAATTTAAGCGGGAAAGAATACTTATAGTTTCCACATTTGCCAAAATCATCAGAGATCCTTTAAGACGATGTTATTTTATCATATGTCACTCACTTGGACGCGCTAAACAAAGATTTTACTAATAGGTTTTAAGATCTATTGAAGAGTCGATCACCCTCAAAACTGAATAAGAGCTTAAGCGAAATTTCAAATGAAGTCTATTAGAAGTTATGGTTGCAGCGCATCATTGAAACTCGATATACTGCGTTGAAGAAACGTTGCTGAAAAAAAAAATTCTCATTGCTTTTCCATCATCATATTTGGTTGAAAAATGCTTCAGTGTGGTTGCAAACATTTTGACGAATAAAGGAAAACGTTTTTCCCCAATTGAGAGCACAATCTTAACGCTCCTTTACAACCTGGAGTCCTTTTGGACCCTAGAGCACGTTTGAGCACTCTTAACTTTTTTGTTTTTAATTTTTTTTAAGTGGGATTCATACTAAGTGAATTTTTGATTCATTTCTGCGATTTTTTTGTGAAAAAAATCCATCTACCCGACCTGAGGTCCATTTGAACCCCACTTTTGAAATTCTATGAAAAATCATATTTTTTCTAATAAATAATTTTTTTATATAAAAGTAACATAGTTTAAGTTTATGTTTCGTAAGGATTTAACTAGAACTAGTTGACAGTTCCGGGAGACATTTAACACATAAGGTTCTAGTGTGGTAAAGGCAACGACATCTGCCACATCCATCGCAGGTGACATCTGCCCCTTTTACAAGAGAGCCTGTCGGGGACTGTTGGTCATACCTCCTGAACTCTATTCAAAAAACAGAGAGTGTCCAATGCAGATTGTCCAATGCCAGATTGTGTTACAGGTTGTGAACGGTTATTCAGTTCTGACTCCATCAGTTCCTTCGCTAGTTCGAAAAGCTTATCGTTTCTGAACAAATTTTTGTTTTTGATGACAGTTGCTAGGGCTCCTACGTCCATTGAGTTTTAGATTACAACCATCGGCCAGCGATTTGTTTGACGTGTACATGAGTGTATCAAGACCATTTGGTCGAATACATCGACTCCACATTTGGTGCGGTTATAATCAGGTATGATTGCAGGTTATTTTGATGACCGGAAGTGGCTTTCTCATAGTTATGTTGTGTTGAAAGCAATACCAATTGTTTGTTTGGTTTCGGAACATAACTTACCAACGCCATTTTTCCAGAAAATCCAATGATGGATGAGTGTACTGGATGATACTGCTTTTTGTTGTTGAACTTTACAGTCTCGTTCTGGTCATCAAGAATCTCCTTCACTACTAAAGGTAGGTACATCTCTTTTGTTTTTCCAGATCGTGCCAAGAATGGTGATCTTCTTATCCAGCAACCTCAACCCAGCAATGTAAAGAAATTTTTAATAGTGAGGTTGCGTCCAGAATTGAAATATGATGGCATCAACGATATCACCACATCATGTTCACGACCAAGTCCTGTACTTTGGTCAGAGCTACCAGTGTGAGTGTGTATAGAAAACTACAGTGAATAGCCAGTTGAGTTTTCATCCAGCCACCAAAACTTCAAACCCTATTTGGCAGGCTTGCTGATTTTTCATTCAGTAATTACATAAAACAGACATCTTGAAAGAAATAAGCGGGAATCCCAGATTTGCGAAGTTAGGCAATTTTTATCAATCTTGAATTGAATAATTTTGTTGATGAAAAATATTTAGAATGAATTCATACAATAGCAAGAAGAATTATAGCTGAACAATATAAGTCAGAAATAAAAAAAAAATTCAAAGGAAAAATCGTTGGGTCCTGTTGGTGTTCCAGTTCCAATAATGAGAAATCTAGAATTGTACACAGCTACAGATTACACATCTGGGATGCGGCACTATAAAAGTTTTAATAATGACTGGAAGGGCAAAAGGAGAATACGTTTTGGTTCCTCGTATTCCATTATTTTCCAATCATTTGCCTTTTCAGTTTAAACTTTAAAAGAGTGCAGTTTCCTCTGACACCAGTATTTGATATTAGTATAAATAAACGGCAAACGCTTAAAGTTGCAGGTGTTAGTTCCCATGGCAACTCTATGTGGCACACTCACGTGTATCAAACACGCAAAACCTTTTTATTTGGCAAAAGATGGAAAAAGTAAGAACGTCACTATTCCATGCGTACGAAGTCGCGGGCACAGCTAGTGTAAAAATATGATGTAGCAGTTTTTCTTTAATATTGTAACGTGCGCTTAGTTCGCAAAAATAAAACTACTTTTCAATTTAATTCTACCACTTTATTCAGTATCTACTTTCGATATACACTTTATTCGAACTCAACTCGACTTTTAGACTATCACTTGTATTTACTCTTAACTTTATCACTCTATAAACAAAACTGCCCTCTGGTTGCCTCGGGCGGGCTATTTATATCGAATGACATGCCATCTAGAATTCTCCAGTAACTTCCACATGGTCTGCAACTCTCCACTGTTTTGGCTGTCAAACATTTTCTCTCCTACAATTTCTACACTTAAACTAGTGCTCCCAGATGTGTTTTTTTGGTTGAACAATTTTCGATTAGGAGATTGGTATTAAATGTTGGGTTCACGTTACAATATGATAACAAATAGAAAAAAACAAATTCTACCTTTCTACATTAAAATAACGCATAAAGAAGAGATTTGACAAACTTTATGTTTACAAATAATTAAGTGAAGTTGTGTTTTGTATTCAGAAAAAAGAAAAGAAAGTTTGTAAATACCTACTACAGATACGATATACTCTGCAGCAAGGACAGACCAAAATTACTTTATGCGTACCTGCCAATATGATATACACAATTGTGTAATGGCCCCTCAACATCAAAAGATGATTGAATACCCTCCCAATTTCTGTTACTTATCCCCGGATCTATCTTAAAAAAGAAAATTTCTTTTGAATTAAAATCCAGGGCAGCGCTTTTAACATGGCAGTCATATATTCTAATAGGAACTATAAAGAGCGTCGAACAAAGCTTCCGGATAATCCAGTTAATCACTTCAAATATCCTTATTTTTCTTTTACTATTTACCTACCAGAGAAATTACCAATGCTGGGTACGAGGAACATCCGCCCAGCAGCGCCAACGCCAAGAAGTCAAGAATATCAACGAAAATAAGGAAAAGAACAAAAAACTGAACTGAACCAAAAAAAAAAAAGAGAAAAAACTTTCAGGAGACTGTGTAGCATTATCTGTCAGCCCATTCGTACTTCGACTCTGGCAAGAGAAAATTTTAATTATTTATGAGACTCTAATGCACCTCATTCAAGGACTTGAACTCCCTAGTTGTTATTACAGATAACGTTGTTGCTTTAAGGTTCAAACGCGCAGATGAAATAATAGGCTTGGACGGAAGAGTACGTCATCTGTTTAGACTTATCAACCAACCCCATTATTCTGGAAATAAGATTGTCTTATCCTTCGCTGGTGCTATTGCTGATGCTGCTGTCCCATTACCATTGCCAATGCCGCTGCCAAAAAACCTTTAAAAGGGTTTCCTCTGAAATTGTTGAAATAAGTTACCGAATGAATAATTATTGCATGATTCATGTTTAATTTCTTTACTTACTTTGTGCCATGTGATCAGCTTAGTATAACACAAAACCATTACGCTTGAAATATTAAGGGATGTTACCGGAAACATATTATGAAAGTTGATGTTTTTGCGCAAAGTTATTAGGGTGCTTTAAGGTTATACAGGTGTAATGAATTTAAAAAGGAAACGCAAATGCAAATGTGCGTGTTTATAAACCGAGCTACTTAAAGGACCTCACTTAAAGGATTTCCAAGTGGATGGGTTGAAAGAATATATGACTTTGATTTGACACATAAATAAAAAGTATGGAAAGGAAAGTTTTTTTCCTGATTTCTAATATGAAAAGAACACCTGTTTAAACTGAGGTAAAAGGATTGAGCGTTAAGTACCTTGCGTAGTTGTGAATTATTTTCAGATTAAGTATGACAGCCATAATAGCTTTGGCATGAAATACATGGAAGAAGTTTTTTATTATTATTAGTTTCTGAGCAGATGGCAGTGCCATATCTCACCTATGTCGCTGTACCGGAAACCGGCCTTTATCGACTTTTGATAAGGTCAATAGCCAATCCGGGGTGATTTACTGTGTATGGGGTATCCAAATACGGTGTATGTGAATAACCTGAATCCCCTACGAAGACGTACATACTTGCCAAATTAGCCGATGCCGAAACGAAGCTTCAAAATGAATACAGAAAATGATGTGAAGTACAAAAGTTTTGATTAATAATACAAAAACGTTTCAAAACTAGTTTTGAAGTCCTCAAAACTAGATATTTCCAGTTTCATGAATTTCTAGTTTTATCAAAAACTAGTTTTACGATTTCGAGTTTTATGTGTCACTTTTTTTTTAAATAATACCGATTTGTTCAAAACTTGAAACTAGAAAACTAGTTCTTCGAAAAACTAGTTTCGAAGTAAGTGAATAATATGGCTGTAAGGGTCTCTACTGGAAAAACTTTATCAGCAGGCATGACAATTTATCAAATGAGTTAGTCAATTAAATATTAAAATTTTTATGAATTTTAAGTAATGGAGAGCCATCACTCCGTATAAATGGTTTGTCGTATACTTTGATTTTTGACAAGAATGGATGTTGAGTAGTAGAAGCTCATTGCTGCAGTGTGTAGGCACGACTCCGATTTCGGGCGACCTCTCTCCAGTTTTGCACTCTAAGTCGGTTGAGGTCTTCTTCCAATTGATTGCGCCACCTTACACGAGGTCTTCCCCTTCCGCGATTTCCCTGCAATGTGCTTTCGAAAACCCGTCGAGCCGGAGCGTTTGTGTCCATCCGCTCTACATGACCCAACCATCGTAGCCTCGCGATGCGTACTCTTCTGGCTATGCCCATGTCGCGGTACAGCTCATACAGCTCGTTGTTGTATCTTCTTCTTCACACATTGTCTTCGCATACGGGACCAAAGATCATTCGGAGAATTTTTCTTTCGAAACGACCAAGAGTTCCCTCATCCGCTTTCGATAAGGTCCATGCTTCCGCGCCGTAAAGCAGGACTGGAATGATCAAGGTCTTCTACAAGGTTTTTCTGTAGATGTTTTGTTTCTCAATTGCCTTCTTAACCCAAAGAAGCAACGGTTGGTAAGAGTTATTCTCCGTTTGATCTCTGCACTGATGTTGTTGTCCGTGTCTACAGCGGATCCAAGGCAGACGAAGCCCTGTTCTACACCGAAGTTATGTCTGTCTATTGTGACATTTTGTCCAATTCGTCGATGTTCTGTGTCTTTGTTTGATGACAGCATATACTTCGTTTTGCCCTCATTAACCATCAAACCCGCTTCTTTTTCAATACTCGCAAAAGCACCTATGACATCACGCTTTTTGCTTCCCATTACGTCAATATCGTCTGCATAGGCGAGTAATTGTACAGACTTTTGAAAGATTGTTCCTCTGGTGTTGACGTTTGAGTTTCTTACAATCTGTTCAAGTATGATATTGAAGAAATCGCATGACAATTTGTCGCCTTGCCTTAAGCCTTTTTCGACATCAAACGTCTCGGTGAGTTCTTTACCGACCAAGCAAGCAAGCCTAACTTCTTCTAGGTAGGGCTTACGGCATTCTTGATCATCGTCCTAGCTGAATATGGAGCAATCTGCCTGAC
Organism: Melanostoma mellinum; assembly: GCA_914767635.1. NCBI lineage: Eukaryota > Metazoa > Arthropoda > Insecta > Diptera > Syrphidae > Melanostoma > Melanostoma mellinum. Next base: position 78,441,336 of record OU612059.1, on the reverse strand, counting down.
AGCGGAATTTATGTTTTCATCGCCCTTAAGCAGTCTGCAGAAGTGGTCTTTCCAGATCTTCTGTAGCAAGTGCGTCTCTATTACTACATATGTTTCCCGTTTGGTCTTTTCAGGCTTGAGTTCAGGGCTTGCCCCCCTTACAAGTAAAACTTTTGGTAGAACTTCCGAATCTCGTTCCTGTCATGGCGCCTCTTAATTTCCTCAAACAAGCGCTTCTAATCCTGCTTCTCTTTCTTTTTGAGATTTCGGTGTTCTCTTCTCTTCTCTTTGTAAATCTCGTTATACCGTGGAAATGGCACTTATGAAACCCATTGATTTAAAAGAAAAAAAACATAAGATGCTCCCTTTATTTGCAATACAGCTCACTATTTTTACGTGCAAAAGGCTTTTGATAGCGCTCAATTTAAAGCTTATTTCAAGCACTACAAAACCCTTTTGTATTAGAATGCATAAAATGCATCTGCTCGCCGCTAGACGGCATTGACCACATCGATTAAATTTCAGACAAAATAAAAAACGGCTTTGATCTTTAATCTCTAGCTTAATATTGCACTTAGAATACTTTATAAAAAATCAACTTGTTCATTGTTTTATCTGCTACAATTTTGTTCTTAATAAAATTTTCGATAAGTCGTATATTTTTAGAGATGTTTGCAAAAAACCGATGAAAAACGTGAAAAAAATGCGGATTTTCAATTGCCAATAACTTCAAAAGTATTGGATTTTTTGATAAACTTTAAAGATGATTTTTTGCTTAAAATTAGGCCTTCTATCGATATCCGAGGTTATTTTGAAAAAAAAAAAACTCACCTCCGAGAAGGGGTTCAAATCATTTTCACTTTTGAAGTTAAGGGTAAAATGAGCCTAATTCCAAAATTTCATGCAATTCGGTTTGCAGTAAAAAAATTCGCAACAATAATGCTTCAATGACTGCACTATTAATACGGAATAATAAACATAGTTACATAGTGGGGCCATTAATTGTTGAGATAATAAACAAAAAACGATTCGCTTAGTTTATATTTATAAATAGTTTATAAATATGCTTCGACTTCTCGTTCGGTAGCAAGAGTCCTTTACGTTCTCAACATACATAAATCCGCTGGTCCAGATGGTATTCCCGCCGTAATTCTTAAGAGGTGTTGGTCTACGCTGGCAAAACCACTGCGTAAACTTTTCCATCTTTCCTATTCTGCTGGGATTTTCCCGAGCAGATGGAAAACTGCTTTTGTCCAGCCGAAGGCGAATCTTCCTCCCCTTCCAATTACCGCCCAATTGCACTAACGTTCCTTCTTTCCAAGGTCATGCAAACGTTGATAAACCGTCAACTTATGAAATATCTTGAAGAACGAAAGCTCCTTAATGACCATTGAAAAAATTATAAAAGAATTTATTGTTTTCTTATGGAGTGTTGATTTTTAAAAATCAAAATGAAAAGTTCAAGTGGCCTTCACTCCTTATGCGTTTCGCCCAGGTACAAGCAATGGGCTAATCAGTTAGATGTTGTTTGTACCTTTCTAAGACGCAATGTTTGGTCGATGTTTGTCGACACATATATAAAGTTTACAGTTCTTTTTCTTTTTTTTAATAAACATCGGCCAGACCACGGGCAAACCTTCTCTAGGTGCAATAATGCAGTCCCATTCCCCTAGAAATAATATATGTGTCGATTACAATCATGGAGAACACGAAAAAAAGTGGGTCCTGCAATTCTGTCTGTCTGTCTTTATGTCTGTGTGTATATGAATCTACAGCCTGAACCGCTTGACAAATTTTCTTCAAAATTTGTAATTAGGGTATGTGGAGCAGTTTTTGGAATTGGGTCTCCCATCTTGAATTAACGGTACCTGCCATACAACTTATATGATAATTTATTTATTTATTTATTTATTTATTTTGTATTAACTACTTAAACTAACAATCATGGTTAAACTTAAACTAACTAAATGAAATTTAGTTTGAAATAATTTAACAAATGTAATTTTGTAAGATCACTAGTTGAAACATCACAAATAGAATAGTAATCATTAAAAGTTCTGCAGCATCTTGTCAGAGGCTCGTTGGCTAAATAATTACATCTTTGGGAGCTGACGTGTAAAGGTGTATAGTTTCGAGTCCGACGGGCAAGTACGTTAAATTTGATTAGGGAAAGTAAATATGGTGACGATTTTTCTCCATTGATGATTTTCAACGTTATTAAGTAATTGATAACTATTGATAACCTTCCTCCTGTCTTCTAGGGTGTTAATTTGTAATAACAACAACCTATGACGATATGGTGGAAGCAAAATGCGATCATTCCAGTTTAAATCGCGAAGTGCAAATAGTAGAAACTGTTTCTAGACTGATTCTATCCTTTGAATATGGGTAGCATATGAAGGTGACCAAATTTGACAAGCGAACTCTAAGCCGCTTCATACGAGTCGAACATAAAGAGACTTTGTAACATATTGTAACGTGCGCTTAGTTCGAAAAATAAAACTTCACTTTTCAATTTATTTCAACCACTTTTATTCAGTATTCATACTTAATTCGATCTCAACTCGACTTTTGGACTATCACTTGTAGACAATTTACTTTTCACTTTATCAATTATCACTCTATAATCAAAACTGCCCTCTGGTTGCCTCGGGCGGGCTATTTATATCGAATGACATTTCAACTAGAACTCTCCAGTAACTTCCACATGGTCTGCAACTCTCCACTGTTTCGGCTGTCAAACATTTTCTCTCCTAGAATTTCTACACTTACACTAGTGCTCCCAGATGTGTTTTCCGGTTGAACGTTTTCGATTAGGAAATTGGTATTAAATGTTGGGTTCACGTTACAATATGGTTCGTTAAGTTCTTTCCACCAAAGCTTAATCATTCCCAGTCTTGATTTTGCTTTCTTGACTACGTAGTCAATATGGTCATTGAAAGTAAGCTTTCGATCAAAGAGCACTCCGAGATCATTGAACTTTTCGCATCGTTCTAGTAACTGCCCGTTCAATACAAAATCCACTTGGTGATCCAAAGACTTACGAGAGAAAGTCATAATCTTGAACTTTGAATTGTTCAGTGAAAATTTATTAATCGCAGTCCATTTCAGAAGAGCATCAAAGTCGTTTTGTAAGTGGGAAGGATCAGTAGGATTTGAATACGATAAAAATATCTTGGCATCGTTGGCGTAGAGGAGAATCTTTGAGTGATGGAGCACATCAGGCAAGTCATTTATGTATAATAGAAAAAAGGGAGGTCCTAAATGACTTCCTTGTGGTACACCAGATGTAACATCTATCGTTGTTGAAAAACAAATTTTAAATTTCACGTATTGGGTTTGACCATTCAAGTATGAAAGAAACCATTTCTGAAGAGAACCAACAAAGCCATGTTTATCCAACTTTTTTATCAGTATACGATGATTCATGTGATCAAATGCTTTTGAGAAATCAAAGTAACCAACATCAGTTTGTTGGCCATTCGCAAATCCTGTAGAGATGTTTGATGTTAGCTCCATTAAATTTGAAACAATGGATCTTCCACCGAAAAACCCATATTGATCTGGTGAAATACATTGGTTTTAAATTAAAAAACATAAAGTTTACCATGAGTGATTCAAAGAGTTTTGGAATACAGCTCAGTTTTGCAATCCCCCTATAGTTGGAAGCAATAGATCGAGATCCAGATTTGTAAAGGGGTAAAATGAACGATTGCTTCCAAATATCGGGATAAATTGAATCATGCATGAACTTGTTGAACAGAGAACATAAGACTGTACACAAAGATTTGGAGCATCTTCATAGTATGCATCCAGGAATTTCATCATAAAATTAGATTAGATTTAACCGTGAAGATATGTCTTTCATAGGCAATCGATGTTTTTCTTGCCCACTCTTTCCTGGCTACTGTGAAGCTATTGTAAGTATTTATACATTTTTTTTTTTTTTTTAATTAATAGGGTGAAGGTGAAAGTTACCTTTACAAGCACGTCGACCTGAAAGATCTTTTGTGCTGTTCCCTTAGGTTTAATTACACGTAGTGTATAGGTTTGTTCATTCGAAGCTGAGGTCATGTAAGAACCTAAGAATCTTCGAGGAAGAGGTGTTTCTGATATCAAGGGGACAGGGGAACCCTTTATTGAATATTTTAAGCCTGGATCTGGCTAAGGCAGGGCATTCACATAAAATGTGTTCAGCTGTTTCTATGTCTCAAGACAGAGACGACAGGTGTCATCTTGGCTGATGCCCATGTTTTTAAGATGATACTTGAGAGAGCAGTGTCCAGTGAAGAAGTCCGTAAGTAACTTTGCGTCACGTTTGCTCATGTCAAGAATTTCTTTCATACGTTTGTGGGATAAGTCAATGAATAGTTTTGACTGACGATGGCCATTTGAGTTGTTCCAGGTGCTGATCATGTTCTGTCGTTCCCAGGTAGCTAATTCGTTTTTAAGGCTACTTATTGGGAGACCACAGTAGGGTTCAGGGCCTTTGAATTGGGACTGAGAGCCAGGTCTAGCAAGTCGGTCAGCCTCTTCGTTACCCGGTACGCCTTCATGACCAGGCACCCATGAAAGAGTTATTTTATTGTGAGTAGCTAATTGAAGTAAACAAGTCAGGCAGTTCCAAACTAGTTTGGATTCGATTTTTTTCGAGGACAGAGCCTTTAGTGCTGCCTGACTGTCAGAGCAGATTAGGATGCTTGATCTTCGGAGGTTTCTTCTAATGCATTCCCTAATAAAGAATTCTATAGCCATTACCTCTGCCTGAAAGATAATAGTTGTGTTACCAAGGGATGTAGATGATTTAAAGTTGGGACCGTAAATCCCTGCACCTACACCGTTGTTTGTTTTTGAACCGTCAGTAAACCAGATGTATTGGAAGTTATTTGTAAGAATTACAGGGTTCTTCCATGCTGAGCGGTTTGGAAAGATTACTTCAAAGGTGTGGTGTAACATTATGCGTTTAGGCATAAAGTCCGAGGAGTGTGCTGCAGGCGATTTCAGTATTGGGAGCACGCAGAATACTCATATGTCCTTGTAAGTTTTCCTTTCTTGAGTAGTTAGTGAGATGAAGCTTTAGTCCGCTTAGCGCAGCAGTCTTCTTTACTCTTTGATGTAGCGGAGGAAAATTTAATAAACTTTCTAACGCTAAAGTTGGGCAGGTGCGCATTGCACCTGTGATACCTAAACAGGTTAGTCTTTGTAACTTTTGCAAAGATTTGCGGGCATAGACTTGTTCTGTTTTTTGCCACCAGACCAGCGAAGCATAGGTTATGATGGGTGTGATAATAGTGAGGTAAGTCCAGTAAATCATTTTTGGCCTAAGTCCCCACTTTTTACCAAAAAGTCTAGAACAGGCCCAGAAAGCATTTGTTGCTTTTGCTATGGTTTTGTCTAGATGTGGTTTCCAATTGAGTTTATTATCCAGGGTTACTCCTAGATATTTGACCTCTTTGGAAAAATTAATTTGAACACTATTTAGGGATAGTGTTTGGAGATCGATTTTTCGACTCCTAGTGAATGGAATGATGACTGTTTTGGTGGGGTTGACCTTAAGCCCTTCTTTGTTGCACCAGTCATTAACTTTGTTCAGGGCACTTTGCATACGGTTTGTGACCTGTGCCTTTTGATTGCCTTGAATAGAGATGACTAAGTCATCAGCGTAGCCTTGTGTATCAAGGCCCAGCTTATTGAGGTCATCCAAGAGCTGATCTATTACAATTGAGCAGAGCAGGGGAGATAAAACACCCCCTTGGGGACAGCCTTTAACCGCATTAACTGTTATTGATGTTTGACCTAGTGTGGTGGAGATGATTCTGCCACTTAACATAGAGTCAATCCATTTAATGGTTGGTGTGTCAATTCCTTTGACAGTTGCAGCGGTTTGAATTGACAAGTACGTAGTATTGTCAAAGGCGCCAGAAAAAAGTATTTATACATAATCTCCTTTTCCATTTTTTGTGTAGAGAGGTTTTATAGTTTTTTGGTTTCCGCAATTCAGCTCCGAACCACGGGCTAAAAAAGTATCTATTCGGTCTAATCCGCTTTTGTGGAATGTGTAAAGCAAAACACTCAAACAAGTTTGAATAAAAGGTATCCACCATAGATTTTAAGTCCATATTTCGGAACTTAACGTTCCAATCTATGTCAGAAAGTGTATTGTATAACCCAGTAAAGTCAGCTGATTTAAAATCAAATTTAATGATGCGATTTACGATGAATATGGTGATGTTTAAGTTCCTTGCGCTCCCACCAAATTGCTCTGGCACTCTGTGCATTTTATAACCTTATAAACTTAGTCTTGTTAAATCAGGGAACTGCTGGTTAGATGAATTTGAAAGACAAGACTATTGTTGCTGATGAAACATTATGTCTTTCTCGCTGTAATAGATTTCTTAAGTTACAAAAGTACAGATTTGTGGCATACCTACATAAGTTAAGTAAAGTTTACTAAAAACAGAGCGGAAAATCTATTGATCCAGATGCAAAAAAATAGGATAAACTTAAAGAGTATTCCCAATTACCAAACGATATTTTGGTGACATAAAAACTGTCTTCTTCTTAAAAAGGTCTTACAGTTCTGGATGAACCTGATACTAGAGTCTATAGGACAGACCTGAGAATGACTATAGTTCTAACCAGACATAGTTTCGTGTTACTTGTAGCCCATAGCTCAGGTTAACAATAACTCCTTTTGCATCAAGTATGCAAAACTTTCTTTGTCAATTGGTCACATGAATAACTAAAATGTCAACAAAAAGAACACAAAAAAAAACTAAACCAAAACATTTTGATGATTGCAATTTACTTCAACTGACAAAGGGTTAATATAATCTATGGCATATTTTGTCTCTATACAATGTGATATGCGAATCCATACATGATTTGTGAGTTTGTACAGGAAACAGGAAATTCCTAAGTTCCCTGTGATAGGTGGGTATACACTTTTTGAGAGGCCCTAAGTCAACAATGTTTTAGTAGGAACTCTACCAAACACAAAACTATTGGGGCGAAAAAGAGGATTTGTCATAATATGTGAGTATTGATATTGCAATGGTATATCCATATCCATCCATATTTCAGGCTTAATATGTTCGATATCAGTCAGCAAGCAACACACGCCCTCTACACACTCCTTTTACTATAGCAAATCCATAAGTCCTATATTGAGCAGTCAGCCCTCATGGATGGTAGATTCTTCGTCCTCAACATAACAATATGGTTTTCTATTCCAAAACACCCACCATACATCATAGGAACAGCAAGGTGAAAAAGGATATAGAAGAGTAGTATCTCTATACTCGTTCTCGTACGTAATGTGTGAGCCGAGCCAGCTCTACACTCCATATCTATATTGTCGTAAGAACACACAGGATGATTTTATGTTTACCCTGGATTAAATGAGAATGAATATTACATGCGATTTGCAAATTGTCTTCATTGTTCTCGTTAATGTGAAATTAGCATTATTAGGTACTAGTGTGTTGAGTGTGTTGCTGTTGCGACTGGCACTGGGTAGGTACATATTAGGTTTGGAATTATCCGTAAACATGATGATGTCATATTTGTACATTGTAAATTGTCCGAGAACTTTTGAATTTTCGGTTTATTCTCAGTGGTCTACTAATTACAAAATCCCACACCATACACTTTCGAAGGGCCTAAAACCTGCAACGTATTAAACTCTAATTTATATTCACGCAACGGAGAATTAGATTTTGGAAAGCGTTTTTTATTTTTTGTGTTGTGTGTTGTGGGTTGTGTTTGATGTGTGGGCGGTGGCGGCGGGGGTAGGTACCAGTACCAGTGTCTGTATGTATGTAGGTATAGTAATTAGGAACATTTTCATCCTCAAATCAAATACATCTGTCAGTCAGGGGTCCCCGCAAGCACATCAGGCATGACAACAATGTATGAAGCATTAGATAACATGCATACGGAATGGAAAAGGGGTTAGATTGGTTTGGTTAGATGGTAGGTACCACGAAATGATGATATTTTGAACTTAATGTGTACGTAAGGATGTGCTTTTAAATATTCATACAAGTTATTGTCGTTTGGACAGTGTTTCGGCTCAGATAAAATTGCGGATGAGAGCTCGTTGTTATGTTGAATATTTTAGTTGTGGAGGTTAGAAATCCAGGATTTGGGTGCGTTACTCACGCAGTTAAGTCCTAAGAATAGTCAAATAATGTGATGCGAGATTGCTGCTGTTTCGAAAACCTGAATGATATACACAAAACCGAGGATGAAGGTCTAGCATATGCCAAAAGAGATAATGATGTGAATTTTTTCTATTTTAAGTAACATTTTTTAACATTTTTTTTTTTTTTTTTGTTTCGTACAAGGAAAACAGAATCGTGGCTCTTCGATAACACATGGATAATCGGAAAATGAGGGCAAGACTTTCTTAGAACTGACTGAGGACAGTCCTAGATTTATAATGCAGCAGAAGAGAAAATAGCACTTTGTTCTGAAGCTTAGATGCAAGCAACATACAAAGCTACTAACATTCAAACTATAGAAAAGGTACGAGTTATGACCTGCATTTGTACAAGGGAGCAAGAGAAAAAGTATTGCTTACTTTCATCCTTAGAACTCGCTGAATAAGAATCAGCAATTAAGGTGCTGCAATGATTTAGTCGTCATTGTTCTTTTTCCTCTTAAACTAATCAAGTTGTGGGGTTGGCCACGGTGTGACGCCGACGCTTCAGAAAGCACCGATGTCTGCATGTAGGTACGTGAAGTGTTCTTTTCAACGAAGTCTTAATATTCGCAATATGAAGCTGAATGCTGATCGTAGTTAATTGATATTGTTAATAAATTATTGGTAGACGAGAAATTCTGCCCAGTACCTAAACTATATAGTCAAACCATTTCGGAAACGACCAACTACGGCGAAAAAATATAAAATGTAGGGGAGAGTGGAGCAAGATGGACCTCAGGACAGAAAAAACCAAACTGATTTTTACCACAGCTCCTAACTCCATCTTATAATCAATAGCTTGTTCTTATGTTTCACTGAAAAACTGAAGTTAGTTCCTATTAAAATTATGAAAGTTTAAAAACGGTCTATCTTTAAAAAAAATTTCAATTTGCAAAACCATCTCAAAGCAACCAGTTGGTAATTTCAAACATTTTGATCATTTTAAGTTGTTTGCGATGGGTAGTGCTCACACTGCTGGAAAAGAAGGTTAATAAATAATATTAGGGGAAATAAAAATATTTTTTGTAAAAAACTCTTTATGGGACAAATGAAATCAGTACGTTATTGAGGCAATGTTTTGTTCAATGATCCTCACGAAGATGTTTTCCACAACTTTGTAACGAAGTTACAAATACACACCCTACCACCAGTTAATATACATACCATTATTTTCATAAGATATTTTTCACTCACGCCATAGAGCTCACACTCACTAGTTGCAGATAACTTTACAGGCACCCTGAAAAATACGAGAAGAGGGAAGCCAGCCCGTGTTGAAAAGTACCAATCCCGAGTACAGGCTACTTCCACTAAGAGGAAAACCAGGGGTACGTAGTGTGCCCAGAGATTCCCAATTTTAAGCAAGGTCTCCTTAGAGTTCCTAACACAAATCCCCCCATTAGCCTCTTAAGTACTTTTGGGTTTTATTTTGCCGGCTATAAGCCGTTGATGCCAGTATTTTTACTGTTGATGCCAGGTTTCCTGTTGATGCCAGCGTTTGTCTGTTGATGCCAGTATTTTTACTGTTGATGCCAGGATCTTCCTGTTGATGCCAGCGTTTGGCTGTTGATGCCAGTATTTTTACTATGGATGCCAAGATTTTCCTGTTGATGCCAGCGATTAAAGACCCGTACTTGATGACCGTGTTGCCAGCATAGGATTAAGGATCTACCAGCGTTGGAACCACCACCAGAATTAGTGATAAGAATTAATGAACATTATATTAGATTAGCTTTAAGACAAATAAAAGGATTGGACCTTCTTCATAACCGAAGTTCTACGTGTTTTCTTTGGTCGACCCTGGACCCGACGAGCATACCCCAGCTCTAAAGAAAAAAACACATCATAACTTATTTTATGTAAAGGGTTGTCCAATAGGTATGATATGATTTTGCAGTGGCGTTTCGGCCATTTTTAGTATGTCATGATCTCTCATTTGTTTTTTATTGCATTGAGAAGTGTTTTCATTTCACCATTGGACCACCGTAAACGTCGTGAACTTTCTGATTTTGCCTTGGAACAGCTTGAAATCGATAAAGATTTTTTTTTTTTAATCATCTTTTCCGAAGAGGCTTAATTTTATTTGACTAGTGCGTTAAATAAACAAAACTGCCGATGCAAATCCATAAAATATTCATAAAAAACCATTACATTTGGCAGTTTGGTGTGGTCTTTGGGCTGGTGGAATCATCGGTCTGTACTTCTATCAAAAGAAAGCTGGTAACACCATTACTGTCAATGGAGAGCGGTATAGATCGATGATAACCAACTTTTTATGAGCGAAATTGAAAGAAATTGGTTTTTTTGTCTTCGTTTCAACAAGACGGGGCTACGTGTCACACAGCAAATGCAACAATTGAATTATATTGCGAGAAAAATTTAGAGATTCGATTATTTCAAGAAATGGTGATATTGAATGACCTCCAAAAAGTCGCCAATTAGACTATTTCTTGTAGGGTTATTTGAAGTCATTTGTCTTTCAAAATATAGGTACCAGATTCTCATCAAGCTTTTCAAGTCAATATTGAACGTGCCATTCATGAAATACGACTTGATTAAGTGAAAAAAGTGCTCGAAAATTGGGTTCATCGAATTTGTTGCTGCAGAAGAAAACGTGGTGGCCATTTTGTTGTGTCTGCAAGATGGAGTTGAAAACGAGTTACATAAAAGAATTTCATATGCAGATGGCGTGCTGGGAAGTTTCCGTTTTTTCCACCATGTTGATTATAAGTTGTCAAATAAAGCTGTTGAATTCTATTGAACCCAATCGTTATTAAACATTTGAATGACGTTTTATTTAGAACTTAATTGTATTGATTGAACTGCACATTAAATAAAAATATTTGATTGATATTGGCTGGACATTCGCTAGACTTCGAAATTAGATTGTTCGGAATGACGCGACTCGCCATGTTCAAGCTCTTGTTTATGAGCCAGCCGAAACGAATAAAATACCCCATCTCTTTGACCACGAAACAAAGACGGCTGGCAGAGACTGGCTTTTCAATTTCCAAAAAAGAACCCGAAAATCGTTTTGCGCAACCCAGAACTGACGTCAAAATTCAGAGCTCAAGTTTCTAATAAGCCCGTTGTTTCGGCATACTTTGAGCTTTTGATTAAGATATACGAAGACCTTCACTTCAATTGATATTATTGGTTTTTGATACAATTATTAAAAGAAATCAGTGGTTTGTTTTGCCCCACTCAAAGGTCCTTTTTGCCCCCCTCCTGGGGCAAAGCGGACTTTCAAGATAAGTTTGTATGATTGTGTATATCTCTGTTCAAATATTGATTGTTTACTACGATGAAGTTCAAAGGTTGAGGTATTATTTAAAAAAAAATATTTTCTTCCCTTTTAGGACTAGAACAGAATTTGTGTTTAAAGCATAAGTGATCCTTCTAGTCCCACTCTTCTCTACGAGAAGTTCAATGAGTTATGTCACAATGTTTTATCAAAATATTGAATAATTGAAGACAAAGCTAAAATACTTTTTTTCAAGCCTTGGACTGAACTCACGATGGTAAAGCCATCTGCCTTCACGATTAGTTAATTAGTTTGCTGTCTCAAGTTGAATCCGGTTTCAGAAATGGACAAAGCTGCTCTATATATTATATATTAGAATTAAATATGATATGGATGAGCTAACGGTACTTTGTTAGCTTGACTTCTTCAAGGACTTTGACTCAGTGGCTCATAGAATGCTGTGTCCTGTGTCAGAAACTAAGGTTGTACTTTAGTTTTAGTGAACGATCGGTACGTCTCATAAGAAATTACTTGCAGAATAGCTTTCAAAGAGTTTTACATGGAGGGAAGTCTTCTGAGTTTGAGGCTTTATTAGCTGGAGTACCTCAAGGATCAGTATACTGGGATCGTTACTATTTTGTTTATTTATTAATGATCAGCCTAGTGTATGTTCTAATATATAACTTTTCACCAGTATGCTGATGATGCCCAGGTCTACCTTTTATGTATCTCTCCGGAAGCTGTCTTCCAGTTTGAGCTAAAAAGACTATTACCAAAACTCTAGATTTCCCAATCCTTCTCTAGGGTGTGCCAATTTTTTGTTGAATGGATAGCACTAGCAAACACAGACTTCAAGTAGCGTTTTTTAACATTGTACGTTTTATCTACAGACTGTTTCGTCAAGTTTCTAGGGATAAAAATTTGTATAAGCGCTTAAAGTATTTCATGTTCCACAATAACAATTAAAATTCATCAAAACTCATTAAAAGTCTAAATAAAATAATAAAATAAATTTGTAAAATATGAAATTATTGTATAGCAAGATACTTGTAATTCAAAACCTTTTTAATTTCTTAATGAATCTTAAATCCTACCACTATGTTTCTAAGTATTGTTTAAAGGACACATTGTCTTAAAATGTCTAAGTTTGAAATAAAATAGATAAATACAAAATACGGGTAGTGCAACAACCTTGACTTATTTGAAATACGAACTTTTCTCTCTTTTATGTGAACAATTAATTAGTTATAATCCTTTTGGGGACTTTAGTTTGCAAAAATGCCTGCTTTATTTGGCACATTTTCTTTTCTTTTTTCGCTTGATCCTGAGCTTTTAGCTCATTAAGAAATGGACTTTTAGTGAGAACTTGAGATCCAGTAGTCTTCCTTTTATTGACTTTTCTCTGAGTTGATTTTGGTAATGGAGAAATTTCTTTCAGTATGTTTTCAGTGCTTAGACCTGTTGATGTTGAGGGACCTGGCAAATCATTGAATTCTTCCAGATCTTTCTCTAATGAAGCGCCTTGATGTTGTGAAATGTCTTGCACTGATGGAGGCACTGCCTCATTCGTATAAGTTCCAATTGCATGTTCCCTGTTTTCGTCCAACAAATTTGCAGAGTCAGCATCAATATCAGCGCACAATTCGATGTCCGTGACTTCACTTGGCAAAAACATGTTCAGGGAATATGTTGGGGTTAAAAAGTTAAATTAAAGCCACTTGTTATGTTCTTAACTGAGACAGCATTTTCATATGCTTTCCCGAAAAAAAGCACTAATCTGGTAGAGTCCAATCGTCCTTCCAGGATTGTTTTTGAGCCATGTTGTTGATTCTCTGTTGAAAAAAGCGTCAAGAGGACCAAAAAATGAAATATCAAGAGGCTGAATTCGATGTGTGCAGTGAGGAGGCAAGCACAACATTATAAAACCATTGGCTTTGGTGAATTTTATTGCCTGCAGACTTTTATGGCTTCCATGGCCATCAAGAATTAAAAACACTTTATTTTCGAGATTGCAGCCAGTACATTTGACAAAATGTTGGATCCACTTGAAAAACAGTTCACCTACCATATAGCCGCTTTCATAGCATAATTTTAGCGTTCCAGGTGGCTTTGGTGGTTTTTGCACTGTACTCAGGCCAGTTTCATCCATGTTATACATATTTTGTGACTGAATATCAGTCTGAACTTCATTTAACATCTCAAAAAATGTCATGATTTGCGGCTTATTGAAAGATTTGGCCCTTGCCGCTGACGTTGGTTCAGGAGCTCATAAACCAAATTTGTCTAACGGGCTCTAAAACCAGATAGCCAATCCCAAACTGCCATCTGACTATTTTTATCGAAATTGTTTTTAACTCCTAACTTTTCGGCAAACTGGAAAGCTAACTTTCTCACATCAGTGGTTGTAAACCCAAAAAAACGACCTTCGAATTCAAGAAGGTGGTCCACCATTTCTTTTTCCATGCCTTTGTTAAAAGTTTGCTTGAATCGCCCTAAGCTCAGAGGTGTTGCCTTGAAATGTCTAGTTGATTTTCTTTTATAGTTATTTGGCATCTGAAACAAAATGTTTTGAACATTAAAGGAAAGTACTATACCATCTGGGTAAGATGACATAGTATGTCAACATGGACTGATAAGCTATATGTCATCTTACCCGATAAGGAAATAAAACTTTTACATCCATTCAGCAATCAAAACATTATAATTAAGTAGCAAAATCACACAAAAATGTTAATGCAACCGTAAAACACAAAGGATATAGAAAAACACTTACCTTTATAGGCACTTTTGAAAGAAATAATGACTTGCAAAAAAATTTATTCTTTAGCTTTTTTGTTCTACCCGATCACGACGACAGCACGTAGTATACTGGCAGTTGTAAGTTTATTCAGGCAAAACAGATACAAAAAATGAATGTCTGGAAATCTGGATATGTACGAGAGAACTGTGTCGCCTTTATAAATAGAGAAAATACGAGTACGTCATCTTACCTGAGTATGTCATCTTGAGCAGAACTCCCCTACATTTGAAGCGGGTGCAGAAACCTCTTTTACCTCGCGATGCATGCCCGATCTTTGCTTGGCGCGTTTCTTCTTCGCTTCTTTATTGCAGCTTCTGTTCCTTTTCACTTTCGAGTTGAATATGTTCATCGTTATTATTTGAAAGGCACTTTGAACATACCTTGAAAACCACTTTCTTCTTATTTATCAATGCGTTGGCTTCATCATTTTACCACCATGTTTCTTTTGCTGGTTGGTTGGGTCCCTTAAAAATTCCTAGCACTTGGATAAGTCTATGCAGTTTTTTGTAGGTTTTTTGTAGGTTATTACTAATAATAGGACGGGTTTACCACGAAATCTCGAAATCACTAATCCTGAAAGCATAAATCTCGAAAGTAAAAATCCGGAATAGAAAAAAATTTAAAAAAAAAATCTCGAATTAATTTTTGGGACAGCTAAAAACTTTTATTAACAACTATTTACCGAAACCTGTTTTGACAAGTATAAAGCTTCTTGGGCACACAAGATGTCTACTCACCTGCTTCTCATCATCTCTTCCAGTTCTAAACTTCAACCAGTCATACTTATAACGTTTCAACTCACGACTCTTACGCCTCGGCCAAATTGCTGCATTATTTTGCTAGCCCCTGGATTCCGTGTAGCCAGACCCGAACATTTCATCGAGATCCAGCATCAGGGCCATGTAAATAAGTAGTTATCCCTTGAAGGGTAGCGCAAATATTTCCCCGAATTTCCACGAAATTTTGGTAAACTTATTTTCATATTTCGACACGTACTATGTTCAATTTATTTTTTAGCTTAAAATAAATAAATAAATAGGGTGACGCAACAGAGCAATGAGGAGCCCCTGGGCCTACGCATTTCTCACAACCATGCCTTGTGAGGAAATGGAAGGGACCTACAATTTTCTGCCGGTTCCGAACGGCTAATCGAGAAAGCGCTTTTCATGGCAATGAACTTACTAACGGAGGACTTGCCAATTCCTCGCGGAAGGCGATACCCGTGGAAAAAACATTTTTGCCTCTGTTGGGATTCGAACCACGAACCTCTGGATTAACAGGCGGACATGCTATCCATCACACCACGGGTACCACTTTTAGCTTAGTCTCCCTTTTACTAAACCGATGATCTCCAGTCGTGTAAGCATTGGCATCTGCAAGTTAACTTGTGGGAAAGTCTAAAGGGTTACGGGTGTCGCTGGACTCATTTTGATGAGCATTGTCTATAGTATATGATTTCTGCTTGAGTCGACTCTTACGAAAACCGGGAGGCACTGCGGTGATATTCTACACCGGCAATACATAATTCAAGAAAAGGGTTCTAGTATGGGGGTCAAATATCAATTCTGTTAGATTTGAAAATTGGAATCGAAAAACAGCACTTGGTTAAAACGTTATAAGAAGTTCTTTAGTGCAAGAAGAAAAGATTGACAGTGAGTGAGAATAAATGTAGATTTTAAAAAAAATATATAAATACCGTAAAATTCCATTGTTACATAACTGAGAGAAGGTTGTGCTCTGTTATAAAGCAAAATAGTTATGCAGACAGTAGTGTCTAAAAGTTGTAATTCACAATATTTATTGAAAAATAAATATATACGGTGGCGCAAAGAACTTTTCTCCTAACCCAACATTAGGTGTGTTTTTTTCACACGACTGTTATGTATATAACATCATTTTACACGCAAAGCAAAAACAACATCCCCGACGACCAATGTTATGGATAAAAGGATGGTTAAGATTTGGTCGGGGATAGAGTTTTGACGTTTAGTCGAGTTTTTCGACTTTTCATTTCTAAATGTTGGTGCGTCTAGAGACTTTCATGTATATCGAACAAAAGCAAAATGGGTATCAGAAGGTCTGTTCACAAATGTTGAACTGAATAAAATCCTCTGCCCACTCCTACACTCCGCAATTTAGTTGCTCAAAATTTTAAATTTTTAGAATTTTATTGATTTCAAGAGTTAGATTTGTAAATTTATATAAAGATCATAGAACAACGTAATAGCAATTAAAAAAGGTCTATTTTGTGATTGAAAGCACTTTTTGAATTTTTTTTTCACATTTTTCTGTGAATGTTGACATTTTTTCTAAACAAATTGTTAAGTAATCCACAAAATTGGTTTTATTATTTTATTCTTAATAGTTTAATTCGTTTGAAACAAGTAACAGAATAATTTTTCCAACTCTGACATAAATCACAAGTTTCGTATGAATTCAACCCCAGCGTGTAAACAGCGTCAAGAGAAATACCTTGTTACCTTCGTGAACGGACCTATTTCTGACATTTCCAAACTAACAAAAAACGGACAAAAAAATTGTTTACCTGCATTAATTTCACTACGGAACATTTTTATTTTCCACTCTGTACAATTGCTTTGAGTTTTTAACAAACATTTTTTGCGTTTTTGTGCGAATTTTGCAAAAAAAATTCATTTGTTGACTTTAATTGGTTTGACAAATGATTAAGAACACCAACCTACAAAAAAAAAAAAATACGAAGCGTTTTTTTTGGATATCATGTAAGGTACATAACATCCTTGTGAAAAAAAAACACGCCTATTGTGAAATATTCTGGGATTCGAACCCGGAACCTCACACGTAACAGGCAGACCCGCTAAACATTATGCCACTGGCACCTCAACTTGTGGATAGATGATAAAACTTGTCGTGTAAAACACACCTGCACTTTAAATATTATGTTACGACTTTCAGCAGTCACCCCATTTTGTTAAACTGCTAAACTTTTTGTTGACATATTTTCCTTGTTCCCCCATTCAAAACCAAAATAGTCAAGTCTATCTTAATGTTCTATCCTAACTACTTATCAAAAAACAACAGTTTTTATACTCAAATCTCGTAACTCCGCAGACAAAACAAACTCGAAAGAAAAAAGAACTCGTTGTACACATTCATTGCAATCAAATCTTGTGACCAGGGTGAAAAGCATCCCACAAGAAGCACATTAAACGCAATAGAAACATAAAAGTACGTATCTCTCTATTTGTGTATTCTTACTAATTTCTTTTATTTAAATTAATTTTTCTTCCATATTTTCTTTCTTTTTTTTTATTTAACTGAACATTTTACAATATCCCAGGGATTCCACCCTTGACTCCTAATTATTTTTTTTAACAACACCACCAGGGAAACATTACAAAATTGAAAATGTGGAATGCGTGCCTTGGTCTTGTGAAGAAGGGCCCTTTGATTTACATTCGAAGACTCTTTTTTAAAACAATTACAGGTTTTCCACAAAAAACCGTGGGTTTTTATTTGTACTTGAGAGGGTGAGCATTTATTTATTTTTTTTTTTTTTTTTACATCGCAATAAATGTTGCGTCATGAAATTCCTTGAAGCAAACGTCCTTACGGTACAATATTCAAGGGCAATTGATATTCACAAAGAAAAGTAGCTGTTAAATTTTCAAAATTTGTGCACCCACCTCTTCAGATTAACTTTTTTATTACCTCCTTAGTTTAGCCCTTGCATTTAATTGAAGACCTTGTTATTTACACTGCGACACTGCTCCTCTTTGGAATTTTTCAGACAATTACTTTTGTTGTCGCACTAATTAAGGTGTCGATAAAAAAGCTGTCAATTGCGAAGATGTTTTTGTCTTTAGACAGGGAGTTGACTTTCTTCGCAAATATAAAATTCACGCGCAGATAAATTATTCATTTTGTTTTCTAAAAAGTTCCTGAGAACTGAAAGAAATCAAGATATGTATTTAATTTGGAAACTACGATAAACAAAAATTATCTTCACTAACGCAAACACAACCCAAACGAAAGTTTTAAGTGAATGACAGAATCTATTTCCAGCCGTTAATAGGGACATAGTTCGGCTCAAGGCAAGAGAAAGTTCTTTTTTTGAAGTTCAACGGGATAAACAAGACCAAGATGGACATCTTCAGGAAAACTTAATCTGGACATATACAGAGGTAATAATCCTTAACTGAAATTTGGGATACATGTTATAATTTAGAAGAAGTTATCGCATCAGATGTTTTTTGCCTTTAGCAGCAAAAAGCTAGAGCGATTATAAGGTCTGTTCGTTGAACTTTCCCCAGGGTTGACCCAGGTTTTCTTGACAACCCTATGAGTTGTCAAAAAAAACTGGGTTTTCAAGTCCTCAAAAAACGCCAAAACACAAATCACCACACATCCCTGTCATAAAAAAAAAAATACATGCCATTTGACAGCCCTCAAATCGCCACATCAAAAAGCAAGGGCGAGTTTGGGGAAAACCTATGGCAAACCTATGGCTCAAAAAACACTCAATTTGACATTCAGGGCAAATTTAGGTTTCTCAAAAAACGCTTTGTGGCGACCCTAGGGCAACCCCAGGGCTTCAACGAACAAACCTATAGTTTGGGTTGAGACTAGATAAATTGATTTCACCGTTGAAAACCACAGCAAACGAATGAAAGTGCGGATTTGTTGTTGGAGGTAGATTCAGGGATAAGGTTATCAGCCAAGATTCGGTAAGTGAGCATATAATGACAATTCACAACTGGGCTTAAGTCACCAATATTAGCTAATATGCGCAAATACCCCCACAAAAGAGAAAGACGATAATTCCAAATACTGTTTCTGCGAGCTCCTCAATGAAACATATTTTACAGATTTTAACGCAAAACTAAGGAAGGAGGATTGGAAAACAATCGATTATTATCATAGTCTGAATGCCAAAAACAGACTTAGGCTAATCGATTTTGCGGGGCTAGATCTTGTTGTTATTACGCTGAACCAAAAAAGGTGGGAAGACAACTAAATCGCAGGTTAAATTGTTAAAAAGGCTACTAAACCTTTTGGTGTCGTGAATAATTTGTTTATTCAATTTGAATATTTAGTAGTCAGCTGTTAACTTGAAGAAAATTTGGCAAACCCACAAATCCTTATTAGTCATTTTAAGTTTGTTAATTTAAAGAATAATTATCAAACTGAATAAAAACATTATGAATGAATTGATTGATTTCGTTTCAAGCAAAAAATACGTGTTAGCACCTCTTGAGTGCTGGAAAAAAGATAACTTGATCTTGAAAGTGATAACGACAACAGGAAAATAGGTTGAAATTGTTTTATTTTTTAAGTTTTTACATATAGTACGTTTTTCATTTGTTTATCTTTTAAGCGTTACAACAAAATTAATTTAAGTAGTTTTAATGTTATTTATTTTAATGAATCAATTCAAATTACAAAAATTTTTGCATGAAAGTCCGAACTACTACATATTCGGCAGGACATTCGAGGTTGAATAATTGAAACAGCGCCCAGTATTGCGCTCGGACCGCTATAGACACGGAAAATACCATCAGTGCGTAGATCAAACTGAGAAAAACTCTTTCCAATAGCTGCTTCTTGAAGTCAAGAAGTTAATTGAGAAATAAAACCTTCTCTAGAAAAATCAAGGTATAAGGGTTATACCTTGATTTTTCTATAAGACCTTGGTCAACTATTCCTGCTATACCGCCCGGAAGCATGCACCATACAGTTTTGGAGAAAAGTTTTTGAGTGATATCAAAAAATGGTAGGTTTTTAGATTTTGAAGTCGAAGTGATAACCTCTTGGTATACTTCAAAAATCAGAAAAATTCTCCTGATTACAAAAAAATTTGTGGTTTCAGTCTTGTAAGCATTTTAACAGAGGCCTCCCGTTATCGTTTCCTTGGAAATATGGAAATGAATAGCATTCCAACAGTAAAAAAATTTAAAAATCGGTCAACCAGTTTCTAGGTTCCCGTGCATGTTCCCGTTCCTGCCCCCTCGGTAACATGGGTATGAAAAATAAATATGAACCTTTCTCTTTTAAGGATCTGAGCATATTTACTTTGTTTTTTTTTTTTTTGCATCTCAGAGACTAATTCACACGGAGCTTAATGCAAGCTCCATGAACTTGAAATACAATATGTTGTAATTAAAAAAATATAAACTACAAACATTTTGATGGATAAGAAACATTGAACAAAAATCATCCATGTGGAGCACTGGTTTAAAACTTTAGTTTTAAACTGTAAAAACTTTAAATTGGATCAAATCTTTTATTAGAACTTCTCAATGTAGGTACTTCTACAATATAAATCAAATCAAATTATTGTCCTGCTTTAACTAACACCTTTCACGGTCGAACGTCTAATGATGAATGGAATTGTTTTGAGAATGAACGTTCCTGTCTTTATTCAGTAAAGGTCCTAAAGGAATTGGAACCCTCATCGACTGGGGATGTTATAGGACCTTCGTCAAACGGGGATGTTATAAAACTATGTATTTTTATTAACTTTGAAATCTTTAAGTAGGGAATTGGAATTATATGATCTACTCATGCTCGATAGCGGCTCATGCATGCCGTGGCTAGTCAGAAAAAAACGGAGCTAAATTCAAGAAAATCGGTGTCAAAGCAAGCCTATTGACGAAATCTTGTCAACCTCGAAAATTCTTAATCCGTGCCCCAAATTATTGTTTTAAGCTTGTTTCTTATAAGCCTCAAATTCTGATTTCAAGAATGTTCTCTCCTTAATATAAGATTACCTATACATATGAGCTAAATTATAAGAATACAAAATCTTAATGTCAGACTATTACAACCTAAAATTAAGATCATGTATTCTTAAATATACCAGGGATAAGAAAAAAACATACTTAAATGAAGTTTTTTTATTTCTAAATTAAGCATTAACAAACTTGAAACAAGAACCAAATCTGGTCTGTTTTAGTTGCTTTCGGATCGCTTCTAGCTCCTTTAATCTTAAGTTTAGAACAAAAACTCTTTTATTCAGTACCCTTCGGATACCTTCTAGCTAATTAAATCATGATTCAAGATTTGTAAGCTCTTACCTTCAGAATGAATTCACTTGTCCCCACCCCTTGTCCCCATCCCTTGTCCCCACCCCCTCTCCTCCAAAATAAAACTAAAAGCTTTTAGTTTTTATTTTAAATAAATTGTTTTAATATACTTTATTGTAAAATAGGTTCTTCCTTTATTTAATGGATACAAATGGAGTAGTGGACTTAAAATTTCCGTAATAATTTTTACTTTAATTGTTCTTATTAAACAACCAATTTAAAATGATTGGAAATGATGGTCAAATCAAAGGTTTTCAATTCGTTGGCATAGAACATAAATTGTTTCATTCTGAAATATAAAAATTTTGAATTTATAGAGTTCAAAATTATTAGTAACATCATTACGTAAAGCTAATTAGTGCCATGGTGATAGAAATGGCGTCGGCTTAAGCTGCGTAGTCAATGTCTACTCCATTTCCTACATTGTTATCACTTTGTCACTCACTAGAACAAAGTTTCCGTCAATGTTTTTAAGCACATATACATCTTTAGATACTGTTTTCAATGTCACTTTCGTCCGAAGTAAAATTTTCAACGGTAAAAATATCACTTAATCACTCAATAAGAAATCACGTCCGAACCGGAATAAAGCAGCTTCAAAATGAAACGACGATCTAGCTTCTTTGTAATCAAACTACATCATAAAAGTTTAAGATCGCCTCGGCTTAATTTGAGAATATTAATCTTAGCTTAAGATCGTATCGGATTGTTTAAGATCGTATCGGCTGGTTTAAGACTATGTATCGGCTCGTTTTAACGTTCAATAATTTTAAATTAAGAATATTTTGTTCTTAATAAGAAAACGAAACTAAATCAAGATAATTAAGAACTGAATTTAAGAACGTATATCTTACTATAACTTTACACAAATCTTATTTTAAGAATGTCATACTCAAATCAAGTTTTGTGTTCCTATTTTTGGAATAAAAACTTGTTTTTAGAATAAAATTCTTGAATTAGGAATAAAAGGGGTCGTGCAAAAAATATAACTAAGCTTACTCGTACTTGATTTTAGCCTGCCTTTTTTTCTCGGAGTGAGTTAGTTAGATGGGGGCAATGAATCAATTCTAAATTACGCAAGTGGTGAGATCCTCCGCGGTAGTTTGTATACCTAAGGAGAAGGATATGGAAACGGCACCTAAGAAACTGCTTGACAATTTCAAAATTCTTTCACTGTTAGAATGCTACCAGTATGCTATCTCTCACTCACTAGTCTACATGTCAATCCCATATTCTCACGGGAAAGGGAATAGGAATTCAAAAACTACTCGACCGATTTCAAAAGTTCTTTTATCGCTAAAATTCTAAATTCGACATTTTTAAAGGTAATGTAGACTATATGTATATTAAATTTTGTTTGAATATTTTAAGACTTTGTATTTGAATCCAGGGGGCACATTCCATCCCTATATTCTCACTATGCTTGTAATTGGAACGAAATAATTAATAAAACTCTCAGACAACCTTCAGCCCAGCGGGTGTTTCTGACAATGACATGAATGACATGATATTGTAACGTGCGCTTAGTTCGCAAAAATAAAACTCTACCTTTCAATTTAATTCTACCACTTTATTCAGTATCTACTTTCGATATACACTTTATTGAACTCAACTCGACTTTTGGACTATCACTTGTATTTACTCTTAACTTTATCACTCTTTAAACAAGACTGCCCTCTGGTTGCCTCGGGGGGGCTATTTATATCGAATGACATGCCATCTAGAACTCTCCAGTTACTTCTACATGTTCTCCACATTTGCTGTCAAGCATCTCTACACTCACACACACTGGCTTACAAGCAACGCCTGTCATTTATACCATTCTATTATAGTGTTGCCAGTTGTGTTTTCGGTTGAACTTTTTTCGATTAGGAAATTGGTATAAAATGTTGGGTTCACGTTGTATAAAACTTGAATGATTTCCACCAGGATTTGATTTTTTTTTTTTTTTTTTTTTTTTATAATTAACGCGCACATCAAGGGGTTATGACTACCCTTATAATGTTGTTAAACACAGTGCGAGCATTTAGGAAAATAGGAGAGGATTTGAAAGGAGACATCGATGCACGTTGCTTTTGAATTTTTGTGAATCGTAATGTTGGGGAAATACAGAGCCAGGTAAAGCATTCCACATTCGGGTGGTGCGGCTGAAATACGAATCTCTATACTTGACTGTACGTCCGAAGTTGGGCTCAAGGTAAAACTGATGAACATTCCTAGCGAGGCGGGTATTGCGGCTAAATTGTTTCAGGGGAGGAATGCAACTGGCTACTTCACTAGAGCACTGTTTGTGAAAAAAGCGATAAAAAAGAGAGAGACAGGTGACGTTTCGACGATGTCCAAGAGAATCAATCGATCAATAGCAACTTGACTTTAGTTCACCAACGGGATCGACACCGTTGATTGACTATCCGCCTAACAAACGCACAGCCTCCTTGACTGCACACACTGCCCAGATAAGATAAGAGATTATCAAATCAGAGAAATGTGTGCAGTCACTGTGGCTGCGAGAGTGATGTGGGGGAGGAGACGATGGAGAGGTAACGCACTTAGTGTTTGGGCTATTGCATAGACATGGGCTTTTGTTTTGTTTTTTTTTTTTTTGCACTTTCACAGCACTGATTTTTTATTGCACTGGATTTTTTTTCGTTTTCGCGGCGCGGCTGGAGAGATTTGTGGTTATTGTATTGAATTGTTTTGGTTGGATTTTTTGTTTAATTGTTTATTTTTTTAATTTTTTTTATTTTATTTTGGTAATTTGGGTGGTAGGAGGTGGCACAGTTCGCGAATTACTCGGGCACTAAGCGCGGTGCGTGTGGTTACGGTGAATGGCAGATCGACACTGCCATTCATCGTAACCGATTTTTCGATTTTTCGATCGATTTTTGTAATAACTAGCTAACCGAACGGCCGCGGCCGGCGCGGCGGCGTTGTTCGGGTCTAACTTATTTTAAATCGTAATAATACAGTTAAAATACGTCTACATTGCCGTGGTATCGTGAAAGGGGAGATCGTCGTATTAGGTGGCACAATCAATTGGAAGACTTTGAGTGGAAAACTGAAAATTGTGAGTGAGTATCTACTCGATCGAAATTGTTGTCCAAAGATGTTGATTGAGGCCCAGGTTCTCCCCATATTGTAACAAAAGAGGTTTTCAATGATGGTTTCTTATTTTGGTGTGAATTTATTTCAATATCGTCAGAGTTATTTGAGTTGTAAGCAAGATCAAAAAAGTCAAATGCAAGTCGTTTTGCATCGATACGTTGTAGGTACCTATGCTTTTCTGTTAGCAAATTATGAATTTTTATAATTCACAGCTGTTTTCGGTAGCAGCCTGGATGCAAATACATAATTCGTTTAAATAGGCATCCCAGATTCCTATATTGTATATAGTGTATTGAATATGTTCTTGTACGTGCCCAATCTAACCGAACAGTCTCCTAACTAAAGAAGCAACGATATTTTACTGTAATGAGCGGTGATTTCTAACAAAACTGCATTCAAAGAATAAATATCTCGTAATTCGTTCGTAAAGAGAAACAGTAGGACTTTACAGTCGATATCATTTAAACAGCTACAACAATAAAACATATGGCGCATTCGTTTGGGTATAAACAGGATACAGGATACACATGGATAGATGACAGTTGAATACCAGTGCAGAGCACAGAACATGAAATGCTAAACAAAAACTACCTAACAAACTTTTCCTTAAATGAGTTAAAAAATTGAGTTAAATAATTGATAGACCTATTTCATATTTCAAATGTTAAAATACTCCCGAAATTGCCCAGTTGTTCTAATTATAATTTGGCATACTATTCATTCATATTTAATCACAGCCATATACACAAAAATACAAAGCTCACATCTTTCGTGGGTACATTATTCATTGTTAACTGTTAACCCTTTTAATATATGATTTTCCATAACGATGGTTATCTCTATGACCTAAGCTAAGGGTGTTGAGCTAGTGTATCATTTTGTTCTTTTTTTTTTTTTGCCCTACAAATGCAAATCAAGGGTATGCCGGTCAGATTAACACTCGAGCAGATAAACGAAGCTCTTCAATGGAAAACAGGGTGTAATTTTTTTTGTGAATGGAGATACCATCACGTAACAAAAAGTAGATAGGTATAATATGTACATGCTAAATATGAAAACTCAAATAGAAAATTATTTAATTATTTAAACAACAAAACGGGAGCAAAAAAGCCATGCAGAATGATTGGCCTATAAATTAAAAACAACTACTCCAAAACAAAATTAAAATCTGTGCCGACTTAAGAATGAATTTGAGTGGCTTACATAGTGGAATGAGATGCGGTAGTGGGAAATAAATATTTTGAAATATAAGATGTAGATATATGGAGGATATAAACGTCCACCTTCGAATCACGGGCATAGCCAGGTTTAAGTTTCGGAGGGGGGTTTTCAAGAAAATAAAACTAATGGAAGAACATGCATGAAATAAATAACCTTTATATTATAAAGTGCTCGCTGTCTAAAGTTTTTTTTCAACTAGTGCTTATTTCGTGAATGGTAACACTTAGGTCATGTCTGATTTGACAAATAATTAGTTTAATCCTTCCGCTGAACGAATATGTTGCGTTTTTGCTTCGCTAAGTGGACCTGCGATTGACTTAGAGAAGATGCCGATTTTGCCAAAAAAAATTATCTTTTCAGATGAAGCTCATATTGATCTTGACGGGTATAAAAACAAGCAAAATTGTCGCATTTGGGGCTCAGAAATCCGCACGCATACATTGAAAAGCCGATACACCCAAAACGAATCCAGAGGCACAATTGGGCCATTTTTTTTTTTCGAAAATGAGCAAGGAGTGGCCGTTCCAGTCAATGGCGATTGTTATCGGGCCATGTTGAACGAATTTTTGTTCACAAAAATTTAAGAGGAGGATATTGGCAACATTTGGCTTCAACAGGACGGTGCTACGTGCCACACAGCCGAAGCTGCACTCGATGTTTTGCGCCCAGTTTCAAAAAAAAAGTTATTTGGCGGACCCTTTATAAAAAAATTTATTTCATTCATTCATTTGATTACATATGCATTATATAATCAATCTTCTGTTTTTCTTTTTAAATATATGCACTACTTCATCTACGTCAATATCTATCCCGTAGTGAATATTCATAAGAGCCAAGCCGTCCAGTCTGCAATGGGGAAGCAAAAAAATTCTTTTGGATACCTATCAATAGAGGTAATAAACTTACTTTTGTTACAAAAAACCGTAATGAAATACTTGACATTACCCTCACAAACAACTCGGACACATGTCCAGTAGAGCAATGGAAAGTACTAGAAGAAATCCTTTCTCAGACCATCGTCTGATAAATTTTATCATTCCCACTACGGATCGGCTAATCAAACCCTTTCGTAATAATAGACAAACGGACTGGGCTACCTTTAGCAGGACGGTAGACGATAATATAGATTCCCTTAATACAAATAGGTGCCTTAAACCGGAAGGACTTTATAAGTTGACTGCAGAACTCACAGGAATTCTAAAGAACGCCCTGGACAAAAGCTGTCCTCTTATCACAACGGTTAAAAAAAAATCAAAAAACCAATCTAGTGGAATAACGAGCTGAGCAACATTACGAATGAAACTAGAAGGCTTTTCAATGCTGTCAAACCCACTGGCTCGGAAAATGACTGGGAGTATTACAAATTCAGCCAAAAATTCAAAAACGCTGCTCATGGAGAATTTTTTTCAGTGAAATTGAGCACACGAACAAATCGGCCAGACTACGGAAAATCCTCTCCAAAGAGACCATACCCCTTGGTTCCCTGAGGAGACCGGACAACCACTGGAAGGAATTCCCAGTCAAGAGTCTGGAACATCTGTTTGATTCGCACTTCCCTGGAGGCAGCCTTACCAAGAATAGTGAAGTAGAGACCACAAATTAATCTAGACACGAGATCCCGACAGATATTACAACGGAAGAGAAGTTGGAATGGGCTATCAACTCCTTTTCCCCTTTTAAATCTCCGGGTCAAGATGGCATTTTCTCTATGATGATGCAAAAAGCAGCGGAAAAGTCATTCCACATCTCAAAAACATTCTTCTAACTTATGTACTTGTTTCCTCATAATTAATAGCAGTGTAGACATGGGAGGGAGATCAGGGGGGTTAAACCCCCCCCCCCCCCCCCCCCCACACACTCATTGGGATCGATAATTTCTCAACAAAACCAGTCATGAACCAAATAACTTAAGGAAACATACTCTGAAATTTAGTACATACTTCCTACGTGAATTAAGTCTTATTAGTAGCCACAGGATTTTACATTCTATACTTTCATTCTACGGGGAAAATACTAAAATATCGTTTTTCATTGACGAAAAGAGCTACTCCTTTTATGAAAAGATCTACTCTTTTTCCAATTTTAATGTTTCATTGGAAAAACGAGTGGTTCTGGAGTTACTCTAAACGCCAAAGATCAGTGGAGGTCCAGTATAACGAATGATCGATATTACGAACACTTTTTTCAAGTCCATTAGGTATTCTATATAACGAACAAAATAACGAATTTCAGACGAAATGGAAATTACGTACTCTATATAACAAACAAATAACGAATTTCAGAAAAGAAAAAAAAATGACTGTAAGTGTATTAATGTGTCTTCATACACTTACATGTATGTGATCGTGATTTTATTTATTTAAAGATTTGTATGACAAAAAGGTTTCGATATAACGAATTGACTCTGGACATTATATCGTTCGTTATACTGGACCACCACTGTACTCCCAATCGGTTGGGAGATCTACTCTGAAAATTACACACACATGCA
Source organism: Melanostoma mellinum (assembly GCA_914767635.1). NCBI lineage: Eukaryota > Metazoa > Arthropoda > Insecta > Diptera > Syrphidae > Melanostoma > Melanostoma mellinum. Next base: position 78,413,226 of record OU612059.1, on the reverse strand, counting down.
AAAACAGCTGTTGCATCAGTCAAATGGAAAAAAATTAAAATTGAAAAGAAAAAAGAAATTAATTGAATATGAATGCAGAAATATGTAAATAATTTAGAATTTGTTAGTTCGCTGCATTGTTTCTTCGTCGTCATCCCTTCCCATCCATCACCTACATGGAGTGTAAAAAAAATTTAAAAGATGCAAGTGGGCGCGTTCACTGCTTTAGTAACTACGTAATCAAGTCATTAGAAACAACTGCAAAATGAGTTGAAAATTTTTCACCGCACGTAATGTAAAAATTTCAGATATAAAGTTAATTTAGAATCATATCGACGTTTCACAATCGGCTGTTCGGAAAAAAATACGAAAGATTACAAACAAAAAAGGATTTATTGCGTTTTGTAGTTCAATTTTGCATTCACAAAACTAATTGAATTTTGACTACATAGTGACTAGAGAAGTGAATGCACCCAATGCTATTCATGCCAATTGTCACCAATACTACGACAAAACTGTTAAAAAATGTTTCATTGAAAAGAGTAGTTCTGCATTTGAGAGTAGTTCTTTCGGATTTCAATGAAAAACGCTATAAGTCAACTTCATCTGAAAGAAATTATTATTTCGGCAAATCACCTAATCTTTTGAATTTCTTTTTTTATTTCGATTTTCCACGACAGGTAAGAATAAAATCTTTTTTCTTAAAATCTCTAATACAGCGGTTATTAACAATCTAGGTGCTCTTGCAAAATCTTATAATGGAAAATCTTCAAAATTCTGATCCGGACATTTCTTTGTTGATCGGTCAAGGGTATAACGGAGCAAGCAACATGTCTGGTCGATACAATGGTGTTCAAGCAATTATTCGCCAAAATTTGCGAATTATTGTCCATCGTGCAGCACATTCTTTGAACCTTGCTTTATCTGATTCCAACTAAATACCAACTCTCGTTGCCATTTAGTCGTGAGTTCCAAAGAGTGAATTTAAACTTGTAAACTTGGACTTTAACTTATTCAGTTAGTTGAAGAAAAATTTTAGAGTGAGCGAGAAAGATAAAAAGAACAAAGATAGCTACTGATGTAAGTCTAAAAAAATGTGTTTACATTAGGTCTGTTCGTTGAACTTTCCCCAGGGTAGACCCAGGTTTTCTTGACAAACCTGTGAATTATCAAAAAAACCTGGGGCTTCCAGTCCTCAAAAAACGCTATACCACAAATCACCACACATCCCTGTCATTAAAAAAAAAATACATTCCATTTGACAGCCCTCAAATCGCCACAGCAAAAAGCTAGGGCGAGTTGGGGGAAAACCTATGGCAAACCTATGGCTCAAAAAACACTCAATTTGACATTCAGGGCGAATTTAGGTTTCTCAAAAAACGCTTTGTGGTGACCCTAGGGCAACCCCAGGGCTTCAACGAACAGACCTATTAATGAATATTGTTTGAGGTTTACATGCTCCAACAAAATTAAACGGGCAGAAAACGATTCATTTTCGAAAGTGTTTAAAAATAAAATAAAAATAAATAGGGTGGCGCAACAGAGCGAGGAGCCCCTGGGTCTAGCGCATTTTCCACAACCATGCCTTGTGGGAATGGAAGGGACCTACAATTTTCTGCCGGTTCCGAACGGCTAATCGAGAAAGCGCTTTTCATGGCAATGAATACTAACGGAGGACTTGTCAATTCCTCGCGAAAGGCGATACCCGTGGAAAAAACATTTTTGCCTCTGTTGGGATTACCTCTGGATTAATAGGCGGACATGCTATCCAAATCCATCACACCACGGGTACCACCCAGTTTGTGATGGATAGCATGAAAGTGTTTGAAGATGCAAAAAAAATTGCTGAAGACCTTGACATTGACGTTAAACTTTAAACATAAGAGAATAGTGATATCTGATATGTAAGTAGATATAAGAGACTGAATTAATAAAAATGAATTAAATACTGAAAAAATAGTAAGAAAATAGTGAACCGCCAAAAAATCGTACCCTTCGGTTCAAAATACAGAAGAATGTTTTCGTGTCACTATTTTCAATCCTTTTCTCCATTTCTATGGACCTTGGAGATATATTTCCAAAACATGAAAACATCGAAAACAAACTAGAAGGGTTTTTGGTTCTTTTCAAGGATTCTTCGTAGACAAAGCAGCTAAAAAATTTCATGAAACTGTGGAGTTTTACCAAACATCTTCTGTTCTTAAAGATTTAAAAATTTGGAAGAGATATTTGATCCGAAGGAATAATACTTCCTCTAAGAATTCATTTTAAGCGCTCAATAGCTGCCCATGTGAATTCAATGAAGGGCCATATGCATAAAGGCTAGTAAATGCTTTTACTGGTGAATTTCTATAGTTTATACTAATTCTCGTATGCATAAAACCATAGTAAATACTGGAAAAAAAGTATTTACTAGGTAACAAAGTATTTACTGGTTTCCGATGAATTAAACCAGTAAATACTTTAATCCGTATGCATAAAAACTATGTTGTTCAAGTATATACTGGAATTTTTTCAAGCTATTGAAAACCAACTTGAACATTTGCTAGTAAATACTTTTTCATGTTAAATGTCCATTTTAGTCGGCAGTTTTATATCCAAGTATCGGTAGAACTTTTTTTTTTAATGGCCTCTTTTTTAAGTGTAATCGCAGAAAAAAATTATAAGGAGCGAAGAGATCCCGGAGATAACAATTTCAAAATACTTTACTGTTTTGAAAAGGAAAACGTTGATTTATTTAAAACTAGCTGTACCCGCGACTTCGTCCGCGTGGAATAGTGGGTTTCGTCAGCATTCTTATTTTTTAGGTTACTTATTTTGGAAATAAGACACATTCATGCGTTTTAGTAAACCATTGTTATATTTTTTTATTTAAGTATATGTTTGCACACGACGTTCTTATTTTTTTCCATTTTTTGCGAAATAAAAAAGTTTTGTGGGATTGATACACGTGATCCTGCCACATAAAGTTGCCATGGGATTATTTTCTAAACGAACACCTGCAACTTAAAGCGCCTGAGACTTATTTATAATGACCAATCAATGGGAATTAAAGGAAAACGGGGAATCAAAACGTTTTGGATTTGTAATATTAGTAAGGATGTCCATCTTCGGGTTCTAGACTGTCTCTGTACCAAAATTCATATATGTAAATAGGTTCAATAGTTTGGGCGCTGGGCGGTAAATATAAACAAAGAAAAACAGACAGACAGAGTTAATTTCGGATTCATACTGTTACTAAAGTCTTCCATTCCCGTAGGAATATGAGGGCCGTTTCCGGAGGATGACTTATAGCTTATATTACTCGGGAATAGTGTAGTATTCTAACAGTGGACATTTTTTGAAAATTCCAAGTTCCCGTTCCCATGGGAATACACGAATAAAACATATTGCTTAACATATTTGTCCATCCTCAGGTTCTAGACTGTCTCTGTACCAAAATTCATATAAATTGGTTCAAAAGTTTGGGTGGCTAATGGTAACAAAGGGAAATAGATAGACAGATTTAACTTCGTACTTATAATTTTAGTAAAGACTCCGTTCCAGTGGAAATATGGTGACCGTTCCCGTAAGGAATATGTGGATGAGTAAAAGTTAATGTTGCTCGGGGATTATGGAGCGTTCCAACGGTGGAAGAGTTTTTTAAATCGGTGCTGTAGTGTCTAAGTTCCCGTAAGCTTTCCTGCTCCCGTGGGAATATAGAAAAAAAAATATATAGCCTATGTCCTTCCTCAGGTTCTGAACAATCTTTGTAAAAATTTCATTTAAATCGGTTTATTAGTTTGGGCGTTAAATGGTAACATAGAACGACGGACAAACAGAACTACTTTCACACTTATTATATTAGTAAGGACTCCCGTTCCCGTAGGAATATGTGGATGAATTAAAGTTTATGTTACTCAGGGATAGTGTAGCATTCTAACGGTTTATTAGTTTGGGCGGGAGATGGCAACATAGAACTACGGACAGACAGAGCTTCGGGTGCTTTCATTATTGCATGGTTGCTCTGTTTACATGCGATCATTTGCAATCAGACTAACGTCATTCAAAATATTTGCGCATCCATTTTACAATGCATTTATGAACACTTTTTCGGATTTGCGTCATCTGTCAAAGAATTGAAAGAATTTTTCAGTGTACACAGTTCCATAAAATACTTCTTTCTTTTTCCATCCAAAATAACAGTACATTCATTTAATTCAGTACTTTTTTGTTTATACATATCTTACCTGGAGCCTAAAGAGTTTTCATCCATTTCTTTGTACTTTTACTTTTTTGTATTTTTTCCGCGGTAATTAATAGCCTTCTTGAAATCTGACATTTGGCTTGAATAGAGGAAAGAAAATAGTTGTGTTTTGCACTGTCTGTCTCTTTCTCTGAAGATGAAAACCGAAAAGCAAACGAATTAAAGCATTTGCACATTTGCGCTGCAAATATTTGCGTTTTGCTTTAATGAAACTATTACATTTGTCATTTGCATTTATGAAAGTTATGCATTGGTCAGACTAAAGCAACTATGCAATTATGAAAGCACCCTTCTTTCACACTTATTATATTAGTAAGGACTCCCGTTCCCGTAGGAATATGTGGATGAATTAAAGTAGATGTTACTCAGGAATAGTGTAGCATTCCGACGGTGGAAAAATTTTTGAAATCGGTGTTGTAGTTTCTAAGTTCCCGAATACGTTTTCGTTCCCGTGGGAATATAGGGATAAAATATATAGCCTATGTCCTTTCTAAGGTTCTAAGCAATCTTTGTGCAAAATTTCATTTAAATCGGTTTATTAGTTTGGGCGGGAGATGGTAACATAGAAAGGTGATCACACAGAGCTACTTTTGCATTTATAATAATAGTGAGGACCGGTTCCCGAGGGAATATTCGAATGAAATAAAGCCTATGTCCGTCCTTAAGTTCAGAACAATCTTTGTACAAAATTTCATTTAAATCGGTTTATTAGTTTGGGCGGAAGATGGTAACATAGAACGACAGACAGACAGAGCTTCATTCACACTTATTATATAAGTAAGGACTCCCGTTCCCGTAGGAATATGTGGATGAATTAAAGTTTATGTTACTCAGGGATAGTGTAGCATTCTAACGGTTTATTAGTTTGGGCGGGAGATGGCAACATAGAACGACGGACAGACAGAGCTTCTTTCACACTTATTATATTAGTAAGGACTCCCGTTCCCGTAGGAATATGTGGATGAATTAAAGTAGATGTTACTCAGGAATAGTGTAGCATTCCGACGGTGGAAAAATTTTTGAAATCGGTGTTGTAGTTTCTAAGTTCCCGAATACGTTTTCGTTCCCGTGGGAATATAGGGATAAAATATATAGCCTATGTCCTTTCTAAGGTTCTAAGCAATCTTTGTGCAAAATTTCATTTAAATCGGTTTATTAGTTTGGGCGGGAGATGGTAACATAGAAAGGTGATCACACAGAGCTACTTTTGCATTTATAATAATAGTGAGGACCGGTTCCCGAGGGAATATTCGAATGAAATAAAGCCTATGTCCGTCCTTAAGTTCAGAACAATCTTTGTACAAAATTTCATTTAAATCGGTTTATTAGTTTGGGCGGAAGATGGTAACATAGAACGACAGACAGACAGAGCTTCATTCACACTTATTATATAAGTAAGGACTCCCGTTCCCGTAGGAATATGTGGATGAATTAAAGTTTATGTTACTTTGGGATAGTAAAGCATTCTATCGGTGGAAAAATTTTTTAAATCGGTGTTGTAGTTTCTAAGTTCCCGAATACGTTTTCGTTCCCGTGGGAATATAGGGATAAAATATATAGCCTATGTCCTTTCTAAGGTTCTGAGCAATCTTTGTGCAAAATTTCATTTAAATCGGTTTATTAGTTTGGCCGGGAGATGGTAACATAGAAAGGTGATCACACAGAGCTACTTTTGCATTTATAATAATAGTGAGGACCGGTTCCCGAGGGAATATTCGAATGAAATAAAGCCTATGTCCGTCCTTAAGTTCAGAACAATCTTTGTACAAAATTTCATTTAAATCGGTTTATTAGTTTGGGCGGAAGATGGTAACATAGAACGACAGACAGACAGAGCTTCATTCACACTTATTATATTAGTAAGGACTCCCGTTCCCGTAGGAATATGTGGATGAATTAAAGTTTATGTTACTTTGGGATAGTAAAGCATTCTATCTGTGGAAAAATTTTTTAAATCGGTGTTGTAGTTTCTAAATTCCCGTATACGTTCCCGTTACCGTGGGAATTTAGGGAAAAAATATATAGCCTATGTCCTTCCTCTGGTTCTAGACTATCTCTGTACAAAATTTCATATCAATCAGTTTGGTAGTTTGGGCGGGAGATGGTAACATAGAAAGCTGGACAGACAGAGGGACTTTCACATTTATAATATTAGTTAGGATTTAATGAAACCAAGAAAAAACTAATTTATTTGTAATAAAAAAATAATAATAATAATAATATAAACATTAAGGTACTCAAACTGAAAAAAATAAAGTTTAAACACTTAGTCTAGATTGTTAATATATAAGTTATATCTAGGCCGAAAGACATTAGCAAATTTAATCAAAATCATTACAACCATGTTTTAAAACATTGGTTTTTTATTTTTAATGTTTTTTAAAGACGAAATTTTAAAAATTTAAGTACACAAATCTTAAGATCTTGCTGAAATTTGTATTGACAAAAAATTTGAAATAAGTCAAATATATCGTTTTGAAAATATTTGAAAAAACAATTTTTTTTTTTAAATTAACGAAAATTCGAAAAAACTAAATTTTTCAAATGTAGATACGCAATCCTTCTAAAACAATCTAGGACTTCTAAAATATGAAATTTCGTTAAAATCGTGTTAGCCATTAGTGAGAAAGTCGGTTTTGAAAAAAACGGTACTATGGGGGTTACCGTTTTTAGACTTCTTCCAAAAAACATTTTTACATCATTAAAACAGCTGTTCAAAAATAATACCTCTAGTAAAATTTTATCAAAATCGTTTGAGCCGTTTTTGAGAAAAATAAGTATTATCATATCGGTTGTATGGCAAGTACCGTTATTTCAAGACCTAGAGACCCAATAAAAAAAGTGAATTCAAAAATGAAAAAACCAATAAAGGAGAGGATCTACTACCCCTGATGAAAATATCCGAATCGTTTTGAGATATGTTAGAGATCCAGGATTTCAAGTCGGGGTTGGAGAAGACACAGGCTTCCATCAGAGTACTGTTTGCAGAGCTGTGCATCACGTAGCAAATTTAACTATTAAGGCTAGGTGGACATTTTTAGCGAACTCAGAACTCATGTAAAAGTGTTTGCTTGTATTAGTAAATCGTTTTATTCTCTTAAAAGTTATCCCTCTTGCCATCGTCGCGTGTGATTTCAAATTCTCCCTGTTTGCTCTCTCTCTTTGGTCTCGGCAACAGCCAGAAACTAGAAAAGAATTACGCACTTGCATAAGCAGATCAAAGGGGTGACGATTATACGAGCATGCGTTGTGCAAATAGACATATACAAAAACAGATATCATAAGACACACTGATGAAGATATTTATATGTACACAATATGTCCGAATGAAATTTTTTTTACGATTTCTTGTTTTTGGATGGGTTGAGAATAGAAATATTTTGTGAAGTCAGGAAAAAAAGAAAACCGGTTAGTTTTTTTGTCAGTTTGCTTGCTGAGATAAATACAGATAATTACAAAAAATGAAGATGTTGTAGGGTCGATATTTCTTATCTTGTGTTTTTGCGGATGTGGAAAATATGATATTTGTTTGATTTAAATGTAGGTCAGTTTCTTGGCTAGGGGCCAGTTATAGCGATCAGGAAAACGAATCAGGAAAAATTTTCAAATGGAATAATAACTATGTTTTCGTTGCAATTGAATAACAAATGTTATACCAATCGATGGCAAATCACTCAAAGAATTTTTTGTTCCCAAAAAAGATATAGGTAATAGAACAAATATTTTCTGTTCAATTTGTATTTTTCTATTTTCCTGTTCCAATTCCATCAGGAAAATAGAAAAATACAATTTTACGGCAAAGTATTTGTTCAATTGAACATTTTCTTGACAAAAAAATTCTCTGGGCTGTTTACTATTGATTGGTATAACATTTGTTATTCAGTTTTCACGAAAATATAGTTATTATTCCATTTGAACATTTTTTCTGATTCGTTTTCCTGATCGCTATAACTGGCCCCTTAGTTTGATCAGCAAAATTAATGAATAATGGATAACTTGGGAAATAGGAACTTAGATAATACTCATTTTTCCCTGAGGAAAAAACTGAATTCAAGCTGTTTTTGTGCTGTTTTTCGGTTAGGCAAGACTTCCATTGATAGTGTGGGAATAACCTTTTATAAAGTGTAGAGATATTTTCAAATACATCCTCTAAAATTTTTTTTTTGTAATGGTACTTACTTATATTCATAGAGCGGATACAACAAAAAAAAATATTTAGGTAATATTGATAATAATCTGGACAACTACAAACCACCAAAGAAAGAATAGTACAACCAATAACCTTGAAACAAAGTTAAAAAAAAATTATTTCGCATACACCTTACCCAAACGTACATCTTATTCCAAATAAGTTGAATCCTTAGATGAATAAAGAACAAGATGGAAAACCACACTAACACATTGATACCACCCCACAAGCTGCTGCACGCACTCCTTAGATGAATAAAGAATCTAAGATACATCATCTAAGCTACCTACCTAGTCAAATACAAAATTTTTAGCTGAAGAAAAAAATGAAACACACTCTCATCAAGTTGCGTACACTTGACCAAGAAATCCCATTCTATTAGTGCAGTGGTGCTATTTTCTCACCCCTTTCCCTTTGTGCGTTTGCCTATGTCCGTTTCATTCAATCCTTCCTCATTTCAAACTTTTTTTTACAATGCAAGCTACTGCTATCTGCTACCCGCAAAAAAAACAACAGGCACACAGTTTGTAATGAGAAATGAATAGCACAAAAGATCACAAAATAAGGTCATAGGTATAGAATCACGGTTCGAAAATATCCGATATTTATTATAAATATCAAAATATCGGATATTTATGATATATATCCGATATATATCAAGTTTGATATATATCAATTTTGTATGAAAACCGACTGTCAACTGTTTTGTAGAATTATCAATGCTATTTGCATATGTGCTACATAAACAAATTAAAATTGTCAAAAGCTTTTTTAATGTTTTATTTATTTAAATTAACAAAAAATATATCAAAAAATCCACTCAAAAACATAAAACTTTTTTTATAAATTCAAATCAGTCAATTGTAGGTAACAAAACAATAAAGATTGCAGATAATAATGGAAATAGAATATAATGAAATAAGCCTTTTAGTTATCAAATCAGTCATAAGTCAACAAAACTGTTGATTATCAAATATTTATATTATGTAATCAATATATGTGCTCAGTTTGACATTTTGAATCATATCATCCGCTACATCAGCAGGTTGAGTAATATCGTTATGAATAGGATCCGATATCCAATCTAGTTCCTTTTCTTTGATGAAGACTTGTTGAGGTGTTTAAGCAAGTACACCAATTTATTAGCATCGTCGATTCCCAAACGGTTTCACAGCTTCGACTGCACCAGACCAAAACTTGAAAAAATCCTTTCAAGCCCCACTGTTGAAGCAGATTCAGTCAAGAGCTGTTCACACATATTAAGGAACTTATTTTTGTGTTCCCATTGCGTCCATAGAATTTCTGTGGTGTTCAAGTTTAGAAGTTTCCACCAATGCACCAATCCAGCGCAGCGGTGGGGTTGTTTGAAACTGAAGCACAAAAAGATATTGCGGAAATATAAATAATTGTGTCATTATTGATGTTCCTTTAATGAGGGGTCAGTTCTTGCCTGCAAATCGTTAATCAAGAATATTTGCCAAATAATGCAGGGCACCTAACGCCATATCGTGCCTTTTCTTGAAAGCACAACTCACTTGAGGTGGTTGACTTGATTAATCTTTCTCCAAATTGTTCCAAATTTCGACAGCTACTGAAATTGTCGTTCCATCTCATTGGGAACGATATAAAGCTTTTTCGATTGAATCCAGTCTTGCCAGCAAATCCAATGAATTGTAAGCAAATTTGAATATCGTCGACAATTCGGTAAATGTCACTATCAATTTCATTTCGATGATTTTGACAAGTCTGAACTAAGATTCTGCGATTTTCGACAAGTGATCGTACCGTATACCGCATCGAGTTCCAGCGAACGACAGTAGGCATGATCAATTTTTTACCTCTTGCTTCTTTATACCACGATGCTTATTTCTGAAATACTTCACGACTTTTAAAAAATGTTTAGTGACTCCTTTTTGGGTATATATCGTCGAACCCTGTTTGATATATATCGGATATATATCGGATATATATCTTGATATATATCCGTTGATATATATCCTCGAACACTGTATAGAATATAGATGATATGTATGCATGCATAACGCTTAACGCATAAGATCATCTGAGCGATACTCCTTTTTCAAATCATAGAGAACAGAGAACAGTCAAAAAGAGAAAACGGCGCTAAACTTGGTGGCGGGTTTGCTTCGAACTAAAATGCGTATGTATATGTTTTTAAGCAAGATTTTCTAGTAAAAAACCCAAAGTAGACAGTTTTTCTAGAATTAATATTTCAAATTCTGTGACCACAAGAGTATATTTTTTAATTGAAACTGATTGAGATTATATCAAAGAAAAATACCAAAAAAAAAATTGAGGTTCTTTTGGCTTCTCGTTCCTCAGAAATCGTTGGCAAATATGACTTTATTGAAATTGAATTTTAGCGGTTTGGAGAAAAAAATATTGATTTTGGGCTCGGAGGTTAGTTCAGGAGCTTTATTACCTTCAAAAAAATGTATATATATATGTACTTGCAAACACCCACGCCGTGCCCCATGCTTTATAAGCTAAAAAAAGGTAGTTTCACCAACTTTTCATCATAACACCTGTTTCAAAACACTCAAAACTATTACCAATGATTTTATAAGATGCGCCTGATATCTATCTACTATTTCCTTTTTATTTCATGAAAAAATATTAATAAACGGCAAAGTTATTACCAAAAGAGTATGCTGAAAACCGAAAAATTACAACAAATTGAGGAAGATTATTTTCATATAAGGAGACAAAATTTGAAAAAAAAAAAACGCTCGGAGCTTAGTTGCATATATATTTTCTAGTTATAAAACGAAAAAGAAAAAAATAAAAAGTTTATAAATACGGATGCCCCGACCAAAATAGTGAACAAATCGAAATTTTCAATAAAAATAATGGCTTCCAGTCCCTATAAAAACCGTTACGGAATAACTTACAGCATTTAAATGATACACAAATGTTTGTGTGTTTTTTATCTTTACAATACATTTTGTTTCATCAAATTATCAAGAAAATTGCAAAAGTTATGAAGCAATAAGTCAACGCACCTTTCAAATTTTAACGAAAAATGCAAGGGACACCTAGCCTTAATGCAGACTTAACCTTAGAGCCACTTAAGTTGCATGATAACTCGAAAAAAAAAACAGATTCCAATTGCCCAGCAACGACATTTTGAATGTTTTTCTGTTTTTAAAAGTCGAATTTTAATATTTCATAGCTGTTGTCTACAGCAATCTGGAAAAGATATCTGAATCGTTCAGAAAGGTATCTTAAGATAAGGGTGTCCGAGATAGCCTACCCCATAGGTTTTTGAGCGTACACATAGGCTATCTTAGATATCCGTAGCTTAGATATCTTTTAACTATTAAGATAACTTTTTCCAGACTATAACCGCAGCCCCCCGCCGCCGCCGTGAAATATAAAAATTCATCTTTTGAAAACAGAAAAATATTGAAAATATCGCTGCTTGACCATTGGAATCTGCTTTTTTCGATGCTCCTTGCAACGCAGATGAGACTGATATTGCAATAAATGCACACGGGAATAAAACACCAACATGAAAAGAAACAAAAGTAAGTTTTCTATCAGGTATCAGCTGATCACTTGTATAGAAAGGCATACCGAAAGTTCTCGAATAGCTTCAGTTAAGTAGAAATCTCTTACACATAAGCATGAACGCCCCAATCAAGCCACAGAGATATAAAATAGAAAACAATCCTCGAAAAATCTACTTTATTTTTATGTAAAAAGTATGTTCATAATTTCTCTTTTTACGTTCCTCTTTTTATCGCTTTGCATCTGTTTCAATGTTGCTGCAACAAGTTCCCCAAAAATCGTGTCTTCGCATCTAAAGTTTTCAGATGGTTTTGTGTTTGTCGAAATTGTTTCTGATTCTTGTGAACGCACTTCCTGACATACTTCTTCAATTGGTTTTGCCTTGTCTTTGGGCTTTTCTAAGTCATCATTCTTCAACTCAACTACTTCTTCACAGCTGCTGTCTTCAGATACATCAACAACTTTAGTCGTCTTTTCAGCCTCAATGGCTTTAGTTTCTTCTAAGGACTCTTCCACTTCCAGTGACTTGGGGCTATAGTTTAAAGACTGATCTTCTGGTTGTGGGGACTCATCAATATAGATCGGTTCAATGAATTCAGTGTCAGTAGTTACTTCTGTGAGCCCAGAACTATCTGGTATCTCATCTAATTCCTTTTGATTGCTTTCGTCTATCTGCAGTTCAACAAAGACTTCATCAGAATCGTCGTCACTAATAGCTTCTTCGAGGTCCTTTTTTGTAATTTCAAACTCCGGTTGTGTTCTGTATTGATCTTTTTCTTTTGAATACATTTCCAAAGCACCAAGGTTTATGTGATCAACCAGAAAAGACATATCATTCAAGTACTTGAACGAAGACCGGTTGCCTTTTAATGCTAACAAGTATTCCTCTATGAATCTGGCACGGAGAAGATGCCAACGGCTTTTAGCTAGGGAAACTGCAAAATTTGTAAATGTAAATGGGGAAAATGCTTATTGAAGAAAAGATATACCTTCCGTTTTAAGTATATCAGCCACTTCCTTCCATTGATGTGAGCGACTTCGGAAATCATTGCATTTGGTATAGAGCACGGGTCTTCTTTGGACAAGTTTGATTATTTTCAAGTTGACTTCAACTTCCATTATATTTTAATGCAGAAAAGGCAATAAAAAACACAGTTTTTCTGTTCAAAAAGAAAAATGTATTCAACAATTTCAAATAATAAAACAAAAAGTTTATTTGTCAACACAAACTCGTATTCAGCACAACAGCACAGGGCTGGTAGTCAGAGGAACAGAATGAATTGGGTCAAATGTCCACGTTTAAGGCACGCACAGACTAAGAATTTTTCTAGATTACGAAGTAACATCAAAGTACATACATAAATTTTTTTCTACCAAGTTGGTGTAACAAAAAAGGAGAACAAGAAAACAGTTGCTTCATTTGCACGTAGTTTCAACGAATCGACCAATGTAATCAAATGGAAGCTTGGGGCAAGAGAAGTTAGTGCTTTGTTACTTGATATGTAGTTTTCGATTCATTCGATGATTGAGTTACGTATTTGACATTTAAACCTCGAAGCGTTTTGAGAGTGATTTATTCGTTCTTTTTTTCTATTTGGGGGAAAGGAGCAAACATCAATCCATGAACAAACTTTTATCTGACTGGTTGTCAGAGCAAACCACAGTTTCTATTTAATTTTTGCCAGCTCGAAAAGTCCGCTGATTGTCAATAGATTTTCTTTAGTAGACCAAAATAAACTTTGAAATTTTAGTGAAGGATTTTTATTCTACAAACGCTGTTACTCCAAATCTGTCAATTTTGCTTAACGAATTTAAAAATTCGACGAGAAAGAAGTGAAGGAGTGAAAATACTTTTGAAAACCATATTACCAAAAATGCCTCACTTTCAGCCCTGTCACTTTGTTTCATTTCACTTTGACTTCGTTTCAGATTCAAGTCATACCAATGCCGCAAGTATCTGTTTGCTGTTGTCAAAATCTACTTTTCTGTTTTTGTTTGGGTTTTGTTGCGAAGGTAGTGCAGTTGTGCAGTATTTAAACGAAATTCTGAAATAAATCGTGGATTAAATTCTAGAAATAGTTACGCATAGTGTCAACTATAATTTAGCAAAATGTATAAACATTTAGTGGTTGTTATTACATTGTCGAGTCTCTGTTGTTTCTTGTATGGAATTATAAACATTCTTTTAAATGTTGAAAAGAATGCATGTCAAATGACCTACATGTATCAGCTCCCGACATTTATTGTAAGTTTTTTTATTTTAATCGTTATGGTATAAATATATTAATCATATTTCTTAAGCCTTACATATATTTATTCAGTGTAAATTTGAGTACATTTCACAGTTGCACCCAATCCCATGACCTCAATTAAATCAATCAAATTACTTTTCTAAACCGGCTGAATGGAAAAAGTTTAAAGCTACAGTTGTTTTAGTTTCCCACAGCTTCTAATTTATGTGAAATAATAGTTGGTTTGATTTAACCACAGGAAGGGAAATCCTCATTTTGCATTTGATATTCATGAAGTTAGAGTTCTGGTGTTGTCTTTGAATGGGCGGGTCAATTTGAGTCTAGTAAGTGGACATTTAACTACACCTTTCTTTAAACCTTTGCCTCATATGTGGTTGTTAAGTTTTGTTTAGTTTTCGGCAATAAGACATGAGTGTACTTGAAGATTAGCCTTTTATGTTTTAATATAGGACCAGAAGTCAACCGCATTTGCTTTTTTCGCCTGTCATCAATCACCTCCTAAGTTATGCTAGTTTCTGATATTGGGTTCAACTTTCATTCATGTTTATTACTTAGGATTATGTGAAGGTTACGGAAAGGGGTCGTGCTTTTGCCACAATAGAACTTGACTCAAGGTCAGTATGTCGTTCGTTGTTAGGATGATGTTATCGTTATAGCGCTGATGTACTTTGGCTAGGGATATTTTTGTTAGCTGCGTTTTTTCCACATCAGCTGGCTAAGGTAAATTTTAACATTTTCCATCAACTTCTTTGTCCATAAGTCTACGATTCAGACAAGTCAACAAGATACTGTTACTGTCTATCAAACTGACGAAGAAGAACTTTTATTTGAAACTGAAAGAAAAATAAGCGCACTGCTAAAAAACGAAAAGCGGAAGGTAGCCCCGAATTGCATACAAAGAACCAGCAAACTTCGAAAACTGAAAATAAAAAAGACTTGGGTACTACAAAGAATAATGCAAATAATGTTCTAGCCAATGCTAAACCGAAGTCTTTGTCTAAAGGCAACAGAAAAACTGTACCACCGCCAATTATGATCATAGGATTCCCAAATTTTGGAGATCTTAAGAAAATTAATTGAGAAATGTACTAAAAAAGCTTGCAACTATACATCGTATAACAAAGACAATTGGAAAGTCAATGTCGAGGAAGATGATGACTATAGACTGGTCACTGAGGAACTAAGCAAACATAAAATCCAGTGGCACTCCTATGAAAACAAATCCACAAGACCAATAAAAGTAGTAGCCAGAGGCCTACATTCCTCATGTTCTCTAAAAGAATTAGTAGAAGACCTTGTTCAAGCAGGCTTCCAAGCCCTTGATGCAGTCAATCTTATTGAGAATGGGACTACTAAGAACTCTGCTGGGGAACCAATAATAATAAAGAGATCCCTGCCTTTATTTACGCTATTTTTCGACAGCAAACAAAGTCTTAAAAATGTCTATAGTATTCGATCAATCTTGGGCATAAAAGTCAAAATTGAACCACTGCGAAAATCAAAAATTGTTCCACAATGTAAACGATGCCAAACATTTGGCCACACCCAAAAATATTGCAACCGCGAGTTTGCTTGTGTTAAGTGTGAAGGAAAACACGCAACTAAAAACTGTCCATCAAGCAAAGAACAGAACGCAAAATGTGTAAACTGCCAAGATAATCACCCTGCAAGCTATAGAGGCTGTCCAGTTGCAAAAAGATTTCAAAAATCCAAAAGCAAAATAACATAAAGCCTAGCAATTCAGCAAACACAAAAAGAACTCCTGAAGCTGAAGATAAAGGTAAGAAAGAACTTCATAAGGAAGATGTTAAAAGCAAAAGCGATGAAAATAAATCCTATTCACAGATTGTTAAAAACGTTTAAACGTTTAAACATTAAAGAAATTCTTAAACTTATTCTTAAAAGAATTGACAATCAGGATTTGAACATCAAACGGCTAAGTGAAGAAGTCGCTCTTAAAAAACAATGATGGACAGAACACTAAAAATTGGAACATGGAATGCAAACGGTCTTTTACACCATTTATCAGAATTAAAAATCTTCTTAGACATCGAACACATAGATATTTGTCTGGTGTCCGAAACTCATTTCTCAAGTGGACTGGTTCTTGATGATTTAATATCAAACTATATTTGCTACCACGCTCCTCATCCAGCTGATAAGGCTAGAGGTGGATCGGCAATCCTCATAAAAAAGAGCTTAAAACTCCATGAAGAAGTTATGTTTACAAACGAGAATATGCAAGTAACAATAATTAGTATTGGTATGAAAAAGAAAGACTTCAAGTTGGCATCAATATACTGCCCGCCGAGGCGTTCCCCGACTGAAGATGATTATACAGAACTGCTAAATCTACTAGGACATAACTTCCTTGTTGGCGGTGACTTTAATGCTAAGCATACCCATTGGGGATCCAGACTTATAACAACAAAAGGCTTTACAAAGCATGCCTCAAATACAATTGCTAGTTTTATTCATCCAGGTCACGAACATACTGGCCATCGGATTCAAGTAGAATACCAGACCTTGTTGACTTTTTCATAGTTAAAGGTATCAAACGAAACCATATAAGAGTCGAAGGAAAATATGACTTATCATCAGATCATACACCGGTGGTTTTATCACTTAATGAATCGGAGATAATGGAAAAAAGTAATCCTAAGCTAGTAAACAATAAAACAAACTGGAGTAAATTCAGAGAAAAGCTTGAAAGCTATATAAATCTCAGATCCCCTATGGAAACAAAAGATCAAATCGACCTTGAAGTAGAACAATTCATTGACGATGTTCAACAAGCTGCAGAAGAAAGTACACCAACTTACTCGAGTAGGAAGCAAACTGAAACAAAATACCCTGCCGAGATAAGAGAGTTGATATTGGAGAAGAGAAGAGCTCGAAGAAAATGCCAAAATACTAGATTTCCAGACGACAAAACAGCGTTTAACCGGCTAAGCAACGAACTGAAAAAACAGCGTTTAACCGGCTAAGCAACGAACTGAAAAAACAAATCTACGAATTCAAAAATGATTCATTAAGTAGATTTCTGAAAAATTTAACGACTGATGCTTCAACCGATTATTCGCTCTAAAAAGCAGCTAAGCGCCTGAAAAGACCGCAGTTACAAAACCCGCCAATTAAATCTCTAAACGGGAATTGGATCGGAAATCCGAAAGAAAAAGCTAACCTGTTTGCAGAACATCTTGCGAATGTTTTTAAGCCATTCCCAGCAAATACATCTGAAAACAGCTTACAGTTTATTGATAAAGTCGATGAAGTTGACATACCAATTGTCACACTCAAAGAAATAAAAACTATTAGCGTTTTTCATTGAAATCCGAAAGAACTACTCTCAAATGCAGAACTACTCTTTTCAATGAAACATTTTTCAACAGTTTTGTCGTAGTATTGGTGACAATTGTCATGAATAGCATTGGGTGCATTCACTTCTGAAGTCACTATATAGTCAAAATTCAATTAGTTTTGTGAATGCAAAATTGAACTACAAACACAATAAATCCTTTTTTGTTTGTAATCTTTCGTATTTTTTCCGAACAGCCGATTGTGAAACGTCGAAATGATTCTAATTTAACTTTGTATCTGAAATTTTTACATTATGTGGGGTGAAAAATTTTCAACTCATTTCGCAGTTGTTTCCAATGGCTTGATTACGTAGTTACTAAAGCAGTGAATGCGCCCACTTGCATCTTTTCAATCTTTTTTTTACACTGCATGTAGGCGATGGATGGAAAGGGATGACGACGAAGATGACGACAACAATCAATGCAGCGAACTAACAAATTCTAAATTATTTACATATTTCTGCGCTCATATTCTTACTTTCTTTTTTTTTTTTCAATTTCAATAATCATCCAAAAAATTTCACAAAAATTTTTTTCCATTTGACGTTTTATAAAACATATGTTTTTGCGATTGGGAGTAGATCTTTGGCGTTTAGAGTAACTCCAGAACTACTCTTTTTTCCAATGAAACATTAAAAATGGAAAAAGAGTAGATCTTTTCACAAAAGGAGTAACTCTTTTTGTCAATGAAAAACGATATATGTGTCGAAATCAACTATAGAACAAAAAATCACCTGGGTACGATCTAATAACTGCTCAGGTTATGAAAGAAATGCCATCAAAAGCCTTCATAAAACTCCAATTCATAATAAATGCATGCCTAAAGACCCACTATGTCCCACATCATTGGAAAATTGCTGAAGTAATTGTTATACCAAAGCAAGGTAAGCCACCAACAGAAGTGACGTCTTACAGACCAATATCGCTTATACCAATAATGGCAAAAGTCTTTGAAAAATTGCTACTGAAAAGACTGAGCAAAGTCATAAAAGAAAGAAATCTAATCCCAAATCATCAGTTTGGATTTAGAAATAAACATTCCACGATAGACCAAGTTCATAGAATAACGGATGCAGATGAAAAAGCATTAGAAGAGAAACAAGTATGTTCGGCTATATTTTTAGATGTTGCTCAAGCATTCGATAAGGCATGAGGGGCTAGAGTAAAAACTGCAAAGGGACCTACCCGGGCAGTACTACGAAATACTAAAATCTTATATCTCAAACCGGCTCTTCAGAGTACGGTATGATCAAGAATATTCAAAGCTATGTAATATACAAGCCGGTGTTCCACAAGGAAGCGTCCTAGGACCTACCCTGTATTTGCTATATACAAGGGATATTCCAGTGGATAACAACACCATTATGGCTACTTTTGCAAATGATACCGCAATTTTGGCATCCAGTAAGTGCGTCGTCAAGGCTGCTGAGAAATTGCAAAATGCCGTCGACACCGTTAGTGATTGGACCAAAAAATGGCGTATCAAGCTCAATGGAGCTAAATCTGCACATATAACCTTTACAAATAAAAAGTTAAGCTACGTTCAAATATTCATCAACAAGCAAGCTGTACCTTACGCCAATACGGCCAAATACCTTGGGATGAATTTGGATGCAAAGCTAAAATGGAAAGAGCATATCAAAAAGAAAAGGGAAGAGCTCAACTTGAAATATAGAAAAATGTACTGGTTACTCGGTAGAAATTCTGACTTATTTGTCGAAAATAAAATAATGCTTTATAAACAAGTACTTAGACCTGTTTGGACCTATGGAATCCAATTATGGGGCTGTACAAAGAAAACAAATACTGAAATCAACCAAAAGTTCCAAAACAAAGTCCTTCGTGGAATAGTAAATGCACCATGGTAGGTACATAAGAAATAGCGATTTACATCGTGACCTACAAATAGAAACGGTTACAGAAGTTGTAAGAAAACATGCTGTATCACACAATCAGCGACTGCATAGTCATATCAACTCTAAAATGGAGTCCGTATTAAATACGAGAGGCAATGTTCGGAGATTGAGAAGAACCAAGCCACACGAGCTATTTTTCTAAAAGTCATGGGAATCATTAAAAGTTTAAGCTTCTCTTACAGCGATTATATTATTGAGAAAGAAAAATCTGTTGTCGATCGTTCATAGATTAGTTCTGATTACGAGGAGTTTTTAGTGAGGTAAGAATCCCACACTACTTGGTGTTGAATACTGCCAAGTGTTTTTTGAAGATTTTCTCCTGCCAAAAAAAAAACTTCCAATTTGACTGGGTTGATATGGATAACGCATTTGCTGCAAAATTTGATGAGTTTAAGGGTGCGGACTTCGACTATCCAGACCACTTTGACTTGAGTCTGATGTTCTGAACTGTTCTGATGTTCTGAACTGTTCTGATGTTTTGAAGTGTTCTCAACTGTTCTGATGTTCTGCACTGTCCTGATGTTTTGAACTGTTCTGATGTTCTGAACTGTTCTGATGTTCTGAACTGTTCTGATGTTCTGAACTGTTCTGATGTTCTGAACTGTTCTGATGTTCTGAACTGTTCTGATGTTCTGAACTGTTCTGATGTTCTGAACTGTTCTGATGTTCTGAACTGTTCTGATGTTCTGAACTGTTCTGATGTTCTGAACTGTTCTGATGTTCTGAACTGTTCTGATGTTTTGAACTGTTCTGATGTTCTGAACTGTTCTGATGTTCTTATCCGTTCTGATGTTCTGAACTGTTCTGAACTATTCTGAACTACAGTTTTTCTTGCTCTCGTTCTGCGGGGGTACAATTCTAAAGCTTCCCTGCATACAATCTTCTGTATTGTAAAAAGTACAGCGTTGATGATATTTTAGAGCAGGTAAATTTGTGAGGAAACAGGCACCAGAGTTTCTTGATTGTTGTTGCCTTTGTTGGTGATTATTACAATTTCACCACAAGTCGCAAATTTCAGATATTTAAAGTTAAAAATGGGAAGGGAAACAGACGTCCATTGAGAGTAAAATGAGAACTGGGTTGAAACCTGATTGACAGAGCGACATCGCTTAGATTTCAGTTTTGTTTTAATTTTGCTGGCTTTGCCGCTCAGTACGTTGCCGTGTCCTTATACGGGGGTTGTAGGATTCTCGCTCATGATGACTCCATCTTCAGCTAAGAATTGTTCATGTACTTTTCGTTTTTCTAAAGCAGCAATTTGAAATTACTTTTGCATATACTTTTTTTTTTAGAAAGTTCCTGTCGATGAAGAGCGAAAATTCCCGAGATACAACCTCTATACCTATGCTGAAGGCAGTTTGATTGAAAATGCTCGCTCAATGAAGTTCAATGGTGCTCCTGTTATTTTTGTGCCAGGAAACAGCGGATCACACAAACAGGTATTTTAAAGATAAGTCTTGGCTAGCTTTACAATGATTAACACTCAAAATATTTCGTAGGGTAGGTCATTGGGATCTACAGCGCTTCGGAAAGGTCTGGATCATGATTTGAATTATCATTTGGACTATTTTCTTGGTAAGCTTCTATACTGTACATGATTCTTAACTTGCTTATTAATATCAATTTCAACAGTTGACTACAATGAAGAATTTTCGGCCCTTTTCGGTGCTTATCTCCAAACCCAAAAAGATTACCTCAAACAATGTATTCTCTCGGTCTTGAAGTTGTATCAAAACTTGCCAAATGCACCTACACAAGTAGTGTTGATTGGCCATTCAATGGGTGGGAAGATTGCCCAGTCATTGCTTACTGATCCGACTATTTCCGAAAAGATAAACTCAATCATATTCATAGCGACTCCAATTGATCAACCGGTCGTTAACTTCGATGTGTATATGGAAGCATTTTATCGGAATACCAACCAGTACTTGGAAATTGAACGTAAGATGTTGGTCATTCGGAACGACACAAACTATTGCACATCCCCCCATTCCAAAGTAGTTTCGAATTCAAAATCGACTGAAGATATAAAAAGCTTGGATGATAAACTTCTTATATCAATTGGTGGTGGCAATCGGGATTTATTGGTCCATGCTGGGCTAACTTACTCAAAATTCAGTGATATCAACGTAATGGTAAGTTGGAATAAAGTTTAATTTGCTTTGTTTCTTCCACTAAATGGCTTTCCCTTGTGATAGACATCAGCAATACCAAATGTTTGGCTAAGCACAGATCATGTTGCGTCAGTCTGGTGCCTTCAATTAGTGCTCGTTATCAATCGCTTCTTGTTTAGCATAATTTCTTCGTCGGGCCCACGGAACAGACAAGTCTTAAGCTTCGTGCAAGATAAACCGATGCGCTTAGCTAAGGCTCAGTATTATTTTGTTGTAAGTTTACTGAATGAAATTTGGTGAAAACTAGTGTTCTTCAATTTGTTGTGTTTTTTTCAGCGCCCAACGACAAGCTCTAGAAAACGTAATGTTAGTCTGGTATTGAATGAAAATTCCGACGAATGGTTTGAAGACCCCCGTCGGGTCTTCACCAGGGATTTTAAAAATGGAGTTGATCATACTTTTGTGCAGATGATTCCATTGAATGAAAAACGTCAATACAAAGTAAGTTTTGTGATTTGATATGTTGGAATTTGTACTTTTGTTTCAATGACTTTGTAGAGATTGTATGCGGAGGCTGTCAACTTAGAGTCAGATGACTGGGTTTTCGGTTGTGATGCTAAGGAATTTAACCGGAACATGCGATTCTGGTGAGTAGAATCTTTTTTTTATTCGTATTTTTTTTTTTAATGTTTTCTATAGTTATAATTAGGATTAAAAGTTTAGAGAAAAGAGGTATCAGAATTTTTCTGAGCAAAGAGGAACTTAGGGAAAAGTAAAATATATTTCCAGCTTCATTCGCTGAACGTAGCATTCTGTAAATTGGGTTAAATGAGCGTAATTTGAGAGTAGAGAGGCGGAAGAAGAAGACAGAACGAAGGTTAGGTGAATTTGCGTTCATGTAAACAAGCTCAAGTAACGTCGGACAGTCTATGGTACCAGTCACCTGGTGGACGAAGATAAAAATTATGTCAGCGATACGATCTTTAGAGAGAGTGACCAAGTCAAGTCAATTACTCTTCATATTGAGAACGGATCAGACAGAATCTAAGAAACCTTCGTTGCACAGCTTCAATTCGAGATTAAATTATTTAGTAGGGACACCAAACCTGACTAACATATTCAAGAACAGGCCTGACATAACCCACATAATGATTTAGTGACTTAGGGTTGGAAATTTCTCTATACTAGCGTTTGATGAACCCAAGAGAGGAGTTTGCTTTCGCAATAATATAGTTAATGTGAAAGTGGATACTCAGCTCTTTATCACAAATTGCCCCAATGTCTTTGAATAGACGAAACTCTGGAACGAAACTTAAATCAAATAAGACTGCAGGTGCAGATGGCCTTGATGCCGAACTTTTCAAGGCAGCTAGAGACCAGTTGGAAAGGAGCATGCAACACCTGATCTGCATGATATGGTCGGAAGAACGCATGCCCGAAGAATGGAACCTCAGTATCGTATGCCCGATCCTAAAGAAGGGAGACCCTCACAATTGCGCCAATTATAGAGGGATAAGCCTCCTTAACGTCGCTTATAAGATCTTGTCTGCTGTAATATGTGAACGTCTGAAACCCCACGTCAACAACTTGATATGTCCTTATCAATGTGGTTTAAGACCAGAGAAGTCCACAATAGACCAAATTTTCACGTTACGGCAGATTTTGGAAAAAACCCGAGAACATAATATCGATATACACAATCTCTTTATCGATTTCAAGGCCGCGTATGACAGTATCTACAGAGACGAGCTCTACAGAGCCATGTCTAGTTTCGGCATACCTGCAAAACTCGTACGACTATGCAGGATAACTTTGGAGAATCCACGCTGCTCTGTAAAGGTCGGTAAAGAACTCACCGAGACCTTTGATGTCGAAAAAGGCTTTAGGCAAGGCGACAAACTGTCATGCGATTTCTTCAACATTATACTTGAACAGATTGTAAGAAACTCCAACGTCAACACCAGAGGAACAATCTTTCAAAAGTCTGTACAATTACTCGCCTATGCAGACGATATTGACGTAATGGGAAGAAAAAAGCGTGATGTCATAGGTGCTTTTGCGAGTATTGAAACAGAAGCGGCAAAAATGGGTTTGATGGTTAATGAGGGCAAAACGAAGTATATGCTGTCATCAAACAAGGACACAGAACATCGACGAATTGGACAATACCTCACAATAGACAGACATAACTTCGAGGTAGTACAGGACTTCGTCTACCTAGGATCCGCTGTAGACACGGACAACAACATCAGTGCGGAGATCAAACGGAGAATAACACTTGCCAACCGTTGATTCTTTGGGTTAAGAAGGCAATTGAGAAACAAAACCCTCTCCAGAAAAACCAAGGTAACCTTGTATAAGACCTTAATCATACCAGTCCTGCTGTACGGCGCGGAAGCATGGATCTTATCGAAAGCGGATGAGGAAACCCTTGGTCGCTTCGAAAGAAAAATTCTCCGAATGATCTTTGGTCCCGTATGCGAAGACAATGTGTGGAGAAGAAGATACAACAACGAGCTGTATGAGCTGTACCGCGACATGGGCATAGCCAGAAGAGGGGTTGGGGTCGATATCCTGAATCCCAAAATCCAGAATCCCAAAATCCTGAATCCCAAAATCCCGACTCCCAAAATACTGAGTCC
Organism: Melanostoma mellinum; assembly: GCA_914767635.1. Classification (NCBI taxonomy): domain Eukaryota; kingdom Metazoa; phylum Arthropoda; class Insecta; order Diptera; family Syrphidae; genus Melanostoma; species Melanostoma mellinum. The sequence continues at coordinate 78,388,998 of OU612059.1, read as the reverse complement.
CAAAATCCCGAATCCCAAAATCCCGAATCCCAAAATGTCGAAAAGTACTATAATTTGCACTACTTTATGTTTTCCATATGATTTTATTATATCAAACGATGAGAATCAACAAGAACTAAGTTTTAGTACCTTTTTCATAAAATAAGACCGCACTGGGGGTCAATTCCCGATCTGTGAAGCTGTGAAGTGAAAAAAAAATTATCATTTCAGTTTTCATACAGTTTTTTCATTTTATCACTTCACGAACCCACTCTAAGCGATTCCGGATCTAAAAAGTACTAAAACGTTCTAAATGATAAATTCTGACAGTTTTCTCTCATTTTCTCTCTCATTTCAATTGGATTCCAATTGGATTTTTCATCGTTTGAGTTTTGCGGCCATTTTTCATAATTGAATTTTTCACCGACTCATACGGCAATGAAAAGAAATTTATCATATGAAAAAAAATTGACATTTGAGGTTGGATTTTCACAAATCGAGAATCGAATTTTCGGTGAAGCTGTGATAAATGTTTTCACTTCACAGCTTCACAGATCGGGAATTGACCCCCTGGTGGCAATTTTTTAGTACTATTTAGCTTAGCCCTCAAAATGATGAGAAGCAACAGATAGCGTACAAAATTTTTTCATGCATTGGAAGGGGTGTGGCTTATAATAATGCATTTTTATACGGTACCTGTTGATTCTCATGACTTCGAGTGGCATTTAATACATGAGAGCATTTTGTACGTAGAAAAATAAAGTGCATTTTTTAAGAAAATGTAGGAAGTGACTTGCGTCACTTTGAAATTCTATTGTAAGCGTTCTACTCGCTCAAATCACATGGGAATGGTTGGAAATGATAGATAATATCTTCAAGAATTTAATTTTGGGGAAAAAAAATAATTAAAAAAAAAAAAATGCAAAATTTGTATGGACTTTTCTGAGCTGAAAAAACTTTTTTGTTTTTTGTCTTTTTTCGGCCGGAAAGCGTTTAAAGGCTTTGAAATGGCAATCGAGCAGTGTACACCAAAATTTTTTTTCGAGTTTTTGAAAATATTATCTCCAAATTCGCGCGAATTTGAAGCACCTTCTCTTAAAGAGATTTGACAGAAGGCTTTTCGAGTTTTTGAAAGTAATAGCCGTATGCAACAGCTTTCCGTATGGCTCGCTTCGCGGGGCTCATTATTTTAACCCTTTTTCCGCAGGGTTAAGCTGCTCATGCTTAATTGAAAATAGCAATTAATTTCCGTATGCAACAGCTTTCCGCATGGCCCGCTTCGCGGGGCTCATTATTTTAACCCTTTTTTCCGCAGGGTTAAGCTGCTCATGCTTAATATGAAAATAGTAATTAATTTCCGTATGCAACAGCTTTCCGCAAGGCCCGCTTCGCGGGGCTCATTATTTTAATCCTTTTTCCGCAGAGTTAAGCTGCTCATGCTAAATATGAAAAAAAACAATTAATTTCCGTATGCAACAGCTTTCCGCATGGCCCGCTTCGCTCGAAAAACCTTCTTTTAGAGAGATTGACAGAATTCCTTTCGAGTTTTTGAAAACAATAACTCCAAATTCGCGCTAATTTGAAGCTTTTATTTTCAAAAACTTGAAAGACCTTCTCTTAAAGAGATTTGACAGAAAACGTTTCGATTTTTTGAAAATAATAGCTCCAAACTCGCGCAAAACTAGAGCTAAAATTTTCAAAAACTCGAAAAAAAAATTTTCCGGCCGAAAAAAGTCAAAAAACAAAAAAGTTTTTTTCAGCTCAGAAAAATCCATACAAATTTTGCATTTTTTTTTTATATTATTTTTTTCCCCCCAAAATTAAATTCTTGGAGATATTATCTATCATTTCCAACCATTCCCATGCGATTTGAGCGAGTAGAACGCTTACAATAGAATTTCAAAGTGACGCAAGTCACTTCCTGCATTTTCTTAAAAAATGCACCTTTCAATTCAAAACGCTCCCAATCTGAAAAGTACTCAATTCTACTCTTAACAAGCTTAAAAGTACTATCGAGCAACTGGAAAGGAGCGAAACACGAAAATCCCGAAAGTATCAGAAATGAAAAGTCGGGATTTTGTCCACTTCAATTTTTTGCGAAAATTATTCTTAGTTGTGTCGGGATTTTGTCCATCGGGATTTTGTCCCTTTCCCCCAGAAGAGTACGCATCGCGAGGCTACGATGGTTGGGCCATGTAGAGCGGATGGACCCAAACGCTCCGGCTCGACGGGTTTTTTCGAAAGCACATTGCAGGGAAATCGCGGGAAGACCTCGTCTTAGGTGGCGCAATCAAGTGGAAGAAGTTCTCAACCGACTTAGAGTGCAAGACTGGAGATAGCTCGCCCGAAATCGAATTCGTTACAGAAGGATGTTGGTTGAGGCCGAGATTCACCCCGAACTGTAATGTCCACTTAAGCAAGTAAAAATGAAACTCTGAGGACAGTGGGTACAGGCACGCTGTAATACGTTTGACGACTAAAAGGTAAGCGTTTTAGCGAGAAAGTCATGAATTGAAATTTATTAACGTTAAGCTTAAGCAAGTTCTTATTACACCAAGAAAAGCGTTTAGGTCTTTTTGAAGAAGCGAGGAGATTTAAGGGGAGGATATAACTTTTATTATTTTGAAGTCGTCTGCATAAACGTTAAACAGACAGATCAGAGAAAAAAATAATACTAATATGTGATTGATTGCAAGCACTAACAAGAGTGGACCGTGATGGTTACCTTGAGGAACGCCAGAAGAGGCAACTATTGTGTCAGGAAATTCTTTTCTAAAAACTACTCTATATACACACGATTCTTTAGATACCATTGACCCATTCGATAACTCAGCGGTCCGCAACCTTTTTGATATTGCGACCCCAAAATTAAAAAAGAGTTATGAGCGACCCCAGAAAAAAAAATCACTAAGTTAACAAGTGCAAAGGTTGGTTCAGGTAACGAAGTTAGCTCAATTTTTATTTCGTAAGTTATAAATATTGAAGAGTTTATTTATTTTGGAAAGTAATATTAGAGCAAACTAGAAAATATGCAATTAACATACGAGTAATATTTTATGATGGCATTAAATGAGACAAGCAATTATTTTAATTTTTTATTGTTAAAAAAAGGAACATATACGTAAACTTACAAACTAATGTGAACCTTGTGCTTGCACACTTGCAGTCAGTATATTAATTCTTGGTGATATATTATCAGAAATCGACACCCTCAAATCAGGTTCTATGTTAAGTCTGGAGCGATATTTTGTTTTTATAGCAGTTAATGTGGAGAAAGCTGTCTCGCAAAAGTATGTAGATGCGAATGGCAGCAATTTCAGCAGAGATGTTTTAAATAAGATTGGTTATTCCTTTTCCGTCATTATCCAGAACTTAAATAGATCCGTGGTTTTGAAAATAGATCGAAGGCTTTCATCGAACATCAAATCGGTCAGCTGCTCCTTTTCTTTTAAGGTCATCTTCACAGTGTTAAGATCACAAGTGAATGGATTAATTATCCATTGGTCGCCGTGTGACGCATCTGGGAATCTTATATCCAAGTCGTGCTTAAGGTTTGTAAGATGCATCATGATTTTGGTTTTGATTTCTCCTTCGAGCTTTACATTGTTTTCTTCAGAAAATTTCTCCAAACATGCAAACATCTCGTAGTTTTCAGCACTGATTTCGTCTATCCACAAACTTATTTTACTACAAAAAGCTTTTATTTTGTTAGCTAAACTCAGTACATTTGTACTCTTCCCTTGCAACGATTGATTTAAATCGTTAAGTTTCTCAAAAATATCCGAAAGATACCCAACTGTTGCGAGCCAATTGTCATTCAAGAAATATTCCGCTAGCTTTGGTTCCCGTTCAAGTAGAAATATTCGATTTTCGATTCTCTCTGTTTTAAGGACATTGATTGTGTATGTAAAGAGAGGTTATATTTTAGTAAAGGACCTCGTTGACTTTTTTGGCGACCCTATAAATATCTTTCGCGACCCCAAATGGGGTCGCGACCCCAAGGTTGCGGACCACTGCGATAATTGATGGTGGGAAATCAAATTCTTTGAGTTTGAGGTAAACAATTTGATGGCTAATTTTCTCGAATGCTTTACTAATGTCGGAAGAAATAGGTTCGTTCGTTGAAGCCATGGGGTCGCCCTGTAGTCGCCGTTTTTTGAAAAACCTAAACTCGCCCCGAATGTCATACTGAGTGTTATTGAGCCCTGAGGTTGACCTGGGTTTGCCCTCAACTCGCCCTATGTTTTTGCTTGATCCAACTGGGGGCTGTTAAATGGCATGTATTTTTATTCAAATGACAGGAATGAGTGGTGATTTTGTGGTTAAGCCTTTTCAACCTTCGGTAAAGTTCAACGAACGAACCTAATAACATCGATCACGTTGCCCTTTTCCAGTGCCAAGAGAGTCGTTGATACTAATTGAGTAAGGTTAGTCGTAGTCGACCTTACCTTTAAAAAACCATGTTGAAGTAGAGAAACAAATAGTTTTCAGTGAAAAAACAGAAATTCGAACAAAATGCTTTCGAAAAGCTATCGGTCGATAATTCGAGATTTGGTTTTTACAACCCTTTTCAAAATTGGGAAAATAAAAGATTCTTTCCAAAGAGAGGGAAAAACTCGTCGGGGAAAGAGAGTTGAAAAAGGTTGGTAAGGTAATCACAGAGCGTTGCCGCGCTCATTTGAGGAAAATTGCCGGAATGCCATCGAGCCCAGGTGAGAAGTCATCATCGAGTAAGCCCAATTTATGGGGACTAACATTAAGAGAAGCGGGACGGGTTTGTAAGCTGTTAATCAGAAACCTGTGAAATGCAATGTCAGGATCATTCAGATTTTTGCTATAGAATAATTGAAAAGGGTAGCAAAGAGATTAACAATTACTTTGGGGTCAGAAGAGGATTTATCAAGGAAATTAAGCGTTGAAGGAAGACCGTCTGATTTTCTCTTGACGTTAGTAAATTGATAAAATCGTTTTAGTTCTTTCCCAATACCATGCAGATTAGGTAGTGCATGCTCGTTTTTAACTGATCTCCACCTGCCTTGAAAAGTTCGGTGCTAAGGCCATCTGAACCTGCAGTGTTGTTAGATTTAAGCTTTAAAGTGATAACCCTTTTACTTTTTCTGAAGGCTAAGAACGTGCCTGTACAATGCGAAAAAACCCTGGTGAAGATATCATACTAAGTTATGATATTGCCTTGAAACACATTGTCTGGGCAGTGATGACTTAGAATATCACTGTAGCGCCTCTCCGCTAAGAAAGTAATCACATGTAGACAATTAACATCAAAGTGAGTCTAACGACTCTCTTAACATCTTAACACTTTCCCATAAGCGTGCATGCAAATCTCTGCGTTTATAAGACTGGAGATCACCGGTGTAGTAAAGAGAGTTCAAGCTCAAAACATTGGCCAGAGCTGCACGGGTTTCGGAATTATCAAAACGCTGTGATGGATTGGAGGAGATTGAAGAGTCGCCAGTTAGAGTTTTGGGAGAAGCTTCGGACTGGAAGAGATCATGACAGTTAAGCGAGTAGATATCTTGTGTCTAAGAAACGAAATGGTGGTATACTGCAAACATAGCCCGTTTTTTGGATATAAAGACAAAAGCTTACAAAATGTTCCAGTATGGATCGGATCAGGTTAAAAACGGATTCGGCATTATCCTCGCGAAAGGGCTACTTGGCAGCTTGTTGACTGTTCGAAATCTAGTGACCGTTTGATGTCTCTTAAATTGGTAATGGAAGGACAGGTATGGAATGTTGTCAGTACAAAATTGTATGTGAGCAGGGTGAAAAAAGATTCATTTTGGCTAGATTTTCACAATCTTGTTAAGGATATCCTAAAAAAAGATTTTTTGTTTGTTGGCGGAGATTTGAAGGAATGTTTTGAGAAACTCTCCTGTTGAAGATACCCTAAGTGTGCCCAAGTCACATGGTCTTATCGCATTAAATGCCATGTTAATCAAATAAAACAGACAACATGCAACTCATAAAATATAAACTTAAATAACATTTGATATCCAAATTTATAAAACCTCGGATAAGAGATTAGAATTAAGACAAAGGAAAGGGTAACCAAATCATTTTGAATATGCAAAGATAAAAAGACACCTAAATCAACACTTCCCAAAATGCAGGGGGCACAGCACAAAGTGGGATTGTCTGCAAAAAAAAAATGCTTAGATAGAGTTTAAAAGGACACTACCAACAAGCAAACGAAACATGGTTCTGGAATGATGAAGCTAAATCAGTGAAAGAGGCTTTCAAATAATAGAGATGAAAAGGTTCGAAAGGTAATACAGAAGCTGCAGGAAAGACAGCTTCTTATGAATGACGTCAGTATTGTGATGGACTTTAGAGTACTTTTCAGAAGTTAAACCTATCTTAACGGGAATACCCGACATCACAGTGGAAGAAATTACTGAAACCAAACGCCAAAAAATCCAAAGCTGTTATACCAGACGAGATACCATATGGATTTAAAAAAAAAATGGAGACATCGGGTTTAGACGGCTACTGATTCTCATTTCCAATCTCGGAAAAAAAGAAAGGCAGACAAAAACACTCCTGCTACAGACAAATGCAACAAAATCTGCATTTGGAACGGCGCGCACTCCACAGGCGGATCACTAGTGTGAAACAGATAAGTGGGACAGCTTTGATTCCTCCAAGATCACAATTCTCGTAACCTCAAAAAGGAAGAAAAAGATAGCCTCAAAATACATGTTCTCGTTCGCTTACAATGGTATCTAAATAAGATGTGGGTCACAGCCACAAAGCTGAATATATTTTGTTTATAAAATTACCTTATGAATCAGTTCCGTTTTTCATAAAATCGAATTAAATGTTCTTATCCATTTTAAAATGTGTTAACAAATTTGTTTTTAATATTTACAGTTCAAAAGGCCATTCAATATCCCATCACGTGGAAAAGCTTCCCAGTAGCCCTCAAAAACGCATGTTCTTATCAGTTGACCTGCATAAAATAAAGAAAACCTACTCCAATTGGACGCATATTGTACTTTGGATATTACCTACAAGAAACAAGGTAACTACCTAAAAATATAAACAACCTGCATTCATTTGTGGAACTGTTTTACTCAGCCAGCTTTTATTTCAAATTTAAGGTCAAACTTAATGTGGACATCCATGATCCTGAAGAACGTACCTTTAGAATAAAAGCTCCAAAATGGTTTTCATATACAAAAAAACAATTGACCACGGACACAACCCTTGGAGCTTCGCATTACAAAATACTCATATCAGGTGAAACAAATGCCATGTATTAATACGTTGTAACTTGATTTTAAGTACTTTTTTTTTCAAAGATCTGGACGAGTCACATCAATCGATAGCATTCGATGTAAAGCCAAGTGTATGTTCAAAGCCTATTCATAATGCGATTGTTAAAACTTGTGTACCTTGGTCAAAAGGATCTGAACGATATCAAGAAATCAAGTAAATTTTTCTATGTCGCTCCTCAAAAATCAGTACTTTTAACTTTGTCTTCTCATTTCAGTAATCTGGAAGGTAAACCAGTTTTTGTAAGCGTCCCTATTTCTAAACCCTTGGGGTACAACACCACAGAAAACCCAGTGGCTATAAACTTGTACCTGGATCCTAATTGTCGTTATCAAATAACGTAAATCGTTTTTTTCCGTTTGTTTTTTCCACCGTATTAGTTGATTGTTGTCTTCCAATAGCTATCAGAACTCGTTTGGAGGAACTTTATCTCGTATAGTGCAGCAATACACCCATTGGTTGCCAGCACATTTGACAGCAATTCTTCTTCTATCCTTTAAGTATCAGTTGTCGTTGACTCCCGATCGGGCGCCATTTAAGTGCGGAAAAGTACATTCAGCAATTGTGCATTCTGGATCATTCTTTATAATTACAGGTTAAACAATTATTTATTTCTACAAAAGAAACAGACTAAAATGAACTCTTTTTGTTTTTAGTGACTAAAATATTTTCAAAAATATTGATGTCCCTTCAGTTTTTGCCGGATCCTGACGATTTCCATCACTCGATGTTATTGTCCTTTATTATTCATGGATCTGCAAGTGCTCTTCTGTTACTGTCCGCTGCTGCAATTTGGGCTATCATTACATTTTATGGAAGCATAATTCACAGTATTTTCTTAAGGTAAGTTCTTTTTAAACTAGGTAAGTTAGGTTAGGTTGTGATACCCGTGGTCTGATGGATAGCATGTCCGCCTGTTAATCCAGAGGTTCGTGGTTCGCCAGGAATTGGCAAATCCTCCGTTAGTATTCATTGTCATGAAAAGCGCTTTCTCGATTAGCCTTTCGGAACCGGCAGAAAATTGTAGGTCCCTTCCGTTCCCTCACAAAGCATGGTTGTGAGAAATGCGCTAGTTCAAGAATACTTAGTTTCAATTTGAAGTCGATCGGTTCGGTTTCGAGAAAAACGCGTTTGTTTCAACTATCGCGGTACTAAAGCGAGTGGTCGCCCTTTAGAACGCTGCCATTCAAAATCTATTCAAGATACCTACAACTTTTCCGCTTTTACAGAATATTTTTGAATATATAAGCTATCGAAGCGTAAAAAAATTGTTTTTTTTTTCAAAGTGACTCATTGATTGGGTATACCGATTCCAGTTGAGGGTGGTTAATGAGTTCGTGGAAACTGCGCTGAGTGATTTGAGGGTTTTTTGGCTTTCTGAGAAAATACTGATGTTAACTGAGTATAATAACGTTTTCATCGTCAGAATTTGTGCTTGCAACACGCTACAGTGGTTAGGAAGTCGGAATGAGAGATTTACGTTTAGTCTGTCTGAGAACATCCGTATCCAACCCCTTGTTCGGATTTTGAACCATCTGTGTAGAAATGAATTGGATCGTCTCTTTGAATTTCTTCGTTTTCCCAAATTGTTCTCGGTGGGATAAAGTCTTGTAACTGGTTTTCAAAGACCAATTGATTGATTAAGGATTAAGGTGTATGTTTAGGACAGCTGAGGGTGTTGATCGCAGTGCTTCGCTTATGCACATTAATACTGATCGCTAGACCTTGCTTAGACTATGGCAGTAAGTCACTTTGTCTAGAGTGGTCCACCATATTATTACTCCGCAGTATACAGTCAGTATGTGATTTCGTTAGAAAATTCCCATTTATTACCCATGGCTTTTTTGCAGAAAAAGACAGCTACGGTGGCTTTCTTGACTCTTTGTTGTATATTGAATTTCCAGTTAAACTTTTTGACAAGTATAATACCTAAATATTTTGCTTGGTCTGAAAATTTGGGTGGGGTTCCATTAACTGATGGAGTTATTAGTTGTGGAATTTTGTATTTCCTGGTGAAGAGAATGAGTTCAGTTTTCTGGGAGTTTAAACCCACTTCATGTTTTACCCCATTTTACTAGTTTGTTAGGAGCTCTTTGCATCACCTAAGTAAGGACGTGAGCATGTTTTCCTGATACCGCAATGGAGACGTCATCTGCGTATGCAATCACTTTGATTCCATACTCTTCTAAGCTAACTAGAAGAGAGGATAAGACTCCGTCTTTCGGTGTTCCTCTACTGACAGATCTCTTTGTAGAAAAGCCCCTAGAATTGAATTGATTTTCTTACTTTTTAACATAAGATTTATCAGCTCAACCACTAAAGTATTTACTTTAAGATTTACCAGTGCCGTTTTAATTAACAGGTTACTTACCTTATCAAAGGTGGCGCTACAGTCCGGGTCGGACTAGGCCCTCAACCAACATGCTTCTCCAGCCAGCTCGGTCCCTAGCTAGCTGCCTCCAATTTTGCACGCCAAGTTGGTTGAGGTCCTCTCCCACTTGCGTGCGCCACCTGAGTCGCGGTCTTCCTCTACTGCGCCGTCCCTCGGGATTGGATTCGAAGACTTTCCGGGCCGGAGCGTTGGTGTCCATTCGCTATACATGACCCAGCCATCTAAGCCACTGGACCTAGACTCGTTTGACAAGGTCAGTGTCGCTGTACAGCCCGTACAATTCGTCGTTAAATCTTCGAAGCATCCTAAAGCGTTCTCGTCTGCCTTTGACAAGGTCCATGCCTCTGCGCCATATATATGAACCAGGAATGCGGCAAGAGTGTATTATTTGTGTGGGAGGGAATATTTGATAGTACGAACCATGGTCGTTTCTGCCGATTTTTCTTTGGAAGCGTGATGTGGTGCAGAGAATAAATTTTAGATCTATGACATTACGCGAGTGAATATCAATCGGTCGTTTTAACGTTTTAAGAAAGAATAATGACAGACTGATCGGTATGTGATGTTTTGAGTCTAGGTGGGAAGATTTTCCGGCGTTAGGTATAAATACAACCTTGACCTCCCTCCATTGTAAAATGGTGTAGGCCAAGATGAAACAGCCATTTAGAATTACTTCAAAGACAAGGGTAATGATATCCGCAGCCAATCGAAGCTTGGATTAAATTATACCATCTGGCCCGGAGGATTTGTATGGGTCAACGCTGTTAATGGTCCAATGTAGTTTCTCCCTTGTAATCAGACAGGGTTTGTTTGTTGTTATGTTATCCGATTCTGTGGCGTCAGAGTTGCATAGGTTTTGAGAGCTGCCTGTAGAGTGAGTGCCTAGTAGCAAATTGAGCGTTTTTTATTTTTTTTGTAAATTTCGGCCAGGAACCTTTTAGCTATTTTCAAGCAGCTGGTCATAGTTGGACTTTTTGAGAGGAATTCTCTTAACCTAGAAGCTTCTGAAGAGTCTTTTTTTCCACATAAGTTACTCCTGGAGGTTCTTTTACTTTTCCTTAGTTGGTATTTATATATTGGATTCCTTGTAGCAATTCCAGTCTATTGTGATTCTAGATTCTTTTCAAACGAAGTTTAATGCTTTGTTCGTGTACTATAAGTTATCACGAAATGTAGCAAAATCAATTCACCGATAAATCAGTCAAATCCTATTCCAATGCTGGAATTTCGTAGTTGTGTACAGAAGAAAGAGCTCAACAGATAGTAGCAGCTGTAAACATTTTTTCAAGCATTGTTGTTGCGATTTCCTTATTTTGTGGACAATCTGTCACACTTTCTGAGAGATTTTTACAAAAACTCCGGAAAAGATTTCGAATTTCAGTGCTCGAAGTAAAGAAATGGACCTCAAGTTGGTCTTGACAAAACAGAAAGAAGTGCATTTACGACAAGGCTGTCCCAATCACAGTGGTGGTAATCATATTTGCCTATTGAGCTGGTGGTTTGTGATTCGAAACCTAACAGAAAACAAAAAAAAATTGTCCACGGGTATCGCCTTTCGCAAGCAAGTAACAAGTTGTCCAGTAGCAAATTCATTGCCATGAAAAACCCTTTCTCGATTTGGCAGAAAAATGTAGGTTTCCTCCATTCCCTCATAAGGCACAGTTGTGAGAAATGAAATGTTCGGTGCTCCGCGCTCTGTTGCATCACCCCAATTTATTTTATTTGCTCCAATCACAGTATTTTGTCTTAATTGCGACAGTTTGGTTGTTTCATCCTTTTTATCTAAGGAAGCCACGAATATTGTGATCCTGAAGGCAACATAACTCCACGAACTATGTATTTCGCACAAGTGATCCGCACGTGGGGTACCTCTGAAATCCTGGAAAAGCATCCAGTATTTCATGTCCGAGGTTCAAATACTGACGGCTTTTCATTTGTTTTTATCAGAATTGTTTTTGTCAGCTTTCCTTTATCGTAATCGCTACCACAATCGCTTCAAATTTTTCAAATATATATTAAGGAACATTGATCGTGTCAATTTTGAACTGTTCATCTTTCAACAATCAATTTGAAACTGAATTCTTTTATTCTTTTTAGACTAACAAAATTATCGTCGCCAGTTTTTTCGATAATCTTACCAATAATTGAAAGATTTCCCATCATAGCCGGTGTTGCTCTACTTTCAATTGCGTTCGCTTCATGTGGAGGAGTAGCTTTAATTCTAGGCTCTGTACTTTACTTTATGCTGGTAAGTTACACATCGTTGATACTCAGTAATTTCAGTGATTAAAAAACTTGCTACTAACAACAATTAATTATGTTTTTTACTTACATTAGATAGCTAAAGAGTATGAGAATTACTTGGAAAGGTTTGTGTATGACACCGTTGTCAAGATTGCAAAGAAATTATTTGGAAAAATCGTACCTGAAAAAAAGAGCGAAGCTAATGAAACTGCTGGAGAAAATGACAAAACAAGTAAAACTTCTTTGAATGCAAACATTGAATTATCTGCTCCTGAAACATCAGGAGATGACAATATCGAAGAAAATGAAGCCCTAGTGCCTCCGGTTGAAGGTGACAACCTAACTTTAGAAGATATGTTACCCGAAATAGCTGAGGGTGGTAGCAACGAAGATCCAAGTGACAAAGAATTAGAGGAGCTCATAAATGAAGCAATACAAAAGCAAAACGAACTTCTAACAGAAAAACAAGAGAAAAGGAAACAGGAACGGGCGGAATATGACGGCATTCACGAAGGCCTAGTTAGTGTTAACTTTCACATGACCCTCTTTTTACTCATGTGTGTTTTGACAATACTTTTTATTCCCACAACGGTATCCTGGGCAAAAGATTTCAGGTACTGCTGAACTAAAAACAGAAAACAAAAAGCAACTTTCTCATAAAATATTCATTCATTCTTAGGTATGCCAAAAAACTTTCGCCGGATCCATCTATTTTCCCAGCATCCATTGTTATAATTTGTGTTTTTGGACTTTGGCAGCTCGCAGCTCCGAGGAACTTGTAAGTTTGTTTTTGTTTGAGATCTGCCAATAGTAATCATATCCAATTAAATTTGTATCTTATTTGTTTTAGATTCGCTTACAAGTTTGTGGCCAGTGTTTTATACGTTTGTGCTGCCATTTGTGTGATATACTGCCAGGACTCAGTTTACAGATTAAGCGCTGTTATATCGTCAGTTTTCGTGATGGTTACTGCCCATCAATTGTTTTCTACAACAAAAGCAGACACGGAGGAAGTGGACCCCGCCGAATTTGCATTGCAAAACAGAATAGAAAAGATGAAGGCCGTGTTAAATTTCCCAAATGAAAAGAAGGATTTGTGAACAATTTTGTTTTAACTATAGGAATGAAGCTCTAGTCTAGTCTGTTTAATTTTATTATTGTTTTTAAAGTTCATTCACAGTATGTGTGTTAGGATTGTTATATCATTTTTCACAAACCAATTTTATATAAATGTGACTTAATTTCTTTTAAATAATTTTATTTAGAATAAATTTAACTGTTTTTATGCAATTCACTATCATTATTGAAACGAAGTCTTTTACTTCTTCATACTCCACAAGTACTGGAAAAATCAGAAGGTGTCGTCTGTTCATGCCAAGAAATTACTCGAAGCAAGCGTTAAAAACTCCGCTTCTTCGAAAAGATGTGAAACGGAAGCGTAAGAGTTCGATGAAGCGCTGTAATGGTCACTATAAGAATATTTTAAAACAACAAATTCCAGAGTAGGTATAGTTATCCACGAAAAATTGCCAGTACACCACTTATGGGAAATCTCTTTAAAAAAAATCAGTAGCGTCATGTTAAGTTTAAAAATGCCCACTGATAAAATGATTGCCTGCACCCCATGAGTTGTCTTCTCGTTTGAAATTCAAAAAAATGATTTCGATTTCGCACAGCTGACAATTCTATCAATTTGGCAGTTGTTTTACCTTTCTTTTCCACAGGTTTCTGTAGAAAAGCTTTTGTGACTTTTTTGGAGTGTATTCCTTTGTTTTGATGTTTGGATTTCTTTTAATGTCTGAAAACTAAAAATGGTAGGTATCCTTACATACTAGTCTTTCAGATTTTTATGAATTGAGAATGGATATTACGTCAACTCTGTTAGAGTTTTTATTATAAAAATGCCTTACAAAAATATTTAGTGCTCAAAAGTATAAGAAATGACAAGTTTTGAAAAATCCAACCTAAATACAGCGATCGGGGCCGGGCCATACTTAACTCATTCGAAAAAACGGAAATAAGGGTTTTGAAATTATACCTCTCATACATTGAAATTTGGATGCGACCGTCAGGAGATTAACTTTTCTGTTGCTATCACTATTAATGTCTTTTTCTATGTATGTAGGTATCCGAAAAAATGACTGAATTCGACGGTTAAACTTTTTTATTTTTGAAATTTGTGTATAAGTTGTTGTCCGTGAATATTTTTATTGGGCCACATAGTTGCAAAGTGACTGCTTATTTCTCTAGTGTTAGTGACAGTTCCTGAATAGATTGCCGCAAGGAGGAACCACAAAGTCGATCGACTTGCAAGCAAAAGAAAGCTAAAGTACCTCTACATTGGATAAAAGAATGCCTGCAAACGATTTGAAGTAAAAATGTTCTATGTTTACTTCTTAAAAGAGAAACTGCGAGATCCACAAATAACACTCTTCATAGATTATCCAAATATTATTCAAGAATTTTTGTTCAATCGCCTTCTGTTTGCTTTTTGCAGCATCGATGACTTCTCTTCAATGTTTATTAGCGACCCGCGAGCAAATTTAAAATCCATTGAGCAACGAAAAGTAAAAAAAAAATCGTTATGATATCAGAGTTCAAATTTTTAAAAAGTGTTTGGCTCATGTGCTGTCATCCGCTCCAATATTTGAGCTTCTTCAGTACAAACACGAGATACTCTTTGAAGTTCGGTGAAATATTATTGCGATCCTTCATCAGATTCCAGTGTAAGAAAAAGTCTAATGGCAATGGAAGGGCTATCTAATCTCTATAAAGCATTTTTTTCTATTAGGGGTTTTAAAATACCAGCTGGAGCACTCAGACCTAAATACCGGTCCATTGCACTACCAATAAGCAACCTTCTATTTGTTATAGCTTTCCAGATGTTCGGAGAAAAGCCAAAAGACGCTGCCAAGATAAGGCGCCTAAGTTACCAGCTCTCACCACGTCTGCACCGAGTATCTGTAACACCAAGCGAGAAACATCAGGACATGTACAGAGGAATTGCTCTGTGGTGTCCTTATGTTCTCCACAAGAATCACAGAGTGTGGTATCACTTAAGCCTAACACATTTAAATGCTTGAAAATAGAGAAGTGCCCGCTGGCAACGTCAATAAGCTTTCTACAGTCTTTTCTGATAAGAGCTAGCAAAAATGTTGCAGTCTTCTTATTTACATTGGGGAGCATACGTTTGGTCTGTCTGCATCAAATGGAGGTATGCCATTTACGGTTGTGCTCTTCACAGATCCAATCGTTGATTGAAGCCCTCACTGAAGGACGCAGGCAGACCTAGCGAAGGTTCAACTCCTGAGAAAGCTGTCTGAGATCCTTGCCTAGCAAGTTCATCGGCGATCTCATTTCCAGTTATGCCGTGATGGCCCGGAAGCCGGAAACAAAATGAGATTCAAGGAATTTAATTTTCCGATCGCATTCAGAGAGCTTTTGCATTCCTGGATCACTTTCGAAGTGGTTAGAGGGTTAAGAAGGGCCCTAAGCACAGCTTGGCTGTGGCTGCAAACACAGACACTTCTCCCTGTCCATTCATTATTCGTAACGTGGCCTAAGGCCATTAGGATAGCATACTCCTCCGCTTGGAAAACGGATGTGTATGATCCTAAAGAGGCGTGCAGACGTATGCCGTCGTTCTCTACAAAAGTACCAGCGCCAGAACCCTCGTCGGTTTTGGAGCCATCTGTGAAGATTCGATAACAGTTCTTTCCAGGCATACTAGTCAGAAAAGAAAATTCACTCGTGCACATCCACAAAGAATATCCAGCACAGCTCGCTCCGACTGGAAAAGCAGCTCTTATGTGAGATTATTCCCGCAGAAAGATTTTAAATCATTCGAGGATTTTAAAAATTTAGAATTGGCCTCTTAAATTGATCAGGAAGTTAATGTTTTTTTAAATATTTGCCACGGATTTTCGATTATTTATGAGTACATTTTGAGTTTGAAGAATCAGCAACTAACAGAATAAGTCTTCGTTTGACTTTTGAGATACGTTCATCGGGTCTAGGGTTGACCAAAGAAAACAAACCTGGCTGCTTTAAGCATTATCCTCACTTACTTTTACTTTGTGCTCGAATTGACTTCGTTGTGAAGGAGGCAAAGTACGTCTTCGAGTTTAGCTTTTGGATCCCAGTTGACTATGTTATTGGTTTTTTTGACAGTAGGTTTATTAAGGTACTCAACTTTAGAAACAGCATCATAAACTGTTGAAGATTTTATTTAGTGCTCAAACGCTGGCAGCTCAACAGCAAAAGACGAAGGATTCTTTTCTACTCTCACACTCAGTAGTATTAGTGACTCTATTAACGAATTTTCCTGTTGACCTTTACACTCTGGAGTTGTGCCCTTATAGGGGTTAGCCTTCCTGTGACCTTCTAAAGTCAAAAAGCGTACAAACCACAGCCTGCAGTTGCTGAAAATACCAATTGCTTCATCAAACTTTGTAAAATTTCCTCTTATTCAATACTCCTTAGTAATTAGGGAGAACATTTTCCACAAATATTCGAACTGGTAATGTATGGTGAATAATAATTCACCCTAATTTTTATTTCGGATTAAAATAACGTTATAAGAAAGAACATAGAGAGGGAAATAGATATACATATTAACAAAATATAACAATTTCTTTTATACAAAATGCCAAATATCACATATAACTTAGCCAGTACTGCAGCATCGTGATCCAGATGCCGAACCAGGTTCAGCATTATTATCATCAGAGTCGTCTACAATAAGTCTATTGGAACTCCGGACAGAGTTATTACGTTTTAGTGATGAAGCCTTAGCTTCTTTGACATCACTATGTTGAATCATCTGCGATAGTATTTCTTGTAAATTTATTCAAATCCAAAGGTACAGAGCTATCAAATCTTACCAATGAAGTTAGTTCCTGAAATAGCTCTTCAATTCCTTCGTTTTGCTTGGCAGATGTTTCAAAGAATGTAGCTCCCACAGCCTGAGCATAACTAAAGCGATATGTTCTTTAAAATCAAAGCTGGCAAGACTAGGGATTACTTACCTTTGAGCTTCTTCAATGCTTACGGTTCTATCTTTCTCTAGATCTGTTTTGTTACCAACAATGGCAATAACAATGTCTGAGCCAAGCATTTTCTTTAGCTCTTTAACCCAGTTTTTTACCTATCATATAACATTTCTTTTGTATAATTAAATAGAAAGGAAAACAGATGTTTGAATACCTTTTGAAATGAGTCCTGGTCTGTTATATCGTACACCAGTATTGCTCCATTTGAAGCTCGGTAATAGATGGGTCCCAGGGCATGAAATCTGATGATATTGGCGAGCAAATGTGTTCATTATTTATATCGCCCACAGGATGTTTATGTATCTTACCTTTCTTGTCCCGCAGTGTCCCAAATATTTAGCTGTATTCGTTTATCATCTAATGTTATTTTCTTTGTAAGGAAGGAGGCCTAAAAACAATTCATCATACATAAATTTAGCCGCTTATATTACTCATTTTGAAGCCCAACAAATGTCGTGATTATTTTAAGTTTACAGATAAGCTATTGCGTGATGTGTCACATTTCAATTTGTTTCTTACCTGCAATGTACTGATGTGCTTGTTGTTGAATTTATCTTCCACATATCTCAGGACGATAGAAGTCTTGCCTACGCATCCCTCTCCGAGTAAAACAATTTTTAGATTATAGCTACTAGTAACTGCGCTTGTACTCATATTCTTAATACTATTGTTTACTTATGTTTAATAATCACTGGAGTATTCCGAAAAGTTATTACTTCATTTCGGAATAGACAAACAAATTTTCGATAAAGTCTTGTGTTTTCTCTTTACGAATAAAATAAAAATGCAAAAATTAAAAACAACTCGGGTTTTTGGATAAAAAGTATTTATTTTTGTTCTTCTTGGCACAAACTTCAAATCTGTCATTCTTAAAGCATTGCCATGTTGACTTTTTTTATGTAAGAGTTGGTAGCGTTATGAAAACTAGCGAATGGACGGATACAACGCTGATCAAAATTAGTATGGGTGCAAATTAATAAATGAAAACTAGTGCTCGCATTCATCAAAATTCATTTCATATTTAACTTTGTATGGAAAAAAAAAGTAACGAATTGTTAAAATTAACAACTGAATTGAAAAGTTTAAGGTGTAACTGTCAGAGCCGAAGGAAGTTCGACTAACTTATTTCAGGGCTTTAACAGTCGTATTTATAATCCCATTCCAAAGTATGTCTAACTTTGGACAGCTCTTAGAACAGTGTCCAAGTCCAAATCGTATTTATAAACACTTGCATCGCTGTCTAAGGATTGTCTAAACTGTGGCTAAAGTGATATTCAATACAACAAAAAACAATTTTGTTGAACTTTTTATAAAACCTTGTTGAGAGTGTTAAGATCGAAACAATTAAATAGTATGAGGTGCAAAAATACTAATTTCATCAATTTCATTTATAAATTGCACAAATTTCATCATTTCATGAGACTTGAAAAAGCTGTAACACAATGTCGAATCAGCTGTTTTTTTTGTCTAGTTCAAGTCCTACGCCACACTGTTTCAGAGCCTTATAGTTGTTGTACTCATATATCAAAACACAAACAATGGTTATGCACGGATAGATCATGAACGCCACCATATTTAGTTTTTCGTCCAAAGTTGACAGTTTGAGGGGTTATTTAGACAACAACTGTTGGAATGTGTTTATAAATACGAAATTGGCTAAGGCTTGTCCAACTCTTTAGACACCGTCCAGCTGGACAGTTGTCTAAGGGTGTTCTAAGCTAATTTTATAAATACGACTGTAACTGTTTAGACAATTTTCGTTCAATCGTCTATGGTCGATGGTATCAGTAGGTCCGTTCGTTGAACTTTCCCCAAGGTTGACCCAGGTTTTCTTGTGAGTGAGGACTTTACTACTCAATTGCGTCCGAAGAAACAGCGATTGGTAAGAGTTATTCTTCGTTTGATTTCAGCGGTGGTGTCGTTGTCTGAATTAATAGCGGTGGGCGCCTAGGTAGACAAAGTCCTTAACTACCTCAAAGCTATAGCCGTCTATCGTGACGTTCGGTCCAAGACGTCGGTGTTGGGTGTCCTTTTTTGATGACAGCATATACTTGGTATTGCCCTCATTGACCACTAGACCCATTTTCCGTCTCAATGCTCATAAACGCGCCATTGACATCACGGTGCGTTTTTCCAATTATGTCAATATCGTCGGGTAATTGGACGGATCTTTGAAAGATTGTGCCTCTTGTGTTGACGTGGGAGTTTTGCACTATTCTTTCAAGAACGATGTTGAAGAAGTCGCATGACAGTGCCTAAAACCTTTTTTGACATCGAATGTACGGGTGAGATCTTTTCCGACCCGGATAGAGCAGCGTGCGTTCTCCATCGTCATCCTACACAGTCGGACAATTTGGCATGGATGCCAAAACTAGACATGGCTCTACATAACTCCTCTCTATGTATAGATGCTGTGATACGCGGCCTTAAAATCGATAAAAAGATGGTAGGTATCGTTTTGAAGTTCCTGGGTTTCTTTCAAGATCTGAAGATTTGGTCTATGGTGGACTTTCTTGTAGCCGCACTGATAGGGACCTATCAGGTTGTTGACGAATGGCTTCAGACGCTCACACAATACGGCAGAGAGGATCTTATATGCGATGTTAAGAAGACTGATACCTCTGTAGTTGGCGCAGTTCAGATGGTCTCCTTTCTTGAGGACCGGGGAAACAATGCTGAGGTTCCATTCATAGGGCATGCTTTCTTCCCACTATATTTTGCAAACGAGCTGGTGCATACTCCTAACCAGGTCATCGCCTGCCGCTTTAAACAATTTGGCACTGAGGCCATCAGCTCCAGCAGCTTTGGTGGACTTTAGCTTGGATACTGCTGTCTTCACTTCGTTCAGGTCGGGTAGGCGGAATTATTGGTCTACGTCGCCTAAATCGAATGGTTCTATCTCTCTTAACAGCGGAATTGGGTTTATCATTGCCGTTATAGAGCTGGGAGAAGTGGTCTTTCCATATCCTCAGCATTGACTGCGGTTCCACCACGATATTCCCTTGGTCGTTTCAGGCTTCGGCTCGGGGCTTATAGCCCGAGGCTGTTGTTTTTACCTTTTGGTAAAACTTCCGAACCTCATTCCTGCTGTGGCACCCTTCTATCTCTTCGATCGTGCGCTTCCCATGCTCTCTTTTTTCGTCTGAGAAGCTGGTGTTCGTCTCTCCTCTTCTGCTTGTAGAGCTCGCGAGCAGTTCTAGTCTTTTTGTGCAGCGCCGCTTTGTATGCTTCCTGTTTAGCTGCATGTGCTTGCCAGCATTCGTCGTCAAACTAGGGATTTCGTTGTGGTTGAAAACCAGTACTTCAGAGGCTGCATCTCTGATGGCTGGTTGGCAGTACTGCCACTGGTTCTATATACTTGATGCTGGCGGCATAAGACTTCTTAAGAGGTTGTAAGAGATTCAATCGGAAAAGGACTTAACGATCTCTTGCGATTGTAGTCGTCCAAAGTCGAATTTTCTCACAGTATTTCCTTGTTTTGGCTTAGGTTGGGATATCCGCAGTCGTACCCTGGCTACAACAAGGTAGTAGTCCGAGTCAATGCTGGCCCCTCGGAATGTTCGGACATCCTCTATAATGGAGAAGTGTCGTGCGTCGATCGCAATGTGTTCAATCTGGTTGACAAATGATTAATCAGATTTCCATGTCCCTTTGTGGATATTGAGGGGCTGAAACCGCGTACTAGCTACCAGAACGTCTCGCCCCGCAGCGAAATCAATCATCCTGAATCCGTTATCGGAGGACTGGAACTGTAGACGCCACCGTTGATTCCATCTAGGGAATTCCTCCGCAAACACCCCCGCTACCCCCCCCCCCCCCCCTTCATGTAGTTTTTTGGTTTCATGTAGTCTTTTGGTTTTCCAAATTAAAGCAAAGCCTTAGAAAAATTATTTTATCATATAAATAAATTACTTATTTTATAGGTCAGTGGTTTAGTATTGCTTCAAAGCAAAGCTACTTACTTCATAATCTATCTGATTCTTCTTTTTTATCTGTTATTTCTTCAGAACCGGTCGTTTGTGGCGAGTCGCGTATTGTGCGCCCACTCTCTGTCCTATAACCGACTCAACCTATTTTTGTATGGTTTAACCCGTAGGTTTATCTTTTAATAAATTACCTTTAGGTTCATTTTTGATGTATTTTCATTAATTTCAATTTTCCCATTTTTTTTTACTAATAAAAGCAAATTTCGAACTATTTTTTATATTATTTTTTGTTTGCATACTTTAAGAGACATAATGAAAAAACAAAAAGGGTTGCTGCCATCTAAATTCGTTTTCCACACCTTAATTTAGCAGCACTCCACGTTTTTTTTTATTTACAATCCATTCATCGATTCTCGCAATGAAATACCGTTAACGTTTAGTTTTTATTTTAAGCCTAAAATCAATAGCTTTAAAAGCGTAAAAAATAAAAACAAAGTTCCTTTATCAATATTTATCTATCTTCTATCTATACATATAATGAAAACGTAACAGTTTGTCTGTTTGTGCACGCAAATCTCAGAAACGGCTTATCCTATCTAGATGGAGTTTTCAGTAATATATTGTGGTGAGCTTCACTTAACATTTAGTTTTTATTTCATGTCCATCGGTTGATAAATAAAAACGTTATGCCAATTCTTGCGGAGTTTAGTTTTCAATTAAAAATGTACTGTATTTAGAAATGATTATTTTGTTCCATTACAAGTTTTGTAAAATGTTAATGTTAACACTTTTGTGTTAATTCATGTGAATCCCTGGAGCCCCCAGATCAGCTTCTGCGTCTGTAGGATTGTCAAGTACAGCTGGGCCAACAAAGATACTGAGCAGGAGTAGCTCCACAACAGCTAAATAATTTTTCGCTTTGCACTTTTCATGTCTAATGATTATGGTAAAAAAAAGTAAGTATTGTCAAAAACTGTAACTGTCTGATTTCTTTAATTTTCATAGTTTATTTAAAAAAAATCCTTACTGTGGAATGTTAGTTTAATTTCTTCAATATTACAAATTAGCGTAAACACGATTTCTGTACAAAAAATACAATTACTTCATAAATTATAATAGCAAATTGCTTATAAACAATCATGTAAAACAATTGTTTAAAATGAGTCATTTTCAGGCATAGGCAATACCTACTTTAAAATTTATTCTTAAGTCGAAAAGTTGTGCTTTAATATAAAATAAGCACTTCAATAAACATTTGCTATTAATAGGTTCTAATTTATTATTATGGCGTTTATAGAAACTGATTGTTTACAGTTCCATCGAAGGGCCCCATTTCGTCGCCGAAATCTTGTAGCTCATCATCGATGTCTTCTAGATCATCACCGTCATCCTTCGATTCGGGACAACGTCTGCAACGACTATCGTTAATGCCATAGTTGATGCATGTTGCACCAACACATTCACAACAGCCGTCATGGAACCACCTTAAATAAACAACACATTCCAATCGTGTGAATAATAAAAATAATACAAAAAAAACAATAACATAAAATAAATCTGTTCACACTTCATGCCATGAATTAACTTTGCACAACAAGCAAACTCTTCTGTTGACAATAGAAATTCTGTTATGTATACAAAGTACTTGGTTTTCCATTAGACCAGTCTGAGTGTAGGGCCATAAATAAGGCATAGCTTAAGTGGAAGGAAAAAAGGAATACGTACCTGTAGCTACTGGCGCCAGTGCTCTGACAACTTTGACGACATTTGTTCCAGGAAATGCATGGAGCCAGGTAAATAACACTGCAGTTGACGGTTATCAAATGATCGCGCTCTTTTAGTATTTCATCTGAGTTTTGTTCGTTTGATTCTGTTGATGAGTCAGAATGGAAAAATGAGTTATTGAAGGAGAGGAAATATATGTTGGAAAGAAAACGTACTCAGATAATATTTAACATCCTTTTCTAACTTTGGGCCAGCGAGAACAGTGTCAAAGTCGACTGGGAATGTCACAATGTCCCATTCGTATTCTTCCGGTTCAGATGTAATCAGTGCATTGAATAATTCCGGAACACCATCAAATTCTTCTACGTGCGACTTCTTGGACAAAGCATTTCGAGTTTCGTTGGGTTTTGGACAGAGCTCTGTAAGGTTGAACATTATTTTAAAAAGAACTTCAATTTAAGTTGTAGAAGATATTAAAAAAAACTGAAATGAGTTATTCGTGCTGTGATTTTTATATGTAAGTCGTTAAACCTCGACAAAACATGAAAATACGCAAAAAAATAAAATTGTTTTTGGGACGCAAAATAAACCAAAAAATACGCAAAGTACACAAATTACGTTAAATACCCCGAATAAGCAGAATATGCAAAGTGCGCACCCTACGCAAAGCACGTATATAACGAAAAATAAGCAAACCACACAAAATCTATGCACAATGTTTAGTAATAATGTTATATAGCACCCTAATCCTGAAAACATTTTTGAAATCTCAGTTGCATTCTGGCAAACGCCGTGTATAGACGTGTGACAGAGAGAGCGCGATTAACTTAAATTAGTTACTATCTATCAAGTGTCATTTAGCCGCCCACGCGGTTTTATACTTTTTCTTTTTTTCTCTTTTGCTTATTTAATTATTCGCAATTCTTTGCTTTAAATCTTATAAATAAAGACGTAAAACATGAAAAGGGGGACGGAGCCCCCGGATAGAGGCAGCCGGTTTGATATCCTCAATCCAGATGCCCATTTAGATCGGATGAAAAAACAGAAGAAACAGAAATGTACAGATGAATTTTTCCCTACTCTCCCAGCAATTACTAATGATGATAACATACCTCGGTTCTTAGTTGTTTCTGGCGTAGAAAAAATAAATGATACCATACGAAAACTCTCCACTTACAATCCTTTCCAGATAAATCGTGGATTAGAATTTATTTCCAAGGAAATTTTGGAGGTTAAGGCAATGAGATCGGGGGATCTTCTGATAAAGGTTCCCAACAAGGAAACAGCCAATCTTTTCTTAAAAGCCAAACTAATAGATTCGATACCAGTGAAAATTACTTCCCATGCTACACTAAATTCAATCCAAGGTAGAATCTTCTCACCACTTATTATTGATATTCCTGAAGAAGAGCTCCTTAATGAACTTAAAAAACACAAAGTGACTCAAGTAAAGAAAATTATGAAAAAAGAAAATAATAATCTTTTACCAACTGGTGCTGCTATCTTAACCTTTGATTTGATTCGTCGTCCAAATAATATAAAAATAGGGTGGGCCAACTGCAGAGTTGACGAGTATATTCCGAACCCAATGAGATGCGTTTTGTGTCAAAAACTAGGACACACAAAAAATAGATGCACTGGTACAAGCGTATGCAAAGACTGCTGCATCCCTCCGCCTCATGTAAAATGTACTAGGAAATATTGCATAAATTGCAAAGAAGAAACTCATACGTCATACGACTCCGCCTGTCCATCATTCATCAAGTATAGATCGGTTAATAAAATTAAAATCGACCGCCGCTGTACGGTCCGTGAAGCTTGGCAAATATTTAATGATAATCCCAACCTACACTTACTCTCTGCACCCAATAAACGCCAAGGTGTTAAACACACTGTGGCCGAAATTGTTAAAACTGGTATCCCTACCAAAGAAATCCGCGAAAACCAACCTACTCCTACTACATCGAAAACAATACCCACAGCTGACTGCCCAGAACCTCCACGTTACACCCCACACAAGGAAACGATAATAGAAAACCACGAAACTTCTGCAGTAGTAAACAGCAAGCAAATGCCGACGCCGGCTACGATACCAACACTAAACAAGCAAACACAAGAAATCTCTCAAACCAACCACACCCTCAAAAACCGCACACTCACTGAAAACATAATAAAAAACCATAACAATCAAATTTCAAACCCAAGAACAGAAGATATGGAATTGGACGTTGCGTCCGACGGAAACATCGACTATTCAAAACTCTCCCCCGCAACAATAAAAAATATTATAGGAATAAACAACCCAAAAAATCAAACACTAGAAAATCTTAAAGAAACATAATGAAAGACCTTATAAATAATGTTCTCATTCTCCAATGGAACATGCAAGGCTTTCTTAACAACAAGCATAATCTGGAAATATTAACATCTAAATATGACCCTGACATCGTAGCTTTACAAGAAACACACATAACATCAGAAACCATAAAATATTTTAAACTTAAAAATTATAAAGTATTCCCGCACAATAAAAATTATCAATATGCTAAGGCAGGTATTGGCATACTCATAAGAAACAACATCCCAGTATCTACGCACATAAAGTCCTCTTTAGAACTTCTCCATCAGACTATTAAAATTCCAGGTACAACTCCACTTTATATAACAAATATTTACAAAGAAGGAAATGCAAGAGTGACTGCTGATCTTCTTGATGATATCCCAAAATACAGCTCGTCTCATATAATACTAGGAGATTTTAACGCTGCAAGTACTATATGGGGATCAAAGTACACAAACTGTTCGGGCTCTTGTTTTGAAGAATTTGCAAATGATCGTGACCTTGTCTTTTTGAATAACGGATCGCCAACGTTGTTTTCAACCAAAAATACCTTTACGGCTATTGATGTTTCCCTAGCCTCTTCGGACATTTCCACGCTCTTGCATTGGGACGTAGTACACAGTGGGGTGTGCAAAGACCATATCCCCATCCTTATTCGTGGTTTAGAAAGTAAACCTACTAAAAAATTCGTGCCAACGTTTAAAGAAAAATTAGCAAATTGGGAGCTTTTTGAAAAAGAATCAAACCAAATGGCAAATGAAACACCTCTTTCAACAAATATAAATCAAGAGGCATCGAGAATCAAAAAAATTTTAAGAACAGCGGCAGCCCGTAGCATCCCTGTATCAAAAGAAAGGAAAAATAATAAATCTCCTATTTGGTTTAATTATGAGATCGCGAAAATAGTTAAAGAAAAAAGCCAAGCTTGGAAAAAACTGCGTCATAGACCCACAAGAGTCAATTGCATCTCATACAGAAAAATTTGCGCGCAAGCAAGACGAGCTACAATACAAGCGAAAAGGCAATCTTGGGAAAATTTTATCAACACAATGGACCCCTCATTGGATGTAAGGACCTTATGGCGGAGAGTAAGATCTCTTCGAAATACCAGATCGATCCAGTCTTTTCCCTACATGCTTGAGGGGGTAACTATGCAAACAGACCCCCATAACATTGCAAACACATTTGCAACAAAATGGAAAACCTATAGCGCTGACATCTCATACCCAAAGGAGCTGGTAAATAGAAAACTTTCTTTTAACTTTGACGATGATAACTTTTATGAGAACAATAATCAAAACTCATCCTTGACAACTAACATCTCAGTATTTGAATTAAATGCAATCCTTCGATCTTCTAAGGGTACGACTCCTGGTGAAGACAAAATCTCATATACAATGATCAAATCGAGTGGTAACATAATGAAAAGAAGACTATGCGACCTGTACAACAAAATATTAATCACAGGTATTTTTCCACATGACTGGAAACGAGCACAATTAAGGCCAGTTCCTAAGAAAACGTTATGCTCCCATTTGTACGAAGAATACCGTCCTATTTCACTCCTTCCTGTCCTCTCAAAGATTTTTGAAAAAATCCTTGCTCGACGTTTAGGTTGGTATATGGAAGAAAAAATCAACACAGGACAACATGCCTTCAGAATCAGTAGAGGTGTACACACACTTGTACATTTGCTTGAAGACAAGTTTGCCCAAAATCTTAATTTGGGAAAACATAGCGTTCTACTGTCAGCGGACCTTGAGAAAGCCTTCGATCGAGTAACTGCAATCTCTGTCGTAGATCAATTAAAGAAATGGAATATTCCAAAAATGTTTGCAAAAGTTGTTTTTTCTTTTCTCTCTGATAGAAGTTTTCGAGTTAATATAGATGGCCATAACTCACCTATCAAAAAAATCGAAAATGGTTTGCCCCAGGGGTCTCCACTTTCGGTAATAGCTTATAACGCCTATATAGATTCACTTCTTAAAGAATTAAATCAACCTCATTACAATGTCGATTTTGTTGGGGTCTATGCTGACAACATATATGTGCTGACATCAGGAGAACCCAATACTGTTAGATCAAACCTAGTAACAGTCAACAACAAAATACAAAACTGGGCCAAAAAACAAGGTGCTATAGTACCTCTTAACAAGATGGAAGCTCTCCATTTATGTAGGAAAAGGAGATGCCCAGCGGATACAATCGTACTTAGTAATGTAACAATACCACTCAAAAAGGATCTTAAAATATTAGGGATTTTCTTCACTAGTAATTTAAAGTGGAACCTTCAAACAAAGAAAATAGCTGACCAACTTAAAGTACGAAACAATGCTCTGAAAGCCATCTGCTCACGAAATAAAGGTCCACACATAGAAACAGCGCTCCGTATTGCAAAAACGTTAGTTGATGGAACGCTTCAGCATGGATTGACAGTTTACATGTGGACTTCAAGTAAAAACGCAAAAACAATAGACACAGCAATTAACTTATGTTACCGTACAGCTACAGGTGCGTTAAAAGCTACTCCAATCGATGCCCTAAGAATCGAAGCAGGATACACCTCATTTAAATCATCCAGTGAAAAAAGAGCCATTAATTTAGGATCCAAGGCCATTACCGACACCAAACACCCACTTCACTGGGAAATACAAACTGCAAAAAATATATATAATAGTACAAAAAGTAAGACTTTTTCTGCACTGTACAATATTGGTCTTATACTTCCATTTGTTCCCCCCACTGAATATAGCTCTCCAAAGAACAAAGATAAACCTCCCTGGATACGTAAAAACCTCCAAATAGACACTAGCCTTAGCACATACGGTAAGAATTCTACATTACCAAAATTATACCAAACTCTTCACAAAAATATATTAGAAACTACAAGGGCAAATAAAATATTATATACAGATGGTTCTGCCACTGATAGCACCACTTCGTACGCGGTCATTGAACTTATGCCTTCAGGGGAGACAATGACAC
Source organism: Melanostoma mellinum (assembly GCA_914767635.1). Classification (NCBI taxonomy): domain Eukaryota; kingdom Metazoa; phylum Arthropoda; class Insecta; order Diptera; family Syrphidae; genus Melanostoma; species Melanostoma mellinum. The sequence goes on along the minus strand of OU612059.1, from coordinate 78,361,059 downwards.
ACCACCAAGGACTACTTCCGGGTATAGCGGGAAACTATATCGCTGAGCTTGCTGGCCTTAAGAAAGCTATTCAGCTCTCCAACAATTGGGAAGGAAAAACCCTAATATGTACGGACAATTTGGGTATCCTAAATGGATTAAAGAGTCCAACAAATAAATGCCAAGCACTCAAATCACTAAGGAGAGAACTCAATGATAACATTGTACTGTCATGGGTACCAGGACATACAGGTATCAAAGGGAATGAAGCAGCAGACCTTAGAGCAAAAGAAGCAAAGAATCTTCCCCTAGTAATGGAAACCCCAAACTTTCACCAGTTAATACAACGTATGTGGATGGAGAGAAATGACAGGGAACTCTCACAACGTTGGGAAAACAACACCAGCTTCCTACGTACACACCATCGCTTAAGAACTCGCATTCCTTACAACATAAAACTTTCACGAAACGAATGCATTACGATATTCAGATTCCGAGTAGGAAAAACTATCTTTAACACCAAACATCTATTCGACCGGAGTGGTCCAGAAGAATGTGTTGAATGCGGAGTACTCTTGACAATTCCACACATCCTAATGGAATGCCCAAAATCAAAACAAACTTCTCAGCCTCCCAAACAATTGCCTGAACTTCTTGATCCCTCAGATTCTAATACTATAAAAAATATCAAAAAGTCTACATCCATACATGGGAAATACAATGAAATATAAACCTAACATATATAATTTTACAATATGAAACATCCTAACTGTAAATAATTTAATTAATACGGCATTGCATGGTCCTGTCACCCTAATGCCTACCTTTTTAAAAAAAAGTTTGTAAATTTATCTTTATAAGCTTTTTGTATATAAATAAATAAATAAATTTTTGAAATCTGTCCAGTAGTTAAGTAGTAGTTTCCCCCTTCCTGTGGGAATTTGGGGATCAATCCTTGACACGAACCATCTCTGGACTAAACTATGTCTACCCTAAAAATTTCTTAAAAATCCGTTGAGTGGTTTAGGGTCTATACCGGACATACATACATATACAATACATACATCCTATTTTATATACAAAAAAGATTAATTTGTAGATATCTGGCAATCGCCTACACGCAAGCTGACAACGACAGCCCTGTACCTACACACCAAATTAATTTGCAGAAAAATTTGTTCATCTATCATTTTAAAGACAAATTGATTTTCAGATCGTATGTTCACATATTTTTTCATATCCAGTTTAAAGAACATTTGCAAAATTATTAATTGGCAGAGAATTTTGGCAAAGAATACAAGGTGAATTTTGAATGCAATGTGACAAAATGAATTTGCAGATCCAAAATTTGATTTGGTGTGTACACGGTTTGCAGAAGTCCTCAAATATTTGTAAATCTATTAGCAGCTATTTCGCCAAATTAGTTTGTCGACATTGTCAGCCAAATATTTGGCAACAGATTTGCAGAAATTTGTACACAAGTTATGCGAATTACGTAAAATACGTAAAATGCGCAAAGTACGCCAAACTCGCAAAATACGCAAATTTAAGAGTTGACGACCCAAGCAAACGAAAAAAGGACAATGACCTCCGGATCTGCACGTGGAATGTAAGATCTCTTAATGGATTACGTGCAGCGGACTCCCTATAGACTGCTGCAAAGCAGACATAACCGCCATCCAAGAAGTGCGATGGAGTGGACCGGGCAGAAGATGAAAAACTGTGACGTCTACCATGGCGACTGCTACAGACAACAGAAACAATGCTTATTTGGGTGCGGATTTATCGTTAGAGGAAGACTCAGGAATAAAGTGATTAGCCAAAATCCAGTCAATGACCATATAATGACGATCCGAATCAGGGCTAAATTCGCCAATATTAGCCTTATATGCGCCCACGCCCCCACAGAAGAGAAAGACAACGATTCCAAAGACTGTTTCTACGAGCTCCTCGAAGAAACGTATGAGCAGTGCCCTAGACACGACGTGAAAATCGTTCTTGGCGATTTTAACGCAAAACTAGGGAAGGAGGACATCTTTGGAAATACAATCGGTAAGCATAGTGTCCACGACAAAACCTCCGAAAACGGACTGAGGCTAATCGATTTTGCTGCGGGGCTAAATCTTGTTGTAAGTAGTACACGCTACCCGCATCTCAAAATTCATAAAGGTACATGGCGATCCCCAGATCAATTAACCGTCAACCAAATTCACCATGTTGCGATCGACACAAGGCACTCTTCCAGTCTGTTAGATGTCCGAACTTTCCGAGGGGCCAACTTTGACTCGGACCTTGTTGTAGCCAAGGTACGAATGAGGATATCTTGTTCACGACCTGCACGAACTAACGTTGTGAAGAGATATGACGTCGGAAAGCTACAATCGCAAGAGATTGCCAATGCCTTTTCCAATCGAGTGTCCCTTCAATTATCCTTGAATCCTATGCCGTCAGTATTAAGCATTGAAAACCATGGCAGCAATGCCAAGAAGCCATTAGAACCGCTGCCTCTGAGGTTCTGGGTTTCAATCGGCCACCAAAATGCAAGCAAACAAAAAGCACGTCAAATGCTGATGCAAAAACGAACAAGGGCAGCTTACGATCAATATAACGAGATCTACAAGGAGAAAAGAAGGGAAGAACACCGACTTCTCAAAAAGAAAAAGAAGCAGCATGAGAAGCTGCTCGTGCCATGGCAGGAACGAGATTCGGAAGTTTAACCAAAAGGTAAAAAGATCATGCCAGGGTGGCAAACCCCGAACTCAAGCCTATAAAGACCAGCAGGGAAACATAGTTGTAGAGTCACAGTCGCTACTGAGGATTTGGAAAGATCATTTCTGCAGACTTCTTAACGGCGATGAGGACACAAATTCCGCTGTCAGGAAGATTGCCCCATTCAGCTTGGACGATGATCAAGAATGCCGTCCTCCCGACCTAGAAACAGTTAAGCTTGCCATATGCAAACTTAAATCAAATAAGACTGCAGGTGCAGATGGCCTTGATGCCGAACTCTTCAAGGCAGCTGGAGATCAGTTGGAACGGAGCCTGCACCAGCTGATCTGCATGATATGGTCGGAAGAAAGCATGCCCGATGAAAGGAACCTCAGTATCGTATGCCCGATCCAAAAGAAGGGAGACGAGCTGTACAGAGCCACGTCTAGTTTCGGCACCTTTGCAAAACTCGTACGACTATGCAAGATGACTTTGAAGAATTCACGCTGCTCCGTCAAGTTCAGTAAGGAACTCACGGAGACCTTTGATGTCAAAAAAGGTTTTAGGCAAGGCGACAAACTGTCATGCGATTTCTTCAACATCATACTTGAAAAGATAGTAAGAAACTCAAACGTCAACACCAGAGGAACATTCTTTCAAAAGTCTGTATAATTACTCGCCTACGCAGACTATATTGACGTAATTGGAAGAAAAAAGTGTGATGTCATAGGTGCTTTTGCGAGTATTGAAACAGAAGCGGCAAAAATGGGTTTGATGGTTAATGAGGGCAAAACAAAGTATATGCTGTCATCAAATAAGGACACAGAACATCGACGAATTGGACAAAACGTCACAATAGACAGACATAACTTCAAGGTAGTACTACCTAGCATTCGCTATAGACACGGAAAACAACATCACTACGGAGATCAAATGGAGAATAACTCTTGCCAACCGTTGCTTCTTTGGGTTAAGAAGGCAATTGAGAAACAAACCCCTCTCCAGAAAAACCAAGGTAACCTTGTATAAGACCTTAATCATCCCAGTCCTGCTTTACGGCGCGGAAGCATGGACCTTATCGAAAGCGGATGAGGAAACCCTTGGTCGTTTCGAAAGAAAAATTCTCCGAATGATCTTTGGTCCCGTATGCAAGACAACTGGTGATGGAGAAGAAGATACAACAGACCCAAACGCTCCGGCTCGACGGGTTTTCGAAAGCACATTTCAGGGAAATCGTGGAAGGGGAAGACCTCGTCTTAGGTGGCGCAATCAAGTGGATGAAGACCTCAACCGACTTAGAGTGCAAAACTGGAGTGAGCTCACCCGAAATCGAAGTCGTTACAGAAGGATGTTGGGTGAGGCCCAGGTTCACCCCGAACTGTAATGCCCACTTAAATAAGTAAGTATAAGCAAAAAACAAAAATACAGAAGATTTGTTTGAACGCAAAATCGATGTTTTTCATATTTCGAACAGAGCACCAAGATCGCGAACCTATAAATAAAGTCCCAATTCCGAGTAAAATATAAATAAATAGATAAGCGCTTTTCATGGCACTGAATTTACTATCGGAGTACTTGCAATTCCTCGCAAAAGGCGATACTCATAAAAAAAAACTTTCCTTTTGTTTTTTAGATCTTTGGAAAAAAAACAGAATATCCTTATCCTTATAGAACTGCTTTGTAGAGGAAGTTTTCAAAGGATTCGTAAAGGATTGTTTCGTTAAGGCTTATAGCACTGGTAAAAAATAGAGTCAGGTGGCAATGCCAAAAAGTTGTTCTGTGGAAGCTTTAGCAAATAGTTTTAGCAAAAAACAAGATGAAATCGTTGTACATGGTCTTATTACGGATTTATTAGCAAACATTCCCATTAGCTATGGAACGCAATGGCAAATTGAAGTGGTTTCATCGGTTGGCTTTGCAGTAGCGCATTCTGTCACTCCAATTTCCCAACAGAATGTTCATGGTTGAGGGCTGTATGTGGTATTGGCCTTATTGCATTGAACCAATGTCGGATTGTTGGCATTACGTCACAATTGTAGACTGTAGAGACGGTTCCCTAGACAAAACGAGGGTCTAATCGCATATCCGAGGCGGCCAATTGACATTACCAAAGCGGCTGAAAACACAATTTGTGAATTTGTGGGATAATGTGCATGACGCGATGAACCAATAAAGAAATGAGTTTCCAATATTTTCTAACCCAATACTAAATTGATGGGAACGTCCCAAACCGCAATCCTACCTACCTACTAGGTTTGATCGTTGAAGCCCTAGCGTTTTTTGAGAAACCTAAAGTTGCCCTGAATGTCAAATTGAGTGTTTTTTGAGCCCTAGAGTTGACCTAGGTTTTCCCTCAACTCGCCATAGGCTTATGCTGTGGCTAGTTGAGGGCTGTCAAATGGCATGTATTTTTGTTTATTGACAGGAATGTGTGGGAATTTGTGGTTTAGCGTTTTTTTGAGGACTGGAAAACCCAGTTTTTTTTGACGTTGCGTGATAAAATTGTCAATAAAACCTGGGTCAACCCTGGGAAAATTTCAACGAGCAGACCTACTGAAAGCCGATCCGAATTCAGACCGAATGAAGTGATACGATTGCCACCCGGCCGCGGCCGTTGCGTTGAGGTATGCTGCTGACTTTCTGCCAAAATTTCGATTTGAAAACAGCTGTTATTGTCAAAATAACATTTTATTTATAAAGAAACCACTAGATAGTCCAACCTGTACTTATTTGTTGAAGCCCTCAGTGCCCTGTAGTCGCCGAAAACCATTTTTTGAAAAACCTTAACTCGCCCTGAATGTCAAACAGAGTGTTTATTGACCCCTGGGTTTGCCCACAACTCGACTAGGGCTACTCCACATAGGTTTTCGCATGGGCGATTTCAGGTTATAAACAGGGCTGTCATATAGCATGTATTTTTGTTCAAATGACATGGATGTGTGGGGATTTTGGGATTTTTCGTTTTTTGAGATCTGAAAACCCAGCTTTTCTTACAACTCAACCTGGGTCAAGAAAACCTAGGTCAATCCCAGGTAAAGTTTAACCAACGAACCTAATGTAGCATTCTTATAGTAAATAGATTTTTGACATCGTTCCAGTAGGTTTTGGGTTTCCGTTTCCGGGGGAAAAAGGGCTTGAGTTACTCAGGGATAGTGTAACATTCGAATGACCTAGTTTTATAAATTAGTCCCGTAGTTTTCGAGTTCTCGTTCCCGTTGAAGAAGGGGGATGAAATAAAGACTTTGTTCTTCAGGAATTCGGTCACGAAGTTTCAGCTAACTTCATCATCCACTTCCGGGTGAAGCTGAAATGTTTCAATTTATTAGGTATTTTAAAATCTTGTAACTCTGACAACTCTTAACCAGAAAAAGGATTAAAATGGTCAGTGCAAATTCAAGCATTTTTTCTCAAGCTGAACTGGGTTTATAAACACAAATCTACGTCTTTTGTTTGTTAATAGTCAGGAAATACCTACCTACGCAGCTACAACATTCCTCGTAGTACTTCTTTCCCAAACAGCTGAGACACTCCTTATAGCAAGAACAGTTCTTTGGTTCGCATTTGCAACTCTGCGTTAGCATACACTTCGAAACGATCGATGCACAAACAACTTCATTGCAAGACTCCACTTGACTTAAAATCAGTATACCACCATATAGCACTACCAAGCATAGAGACACCACTTTGCGAAGTACCATTGTTTTTGTTTACCAATTACTATTTCCAAAACAAATTTTCAAAACACAACCCGATAAGAAAATATAAACAATATTTTTTTCTCTTTTGTTGTTAAACGTTCAAATCCTATATGAAACAATTAATATTGTTCTTTTTTTCAATGCCACTACACTTCAAAAACTTGCTTACAACACACATGAGCTGAGAAGGGTAGGGTAGGTACATATATCTCATTTAAATTAATATCGACACTGGTTGATAGAAATTAACTCTAAGCTGCGCTCACAAAAATGAAAAACAATTAAATGTGTTAAAATTATATATTTAAGTATTCAAATCACTTCACACACGATTAAATAACTTTTTGCATTGCACAGCAACAACCAAACTAATCCGAATGCTTATTGCTTTGTCAACAAGAACAAAATCGATCAATGTGATCACATCTTCGATTTTAAAGATACACGGAGAAGACGCATGGATAGCAGTAGCAGCAGCCTCACTCTACAAAAATGCGGCGACGATTAATGCTAGTGTGTTCCCTTTCTGTTGAACACTGCTAGACGTTGAGGAAAACAAACGATCTGCTTGCACTAGTTACTGATACTTTGATCGCGAGGGATGGGAGGAAGGGATAAGGAAGTTGTTTAGCAGCTTAACAAAACAAGTGGAAATATACCTGCCTCTTTTTTGTGTGTGAGGTATACTTTGCTTATTTTTATTCACTTGTCGCTCACACAGGCTGGGTTGGTTTGTATAAAGTGCATTAGCAAAAGTGTACGTGAGTGTTGGTGATTTAACAGTACTGCCAGACAGGTCTTCCAGCTAAACAATAAAGATCACGACTACGTCGCGACGTGTAGCCGTACGATAGTGGAAGCGACAGACATTGATAGTAGGAGGCTAAACATTTTCAAACTTGTTTGCGTTTCTTGCGCACGAGTCACGCTGTTGCCAAAGTAGGCTTCTTATTAGTTAAACACGGAGCAGAAAGTCATAATTTTTTTTTTTATATAATTAGAGCGCACATCAAGGGGTTATGAATACCCTTATAAAATAATGTTATAAAACACAGTGCGAGCATTTAGGAAAATAGGAGAGGATTTAATAGGAGACACCGATGCGCGTTGCTCTTGAACCTTTGTGAATCGTAATGCAGGGGAAATACAGATCCAGGTAAAGCATTCCACATACGGGTGGTGCGACTAAAAAAAGAATCTCTATACTTGACTGTACGCTCAAGGTAAAACTGATGAGCATTCCTAGCGAGGCGGGTGTTCGACTGGCTATTTCACTAGATTACTGTTTGTAAAAAAATCGATAAAAGAGAGAGAGAGACAGGTAACGTTTCGACGATGTTCAAGAGAATCAATCGATTCTACAATTGAACTATCACCTAGCAGGCGCAAAGATGTTTGAGGAGCACCTGACCAGATATGGGAGCTATACTCCAGTTTTGGGGGGATGAAGGCCTTGAAAATGGTAGCCAGATAAGAGGGGGCGAAGAACTTCCTGTATCGCCTCAAGAAGCCTAAGCATTTAGCAGCGTTTTTGGCGACTTCAAATATGTGGTCATTCCAACGAAGATGATCGTTTACACACATACCAAGTACTGACAGCTCTTCGGTTTCTTCGATGCAGGTACCATTCATGGATAATGGCAATAGGGGAATGTTAAGTTTCAACGACAAGAGACAGCATTGAGTTTTCGAAGCATTGAATTCTACTCGGTTTTTATGACCCCATGTAACAATGCTGTAAAGGTCAGAATTCAATGAGCTTATCATACGCAACCGTTCCAATTCCACATCCGAAGAGCAGGGACGTGAATTTGGAAACGAATATGAAAAGCTGAGAGTCGAGTCGTCAGCAAAACAGTTAAGCGGATTTGAAGTTTCAGACAAGAGATCATTAATGAAAATGAGGAAGAGAGTCCGAGACAAAACGGAGCCCTGGGGGCACACCAGCATTTATGAAGTGGGTATCAGACTTGAAGCCATCAATACAACTTGTATTGAACGGTCGGAAAGGTAATTTCTAATCCAACGAAGAAGAGACTCAGCGATACCGAAAGCACGCATTTTCGATAAAAGAGCCTGATGCCAAACTCTATCAAATGCTTTAGAAATATCAAGCGCAATAATCTTATGGCGCTTTCCATTGGACGAAAAGAATCGTCCAGGAGCGTCCAGAAGCATTCTCAAACCGTTCCATTGGTGCAAAAAGATCGCTTCTCATGATTCTGAGGAGTGACAGCCGCTTCTCGATTTGAAGTGAGAATCGACTCAAGAAGCACTAACACATGTTATTCAAATGTCAAAAAGAAAATTTTCCACAGGAAATATTTTTTATATGCTGTTGGTGTTTCACTCACACAAAGCCAACACGTTAAGTTGAGCAAAAACAATTTTAGGTGTTCCATTGGTTTTTAAAATGAGTGCTTCCCCGAGTGAAACCAATGGAAAGTGCCATTACTTTCTCCAAAACAATGTAAAGATTGGTTCCACTTCTCGGTGAGATAGGTATGCCATCAAATCACCAATGGATCGTTTGCTACGAAAGCCGTACTGACGGTCATTAAGAAACCTTGGAAAGAAGGGACGTAAGTGCAATTGAACGGTAATTGGAAGGGAAGGAAGATTCGCCTTTTTTAGGGACCGGCTGGACAAATGCAGTTTTCCATCTGCTCGGGAATATCCCAGCAGAATAGGAAAGATGGAAAAGTTTACGCAGTGGTTTTGCCAGCGTAGAAGAACACCTCTTTAGAATAACGGCTGGGATACCATCTGGACCAGCGGATTTGTGTATGTTGAGATCTTTGAGGAGTCTCGCAACCGAGCGAGTTCGAAAAAATATCTGCTTCATCAAAGAACTTGCAGACTCGAGCTCAGGTGGAGCCAATATGCTATGAGGAAGTGTTGAGTTTGCAGCAAATTGAGCTGATAACAAATTGTCTTTATCGATGGAACTGACATACGGAGAGTCATTGAAAACGATCGTTGGGACCGATGACGTGGTCGAGTTCTTAACGTTCTTAACAAAAGACCAAACATTTTTGCTTCCTTTTGGACACAACAGTATTTTTTGCCCTACTTTTTGGTCATGCAAAAACTTGGCCTTTTTTATATGAGCATTACAGATATTTCTGGCCCGTTTGAACAAATTTCGGTTTTCTACAGTAGGGTTATCTTTAAATCTTCGAAAACTAGTTTCTCTATACCTTATCGCCTCTTTACAGCTTGAACCATCACACTGGTAGATTGTCCTGCGTCGAACGCAGCATGGTCAATTCTCAATTTGGCTCACTGTTGATTGATCAGGGGATCGCCACGTACTTTTATGAATTTTGAGATGCGGAAAGCGTGTACTAGTAACAGCAAGATTTTGCCACTCAGCAAAATCGATTAGCCTTAGTCCGTTTTCGGAGGTTTTGTCATGGAGGCTATGCTTACCGATTTTATTTCCAATGATGTCCTCCTTCCCTAGTTTTGCGTTAAAATCGCCAAGAACGATTTTCACGTCGTGTCTAGGGCACTGCTATGTTTCTTCGAGGAACTCGTAGGAAAAATCTTTGGAATTGTCGTCTTTCTCTTCTGTGGGGGCTTGAGCGCTTATAAGGCTAGTGTTGACGAAGTAAGCCGTGATGCGGATGGTCGTTATACGCTCATTAATTCTATTTTCGCAAATAACCTTATCCCTGAGTCTACCTTTGCAGCAGACTAGGACTTCCGCTAATTCACCATCTGCACGTAGTTTGTTTAGGATTCTTATGTTCCACGTGCAGATCCGAGGCCTTTGTCTTTTTTTTTTGTTTGCTTGAGCCGTCAACTTTGAAATCATTGTTATCCGATGCTGGTGGTTGTTTTGGAACGAGTTATTTTTTATATGGTTTGGTAGTAAGCCCCACACACAACCCCCAAACTTTAGGGCCAGTGCCCCTGTTCTGTAACTATCGCCTCGATAAAAGCAGGCGATAAACGGTGGAAAATGGAACGAGATCCTACTAAATTCATAGAATTTCGTTCCATTTTCCACCGTTTATCGCCAAGGCGATAGTTACAGAACAGGGGCACAGGTCCTTTAGTGATACCCTTGGACATAAAGGGCCGGATAATCCGTCTACCGTCGTCTCGCCAGGAGCCACCACCACCACATTGAAAAAAAAACCTGAAAGACCCTTAAACCAAATATGTCGGAGTAGCTCATTCAGGAGCTTTTGCTATTTTCGGCACCTGAAGTCCACCGTTGATTCTCTGCGTCGAATTCTCCCTGGGACATCCCTTATAACCTCTGAAAGACCACTGAGATACGGGCAGTCAGACAATACTTGTATAGCATAATTGTGTTGCTCTATTATTCTCCGTCTCTTTGCCAACACTCGTTTGGCAAGTCACTCTTGTAGAAGGAAACCCCTATGAGGTAAAGTAAGCACAATTGAAGTGTACTATAAGTTGCAACATCTGCTCGCCGACACCATGTTGACAATTGTTTGTGGTTTCGAACCAAAGCAAAAAGCGTCTTATACTTTTGTGAAACACATTTACACTTCATTTTATTTAATAACTTTCAAACAAATCTGCGTTTCAAACTTACAACACAACAACACCTTCATTTCTCAATCGAAGGTTAAAAGTAAGACAACAATTTCACAGCAAAGCGCTTACTCAAAATCAAGTCAATTTACCACTCAAGTTCTTTAGAGAATCTTCAAAATCCACTGGTTCAATCATTCGTTTTGCTTTATCATGTAGAGGAGGACCTATTAGGCTGACAACTTCATCATAGTTAAGAGTTTCCTTTTCTAGGAGCGCTTCGGCCAGCTACAAATAAAAATAAATATAATATTCCAATATATTGACATCCTCAGTTACACCATATGGCATACCTTAACGAGTTTATCTTTGTTCGTCCTAAGGACTTTCTCAGTGTTTTCATATGCAGCTGTTACCAGACTCCTCGCTTCCCGATCAATTAAATTGTCCAGGGCTTTTGAAAAAGGTTTATCACCAGAAGGTCCACCTTCAGTCTCATCGGAATCAGTGATATACATCGGACCAATTACGTCGTTCATGCCAAACTTTTTGATCTGTTGAGAATATTATAAAATGTCTGTAATAATATTGACAAATAATCAAATCACTTGAGCGTAGGCAATCTTGGTAACTTTTTCCAAGTCATTTTGGGCTCCTGTTGTAATGCGATTAAACATCAAGTCTTCTGCAGCACGTCCACCAAGAGCCATGCACATCTTGTCGAATAACTCTTCCTTTGTGAAAAGTTTCTGTTCACTGGGCGTATATTGTGCAAAGCCAAGTGCCAAACTCGTGCGTGGTACAATGGTCACTTTCAAAAGAACATCTGAGTTTGGCAGTAGCCAGCCAACCAAAGCATGCCCTGATTCATGATAAGCTATTACTTTGCGCTCAACTTGACTCAGGGCGTGTGATCGCTTCTCAGTTCCACCTAAAAACAAAACAAAAAAAATCAAATGAAAGCTTCGCAAAAAATGTTTCTAAATTACTTACCAACAAGCCGTTCAACTGCGTACTCTAGATTCTTTGTCAAAACAATCTTTTGCGAATTTCTAGCCGCATGGAGTGCTGCTTCGTTGCACACGTTTGCAATGTCAGCGCCTGAGAAACCAGGCGTGAGTCTTGCAAGTCGTTCTGAGTATTTGCTTGGTTCATCCTGCAGCTGAATGCCTGATAAATGTTTTTCGAAAATTTCCCGGCGTTCCTCTAAAGACGGCAAATCAATTAGAATGTGCCGATCAAATCGTCCGGGTCGTAGAAGAGCTTTATCTAACACATCGCCTCTATTAGTGCTGGCAAGCATGAGAACGCCCTCTTTAGAAGATATTCCATCCATTTCCACTAGAAGTTGATTGAGGGTCTGTTCAGACTCTCCACCGCCACCTCCACCTGCACCAGACCCAACGCCAGATCTTGCCCTACCAATAGCATCGATTTCGTCGATGTAAATAATACAAGGGGCACGTTTGCCTGCCTCTTGAAAGAGATCTCTTACTCGAGCCGCACCAAGACCTCCAATCATTTCAATAAACTCGGAGCCATTCATGCTCAAAAAAGGTACTTGAGCCTCTGTCGCAACAGCCTTAGCTAACAAAGTCTTACCACATCCCGGTGGTCCTAAAAGCAATGCACCCTTAGGTACTTTGGCTCCAAGTTTTTGATACTTTTCCGGGCACTTTAGGTAGTCGACAAACTCAACAACTTCCTGCTTGGCCTCTTTGAGGCCTGCAACGTCCTTGAAAAGAACACCACGTCCGCCGTCTAATGGATCGACTAGAGTAAACTTTGCACGGCCCATCTGAGTCTGTGTCAGGGAGAGAACTCGATAAGTTTAAACAAAACAACAAGCAATAAATGTGCTTACGAATGAGTCCATGTTGATGGGACTTTTCATGCCTCGCATTCGTGATCCCAAAGCCATCATGAGCCCGAGGAATACTAAAAGCACCAAGATTCTTCCAGTTATATCACTTTGTCTGTCGTAGGTAACAGAAACGCCTGTGAAAAAAGAGAAGGTAAAATATGCTTTGCTTGGCATTGTTCAAATGAACTACCTTCTCGGATTCCCAGTCTTTTTTCTACATCACGTAGTTTTTGCTCGAACTTTGTGGCATCTGCTATAGCCATGTGGAAAATGGTTGATGCTACTTGCCTGCCTTTGATGATAGCTCCATCGTGGAGAATAATAGTTACCATTTCCATATCTGGACGAATAATCAGCTCTTTTACTTCACCAGCAGCTAGCATATGGTGAACGAATTCATTCCACGAAACGTACCTGGTTGTTGTCTGTTCGAAAAAAAATTATTCAACAAAAAAAAAATGGACAGTAGAATGTATAGAACTAACCTCTGGTCTATCGGGTCTTTTGAAAAACAAGGATGCAAAAGTTACAAACATATAAACGGTGAAAACCCATAGAAAGACTTTGGTCAGCACTGATTTCATCTGTTCATTTTCATTTTCATTCTTTTTTCCGTCATTATTGCCACCACTTCCACTACTAGAGGCTCCTTTGTCGGGATTGTCCTTTCCGGCCGGTTCACGAGGTCCATCAGTTTTGCGATAGCTAAACAAGGATGTGTGAAAACTACGAACCTCGGCTGGTGTTAAGTTAAACGAACTGGACAATATTCGTACAACCGAACTATATTCTGCTTTGAATGCTTTTAACTACAAAACAAACAAAAAGGGTGATGTAATATGTAAAAGTTATATTTTTCTCCACAATAATCTAACTTGTTTTCGAGTGCATGATAAACTGGTGGGCTGTTTTGTAAAAATCGGAAATGTTGAATTAGACTTGTTTAGTATTTTCGATATATTGTGATGAATTCGGGATATTTCTCGTATTGATCTAAACATTTTAGCAAATTCACTGTGATTTGTAATAAAAATAATTGGAATTGAATTGAAATTTATTATTTCATGATTTTACGATATTTTTTCTTATTTGTCAGTTGTCAAAGCCGCACAGATGACTTTGGCATTTGCCGGAAAAAAGATCTGACTCATTTGAAAATTCATTATTGGAAAAGTTTGTTCGATTTGTATTTGCAAAACTGACTAGGACTATCTCGGGCACTGTCGTGCAAAGGGGGGTTAATAAAAGTACGTAACATTTGAAACAACTATCGTCGTATATTTAAAAATCTGTACGAGCTACCAAAATTTATAGGACGGTACATTTTGTGGATTTACATGCATCTGCAAGTGCAGTTAAAAAAGGAAATAGGCGCAAAATGCAAAATTCATCCTTGTTTGATAGAGAGGGAGGACACCAATTGCAATGATGATGCGGATGAAAAATTATGGTGTATTTACATGGATGAACATGTTCGTCTGCACCTATAGTTTTTCATCTGCGGCCATAATTTTATTCGTTTCTCTTTTTCTCTTTTGTGCTTTATAATTTTCATCCGTCTCGCTTTACTTTTCAGCAATTCTGTAGTAGCTGCATGTAAATCCCATTAAAAAGCCATCCTTCAAAAACCATCCAAAGTCTAGGTACCAAGGAATAGTGTTTAAAACCCTAAAAAATTGACCAAAATATATGAGACGATTATAAAATAGTTTTGTTTAAATCGCTGACAACGACGGTAGATGAAACTGTCTCGATAGACGATTGGATAGTAATTGTCTTAAGTCACGGCATCTAGGCTCTGTACGCAATTTCAAAAAGAATTGTTGATTCTTTCACAGAGAACGGGTATGAAATGTCAAAAAATAGATTTTTGAGGATATTGTGCATGAAATACTTGACTGAATTCATAATAGATGAGTTTTTGTAACAACTCAGCATTCCTATATAGTTGAATCAGCAATGCACTTTACCACTGAACATAAAAACATAAGAGCTAAATATGGTCAATACTTCATTTTTTTTTTTTGTTTTAGTGGTAAAATCCATTGCTGAGCTGATTATAGAACTGCTGAGTTTTAACAAAAATGCACCTAATGTCTCCGTTTAAATAAAGTAAATCATTACGCTACGTAGATACGGATTGCCTAAAATGCATTTTGAACTGTGTATAATTCAAGATTCGACTGCAATTTTAAAAACACAGAAAACTAATTGCAGATATTTCGAAACTTGATGCTGGGTTTACATGCATCTGCAACTGCAGAAGTGCAGAAAAGTAAAGCGAGACGGATGAAGATTACAAAGCACAAAAATTAAAAAGAGAGATGACTAGGATTATGGCTGCGAATGAAAAATTATGGGTGCAGATGAACATGTTCATCTGCAACCATAATTTTTCATCTGCAACCATAACAGAGGAAGTGCAGATAGAGAGGGAATTCACCTTCCTCTCTCTATCAGACAAGTATGAATTTTGCATCTTTTGTCTTTTTCCGATATTCATCTGCACTTGCAGATGCATGTAAATCCACCATGAAGCTTCATTTATGAACTCATATATATTTTCGTGCGGCTCCTTTAGTTCACAATAGCAAAATTGAAAAGTGACAACGAACCTGGAACGCCCATTTAATTGAAATTGTCAAATTGTCAATTGACTTGGCGCCCAATTTTTTTTGGCGGAAGAACTGCATTAGAAATTTTTCACTCTTGACGTTGTATTGAAAACAAATCGCATGTTTAATTAAATCCAGTGCTTATAATTACCTCAGTTGAATATAACACTTTGCATCCAAGACAAAAATATCAATTGAAATAAAAGTTTTAACTAGTTTTGGGCTAAAATGTCCTTGTCAAAAGCCAAAATGGAAATAAAAACAAAGTTCCAGGATCTGTGCCGTGAACTTAACATGGATAAGGAAACAGAAGAAATTGCATGGACCAACTATAATGATATATCACAGAAATTTTCTTTGGACGTAAGTTTCTTATTATTTTATGTTCAATCTTGGCTGGCATTAAACTAAATAGATGAGTCAATGATTTATGTTTTTAACTTCTTACTTCCTATACTCAATACTCATTAGCTAAAGTCTGAATGTGTATTTGGTTTTGGAAAGATGTTTTTGAACCTAACTTTTATCAGCTGCTTGCATCTCATCTGTAATAATATGTCGTATGTTGTTAAAATCTGAATTATGTTGAGTTGAGTCATTTAAGGGAATTTTCTGTTTTGTCTTTAATAAGTTTTTTTTTTTTATATTTTTAAGATGCACATTCCACGCCCATTTTTGTTGTTTTCTACAGCTGTTTTTTTGGACGTAAAATAAGAGAACGAACCATAGTTTGAGGTTTTGAATGATAAAGCTATCGATTTCTTTTGTGGCCCATTTTGAATCCCCGATTCTGCCAAGAATGATTCCAAGAAATGTCCCCCAATCTCGGTTCTTTTAAAGATTGGTACACGATCCACTTTGTGGTTTTGGTATAACAATCTTATGGTGTAAGTTCTGTAAAAAGAGTTCACTGTCGAGTAAGGTTACGAAACTACAGATATTTTTTTAAAAGATTTTGAATGATTTTGCACAGAGGACATAACTCGTTGACACTGCAGATATCAATGCTGCATGCAACCTGTCCACTTAGCTCACAAACCCCTTCGATGCAATTTACATTAGTTTTCGACTAGTTCAGTCGCTATCATGCGAACAAAGAACATCTACTTCAATCACTGCTTCACACTTGTGGCCCACTCGTGGGGTAAGCCACATGCCAATGTGATGTCTCAAATACGTTCATAAGAAAAAGAAGCAAAATGGAAACGAACGCCTGTGATTAGCGGCAAGAACAAAGAGACGGAAAACCAAAAAATCAAACAAAGCGTCACAATAACTTCGACAGTTTCTGAGATAGTCCAAGACTTCACCTCCTATTACTCATTCCTGTTTCTTTGGGCTTACAGAAAAACCATATTCTAAAAAACGTTAAATAGAACAGAACAGTACAAATCGTTCAGATTGTAATCAAACTGCAAACGAACACCAACAACTTTTCAAAATCAAACTAGTGGGAGTTTGTAGAAGATGTAAAACTTGCTTTTTGTAGCGGATGCAAATGGAAAGGAATGTTGTAAGATGACTTATTGACATGCATTCCATTTGTAATGTGCATTTCGTATGTTGATGACTTAAGCTACGTGCAGACGGCATATAAAAAGCCGCACATATGTGCGGTTCTGACGTCACATAAAAAGTTGTAAAATCAACGCAAATGCTATACGTTAATCAATGCACGCAAACTCGCATATAAGGGTGTTCAGACGATGTGCGGAATCTGTCCCAAAAGCCGCACATTAGTTTGCGTTGATTTGCTCGCACATCAAGTGTACGCAAATGAGTACGCAAATTTTGCGGTCGATGTGCGACGTGTTCACACGATATGCGGAAATATCCGCACATCACCCATTTGCGTTCATATGCAGGTTTGCGTTAATTCAATAAATTGTTTGAATTTTGTGTTTTATTCATGGTTTGTGGTTGTTGACGAAGCTTACTTGTACATAAATTTAAAAGTGCTGAAATTATTTGAAAATGTCGAAAAGAGAGTAGGGTACTACGGCTGTTTTTGGCATTGGATATGATTTATCTGCAATCAATTTTAATGATTTCATAATTAATCAGTAGAAAAAAAAATTAACTTAATAAATTAATAAAATACTCAAGTCAACAACAAAAAAAAATTTAAATAAAGAGACCCGATAAATACTTCAATACTTATTGTATTCATGAACACAAAAACAGCCTACTACCAACACACTTCGCTTCGCTCATTTTTTTTTTTAATTGAAAACCGATCATAACTATACTGTACAACCACTACTGATTTGCGTAAAATATGCACATTTGCGTTGTCCTATTTTCGTGACACCGCACATGATTTTGAAGATCGCACATGCACGCACATGCACGCAAAGTGTCACAAAAAATGTGCGAGGGTGTTCAGACGATTTGCCAAAAAGCCGCACATTTATGTGCGGTCTCGCCGTCGCACATCATCCGCAAACCATTTGCGTGCATGTGCGGAGTGTCCCAAAAGGGTGTTCAGACGATATGCGTGAATTTTCGCATATTATGACGTAAAAATGACGTCAGAACCGCAAACGTGTGCGGCTTTTATATGCCGTCTGCACGTAGCTTAAGAGTTGTTTACAGTCATTTCAAGTTGTCATTCTGTTGTTACATAAAAAACGATGGATAAGATAAAAGTAATTTAATTAGCCTTTGTTTTCTCAATGAACAAATTTTTCACTTGAGATTGCGAGAAGTGTCAGTAAAACTAATCTTTTTTCCTAAACAAAAATATTACTAAAAGTTAAGTTCATAAATGGGAAGCACGTGTCTACTTATTGTCAAGAGCATTGTTTTGTAGTTCAAAGCAATGAATGTCATTTGGTATACTAGCCAAAGTGCTACGAATTTAACTGATAACATTCAAGTGCCCATTTAGCCGGATAGGGCTGTAGGACTTCATGAACTTTATTTCGAAAAAACCACTTGAGCCATACACAAAAAAAGTAAGTTTAAAAAAGACAGTACAGCTATTTTTAGATATACGGCCCTATCGTGGTAACCGTCGGAGCGGAGATTTCTCCGCAACGCATCAACGCAATTTTGCTTCGAAGTAGTTGTCGTCGTAAGAAATTTTTTACAAATGCGGCAATGCATTGCATTCCCAAAACTAAAATCTCCGCAACAAAAACTTATCGGAGAACGTCGGAACGCCCGATCGGAGAACTACCACGAAGCAAAATGTCTCCGATCGGAGAGAATTCCGCTCCGACGGTTACCACGATAGGGCCGATAATTTTATGAACTTTGACTACGAAGTTTGAAAAGATACAACAGTTATTGGCAAATACGTTTAGATTTTAGGTGGCGATACATTAACCCATGTCACTGAACCGTTGATGTTCATCCGCTCTTCATGTCACAGCCCTCGCAATCTCGCTATGCGTACTCTTGTGGCTATGCCCATGTCGATAAGTTCCATGCTTCCGCGCCGTAAAGCAGGACTGGGATGATCAAGGTCTGATACAGGGTTACCTTTAGAGGGTCTTGTTTTTCAATCGCCTTCTCAACCCAAAGAAGCAACGGTTGGCAAGAGTTATTCTCCGTTTGGTCTTTGCACTGTTGCAGAAAACGAATTTTTGTCGTTCGTTTTTACACAGTTTTCTGATACGTCACGTCTCTATAACAAATATGTTCTTCAAATGCAATCTTCAATAAAGTTAAATCCTAAACGTTTTTATGAATTTATAAACATCAAAAGAAAATCTGACTGCTACCCTTCCTCCCTCTGTCTCTCTCTCTCTCTCCAGACCCTGAAACGATTGCAAATTTTTTCACAAACTTTTTTAACCAGTCATTTAGTGATCGCGAGGTGGAAGTGGATTTTCATTATTTCCAATATTTAAATAATTCTCTACAAACCTCATTTCACACATTGGATATTCTTCCATCCATAATCAAAAATAAAATAGATAAACTCCAAGATAATTACTCATCTGGACCAGACGGAATTCCGGCTATTGTCCTAAAAAACTGTTCGAGCATTTTTATCCAACCTCTTACAGCCCTTTTCGAGCTATCACTTTCACAAGGTGTGTTTCCAACACTCTGGAAAACATCATATATAGTCCCTATCCATAAAAAAGGACCAAAGAATGATGTATCTAACTATCGTCCCATAGCCAAACTTTCCTGTATACCAAAGCTGTTCGAAAGCATTATTTATGATACACTGTCTTTCCACTGTAAATCTATTTTGGCTCCTGAACAACATGGTTTCCTAGCTGGTAGGTCAACTACGACGAATCTAGTGGATTTTGTTTACCATACCTTGTGTACCTTAGAGAAAGGAAATGAAGTTGATGTTGTTGCTACTGATTTTAGTAAAGCATTCGACAAAATGTCACATAAAATCATACTTTTCAAACTAAAAATCCTAGGCTTTCCCCCACTTTTTATTTCTTGGGTTAGTACCTATTTAACTCAAAGAAAATATGTAGTCTGCTTCAGATCATCTCTCTCCGATCTCTTCATAGTCTTCTGGTGTCTCTCAAGGCAGCCATCTTGGCCCACTATTTTTTATTTTAGCGATTAACGATGTTGTCAAAATCCTTGATTGTAACGTTTTGATATACGCGGATGATATGAAAATATTTAGAAGCATTCTATTCCCGTTGATTCTTGTATCTTACAAGATAATCTAGACATTTTCTCAGTTTGGTGTCACAAAAATAAATTTAGAACTCAACGTTAGCAAATGCCACGCTATAACTTTTCCCCGCAAACGTCTACCCCCGTCCCCTCGGTGCTATTATCTACAAGGTGAACCAATACACATTGTCTCTTTTGCTCGTGACTTAGGTGTCATTTGTGATAAAGAGCTCAACCATTGAATAATTATACATAGAAGTGACACCGGAATAAATCGCCACCAGGAGTTCTTATGCCGCTAGTATCGATTTTGGAGCTAGTTAGTTCACCAACCTTTTTGCAAATTTAGTCCCAAAGGATATTCTTATTATTGTTTCGCTGGTTACCAAAGAGATGGTTAAGATTAAAAATGGGTTTGAAATGGTGATGGGGTTTCAGTATTATTTATTTGATTATAATCAATTATAATAAATCCCGAAGGGTTCCTTGGGGTACAAATTTTAAAATCTAAACTGCCAAATTCCCTTCATTTGAAAATTGTTTGCGTATGTAATTAGCAAAGCAGAGACAAAAAAATAAATAACAACAAAAAGGGTGACTGTTGCTAGGTAACAAGCTTCTTATGCCGTGTTTGAAAAAGCCGTATAGGTCGGGTGTCAGCTTCTATATATAATTATTCAATGGCTCAACTTTCACTCTCACATTGATCCGATCCGTATATGTATTCTCAAATCCCTGTACGTTACTTTCGTTAGACCAATTCTTGAATATGCCTCCAAAGTGTGGTCACCTTATCAAATAACACAAGCTAAACGCCTCGAAGCTGTCCAACGTAGATTTCTTCTTTACGCTCTACGCAAACTTCCCTGGGAAGATATATATCGCTTGCCTCCATATGCTGATCGTCTGCAGCTTATTGATCTTCAGTCTCTTGAAAGGAGGCGCGAGATCTCAGATATCGTATTTGTTCAAGATCTTTTAAGTGGAAACATTGATTGTCCTTCGCTATTGAGTTTAATATCTTTTAATGTAAATTCACGGAATCTTAGGACTGTTCCCCCTTTCCGAATTCCTTACCGCCGTACGAACTATAGTTTCTACAACCCTATGTCACGTATGTTACGTAATCTCAATGATTCCTTTAATCTGTTCGATTTCCATACATCTAAATCAACCCTCCGTAAATCTCTTGCATCCTTCTCACAATGAACTGAACCCTCCTGATTTCATTTTGCTTTTGAATATATTTATATTTTTTATATTAGACTAGATGACCCACCCGGCGTTGCTCGGGTCTAACTTATTTAAAGCGCTGTTCACACCTAACGACCTAACTGTCTAGAAACGAAAGCTAAGAAGACTAAGTTTAAGAATGCCCGAAAATTTCTAGTTTCTCCGTTTCTGTAGGAATTTGGTCATGAAATATAGACGATGTAGGCGATAATGTAGGTTTCAGAGTTTTCGTTACGGTTCCCTTTCCTTTTCCCGACCCATTGAAATTATGTGGAAGTTAGAGCTCTTATAAGTGAACCCAAAAATCAAATTGCCTAAATCTAATAAGAATGTAGCTTACACTGAACTTTTTTATCACCCCAAAAATATTTTCTATCAAATGAATAAGAATCTAATGTACAAAATTTCCATGTCACAAAGTTATAAAATAAATTAATAATAAATCTACTTTTGAATATAGTTCATATGACATTTACACTGAGACTGTAAAATCTAATATATAAAATTCTCGTGTCACAGTGTAAATTAAAGAAATAATGTTAATGGTAGATGGCCCTTATCACTTAGGGGTATGGAAAATAATTAGTAGCCGATTCTCAGACCTACTAAATACGCATATAAAATTTGGTAAAAATCGGTAAAGCCGTTTCGGAGGAGTACGGTAACTAACATTGTGACAGGGAAATTTTATATATATAAGGATTTAAGTTTTGCTTGCTTGTACTAAGTGTAAATAAATAAATAAATGTTATTTTCCGTGTCTACAGCGGATCCTAGGTAGACGAAGTCCTGTACTACCTCGAAGTTATGTCTGTCTATTGTGACGTTTTGTCCAATTCGTCAATGTTCTGTGTCCTTGTTTGATGACATCATATACTTCGTTTTGCCCTCATTAACCATCTATCCCATTTTTGCCGCTTCTGTTTCAATACTCGCAAAAGCACCTATGACATCACGCTTTTTTCTTCCCATTACGTCTATGCAGACGATATGTCTGCGTAGGCGAGTAATTATACAGACTTTTGAAAGATTGTTCTTCTGCTTTTGACGTTTGAGTTCAAAGAAATTGCATGACAGTTTGTCGCCTTGCCTTGAGACCATCGAAGGTCTCGGTGAGTTCTCTACCGACGGAGCAGCGTCAATTCTCCAAAGTCATACTGCATAGTCATACGAGTTTTGCAGGAATGCCGAAACTAAACATTGCTCTGTACAGTTCGTCATACGCGGCTTTGAAATTGATAAAAAGATGGTGTATATCCATATAATATAATATTCCCGGGTTCTTTCCAAGATCTGCCATAATGTCAAAATTTGGTCTATTGCGGACTTCTCTGGTCTAAAACCACATTGATAAGGACCTATCAGGTTAGGTTAGGTGGAAGTGGCTGTCAGCCAATGAGTACATTGCCTGACACACTTAGGCCGCAAGGGCCCATTGTGATACCACAGAGATCAGCAAGTTAATCACCTACTGCTCTCAGAAACTCGATGTAAGATTAACGAGTTGATCACCCATTAATCTTAAATTACGGAACTAGCCGCTTAATAACCTGCTAGTCGAACCACGCGGAACTTTTAATGAACATATTTTGAAAGACTTTTAGGGTCTAAGTAAGCTAAGTCGCTAGTATCGCCGAAGAAGAATTCACCGAGATGAGTTTTCTTTCTATGAAGTAGTGCAGGGCATGAGCAAAGAAGGTGTTGAACGGTTTCTTCCTCCTCCTCGTCCATGCAGCTTCTGCAGAAATCATTGGAAAACACACCAAGTCTTTTGGCGTGTCTCCCTATTAGACAGTGTCCCGTAAGAACACCTATGGAAGAACCTAGATACAGGCGGTTCAGGGCTAACAAACTCTTCGAGCGTTTTGAGTCTACACACGGCCAAACTTTTTTGGTTGCAAGGCAGTTGTTACTCTCAGTCCATCTAGTGTTTGTTATCCTTGAAGCGTCTTGTCTAAGTAGGAGTTTACATGTAGCGATAGGTAGACCTATGTTGTTCCATTCTGAGCGTAGGGAAGTGGTCGTGCCCTTTTTGGCTAGTTCGTCTGTCATACAGTTGCGTAGTATGTCCCTGTGCCATGGCACCCACGAAAGGTGAATGTTAAACTGATTTGACATTCATTTTGACAGGACCTATCAAGTTGACAAGATCTTATAGGCGACGTTAAGGAGGCTTATACCTCTATAATTGACACAATTGTCAGGGTCTGCCTTCTTTAGGATCGGACATACGATTCCATTCATCGGGCATGCTTTCTTCCGACCATATCGTGCAGATCAGCTGGTACATGCTTCAAGGGCATCTGCACCTGCAGTCTTATTTGATTTAAGTTTGCATATGGCAATCTTAACTTCTAGGTCGGGGGGACGGCATTCTTGATCATCGTCCA
Organism: Melanostoma mellinum; assembly: GCA_914767635.1. NCBI lineage: Eukaryota > Metazoa > Arthropoda > Insecta > Diptera > Syrphidae > Melanostoma > Melanostoma mellinum. Next base: position 78,337,457 of record OU612059.1, on the reverse strand, counting down.
AGTTGAATGGGGCATTCTGCCTGACAGCGGAATTTGTGTCTTCATCGCCACTAAGCAGTCTGCAGATCCTCAGTAGCGACTGTGACCCTACTACCATGTTGAACTGATCTTTACAGGCTTGAGTTCGGGGTTTGACACCCTGGCAGGATCTTTTTACCTTTTAGTAAAACTTCCGAATCTCGTTCCTGTCATGGCACCTCTCTATTTCGTCAAACGAGCGCTTCTCATGCTGCTTCTTTTTCTTTTTGAGAATTCGGTGTTCTTCCCTTCTTTTCTCCTTGTAAATCTCGTTATACTGATCGTAAGCAGCCCTTGTTCGCTTTTGCATCAGTATCGTACTTTTTGTTTGGGGTCCGAGTGAAACCCAGAACCTCAAAGGCAGCCGTTTATTTGGCTTCTTTGCATTTCTGCCACTGGTCTTCAATGCTGGTGGCGCGGCATAGGATTCAAGCATAATTGAAGAACACTCGATTGGAAAAGGCATTGGTAATCTCTTGCGTTTGTAGCTTTCCGACGACATATCGCTTCACAGCGTTAGTTCGTGCGAGTCGTGAACAAGATATCCTCATTCGTACCTTGGCTACAACAAGAAAGTGGTCCTAGTCAAAGTTGGCCTCTCAAAAAGTTCGGACATCTATCACACTGGAAGAGTGTCTTGCGTCGATCGCAACATGGTCAATTTGGTTGACGGTTGATTGATCTGGCGATCGCCATGTACTTTTATGAATTTTGAGATGCGGAAAGCGTGTACATACTATGAAAGTGTTTTGAATCTCTATTTTTTCAGGGAGACCCATGTCAATGGCTTTGTTGTGCCTTGTATGCAGCTTGTCGAGAATCTTACAGGCCAACAGTTGGTGGAACCAACGAGGTTGTTAAGGGGAATTGTGTTTCCCTAACTAAACTTCTCAGAAGCTGCAACGTGAGGTAATTTTGAAACAAAAAGCAAAGTATTAAAATTTTATCTATTTAACCATTTTTTTTCTCTTTTGTGAAGCCTTTATGATTTCTTTACAAAAATGAAGCACTGGTGCGAAATGGCAACGCTTTCGAAAAACTTCATCAATCAAATCGAGCGACTAGAGCAGGGCTTCATAATCACTCTCAATCTCTTCGAGTGGTATAATAAAATTTTTGATCAAATCTTCATTGTACCACCAAATGAAAAGAAAAACAAAAAAGCAAGGTAAATCAAATCTCTCCTATGAATGAAGCTAAACTTTTACTGATAATTATACTTTTGGTTTTTAGACCAGTGAAATGCACGGCCAATAAATTGTATGATCTCTGTTGGTGTCTATTTCTTTGTGCTAAAAATGAAGATCTTAATTGCACTGTTGATCTAGTGTCATCATTCCATTTGTTGCTGTGTTGCATAGATTTGATCTATGTTAATGCCTTAGCTGAAAATCGAGTAGAACTGATTAATCCGAACTTTGAAGGAGTACCAAAGAACTGGAATACACCGGAATTTAATGTATCGACAATTCACAAACATTGTATTATCGAACCGCTTTGTAAATTTACCAGAGGACTTAATATAGAAGCTCGATCGATGAAACTTAATTCGTGGAAGAAAATCATGACAGAGTTTATGGGAACTAAAGTGAGTTAAGTTTAAAAGATTATTGTGCATATATGTAACTGACTTGAATTTTTTGAAACAGACTTTACACGGGAATAGAGAAACTTTTATGGAAATAATTTCAAACAACAACTTTGAGCCAAATCTTAAATCGCTCAATAGTGCGTATGAACAGTATGTTTTGAGTGTTGGCGAGTTCGATGAGAGGATTTTACTGCATAATACAAACTTTAGGAAACTGAGCAACAGTGGTGAGTAGTATGAATTCTGGTTCAATTATGTAAACATTTTATAACAAGCGGTTTGTTTTTTCTCTTTTGTCGCACTCAGTTTAAAAACCACTGAAACACCCAAAATTTTTTCTATTCAGTTTAACGTGATAGCCTTTGTGTGAGTGAGACACCTATTGCTCTTAAAGAATATTTTTTGAAGAAAACTTTTCTTTTTGACATTTGAGTAACATGTGTTAGTGCTTCTTGAGTGGATTCTCACTTCAAATCGAAAAGTGGCTATTCACTAGTCTGACGCATGAAAAGCGATCTTTGTGCACCAATGGAACGGTTTGAGAGTGCTCCTGGACGCTCCTGGACGGTTCTTTTCGTCCAATGGAAGGCGATATTTGAAATCCTTTGTTGTTGTTTTTTTTTATTTACTTCCTTAGGTGGGCATTGCAGTTCATGTTGAACATGGGCCTCAACCCTCAACCAACATCTTTCGATAATAATTTTGATTCCGATCGAACTACAGAGAAGTTTTGCCCTCTAAGTCGGTTGAAGCTCTTTTCCACTTGATTGCGCCACCTAAAAAGAGGTCTTCCTCTTTTACAACTTCTCAGCAATGTTCTACGTGTCCCCGACATCGTATCTCGCGATGTGTACTCTTGCAAAAAATAACATAGATCTACTTAGTTAAGAGTGGTTATTATAATAATGCCCAGTTTCACTGTGAAGGTTCAAATTAACCTGCACTTCAGTTTAAATATGAAGCTTAACTCACTTATTTTTACAGTATGAACTAAGCTTCAGTTGAACTAAGCTAAGTCTAATCACGTACTATGAATGTGACTAGTTCCTATTTTTTCATTAAGCGTAGTTGGTTCAATCTTCAATTCTTGTTAGGAAAATTCTATTCTATTCTTTCAATTCTTCAAAGGGAAAGCTCTTAATATTGAACTCATGTTTAAATACAGAAGAACGTGCCTTAAAATAAACTAAGTTTAAAGTTCAAACAAACACTGTGAAACCAAATCGATTGTTGAACTCAAGAACTTAAGCTCGTCGTTTTTAATTCAGGCGCAGCAAAGATATTTGTTCGTTCCCGCTTGATCTCAATATCCACAAAAGTCCGTTCCCACATAGTTTTCCCGTAGTAATTCTCAAGAGGCATACTTCTACGACTCCATTAGCTTTTGTATCTACCCTATTCTTCTAACAAGAGCTTCTTAATGACCGGTGGTAGCTTTCGCAACAAATGGCCCACTGGTTATCTGATGCTTATCTCACCAAAAAGTGTAACCAATCTTTAAAAAAAGTGAGGTTATTGCACTTACTTAAGCTGACATTTTAGTTTGGGATGAACCTGGGACTCAACAAACATATTTCGATTCCGGGCAAGCTGTCTATAGTTTTGAACTCACCGCCCGGAAACTTTAAAACGAGTATGTTTGTTTCATACAGTCGGAACTAAGCTGAATTTCTACTCACTGACCACTGTCTCGGCTGTTTCATAAGTCGCTTGACTTTCTCTTCCACCTGATTGTGCCACCTAAGACTAGGTCTTCCCTGTTAGCGTTAATGTCCACCCGCTCTACATGTAACAGCCATTGTAGTCTCGCGATACGTACTCTTCTAGCTATGCCCATGTCACGGTATAGCTCTGTACGCTGTACCGGATCCTAGATAGACGAAGTCGGTTAGTACTTCGAAGTTATGTCAATTAAAAACATATTTTTGTTGCTTCGCAAAAGCAGCTATGACATCAAGCTTGCTTCTTTCCAATACGTCAATATCGTTTTCTTAAGCTATTAATTTAAAGATTATTCCTCTAGTGATGGCGTTTTCTTTTCAAGTCTGATGTTAAAGAAATCTATTGACAGTTTGTCACCTTAAGCCTTTTCGACATCAAAGGTCTCGGTTCATTAGCAACCTTGGCGGAGCAGAGTGAATTCTTCAACGTCATCCTGCATAGCCGTGCTAGTTTTAAAGGGATGCCAAAACTAGACATTGCTCTGTACAGCTTATTTCTGTAAATATTGGGCTGTGTAGCCCTGAAATCGATAAAAAGATGGTATTTTAAAAACTTTGGCATCAAGATCTCTTAAGGTCGGATCACACAGGGCTGTTTGGCCGCCGCTTACTATCAGCGACTGGCAGTACCAGAAGCAAGAAGTGAATGGCAGCTCGGCCACACTACTCGCCAGCTTCCATCAGCAAACTAAAAAGAACTGGTTTTTGGACTTTATTTTTAATATCTACGCAAATTAGAGACATATTAGCAAAGAATTATGAGAGACAAACTTGCTAAATTTTTTTGCCAGCCGCTGCCAAATACTCGCCGGATGGCAGCTGGTGGTGAATTTTGTGCTCACACAAAGCTGATCAACGGCTGGCAGTAGCGGCTACTCGATTCGCCGCTGTTTAGCAGCCGTGTGTAACCAGTTCTTTAAAATGATTCCTATGGTACATATATATTCTTCCGTATTATACATATACTAGCTTCTGATCTCAAGTCTTATATTTCTGTCTTATCATTTTTTTTACAAAATATGAGAAATGCCATACCGACTAAGATCAATGTTGTGTATATAAAAGAATAGCGAAACAAAGCACATTTCTCTCAAAATGGAATGGACGGCACCAGTTCCTCCAGCCAACGTGGTAAAACATTTTTTTCCATTGATGTTTTGAACCTACCACGTAACACATAAACACGTAACCATTACGCCAGGGCACCACAATCGATCGCTCTAGTCTTTGTTTCATAAATTTAAGGAGATTTTAATAAGCGGGCTTCAATATGGTCAGTTAATGCTTTTTATGATCTTTAGTGTTCGTTTTAGACACGCACTGTGAGCGATTGCGCGATCCATGTAAATAAATAAAATAAATAAATAAATAAATAAATAAACAGAGCGAGTAGCCCAAAGGCCTAGCCCATTTCTCACAACGATGTCTTAATGTGTAAGGGAATGGAGGGGACATACAATTTTGGGCCGGTTCCGAACGGCTAATCGAAAAAGCACTTTTCATGGCAATGAATACTTGCCAATTCCTCGCGAAAGGCGATACCCGTGGAAAATACATTTTTGCCTCTGTTGGGATTCGAACAACGAACCTCTGGATTAACAGGCGAACATGCTATCCGTCACACCACGGGTACCACATCCATGTATTAAAACCAAAAATATGAGTGATTTCGGTAATGGTTGTCGTTCTTTCTCAACTACATTTTGAGTTAATTTTTAATTCGGTCGATAAGTGCTCATTGTTCAGTGCGCTACTCAAGCCGATTATAATGTGTGGTCCATCACGCTCAGCAAATACCCACAAGTATCGCTCAGACTCATTTACTCTTACTCTTTGCCACTTCGCTTAAGTCTTTCTAAACAAGTTACTTCTTAGAAGCCTGGGGTATTTGTTCAGAATTGTTTAGCGTTGTGAACATGCACGGCTAAAACCGTGATTAAAAACTATTCGTTTCAATAGCAAAAGACGATTTTATCTGATGCGCTCGTTAACTTTATCCTACCAATAATAAATTTCGTAGTTAACGTGTCACTCATAATAATTAGTAAAAAGAAATCAATTTATTAATGTCGAATTCCTTTCAACAAAAAAATCGACTGCAGTCGACTGCAGTCAATTTTTTTTTCAATGGAATTCATTTAGGAGGGAAAAAAATCGACTGCATCTCTTTTTTGAGACGGATTTGTCCACGGATTTGCACACACACAACAATTTTGACAGATCGAAAACGGCAAACAAAAACATCAGTATATGAAAAAAATTAAAGGAAGCAGGATTCTTTAATATTTAGTTGTGAATTTGGAAAACAATTGATGAAAAAAAATATAAAAATTGTGTGCTTAACAATATGAATGTAATTGTTTTGTTCCATGGTGCTTGTTTTTCTTCATTAGTCAGTTGGACACACATACATTCATAAAAAAGAAAATCGCTACTTTTTTAGTTTCCTAAATACCCAAAAAAGAATCGAATTTAGTAGCGACTGCAGTCGACTGCAAATTGGTGAAAGGAAATCGACATAAAATAACATCTAATAATTTTTTTTTCTTATAACTCCGTCAAGTAGACTCGGCTGGAAACCACAGCGCGTATATTAACCAGGTAACTAAGCGTCACATTAAATACAGCTCTCCTTTTACTGATTGCCCAATTTGATCACTTCTATAGAATATACGTTCAATGGCTCCAGAGACTCCACTTACAAGGAGACATCATTTACCGAAAAAAGACAGCGTTTCCGAACCAGTGGCAAGTGCAACTGAAAATGTACGCAAACTACAAGACATTGCCGACTTAAAAGGACCAACTGACTACATTAAGTAAGATTGCAAATCCAACAATTTTAAAAAATACCTTGTTCTTATTTACTTAAAATCTTCTAGGCAAGCTGGCGAACCCACTATGCAAATAATCAAAACCAAATTAGATTCGATGGAAGTTGTGTTTAAAGAAAAGTTCCCAATCAAATCAGAGGCTGAAAAACGTTTTGCACTTGCGCGATCTCTTTATTTTTATCTATCGGAAAAAATAGTCCGTGCCGAAGTGGCAACAAAGCCAAATGTTGATCTCAAGGTAGGAATTTAATTTATTGAGTTAAATTTAGTTGTTGGTTAACATTTTTTTTTTTTTGTTTCAAGGTTTTGCTGGAATACGATTGTTTAAACACTGCGCTTATAACATGTTGTGTAGAAATTGTGCTTGATGCATATAACTCGCAGCTTAAGTTCCCGTGGGTCTTAAACTGCTTTGACTTGAAGCCATTTAATTTTATAAAAATCATTGAGATAGTGGTTAAGCGACAAGATATACTAACGCGGGCTTTAATCAAACACCTCAATCTAATAGAAGAAACTTGTTTAGAATCTTTGGCTTGGGGAAGTGGTTCGCCGCTGTGGAATATCTTGCAACAAAGAAACGCACCGTTGCCATCATGGGCGGACGTTGACGTCAACAAAATGGCTCATTGTAGTCAAGAACGTAACTGTGAGTATTTTATTTAAGTTGCTCTTGTGTTTATAATGCTGAGTTTTTTTTTAATTAGTATTACAATCTCCAATGAACTCTGCGTACGACTGCTTTAATCCATCGACTGCTTCAACGTCAGAATCAGCGAGAAGAGATCTATTCAATGCAGGAAGAGGTAAAGTTAATTCTTGAAATATATGAGTTTACTTTTTTTTGAATTATTATTGAAAACACAAAGTAACACCATCTCACCTAAAAAGGGTCATTTCTTCTTCCAGCTTCCGAGCCAAAACCAGTTGACCCTTCCAAATCCTTGTCTTCGTTTTCCATATTCCTAAGAAAGGTGAGTAGACGTATCTTTTGTAATTTTATCTAAATGATTTCGTATTTTAGTTTTACACATTGGCATGGACGCGAATGAAAGAACTGTGCAAAGAACTCGAAATGGGTGATGAAAAACATATGATCAAAGTGTGGACTTTGTTTGAGTATTCTATTACTCATCGAACTGAACTAATGCAAGACAGACATCTTGATCAGTTACTTATGTGTGCAATATATATATACATTAAGGTTTGTTCATTTAATATAATAAAAAATATTGGTTAGTGTTATATGACGAATTTTGTGTTTAGGTTCAAGAAATACAGAAGAAAACTTTTACGGATATAATGAGACTTTATAGAAAACAGCCACAAGCTGCGAGCAATATTTACCGCGAGGTATTGATTGATCCAACCAAAAAAGAAGGCGACGATAGTAAGTTTGTCATTTTCAACTGCGACACTTATTTTTTTCTAAATATTTGCTTTCATTTTATAGAAATCCAAATCCCGGCATATGGTGATATTATACTTTTTTACAATACAATTTACGTACAAAAAATGACGCCGCACGCTTTGAACTTCAGCGATAAGAAAAAATCGGTAAGTGAATTTGTTGTTTACTTTGCTTTTATACTGTTGTGTGGAGAGCACACACTGGTATTGATATTTTATAATAGAATATGTAAATATGCAAACTCAAGAACTTATGCAAAGAGAAGTTCAACCACGTAAATCCCCAGATTTCAAAACGATTAAGAGCATGGGATGGTAATAAAATGAAAACTTACCTTCAGGTCTGTGTGGAACGTTATGCCTCTTAACAAAGAGAAGAATAAGAGAAGGCCTTAGACGGCAGACTTAAAGCCGAACCGCAACATGCGCAAGCAGTCAAAAGCTTTTGTTATTTTTCAATGAAAAGTTTCCTTCGAATACTTCGTACGGACAATTTCCACATAATACACTTTTGATGATAGCATACGCCATTGGGTTATGTCCATGGGTAGATAAATAAATAAATACGGTGTCACAACAGAGCTCCTAGCGTAGAGGGCCTAGCGCATTTCTTTCAACTACACCTTATAGGAAATGAAGAGGATCTACAATTGCCGGCTAAAATAAGCCGGCTAAATAAAGAAACTCTTTTCATGGCATTTGAATCACTCATTCGAATCACGAAAATCAAAAAAAAAAAAAAAAACAATTTGGGTGTTCCTGAGGTTCAAACACCCACGTGGCAGACAGGCATGCTTAGACTGCTATTATACGGTGAAATTTGTTGCACGAAACTGTTCGAACACCATAAGTGCAAAAGAGAACGAAAGTTCGAAAAAGAGAGATGGACAATGAGCTACCCTGTGTCGCATGGGTTATGGTTTCGTCAAACAGCTTTGACGTTTCTCTTTGTCCTTGTTCGTGTTTTTGTTTATTCTGTTCCATTTGGTTCAATAATAAGTAATAATACTAATAATAATGACTTTTGTTTTTCAATTGCCAATAAAAGAGGTTTTGAAGCAACCAGGCACTACTAGATATCTATTTTTCCCCAAAAATAAAAACACCGAATGAAAGATAAAGAGAAATGTGAAACTAGTTTCATGAAACTGGATTTCATCGTGTAATAACACTTGCGACACGGGATGACAGAACAAAGAAGAATTCGAAGTAGTTTCGTGCAACAAATTTCACCGTATAATAGCAGTCTTGCCATTACGCCACGGGCACAGAAATCCAAAGAGAGCCAATTGGGAACTTTGAAGAGAAACAGCTTATAAGGCACATACAGTACGTTCTCAATTAACGCAACTAGTCGTTTTTTGATACCGCAAACAGATGAATTAATATCATTCTTGACGGTGTAATCCCAATTCTTCTTATTACAACAACCTTGGTCATTGCAATTGCGATAAGTCATGTTCAGTTTCAAAATTCGGTTGTCAGAGAACGAGTAAAGTAAAACTCTAAGTGGTGCTTACAAATTAAGCCACCAATAATCGTATACTCCATAAAAAAGCAAATTTACAATTTCTATAACAGCAATAATTGCTTGAAAACACGGCTAAATTTTGCTTTGAACATCTTTCAACCGTTTCAATGGATATCTCTTATATCTTGCTTCAAATAGAAAAAGTGCTAACGTCTTTGGGGTATACAGGGTGTCCCGTACTTCATGTATTACCTTTGAGGTGTGATTCTTGGTCCTATTCTAAGAAAAAAAAAATGTTTTAGAGTGAAGCTCGTTTCTCAACTTTGACATCACTTTTTGACAATTTAAAAAAAGGCTATCTTTGGTGTACCCTGACCTATGTTAAATTCGATATCTCTGTCAATACTGATGATAGAGACCTAATCTTAGACTTAATTTTTTGTAAAAATAACAGCCTTTAAGACTGTATTTAAGTTTAGCTTCCATAGGTTTAGGGTTGCCAGATTTTCAATTTTAAGTGCTGTTCAAATTTTCAAAGTTTTGACTTTGAGGTCATTTTTTTTCAAAAAATGACTGATAAACATAGAGTTTCCTTATTTTTTACAGATGAAAAAAACAATAATAAAGAAAAAACTTACATTTTATGATACTTGAAAAAATACAAAAAGTACTGTAGAACATTTTTTTTCTTAGAATATGACCAAGAATCACTCCCCAAAGGATAATACACGATATACGGGACACCCTGTATAACCAGCCGCTATATGCAAAACTGTTTTTATATTCACGACTGTCTGAAATTATGAAAACAAATGAATAATAAGCACGCACAAGAAACTCGGAAGCTAACGCGTTTCAAGGGCCTACAATTTTATTCTGTTCTTGAATGGCTAGGATTGGTAAGCGCTTTTCATATGACAGTTCAATTACTATCGGAGGACTTGCAAGTTCCTTGTGAAAGGAGAAACAATTTTTTTCGGGAACTTCCTTTTACCAACTAACAACCCATACTCAGAAGGTAATCAACTAAAAAGAAACAACTATTTGTTTTTTTTTTTTTTTTTTTCTTAAACAATGAACATGCGTTTAAGAATATCGATGTTGGAAAACTCCTAGTCCAGTACCATTTAGCCTTTTGACCCTGCACGCTACGCTTTAAAGTTTTAAAAATATCTCACGGATACTAATATTGTAGATAAAGGATTTCGACTAATTTATTAATTTATTTTTTTTATGATTAGGATGTCTTAATCGGTCCGAGTTTTTTTCAATGAATTAAAGCAGCGATGAAGAATACAAAATGTTTTTTTGCTGCGGTGATTTTTTGTTTTTTTTTTTGGTTATTAATTATAAAAAATTCTGCAAAAAAAGAGTCCTAATCGGTGTCCCCTTTTCCGGGCTCAATTTTGATCTGAAGCAAAAAATTTCAAAAAGATTATTAATCTCTATCGTCCTTTAAAGGCTTTTTAAAATTTTATTTTGACAAAATGGCGGCGATTTGAACAAAAAGTAGTGAATTTGGACTTTTTTTGACAGTTTTTGAATGACAAGAAGAATGTTCTGTAACTTTGAAATCATACCTTAAAAACTCTTCTCTCGGCAGCGGACACCGTTTTGAAAAACGAGCTTAAACTTTGAGATCAGGTATTCGTGAATACCGAAAATAAACTGAAATGCTTGGTTTCCCAATGAACCAGTTCTATATCTTCAACGAATTTAAAGAACTGAATACCGATAGAAGGAGTAACGGTTGAACGGGGCAGATGTGACGTTCCGTTCCCTTTCTCTAAGAAATGCTGTGGTGACGAAAATAATTCGAGCTTCGATTTAAAAATTTAACATGTTTGTAACCGTGTATACTACCCGATAGTAAAAAAGCGATTTTTTTTTTAAATTTCACACTCAGATGATCCCTTACTACACATAATGCACCGCTCAAAAGTCGCCAATAGAAGTCACAAAGCTCTTACAATTTCTTATCACAGACAGTTTTTATATTTCAAGACAAATGTTACACATAAAAAGAAGATTCAAGGAGGGTTTAGTGATAAATGACAGTAAAATAAAGAACATATTTATGTGTATGCTTTCAGAGAGATTTATAGTAGAAGAACCGTCGCGTCGTAATAATTTGGTACTCCGAATGCCAACAAGGAAGATTCCCTCATAGTGAATGTTTTGCTACGAAATTTGTCCCTGTTGATAGAAATATTATCCAATTCTAAATACCTGTTGCAAATATTTCATTTTTTTCGATTTGGCTGTGGTACCCGTGGTGTGATGGATAGCATGTCCGCCTGTTAATCCAGAGGTTCGTGGTTCGAATCCCAACAGAGGCAAAAATGTTTTTTCCACGGGTATCGCCTTTCGCGAGGAATTGGCAAGTCCTCCGTTAGTATTCATTGCCATGAAAAGCGCTTTTTCGATACCGGCCCAAAATTGTGGGTCCCCTCCATTCCCTCACAAGGCATGATTGTAAGAAATGAAATATAAGGGGCTTCTCGCTCTTTTGCGCCACCCTATTTATTTATTTTTATTCCATTTGGCGTTCGTAGTTCGATTTTATTCGATGGGCCTTTTGATGTGGGTACTTTGTCGGGCAGCAAATAATGGGATCCATTTCATTCGGTTCAAATTCAGTTCGGCTTTCGGTCAGTAGGAAAGCCGATCGGTGTCCACACTAACTAGGTATTGCCAATTGGCAGGGCATATTTTAGACATGGATACTCATTCGAATTGGACTTCGAATTCCTTGTAGTTCGAGCAGAAATACATGTAAAACCTTGGTTATTTCAAAGAAGACTTCTATCGTCCAATACCGTTGGATTAAGCGAGAATGGGGCATGGGAATATAGAAAAAATGAAGAATCTAAAAGAGCAAGAACAGGCGAATTATGATGATTGAAAGATTGGAACATTTAGAGCCAATCAACACCAACTAACCAACTAAAAAAAGTGATCGCCTCAGCTTTATTGAATAAATATATTTTTTAACAGTGAATCAATTTGTTTATTTTCTGAAGGAATTTTATTTTTCGAGTTTATATTATAGTGTGCTTTTTTATTTCTACTGTTTCTTATAAAGTCTGTTTCTGTACTCACCCGTAATTATCCCAAAACATGTTTCTTACTTCTTTCTGGCTTAAATATCCCAGAGCTTTTACATTTTTTTTTCTGGGTTTTTGCTTACATCCGTTGCGTTACCTAAACAATTTTCTAGTGTGGTGCCCGTGGATTAATGGTTAGCGTTTCTGCCTGTTAGTTAAGAAGTTACATTTTCAAATCCGAGAAACATTAAAAATATGTTTTTCACGGTTATCACCTTTCGCGAAGAACTGAGAGGTCGTTCGAGAGAAATTACACACTGTTATGAACTACGTTTTCTAACTTAAACGTTCCAAATCGGCATAAAATTGTAGGTCCTGGAATTAGGCTCCGAGGTTTCCATAGCTTTGTTGTGGCGTTCTATTAATTTATTTTATTTTATTGGTTGAGGTACCTTCTTACTTGTTTGTGAAATATCTGATCAAAAACGTTGATTTTCTTTTTGAAGCAAACGCAAATGAAAAACCCTCTCTTTGTTTATTTGATAGAGAAAAAAAAATTGTGTTGAGTATATAACGTCGCCGTCGGCTTACAAGTGAAATTAATTAAGTCAATCTTTTCAATTTTCGGTTTATTTGCTACTCCTATGTATTTTTCAACGCCCGATCGATTGCTGACATCAGTTTTGGGATCCAGAGAACAGTTTTGTTGCAAAATGCAAAATTATTTTTCACAAAGTCAGGATTATAAAGGAGAAATTCATTTAGTTGATCTGTTATGATTTTCGATACTTGAAATGAATTTCACTTGTAAGCCGACGATACTGCTTTATTGTTATATGTTTATTTGCTATGTCCACTGAAGTACATGGCAGACGTCAAACGGTCAGAAACATCCCAAAATCCGTTTCTTTACTTTTCATTTCCGCAAACGAATTACAAGAACAACGTGTCGGTTGACAAGTAAGACTCACTAAGTACGCTCATGATGTTTTCCTGCTGTAAAAGTTGGAAAAAATTAGAATTAGTGAATTTAAAAATAAATTAAAATTGTATTAAGGATTGTTTAATGGATACTGTGCACTTTTACAGCAAAAGAAGAAAAAAAAAAATACAGTACATTAAACATGCTAAGTTGTTTTAGATCAGATGTGGAATTAATGAGTTTCACTTGTCAACCGACGATACGGCAAAATGCTTGAGTCTGACATTTTCCCCAAACTTTACCCAGAGAAGAAAGAGGCCTAACTTCACTTCATGAGAGATTCATTGCGTTATCCTGTTTGCTTTTTTTTCACAGCAAAATGATCTCCTCCTCTCCCCTCATCCCCCCGAAAAGAAAAATCTTCCAAAGAGGCTTTCAAATCATCTCTATGTTCATCAAATAGAAAAAAATGAAGTCCAGTACTCTCCAAATCATATAACTTATGAATTTCATAAAAGTCCAGCTAAGGTATGAAAATTAATTCGTTATTTGTACTGTTGTTACTTAATAACATTTTATTTTTTAATATTATGACAGGAATTGGATAGACTAAACGAAATTGTAAAAAGAGGCAAACGAAATTTGACATTCAACGATGAAGAACCAGTTGTTATAAAAAAATTAAAGTCAAACCTTCATTTTCAAGGTAAAATACTTTGTATAAAGAATGACAGACAAGCAGAGCGACAGGAGTGATTTTTTTTCATTATTATTTTTTTCTTTAAATAATAATATGTATACTTATTTATCTAGAAGTATTTTAGTATTCATTTTTAATCTAACCAACGTTGCTTGATGTAACTATAGATAAATTAAATAATTTGAACTATAAATAATGGAGTTGCCACGAATGTACTAAACCAATTGTAAGTAAAATTATGTAAATGACGTGACTTTTTTCATTTCTTTAATTAAAAACATATATTTACCTTTGTTTTTGAGTTTATTTATATTTTAGAACAAATCCAAGTAGAGAATAAGTTTTTTATGAAAATTTTATACTTATACATACTACTATATATATAAATGGTTTTTCATAATCTCATTATTATAACACAGCATTGTTTGTATGCACTTAATCAAAAAAAAGTATGATCTTATTACAAATAAAATAAGTTTATACAGTACGATACATTATACCCGCATACATATAGAAATATATACAACCATATATAATAAATTGCTTTGACATTATTTTAAATGTTTTAAGAACAAATGATTATTGTATTAGTAAATAAAGACTATTGAACGAAATGCACCCTTTGAAATGTTTGGGAAAATGAATTTTATTTTGAAAATTAGTTTTCGGTCTATCCAAATATTTTAAATAAATCCAATAAAATACACCGTACATGAGTTGCCAGAATGGATCCATGAAAAAATGATGGTGCTCGCAAACAAGAGGCTCGTTGTCGTTACTTTACCATTAAGTTTTACGATACTCGCTGTCATGACTACAACTTCTTTTGGCGTTTGATTTGTTGTAGTTCTTGACGTTGTTTTGGGTTTCTTTTTTTTGACTCGAGTTTCGTATTTCGTAATACGGGCCCACTGGGGTCTGTTTCACAGATCATATATCACTTCACATACAGTGTACGATATTTATACAGTGTTCAAGTTGGTTTGGGGTAGTTTTGAGTCAAACTAGTGTAATCGTCTATTTTCGATTGTTTCGTCAAAAAAATTTCCTCTAAAGGGTCTCTCAAGCCATAGCATTTTTGTAGTTGCGGCAGAGACAAATTTAGCTGTAAAAGGTAAAACTACATTTTCATAGCGCTATATGAGAGTCCTACACTGAAGCGACAAGAAAGACTACCCATTTTCATACATTTGTAGATGTTTTATTTTATGAAAAATGAGACGACATAATTCCTGTCAACAGCATTTTTGCTGTTGTCCCATGTGCAAAATTGCTTGAGTCTGCGCAGGGGGTTCAATTCGTAGACGGCTATTTTGCTGTCGTTTCAGATTTTTGGCCACTTTTTAAGGTTTCTAAAAACTGTTTTTAGTACTTAGAATTTAGACGGTAATCGTCTTAAAAGTTAGGGAAATGTGCCCCAGAAACTATCGACAAAACAAAATGTTTAGTTATCAGTATGATAGTTGAGTTTTTGTGGCAACTCAACAATCCTATAAGATGGATTTACATGCATATGCAAGCTCGGAAGTGCAGATAATTAAAAAAAAAATCAATAGGTATGGTTTTGTCGCAATTCAGCAACCTAATAATCAGCACATTAAAAAAAAAATCGACAAGAGCGTTTTTGTCGCAACTCAGCAGTCCTATAATCAGCTCAGCAATGCACTTTAACACCGAACACAAAAACAAATCAATTACTGAGCACTTTAAAGCTTGCAATTGGTCTCAGCAAGCTGCTGAGATAAAAGTGAAAGAAACCAGAAATGTGAGTGCCACTCAAAAGCATATTACGAATATATTAGTCATTGACATAATAGATATGGACTGCTAGTTAAATGTCATTTCAATACAAACCTTGCAGAACTTTTGTCGACAGCGACGGTGCTGCTTTAGTTTGTTGTGCCAAAAAAATATAATACCAGTTCTACTGAAACCAGTGAAAAGCAAAAAGTTCTTCTCATTGCAGTACTTCAATGGTTATTCTGTTGCTATAGTGGTAGCTTCATAAAAATACCACCCAAAACTAAAGCGCTGCTCTTAAATGGACCCCTCGTAAAGTTGGTTACTAGCAGTCCATATCTATTAGGTCAATGATATTAGTGGTGAATAATATCCCAAATACTCGAACTTGAAAAATAAAGAGGGTTGACTTTTTGTTTTGCATGAGCAGGAGCATTGACCTAATAGATATGGACTGCTAGTAACCAACTTTACGAGGGGTCCATTTAAGAGCAGCGCTTTAGTTTTGGGTGGTATTTTTATGAAGCTACCACTATAGCAACAGGAGCAACAGAATAACCATTGAAGTACTGCAATGAGAAGAACTTTTTGCTTTTCACTGGTTTCAGTAGAACTGGTTGTAACGTGCGCTTAGTTCGCAAAAATAAAACTCTACTTTTCAATTTAATTCTACCACTTTATTTACTTTCGATATACACTTTATTGAACTCAACTCGACTTTTGGACTATCACTTGTATTTACTCTTAACTTTATCACTCTATAAACAAAACTGACTTCTGGTTGCCTCGGGCGGGCTATTTATATCGAATGACACGCCATCTAGAACTCTCCAGTAACTTCTACATTGTCGCCACATTTGCTGTCTACTCTCTGTCTGTCTGTCTCTCTACACTCACACACACTGGCTTACAAGCAGCGCCTGTCATTTATACCATTCCATTAAAGTGTTGCCAGTTGTGTTTTCGGTTGAACGTTTTTCGATTAGGAAATTGGTATAAAATGTTGGGTTCACGTTACACTGCCTCCTCCTTAGGATTGTTCGTCCCGAATAATTCCATCTGCAGCCTCGCCACTATATCGATGCAGCCTGTCACAATGAACTACTTTTAACTTGCCTCTTAGTCCTCTTTGGATGCGGTAAACCACGTCGTTAATCCTCGTGACTACAGTATAAGGACCTTCCCAGTTTTGCTGAAGTTTCGGTGACAATCCCTTTTGACGATGAGGATTATAAAGCCACACACGATCTCCTGCTTGGAATCCTGACGTTGTCGCTTTTGTGTCGTACCGTGTCTTCATCCGGTCGCTGTAGGCTTTCATCCGTTCCCTTGTTCTTTTATGGATGTCAGCGAGTCTCTCCTTGAGGTCGTCCACATACTCGTTTGTGTCCTGTGGCTCCTCTGTGGGGCATCCAAATTTAAGTTCGCTGGGCAGCCGCATGGTTTTCCCGAACAGGATGTCAGATGGTGTTTGTCCTGTCGAGCTATGTACTGCACTTCTATAGGCCATCAGGAATAGCGGTACGTGCCTATCCCAGTCTCTTTGGTAGTCGCCTACGACCTTGGTGAGGTGTTCTTTCAAGGTCCGGTTGAATCTTTCAACCATCCCATCAGATTGTGGATGAAGTGGTGTGGTTCTCGTCTTCTTAATGCCAAGTAGTCCGCACACTCCTTGGAAGATGTTTGACTCAAAGTTCCTCCCTTGGTCGGAATGGAGTTCCATAGGCACGCCAAACCTACTAACCCAGTTAAACACGATCTGGTCGACCACCGTTTTGGCTTCTTGATTTGGGATGGCATACGCCTCAGGCCACTTGCTAAAATAGTCCATTACAACCAGAATGTATTTGTTTCCAGCGTTGGTCTCTGGAAAAGGCCCAGCCACATCTACTGCAATCCTCTCAAAAGGCGATCCAACGTTGTACTGATGCATCTTACCTTGAATCTTCCTACCAGGTCCTTTGGTTGCAGCACACTTGTCACATGTTCGGCACCACTTCTCCACGTCATCTCTAGCATGTAACCAGTAGAACCGATGTCGCACCTTCTCCAGTGTTTTGTTTACCCCCAGGTGGCCTCCAGAAGGTCCGTCGTGCATCTCCTGAAGAACTGCACTGACTTTCGATTGCGGTACGATCAGCTGCATCACATATGACTTACCGTCAGCGGATTCCCATCTTCGCCTGAGGACACCTTCTTGCACATATAGTGAGTCCCACTGTGCCCAATAGGCTTTGAGAACTGGACTCCTGTCAGAAATGTCTCCCCATTCCGGTTTCTCTTCATTTTCTTTCCATGCGAGAATGGGTTCGATATCTGGATCTTCCTGTTGAGCAGTCCTCACTTCCTCATTGCTCCATCCGCTTATGGGGTCAGCTCTTAGTCGCTGAGCGGTAATGATTTCTTTGTCTTCTTGCCGCTTGCAATGCTTGCAATCCACTTTGCAAGGTCTTCGTGATAATGCATCGGCGTTTGAGTGCAGCTTTCCTCTGCGGTGTTGGATCTGGTAGTCATAGGTCTGCAATCTTTCTATCCACCTTGCGACTTGACCTTCTGGATTTTTGAAGTTCAACAGCCAGCTCAGAGCACCGTGGTCTGTCCGCAGAAGGAATTTCTGTCCATAGATGTACTTATGGAAGTGCTTTGTTGCCAAGATAAGAGCTAGCAGCTCCCTTCTGGTCACGCAGTAGTTCCTTTCGGGTTTCGATAGGACCTTGCTGTAGTATGCCACCACTTTCTCTTCGCCATCATGCACTTGGGACAGTACCGCCCCGATTCCAACGTTGCTTGCATCTGCGTCGACGATGAATGTTTTGCCAGGTGTTGGATGTGCCAGCACTGGAGCGTTACAGAGGCGGTATTTGAATTCCTGGAAAGATTTCTCACACTCACCTGACCATTTAAACTGCTTCCCCTTTTCGGTGAGCTGATGCAAACTCTTTGCAACTCCAGCGAAGTTCTTAACGAAACGTCGGTAATATGTGGCAAGTCCCAGAAAGCTTCGGAGTTGATGTTTGTCCTGTGGTGTTGGCCAATTTTTGACGGAGTCAACTTTTTCAGGATCAGTCTTTACTCCTTGGGATGAGATGATGTGTCCCAAATACTTGACTTCGGTTTTGAAAAGTGCACATTTTTCTGGATTCAGTTTAAGGTTAGCCTCTCGAAGTCTCTGAAACACGGCTTTAAGGTTCTTACAATGTTGGTCAAATGTTTTCCCGTAAACAATGACATCGTCCAAGTAGACTAGGCAAGCTTTCCACGTCAGTCCTTGAAGAACACACTCCATCAAACGCTCGAATGTTGCCGGAGCGTTGCATAGCCCAAACGGCATAACCTTAAACTGCCAGAGCCCATTACCTGTAGAAAATGCCGTCTTTTCCCGATCATCAGGGTGGATGTCAACTTGCCAATATCCACTCTTCAAGTCCAGCGTCGAGAACCACTGGGCTCCCTCCATGGCATCCAGGGTATCACTGATTCTGGGCAGGGGATAGCTGTCCTTTTTAGTCACATCATTCAGCCTTCGGTAGTCCACACAAAAACGAGTGCTTCCATCTTTCTTTTTCACTAGCACCACTGGTGACGCCCAAGGACTTTTGGAATTTTCGATAAGACCATCCTTCTTCATTGCTGTTATCATGTCCTCAACCTCACCTTGTTTGGCCAGTGGAAGGCGTCTTGCGGGTTGACGAATCGGTCTTGCATCTCCTGTGTTGATGCGATGCTGCACCAACTGTGTCCTACCATATTGTCCCTTTTTCGATGCGAAGATGTCAGTGTACTCTTGTAGGAGATTTTCAGCCATCCTTGTTTGTTGGTGATCAAGGTTGGATGAACTCAGTATCTTAGCTCTGATGGTTATGAGCTCCTCCGGAGTTAACGTTTTTCTCGGGGCCTCGTCCGTGATCTTCGTAATTGCTGCAACCGATTCGCAACGTCCAACGACTTCTCCTTTCTTCAACTTTACATCGTACGGTCTGGTGTTCAGTAATCGTACGGGGACCATTTTGTTCTTCGGTGCTACCAGTGTTTTCCCAATGATGACGCTTTGGGAGGAACACTCTGGGTCTGGTTCCACCATGAGGTATCGAAGGCTTCCAAACTCACCTTCCAGTTTTGTCCAAACGAACACTTCAGAAGAAGGAGGCAAAATCAGATCTTCCGTGATGACAGTTCTCAGTGTTGACGTATTTTCATTCGAATAGGTCATTGGAATTTCTTTATTTTGGTATTTCAAAACTTGATTACCGATATCCAAAATAACTCCGTGCTGTTTCATAAAGTCGATTCCAATGATGCACTCGTCACATATATCTGCCACCAGGAATTGATGAGTAAACACTAGATCGGCCAGTCGGATCTTGAGACACACTTCTCCATATACTCTTGCTGCTTCTCCCGTTGCGGTTCTTAGACGGTAGCTATTGGTGTTATGGAGCCACGTCATCTTTACCAGGTCTCGACGTACTATGGATGCTGTGGCACCGGTGTCAATGGTAGCCACATGTTTGTTCCCGTTAATAGTAGTCTCCACAGTCAGACTTTTGTTG
Organism: Melanostoma mellinum; assembly: GCA_914767635.1. Taxonomy (NCBI): domain Eukaryota; kingdom Metazoa; phylum Arthropoda; class Insecta; order Diptera; family Syrphidae; genus Melanostoma; species Melanostoma mellinum. The sequence continues at coordinate 78,317,453 of OU612059.1, read as the reverse complement.
TCGCGTTTGGTCTGGGAGACCTGGATGGTGGTTTTGGGGCCATCGATACAAGAAACCAGCCTCTGCCCCTCGAAGTTGGTTCTTACTCGTTTCCCTGATGGGAAACGGGCTGATAGGCAACGCTGGTGTTGTTGTTACCGTGCTCTGGGTTGGATCTCTTGCTTCCACAATGTTGACAACTGGCTTTGTTTGGTGGTAGTCGGCATTGACGCTGTAAGTGCCCGGTCTTGTTGCAGTTCCAACATCTTGCTAGTCCGCTCCGGTTCTTTTGTATTTCAGCTCTTTGGCACGAGCATTCTTCGACTATGGCCTCTCTAAGTCGATGTACTCCCTGAGAAGCCTGTTCTGCTGCTTCAATTGTCAATGCGAATGCTAAAGTTTCGGAAAGAGTACGTGTTCTAGCAGTTCGCACAGACCTCTGAAGATGTATATCGGAAATGGCACGAACGAAGGACTCAACAGCGAGCTGGTTGATGATTTCTTCTCCAGCATCCGGGTATGCCAGGTGAACCAGTCTTTCGACGTCTGCTTGGAGCTGCTGTAGACTTTCACCCCTTTTCTGGACTCTGTTATTGAGTTGGACTCGGAAGACTTCTTTCAAGTGGCTATCTCCAAAGCGCTTATCTATAGCTGCCACGAGAGAACTGAAATCGCCGCTCTTACCAGCTGGAACTGTTTGAAGTAATTCAGCTGCTGGTCCTCTAAGAGCAAGAGTCAGTGCAATGTACTTGTCTTCGTCATCCCAGCCATTTGTTGTCGCGGCTGCCTCAAATTGTCTCTTGTAGAATGGCCAAGAAGACTGTCCATCAAATGTTGGGGGTTTCATCTCCTTTTTCTTTGCATACTCCCCAGCAGACTCTCGAATTTTTATTTTCCGGATCTGGTCCAATTCCTTGGTCAGAACAGAGAACTGTTTATCACATCGGGTTTCTACGATTTCGAAACGATTCTCTACAACAGAAAGCTGCTTCTCCACACCTTCAACGCGTTCATCTAGGGCACATACATTTTTCTCAATGTTACCCAATTTACCTTCTAGAATGTTTTTCTGACCTTCCAAAACATTCTGTTGCGCCTCAAGTCTTTCGAGAATATTCTGTTGTTCCTTCTTTTGTTCGTTTCGTTGTGCTCCCAGTTGTTCGAGAACATTCTGCTGTTCTTTCTTTTGCTCGCTTCGTTGCTCTTCAATCAGCTTCTTTTGCTCGTTTCGTTGTGCTTCAAGTTGTTCGAGAACATTCTGCTGTTCTTTCTTTTGCTCGCTTCGTTGCTCTTCAATCAGCTTCTTTTGCTCGTTTCGTTGTGCTTCAAGTTGTTCGAGAACATTCTGTTGTTCCTTCTTTTGATCGTTTCGTTGTTCTTCCAGACGTCCTAGAATCTTCTGCTGTTCTGTCTTTTGTTCTAATAAAAGCTTCATTATACTAGAAAAATCTACACTTTCACTTGCTTCCTCTTCTTCCACTTCTGTTTCAAAAACAAAAGTGTTTACGTCTTTCCCTTGCTGTTCCAAATAGTTACGCAAGCGCAGGACGAGCTCATTTTTCGATCCCGCTCTAGAAAGATTTCGCTTACCTAACTCACTTTTAAGCTCAATGCAGTTGAGCTCTTCTAACAACTTACCCATTTTCACTGTATAATTATTATTTTTCTTTTTACCCTTTTTTTTTTTTACACTTTACTTCAAATAAGTTTTATTTACACTTCTGACACCAATGTAACGTGCGCTTAGTTCGCAAAAATAAAACTCTACTTTTCAATTTAATTCTACCACTTTATTTACTTTCGATATACACTTTATTGAACTCAACTCGACTTTTGGACTATCACTTGTATTTACTCTTAACTTTATCACTCTATAAACAAAACTGACTTCTGGTTGCCTCGGGCGGGCTATTTATATCGAATGACACGCCATCTAGAACTCTCCAGTAACTTCTACATTGTCGCCACATTTGCTGTCTACTCTCTGTCTGTCTGTCTCTCTACACTCACACACACTGGCTTACAAGCAGCGCCTGTCATTTATACCATTCCATTAAAGTGTTGCCAGTTGTGTTTTCGGTTGAACGTTTTTCGATTAGGAAATTGGTATAAAATGTTGGGTTCACGTTACATGGTATTATATTTTTTTGCACAACAAACTAAAGCAGCACCGTCGCTGTCGACAAAAGTTCTGCAAGGTTTGTATTGAAATGACATTTAACTAGCAGTCCATATCTATTATGTCAATGGGCAGGAGAATGGATTTCTCACTCACTTTTGACAAATGGGTAAGAGCATCGACTATGAATTAACAGAGATGTGAGCCAATCAGCCCTATCACAGATTCCATCGTAACTGAAAAAAGTCTAAGTTTCCCGATGTAACTATCAGATAATCCATTCGGAGAGGAACGAATTTCGATATTCGTAGATTCGGTATCACCAAATCCAAGTGGAATGTAAAAGCGTCGTCTTTATATACGAAAAAAGTTGTGTTTTGCAGTAAAATTTGAATGATCTTGCACATTTAGCGTAAAACAGCTAATTTCGATAACCAGCATGGCAACTGGAAATGCTTTCTTCGATTCCATTCGGATTTTGTGATCACAAATTTTCGTAGTTCGTAACTTAGCTTTCCTTGTGGAAGTTTTCTACGATGGAATCTGTGATAGGGCTGAATAGTGAGCACATTTAGTTCGTCACAGACGCAACCCACAAATTATAATCATAGTTGCTAAAGGAGAAGCTAAATGCGTATCTCATTTTTTTCATGTGTGCTTATTTTAGTATTGCTGAGTTGCGACAAAAACACACATTTAAAAGTGCTCAGTAATTGATTAGTGTTCGTATTCAGTGCCAAAGTGCATTGCTGAGCTGATTATAAAATTGCTGGCGACAAAAACACACATTTTGATTGAAGTTTTTAACATTCCTACCTGTTGCAATTCCAAAAATTACGAAAACACGTTCGGTTTTTAAATTGATTTCAAATCAACTGACGAAAATAGGACGACGTACGTAAGGTCTCGGTCACAGAGGAGATACAACAAGAGACCAAACCAAACACACACAACGACATCTGTCCTCCAACTGACTTCACAAATACCACTTTATTTTCAGATTTCAAAACCAGTTTGAAATCCGAAAATTAGTAATTTCACTGACACAACTTTATATTCAGCTGAATACGTGTATCACAGTACCCGTGGTGTGATGGATAGCATGTCCGCCTGTTAATCCAGAGGTTCGAGTTCGAATCCCAACAGAGGCAAACATGTTTTTTCCACGGGTATCGCCTTTCGTGAGGAATTGGCAAGTCCTCCGTTAGTATTCATTGCCATGAAAAGCGCTTTCTTGATTAGCCGTTCGGAACCGGCAGAAAATTGTAGGTCCCTTCCATTCCCTCACAAGGCATGGTTGTGAGAAAGGGGCAAGAGAAGTAATGGTTTTCCCTCTTGTTCTTTATTCCTCCATGGTCCCTTCTTTCATTCATGGGTCTACTTTATGGACAAAATGGGACCCTGCCGCAGTTGACTCTTTGATCACGTAATGATACACCTACTTGTGTACATTTTCTTCGCTTCAAGAGTTAATGGACGTTTCTGCTTTTTTGAAGGAAGCTTAATACGCTTAAGCTGTGTTCAGTGAAGTGACCGATAAAAAAAACGGATAAAGCCTTGCCCAAACCAACGCGGTGAGTGCGTGCGATGCGATTGCGATAAGTCAAATCCCTATGTATTAAGTCAAACGTCCATAAGATTACATAGGGATTTGACTTATCGCAATCGCATCGCACGCACTCACCGCGTTGGTTTGCGCAAGTCGTAAACATAAAAAAAACTGAAAAAAGTTATTTGAAAATTATTTTTAAATCTATGTCTGGCAGCACTGATTTCATTTTTAATGAAATCCCCAATTCAAAACTTCCCCATATTTACTCTCCTCCGTCATTATGAGCAAAATTTTGACGTAAGAATTGAGTGGCTGCTGGCTGGCAAATTATTTGAGTATTGAGTGAGTCTGAAGCACTTTTCTTGAACCAGTAGATAAGCAGACCGAAGACCTATTCCTATTTGCTTTGTGCGAGTCTAGTCAACTTTCCACAAAGCAAAACAAATTCAGTTTTTACTACTGCTACGTTGGAATAGTTTATGTTTTTTTTTATCTTTTCAATTTGTTCATCGGTGCCAATGTGCGGTGTGTATTTAAGTGCATATTTGCTATGAGGAAAAATGTGGTTTGCCAATTGATTATTTCTTTGTTTTAAGAAAAACTACACCAATCGATTAAACATTTTAAAGCGAAAAGATTTTTATACTCATCTATAGCCTCTCGAAAAATGCGGAAGTAGAATCTAATAAATCTCCTTTAAATTATGTAATTTGATATTTGTTTAACAATCGATTAAGTGTTCGTCGACAGTCATCTCAATCAACGATCAAATCGGGTCTTCCAAGTGTGCGTGTTTTGATTTAATCATTTTATTAATCAAACAGCTTGTTGGTGCTTCAGTTGCAAGAAGTTGTCTACCTTCTTAAGTGAGAAGTGGAATTTTGTTTCTTTTTGTCATGTCATTGAACTTGTGATAGCCGCAATAATAATCTTTCCAATTTAACTGCCAACGATAAAACAGAAGTCTCCTGCAGGAATGACAATTGACAAAGTTAAAACTTATAGGACATGATAAGGTAAGTGTTCCGTCTATTTATCAGCTATTTATTTTAAGATTAGTACGTCCACTAGAAGGGCGACTTACATAAGGATGCACTATTGAAATAGCATGAGCAAATCGGCGCCGCGGTTCCCATATGATTTAAGTACCATTTATTTTCACCGGTGTATATTGTGAATCGAAACAAACGGCACGTGAACTCGAAATATACAGGCAAGTGTTCAATTGATCAAGGCCACTTTTGAATTATAGGCACACATGTTGCGGACTGAAACATAAATAAACCAAAAATTGTGTATCTTTGTGTCCCGATGACATCTAAACAATCTTAAGCTGATTGCCTCAAAAACGTGCTTGGGTATAGCAACTTGTTGAACAAACTAATTTTGAAAAAACAATAGAAACATTATTTCTTCATTTAAAAAAGGAAAACATTCCCAATACACACCTTTGTTGACAAAACGGAAGCAAGTAGGGCCGAGTATAAACAAAAAAGGGAGCCATACTAGTGCTGTGAAGAGGCTTAAAACTAAAATCATGGGGATGCGGCTTATTGCCAATGGGCAAGTACGTACATACCTATTTTCCGTCTTTTACGTAATACATAGTCAGTAGAACGGTCTTGGTCAGGGTCCAACTTGAAGGTATTAATATATGTAAATACAACGAAGCGAAATGATTTCTTTTGTGCAAACAAGGCGGAATTGAGTGTGGAAGTATCAGACAATGTTGTCATTACAGTTGGAATGATGACCTAAGGGTCATTTGCTGTTTGTTGAAACGCAGCCTTAAACACACAGAATAGAAGCATAGAGTCAACTCGCACATCTGCTTAGACATTAATGTTTTCCATAAACTCAGATTGGGAGTTTGTAGGTAGTAAGTAAAGAAAGACAATTTACATTAGGCAAAAAATAAAACTGAATTTTGACGTAGCCAAAACGTCGCCGTCGCACAACAACTTTAACTTTCAATCAACACAGACCAAGAGTCAGAGGTTAAACTGTTCTCTTGTGTACATTAAAGAACCATTAAATTGAATGGTGTCAATGTTCGAACCTCTACTTCATACATCTCGTCCAGTACGGTGAGGCGTGAGAATCTTGTTTTGGATATATCTGTTCTTTGTGATGAATCTTTCTTTCCTTATTGAACTTGATTGCTTGCCTGGTGTGGGCTGCATAGCTTACAATCAGGGCTCTAATAAACAATTGTTTAACCACTTTAAAGCAATGGCTAGGCATATGTGAAATGTAAATATTTCTGCAGTTCGTTCCAAAATCGATGAAACAACTTACACTTAAAGAAGAATATAGTTTCATCATATCACTTTTTGCACTCTCAATAGCTACAACATCAACCTACATTTGAGTTTTGAACCCAAGTAATCAAAAGCAGCTAATACAGAAGCAAACAATGCACATCGGTGCGTTGGTGCCGTACAAATAAAAATAAATAATTATAAATAATTAATATGAAAATAGCCAAGTGACTGAATATTTGTGTCTTTATCTCGGATACTTCTCAAAAAGTTCTCAGTTTGATGACATGGGAATGTTCGATAGCAATAAATCTTAGGAATTTAAAAATAAGCTTAAAATTTGCGTAGACAATGATATTTCGTGCACTCGGTGGGTGGTAAAATATGAAAATGAAACATTTTCATACTCAAAAGGAGGTGCAAAAAATTCTGCTCTAAACTGATCTAAACAGAGTCTTTCACACAAAGCATTCTTGCTCGGAGATGAAAGTTGACAATGTTTTGGATGAAGTAGATGTGAATGAAATCAATTAATTGTATCTTTATAATAATTGGACCTTTTGCTCTCACGGAAACTAATCTTTGCTCCAAATTTCAAGACAGCGAAATTTTTGCGTCTGATTTGACTGTTTGTTTTCCGTGCTGATGGTCAAATAAGTGGCATAGCTCCAACTGGGCGTGGTGTTCTTTTAGCTGTCCATAATCGTCTCAATACATCTCTGATAGAAACTTCTAAATCACCTTTGTTTGAATATGTTTGCATTAAATTGTCTATCTCCAATCGCTGTTTTTATCTTCTCTGTTGTTACATTCGTCCCTTAAAACCCTGTCATGTTTATCAACAATTTGTTGCCTCATTAAGTCCCCTAATCGATGCCGCAAATTCAAACGATGACTTTATTATACTTTAATTTGCCCGACCTGAAATGGATTCCATCCGAAGATGAAACGTGTTTTGTTCATTTTAATCCTTCCTACGAAAAAGAAATTATTTTCACTGATTGCTTTCTCCAGTCTGGCTTGTTTCAAATCAGTGGTATCCTTAACAATCTTCAGAGACAGCTTGATCTCACCTTTTCCTCTGATCCTTTCAACTCCTCTGTTTTTAAAAGCACCCATCTCTCTACTCCAGATCCCCCTCTATCCTTCATCTTCCGTATTGATGATAGCGTTCCAACTATGGAACCCGAAAACTCCCCTAGTTTCAACTTTCGCAAAGCCGACTTTAACATGCTTTGTAATCTTCTCAGTAACATTGACTTCAATCTATTCATCAACCCGTCTACTCCCATCGATAAAGCTCTTTCCTTCTTGTACTCCTCTATTTTTGCATGTTTGATCCAATGTGTTCCTTATACGCTTCAAAAATCCTGTGTTTCTTCTCCACCCTGGTATACAAAAGAATTAAAAACCATCCGCAACGTCAGAAATAAGTTATGGAAAACTTACTTAAACTGTCCGACACCTTCTAACCATTGCAACTACCTACTAGCTTCCTCTAACTTTTCGTCTCTTTGTCACACTCTCTACCAATATTACCTTGATAAAATGTAAACCTCTCTAATTTCAGAACCAAAACGTTTCTACCAATTTATTAATGTAAAAAAGAAATCTGACGGTCTTCCGTCAACGTTTAATTTTCTAGGCAATTCCTCCTCTGACGCCAAGGTAATACTGTAACGATGGTGAAAACCCGATCATCGTTGCAACACATAGGCATGTTTATTGATAAGTTATAAATATTATCTTCTTCTCCCGGCGGGCTGAAACTCCAAAACCATGTCCAATTATTTAAGTAGAACATCAACATATACCATAGGTAGAATCATTTATCTGCAGTTAACACAGAACAACAAAATATCCTTGAACAACCAAAGGGTTGTTGTAAACAGTAATGTCTAGACAACGCAAAACGCGATGTGTAGGGATGATTTGCCATAAGCATTCGTTGTCGTCTAGACAGTCAGCTTGCGTTCAACGGGTAATGCAATGTGGTGCGATCAAGGACATGTTGACAACGTAGGTATGATCAGCTTGATACGATAGCGAATTATATACAACAGGGGTAGGTTAGCTTAATGTGCAAAGGCAAGCAAAGAGAAGTAGAGAATGCATGATCAGTAGGATTCAGTATATACAAAAGGGGTAGGTTAACTTTTATATGGAAAGGTGGCAGTAACAGTTGATAGTGTACGTATTTAGTACTTACAGGAGGATATATAATTGGACTGGCGAGTAAAGGATACAGTCAGTTGATATCGGGCGTCGGGAGAAGTTGGTTCGCTACAGTAAGTTGGTAGTTTAACTTGTCTCTTACAGTTCAGATGTGGGGTCTGACCCAGCAAAGCCATAAAAAGAAATATAGGAAAGTGATAGTGAAAAAAAAAAAAATAGATGAGAGAGAAAATAAATAAATTTGATAGTGACAAATAGAATTAAAAAAATCTGATAGTGACAGTGAAGGGAAATATTTGAAAAAGAAAAAGCTGATAGTGAAGAAGAAAAACATAGATGAGAGAGAAAATAAATAAAATTTGATAGTGACAAATAGAAATTAAAAAAAATCTGATAGTGACAGTGAAGGAAAATATTTAAAAAAAAAAAACTGATAGTGAAGAAGAAAAAATAGATGAGAGAAAATAAATAAATTTGATAGTGATAAATAAAAATAATAAATCTGATAGTGACAGTGACGGAAATAATTGAAAAAAAAGAAAAGATACCTGATCGCGAGAAAATATAAGAGAGAAAATAAAACACCTGATCGTAAAAAAAAAAGAAAAAGGTGCAAAAACAATGAAGAAAGCGCAGATGGAGGTGCAACTCCGAGAAGCGCTAGCTGAAGTGCAGAGACTGCGGGACGAAAACGAAACATTGAGCAGTTCCAGAATTAGCCCAGTCTCCAACAGTATCCAGGTGAGTCGTCCATTTTCTATGGGACCAAACGAAATAGCAATATTTATACCTGAATTTAATCCGCAACTGGAACATCAAGTTTCAGTTGATTCTTGGATTCAAAACATTGAATCGCTGAAATCAAACTATTCTTGGGATGATAGGTCCACCCTTTTCTATGCGTCCCTTCGGTTGTCGGGGCCAGCTCGAAGTTGGTTTCTGTCCGCCCAGAGCGAAATTAGAGACTGGGAAACTTTTAAAGTTCAGTTGGTTAAGAGTTTTCCGTCGGTTGATGACCAGGGACTTAAACTGATTAAATTGATGAGCCGGAAGAGAAAACCGAGTGAGTGTATCGAGGGGTACTTTTACGAGACGGTCAGGTTAGGGAAGGAGATAAAGCTCTCCCACGATTCAATCTCAAAAATGATAATATCAGGCCTCGAAAATGAATTCCTAAAAAGTACGCTCATTGCGGGTTCTTATAACTCACATCAAGATCTGCTTTTGCAAATCAAACGTTTCGAAGAAATGGAAAGCCATTCAAACAATAGACAGAGAATTGCGGATCTGTATTCTAGGAACAATTTAAGTCGACGCGAAAGAACATGGAATGAGTCGCAACACCAACGTTCCCGTCCGTACGAGCCACAACAAACGCAGGCTAACTGTTTCCCGAAATCTAATAAAAACCCTTTTATTGGGAAAGACAAAGAACCACCCAGGGTAACAAAATTACGCAAATGTTTTTTATGCGGGGACCAAAACCATCTCGCAAATGTCTGTCCAAAGAAGGTGCGCACTTGTTTCCTGTGCCAAAAAGAAGGACACTTAGCAAAAGAGTGTAGAACCAAAAGAATATCATCAATCGCGGATGCAGCATATCCAAGGGATGAATATCATCCAAATGTAAGAGTGGACAAAGCAAACATGGTAGGCTATATCGATTTGGGTAGTTGCTGCACCACAATAATCAAAAGTTTAGTTGACGCAAATAAATGGAAGGTCGAGCCATGCCAACTTTCATTGCGTGGAAATCCAAGGGCATATGTTCGATGTAGATCTCATTGTAGTGGATGACTCCGCGCAGGATGTTCCCATGATTATTGGTAGAGATATCCTGGATAGGCCAGATGTTAAATTAATAAAAACTTTCGGAACTCTCGAGATACAAAAGCAATTACGTGTCACGGTTGGTAATGAGCATCAAGGCAGGGCAATCATTAGATCAGACGTAGTAATTAGCGAGGGCGCAAATGCAGATGAAGCAGAGCAGATTGTAAGACTCCTTAATAAATATAGGAAATCAGTTGCTCTAGTACCAGAGGAAATCGGAAAAACAGATTTACACGAGTTTTCAATTTCGCTGAAGGAAGAAAGGGTTATTTATTATCGACCATATAAGATAGCTTATGCTCTGCAACCTAAACTCCAGGAGATAATAGATGATCTTCTAAGATTAGGAATCATCCGTCAATCAAACTCCCAGTATGCAAGTCCAGTTCTACTTGTGCCAAAGAAAGATGGCAATTACAGAATGTGCGTTGACTATCGCAAACTTAATTCAATTACCATTAAAAAGAACGTCCCATTTGTTAATGTTGAGGAAGTTCTTACTTCACTTGCGAATAAGAAATATTTCACATCATTGGATATGATGTCAGGATATCACCAAATTCCCATAGCTGAGAGTTCAAAACACCTTACGGCTTTCGTGACCAACAATGATCACTATGAATACAACTGCGTTCCCTTCGGCCTTTCCAATTCTCCAGCCGAGTTCATAAAGGTCATGAACATTATTCGTGATCGGGTGAATCGGAAAAATAGTGTCCTGTTCTATATGGACGATATCTTAATTGCAACTGAAACCATGGAAGAACATTATGAGGTTCTAGAACGAGTTCTTCAGGAACTTGTCAGGGCAAACCTAACCCTAAACATAAGTAAATGCCATTTCATTCAAACAAGAATTAATTTCCTTGGCCATGAAATTACCGGAGAAGGGATAAAACCAGGCATGAATAAAATTGCCGCTGTCGAGAATTTTAAAAGACCAGAAACTATAAAAGAAGTTCGACAGTTCTTAGGGCTATGTGGGTACTTTAGAAAATTTATAGAAGGATTCTCAAGGATCGCTTTACCCTTAAACGACCTTTTAAAAAAGGATAGGTCATTTAACTGGAATTCTGAAAGGGAGGAAGCTTTCTTAAAGTTAAAAAGTCTACTTGTAACTCGACCGGTTTTAACATTATATGATGTTGAATGTGACCATGAGCTTCATACAGATGCAAGTAGTCATGGACTAGCAGGTATTCTTATGCAACGTGATAAAAGTGACGGGTATTTGAGACCAGTGTCGTATTTTAGTAGAACTACAACCGAATCTGAATCATCCTTTCACAGTTATGAACTGGAAGCGTTGGCCGTAGTGGAAAGTTTAACAAGATTCAGACAGTATTTACTACATAAACATTTTAAAATTATAACTGATTGTAATTCATTACGCCTAACCCAAGATAAAAGGAATATAATTCCACGAATAGCTAGATGGTGGCTCAAACTCTCGGAATTCGATTACGAATTAATATATCGTAGCAGTAAGCAGATGGCTCATGTTGATGCCTTGAGTCGATCACCATTTGAACCTGCAAAAGAGGTGACGACAGTAGCAGATATGGTTCTCAGTGTAGGTATCGATTGTCAGGATTGGCTTGCCACACTACAACAACAATACCCTTGGCTTATTGAGATACGAGAGTCATTAAATGGAACCGCCAAAGTTAATAGTAATAAGAATAATCAATTCAGCAACTACATTCTTAGGTATGGAAGAATTTTCAAGGTTACTGACGAGGGCGAACGGTTTGTTGTCCCACGGGGAGTGAAATGGCGTGTAATAAAGTCAGCGCATGATGATTTGGGACATAGCGGGCTGGATAAGACATTGAATTGCATCAGGAAGCATTTTTGGTTTCCTAGTATGCGATATGTTGTGAGAAAGTATATCGAAAATTGTGTTGATTGCTTGTACACCAAAAGAGGTAAGGACGAGACTAACTACCAGCTGCATGTATTTGATAGAAAACCCATTCCATTCTACACGGTGCATGTCGACCATCTCGGACCTTTCCCGAAGAGCAAAACTGGTAATATGTATATCATCGGAATAATTTGTGCTTTTACAAAGTTCGTGATCTTAAAAGCGGTTAAGAATACTACTACTCGAATTGTAATAAGAGCGTTAAATGAAGTTACTCAATACTTTGGGATGCCAACACGTTTGATATCGGATAGGGGTTCAGCATTCACCTCCAAGGAATTTCAAAAATAGCAGTCCAAACACCGCGGGGAAACGGCCAAATAGAACGTTATTTCCGAACAATTACACCTGCAATTACGGCAATGGCAAATGAAGCAAATGGATCGGACTGGGACAAAAACATTGTTGCAATCCAGTGGGGCTTGAATAGTTTAAAGCACTCTTCTACTGGCGAGACACCACAACAACTACTCATGGGATACACTCCACGGAGCATCTTGAAGAATAAGTTGATCCTGGCATTACATCAAGACGACGAGACCGAAGTAAATGAGGAAGATATTCCCTTGTCGGAACTAAGGGAAAAGGTGCGAAACAAAATGGCTGAGATTCAGAAGGAGCAGGCTGACAAATTTAATTCAAAACACAGGGCACCTACTAAATACCAGGTTGATGACTTTGTTCTCTTAAAACAACAGTCGGTGGCTACGGGTCAGCCCAGGAAGGCAAACAACAAATATCGTGGACCGTATCAGGTCAAGGCGGTGTTGGAAAATGACAGATACGTTGTTGCAGATACATTAAATACACAGATTTCCCAAAAACCATATGAAGCGGTGCATGCAGCGGACCGGATGAAACCTTGGTGCAAGTTAAGTGAGCTGAATTTTGACGATGGCTTGGATTCAGATATGGAAGACAAAGAGATCATTACAAAAGGCTGTACTTGTTATGATTTAGAGCTGCTGGGTAGGGCTCGAGGTGTGACAAAAGGCTGTACTTGTTTGTTTAGAGCTGCTGGGTAGGGCTCGAGGTGTGACAAAAGGCTGTACTTGTTGAGCTGCTGGGTAGGGCTCGAGGTGTGACAAAAGGCTGTACTTGTTTGTTTAGAGCTGCTGGGTAGGGCTCGAGGTGTGACAAAAGGCTGTACTTGTTTGTTTAGAGCTGCTGGGTAGGGCTCGAGGTGTGGACAAAAGGCTGTACTTGTCGTAATTGAGAGCTGCTGGTTAATGCTCAAATGGGTGTGACAAAAGGCGGTACTTGTCAAGGCGACGTTCATCACTGCGGACAGTGATAGTGTAGATTGGCCGAACTGTAACGATGGTGAAAACCCGATCATCGTTGCAACACATAGGCATGTTTATTGATAAGTTATAAATATTATCTTCTTCTCCCGGCGGGCTGAAACTCCAAAACCATGTCCAATTATTTAAGTAGAACATCAACATATACCATAGGTAGAATCATTTATCTGCAGTTAACACAGAACAACAAAATATCCTTGAACAACCAAAGGGTTGTTGTAAACAGTAATGTCTAGACAACGCAAAACGCGATGTGTAGGGATGATTTGCCATAAGCATTCGTTGTCGTCTAGACAGTCAGCTTGCGTTCAACGGGTAATGCAATGTGGTGCGATCAAGGACATGTTGACAACGTAGGTATGATCAGCTTGATACGATAGCGAATTATATACAACAGGGGTAGGTTAGCTTAATGTGCAAAGGCAAGCAAAGAGAAGTAGAGAATGCATGATCAGTAGGATTCAGTATATACAAAAGGGGTAGGTTAACTTTTATATGGAAAGGTGGCAGTAACAGTTGATAGTGTACGTATTTAGTACTTACAGGAGGATATATAATTGGACTGGCGAGTAAAGGATACAGTCAGTTGATATCGGGCGTCGGGAGAAGTTGGTTCGCTACAGTAAGTTGGTAGTTTAACTTGTCTCTTACAATACATAGTTAATTTTTTTTGCTACCTTTTTTGGTCAGTCATATAGCAATAATCCGAATGATCCTGACCTTGAATATCATAAAAGGTTTCTGTTAAATAGCCCGCATACATCTCTAGTTTCTGTAATTATTTGTCCTCAGACTGTTCGAGACAAATTAAACTTGCTGGATGATGATTTCTCCCCTGGCCCCGATAGCATTCCAGCTATTTTTCTTAAAAAATGCGCTACCGCACTCTTCGAACCCCTTACTTCTCTTTTTCAACTTTCGCTCTCCCAAGCTGTTTTTCCCACTCTTTGGAAAGAATCTTTCATTTTCCCGATCTTCAAAAAGGGCGATAAAAACGAGGTCTCTAATTATCGACCGATAGCTAAGCTTTCTGCTATCCCCAAGCTTTTCGAAAGCATTGTGTACGACACTTTGTCTTTTCACTGTAAATCAATTGTTTCCCCACTTCAACGCGGTTTCTTAAAGGGAAGGTCTACTACCAACCTTACCCAATTCTTTTCAATGACTCTGTTGGCTCTAGAAAAAGGCTGATGTTATTACTACTGATTTTAGTAAAGCATTCGACAAAATCAGTCATCAAATTATCTACCTCAAACTCAAAGCCTTTGGTTTCCCACCACAAGTTATCGAATGGATCAAATCAGAGAACCGAATATATAGGGTTGACTTCAGAAAAGCTTTCTCCGATCCAATATTGCCTCTTCGGGAGTTCCCCAGGGCAGCTATCTCGGTCCACTTCTGTTTGTGCTTGCCATTAATGACGTCGGCGGTACAGCGTCATTCTCAGACCTCTCTATTTATGTAGACGACATTAAAATAGTAAAAATTATTTCATCTGTTCAGGATTCTCTCCTCCTCCAACAAGACCTAAACACTTTCTTTATTTGGTGTAACAAAAATTTTCTTGAACTAAATGTCAAAAAATGCCAAAGTATGACTTTCTCACGTAAGCGTACCTTCCAGTCCCCGAATTTATTACTTCCACAACATGTCCGTCCCTAAAGTTTCGTCTATTCGCGATCTTGGAATTATTTGTGACAAAGAGCTTAATTTCCACTCTCACATTAACCATACTATTGCGAAAGCAAACTCTTCCTTGGGGTTTATCAAACGCTGGTTTAAAGAGTTTTCCAACCCATACGTCACTAAATCTTTATTCACCACCTTGTCAGGCATATACTTGAATATGCTAGTCAGGTCTGGTCTCCCTACCAAGTAACTGAATCTCGCAGAATTGAAGCTGTTCAACGAAGATTTTTAAGATTCGCTCTTCGTAGCTTACCTTGGTCTGACCCTTTAATTTTACCCCCCTATGAAAACCGATTGTTACACATTGACATGCCGACCCTCTCTAAACGTCTTCGTATCGCTGACATTGTTTTTGTCCATCAGGTTATGACTGGTACCATTGACTGCCCTGCTTTACTTGAGATGATTTATATGAATACTAATCCCCGCAACCTAGGTTCCGTCCCCTTCTTCCACCTACCAACTCTTCGTACCAATTACGTCCACTTTAACCTAATTTGCAGGATGTTTCGCTAAGCTAATGCAGCAGGAATTACTTTCGATTTCTCAAAAAGCGCCTCATCCCTCAGAAAAATTATGTACGCTTCCTCTATCTAACCCTTATTTTAGATAAAGATTAAGTATTGCACATTTGTAAATATGTACATGCATTTGTGTTTTTCAAGTTAATTTTATCATTATTATTTTTTATTATTTTTGTTATTAGTATTATTGTTGTTATTCTATGCGCTTGAAATAAGCTAGATAAATAAAATACAAAATTAAAAATTTCCTCTACTTCCTGTAACAACTCCCCTTTTATTTGATTATGAATCTGAACCACAAACTTTCGCAGGGATTGAGTTCGCCGACGCTCTTGAATGTATTTTGTCCATAAAATAAACGCTACCAGTATATTTGGTTGCAATCTAAATTTCTTAAATCAATCTTACCACTTTTTACCACTTTAAGGCAATAAACTTTGAACTTTCCCCAGGGTTGACCCAGGTTTTCTTGACAACCCTCTGAGTTTTCAAAAAACCTGGGTTTTCCACTTCTCAAAAAACGCTGAACCACAAATCACCACACATCCCTGTCATTAAAAAAAAAAAAAAATACATGCCAATTGACAGCCCTCAAATCGCCACAGCAAAAAGTTAGGGCGAGTTGGGGGAAAACCTATGGCAAACCTATGGCTAAAAAACACTAAATTTGACATTTAGGGCGAATTATGGTTTCTCAAAAAACGCTTTGTGGCGACAGATCAATAATTACCTTGCGATTCATAACATGCTTGCTCCTAAACAATCTGGTTTTAGGGAAAGCTTTGATTAATGTAATGTTTGGGGACTTACGTAATGCCTTGGATGATGGGTACACTTCGTTTCTTTTAATTTTCCTTGACTTTTCAAATGCATTTGACTTGACACAGTTTATCATGTAAGCCTTTACAAAAAGCTATCCCGTTTGTACAATTTTTCGACTTCTGTTATAAGTGATCAGTTCATATTATCTGTGGCCACAAGCCTTAACCGCTTAAGTCGATTTTCCATACTTTTCAGGAGAGGGGTTTCAAATTATGAACTTTTTAAAACCCTTTATACTCTCCAGAAACCAATGAAAATCAAGATAATCTTTTCTGCCCTCTAAAAGCCTGTGAGTGTTTGTCTTTTAATTAAGCAGCAGGTAGAAAAATAAGCACTCTTAAACCCTTTTTCCTCATAGAACTCTGTAATCTTTGAGCAACCTGAGTTAAATTAAATTGTTTTTCTGTAATAAAAAATATTTTTTAAGGTATCTTATGTCTACTAATGTCGTGTTTCAAGATGTTCCATGTGACATGTGCCCCTTAACCTGACTAACAAAAGTGAAAAATGAAAATAAAAAAATTCAGTAAGCATAAGATCAGTGATTATGACAAAATATTAGCTTGGCAGTTGAAAACTTAACTGAAGTTGAGAAAGTTATTAGAAAATATTTTTTTGTTAAGTAAATTTGTTTTGGTAAAATTTTTTTCTGCAAAAATTACTTAAGTCATAAGGTTTTTCCGCTATAAATTTCTTATAAAAAAAATACAAACCTAAAAATTTAGTGAACATAGATTAGAATACCCTGAACAAGATTATAACATCAACCCAGTGTTGTCATATTATGTCGAGTTAAGTGGTTAAGGCTTGTGGCCACTGATTTTACTGAAAGAAAACAAGCTGAATCTTTCATCGTAAAATTTTCTAGAATTGTCATAAATTTTTCACAAATTTTTTTAACTGGTCTTTAATCGAACATGTTGAGACTGCAAGAAATCTTGGAATGATTTTTAATAGGAACCTAGCTTGGGATATGCACACTAACACGTCTGTAGGGAAATTATATGAAAATAGCCTCACTTTATCCCGCAAAGAACAAGTTCTATGCTTCCTTAAACCTTGATTATGCCAATTCTTATCTGTGGGTGTGAGATTTTCTGCAACTCGGATAGTCGAAGTCGAAGAAAACTTAACGTTGCAACAGTATAGCAAGATTGTACACGGTCTTAACAAATATGATATTGATAGTATATCATTTTATTCAACTACAATATATTACTTAACCTTTTTTTGACGTTAGGCAAAAGATCTTAATTCCAAAAAAAAAAAATTGCATTTAGGATTTTCGATTAGGGGTCAGTTTATCTGTTTTATAAATAAAGTTATAAAATTAGAAATGTTTAGGAAGGTCTCTTATTTACCATCATTTCTTTTTCAAATTTATTTGCAAATGATTATTATATTATGAATGGAGTTTCGTGAAAAACTGCAATTTTTGATTCAAGATCTTTTTGCCTAACGTCAAAGATTCGATAGCCTCATTCATTTTAGAACCCTTACAAGCACAAGATAATTCAAGGATTCAAGCACATCAGCCTTAAGGGGGTCTCCTCGTTAGTGGCTTCTCAAAAAGGTTGTTTTTTAGGTTTTTTTTTGAACATCAAAACAACAAGAGAAACAAATGATATTTTGTGTATTTTTTAACATACAATATTTATCCAACAAAACAAAGCTTTCCAAATGTCAAAATAAATAAAAATGGCGAATTTATAAGCAATCTTGCGCGAGCTGCTCACCACGGACAACTCGAACTCCGTGAAAGATTTAGCCCGTAATTTTTTTCTGAAACCAAAAATTGAAGTACTACGTTATTCAGGAAGCTTTTCTGCACAGTATGAACTATTATGGTGATTAACAGGGTTAGGATTTTGTTGACCTAAAAAATTGGAAAAAGGCAAAACAAAACACTTAAAAAGGCAAAGAAAAGGCATTTATTAAAAAATACAAGGAAAATAAACAAAAATACATTTAATTGTAGTAGCATTGAACTACCAAGAGTTTTTTTTAAGTTGTCAGCAAGCAATCTTCTTCGGCTGTCCCTAAAAAGGGCTTCGAAGGAGCTAAATGATCTCTCAGCTTCAGCTGAAACGAGAGGAGCCCATCTCAAACTTTCAAACATTATTCACTTCAATGTTTCTTGGGAGTTTGGAATCCGCTTCGCCGTTTTTTACAGAATTTATCTGCACAATCATTTTTAGGCCTGTGTTTCCATTGGAAACGGCAGTAATCTGGCAGTAATATTCTTCAAGACTTCCTCAATGTCTTTCAAATCGGGCAGCACTTCACCAATTGAGGTTCCTGTTTTTAGTAGGTCTTTGAAAATGTGTTTTTTCAGATCGACTACAAACTCAAAATTGACTTTAATGTACGCCAGCTGCGCTTGCAGTTCTTCGTCTTCAAACATTTCTTCGAACAGTCAAGAACGTTCTAAATGTTGATGCAGGTATGCATTTTAAGCTGCGAGGAAGAAGCACCGAGCATGGCTGCGAAAAACATGCATACATGCCAACATTCTGTTAACGAAGGTATGTATTTTACGAAGGTGAGGAAGAAGTACCAATCATGTTTGCACTGATAAACATTAATACATGCATTAATTCGAACATTTTTCATAGTTTTTGTGTTTGTTTGAAACTGTACAAGTTCTCAACGGCAAACGAAAATGTTCGCATTTTTTCTAAATGCTAAACTAATTATTAGATATTTCTTAACAAACTTTAATATAAAAGCAAAAAAGGCAGAAAAAGGCAACAATGGTGAAGAAAGGCAAAAAAAGGCAATTATGGTATGAAAAGGCAAAAAAAGGCAAAATAAAATACATATATTTGCAATCACCAGGGCTTGAAACATGTTTGTCGAAAGTCTATTTCATATTCCGTTTAACCAAAAAAAAAGGCAAAGTTAGTAAAATCCTATCCCTGGTGATTAACAATTGAAATTTAATTATTTTAGGCATTTTTCAATAAAGTACTCGATTTTTCGACTTTTTTTTAGCAGTATGTGCATTAATAACATTGTAAAAAGTGAATTTTTTTATGCATTTTTTTTAGTTTTTTAGTTTTTACATTATCTAAAAAACAGTGTCTTACTTTTATACATAGCTTTCATAGTTTATTTTTAATCGGGAACGGAATTTTAAAAAACATGGTGTTCAGAAAATGGTATTTAGAAGGAAAAAAATCGAATAAAAGGGAACTTACAGGAATGAGATGCTAGACAGCTATACCCTATACCAGGCGCGCGGCCTGGCTCAAGCTTGCCCCATGCGAGCCTCTCTTCGGAACTGTAATTTCTAAACAAGTTTGTAGATGGGCTCACAATAATTCTAACGATAAAAAAAAAATCGGTTTTTTTGAACCTGACTGATGAGGAGACCCCCTTAATATCTCTTTAAACAATGTAGGACTTTTCAAATTCGAAATTTCGTCAAAATGGTGTTAGCCATTAGCTAGAAAGTCGGTTTTGAAAAAAAAACGTACTTTGGAGAGAACCGTTTTTAGACTTTTTCCAAAAAAAATTTACATGTCTTTAGAGCCGTTTTTGAATAAGATAAGTATTATCATATTGGTTGTATGGCAGGTACCGTTATTTGAAGACCCCTCTGTAGGCTGCCCCACAAACCCTCACTGCAAATTTTGAAGATAAAGGTATAGCGGTTCAGGCTGTAGATCCATATACGGACATATAGACAGACAAACAGACAGACCGAATTGCAGCATCTACTTTTTCCGTATTCTTTATCATCGTTATGTCAAGTTTGATTGTTATCTCAAATTTTTTTTTCTGCACAATTGCAAAACTTGGCTCATAGGACCTATAATCGCAAGTAAAAAATAATTGTCTTAACAACTTAGTTTGACAGATGTCGAATTCCGGCCAAATATTTAAACCGCAAAATGGATAACCCTTTATTAAAGAAGTACTAAATAGTTTGAAAAAGATTGCGAAAAATTTAAATTTTTTTTTTTTTAATATTTTCAAAAATTGGTCATTGATTTTTTTTTCAGAACATCTTTTGGCAGGGTCTTAAGACTTGCATGCTTGACTTTTAAAATATTTATTTTTTTAAAAAGTGAAAAATAAAAAAACCGCTTAACGATTTTCATTAAATTCATATATGGCTAAGAAGTGGAGTATTTAGATTTTCTATAGAAGCCTCTGAAATATTTAATTTAATTTTTTTCCAACATTTTTTTGGTCTGACCTAACTTACTCTTAAAGGCGTCAACATCCCCTTTTCTTTGGTCTAAACATGTCGAGTTTTTAACTAGTAAAGCACTGTCAGTCTTCTGGCAATGTAAAGGACCGTTTTGCAAGACATGGGATCTTTCATCGAAAAGGGTCCTTTGGATTTATACGGCTATGATAAGACCAATCATCTCCTATGCGTCAGTTGTTTGGTGGAATAAGCGCGTAAATACGTTATTGCCTCGTTTGCCAAACTTCAAAGAACAGTTTGTCTTGGTGTTACTGGGGCCTTCCCCAGCACACCGGGAGCTGCTCTCGACGCACTGTTGAGTCTTCCTCCCCTTGATACCTACATCATGGGGTGTATACTCAAGACCATTTATCGTTTAAAGCCATGTGGTCTCTGGCACAATTCGCACTGGAGCTTTGAGGAACTCGCTATCAGCATATCTTTTGGCTCACGTCAAATATGTCGTCTGAAACGATGATCCCAAGGCTCAAACTGCGTCAAAATTACTCAGTCAACTTTCCTTCGGTTCAGGACTGGTTCGCTCCAGAATCTGAGCCTGGAAAGAACTGTTATCGTATCTTCACAGATGGCTCCAAAACCGATGAGGGTTCTGGCGCTGGTGTCTTTGTGGAGAACGACGACATAAGACTGCACACATCTTTGGGATAAAAAAAAATCCGTTTTCCAAGCGGAGGCTTATGCTATCCTAATGGCCTTGAGCCACATAACGAACAATGGATGGACGGGGTGAAGTATCTTTGTTTGCAGTGACAGCAAAGATGTGCTTAAGGCCCTTCTGAACCTTCTAACCACTTCGAAAGTGATCCAGGAATGCAAGAGCTCTCTGAATGCGGTCGGAAGATTAAATTCCTTGAGTCTCATTTGGGTTCCAGGCCATCACATAACTGGGAATGAGATCGCCGATGAACTTGCTAGGCAGGGATCTCAGACATC
The DNA here is from genome assembly GCA_914767635.1 of Melanostoma mellinum. Lineage (NCBI taxonomy): Eukaryota > Metazoa > Arthropoda > Insecta > Diptera > Syrphidae > Melanostoma > Melanostoma mellinum. The sequence goes on along the minus strand of OU612059.1, from coordinate 78,296,116 downwards.
TTTCTCAGGACCTGAACCGTCGCTAGGTCTGCCAGCGTCCTCAGTCAGGGCTTCAATCAACGATTGGATCTATGAAGAGTACAACCGTAGATGGCATGCCTCCATTGGATGCAGACTCACCAAGCGTATGATCTCCAACGTTAGTAAAAAAGACTGCAACATTATTGCTAGCTCGTAGCTGGAGAGACGTAGCTTATTGGCGTTGCCAGCGGGCACTTCTATTTTGCCAAGCATTTAAACGTGTTAGGCTTAAGAGATACCACACTCTGTGAATCTTGTGCAGAAGATGAGGACACCGCAGAGCACTTCCGCTTCTTTTTCTCTCATAAGGTTACAGATACTCGGCGCAGACATGGTGAGCGCTGGCAACTCAGGCTTCTTATTATGGCAGCGTCTTTTGGCTTTTCTCCGAACATCTGGAAAGCTATAACAAATTGAAGGTTGCTAACTGGTAGTACAATGGACGGGTATTAAGGTCTGAGTGCTCCAGCTGGTATTTTAAAAACCTCCAACAAAAAAAAATATATATTTTTTTGCGATTTTATTCAATTTGCATAAATAATGTTTAGTTGGCAACCCTGTACCACGAAATATATTGTGAAAAGCGTGAAACCTTGTACTCAGCCTCAAAACTTTGATACTGTACTTAGCATACAATCGCAAGTTCGTGCGACCCGGTGGTGTCCATTTTTTACCTAAGCACATAAATAAAAAAGGATTTTAATTTAAAAATGATTGCTTTATAGTTTTTCATGTTTCATGTTGATTTCACACTGTGTTTGCAATTAGTTTTTGTAAGAAGTTCATTATCTACCCTATTTATGCTTGTATGGTGTTTACTGTGGTAATGGCAATTTGTTCTTTAAAATGAAAAGACTAGAAAAATTTCGAGATTTACGTTTTTGAAGAAATGAAACAACTAAGAGACCCTACCAACAAATTAATTTAGAAATATGAAGCCGTTCAACAACTTGTTTCATAGCAATTGAACACCACAAGTTCTGTTTCATAAACAACAACCAAATTCAAATGCTTACGAGAAATAATGACGGATGAGTTTTCAGGCGCGGATTCAAGGGGGGGGTCACAGGGGTCATGACCCCCCCCCCCCCCCCCCAAAACAGCCCGCATTTCAAAAAATAGAGCTAAACCAATCGAAACTGAAACTGAAAATAAAAAAAAAATAACCGAACAAAATCTAATTTTTGTAAACTTGAAAACGGGCACTTGCCCCAGGCGGCAAGTTTAGGGGGCGGCAAAAACAAGTTCGAAATTTCGAGAAGTGGACAATTTGTCTTCCTTTCGGTTTCAAAGCAGCATCGGTTGCTGCGACCGAGAATAGGACAACTTTTCTTCTTTTCGGTTTCAAAACAGCCACTGTGGTTGCGAGCGAAGGGAAGCACAGTCAAAAGTCAAAGTGGACAGATCGCATTTTACTATCATTATAAGTTTTTGTACTTTCTTGTCGATCATCTAATTGTGCTCATCTCATCACACAATGTCCTCAGCCTAATCAAGGTAACTTCTTGAACTTGATCTCTCTGCTCGCCAAACATAGTTCAACTCTTAAGTTTCAATTAAAACACTTAAAAAAGGGACAAGTATCATATTTATGAAAGACAATTCAAAATGAAATAATTGACATAATGGCAGTTAGAAATAGCATTTTAAATGAAATCAAAGAAGCTAAATACTAGACGATAATGTTCGACTGCACTCCAGATGTATCCCATACAGAACAAATGAGCTAGGTTATTCGATATGTAAAAAGAACTTTCGATGTGTGTGAAATAAAAGAAAATTTCATTGATTTCATAGAAGTTGCTGGAAAGACAGGATAGGACATTTGTCAACAGATTCTAGACAAATTGGCTGTAAATGATTTAGATATTGGACAATGTCATGGCCAATCTTATGACAATGGGTCCAATATGGCCGTCATCCATAAAGGAGTACAAGCCAGGATTGCAGAAAGAAATGAACTGGCCCAGTTCGTACCGTGCTTGGCTCACTCCTTAAATCTTGTAGGTGCTCATTCTGCCTCATTATGCCAGGAAGCTATTAACCTATTTGGACTGGTTCAAAAAGTATATTTCTTTTTTGTTGGCTCCACTACTAGGTGGGACATTGTGAAAAAAAATGTTAAGGCAAATTTAAAAGGGAGTAGTCAGACGAGATGGTCGGCGAAACATGTTTTTTGTGAATGCTCTATTGAATAATTTGCCAGAAATAGCGGAAGCCTTAGAAGAAGTTAAACAAATTTCTCATGCTCCAGAAACTAAGTACGAGGCAGGTAATATCTTAACAGCTATAAAGAATTTTAAATTTATTTTCAATTTAACTATTTGGCCGAATATTCTCCGCGAAATCAATCGAGTGAATATTGAGATTCAGAAAGAAGATATAATCCTTGCACTAATTTCGCTCTAATGGATGGTCTGCTCAAAACTTTACAAAAAATGAGACAAAATCCAATGGAGTATTGGATAAATGATTCTGAAAAAAGTGGTGTTGACCCTATCTTGCAAAACAAACGAATTCCGAAACATAAAAAACATTTCGATATATACAGGGTGATTCGCATAAGGTGTGACAAAAAGATAGGGTGTGTAGGTTGGACCTAGACAAGCAAAAAATCGTATGGGAGGGGGGGGTCCATTTTCCCCCGTTTAGGCGGGAGGGGCAATTTAAGAAAAAAGTCACTAAAAATTGGAAAAAAATTATTTAAAAATAACGGTAGTACCTACAGAGTCTTACTATAGCATTTTGAAAAGCCAAAAACTTAAACATTAATTTAAATTCAAAACTAAGTTGTTCAAGTAAATAGTTTTTGAAATATTAATTTTCAAAGTCAAAATTTTGAAAAAAAAACATTTTTTTTTTTCTTAAAACCACTTTTCTTCCAAATCTTACGTTATTAAGTAGTATTTTTTTGGCTTATTTTCAATGCTCTTATTTATTTTTGATCAAATACAAGAAACCGGATGTCAAAATAACTTGTAGTTTTTGAGAAAACCAAAAATTACAAAAACGACTTTTGTCAAAATTTTTTTTTTTAAGTTTTTTTTTTCGTTATTGGATTCTTAAGTGAACTTACGAAATAAAGGATGGATTTTCTCTTTACTTTTTTTTATCGAGAATTCACTTAAAAGTCCAATAACGAAAAAAAAAATTAAAAAAAAAAAAAATTTGACGAAAGTCGTTTTTGTAGTTTTTGGTTTTCTCAAAAACTACAAGTTATTTTGACATCCGGTTTTTTGTGTTTGATCAAAAATAAATAAGAGCATTGAAAATAAGCTAGAAAAATACTACTCAATAACGTAAAATTTGGAAAAAAAGTGGTTTTAAGAAAAAAAATTATGTTTTTTTTTCAAAATTTTGACTTTGAAAATTAATATTTCAAAAACTATTTACTTGAACAACTTAGTTTTGAATTTAAATTAATGTTTAAGTTTTTGGCTTTTCAAAATGCTATAGTAAGACTCTGTAGGTACTGCCGTTATTTTTAAATAATTTTTTTCCAATTTTTAGTGACTTTTTTCTTAAATTGCCCCTCCCGCCTAAACGGGGGAAAATGGACCCCCCCCTCCCATACGATTTTTTGCTTGTCTAGGTCCAACCTACACACCCTATCTTTTTGTCACACCTTATGCGAATCACCCTGTATATACAAACACTCAAACCTGTTCAACTCTTTTCTAAAGAAATAATGATGGTATTTGATCGAATCAAATCAGAAATTAAAAAGAGGTTCGATTGTGCTACCATACTGAATATGAACTTCGATTTTCTTAATGGCTATGATATTTTGAAAATGTCAAATGTAGAACTGCAAAAATATGGAGCGGATCTGGCTAAAAAATATGAGCGAGATGTGAGCACCGTTGAATTCTGTCTGGAACTTTACGTTTTTAAAGAGCAAGCTTTGTGCATTTGCATTTTGCAAGCTGGTGACATTGAAAAAGCTAGCGGTTTCTATCTCTTGCAACAGATCTATGCGCATGATTTACAGGATGCTTTTCCAAATAGTTGTGTTGCCTTGCGAATTTGCTCTACGCTTCCCACTACATCCGCAAGCTGCGAGCGAAGTCTTAGCAAACTAAAACTAATTAAAAATTATTTGCGATCATCTATGAGCCAGGAACGTTTATCCAGTCTAGCAATCTTAGCGATAGAAAATCAAATCGCACACGAATTAAATTATGATAAGGTCATAGATTTATTTGCTGAACAAAAAGATCGAAGAGTAAAATTGTAATTGCAAATGATAAATATAATAGTAAATTTGATTTTGTCTTTATTATAAACCTTTTTATTTTAAGTCCTATCCTGAACTGTGTATAAAATATATATTCTACATATCTGTAAATAAATAGGATTCAAACAGAAAAAAGAGCGGTTTAAGCGTTTTTTCTGAAAGGCTTGTGTCCAGTTGTCAGTCAATTAGTGAAGAACTGATAGTTGAAATAATAAGGATTATAAAGGTAAAAGCAAATATAAATTGGTGGGGCGGCATTTTTCACTATTTGCCCCGCCTTTAAAAAATTGAAGATCCGGGGATGTTTATTTGTCAATATAAGTCAACTTTTTTTTTTAAAAAGAACAGTGTTTTGTATATAACGAGAGCTAACGCATTGCATTGATGTCGTTTCCATAAGAATATAGGGATAAAAAGTATCCTATGTCCGTCTTCTGGTCCTAAGCTCCCTCCCCAACAATTTTCAGTCAAATCGGTTCAGCCGTTCTGGAGTTATGGATAGTGTAACTAACACGACTTTCTTTTATATATATATATTATATATAATATATATATAGATTTATAATTTAATATAAACAACAGTTTATTTTTGTTATATTTGATTTTTTTTATCCCGTGACCCCCCCCAGAAAAAAATTCTAGATCCGCGCCTGTGAGTTTTCTTCGTCCCTATTTTTATTATTTCTTTGCTACAAACTACATCAATGTCAAGCTTGACACTGTGCCAGGGTCTAAAGCTTTAAATCTACTCTGCCATTCAAAAACTAAAACAGTAATAACAACAAATAAACAGAGACACTCTGTCGTAGTGCATTTAATTCGAACTAAATAGAGAACACGCAAGAATTTATTCAGAGAAACATTATTCCACCAGGAAATGAAGGCGGGCGGAACTCTTATGAGAAATTAAAATGAATGAAAGCTCGTGACCGCCTTGCTGTGTTAATCTCTATTGCATCATAAGCAGAGGAAACATCTATTTTTTTAAAGTGACTACTCGCATTAAATATTTTATGAAGCTTCAAGCTCAGCAGTTGGCCAATTTACTAACTTTATGAGATTACTGAGTTTCGGTTTCACCTACAATGGTGTCTGTTCTAAATGCGCAAATTTAAATTCCTTTGCAATGGCGATAAGCACAAAGGTACTCATTTGTTAATTACATTAGAAACTTACCCAACAGTTTTATGCAAAATAAATCGAATTCGAATGTTAAGTAGGAAAGCACTGTGTGTGTGTGTGTCAGACAGTTTTGCATCCATTATGTGGGTTTCATAGGCAGGTGATAAAATCCTACACTTTGGTCTCAAATGGCTTAAGAAGAACTTACAGCAGACTTAATGTAATTATGCTTTGGCGTAATAGAGCCAGAGCCTTGCTATTTCTCTCAGCCGTAACTTGTAAGGAAATGCTTCGGGTGTTGCATTTTGCTTATTGTATTAAAGTTTATATCTTGTATATGGATTGGTGGATGTTCTTTTAACACATGTCTCAATAAAATAAAATAAGTACGGTAACGCAACAGAGCGGGGAGTGTCCGGTGCCCAGCTAATTTCTCACAACCAAGCCTTGTGAGGGAACAGAGGGGGCCTAAAATGTTCAGCCGATTTCGAACGGCTAATCGTAAAAAGCCCTTTTCATGGCAATGAGGAGAACCAGCCAATTCCTCGCGATAGGCGATATCCGTTAAAATACATTTTTGTTTTCTGTTGAAACCACCCGCGTAACAGGCAGACATCCACAAACAACACATAACTGAAAGAACCAACGTTTCTTCATACAGGGTGTTCTCTAATTCGTGTGCCATACTTTGGGATGAAATTCTTGGCAAATTCTAAAAAAAATGTTCGACAGTAAAATCTGCTTTTAAACTTTGATAAGGTTCATTCCAACGAAACCGACACCGTTCGCTTAAAAAATAAATAACTTAATTTATAATTAAATCCATATCTGCAGAATAGCACATTATACATTTTTATGAAATGAAATTATTACTTAAGTAACATTTAAAAATAATTCATTAAAAAGCTTATTTAAAGTAAATAAAAAAAAAAAAAAATAAAAATTTGTGCGTGGAGTCTCTCCGCGCGGAAAAAGTGAAACTTCACGTCAAAAACTAGGTACTAACTACTTAATACTATCTATTATTTCAGGGAGAAAAAAAACAACACTACTTTTTTCAATGGCAATTGAGAAGCATATTATTTTTGTTTTACGAGATATTTGCGTAAATTATACTAATACTTAATCTGTACAATATCAGGAACCATTTTAAATTAAGTTCTTTAACAAAAGTTTCATAGTTTCTTGCCCTATGCGAATGGTTTAAGTCAACTCGCAAAGGAGAGGTAATTTGATGTCCCACCCGTCACACTTTTTATACCATCAATTCTTCATAATAATAATGATATTTTCATACCTTTTTCGATGGTACAGAACAGTGCCGTAACTAGCCTTTTATGCACCCGGTGCGAGCTTTCAAAACTGCGCCCCTGAAAAATACTCTAAGGGGCCAGTTATAGCGATCAGGAAAACGAATCAGGAAAAATTTTCAAATGGAATAATAACTATGTTTTCGTTACAATTGAATAACAAATGTTATACCAATCAATAGTAAACAGCCCAGAGAATTTTAATTGTCAAGAAAATGTTCAATTGAACAAATACTTTGCCGTAAAATTGTATTTTTCTATTTTCCTGATGGAATTGGAACAGGAAAATAGAAAAATACAAATTAAACAGAGAATATTTGTTCTATTATATCTTTTTTCGGCACAAAAAATTCTTTGAGTGATTTGCCATCGATTGGTATAACATTTGTTATTCAATTGCAACGAAAACATAGTTATTATTCCATTTGAAAATTTTTCCTGATTCGTTTTCCTGATCGCTATAACTGGCCCCTAACCAAGCTCTGAAAATAAAATGAACAAATTTGCATACAAATAAACCTTTCCATTTATTGTTTACCAAAGTATATAAGCACCTCATTAGTATATTTCTTTATGATAAAAATTGTTTATTCAAAAACAGAAATGAAACAAAATACTCGATGATAACCCAAGGCTGTCCTTACTTTAAAATTACTTAAAGATTTACTTTCCGCGCTTTTCTCATTGCGAAGTCCTTGATTATATTTTCATATGACAGGAGCCGCGCTATGTCGCGTTCAATCGACAAAATTGCTAGCCCGGACAATCTTTCTTGACCCATCGCATCGTCGAGCACAGGTACGTTTTTATTAATTTGAGCTTACTGATTGATCTCTCGCAAGAAGCTACAGTCGCTGGCATCGTTAAAATTATCTTAATAGCGACTACTACATTGGGAAACATTTCCTTTAAATTCAGTTCGACTATAGCTTTGCGAAGACCCAAACTTGACTGATATTCATATTTATCAAATAATGTAGTCGCTTCAACTTGGCTCTTCAAAGTTTCTATTTCGGACCAAAATTCTGTGGCATTTATATCAATCAGTTTAGTAGTTTGGGCGGGAGACGGTAGCATAGAAAGTAGGATAGACAGAGTTACTTTCACATTTATAATATTAGTTAGGACTAGTTAGGATTTGTTCCATTATGCTTTTAGCTGTAGAGATTGTTTCCGCATTGTAATCATTGGTAGTTAGAATCTTTATCACACACCAGATTTGGGGTATTTGTGAGTTCAAAGCTTTGACAACCCTTGGTTTAAAGGCCAATCTAGTGTCGGCCTGTTTTTTCAAAGAAATATTAAAGTGTTTCATTAAAGTTTCCCATCTGACCGATCGTTGAACTCGAAAAGAAAACACAAATATTTTCCGGACTATTTCAAAAAATGTGATCATGTCAGGTGTGACACTAGCAGCGTGTACGACAGATAAATTCAAAGAATGCGCTGCACACGGCAAATCAGCATTTTCGTTAACTTGTTTTATTTCGGCTTGGACTCTGTTATATTTACCGGCCATATTATTACCATTGTCGTAGCCTTGGCCGCGAAGATCTTGAATATTCAATCCATCAACTTCTAATTTCTTTAAAAAAATTTTTTGACAATCCCTCGCCCTCAAAAAGTATTGAAAAGTATTTTGCGGCACGAACATCGTCTAAAACTTGTTTTTTAACCTCAGAGGCAAGAATATCTACAAGCTCGTATTGAATATAAGGCGTAAAATATGAACCTTTGTGAAGCGATTCAATATGCGCTCTAAGTTCAGGGTCGAATTTTGAAATCATATCCGCGGCACTTAATATAACTCCAGATCCTGATTCTGCAATGGTCATTTCTGCGCCCCTCCTGGGTAAGCGCCCTGTGCCTGGGCACTGCTGGCACCGCCCTAGTTACGGCACTGGTACAGTATGGAATGACTATTCAAGTATGTGAAAATGTCATATTTAGTACGAAAATCGTTGCCGGCAAAATATGAGTTTAAATGTCTCACCCGTCACAATGGAATTACCCATATTAATTTCAATTTCAAAAATTTTTTGGCAGTATATTAAAATTTCCATAAAAAATTCGTTTTAAAAAGTTTAAAAAATTTTATATTTATAAGGATCTGCTAAATAGAAGCGTTTTTACATTTTCAACTAGTTTTTTTTTTAAATTTTTTTTCAGTTTAATTTGATTTTTTTTCAATATTTTGTGTGATTTTATTTAATTTTCAGCGTTAATGTGTACTTGGCAACCCTATACCACCAAATTTTTGATGAAGAAGGAGTACTACGACCTTCTACTCAGCCTTAAGATTTTGATACTGTGTTTAACACACAACCGCAAGTTCGTAGGACCCACGTGCCCTTTTTCATTAAACTCTTCACCAACTCAACCGACTTTTTTGAAAATCGTTATTAATATGTATTTTGATCCTACTTAAGAGATGGGATGGTATTTATTTCAATTAATGGTCGCAATATTTATTAATTAACAATAAAATGATGACTTATGTTGGTTCTTGGTTGTCATTATTGAATGTAAGTTTCATTAATCTCAAACAGATTGCGCCTTTAATAAGTTTGTAACAGAAAACTATAGGACCGTCTCTAACATAGATATCTCATAGATGGCGCCACGTTTTAATTAAAATTTTATTTTTCTCTCGGTATTGATGTTTATTTTCAACTTTATTTAAATTTATCGGTTTAGTAGTTTTTGATTTCAACAAAAGGATGTTACATTATCCGTAACATAGACTTTCAGCTTAAACCAGCGGGTGATCTAGAAAATTTTTGGTTTTTTGGCAATTTTGAGTGAACAACCCTATAAACAAGTTAAACCCGAGCAACGCTGGGCGGGTCAGTTAATAAGTCTATAACAAGCGTTGGCCAAAATGAAGCTACCAAATTTGTTAATTTTTGCAAAAAGTTCTTAAGACTATACCATGCTAGTGGACAAAGCTCATGGTCCACGTCTTCATTCCAACTTCTCTATCGAGGTGCTTTTTCATCCTTGTGGTTAGGTTTACAAACATTTCGGAAAACCCGAAGGTTATTATAAAAATTATTATAAAAAGTTGCAGTTTGCTGTGAATTGTGGAGTCGGGGCAATCATTGGACTATTTTTCTTCTAAAATGAGTTTGGGAACGCATTTCGACCAACGGTGGCTGTTACAGAGCCACGCTAACAGATTTTTTTTTTATGAAATTGGTGCGATGGGTTTCGACTACATTTGGTTCATCCAGGATGGCCAAAATCATCTAAATGAAACCATCAACAAGGTAAAAAATTGAATTGGCGGAACGCTTTACTGTGAAGCCAGTGGAGGCAGCTTCTTGAACGATGGTGTGTTTTATTATCAATGGGAGTGTTTGCTCTTCTTAAGGTCATTCATTAATTTGGGTTTATAAAAATAAATTTGTATTTGGCTATTTGGCCACATACAATTTTTTTTTAAAGGAAGGCTTATCTTCTCTATCTCCTTAATTAGGGTCAAGATGCAATAGAAGAAAAAATTGTTTCCATTTAAATGCTTTTGCAGGATATCGCTTTTCGCGGGGAATTGGCTAACTGTGTGTTAGTTTCATTTCCTCACAAGGCATGGTGGAGAGGAAAGTCCTAGACTCCGGGGCTCCGCGCTCTATTGCTCTACCCTATTTTTTTTATTCTATTGAAAAACACAAAGAGTAATAAAACTACAAGTGGAGCACTTGTCGGAAAGTATTGCTCTTTGTTGATCTGGATCCCTTTTTGAGAAACTGATACATGCATTTTCTGCTATGACAGAGGGTCTATCAATAATAATCAAAATAAAAATAACAACACAAAATCTACTCAAGCGCAACCAGAGTAAAGTTTCGCTATATGAGCAAAACAAAACACTGTGTCGTAAATGTCGTAGCATTTTGACATGATAAACTTTTTCTATTTTACAGGCATTGTATTATCGTTTTTGTTTATTGTAGACTTTAAGCCTATAAATCAGTTTAAATGTTTTTTCAAGCCATTAGCGTCAATTTTCATCACTGTTGATGGAATGACTGATAAGACACTAAGCACCTGGCACTGGTGATAACTTATTTTTTTTTTGTTATAATTAATTAGCACTTGCCAGTTGGTAGTCCTTGGTACGTTATCATTCTTTACTGAACAATAAAAGTTCATACACGACACGATTTAGTGGCATTAAATCATAAACACTTGAACTATTATGTCATGACGGTTTTTATTTTTGAAATTCTTAAGTACAAACTATTTTAAACCCGAAAGGCATAGATTATAATACCAGAAGTGTTTTTAATATGAGATAGGAGTGTACTCAAAACTCTTTGTTGATAACCTCTAATCAGCATGTTGTTTTGACGGGATGTGCATTGTGCACTTTTATTTTTCAAAATGAAGATAAGAGTGTTCGGAGGAGGTTAACAAAAGAGGTGCGTTATTATCGGTGTTTGTATATTTAAGTTCAACACTTTGAATGTTGTGTAGCTAGATTAGCTGATATTTTTAGAGTGATATGTTTGATTTGAAGGTTCACTGATTACAGTTCAGTCGATCAATGGATTTTTGAATTATGTGTATGGATAAGTAAAAGTGAGCAATAGACTCTCGAATTTCGTTAAAAAATGAACTTTGGACTAAAAATGGGAACTTTGTTGTGTTCAATTCATACTTAAAATATTTTTCAAAGAAACTAACTCAAACATAATTTATCTTATATGGTTTTAATCGCACCAACTATAATGAATTGGTCCGAAGTGCGGCAAGTACTCAATGGTCTCTTATCTGTAATTGAAAAAAGATCCGATTTTACGGCAATTTGAATGTATGCGAGAGTGATTCCTATACTCTGAAATTTCCCTCAAATCTTAAGTCCCAATCTGTAATGTCTGTGTAATGTTTTTCACTTTGCTATTGTAAAAATTCTTGACAAGATAAGATATGAGTTTGATAATAATAACTACGTTTTCATTTTGTGTCTGCTTGATTTTTGAAAGGGCTTCGATAGCATCGATCAGCATACTTTTATTAAAAAGATCAAAATTAAATTTTTTATCAGATATTAAACAATTTTAATCGCTAGCAACTTTAGCGATAGATTTCAACTGGTACCTCGACATTTTTAAGGCTTCTGTGTGTGTTTCTCAAGGGTCTATTTTAGGGAATTACGCATCTCTCCAAACTATGAAACATAAGCCCGCTGCAAGGCAAAATGAAAGTTCAAGAATGCCGTCCTCCCGAAATAAAAAAAAGTCAAGTCTGCATTATTTTAATGGTAAATGCAATAAAACAGCAGGTGTAAATGACTTTGGTGTCGAGCTTTTAAGACAGTGCATCTGTTGAAAAGGCGCACGCTCCAGCTGACTTAAATTATATGGTTATAGAATTCATACCTAATGAGGGGAATCTCAGTATCGTTTGCCCGATCCTTAAAAAGGGAGACTTCCGCATTTGAGCATTTGAGGCAATCATAAACAATGAGGATTCTTAATGTAGCAAAATGAGACCTTACCTGCTGTAGAACCACTGCCTCTGAGATTCTGGGTTTTACTCAACTTCGAAACCAATTTGTTCGATGAAGAATGCAGCCAAACAAAAAGTACGACACATTTTGATGCAAAAGAGAACAAATGCTGCTTTCTACCATTATAACAAGATTTACCAAGAGAAAAGACGGGAAGAACATCGAATTATCAAAAAGAAAAAGAAGCAGCTTGAGAAACGCTCGTTTGAGAAAATTAAGAGATGTCAAGACAGGAATGAGATTCGGAAATCTTGCCGAAAGGTTAATCAATTTTTCTAGGGTGTTAAAACCCCAAAACAACAAACCTGTAAAGACCAGCAGGGAAACATAGCAATAGACTCGTAGTCGTTACTGAGAAACTGGAAGGACCAGAGCAGAGGATTGGGTTGGTGACTGAGTTATTGGAGTTGGGAACTCCCACTGAACAATCTGGACCCCTGGACGAATTTGAGAACGCTGTTCAGTGGGAGGTTAAAGATGTCGCCCAGTTCGTCGTAGAAGTAATCTCGGAGGGGTTTTTTCTAGTGTGGGCCAGGCCAGGGCACTCACAGGGGAAGTGGAATGATCTCTTCTGCCTCTTCGTCCTGGCATAATCTACAGAAGTCGGATATGCTGATGCACACTCCCATCATTGTTTCTAAGGATGACCAACTATGTCATTGACAGTTTTAAAAAAGTTTTATTGGATTCTAGTTTTTTCTTGATTTAGTGACTTGAGTACCTGTGGTGTGATGGTTAGCATGTCTGCCTGTTGACCGGGAGGTTCGTGGTTCGAATCCGAACAGAAGCAAAAATGTTTGTTCACGGATATTTTGCGGAATCGTCAGAAAAATGTAGGTGCCCTCAATTCCCTCAGAACGCATGGTTGTGAGAAATGCACTAGACCCTGGGGCCCGTCGCTCTGTTGCGCCACCCTATTTATTTAGTGGCTTTAGAACTGAAGTGTTCGTTTCACTGGATTCGAGTGCTGGCCAGATTTTGGCCCTTTTGCCCGCCATTTCATTATCATGATGTCCTGGAACCCAGATTAAAGTTAACGTGTTCGTTAAGCTGAGCGGTCTTAGAATTTGTGACAATGGATGCGATAGTTTCAATGGCCGCCTGATTGTCAGTATTTTTATTGATCATGTTCTGCGTAGAGTGATGTTTTTGCAGGCTTTGCAGACTGCAAGTTTTTCTGTTTGGAAGACAGTAGTATATATTGTCATCAAACAAGGACAGCGAACATTGACAAAAAAAACATCAGTGGGGAAATCAAACGGAGAATAGCTCTTATCGACCGTTGCCTCTTTTGGTTGAGGAGGAAATCGAGAAGCAAAACCATCTCTAGAAAAACCAAGGTAAAAATTTATAAAACCTTAATCATCCCAGTCCTGTCTTACGGCGTGGAAGCGTGGACCTTATCAAAGGTGGATTAGCAAAACCTTGGTCATTTTGAATGGGAAAAATACTCCGAATGATCTTTGGTTCCGTATGCGAAGACAATGTGTGATGGAGGAGAAAATGTAACAATGAGCTGTATAAGCTGTACTGCGACATGAGTACGTATCGCGAGGCTACGATGGCTTGGCCATGTAGAGCTGAGCCAAAGAGTAGAGACGTGGATTTGGAAACGAATATGTAAAGCTGAGAGTTGAGTCATCAGCAAAACAGTTATGAGAACTGAGGTTTCATTCAAGATATCATTTATGAAAATATGGAAGAGAGTCGAACATAAAAGCTGGGTCAAATGGATCCACGAAAATCAAACTCATCAAACCTACCTTAGGCTGTTGTCTTGCCAGAATTTCGAAGCCAGCCAGATTTGTTACATTTACACATTGCATATGGCAATCTTAGCTTCTTCTAGGTGGGAGGGACTGCATTCTTCATCATCGTCCAAATCTAATGGGCATTCTACCTTACAGCTGAGTTTATGTCTTCATCATCGTTAAGCTGTCTGCAGAAGTGGTCTTACCAGGTCCTCATTAGCGACTGCATGCGGTTCTAGATAGATTTAGATAGCTTGTTTTATTCATTCCTTAAAAAAGTTACATATACATTTGCGCTTTATTAAATTGAATAATTTAGAACATGGCATTACTGCCATCTGCCCGAGTGACTGTTCTCTAATTTTTTGATTTATTACAGTGTTTTCTTTCATGATAATTCATAACAATTGTTGTTTTACATATTAAAATTTGTGGAAATGTTTAAATTTGAATCCAGTAACTTTAAGTTTTTTATTTTAAATAAAAATTATTTGATTTTTATAATGACTTTTAGTTTAGCTAAAACGGATTTTTTTCTTTTTTGACTTTTAGTTTAGTTAAAACGAGCTTTATGAATACTCCTTGATGTTCTTTACAGGCTTGAGTTCGAGGTTTGCCACGATTTTTTGTAATTTTGGTAAAACTTCCGAATCTCATTCCTATCGTGGCATCTCTCAATTGCCTCAGACGGGCGTTTATTTTTTCATGCTGTTTCTTTCTTTTTCGAGTTACGCCGCCATGGACAACCTCAAACCTCTTAAAATCAAAGCTTATTTTATTATTTTTATTTTCGCATTGTAAACAGTACATAGCCTCTCAGCTGGTTTTTTTAAAGCAAGAAGATGGTGTATTTCAAAAATTCTTTCAACTCTAGGATATTACATTATCCCTCAGTGACATTGACTTATATTTCATTCAAATATTTCAACGAGATCGGAAGATTCTTTCAGGAACTGTGTTGGAAATAGAAACTTAGAAACTTCTGGACCGATTTCAAAAATTCTTTCAACTCTGGTATGTTACATCATCTTTCAGTGACATAGACTCACATATTTCCATGGAAACAGAAGATTCCCACAGGAACGGGGTTGAGAACGGAAACTTAGAAACTACTGGATAGATTTCAAAAACGAGAACGGGAACATTAAAGTTACTTGACCGATCTCGAAAATTCTTTCAACTCTAGGATGTGACATTATCCCTCAGTGAACTAGATTTATATTTCATTCACATATTTCCGCTGGAACGGAAGATTCCAACAGGAATGGCTTGGGAACGGAAACTTAGGAACTATTGGACAGATTTCAAAAATTCTTTCATCATTAGGATGCCACATAGTCCCACGGTAAGAAAAATTTCATCCCCAAATTCCCATGGAAGAGGAAAAACGAGAACGGGAACCTTAAAACTACTGACCCGAGCAAAGCCGGACGGCTCAGCTAGTTTTTTTTTTAAATATTTTTCAAAAACCGAAGGTCATTGTATAGGAAATACCTTTTAACCTTCACAGCCTTTTTGAATATTTTTGTTTCTTCTCCTCATTTCACTGGAATCATGTTGTCATAAATGGAACTTTTTTGTTTGCATCTCCGTAGACAGCTCATATGTAACTCGGTTATTTTTCAGATTTTTTTGTAAAAAATAAAACTTGAAACATAGCTGAAAATATACCTTATTTTGTCCTAAAGACTTCAAAACATTCAATCGAGTACTTCCTTTAAATAAAACTCGCTAAAATCGTCTAATCCATTTGTTACTCTGGTATAGCCCCTTAAGTTAACCGCGTTCAAGCTCTTTGTCATTCTCAGCTAATCAAATATTTTCAAGATAAATAAAGACTTGAGCCCCTTCTTATTTTTAGATTGTTTTATTTGTGTACTTACAGTAATTTATTGTCAACTGCAAACATTATTTCACGTCACACGATAAGAGCACACTTTTAAAAATAAAAAAAAGACTCAGTGTAAATAAATTCTTATCTAAGAAATTGCACATTGCACCCATTGCTGTTTCCCGTCACACATTTTGACCCCTAGCAATTGTGTTATATTAAATGAAAGACAATTACAGCGATAGCTATCATTCAATAAAAAAATGTATGTATGTACATATTGATATAATATTCAAGTTGTTCTCCTGGTTTGAATAAATAACAACAACACTCCAGATATAAAAATATCATGTTAAGAAATTGACATTTGCATGATGCAAAACAACTGCGTTAGCCTCTGTCGCCACTGACGCATAAATCATACTCTGATATTGAATATTCTTAAAGTTCGTTCGAATAAATTTGGTTTTCATGTCTTCCCCATTTTTTTAAATTTTAATATGTCGAATGTTTTGATTGAATTATTTCCTATGTCATCTAACGAGTTTCAAAATTAGGGGGTAGAAGTGAAATAAAAGCTTTGGAAAAAGTCACCCTTGTTCTTCGGCACCGAACGAAGACAGTAGAATTCAATTGAATTTAATTAAATAAAAGAAAAAAAAAAAACACAATCTCGTCCTACGTATAAAAGCTTTAACTTTTAATTTTAACACACGTGCTATGGAATCTAAAGCTTTACTCTGTACTTTCAACAAAAAAAAAAAAAAAAAAAATTAATGATTCTTGTCTTTGTGTAGATAAATTATTTATGTAAAAATAAATTTTGTTCAGGGAGAGAGCTGTTGTATCAAAAATGAAACAAACGTACATAGGCATTGTTGAGTGTTTTTTTCTTAACCTTACAGGTAAACAATTTTCCAATTTTAAATAAATAAAGGGTGGCGCAACAGAGCGAGGAGCCCCAGGGCCTAGCGCATTTCTCACAACCATGCCTTGTGAGGGAGTGGAGGGGGACCTACAATTTGCAGCCGGTTCCGAACAGCTAATCGAGAAAGCGCAATTCATGACAGTGAATTTACTGTTGGAATTCCAACCACGAACCCTTAGGTTAATAGGCAGACATACTAACCATCACGCCATGGGTACCACTTTCCAATTTGGATGTTTAAAAAATTGATATTCTTAATCGGTTAGTCCTTCCTGGTATTGTTAAAGATATTTTGTGATATATTTATGTACATACTTTCAAATTGTTCAATACATCTAAATGTTCTATATCCTTAAATAGCATAAAACAAAGTGGCTGTTGTCTGTCTGCGTGATTAGATCCTTAAAACTACGCAACGGGTTCTGATGCGGTTTTATTTTTTTTTAGTAGATACGAGTGATACAAACAAGAGGAAGATTTATATGTATATTTCATCCTTATATTCTCACGGGAACAGGAACGGGAACGGGAACGGGAACGGGAACTTGAACGGAAACGGAAACATACACGGGGACTAAGAAACTACCTGATCTAAATTCCAAATATCTTCACGGGTTATAACGCTATTCATTCGCTTATTCCCACGGTCACGGAAACGGGAACGTAAACGCGAACTTAGTGTTTGTATTGAGAAGGCTCCAAAACTACTGACCCGATTTGAATGAAATTTGAAACAAAAATGGTCTAGAACCTGAGAAATGACATAAGCTATATTTCGTTTTCTTCGGGAAGGAAAACGGCAACGGCAACATAACCGGGAGCTTGGAAAATACTGGACCGAGTCCAAAAATTCTTTCACCGTTGGAGTGCTTTATTACCGAGTAACATAGACTATATTTCATCCCCATTGTCCCACTGGAATGAAAACTTGAAAAATGCTTTACTAAATTTACTCAATTCGATCACCGTAGCGGTTAAGCCGGGTGGGTCAGTTAATACTATTTAAAAATAAATGTCTGTATGTATATTCCTTATGCATTTCAAAACTACTTGAAGGTAGGACTAATTTTCGACAGATGGTGCCACTGTCATTGCAATGAATCTTTCTATATATAAAAATGTATCTATGTTTTTATTTCCGGTATATACTCCTAAATCGCCCGAAGAATTTTTTTGCTATTTTTTATAATAAGTAAAGTTTATTCCAGGTATTTCATCTCCATATTCCCACGTGAGCAGGAACGGGGCGGAAACTTGGCCGGCTACTTTATAGATTTCAAAATTTCTTTCAGCATAAGGATGCTACATTATCCCTCAGTAAAGGGCCAGGAAAACAATTCAGAAAAAAATTTGAAATGGAATTAAAACTATGATTTCCTTAGGCATGAATAGCAAATGCTAATCAACGATAATATAACCCAGAGAATTTTTTTGGCCAAGAAATTGTTCAATTGAACTAATATTTTGCAATAAAATTGTATTTTTCTCTTTTCCTGGTGCAATTCCATTTTTCGTGTCAGCTGATTAAATGATGAAATGCAGAATTTAAGTTTTATATATTCTACCGACAAATTCAGAGGTCACAGCCTCGGTTTTTTATGTGCATTGCATAAAGAAAACCCAGTTGCTGGTTTGTGGTTGCGAAGAGTTGAAACTTAAGAGCTACATTTTTTCCTTCTTTTTAGATATAAACGCTCTTTAGAAAAAATTTCATGTTTCCATTTGTCTCACCTTATTCTGAACGCTATAATTGGAACCAACACAGACTATATTTCCATCCAATATTTCCACGGAAACGGGAAACTTTAAACTTTCGGACTATGCCAGCGGGTCTCACTGACAAATTTTGGTTTTTTGGCCGTTTTGTGTGAACAACGCTTTAAAAAAATTAGAACCGAGCAACGCCGTGCGGGTCATTTAGTAATGAATAAAAGAAAAAACCAAGGGGTATAAAATTTATGAGAACTGAGTGATATTTTTTATTCATTTGTTTTTGCGAATTCATTTCCACACCGTGATTTCTGAATGCCTTCAGTTAAAGATTTGTTTTTATTATTTCAATGATTTGTTTTATGTTAAGGAGAGAAAAAGATAAATTCTGCTTAACATAGAAACGTGTAAAGCGGGAAATACACGATACAATTATCGTACCGATAATTGTACATCGCATAGGATGATTGTATAGTGTGTATGCAATAAATTTTGATTGTTTTTCTACATCGCAATGTCGAATGCCTTAAACTGAAAGTCAAATTCGATCGTATGTGATCCAAGTCGCATTCGACAATTGTATCGTGTATTCCTCGCTCAAGACTCAGAGTCAGGGCATTGTAAAACCATACGTAGATAAATTTATTGAGTTTCTTATTCAAGCTTGAAGAACAATAGGTTCGTTCGCCTATGCCCTGGTTTCGCTTACAACTCGTTTTTATTTTTAAAACAGCTCACTCTGAATGTCGAAGTATGTATTTGTATAAAAGCGATAAAACTAAGTTTTCCTTTAACTCACTCAAAGACAGCTCTAGCCTCTAGGTTTTCTTAAGCGAGTTCAGGAAATTAACGGGCGTCAAAAATAACATGTAAATGATATGAATGTTTGGTGGGTTCTGTGCGATTTAGATTTAATGAGAGTCGAAAACTCAGGTTTTTTTTTGACAACTCATATAGGGTTGCAATGCAACCTAATGTGTAATGAAGAATAAAACATTATTTGTTGTTCCCAAAGAATAAAACACCTGATAGAAATAATATACCAGAACTTTTAATTTAGATTGCATTCATTGTGATCTAACCCCAATTATTGTTGCTGAATACTTCGATTATGCTCCTCCTTAGAAATGATGTTTCTATATACTCAGACAACGAGGATTTCCAGAGGCCTATGTGCGAATGAGTGAGCATGTGTATGAAGGAGCGATGACGAAGATAAGATGCCCAGCTGAAGTCACCGAAGCATTTCAAGTCTTTTGTTATCTTTTGTCTGATGGTGCACATGCACATATACAGTTCATACCACCAAATTAAATCAGCTATTTTTTGCTGATTCTCATATTGATTCTAGATTCTACATCCCTGCAAGATGAACTTAATGTCTGGGTAAAAGTCTGAGAAGGCAGTGGGTACCGTACAAGTCCAAAAAACACTAAGTACTTGTTTTGCCCTCTTTCTAATACAGATATGACTATTCCAGACATTTATTTGAATGGAAAAGTGCTTCACATGTATGAAAAGATTAAATATCTGGCATCAATGATTAATGGTGAAGCAACTTGTGATGAAGCATCGAGTAAGCGTAGGATGTATGAAGTGGTGAAAAAACTCCGCAATCTTTTGTAATAGAAAAATACTCCCTAAACTTAAGGGAATACTCTACACCGCGGTAGTGCGTGCTACACACACATTCGATTAACAATTTTGGAAAATATACTGAAGTGATGAGCGTAAGTTGACGGCAACTGAGATGAAGATGCCCCATATGACAGCAGGAGGAACAAAGCTTGATAGTATTAAAAGATCAGTGGTAGCCTTCACGTCAAAAAAACCTTCTTGGAAAAAATTGAGCACGAGCGATTCAGTTGTTAAAAAATTAAGGCAGACCAAAACGGTAGTGGTATACAGACAAATGTAAAGAAAACTGCATTTGGTTGGCCTCAGACATGGAGCAATCCAAATCCTGGAGGTTTGCCACCGTATTCTTACAGGTCAACGTGGCGTAGCCCCAGAATCACTGGGGTGAAGCAGCTCAGTGGAAGAGCTGCAATCCCTTTAAGATCACTATGTTCGCAATGCTGAAAAAAGGAAGAACAAAAAGAAGAAAAATGCATTCTGCAATGATTGAATCAGCGTTTGTCAGATGCAGCGTATTTTTGAAGCAAAATCAAGTCATCGTTGGATGTTTTCTTGGCACTTGACAGTGTTAAGCTTTACCTGTAGAAAATCTTCACCTAGGATCACCAACAACCAGAAACACTACCAGTCTCCTCTTTGCGGGTGACTCCCTCGTTGGCGCACTTAATGTCACCTGTGATTCCAACTCGTAGGGTTGAAGATTACATACAGAAACTCTTTGAATCCAACGAAAAATGGAGCGGCTTTAGTAACGTTGAACTAAGAAGGAATTGTATTATATTGTAATATTGTCAGTAAAAATTGTTGAGCATCTAAAATCGCTTTCCTTTCCTACTTTCCTACCTTCAACCTGGGCAACAAATGGGGGTTGAGTGAGGTAATGCACGCGGCTGGAGTGCCATAGTGGTTACCTATTTTCCTACTCAATTTATTATTTAATTCGGCGGTGTTATTCCTTTATAATTAATTGAGTAATTGTGGTAGTTTATTGAGCTTAATCAGAGGTCATTGCGATTTCTTCATACACGTTTTTCATAAGCTTTGTGACTTAATTAAGTAAAAAAGAACATGTGTGGGAAAAAGTATTTAATTGATGAACAGCAAACCTTTCGTTTACTCGTAAAAGTAATACAATTTTTTTCTCATTGTTTTATTTTCAGAAAGGATTCCTAGTACGTCTTGGTAGAGACCTTGCTTAAAATGCTGTTTGAGCTGACATTCTACAAACGTTTTGCCTAGAGTTTTTATACGGCAGCAAACAAACTACAAAGAAGGAAGAAATGGACAATGTAATGCAACAAATTCAAAACAAGTATTCATTTGTTGATAATTTGTTGAAAAACTTTTGGAAGTCATGGATCAAGTCGAATCTTTCAATGAAACTGGAATTCCGAAACATAAAATGGAAAAACAACAGAGCGAAACCTGGCTGTGCATATGTACCTACAGAGGTAAGTTTAAAAAATGTTTCATTATCAGGCGTATTTTTCACATGAAAGTAGATTTTTTTTTTTTTTAAATTATATAGGGTGAAGGTGAAAATTACCTTTACAAGCACGTCGACCTGAAAGATCTTTTGTGCTGTTCCCTTAGGTTTAAAAACACGTAGTGTATAGGTTTGTTCATTCGAAGCTGAGGTCATGTAAGTACCTAAGAATCTTCGAGGAAGAGGTGTTTCTGATATCAAGGGGACAGGGGAACCCTTTATTGAATATTTTAAGCCTGGATCTAGCTAAGGCAGGGCATTCACATAAAATGTGTTCAGCTGTTTCTATGTCTTCAAGACAGAGACGACAGGTGTCATCTTGGCTGATGCCCATGTTTTTAAGATGATACTTGAGAGAGCAGTGTCCAGTGAAGAAGTCCGTAAGTAACTTTGCGTCACGTTTGCTCATGTCAAGAATTTCTTTCATACGTTTGTGGGATAAGTCAATGAATAGTTTTGACTGACGATGGCCATTTGAGTTGTTCCAGGTGCTGATCATGTTCTGTCGTTCCCAGGTAGCTAATTCGTTTTTTAGGCTACTTATTGGGAGACCACAGTAGGGTTCAGGGCCTTTGAATTGAGACTGAGAGCCAAGTCTAGCAAGTCGGTCAGCCTCTTCGTTACCCGGTACGCCTTCATGACCAGGCACCCATGAAAGAGTTATTTTATTGTGAGTAGCTAATTGAAGTAAACAAGTCAGGCAGTTCCAAACTAGTTTGGATTCGATTTTTTTCGAGGACAGAGACTTTAGTGCTGCCTGACTGTCAGAGCAGATTTGGATGCTTGATCTTCGGAGGTTTCTTCTAATGCATTCTCTAATACAGAATTCTATAGCCATTACCTCTGCCTGAAAGATAGTAGTTGTGTTACCAAGGGATGTAGATGATTTAAAGTTGGGACCGTAAATCCCTGCACCTACACCGTTGTTTGTTTTTGAACCGTCAGTATACCAGATGTATTGGAAGTTATTTGTAAGAATTACAGGGTTCTTCCATGCTGAGCGGTTCGGAAAGATTACTTCAAAGAGGTGGTGTAACATTATGCGTTTAGGCATAAAGTCCGAGGAGTGTGCTGCAGGCGATTTCAGTATTGGGAGCACCTGCAGAATACTCATATGTCCTTGTAAGTTTTCCTTTCTTGAGTAGTTAGTGAGATGAAGCTTTAGTCCGCTTAGTGCAGCAGTCTTCTTTACTCTTTGATGTAGCGGAGGAAAATTTAATAAACTTTCTAACGCTAAAGTTGGGCAGGTGCGCATTGCACCTGTGATACCTACACAGGTTAGTCTTTGTAACTTTTGCAAAGATTTGCGGGCATAAACTTGTTCTGTTTTTTGCCACCAGACCAGCGAAGCATAGGTTATGATGGGTGTGATAATAGTGAGGTAAGTCCAGTAAATCATTTTTGGCCTAAGTCCCCACTTTTTACCAAAAAGTCTAGAACAGGCCCAGAAAGCATTTGTTGCTTTTGCTCTGGTTTTGTCTAGATGTGGTTTCCAATTGAGTTTATTATCCAGGGTTACTTTGGATATTTGACCTCTTTGGAAAAATTAATTTGAACACTATTTAGGGATAGTGTTTGGAGATCGATTTTTCGTCTCCTGGTGAATGGAATGATGACTGTTTTGGTGGGGTTGACCTTAAGCCCTTCTTTGTTGCACCAGTCATTAACTTTGTTCAGGGCCCTTTGCATACGGTTTGTGACCTGTGCTTCTTGATTGCATTGAATAGAGATGACTAAGTCATCAGCGTAGCCTTGTGTATCAAGGCCCAGCTTATTGAGGTCATCCAAGAGCTGATCTATTACAATTGACCATAGTAGGAGAGATAAAACACCCCCTTGGGGACAGCCTTTAACAGCATTAACTGTTATTGATGGTTGACCTAGTGTGGTGGAGATGATTCTGCCACTTAACATAGAGTCAATCCATTTAATGGTTGGTGTGTCAATTCCTTTGACAGTTGCAGCGGTTTGAATTGACAAGTACGTAGTATTGTCAAAGGCGCCAGAAATATCAAGAAAAGAGCAGAGTATGATATCTTTCTTAGCAAACGCAGTCTCAATTTTGCTTACCAGCTGATGGAGAGCTATAACAGTGGATTTACCCGTTTGGTAAGCGAATTGGTTAGCATTGAGAGGATTTGCTATTAAGGCCGTACTGCGAATGTGTAAATCAATCACTTTTTCCATGACCTTTAGAAAGAAGGATGTGAGACTGATTGGTCTGAAGGATTTTGGGCCTGAGTTTGATCTATTGCCAGCTTTTGGTATGAATACTACTGTCACCTTTCTCCAAGTTTGAGGGATGTAGCTTAATTCAAAACTGGATCTATAGATAAGTATAAGTGAGCAGATTATGGTATCAATACCATACTGCAAGAGCGCAGGAAAGATACCATCTTCCCCGGGCGCCTTGAAAGGCTGTTGGGAGGATATTGCCCATTTGATGGAGTCTTCGTTAAAAATTTTTCTAGCTAGACTTCTTGTTGTGCTATTAGGTGTAGTGTAACTCACATTTGTGGTTAGAGATTGATCAGTGGTATGTATACAGTCAGGAAAATGAGTGGCCAAAAGTAGGCTCAGAGTTTCACTGTAACTTTGGGTAAAACTACCATCCGATTTTTTTAAGAGACCAATACCGTTGTTATGATTTTTAGCTAAGGCTTTTTGAACTCTAATTGAAGAAGGCAAGTTATCGATACTTTCACAGAAGTTTTTCCAGGTAAGTCGTTTTTCCCTTCTTATCATCGAGTTGTAAGTCGTTAGAGTTGTTCGATATTCGCTCCACGAATTGGTTCGTTTAACTTTATTGAACAACTTTCGAAGCTTTCTTTTTAACTTCTCCAACTCACTGTTCCACCAGGGAACATCGCGATTTGAGTTGGTCTGTCTAATGTGGCAGCTGGACTCGTATGCGCTTTTGATTGAAAGTAGATAATGGATATATATTTGTTGTATATTATCGAAATAGTTGCTTTTCCTGGATACCTTAATTCTCACTTCCGCTCCAGATGACAAACATTCTCCAGAGGCGAATCATTAATGTGGGGCTGATAAGTGAGAGAGAAGTGATTCTTTTGATATGGCCCTTTATTGTGGGCTACACCGTCAAAAATAGGAGATGAAGGTCCAGTTGATAGACATAAAATTACGGTTTGTTCGAAAGCCTTTTTCGACATCAAGTGCCTTGGCGAGTTTTTTACTTACCTTGACGGAACAGCGATCCTTTTTTAGGGACATCCTTCAGGACATTTTTTCAAGGGTGCCAAAATCAACCTATATGCGGCAGATGCAGATGGTACGTTTTACACAATCTCAAACTCCCAGTTTTCTCGCAAATCTGCTGTGATGTAAAAAGTTGGTGGACTTTAAACTTGACAAGTATATCACCGAATAGGTAAGGAGAGGACAGTGATTTCTCTAAATCTGACGCAATTTCAAAGGTTTTCGGTTTTTGTGATCGGGCAAACGATATTGAGGTACCATCTATTCCAGATAAGCTACTATCTGCTCCTCTCCAGATGATCCCTATCTGCTTTGTGTCTCGTGATATCGAGGCCATCTGCACCTGTAAAATAAAATTAAGTTATTTGGGTGGCGCAACAAAGGCTATGGCCTAATTCATATCAAGGACCTACATTTTTATGCCGATTCCGAACAGCTAAGTTAGAAAACGCTTTTCATGGCTGTTTTGCAAATTTATCGAGAAAGACGATACTCATTTTTTTCTGATATTTCTGAGATTCCAACCACGAATTCCCACGTAACAAATAGACAAGCTAACTGTTACACCACGGGCACCACTTGCACTTGCACCTGTTGCCCTTTTTATGGAAAACCTAGCTTTCTAAGATTTGAAGGACGTTATTTTTGAATATCATCTTCAACTTCCAATAGACCGTTAGGTAATCTGCAGAATCAGTCTTTCCAATTGATCGCTAACGACAGCCATTCTATTGTTTGCCATTTCATAATGATCGTTTTTAACCTTTATTGAGACTTTTTAAAATCATTTCTATTCTGGCATCTCGCGATGCCTTCAAACGAGTGATTCTCATAATTTTTTGTGATGGTCATATCTTCATGATGGTCTTAACTTTCTTCTCTGCTTCGTCGTCGACAGAAACTTTACCGTGGCGGGAGGGATAGTGGTGAGGACATTCGATTGGCATCTTTCCAATCGAATGTCTGCCACTCCTTACCACTTTACAGCATTTGTTTGGTTTAGACATGAATAGAATATTGGCTGTTGCTTTGAAATGTTCGAAGTGCAGAGCTTAAGAGCTAGTCGGTCTTTAGTGGGCGCATTGACGTGTGTCATGCTTAAGATGAGGATTCAAAAAATTCTTTAAAAAAAAAATTCTTATGCAAAATGACGATTCAGCATGGACGATGATTAAAAATGCCCACTTCTCAACCTAGCAGAAATTAGGCTTGTCAGATGTTAGACTAAGCCTAATAAAGCTGCAGAATTAAATGGCTTTGACACGGAGCTTTTCAAGACAGCTAGTTGGAAAGGAGTACTTATCAGCTAATGTAATTGATATGCTGCGAAGTTAGCATCCGTCTTTCAGGACTGATCAACTAAGAATCTAAAGCAGGAAAAATTGATAACGGATCTTCACACACGGTTTTTCAAATCTGGATATGATGACTTTGTGTAAACGATGACATATGACTGCAAGCCTCACTTGGCACGTACACATATGCGTTTTACAGGTGGTGATGTATGCTATCCAAATGACTACAAGCTACCTTACGAAGAATAACCAAGCTGTGTCTGTGACTGTTTGTGTAAGGTTCTACTCAACCTACTATAACTACTTCGAAAGTGAACGAAGTCGGAAGACTAAATTCTTTGAGTCTCGTTTGGGCTTCTGGCCATCTCGACATAATTGGAAACAAGATCGCCGATGAACTTGAGAAGCGAAGACTTGAGACAGCTTTCTCAGGACCAATGAAGCGATGCTTAGTCTGTCGGGGTCCTCAGTGAGGACTTCAATCAATGGATTAGTCAAAAGCACAACCGTAGATGGCATGCCTCCATTGGATGCAGGCAGACCAAACGTATGCTCCCCAACGTTAATAAAAAACTGAAACATTTTTGTTATTTCGTAGCAGAGAAGACTGTTGACAGCTTATTGGCGTGGTATGGCCTGTGGAGCAAATCTCTTTTGTCAATCAATTAAACGTATTAGGCTTAGGTGATACTACAATCTGTGAATCCTGTGAGGAGGATGACGACACCGCGGAGGACTTCCTCTGTAAATGTCCTGCATTTACTCAGATTACAGATACTCGGCGCAGACAAGGTGATAGTCGGTAACTTAGGCTTCTTATTATGGCAGCATCTTCTGGATTTTTTTCGATCATCCAAAGCTATGGCCAATGAAGGTTGCTATCTGGTAGTACAGTGGACTGCTATTTAGGGTTGAGTGCCCCAGTATTTTAAAAACTTCCGACAAAAAACAAAGGTGATTCAGGATCTTTAACAAAATATTTGAACTGAAATAGAGTCGAGCGTTAAGACATCGTTTTACAAAAAGTCATTGAAAACTTCGACTTTCCGTTGTTGGCCCGTAAAACCGAATCACTATGGCGGTTGAATGAACAATTTTGGGAATTGTCAATTAGCTAAAAATTTCCAAAAGATGGAAAAGAATCTTAAGTGAACCACATGAGTGCAAGTTTGAAAAGTTTAGGAAATTTTTTTATCCAATTATTTTTGGTTTCAATACAGCTACCATTTTCTCGATCTCGAAAATAATGAGGATACTTTTTTTTAAGTAACAATTTTTGGCTAGATAGTGGGTTGAGAAATAGAATATGAACTAGTGCTTTTAATCGCTATCTGATTCCGAACTGGATATCTATTCCTCGACTTTACACTCCAGTCGAAAATATTCCGTATTGTATACATGGTTGTTTTGGTTTCCGGAACACACTACAGACGAGTACTTACAAGCTCAGAACCGCAGAAACCCACTCTTGCCAAAAGATTCGGAAAGTCATCACAACACGAGGGTGCCCAAAAGGGGCAGTTTTATCACCCTACTTAGGAGCCTAATGGTAGTTGAACTATTAGAGGAACTAACCACCCAAGGCGTAGTGCAATAGTTATGCTGATGACATGACGTTATTAGCCTGTGGGGAATTCTAAGATACCCTATGCGATAAAATACAGAGGGGCAATCACCAAAAAATGTGTACAACCGTAGGACTTAACATCAACCCGACCAAAACCACAATTGCGTCATTCACCAGAAGAAGACTCCAACCACGCATGAAAAACATATCACTGGACGGAGTAATCATCGAACCAACAAAAGAGGTTAAGTATCTAGGCGTAATTTTAGATAGTAAACTCTGGTGGAAAAGACGAATAGAATCCGCATTTTAAAAAGCTACGAAAACCCTAATGGTATGCAAGAGAAATGCAGGGAAATCATGGGGATGTAAACCGAGCATTATTCGGTGGATGTACTAAATTATGGTAAGACTGATCCTTACCTACCTGAGCGGTAGTGTGGAATAAGTTAACCGACCAGGCAATCTCCATATGCATATTAGGAGTAATGAGAAGCTGTCCAACCGCGGCTTCAGAAGAATTTCTAATTCTGACACAAATGCACCTAGTTATAGGAAGCATTACAAATGCAACGTTGGCTGGGTTCGTCAAAGAAACAGATTCTGGCCACTCATTGACGTCCCTCGGAATAGCATGACGTAGGATCATTTTCAATAAGTTCTTCAACTTTGAACTAAGTTATTAAAAGTTAGGGCAAAGTGAAAAAAATTCCTACTTAGTTAAGACCAATGCAATTAAATGGTATACAGATGGCTCAAAAGCAGATACTTTAATAAACATGAAGAATCTCCGGACTACCTCTTAGGAGACTGCGAAGCTCTCATATATCAAAGGAAGAAGCACATAGAGGAGAGGGAACTAAAACGTAACCCAGATACTTTGATTTATCAAAGATACTAACCTGGGTGAAGTCCTTTAATTAGGGAATACCACTTAAGAAGCAGGGGGTGCAATAGATCTAAAAGATTGATGTGCAATATAAAACCCCAAACCATTATTTCCTTCATTCATTCATACAAGCTTCGAGTCTAATCGGGGCTCTGTATTATCTCTTATTTCTTTTAATTGGGGACTTCATCTGTGTTGCAAAAATTGATTTTTATAATTCGTTGGGTCCAATAACAAAATACACTTTATTTCAGGTGGAACAAAT
Source organism: Melanostoma mellinum (assembly GCA_914767635.1). Lineage (NCBI taxonomy): Eukaryota > Metazoa > Arthropoda > Insecta > Diptera > Syrphidae > Melanostoma > Melanostoma mellinum. The sequence continues at coordinate 78,267,332 of OU612059.1, read as the reverse complement.
TGCCAATTGTATTACTCATGGAGTGTGGGTCATACCATCTGTGATGGCTGCTTTGAAACTAGTTGAGAGATCCAAGACTTCTGGGCAAATGCTAGTTGCATGGGTGTATGGAACAGCCCTCAGCTTAATTTTTTTCATATCCACATTCTTCCACTGCTCTTTCTACTGTGAACGGAACAGGTAACTAATTTGCCATTGAACACAAATATCTTTAATAATTTTCAATTCTTTCATTTGCAAAGGGGACTCAAAAATGCTTTACATCGCTGTGATCGAGCAATGATCTATGTATTTATTGCAGGATCATACTTTCCTTGGCTACAATTAGAGAATCCAACCCATTCAATTGTCTTAGCCTCCTTAGAGTGGTTAATTTGGATAATGGCCGCCCTGGGGATAACATACCAACAGGTATAGTCTTTAACAATGTACATATTACTTTATTGAAACTTAATCACAATTAAAATTTCAGATATTCCATGAACGTTACAAATGTTTAGAAACGTGCTTCTACATTTTATTAGGCTTGGGACCAGCAATTGTTCTCATTATTACCGGTCATCATTTCAATGGCATGACGCAGCTTGAGCTTGGTGGTTTCTTTTATATAACTGGAATAATTTTCTTCAAATCTGATGGGATTATACCAATGGCACATGCTATATGGCATCTGTTTGTTGTTCTAGCAGCAGGTTTTCATTATTATGCTATCTTAAAGCATTTGTTTCCCACCGGTATAAGTGAATCTAATACTGTTTTTTGAACAAATACATTTGACCTAGTCTAGTTGAATTTCGCGTAGATATTATGATACATACATACAATTATATTAGAAAATAGATTTAAGTCGACCTTATGCGTGTAAAGATAATGCATATAAAGCAGTGATTTGAACCAAGTAGTCATACCTACTCCAGTGGTGCCCTAACATCCACAGATATATATTTATGTATATTTGATAGAAATTTTGTAAAAAAAGGAAGTGAAACCAAATACCAACGAAAGATTAGTATACTCCTCTTGCCAAATTTAAACTGATTTACTGATAAGACTTGAATAGGGAAAAAATTAACACATTTACACAAACTAAATTGTTGGCAGTGGAAGATGTTATGTTTTCAGAACACCATTCTCCATTTTATTACACAACATAGTAGGACATTCAAAAGGCGTGACTTGTTTCCTTGAAAATAGACAAGCAGAAATGTTTTACATTTAAATCTTTGAATCCCCAAAGCATATAAAAAGTTTCTCCATTTTGACAATGGGCATGTATATGTTGCGTTAAAATATTGTTTTGTTTTCAAACATTATGAAATCATTTATGTCATACGACCGTTGACCATTGAGAGTTTGTAAGATTTTGATTCTGAATTTAAGGAACAGAACAGTAGCAAATGATTATTTATTACGCAAGTGCTGAATTAAGTAGATTGAAGCTAATGTTTTTAGTTTTTACATTGCGGGGCAGTTACTATAAGCAATGAAAAAACGAAGCACAAAACCTAGGGTCAATTCAGGATTTACGAAAAAAATTAATTACCTAACAGTGTTTTGCGCGGTTGGTCTTGTTGCAGGTTCATCCATAACTAAGTTAGTGAAATTAGCTGGATTAGCTAGAGCTTTAAGCTCCTATGTTGAATTGATGTTTCCATAAATATGCAATTCTTGTTCCTAAAAGTGCAATGTGACTGGAAAGGCGGTGGTGGCCATTCACAGCCCCCAAAATTATTTCATTATTTGAAAACGTGGCAACAGGAGGCTTTAGTGGAAAAGGATTTTTACTGAGCTTAGCCGAGTGCCACATTGCGAAACCCTCTGCAGTGCCTCTAATGTGGAGCGTTGTGGTGGTCGATTTTGGCACGATAAGTGTTTTAAACGGGGCGAGGGGTAACAGCGGGGACAAGACCCTCCCTAAATCCGACGAGCTGAGCCGTGTCTCACTAGCGTGCCAGGTCTTCGCTGTTCCCATTCTACTTACCTTTCCATTCGGCTTCCTCATCATCTTTTCCATCATCTTTTCTATTTCCGTTTTCTTTGCTTTTAATTCTGTTTCCTTATCCTCTTCCTCTTTCTCTTACTTTCCTTCTTTTATTCTTTTTTTTCCTTTCTTTACTTACTTTTCTTGGTAACCGTGGTGTCATGGTTAGCATGTCCACCTGCTAACCCAGAGGTTCGAGGTTCGAATCCCAGCAGAGGAAAAAAATGTTTTTTCCACGGGTATCGCCTTTCGCGAGGAATTGGCAAGTCCTCCGTTAGTAAATTCATTATCATGAAAAGCGCTTTCTCAAAAAGACGTTCGGAACCGGCAGAAAATTGTAGGTCCCCTCCATTCCCTCACTAGGCATGGTTGTGAGAAATGCGCTAGTCTCAGGGGCTCCTCGCTCTGTTGCGCCACCCTATTTATTTACTTTTCTTGGCCCTACTCTTCTATTCTATCCCTTCTGCCGGCATATTCCATACCATGTCCACATCCTTTGCAGTCCTTCCGGTTCCTTTCCAAAAATCCAACTTCCCAAGCCCATTCCTACTGCCTTATGCCAAATGGCAAGCTTTCTAGACTATTATGAAATGAACTGTAAGACTTAAATCCATACACAAATGCGCTGAAACAACATGGAGAGTAGAAACCCCTGTCTGTATTACTACTTACAGCTGAGTGGAATACACGCCTGATTGGGAGGCTAATAGCGTTTTTCATTGAAATCCGAAAGATTTACTCTTAAATCCATACCTATTCCTTTCAATGAAACATGTTCTCAGATATTTTGCTAGTATTGAAGGTTAAACTGATGTTCTCATATAGGAATTCATATTTCCATATTTTGTAATTTGTTTTCTTCACCAATTTACTGAATTCTATCTTATTTTCTCGTGTCCTCATAATTTTTACCAATTTTTTCAACCCAACGCTGGTACAACAAATTGAAAACAATCAAATTATTTTCCATTTAAAGTTTCACAGAACAAATGGTTTTGCATGTGTACGTTAATTCTTAGTAGTTCTCCCAACCAAATGGGAGTAAATCCTTGGAGTTTAGAGTTAATCCGGATCTTATCTTTTTTCAATGAAATATAGAAAAATGAAAAGGAGTAGATCTTTTCACAAAAGGAGTGAATCTTTCCGTCACTGAAAAACGATATAAAAAAAAAAAGATAGCTTTACTTTGTACGTACTTTTTTATGCGTTTAATCGTTAACAATTGGTCGACGGATTATGATCACTTCTTCTTTTTCAACTTTTTTTTATCGTTATGGGTTGTGACTATCGAATAGCTCGTGCTTACTATTTACTGAAAACCCAATTGTAAAAAAGCATTAGGGCACTTCAAAAACAGCCTATTTCGTTCACTTAACGAAGGATAGTTGAAAGCTGAAACATTAGTCGAAGAGAAGAAACAAGGGGAAGAGAAATTCATTGAAAAGCAAAAGAACAACTAAAAAAGAAAAAAGACGGAAAAGAAAAAAAAGGAGGAAAGAGGAAGGGAAATTCAATGAGAAGAATAAGACAAAATACGAAGAAAAAAGAACAGGAAGAAAGAATAAAATAGAAAATAGAAAAAAGAAGAAAACAGAAGAAAAAAAATAAAGAAGAACAATCAAGAAGAAAAGTAAAGAAGAAGAAAAAAGAACAGGAAGAAAACGTAAGAAAAAGAAGAAGACTGAAGAACCAAAAAAAGACGAAGAGGGAGATGGAGGAAAAAGAACAAAGAAAAAATGAAGAAAGAAGAAAGTGGAGAGAAATATACAGAAAAGAAAAAAGAAGAAGAAAAAGTAAGAAGAACAACGAGAATGAAGAAGAAAGAAAATGAAGAAAGAAGAAGAAACAAAAAGCAGAAGAATAGAAAAGACAATGAAGAAGGAACGAAAAAAGGATATTTTTTTATCAGATTTGACTGAGTGGTTTCACTTTTAAACGAACCAACACGGGTCACGCGACTTTTTTCTCCCCCTTTGAATTTCTCAAGAAGGTGGTGTTAAACAAACCCTTTTTAGCCCTCAAATGGAATAGTACGGACATTGGCTCACGTTTCGTTTAGTTTATGTTCATTGATTGATTGTGATTGCTTTTGCAGCTTCAGAAGTAACAAAAAAGCGTATCCGATCTGCTTAAATGCATATTGATTAACGTCTCCACTCAACATGTTTGAAGGAAACTTTTTTATGAAAAATAACACCAGCCGACGCGACGCCCTTTGCTTTTGTTCGATATTGTTGAGTCTGTAAGGCTTGGTTTAATAAAACCGCCGCCGCCGGTGGCTGTTGGAGAGACAAAAAAAGCCGAAAAATTACGTCCATTACGTTCTCTATGTTGTAGAAAAGAAACAATTGTTTTAATATCAATAAAACACAAAACGAACAAAATAAGAAAAATCAAATAGATGCCAAAGTTGCTACATAAAATTTTATTTCGAGATCCGCATTGTGAATGAATCAACCAACCAAAGATCTGTATTAATGTAGATTTTGTTGAAAAATTGAACACCGAACGCAAGGAAAATTCATTCGATACAATCTGTAATTACATATGTCCCCATTTATTGGAAGCGTATAAATTAGTTTAAATCAGTTTTCGTGACCAGAATCATCACTGCCCCTGAAAATCGAATTAATTTTTTACTTAGAAATTTAAACCGTAGTTCTTATATACATCCTCCCCGACGTATTAAATTTTACCTACGATTGTATTACGATAAAGCAAAAAGAAACAATTGTCTTTGAATTGATGGATGCATTGTCACGAGCCTTTTAAGATACATACATGCTTATGTAAGACATCCAACCCATTGGAAAAAAATCTTAATACTCATTCGAATAGAATCTGGAGTATGGACACTGAGCCTTCTCCCACCGCTGAAATTTAATAAGAAAATAAGACTGTTAGTTAAATTGTATCATTATGTCTGTTTGTTTTTTTCCCTTCCCAAAACACATCTGAAAATACTACTAAATTAATTTACTTCGTTTAGTGAGGGCATCACTGTGACAAAAAAAGACTAGTTTGTAAGTTATAACCAAGATGTGTATTTTCTAAAAATATATTGTTATATATAAAATTTATTATATACCTACATAGACAAACATACTTACATTTTTATGATAAGCTTAAGTGAGATTCTTTTTTGTTAAAGTTTTATTTTGTTTTTTAAACTTAATTAAAAGTTGGTTAATGTTTTGGTTATTCGAATTCATTGGAAAAGTCTTATGTTTTTTGGCTTTTCCAATTTAAAAAGAAGAAGAAGACATTTTGTGAATTGTATAGTAAACATTTCAATATCTATATTTAAGTATTGCCTTTGTCATGTACTATCTATTTGAATAATTGCTAGGTTATAGCTTTTATTTAAAAAAAAAATATAAGAAACAGTGTCTCTGTCTAAAGTAAACTGCTTTCAATTGATTCATTTTCATATAACTAACGTACGGATAGATACGTTAACAAAAATAATTTAATTTTAAGACAAAGATTGCTGTGCTTTTTATAAGTTAAAAACCAAATGAAAAAAAGATTGCCAGAATTCTGATATTTTTGGAATAGAGTCGTTGATATGGAGGGCGTTAATGTGAATGGTGTGTGTAAATGTTTTTTTTCTTAAATTTTTTTATTCTGTGTTTTGTATTGAATAGATTCGTAGACGAACTTGTCGTTGTAGGAATTTTGATACATCGTTTGAATAATTTTATGTTAATAATAACTCTTACTAGGTGATAGCCGGAGAGCTAGTGACCGATTTGCTTACCTCATTTTACCAAGGCTCAAACTTTGCTCATAGAAAGATTTAGGCCCGACAAGTATAAAAGTGCCCGTCTTACACTCCGGTTCGGTCCATGAGGCCTTAAGATTAGGGCTTGAAGTTGTAAAAAATAAGTCCCCATTTACCTCATTTTACCAAGGCTCATCTTTTAATATATTCTTCATTGATTCAATATATACACGAAAATAGCATTGTAAGACGTTTTAGCTGTCCATGACATGCTGTAAGACGCTCGTATATATGTAAAAAAAAATGACCCCATTTACCTCATTTTACCAAGGCTGATATTTACACACAACTAAGATGACATAAAAACAAACACACATTTCAAGTGTAAGACGTTTATTCGGTCGATAACCCTCCGTAAGACGCTGAAAATTAAATTAAGAAAGAAACAATTATAGTCTATTGATTATGTCATTTCTTAAGGAACTCGACATTGAATGAACTTTTATTGCATGAATCGATTAATGGGTTAATTTTAGAGAAAAAAACCAAAGTCCTATTAAATTAGAGGGTGCGAATCGGAGATATGGGTTCCAAACCATCTTCATTCGTTTTTTCAATATATCTCGAGAACGAAGCAAAATTTTGATACAATTCCAAAGACATTTTTTGTAGAGAGCAAATTTTCCCATCGAAATGCATCTTTTTAAAAATTGTAAATAAGCATTTTTTATCCGAAATAGTAAAATTCCCGATAGAAAAAAAAATCAATTTTTTCCAGTTTTTGAGTTGTTTGAATTTTACCGAAATATTGTCACTTGAACATAGACATTTATCGTCGATTTTCATCTTTCTTATACTGACACACAGCATTTATCCTTATTTTGTTGAAAAAAAAAGTTTATACTCTATGCGAAAGTATTTTAGGTTGATAATAAGTAAAATAAATTGCCTGAATACTTTGTTTCTTGAATTTTAAATAAAACAGTTATCTACAGTTGACCTCACAAGGAATGGTTGTGAGAAAAGCACTAGGCCCAGGGGCTCCTCGCTCTGTTGCGACACCCTATTTATTTATTTTTTTTATCTACAGTTAACCACTTAGGTCCCACTTTTGCCGGAACATTATCAAAATGTTTATCTATTGAAACCAGGTCTAGAAAAAACAACCGCCAATTGTACTATCGAAAGATTTTCAATTTTCTTCATCTCCAAAAATATCTCGGCTTTATTCATGCATTTAGTGGCTGCAATACTATGTCTGCATTTTATAATTTTGAAAAAAAAATCATGAATTTTATAAATGAAAATATCAAACAGTTACAAACACACATATAGACACATTTTTACGAGATGCTGCTGCTAAAGAAGACATAAGATCTGCGTCAGATATATTGCAGTTTCCTTGTATGGAACAAAGTTGAACCAGACACTAAGCAACTGTTATTTCCAATTTTTTTGCAAATTATCAAAAGAGCAAATTTTTCGCTGGCAAAAATACCACCAAAACGCGATGCCATCAAACATCATGGCCTAAGAACTTTTTTCCAAATCCAACAGTGGCATGGAAGCACTTAAATCTTCTGAACTTTGGTCGGAAAAACTCTAAATGTGGATACTGCTTGTTGTTGAACTACAGGTTGCCTTGTAAGCTGTGGTTCCAGAAAACAACAAATTGCTTGCGCAATATGTATGGGCGTCAATTGCGATAATGAGCAAGTAGCCGATATTGCATAAGAGGAAGATGTAGATGTCGATATAGACCCTCACAATGTTATTGAAGACTTATAATAGTAAAATAAGTACATAAAACTTTTTTTTTGTAACAAATACCTTTTTCATTGAGTAAAAAATGTTTTTTTATTCCACAGAGTAAAAATAAATGCAGTTAGTATAAAAAAGATGAAAATCGACGATAAATGTCAATGTTCAAGTGACAATATTTCGGTAAAATTCAAACATAGAAAGCTCTCTGATATAGCATTTTAAAGAAAATTTTATTTACTTTCTTTTTTATGAAGCATTGTCTATACCTATCTGCAACCAGAAAGAAATGCCATTAAGAAAACTGACAAAACTCAAAAACTGGAAAAAATTGATTTTTTTTTCTATCGGGAATTTTACTATTTCGGATAAAAAATTTTTATTTACAATTTTTAAAAAGATGCATTTCGATGGGAAAATTTGCTCTCTACAAAAAATGTCCTTGGAATTGTATCAAAATTTTGCTTCGTTCTCGAGATATATTGAAAAAACGAATGAAGATGGTTTGGAACCCATATCTCCGATTCGCACCCTCTAATTTAATAGGACTTTGGTTTTTTCTCTAAAATTAACCCATTAATCGATTCATGCAATAAAAGTTCATTCAATGTCGAGTTCCTTAAGAAATGACATAATCAATAGACTATAATTGTTTCTTTCTTAATTTAATTTTCAGCGTCTTACGGAGGGTTATCGACCGAATAAACGTCTTACACTTGAAATGTGTGTTTGTTTTTATGTCATCTTAGTTGTGTGTAAATATCAGCCTTGGTAAAATGAGGTAAATGGGGTCATTTTTTTTACATATATACGAGCGTCTTACAGCATGTCATGGACAGCTAAAACGTCTTACAATGCTATTTTCGTGTATATATTGAATCAATGAAGAATATATTAAAAGATGAGCCTTGGTAAAATGAGGTAAATGGGGACTTATTTTTTACAACTTCAAGCCCTAATCTTAAGGCCTCATGGACCGAACCGGAGTGTAAGACGGGCACTTTTATACTTGTCGGGCCTAAATCCTTCTATGAGCAAAGTTTGAGCCTTGGTAAAATGAGGTAAGCAAATCGGTCGTTAGCTCTTGGTCTATGATGGTCAACGGTGTTCTATATTTTCAAACAAACTAATTGATATGTAAAACTATCCCTCCTTTTCCTTTCTAACAAATTTTATAATCTGCTCTACCATCGTACATGTAATCGGAGTAACCCTCATTCGCAGAGAAGAATCTGATGATAGGAATCATTTTCTTCGTCATCTCTCTTGTTGTCAAAGCGAATTGCAAAGGATTACCTTACATTTTAATATTTTTTTCTGAGATAACTCAAACAAACTACAAATATTTAAAATTTTGTACAAATCGGAGCTAATTTTGTTGCGATCGTTTACGATTACGATGGTATGGTAGAATTGGACAATGCAAGCTCTTTAATGTTATGCAAACTTTTATGTTTTTTATGTTTCGAAATTTATAGGAATGTGTTCTTGTTGACAGCTAAGATAATTTCAAAGCATGTGCAATTATCGTCAGTATTTTATTTTTTTTTTGTTTATCAATATGCTCAATGCAAAGTCCTGAGTCAATTATACGTTTTGTATTCAAACAAACTTAACTTTTACTTACTTCAATTAAGCTGACAAAAATGTGTCGTGTCCAACCTTTTTATGTTTGTTTTTTTTTTTAAGCGCCCAACTATGCACAGAATATGTAAAATGAGACGGACAAAATGATTGTTGAATAAATCGTGTTGATGAATATTATGAAATAAATATTTTTAAAGTTTGTTTTTTTTTGCAAAGATTTATATTTTATTGTTTTAGAAATTAATAGCAAATGTTTCGTAGAAGATGAGCATGCATGTTTTTTTTTATTTAGTTTTTGAGTCTAATCTTAAGTCTAATTATGTTTAGTAAGATCAAAATGATTTTGAAAAATAAAATAAATAATTTATTCGATTGAGTTGAATCAAATTTGTGTTTACAATGAAAGAATAGAATTGAGAAATGAAAGGGGCACCCAGGCTTTACAAAACAGTGATGCTAAGCGCCTCAGTTACCTAGAAACATTTGGCTCACACAGATCGCTAGACTTGTGCATATAAAAGCGATCTTGTTCTTTGCTAACAACATTTGCAAAAGCCGTCAAATTTAGGGAAATGTTGTCGAAAAGGGGTTGGGGTTGAAATTCCGAGTTCCTTTCTGTTCTTCCTTTTTTTTTTACAGCGTTACTAGTATGAGTTATTAGTTGTATGAGATCGATACTTAATTAAGGGCTCTCCAGTATGGGGGACTACTTTGGATGAAATAATTTTCCGTGACATTCAAATCAAAGTTTTGATATTTCTCAGCACGGTTCTCCTGTCGACATCTTCAACTTCAGGAATCTTGAGGGTTACGCCCCAGCGTAGAATTCACTGAAATATAACCACTTAGTCATAGACATTGATCGTTGTTTTCCATCCTTTTTATACTGACTGCAGCTTCTTTGTATGGAACAATTTTGGACCAAACCCTAAGCAACTGTCGTTTCCAATATTTCGGGAAATTATTCAAAAATTGCAAATTTTTCGCTGGCACAAATACCACCAACACGCGATGCCATCAAACATCATGGCCTAAGAACTTTTTTCCAAATCCAAGAGTGGCATAAAAACCTTTATTGACCAAGCTATGAAAAACTTTAAAAAAATTGTTTATTCATAATATTTGATATTAGAGCATTTTAAACTTGATAACACATTCCAAAATTATGTAGAGACATCTAAAAGACTGAAATTGATAGTAGTGCTCAAAAATGCCGTGGGGCCTAAGAAAATAAAAAACATCATAAGAATGTTCAATATTTGTTTTCTTTTTCAATTCAACAATATTCTCATATATGCAAGCTTGGAAAGCGATTTTTGTGTTTTTTTTTTGGAAAAATGTTGTCATCATTTATTGCATATGTTATTACTCACAATTACGCTCTTCAAAAGCCGGTATGGTTACAACGACTTTTGAAGAGCGTTGAACTTAGATAAGATCAAAAAATATGGAGATTACAGAGTTCTTTAATCGACAGTGTCAAATTTAACTCGTAAAGATACTTTATTCGGAGTAAAATTCCGTTCTCAGATACCGCCGCCGCCGGCGCCGCGCCGGTCAGGTAAGGTTAGGTTAGATTTAAATGGCTGTCAGGAAAACAAACTGACACACTTAGACCAATATTAGGTCCATTGTGATACCATAGAAATTATGCGAGGAAGTATCTCACTTAACAAAACCATTTGGAGCTTTTAATAAAGCGAAGGAGATGCAGGGGATCTGTGTTCGCCAGATCGCTTGGATCATCGAGAAAATATTTTCCTAGATGCTGTTTTCTTTTAAAAGAGAGTGCAGGTCAACAAATTCAAAATGTGGATTGATTCCGAATCGCACAATTACATCTCCTGCACCAGAGATATTGCTAAAAAAAAATGGCTTGGCACTACAGGTTGCCATAGAAGCTGTGGTTACAGAGAACTACAAATTGCTTGCTCAATATTTTGTAAAGAAGAATGGGAGTCAATTGTGATATTGCAGAAGATAACATTTTTGAAGATGTAGATGTTTATGTTGATATCGACCTTCAAATAGTTATTGAAGAATTATAATAGTACCATGACAAAACACTTACCTACATTGTTAAGTAAAAAAAAAATATATATATAAACACTAGCTGTGCCCGCGACTTCGTCCGCGTGGAATAGTGACTTTCGGCAGCATTCTTAATTTTTTAGGGTGCTTATTTTGCAAATAAGACACATTCATGCGTTTTAGTAAACTATTGTTATATTATTTTATATAAGTATGTGTTTGCACGCGACGTTCTTATTTTTTCCATCTTTTGCGAAATATAAAGGTTTCGTGGGATTGATATACGTGATTCTGCCACATAAAGTTGCCATGGGATTTTTTTTCTAAACGAACACTTGCAGCTTAAACTGTCTGAGCCTTATTTATAATGACCGGAACTAAAGGAAAACGGGGAATCAAAACGTATTCTCCTTTTGCCGTTCCAGTCATTATTAAAATTTTTATAGTGCCGCATCCCAGATGTGTAATTTGTAGCTGTGTACAATTCCGGATTACTCATTATTGGATTACTGGAACACCAACTTGTCGCCACTCCTAATAATCCTAAAAAATTGAGAAACCATATAGGGTATGATGTGACTTGCTCAGTGTCCATAATATTGTCTATTGATAAACATTCGCCAACATCCCCCAATACGTCAAACATATTTTATTAGTTTATATGGTTAATTATCTCATTAGTCGGCGCCGAAATCGACCTTTCACACAGCCATTCCCGATTGGCAATTTTTATTTGATCAAGATAGACATTTCTTCTCAGGTCAAGTGTATTTTCGACAGTTTGACAGAAATCAACCCGCAGTGAAAGAACTTTTATCGATCCAGCAGTTTTAAAGTTCAATTTTACGGTGTCGATCCCGTAGACATTGTGACGTGCTTTGCTTTCCCAGCCAGGGTAAAAGCTCACGGCACGCCAGGGTTCTTCCTGAAGAAAGACACGTGAAACTTCAGTTTAATTCAAAGACTCTTTATTTCAACAATCCTCTGAATACTAATAACGAACAAATAGCAACAATGTTTTGTCTACGTTTTAATAGAATCGGTATATATATATGTGTCCTTGACGCTCTTTAAACGTCGGCGGTGACCGGTGACGGTATCTCGATTGCTTCTCGAATGGCCTCGGCGGTACTCGCAATAGACCTCTCAGTTAGACTGCTCCTCGGAGTTACAGGGGGTGTCTACAACGGTGGCGGCGGTTGGGGATATCAGCGGTCGGTCGGTAACAGGTACAGGCTTTGATCAATGTGATGGCCCGCGTAGTCTTCCTGTAAAGAGAAACAGAACTTGGTAACCCCGAAGGGTTCTGGTTAGGAGGCTCACAGGTTTAGCGCCCACTGGCGGCGATCCAAAGCTTGACAGATTTCTGAGGCCCTCTGTCAGGCGCTGGTTAGGATCCCAAGTATTAATCTATGCCCCGGGCGGCAATCGGCTCACAAGTAATAAATACTTGGCAGTAATTCAAAGTGACAGGTTTCTCTAAGGCCCTCTGTCAGGCGCTGGTTAATAGGAAGTATGTCCTATGGATCCCAAGTATTATTCTCTGCCCTTGGTGGCACAATACCTAAGAAGCTACTATATTATAATATTATCCAAAGTGAATAATATTATTTTTCTTACCAACCACTGCTGCTCTGGAAGAGATGATTGCGCTTTGCCTAGCCTCGGCGGACTGTGTCTGGCTGTTAGTTAGTTAGTTAGTTTTTATTTGAACAATATATACAATTTGACTTATAACTAATTAGGATACTATGATAATACTATTTTGTTGGCACATTGGGGGCCTAACCATATACATTGACTTAGCTTAAAATATTATAAAGTATTGTATAATTTACATGACAAAAGGCATTAAAAATAGAAGTCGGTTGACTTTGTTGTCTTCTCAGGTGGTTCATTCCTGGTTATCTATGGCGGGTTTATAGTTGAAAAGGTGGGGGTTGGCAATTTAGCCACGGCGTTGTGCTGACCCAGTGTCAGCGTAAAACGAGATAGGTCCCTCGTTGTCCTTGATGATGTTGTCGTCCAGGGTCTCCATCACACTGAGGTACCTCGGTTCCGGATGTCGTTGCTCTGTGGTCATCCTTCTCATTAGCTGATTCGGGTGGTTGGTGACGTTTTGCACTAGCTTCTTTGTGGATACCACCAGGTATCTGTCCAGAGGTATGATGTTGGCTTCTTGGTACAGTTGCTCGTTCTTGTAGTGCTTTCGTCGCCGTCGGTCAAAGTAGAGGCCGGTGCAGATCCTGAGTATTTTCCTTTCATAGAGCTGTGGTCTGTTCTTTTATTCTTGGATGTTACGCGATGTAACATCCGGTAACATTATGTCGTTCCTAAATGCAAAAAAGTTACGCGATGTAACATCGATGTCGTTCCTAAATGCAATGTTGAAGTGTCAGAATGTTACGTTTCGTAACTTTTTCCAACTCATCTCTGGGACTTGAGTTTCGATGTTGATCTGTCAAACCCCTCTAAAATTGTTGTTGCTCAGATTTGTGTTTGGTTTTTTTTTCATTTATCTTTAAAAATTCTGTAAGCAGTTATTAATTTTCAATCTTGTTCATTTCAGAATTCTTTTTTCTTCATCAAAAACATGTTTCTTTTATCTGGTTTTATATTTTAAGACATACTTTATTCTTATTTTTGACAGACCAACAAAGTGTAACATCGAGTCGTTCCTAAATGCAATCATGATTTTGTAACAAAGTCAAACATACACAACAACAACGATGATTTTGACACTACAGCATCGCGTAACATCGAAGCTATTTAGGAACGCAGTACTGGAGTTCCTTCATGGCTGTCTTCGAAATGGTGAACCAGACTGGAAAGGAGTAGCTAATTACTGGTCGCAGAAGTTGCTTGTAGACCAGTAACTTTGTCGCTTGGCTAAGTCCAGTTCTTCTTTTCAGCAGAGGGTGCACCCGGCTGAAAGCCCAGCTGGCTTTTTTGAGAGCTTTCCTGCTGTGTGGATTGAAGTTTAACAGCTCATTGAAGTGGATACCCAGGTATTTCACATTCGGCTTGGATTGAATGGTGGATCCATCGGGGAGTTTCAGGACCAAATTTTTACATTTGGTGGCAGTCCGACCGCCTCTGCCATTTGAGGGTCTCCTGAAGCAAACCAGTTCCGATTTGGAGGTGTTGATCCGTATGCCCCACTTTTTATAGTAGTGGTATAGTCTGTTGACGTGGGCCTCTACTCTCTTGACTGCGAGCAATGGTGAGAGTGATGTGGCGTAGGTTAGCGAGTCATCAGCGTAGAGGAGATTTTCGCATCCAGTTGGAGTTGGTTGGTCTGACGTCATCAAGCTGTAGAGGAAGGGACCGAGTTTTGAACCTTGGGCGACTCCGGCTCCGATGTTCTTAGTGTGGGATTTGCAGTTGTCCATTTGTACGAAAAATTTTCTGAAAGAAAGAAAAGAACAGAGAATTTTGATTAGTGGCGGTGGAAGCTGAAACGAGTAGAGTTTATGTATTAATCCGTCTATCCATACGCTATCGAATGCCTTCTCGACATCCAGAAAGCATCCAACGGTAACACGTTGACTGTTGAGTGAGGTGGTGATGTCATGCTGAAACTTAAGGAGTGGATGCAGTGTCGAGTGTTTCTCCCGAAAGCCGAACTGCATGTCTGGTATGAGGAAGTTATCGTTGCAGAATATTTTGAGTCTGCGGAGGATTACTTCTTCCAGTATTTTGCTGATGTTACTCAGCAAGGAAATCGGCCTGTAGTTGAAGATTTGATTGGAAGCGCCTTTCTTGGGAATTGCCACGATCTTTGCTGTTTTCCAGTTCCGGGGAAAGTAGCAGTTGTTGATGCAGTTGTTAAGGATGATTGTGAGGAGAATCATCGCTGCATGGGGAAGCCTTTTGAGGATGTGGTTAGAGATGCCATCTGGTCCGGCTGACTTTTTTGGCTTGGAATTGCCGACGATCTCTGCTACCTCCTCTAGATTGCAGAAATGAATATTGTTGGTTGGGTTGTCAGCTGGATTTGCATCGTCGAAGATCACTATATCCGGGCTTGGTTGGAGTGTCTGCTGCATTGAAGATTCCACCTCCTGCAGAAATGTTTGGTCAGTGGGCGGGCTTGGTTTGAAGTTTCCTTCGAAGTAGTTGGCGAGAGCTTCCGCTTTGTCTTGGGTGGCTGTGACTTCCATATCGTTGACAATTAGCATTTCGGGAGGTTTTTGTTGCTTTCCAATAATTCTATTGATGTTTCCAAACGTATCCGGGCCGGGTCTAATCGCTTCCAACCTTTTCTGGAAGTGGATGTTGTTGTGGTGTTGGATCGAGTTCCGGAACATGATGTTGACCTGCTGCAGCTCATTCCAGATTGTTTGGTAGCACCTGTTTGCTGTATTCATCTGGCTTTGGTGAATCCTTTGAAGTTTCTTCCTCAGTCGTTGTCTGTGTGCGTATAGATTTTGGATGTATTCCGGGAGGTGTTGGTACCTATCCCTTGACGTCCTGGGCCGTTTTTGGTTGCTGATCGCCCTGGATACAGCTTCTTCTAGATTACCAACTGCAGCATCAATCTCACTGTCAAGAAGGTTCCTGTTTGGCGGTGGTAGATCTAGGTTGTCCTCGATGTCCCTGTGCAGCTTTTCTACATCCAGTCGTCTGTAGTTGATGAAGCATTCTGGTGTTTCGGTAATTAGAGAAATTGGTTGGTTTAAATTAATAGTTAGTTGTACGGCTTCGTGGTCAGAGTCACTATCTACTGTCTTACAGATGAAGTTCTGTATTTCTGGCATTATGTTCACCAAGTTGGAAGAGGCTAAGAAAAAGTCAAGTGTCGATGGTGTTCTGGGAAAAGTTGGTTTTGGTTGTGATACAACTACAAGCGTGTGATCGTTCGTATTTTGGTCCAGCCAGTTTGCTATTGCCCTGCCTTCTACGCTGATGTTTGTGTCCAACCATAAACTGTGTCTTGCGTTGAAGTCCCCGCCGATGAGTCCGTACGTGCTTTGCTTCAGTATTCCGTTGAGGATGTGAAGGTCACTTTGAATGTTTCTTTGAGAGGAGTTGCATTTGAAATAGATGCTTATGACCGTTAAGGTCTCTCCTCTTCCAAAGCTTATCTTGATGGCGGTGGCTTCACTAGTCAGTAGTCCAGCGATGGTTACTTCTTTTGTGTTGGGCGAGAGTTTGTCTTTTATGAAGATTGCTGTTCCTCTTTGAAGATGATTTTTGTCCTGCCGAAAGGTCCTGAATCCCTTGACGTTAATGTTGTTGCGTCTGGTGACGTTCGTCTCGCTGATTAGCGCAATGTCGGGGGTGTTGTTCTTCATGAACAAGTTGAATGACGTCCTCTTGTCTAGGCTGTATAATGAATTAACATTATACGTCAGGAACTGTGTCTGGCTGTGATGGCACATGCCCTTTTATACACCACCGTGTGTGCAGAAATGGTGTATAGCTGCAGGGGTTGGTGTCGACTCACCTCACGGCTGTTTTCCCCACGGCCACTTGCAGCCAAAACAGCTGTTCGCCTGGTTGGTGTCCTCGCTTATGGGTTGTAGCTCGCGCTTAGTAGATGTTATTATGGTAGATGGTGGACTGTGGATGGTAAATTGTGGGCCGTGGATGTTGGAGGCGGTTTATTGGGTTAGTAGCATGTGACGAAGCTTACAACATATAGGGATTACTTATTAAGCCCATGTCCTTCCTCGGGCTCTAGGCTATCTCTGAATAAAATTCCATTTAAATCAGACCAGTGGTCTGGGCGGGAGATGGTAACAAAAAAACACGAACAGACAGAGTTAATTTGGATTTGTAATATTAGTAAGGATGTCCATCTTTGGGTTCTAGACTATCTCTGTACCAAAATTCATATCAATCGGTTCAATAGTTTGGGCGGTAAATATAAACAAAGAAAAACAGAGAGACAAAGTTAATTTCGGATTTATAATGTAACTAAAGTCTTTCATTCCCGTGGGAAAGTGATGGCCGTTTCCGGAGGATGACTTAGAGTTTATATTACTCGAGAATAGTGTAGTATTCTAACGGTGGACATTTTTTGAAATGGGTGCTGTATTTTCCAAGTTCCCGTTCCCATGGGAATACAGGGTTATAACATATTGCATAGCATATATGTTAATTTGTTCATCCTCAAGTTCTAGACTGTCTCTGAACCAAAATTAATATAAATAAGTTCAATAGTTTGGGCGGTTAATGGTAACAAAGAGAAATAGAAAGACAGATTTAACTTTGGACTTATAATATTAGTAAGGACTCCCGTTCCCTTGGAAACATGGTGACCGTTCCCGTAAGGAATATGGTAATGAGTAAAAGTTTATGTTACTCGGGGATTATGCAGCATTCCAACGGTGGAAGAATTTTTGAAATCGGTGCTGTAGTGTCAAAGTTTCCGTATGCTTTCCTACTTCCGTGGGAATCTAGGGAAAAAATATGTAGCCTATGTCCTTCCTCAGGTTCTGAAAAATCTTTGTACAAAATTTCATTTAAATCGGTTTATTAGTTTGGGCGGGAGATGGTTACATAGAATGACGGACAGATAGACCTACTTTTCCACTTATTATTTTGGTAAGGACTCCCGTTCCCGTAGGAATATCTGGATGAATTAAGAATTCTGTTACTCAGGAATAGTGTAGCATTCTAACGGTGGAAAAATTTTTGAAATCGGTGTTGTATGTTCTAACTTCCCGTATACGTTCCCGTTCCCGTGGGAATATAGGGATAAAATATGTAGCCTATGTCCTTCCTCACGTTCTGAACAATCTTTTTACAAAAATTAATTTTAATCTGTTCATTAGTTTGAGCGGGAGATGGTAACATAGAAAGGTGAACAGACAGAGCTACTTTTGCATTTATAATAATTGTGAGGACTGGTTCCCGTGGGAATATTCGAATAAAATAAAACCTATGTCCATCCTTAAGTTCAGAACAATCTTTGTACAAAATTTCATTTAAATCGGTTTATTAGTTTGAGCGGAAGATGGTAACATAGAACGACGGACAGACACAGCTTCTATACCACACTTATTATATAAGTTAGGACTCCCGTTCCCGTAGGAATATGTAGATGAATTAAAGTTAATGTTACTCTGGGATAGTAAAGCATTCTATCGGTGGAAAATTTTTTGAAATCGGTGTTGTAGTTCTAAGTTCCCGTATACGTTCCCGTTCCTGTTGGAATATAGGGATAAAATATATAGCCTATGTCCTTCTTCAGGTTCTAGACTATCTCTGTACAAAATTTCATTTAAATCAGTTCCGTAGTTTGGGCAGGAGACGGTAACATAGAACGCCGGACAGACAGAGTGACTTTCACATTTATAATATTATTAGTTAGGATTACATCTTTTTCATATAAAATATGTAGGTACTTTTCTTTAGGTATTTTTTCAACAAAATAAGAATAAATATCTATGATTAAGTGGTTATAAAAACCTTCACTCCTATGCATTTCGCCCGGGTACAACAATGGACTCATCAGTTAGATGTTTTTGTACCCTTTCTAAGACGCAATTTTTGGTGGATGTTTGTCGACACATAAATAAAGTTTACAGTGCAAACACACTTTTCAATTTTGATTTAAAAATCATTACACTCCGCTGAAAATAATAAATTTCTTTTATTGTTTTTTATTTTTTTTTCAAATAAGTGGTTATATTTCAGTGAATTCCAAACGCAGTTATAGCATTTAAAAGAAAATGCAAAATTTTGACTTTTTTTTTGTTGAAAACTTTAACGTTCTGGATAGAAAACTTTTTTTTACAATTACCTCTTTGCAAAAAACGTCCGTGGAATCGCATCAAAATTTTGCTTCGTTTTCGAGATATATATTGAAAAACCCAATTAAGGTTGTTTAGAACCCATATCTCAGATTTGCACACTCTAATTTAATAGCACTTTTGGGTTTTTCTCGAAAATTAGGCCATTAATCGATTCATGCAATGAAAAATCCGCCCTTTTTCGAGTTCCTTAAGAAATGGCATAATCAATAGACTATCACTAGCATTGACCTCAACAATAGTCGTCTTAAAGATTGGCGGCAACGAGACTTAACCTAGTTTAGTGAAACATTTCAACAAACTCAAGCCACTATTTCATTAGGTTCCACTTAGAACAATGTGAAAGAGAGAGAGAGAGAGAGAGAGAGAGAGAGAGAGAGAGAGAGAGAGAGAGAGAGAGAGAGAGAGAGAGAGAGAGGAGAGAGAGAGAGAGAGAGAGAGAGAGAGAGAGAGAGAAAGAGATTACCTCAGTTCAGTTTTATGTATACTGATCGATTTTAGACCAATGGTGGAGTGGCTGTCGGGTTTTGCACATCTTAGCTTTTCATTCGGACTATACTGGCCACTGTAGTGGAAATCTTATCTTGGATGACGGGAAACGTGATATCCACATCGCAAATCTACATCTACTGAGATCAAGCATCCCTAATCACTCGTTGCTGTTTTCAGCCGGAGTGTTTGTGCTCAACTCTCTTTCCAATATCACCAAAAATGCTGCAAAGTGCTTAGATTTTGAGACGATGAAGAAAAGTCTTCACCCCTTCTGACCTGGCTACAATTTATAAAGCTAACATTCGTCAAAAACTAAACAAATTTATTTAAGAAAGATGCAGTGATTTAAAATTGGAGTTATTTTATTCGAGATATAATTTTATTATTTGACATTTTCCAGTTACATAAATGTTGGATATAAAAACGTGATATATTATTATTAATTTCAATACGCATAGTTTCTATAAAAATACTCGTAAGAAATTACTGTTATTTTTATTAGCATATATTCATTTGAGAAATGTTAAAAATTAAAAGAAAAGCAATAAATAACAAGTTGAAAGCATTCAAATTTATAACACAAAATAGTAGTATACTCGTAGTAGTAAATATCTTTATATGTATTTATATATATTTAATTTTTACTCATATTAAACTCAGTCTACTGTTGGTTTTTCTTAGTTGCGCTCGCCATGGAATAATATTTTCATTTGCACCTTCGTCTTCTTGATATTTTTTTGGGTCATCTGATGCGTCAGATACCCTGTCGTTACATTTACCATTCGGATTAATTTCTTGATACTCTAATTCGTTTTCCTTGTTGTCTTTATGATAGTGATTGTTGTTGTCCATTGGCAAAGTTTTTTGGTCGTAGTTGGACTCTGTACAGTATGATGACATGCTGATGTTGTCTGTTGAAACAGATTTATTTTTCATCTTCCACGTGTCGCAGACCCTATTGCCTTCTTCAACCCGAGGCGTATATATTGTCGCCCTTAAAAGAGAAAGAGAGAAAAAATGCGTTTAAAACAATTGTTCAACCAAAAGCTCATGGCATAGTGCTTACTTGAGTTTGTTTTCAGCTTCTTCGCGTCTTGCCAAAAGATCTCGCTTCCATTGCGGTATTTGTGACAAACGACGGTTTTCAGCTTCGCGTGCCATCCTCTCTTCGAACTCCTTCTTAGCCCGTTCGGCGGCTTTTTTTGCAAGCATTTGTCTTTTCCAATCTGGTATTACGTTTCCAGCTTGATCCTTTTCAGGAATCTGCAATTGGATCTTTGAAATTATATGAAAGCTCCGCAAAGCTTTTCATAAGAACGTGACAAATTCTCACCTGGTCAACAAAGTTATTAGCATTGAATTGTCTCGAAACTTCTGAATAATGCTCCTGGTCGTGTTTATCAGCCATGCGGGCTTTTTCATTCTTCATTTTCTTGATGCCTGATATATCCTTGGACATTTTGAGCTCGGCAATCAAATCTGTTTTAAGGAATGTTTCTGTGGTGGAAGAAAGGCATTGCATGCTAAAACTTCTGGTTGGAGCTGCAAAAGATTTTTGCATGATTTTGGTTTCGGTCCTTCGAAGCTGAAAGAAAAACATCGTTATTTGGTGTTATTCGTCAATTTTCAAATCCTCACCTGAACACTATTCAAATCTTGAATTGATATCGCCGAAAGCGGTTGGTGTTGTTTGCGGGAAACTGTATCCTGATGGGCTGTCTGGGCTTGAGACTTGTTAAGAGTGAGATTGTTGTTTCCTGCGTTTAGAGGAGCTGGCATCGGAGGCGGGGGTGGCGGTTTAGGAGGCTCAATGCCACTTGAATGGTGATGAGAGATTTGTATTTGCATGTAATCTTCAGTATCGGTTGACCTTCAAATAAGAACCAAAAACCAGTTGAATACAGTTGAAAGCGAATATAATAAAAATTCAAAGATTTAAAACTAATCTGTATAATAATAATTCAGCCGGAGAGTTTGCAGAAGCCGTATAGTGCTGCAAAGCAAACATAACCGCCATCCAAGAAAATGGATTGGAACGAGTGTAAATAAAATAAAAAACTTCAGGCAACAAAAGTAACGCTAATTTGAGTGCTACTTTATCAGCCAAAATACAGTTAAAGAGAATAGTAACACCCGCATCAGGCCAAAATTCGCCAAATGCTAATATTCGTAACAGCCCCCACAGAAGAGAAAGATGATAATTCCAAACATTGTTTCTACGACTTCCTCGAAGAAATATAGAAGCAATGCCCTAGACATGACCAGAAAATCGTCCTTGGCAGTTTTGAAGCACAACTAGGGAAGGAGGACATCTTTGGAAACATAAACGGCAAGCATAGATAAACTGCATGTCAAAATGAAAACGCAATCGATTAGCCCAATTGCTAATCGATTTCACCGTTCGGCTAAGTCTTTTTATTACACGCCTCCCGCATCTCAAAATTTATAAAGGTAAATGGCGATCCTCAGATCCATCAACTGTTAAATAAATTAATCATGGTGCGATCGGCACAGGGCACTCTTCCAGTGTAATATATGTCCGAACTTTCCGAGGGGCTAACTCTGACTCGGACCACTTCCTTGTTGTAGCCATAGTACTAATGAGTATATTCTGTTCAACGATATGACATCGCGAAGCTACAATTGCAAGAGATTGGCGGTGCCTTCTGCAATCGTGCGTCGCTCCAATTATCCTTGAATCCTATGCCACCAGCATTAAGCATTGAAGACCAGTGGCAGCAATGCCAACAAGCCTCTGATTTTCTGGGTTTCACTCGGCCTCCAAAACGAAACCCATGGTTCGTTGAAGAATGCAGGCAAGCAAATGTAGCCAAGCAAAAAGCACGACAAATGTAAATGCAAAAGAAAACAAGGGTTGCTTTCGACCAGTACAACGAGATTCACAAGGAGAAAAGAAGGGAAGAACACCTAATGCTCAAAAAGGTATAGAAGCAGCATGAGAAACGCTCGTTTGAGAAAATTGAGAGATGACATGATAGGATTGAAAATTGGAAGTCTTACCAAAAGATGAAGAGATCATGCCAGGGTGACAAGTCCCGGAATCGAGTCTGATCAAGAATGCCGTCCTCTCGACCTAGAGGAAACTAAGATTATACTATGCAAACTGCAATCTAGTCGCCGATGGTCTTGATACCGACCTTGAGACCAAGGCAGCTTGAGACCAGTTGGATGCACCGGCTGATCTGCATGATTCCGATTCGGAAGAAAGCATGCCCGATGAAATAGCACAAATTGTAGGGGTATAAGCCATCTTAACGTCGCGTGTATGATCTTGTCTGCTGTAGTATGTGAACGTCTGAGTGCCCACGACAGCAATTGGATAGGCCTTAGACTTAAAAAGTTCACAATCAACCAAATTTTCACATTACGGTAGATATTGGAAAAAAACATGGAATATAATATCGATATACCATCTTTTTATCGATTCCAGTCAAGGCCAAGTATGAGAGTATTTACAGAGATGAGCTGTGCACAATAATGTCTAGTTTTGGTATTCCTGCAAAACTCGTACCTACCTCTATGCAGGACGACTGTTTACGCTATTTGGCCAAAAAGCGGTATTAGCTTTGTATGTATAAATTGTAGTAGGATTGTGCAGATTGAACTGGTGGCGAACCTATTGTCTCCAGTCTAACCTAGCAGTCCCCGTTCCAAGCTATTGGTTCCACCATTGTAATGCGCTACTGGTATAAGATTGTTAAATCGCTTTTTTCATGTACTATAGTAAATAGCACCATCTTTTTCTATAATGCTGGTTCCGATTTGATAGGAAATTCTCCAATCGCTGGCTCTAATATCAGGGTTCGTGTGCTCACAAAGGGAAGAGAAAGAAACTATATGGGTTCATCGTCGATTTTCGTGCGGCCTTCGACTCCATTGACTGTGAAGCGCTTTTCTGGAAGCTTTACGGGATGCCTTCATATGCCTGCCAAGAGCGATTTATGACAATAACACAGCTTACGTCTGGGATGGGGAAACTATATCCGAAGAATTCACGACAAAAATGGGCCTGAAGCAGGGTTGTGTCTTAAGTGCATTGCTTTTTGTCATGTTTCTAAATGACATAACGGAGGAAGAAAGAGGCGGAAGACAGTTTGGTGGAATAAGAATACCTGCCCTCTTGTATGCGGATGATGTTGTTTTTCTTTCTGACACTGTTGAAAAAATGCAAAGCATGATAAACAGACTCGGTGAATATTGCAGTCCGTGGAATCTCGAAGTTAACCTTCAAAAATCAAAAATCATGATCCTCAGAGATGGAGGGGGCATGCATGCAAAGAATGAGAAGTGGACATTTAACAGAGAGGCAGTGGAAATTGTGTGTGAATACAAATACCTAGGTATATTAATAACATCTACCTTGAATATGAATAGACATTTAGAGGCGAAACTATTTGAGGCCAAAAGAGCATTTTCTTCGATATGAGCGCGGTGCATAAAAAGCAAATATATCGAGCATAGCGCAAAGCAAAAGTTATTCCGCTCTACGGCAACGTCCATCCTTCTGTACGGAGCTCAAGTCTGGGGATACAGCACTTTTGAACCCATAGAAAATTCAATTTTCAAAAAATTCAAAATTCAATTTACCAAAAATAGTACTTAGGACAGTAGTGCAGAACAAAGGAGCAATGTTGAGAGAATGGGAGAGTCTTTCATCACTATGCGGTGTTGATCTAGAAATTGGACCAAACCAGCAACCTCCCTCTTTAAAAAGTAAGTTCAACGAGCTGTTAGAAAAATTTGGTAACAAT
Organism: Melanostoma mellinum; assembly: GCA_914767635.1. NCBI lineage: Eukaryota > Metazoa > Arthropoda > Insecta > Diptera > Syrphidae > Melanostoma > Melanostoma mellinum. Next base: position 78,243,221 of record OU612059.1, on the reverse strand, counting down.
CTGAAAAATGGGATGAATTTTACAACTACATAATATGTGGTTGTTGCTCTACGGTACAGAAAACTTATAATTGAAGAGGTATAATTGAAGAGGTATAATTGAAGAGGTTTTTTAAAATAATAATCGAATTCAAAACGAACTTAATGTTTCTTTTCTTTTTTATATACAATCGCACCTCCGGTGCAATATCGACAATTGCAATTTTTTCTGACATTGAGTTAAAAACGACATAATGTCCCAGATTTAAAGTTTTATACGTAGTAAAATCGACGTGATTGTATATTTCTACGGGAACGGAAGATTCTGTCAGGAACAGGGTTGAAAATGGAAACTTAGAAACTACTGGACAGATTTCAGAAATTCTTTCATCACTGGGATACCACATAATCTCAGAGGAACAGAAACAGGAATGAGCACGGGAGCCCTAAAACCACAGACCCGAGCAACGCCAGGCGGCTCAGCTAATTAAATAACAAATAGTAAGATTATTGGATTGTTTGTTTTTAAGAACTCTTTTGATTTTCGCCTGGTAATAATAAAGATTTAAACATTTTTAGTTAAAGTGTTACTTTTACAATAATCCAAATTATTTTTTCATATGAAATGACCGCACATTGAACTTTATTTACATTCGCAAACAAAACGAATTGGTTTAAAGTGATACTATACACTTTGACCTTCTAGGCCTTTGGTAGAGATAAGGATCTCGAAGGTATATAGGGTTCGAAATGAAGTCGAGGTTCTTTGGTTATTATGTAGTCAAGAAGAAATGAGTAAGCAAAGGCTCGAAGAAAATTTTAATTTCGGCTCAGACCTAATAAGGGTATTGTAAATCCACTTGATGGTCTCTGTGACCATGTTGAACGGTGCAGATGCTGACACTCTGATGTAGCGGGAAATTGGAAAATATTGGACCAAATCACAAAAAATTTTCAATGTTAGAATGCTTCATTGCCCCTGAGTATTAAAGACTATATTTCCTTCCCATATTCTTTCGGGAACGGAAACGGTAATGGCGAAATAACCAAGAAACTGGAAAGTACTGAAGCGATTACAAAAATTCTTTCACTATTGGAATGCTTTATTGTCTCTGAGCAATCTAAACTATATTTCATCACCATTCTCCTACTAGAATGGAAACTTGGAAACTACTTAACTAAACTTACTTAATTCGATTAACGTAGGGCCTGAGCTACGCCGGGCGGGTCAGCTAGTTTATAATCTATTTATATCTTACCAAATTATAATTATTTGTGAAATAAAAGGAGTCATTAAAACTAAACTAAACTAAACTAAACTACTTCGTAATATGCGATTGATGTAGGTCAGAGCTATTGCAGTGTTGAAATATGCTTCATTACGGCGACAACAATCTGCAAGACCGTCTATCTAAAATAACAATCTTTCTGTGAGCTCACACTCAGAACTTACGCAGTGGCCTCGCGGTCAAAATGATTTTAAAATAAGAGCACCAGGTAATATTCAAATTTCACTAGAGCACTGGCGATTTCACTGACCAATTGTTTTTACTTAAGGTGCCTTCGTGTTATGTCTTCGCTATTTATTATTCATTCCTGCTAATTAATTCAGCAAGCCCAATTGGAGAACATCAAATCGAAATGAAAAAGTTTGAGTTTGGCTAAGCGAAGCAAATATAAATTTATACCCAAACAAAGTAACGTTACATTTAAACGCACATCATTAATCATCAACATCTTAGCTTTTTGCCTTTCATTATAGTTACGAGATTTATGAAGTTCATGTAGAGACAAAAAGAAAACCCACAAAGTTACAATTCAAATTAACAAAACACTTACAAAATTATAAAACGTATCTCAAGTGTAAATAAAAGTGATTTAACGCATTGCATTGAAAAAAAACATAATTACTCACCTGGCAGAGGATGTGTGAAAAGATCCTTTATCACTGATACTTTTAAGGTATTCTGAGGGTTTGATCAAATGCGTAACACCATCCTGTGAGTTATTTGGAAAGCTGGGCGGCACAAATGGAAGCACGAGTTGTTTGTTAACTAAATTTGGACCTCCAGGACGTCCTCCACCAATACAACTCCGTTCGTATCCTGAAGATGCGTAATTATACTGCTGATCGTTATAATCACTCTCCGAACAATTGTAGCTCTGTGATATTATCCCGATTCCAGAAGTGTGATGGCCGTGGTGTTGTTGCTGATACGAAGCTTCAAATGTGGCTGAAGATGATGATTGCACGGTTGAGGTTCCATTGAGAAGCTTGGCTTTCTTGTTCGCTGAAATTGAACGAATTTATGTATGAAACTCATCTCTCTACTGTGCTTAGTATTTGTGTGTCTGTGTGTGGTGTTTATTTAAACACTAAAGTGTAACCATGCCGCACGGCATTACAAACGTTAAATTGGCTTAAGAAGGTTCATTAAGCTGGAGAGGGGGTGGATGGCGCAGTGGGCTGATTAAAAATGTGTGTGAGAAGCAATCGCATTACGGTGTTTTGTTTTTTCTCTACGGAGCTTGAATGGTTTATTGTTTTGCAGCGATGCCGATGGTTGAAAAAAAAAAGAATCAGGCAGACTTAAACCGAATTAATTGCATTTTGATGTTCATAAACAGATGCGGATGTAGTTACGATGACTTACTTTATAGACTTGGGTTTCGAGGTCAATTAACTTTCATTCTCGGTAGGGATAGAGAGGGTAACAAATGATTTTTATGTTTGATTTGAATATCGATTTTCTTCATTTAGAAAAGATGTAGATCATATTTTAAAGCCTATGTTACGTTTAAAGCGTGTGGGCCTAGTTATTCAGTTATACAATAAAAGTAGGTTGAAGCGTTGAAGTTTGAAGAAGGAATTGGGAAAAACACCCCACCGGCACCGTAAGGATGCATCGTACAAATCTGACATTTCTGCTATTCAGGAAGAAAGAGGGGATATGGAGACGGCATAAAGAACATCAAAAGCTAGTATCGTAATCAGCTAGTATTTTTGTATGCAGTCATGATAATGGGAAGACTTGGGTAGTAAGTGTTATGCACCAAATTTCAAAGAGAACACATAAATCGAGGGGACGAAATGAAAAGCATAATGACGATCTTCATCCAAGCATCCAAAAAGAACTCACCAATGAAGTAGGCATTCTAGAACCTTCTTTTATTATTATTTCTATACAATCTGCGAAGACTTACAGAAACTCTTAAAAAGAGTTAAATAATTAAATCTAATAACTGCATCTAAGGTTTGATTGTATGTGTATTGTGTACACAAATCAAAATAATCTAATGACAAACATATTATACCTTACAGAGACAATTTAGGCATGGAGGGAAGAGACAAAACTTTTGATATATCTCAAACTTTCTCACTTCTCAGCCTTTCCAATGAGCCAAAACAAATTGCTGCTCCTGAAAAAATGCAAGGGGTTTGGCGGTTTGCAAACACACCAACCGCCAAGCAAATTGACAATATTGCGATTGACTGCATCGAAAATCAGGCACATGAAATTGATTTGTTCTCCTCTTGCGAGATATTGGTAATTCCTCCGAGAGTAAAAAAACGGACATGAAAAGTGGTTCCTATTTGATCTGCTCAAGAGACCACGAGATCATTTGCTTATTTAATTTTCTTCATAACAAGGTCTATCAACAGCAACAACTGGAAAAGACCAGTGGCAAACGGTGTTGGCTTGTATAAGACCATCATGAGGCTCCATGGTCCTTGTAGCGAAGAAGGAGGAATACCACTGTGAATACTGCTGGTTATAAAACAGTGCCATTTTGTTCACAAAGTAAATTCAAAGGACAATCCTCGAGCGCCATTTTTTGAGTTGGTATGAAATTAACTCAGAAAAGCGAACTTGTTTTCAATATTTTTGTGTTTGTCACTGTGTAGAATGTTTAGTTTAGATTAAAGTGATTTTTGTGTTTGTCACTGTGTAGAATGTTTAGTTTAGATTAAAGTGAGAAGCAAAAAAGAAAAATAGAGAGCAGAGTAGTCTATTGGACTGTACTGTAATGGTTAAAATATCTATCTGGGGGCACAAGTCCCAAATAGAATTCCGTCGAGATAAACATGAGAATGTTGTAGTGGATAATTATAGTAGAAAAAGCACCAATGTAGATTTATTTAACGGCGATGGTAGACAAGATCTCCCCCGATTTGAAAGAAGATGAACTAAACTCCTTTTCATTAGGCCAACAAGAAATGAAGGCTGCAATATGAAAAATGAAATCTGACATAACTGATGAAGTCGGAATTCCACAACGGAGCTTTTGAAGCAGCTGAAATGATAAGCGTTTATCGGCTCGTTTGTAAAACATTGGGTGGGATGGAAGAAAGCTCATTCTCAAGTAAAGAGTCCTTGGCGTTATTTCGTTGTTTGATAGATGCTGTCGGCTGTCGGTGGTTTTCGGTATGTCTTCACTAGCTCGAAGAAATTGGATGAAGCCTACTTTTTATAGACGATTGTTATAGTCAGGTTTCATTTCTGGGAACATGAATTTTACAAGTTTTCATAAGGTTAGCTTACAACCCAAACATTACGAAAAAACGTTCTTTTCAAAAACACTGAAAAAAGGGGAAAATGGAATTCCATTGCACATTCACATTTCTATAGTCACTGCGTATATTCATCTGTTTGGCTAGACATAACAATTTCCACTCCGAAGTAGTGTAAAAATTTCAACTACAAAGTTAATTGAGAATAATTCCGACTTTTCATAATCAGCTGTTCAGTAAAAATATGAAAGATTAAAAATAGTGCAAAATGAAAGTAATCGTTCTATGTTTAAATAAATTGTTGAATTTTGATGACAAACGATGATTTTTGCGGAAGTTTTGAATGATTCTTTTAACATTTGTGCCTGTTACAAATCCAAAAATATTTAAAGCATGTTCACTTTTTCAAATTGATTTCGAAACAAACAGGAAAAAAATGGCGACGAGGGTTCCTGGTCTTTAGTTAGCTTGTTTACAAAATGACACTGTCTTCTCACCGTTGACGCTCTGGTTCTTCTCTGTGACCAGATGGCTATATATTATTTGTTTATTTGTCACCTGCCGTGTTCAAGCTATTTCTTGTTTGGTGTGACATGTCATCATGAAATGAACAACAGCTCAACATACACGCAAATTGTGCGAAGTTAATTCGAAAAAACGCGGTTATGCTCCGTTCATTATACGGTTGACACAATCATCAATCAGAATTCGTTACAACAGAGTAGATAAGACAGAGTACCAACTATCTATATAACAATTAATTTTCTGTGTTGAAATCAAAGATAGCGTTTCCTTTGAATAAACGGCTACATCCGGCTCCAGTCCTTCAATTGAGTTTTATCAACTTATTTTCAATGTAGTTTTCACTTTGAAGGCAAGTAATGTTTATTGCGGGAGTTTTAAATAAAGTTTTCAACATTCTTCACTGTTACAAACACAAAAATATGAAAAACACGTTAATTTTTCAAGCTAAAAAGAAAAAAAAAATGGCGACGAGGGTTCCTGGTTTAATCTAGCTTGTGAAGAAAATGGCACTACCTGTAGCTGACTCTCTGGTTCCTCTCTGCACAGACTACTCTGTCTATCAATTCATCGTCTCATACCAATGTAGGCAACATTGCGATGAAGTTTTAGGCGGATGTAGTCTTAATGAATTGTATTTGAACAAATTCTAAGAACCTTCTTAGAGAACCTAAAAATCTTATAACAATTCTAATGTGTTGGTTTTTTCCACCAAAAATTATAGTTTAAACACATAAAAGTTCTCTCCAAGTACAATTGGCTTCCATAGTAGTCTAAAAATGATGTTTAACAGCATTCATAAATTCATCTTCATTGTACTCCGTAAATGGATCAATTCACTCTAAAAGTATTTATTGCATTTCCAATGAGGTAACTATTTCCTAAGTTTATATGTTGTAATTGAAGTTTCCATTATTTGCGATGTCTCTGACTTTCACTTTCATTAATTTTTCGGTGAAAAAATGAGACTTAATAAATCTATTTTACTTTCCAATTTCTAGCAATTTTTGATAAATGATATTAATTGATGAACGATTGACTTTGATTCCAAGATTCGATTCTTTTGTTGGGCAAATTTTGTTGATCATTGTTTTGGTATTTCAGTGCGGTTTGCTTCAATATACTTACATACACACGCATGCAAATGACAGATGGGACAAAATAATTTCAATTATTAAACTTATCCGTTCAAAAACCTTAAACCAATCTGCAAGGAATTACTTGCTTCTTATACAATGGTTATAAAAATAAGACCAACTAAACGAAAAATGTGATTTCGCTTTGTAGTTTATGGATGTTTTCCGCGTCCATTAAAAAATAAGGTGTCAGATTTCGAGAAAAACAATATTTGAGGCCGTCACATTGGGGAGTTTATACAGAGAGCTAACTTTTACCCGCTTTGCCCGAAACACTCACAGAGTAGATAGTACAGTGATCAACTCGAGATCAACTCGTAAGTTTAAGATAATAAAATATGACATTACAATGATATATTATATAATACCTATGAAAAAGTGAGTGCTGCAGTTTTGTCTGTCTATGCCGCTTGACCAATTTTCTTCAAAATTTGCAGTTATGGTTTGCCGGGCAGCCTACCGAGTGGTTTTTAGCATTCGGTGTAGGTTTTGAAATAACAGTACATGCCATACAGCCTATATAAAAATAGTTTTTTTCTCGAAAACGACTCCAAAGATTTCGATAAAATTTCGATGTAACAAATTTTTTTCGAAAAAGATTTAAAAATTTTGATTTTTTTTAAATATTTCCAAAACATTATCGTTTTTGCTAGGATCTTTAAACTTGCATACTTGACTTTTAAAAAGCTTTATTTTTAATTGAATGATAAAAATTTGGGTTTAAAAAAACCCTAGTCCAAAGATTTTGATTGAATTTTCAACGTCTGTATATTTTAGAAATTGCCAATCATTCATTACATTACAAAAATGGTGTATTTATATTTTCGCTAGAACTATTTTTAATGAAGTTTTCAATATTTATTCTCAACTGGTACAAGCCCAAAAACTTCTAATACACGTTTACTTCTTAAATTCATTTCAAACCAACTGAAGAAGAATGGCGACAAAGGATTGCGGTTGTGGATTCCCGGTCTTTGTTTGTGGACCTTGCCGCTGTTGACTCTCTGTTTTTTCTCTGTGGGGAAAACATTTGTTTTGCTGTTTTGGATGAACGAATTCAACACACAAAATAGCTTCTATTCTATCCTGCACAACCAGCACTCGTTTTGCTATGCGTTTTATCTAGGGTTTCTAGGATAACTCTTTTAAAGAAAATATGTTCTCTTTTTTACTCCGATCTTTCTTATTCTTAATTTTTCTATCAAAATAATAATAAAGATATAAAAGATATCTTTATCTTTTCTTTTCCAAAATGTGAATCTGAATTAATTTTTACCTATGCACTATGTTATGAGTCACTAAAAATGAAGAATTAACAACTTGAAAACCATTTACCGAACCATGTTTCGAATAAATCATAAATGATTTAAAAACATGAAAAAATGTGGTTTAAGAAAAATGTATGGGAAAACTAGTTAGGTATTTGGAGCTTTTGCTAAAATCGCGTTTTTGACCCGGTGGGAATCGGATTTAATATATTTCGATTGATACTGTTTTTTACACGGGGCTTATTTGAATTCAGAATAAAATTTTGCACTGCGTTTGGTCTTAAAGTTGTAAAGGGGTTTCGCTACTAGCTGTTTCATATTTACTAGGCATTATTATTTTATTGTCGATCCAAAAGATACAGCTAATGCGTCTGCATTATTTCCTCGGCTATTATTTAAGTTTTATTAAATAAAAAAAATATATACAGTTGCGGTCAAAATAATAGTAGTGTGAGTAAAAGCATTGCAAAGATTGGTATTTTTCCACTTTGCAATGCGTTGATAGTGAAACCCCGTTACACTTTAATTGTTTTAAGGGGTGGAAGAGGATCTTGTCAATATGTAAGAAGACCTCCAAACACCGAATATAATACACATTTTCAAATCATAATGGCAGGGGCATGTTTTTTCTTCTACGGAGTTGGACCCATAATGCGGATTGAAGGCATTATGGATCAGCATCTCTATGTTAGGATAATGCAGGAAGTAATGCTACCATATACTGAAGTTGAATGCTACCGTAAATGAAGTTGCTTCTTGCTGAAATGGGTCTTTCAGCAAGAAGCAATGGTTCCAGGAAGGTAAAGTAGATGATTGTGATGGAGTGGCCCGCACAGTCTTCGGACTTTAATCCCATTGAAAACCTATGGAGCGCTGTTAAAAAAATATGTTTCTAGATGTAAGCCAAGCAACAACACAGTCCCTTGCGAAGCGTTATAGCAATCATGGAGTTCGATAAGCACAGGAAGGTGTGGAAACCTGATAAACTCTATTTAACGTCTTTGTACTGCTGTTATAGCTAACAAGGGACATGCGAATAAATAATAATTAAAGGCACGAACACCCAGCCACATATTGTAATAAAAATGTTGATCTAATTTTTCGATTTCGTAACATTTCAAGGTAGATTTTCCTATCACTACTATTTTTTTGACCGCTGAATTTTGACATCTGTTCAATAAACTTGCAACTATCGGATAATAATATTAAACTAATGTTTTTTTTTTTTTTTTTTGTAAATATAAGCTTAAAAACCCACTTTGAAAACCACGTTATTGGTTTTTTAAATTAGAATTGACGGATAAGGTTTTTTCAATTTTGTTGTTTCTTAAGCTCTATACTACTATTATTTTGACCGCAGCTGTATATTTAGCTCTAGTTTACTATCTGATCTTTATTATCTAGCGCCTTACAATCGCCTGAACATGACTACTGCTCTTCATTTTGTGATCAAATTATTCATTGTAATGAATTTGTTTTAAAAATGTCAAAAATGATAAAAATAACGTTGATTGTGAAAGCCTAAGAGAAGTTGAAAACTGCAGTAGTTTTATTTAAAGAACTGAAAGCACAAAACGATATGTTGAATTCAGACCGCTACATTAAAAAATAAATTAAATAAACAATTGCAAAAAATAAGTACTGTTCAAAAAAAGTATACCTACGATTCGCGAACTAAGGTAAGGTTCTAACTGAAATTTTTTCCAACATTGAATTATTATTGCATTACACTAAAAAGGCTACGCTCTTTCGATTACCGCTATTCAAATTGGCTGTCTATTTCCGTTTATGAAATAATTCATGAAATTGAAGCCCACAAGGTTCTATCTACAAACACTCAATATGAATTTAAGTTCACAAAGTTCTAATAACCAGATAGAACCTTTTGTCTTAAAAAAAATATATTTCGTAGAGAATTTTACGTTGAAGATAGAACCTTATTGCTGTAAATAACTATTCAAACATGCTATCATTGAAACCCAGTACTCCTTGGAATTACTGTTAAATTGAATTCCATGAGTATGTATCTTAGTGACAATACACTGTCAGATGCCAGTACGTTTTGTCATTTCGCAATGAATTAACTTTCTTGAAAAAAACGTTTGCGAATTCTTATTGCCGATAAACGGCCCTGGTTGCCTTAAAAATTGGTTGAAAATGTGACTTCCTCTTGTTGTGATTCATTTCAGCCAGCTATTAGACCCACACAGCAACACACAAGCTCTTAAAGAGTTATCCCAAAATATTACTCAGCACTTAACAAAGCACTTAATTTAATCTTTAGAATACTATTCGACTCTTAGCTCTTCGGACGTGGCTTTGTTTTGGGTGTGACCAAAAACTCTTAAGGACATACATAACAATAGTTTTTCATACAGATACTTTGCGGAACTAGTTTAAAAACTCCTAAAGTAGCTCTTGTTCTGAAGTCGTTGAAAGTCTTTCTCTCACTATTTAAAAAAAGTTTCAAAATCATTTTAAAGATGATTCTCCAGTTTTTTATTCATTTTTTGTTTGGTAAAGAAAGAATAAGCTCTTGTCACCTTAAAATTCTTTTGCGGCAACTCTCACTTTTGCCTAGCAAAGTTTCTTCAAATCTGCTTCAATTTGAATTTGTATACTTCTTAAAATAACATCCTTTATAACTTTGTAATAATTTTTGTAGTTCTCGCTCACATCAAGGGGTTAGGAATACGCTTATACTGATTTAAAAAAAAATAGTAATTTATTAATTTGCGAAGCATGCTTTTGAATTTATTTAGAGTGGTTAATAGCTTAAGACACTTAAATTTTATATTATTTTCAAACAACATTCAAATAACTTTTCAATTCACAATAAAAAACAGAAAAAGAAAATAGAAAAAAATCGTAAAATACTGTGTTTTTTGTGTTGCAAGAAAACAAACTGCTCAAAGGACTCACTTACTTAGAAATTTACCCACAAGCCCAAGATTTATCATTATGACATGCTTATTGACAATATTGATTAGCTTCAAGAACAATTAGTTGTTTTAAAGTAATGGAAAATAGAGGCGCACTATTTCACAATTAATGCATTAAAAGGATTCACACTGTGCATTCAAATGGAAAACACTTAAACATATGTTCTTATTTAAAAGTTAAAGTTATTGATCAACACAGTTGGGATGCATGCTTCAACATTACACAAAAATACCTCGAAACTTAAAGCAGGATAATATCGCTTCATCGCGAATTCTCCATTTAAAAGTCATTTTTAAACTTCTTTTTGCCGGTTTTATTGACAATGTTACACGACACTTTTTCACAAATTTGATTAGTAGCAATGAAAAAGAGTTGATAGAATTTCTAGGACAACGCGAGACACAATATGCTTCATATTATTAGGCTCTCTAAGGCACACAAATAAACTAAAAAACGGTTCGATCTGTTTAATCTTGAATGTGCAACTGAGCGAATGAATTGTGATAACTGTTTCACAAAAATTTCACAACGCAATTGAAAGTTTTTGTTGTCGTTTAATGAACTGTAATCACTGTATACACGAATGATAGTTTGCCTCATGTACAAAGAAAGTTACCAAACAAGATCCAGATCGATCACATTTAGGAGCCTGGATGGAATTCTCATGCGGATTGTACGAGTACACATCAATGGAAGCAATTGAACTCATATGCTCTTAGGCGGCCTTTTCTCCTTTTGGCTAAGCGCCTATGTTCCCCACCAAATCAAGTAGGTAGGTATTTCAATTTTATTTCGTTTTCAACTATTTTTCCTGATTTTCTTATACCAAATAGAGACGAGTATTGCGGTAATTGATTGGCGTTCGTTAAGATAATTTCGTAATATAACGGTTGAAATACTTGCACAACAACAAAACCTTAAGGTCTTTGACATTGAACATTGAAGTTTAAACTTGGTTGATGTCGACGACAGGATAGGACAACAACAACAGCAATAAACATACAAACTCTTAAGATTGTTTAGAGTGTGTGGAGTGTGGACACTTTCATTTGTCCAAGACGTTTGGCTACTTTCTATTATTTGCCGAAATGCATTTAGAAAGAGTGCTTTTGGCAGAGGAGTAGATGTGACCTAGTGCCAGCAACGCCGAACAGCAGATTGCAAGGAATAGAAATACAATGTTCGCTCATGTAAATATTGTTCCCCTAGATTCTGAGATGATTGTTGATAAAGAAAACAAATTGCTAACGAGAAGAACACGTTTGCTTGCATTGTGAAAGACTGTGATTAAAGCACTTCAGATCGCACTTGGAAAGTGAGGAAAAGAGAAAACTTGGAATATTATTTGTGTGATTTGCTCAAAGTCTGTTAAGTTTAAAGAACTCCCGTGTTAGGCCAAACAACAACTGACTCTGGGTACAGGCTACTTCCACTAAAGGAAAACCAGGGGTACCGTAGTGTACCGGAGATTCTCAATTTTAAGCAAGGTCTCCTTGGAGTACCTAGCCCAAATCCCCCACTAGCCTCTTAAAGGTTTTATCTTGCCGGCTATTAAGTCGTTGATGCCAGGATTTGCCTGTTGATGCCAGTGTTTGACTACTGATGCCAGTATTTGACTGTTGATGCCAGGATTTGCCTGTTGATGCCAGTTTTTGACTGTTGATGCCAGTATATGACTGATTTACCAGCGATTAAAAACCTGTACTTGATGACCGATCTGCCAGCATAGGACTAAGGACCTACCAGCGTTGGAACCACCGATCACCAGCATTAGTGATAAGAATTAATAAATACCTATTATATTAGACTAGCTTTAAGACAAATAAAAGGATTGGACCTTCTTCGTAACCGAAGTTTTACGTGTTTTCTTTGGTCGACCCTGGACCCGACGAGCATATCCTAGCTCTAGAGAAAAAAGCACATCACAGTATGTACATGGAAAACTAAACCGATTGCTAATTTGTTAATTACATTCGATAAAGAGATGAATGAGAAGTATAAAAAAATGTGTAATGTTATCAATAGAGCTTAGAATAATGTGCGATTAGTCGAGTTTTAAAAACATCTTTACAAAATCATAGTAGTTTAAATGCTTCAATAGCACCTGCATTGAATAATCGAACAAAAGTCAAATTTAAAACAGCTTTAACAACGAGAATTTTAATATTTATCTAGTATTTACATCGATAAATTTTAGCTGAAACACACTTCAACATCGATACCTATGTTTTGTTTATATCGATTTTATTACTCTTCCCTATTGCAAAATTGAAAAGGAGGGATATGTCAGAAAGCGAGCAAAAGTTCAACCTGGCTAAACTTTTTTTTTTTTGGTTGGTCGTTTTGTTACGTTTGCTTACATTTGTCAAACGGCGCGTTGTAGGACAAAGCGTGAGACTCTACAGATTTCGAATGGTTGAAGTTTTGATTGTTCTGTCAAATGAGGTCGACGCGAGGCTGACGCGCTATTGTGTCTTCACTTCAAGCAATGGACTGCTACATGTTCGAAAAACCATTCATGATATCACACTTATTGTAAATCGAAAGCATCGGTTCCCTTAGGAATACCGTAATTCAATCGAGCTGAGCGCTATTACTTGCTACATTTTGGGCCGAGCACAACCGCGTGCTGTTGTCATTTGCATGTATTCACATTTATATATAAGTTCGGAAAATGCGAGAAATAAGTTTGGGGTCGACTGAGTAAAAGTCGATTTTCATAAAATGTTAAAAAAGTCCAGTTTTGGCATCTGTACAAACCTCGCACGGAGGACAAGGAGGAAAGTTCTCCTCGTAAAGGAGGACTTTGTTCAATTCACGCTGCTTTATCAAGGTCGGTAAGGAACACACCGATGCTTTTTATGTCGAAAAATGCCACGAATTTTAAAAACCGTAACAATAGACAGACATGACTTCGAGGTAGTACAGGACTGTGCCTACCTAGGATCTCCTATAGACACGGAAAACAACATCAGTGCGGAAATTAAACGAAGAATAACTCCTGCCAACTGTTGCTTCTTTCAGTGATTCAATGTGATTGAGAAACTAAACCCTCTCTAAAAAAGCCTTTATAGGAACTTGATCATCCCAGTCCTGCTATATGGTGTGGAACCATGGACCTTATCTAAATTCAAATGGGATGAGTAAACCCTTGCTAGTAGCTTTAAAATACTCCTAGGGATCCTTGCCCCCTTATCTGTGGAAAAGAAAATTTTAGAACGAACTGTGTAAGCCGCACCGCGTCATGGGCATAGCTAGAAGAGTACGCATCGCGACACTACGACGACTGGAACAATTAGAACCATGGCTCGACTGGTTTTGGAGTGCACATGCACATTGCAGGGAAATCGCGAAAAGCGATCCACTTGGTGGCACAATCAAGTGTACACTGTTCAATGGCAACATGTCAAAAATTGTTTATGGAAGAAATAAATATCTATCTATCTATTAAGTGGAAGACGAACTCATTGGACATATGATGCAAAACTGTACATACGACGCAGAAAAGGGGGGCCTTGCGCGTTTCTCACAACCATGCCTTGTGAGGGAATGGAGGGGACCTACAATTTTCTGCCGGTTCCGAACGGCTAATTGAGAAAGCGCTTTTCATGGCAATGAATTTATTAACGGAGGACTTGCCAATTCCTCGCGAAAGGGGCGATACCCGTGGAAAAACATTTTTGCCTTTGCTGGAATTCGAACTCGAAACTCCAACCTCTGGGTTAGCAGGAGGACGTGCTAACCATCACGCCACGGGTACCACAAATACAAAAAACCATACCTTGTGAGACCTACAATTTTCTGCCGGTCCCGAACAGCTAATCGAGAAAGCGCTCTTCATGACAAATGAATTTACTACCAGAGGAATTGTCAGTTCCTCGCCATTGAAAAACAGTTTTGGTTTCTGTTGGGATTCGTACCACGAACTTCCCGGTTAACAGGCAGACATGGTTCACCTTGAACTGTAAGGTTTGTGATCTTTTTGATGCAATGTATATATCTTATATGTATAGTAAAATAAATAAATAGGAAGTCGCAACAGAGCGCGGAGGGCCTATGGCTTCATGTCAGAGCATTTGTCTGTCAGAAGTGTTTTGGTCTGCCTTGTTTTTCTTTCTTCGCGAATCTGTCTGAACTTTTTTTGATATTGCTTTTTTGACGCTGTTCTCTGAATCTCACATTTCAACATGACAAAACCAATTGAGACATTCGTGATCCTTTTTTCTTTACTTTACTATTAACCAACAGGCAGGGCTGAGCTTTTGTTTTGTAGTGCAGAAAAGATTCGAGTTATTCATAATTTTTGAAGCTTTTTTTCAAGTTTGATATCTAAAGTTGATTTTACAAAAACTTTGTAATTTGATAATAAAATCAACAGACTCATTCCATCTGAAAAAATGAAACTTTTTTATGAGAGAAATGCTATTTTTTTGCAAACATTTTTTGGTTTGCAATTTTTTTTATTTTTTTTTTTACACTAAAAAGCAAGTTTTGCCCTTGATTTCAACTTAGCTGCATCAAAATATGCCAATGATCTTGTTCACTGTTGAGAAATTTTGGAATGAGAGGCATGGATAGACGATTCACAACTGCTAACGTTGTGAAAATTATTCAGTTAATATTTGAATAATTTTCACAAGTATTATTGAATGAGTTGCATTTTCAAATGCTGCAAAACTAATTGCATAAAAAAGTTATGACTTTTTCACATGATAAGAAAATTCGTTAGTTTTAAATTCTAAAACGAGTTACACTGGGGCGTATGAGTGCTTTTTTCGTTGCAGTTTTATATTTGTTCGAAATTTTAATCGAAGATGTGTATTTCTTTTAATTTAACTTGAGTTTGAACAAGAAATGGATACAATAATTTTTCTCGTATTATCTACCTCTCGAATAATTTGATCGTAGGTAGATATAAGGCAAAAATATTTTTTATTGCAAAATAAAATAAGAACACAAATGGTGTTTTTTTAGTTGTATACAAATTTAAATGTATTTTTCACGGGTATCGCGAGGAATTGGCAAGTCCTCCGTTAATGAATTTATTGCCATGAAAAGGGCTTTCGCAGAAAATTGTAGGTCCCCTCTATTCCCTCACAAGGCATATGGTTGTGAGAAATGCGCTAGGTCCAGGGGCTCCTCACTCTGTTGCGCCACCCTATTTATTTTTTTTTATTTATACAAATTCAAAATGAAACACGTAAAAATAAGTTTAGTTATTCTGGAATCGTCTTAAAATAAAAGATATTCTTATTTTCTGGATTCTTTAAAAAAAATTCGGCTACTTGGGCGCCGCCACGCCTCTTTTGAACGAAGCATAATGGGGGGAAGTCCAATTTTAGAACACTTTTTCGTGCAATATCGACTGTATTCATTTGAAAGCGTTATTTTGAAGTAACTTTATTTGTTTTAATATGGCAAAACGTACTGACCACAAATATACCAGAAGCTTGGCGAACTGATCCATGATTAAAAAAAAATTCACAATTTACAAGCGTTGCAAGTCTATTTTTTGTGAAATGGCAAAACCTACTGACCACAATCGTCAAATTGATAATAGTCACTAGAAATAATGTTGCCAATATAAAAGCCAAAGTTCTGGAAAAAACTCCGTTCATAAACTGAAGTAAGATCAGTTGTTACCCAAATGTTGCAAGGTTAGTGCTTGTGATGAAGTTTTACCTTTAGTCATTATTGATTTTACGGCGAGCTTGAGAAGAAATTTTTCTGAGGATAACCCCATCAAAGCAAAAAAAAAAAAAATTTACTACTAACTAATTTTCGCAGATTTGAGTTTATTGTACAATGTCACTGGAGTATCATTCCCTGCCTTTTAGATTTAGATTCGAAATATTTTTTGTGCGGGAACCCTAAACTCATTAAGTTGTTCAAACATATTAAATCCAACTCTTAGCAAAACCCTTACAAAAAAAAAAAATTTTAAAATTAAGCTTGGCTATCCGATCTTTCAACTTTAAATAACGATTATGTACATTTGTACATATGGATACGAGGCATGGGTTCATTGGAAGATATTTTGCAGAGTTGACTATTCAATTGCCAAGTATATTTAAAAAATAAAACCCGGACTCATTCTCAGGAGATGGAAAGTAAGACTTTTTTTTAAAATATTAACCACCATTCAAGATCAAATTACAATGTTTTCATTTGAAATTCAAAATGTTTTTAGAGTAAAACGGTGATATTAAACCCCACTGCACAGCTTCACAGTTACAGTATTGACACTCTAAGACACATTTTTTAAGGGAGATGGGAAGTTAGAGCAATAGCCCTTTTTAAAAACACTACATATCATTCAAGATCATTCTTTAAATTATATTAAAGGGTATTCTGTTTCAGATTGCGAAAAGGCTTGGAATCGTGGGTATATGGCAATTTTTTGAGACTTCCCACTTCATCAGATGCCAGTTTTATTATTTAAATGTTAATAAATAACTTAAGAAAAATGGATAGTAAAAATATTGATTGCATTTGATAACACTTCAAAAATTACCTAAAATGAATCCCCTTACATTTACAATACCCCCTTAGTGAATCAATGAACTAGCTGAGCTTACCTGATATTGTTGACATAGTGCGATTGTGATTTCCACGTACAAGTTCCGAAGGTCTTAAGCTTGGTTCTTCCACAACTTCTAGTCCTGAATCTGAATCAAGAGCATCTTGCTGGGAATTATTGGGGTTCTTACAGTTGTTGTTAGATTGGCCATCAGTGCTAGAATTACTTTTATTTACTGGTGCGCGTAAGGGAGGTGGCAAAGGAGGCGGAGGAGGTCCATTTACTGAAAAAATACAGACGTTTTTTTTATACAAAGCATTGCATGCAGAAAGTTAATTATCAATAACAAGGAATATGATTTTTGGTGGTTTCAAACAGAATATATCGAAAATAAAAAAAAGGAAGACACTCAAAGGGTGATATGTAAGCAGCTACATGATGAAATAGTTAACATCTCCCTTCCTTATTACTTTATTGAATTTACAAAATGTTTGCTTTTGGTAATGTTTTATAATGGTGGTGCCCGTAAAATAGTTAACCTATGTCTGCTTGTTACGTGGGTTGTTCGAGGTTCAAATGTCAGGAACATCAAAGAAAAAAAATTGTAACTGGTATTTCCGCCTCTTCGAGGAAATCGCATGTATTCCGAGAGTATAAAACACATTGCTCTTTCTTACGTCTTACAGAAATGCGTAAGTCCCTGGAGTTTCCATTGCTGTGGTGCGCCACCCTACTTATTTATTTTAATATGTAATGTACTTCTAAAGGAGCCAATTAATTGTACCGATCAGACAATTTCTTTCCAAAGGTTTTTCAATTTCAATAAGGATGCTATAGCTCTCAGGGTTCTATCATTTTATCAAAATTTTCTTCATATGTAGTATAGTTTTGGGTTGTTTTCTTTAATTAGACTTAAAAAAATAGATCCTACTAAAACATTTGGGTCTGAGGTGTGGGGGTGTCCCCTCTTTAGCCTAAGGGTCAGGTAATTTTTTTCGGTCCCAAAAAAAGAATTATTAATACACAGAGATACATTTTTGATGATAATTTTATTTCAATTTAATGTTTGAACTTTGCCATTAGTCATATGAATATCATTTAAAATGTAGTCTCGGAAAGCTACGCAGCATACGATTTTTTTGATGTAAGGTTTACAAGTTCAAAAACAAAACTTTACTTTCAACTCTTATCTGTGCTTTAGTTAGACCACCTTTCTATTCGTTATATAGTTCAGTAAATAACGACACTTTGTCTTATCCAACCTTTATATCATCTCTCCACTATAACTGCGCAGCGGCCTCTTTATAAGACTGTCAAGAAAATTTCGAATAGTTTGTGTTCTAGTCTAGCTTCTTCCTAATTATTCTTTCTCTTTCTGGTATACTCCTCAGCTTTATTTCTGTGCGCACACACCCCGAATCACTAACAGCCCCTTTTTGTTAATTGGATGTAAATTACAATATTTATCGTTTTTACTAGGAGTTGAGGCAACAACTCTGAGATTTTTTGAGTAATGTTGGCTATTAATGCGTCTTGATTTCGGGGATTTTTCCAATAAACACGGTCTTTTGCGTAGGCCTACAAAAAAAAAGTTATTGAAGTCGCTGAATCGGAAAACTATACGACCAGACCTGTATTAGGAATGACGAAATACGAGACAAAAAAAGACAGCCACAATATAAACCGATCCATGAAAAATGTTAGAACTATAACAAATCGAATATCGAATATGATTTTCAATTATCGGCAAAAAAAGATTATTTTTCGAACATATTGCACCGACATGACTTTACCGTCTAGTTGTTACTAATTTCGATCTTCGAACTAATGAAGCCTTCCTACCATAGAGCACACCGCGCAGTCACTTTGTCTCGATGAAACGGCACCACTTCGATCACTTGATGTGACACACGCAGCAAGAGAATGAGAAATGTCCTTCATCGCTGAAGAAAATGTTATTCGAAATACTGCTATTTATTGTCCGTTGGTCTAACAGCCAAGCAGCGTATCTATTAAGGAGGTTGATCAGCAGGCCTTAGGTGTAGCGTACTTTTTACTTTAAAAGAACCGAGATGAAAATCCCAATACAAAATACGCCAAAGTGAGGTGTACTCCATGTTCAATTGCTGGGAATGCGACGCGCGCCGGCGGCGGCGGCGGCGCCGCTGACGGGAAATTGATAAATTCGAATCTCATCAGCAACACTTGCTACTGAAGCAGCAATGTTTTTGACTGATTGTGCAACTCGCCGCAGGTTTTTTGACAGCTCATAGGGTTGCCAAGAAAACCTGAGTCAACCCTGGGGAAAATTCAACTAACGAACGAACCTATTAATTTTAATGCGTTGTTGGATTCCAGAGCGATATTGTAGATGGCAAACATTCAACTAATATTATGACATTTGAGTTTGGTTTGACAGGATTTAAATGCCAGCGCATACAACTTGGAATTAATGAATGACTTTGGGTATCTAATTCACAAGACTGAAAATATTTTTAGAATTTAACAAAAGCATAAGATTTAATTAACCAGTGTAAAACAATATGGAATTCGATTTCAATTGGAAAATGTTATCATTTGTTGATGCCCTGAGATGAGAAATCATGGTTCCAATAAGCAAATGATTACTGATATAATTTTCTAGGATTCTGTAAGTGTATAACCTAGCTGAAGATAGGTTTGCTCGTTGAATCCCTGGGGCTGCCCTGAGGCAACAAAGTGTTTTTTGAAAAACTTAAACTCGTCCTGCATGTCCAACTGACTATTTTTTTTGATAGGGTTGTCAAGGCAACGTTGGTCAACTCTGCGTAAATCTCAACGAACGAACCTGATCTCAATATGCGATTATTGAAAAAGTACATGTCGACTGAGCTTAAATGGACTCAACGAATTACGTTGTTTGTTCTACGCTGCATTTTTTAAGAAGTGGCTTATCAAGCCAAAGTGAGCAAAAAGTAAATTGAATAGATATAAGATAAAAAGGCACCATAGATCGGGCAGCTTTGGAGTTTTAAACATTTCTCTCTACCGTGCCCAGTGAGGGAAAGGAGGGGACCCACAATTTTTTGCCGATTTGAGAAAGCACTTTTTATAATAGTGAAATTATTGTCGTAGGACTTGCCAATTCCTCGCAAAAGGCGATACCCGTGGAAAAACACTTTTTCTTTCTGGGACTCAAACCTCAAATCTGAGACTTTGCCACCTAACTGGTAGACAAGCAAGTGCCAAAGCCGAAGCCAGCAAGAGCTTGGAAATATTCGTTTATTTAACATGGAATAATATGTAGGCTTGAAACGGTATCTAGCCAAAAAACTGTCAACATATTGCAGACAACCGTGCAACGAGTTCTTAAAACTCATGTAGGATCTGCTTTGATACATGCGATATAATAACTTGGATGAAATTACTTTTCCCTTTCCAATACTCTTCATAAATCCGTAATATCAGGTCGATTTTATTCAAGTTTACTCCAGCCCAACTGTCAAAGGTTTGTTCGTTGAAGCCCTTGGGTTGCCATATGGTCGCCGAAAAGCGTTTTTTGATAAACATAAAGTCACCCTTAGTATCAAACTGAGTGGTTTTTGAGCCCTGGGGGTGCCATCAACTCGCACTGAAGCAGCACTTGCTGGGGCGAGTTCAGGTATAGTGAACAGAGCGAGTGACAGGGATGTGTGGTGATTTTGTAGTTTAGCAGTTTTTGAAATCTGGGTCAACCCTAGGTAAAGTTTAACGAACCAACCTAGACAGCTCACAAAGCGATCTGATTGAATTATTTACCGATTGCGTGGTACATAAAGCCTCTGCATTGGGACTAAAAGAAAGAAAATTTTTATGTTCGTACTTGAGGAATTTAACTTTGACAAACGATAAATTAATAAACTAAGGTCACACCGCCTGAGGTTATAGGAATCTTACAAAAACCTGCTTATTGCAAAGCTAAACTCCCACAATCAAACTATGCAAACTAGGCAAATAATGTGACACAAAAACCTTTCTTACATTTATAAAACGTAATAAAAGAAAACATAAATTTTTACCAATTGCGTTGTTTTGTATCGGCGGCGCTGACGAGACTCGTTTCAAAATCCTATTTGAATTATTGGCAGCGTTGTTATTTAACGTATCCAGGTTATTGCGAATCACTGTTGAATTCCTGTTGGCTTGTTTTGTACGTTCAGCCACATCTTCTGGAGGACAAACACTCTCGTAAGTATCACTCTTTAGACCACTGTTAATTTGGTTTTTCAAATTCACATTCTTTGTCGTGTATGTCTCTTTGCGCGGAGAATCGTACTTGCTATGAAGACCATTGATTGACTGCGACTTGTAGCGATTTATCAGAGCCATATCACGTTTGTTGTTCAAATCCTGTGTGCGAAAAGTAAATGTGAAAAAGAATGAAAATATTATTTTAAGCTACGGTCTTAAAGAGCAATTACATGTATCTGGGTCAGAATCAGAATGGAACTTACGTGTTTGGTGTATTGTATGGCAACTTCTGTACTCCTTGAAGAGCTGGCACTTGCCGAACGGCTATGCGAACCGCTATCTCTCGACCGAGATCTACCAATGTTGTACTTCTTCTTAATAGCATTTCTCGCATCTTCACGCACCAAATAGATGTCTTCGTAGTCGTGGTTATTGTTGGCGTTGTTGGAGTTGATAGTGTTGTGATTGTTATTGTTTTTGCTGTGGTTGCTGCTGGTTGTTGTGTTGTTATTATTGTGAATGTTTCGATTTAAATTGTGGTTCATGCGAATGTTGTTCTTTGGTGAGTCTAAACTGGATTGAATAGAAACAGATTCATCCGAACCACTTCCGGCCCCACTGCTGCTAGAGTGAACATCAGCTTGGATGATCATAGCTTTGTTGTTCGATGAATGGTCCTTGGGTGTTGCATTTTTACTGACACTACTGCAATCCGAGTCAAACAAGTCTTTTACACGATTGTAAATAATTTCCTGGGGATCGTGTAAGAAGAAAGATTCACCGGAAATGCTACCATTTGGCGATGGAGGCGTTAGGGAGCCATTTCGCATGGGATTCACATAGAGACCATCATTTGGCACAATTGGACCATTGTAGATCTTCTCCGAAGACGATCTCGACTGTGAGTAAATGCCCTCGTTGCTTTGGCGCACAGATGGCGGATGCAAGTAGAACGGCTCAATGTCAGAGCTACCTGTCGACGACTTTGATTTGATTGTGTAGTTGCGACTGTTCTGTTTGCTGCCATTACCGTGTTTACCATACGACTTTTGACGGGTTACGTTGCTTTTCTCTCGGGTATTGTAGTCGACAGATGTTCCGTGTTGGACTAAAATGTTGAGACACTGTGCAGGAAGATAAAAGAGTTTCCCCATGACATTTGTGAATGTTTAATAATAAGTTAAATAGGAACGAACGAGTAATACGCACCTCAACCTGTTGGTTCTCTGCTGCATCGTTGATTGGACTTTTACCATATTTGTCAAGAGATAGTTTTGCACCATGATTGAGAAGCCATCGTACTGTTGTAAGGTGACCTCGCGAGGCAGCAAAATGTAGTGGTGTAGCTCCGTCACCGTCTCTCAAATTGGGGTCAACACCTTGCTCCTCTACCTGGAAAGAGTTATCAGATAAAATTTGATGAAATTTGAGTGACAGCAGATTGAAAAAAATTTTTATTCAAAAAATTATTGAGTGAACTTGAATGATATTAACTAAAAGCACTTTAGGGGATGAGGGACCACTAAAAACAAATTTTGTGGGTAAAATCTTTTCTATGTAATTCCTGAGAAAGAAAAAAAGTAAAACGAATAGACGGGTAAAAGGGGTCAACTAGGGATAACTGCCAAACAAAATGTCTGAAAAAGGGGTGATTAAAAATGACCGAGTAATTTACTTTTATTTGAATGTTAACTAACAGTTTGTCAATAGCACAGATGCCAACTGTATCGCTAATATTATTGACTTTTGATTCTAAATGATTGAAGACGAAACGAAAAACGCTCTTTTCTCTTGTGAAATTGTTGAACTATTTTAGGATTCTTCGCGGGTGAATTCATGCTCAGCCATAATTCTGGAAACAAAGGATCTTTCATTTTCATCAACTTACTATGGAAAATACCGTTTTAAAAATTTTCCCATAAATTTTATTTTCCATCACCAAAAACTAATCCCTCATATAAAATTTAATCGAAATCTTATCTTTATATTCGTTTTAGAGAAAAATAAATGTTTTCATATAGATTTTATGGCTGGTACCGTAATTTAGATAGATAGATAGATAGATAGATAGATAGATAGATAGTTGATTTTATTGTTTTTCTCAAATACAATTTACATAGTTTTTTTTTCCATAAAATCGTTAAAGCTTGGCTATTGCCGTCTGCCTGATTGACATATAAAGGTTTACAATGTAAATAGTACAAATAAAAAATTCAATAAAGTCAAAATTGATCATAAAAATTACTTCATTTATATAATGGAGTTTTATACATTTATTTTTAAAAGGCTTCATTCATGATTTTACTCCTATACAGGATTGCTTTTTCGTAAAAGTTAAACAACTTGTTTATATCGCCTTCGCAATTCAGCATCGCTATTACTTGCAACTCGTCTTTTACATCGCTGCCAAGAAAGATCCTTCTTACTTCCTTCAGGATTGGACATATTCCGATAAAATGGACGATATCTTCTCTTACGGATAGGTTACCAGACTGCAAATAATCGCTGAAATCAACTTTTGGCTAAATTTCGATTGGAAATAGTTTCTTTCGCATAGATTGTGTTGTAAAATACTGTAGGTTGCTCTATGTACAGAAGAAGTAGCCTCATTGATACAATCTAATCTAAATTTTTCATCCACCTTTGCGACAAGGTTATAAAGCGCTTCTTTAATATTTCTTCCATTAGTTTCCTGTATGCTGAGCTCGAAGTGTAGGCCACAGTAGTCCGCAAGTTCTTTAAGCTTTTCAAACCATAAACTCTTCCTTGCAATAGTATGTAATGCTATTACTTTCGGCAATCTTCCGTCCGGCATACCAAATATTTTCAATAAATAGTCCACGTTCAGCTTTAGCGTTTTGATGAACAAAGGCGACAGCCCAGTCTCGATAGTTATCATGTAATTCGGCGTGTTCCTTGGTAGAAGAAAACATCTTTTTACATAATACCTTAAAAGTTTTTCTACCTCGTCATACTTTTCGTAACCCCAAGTTTGAGCTGCATACAACATCACCGATTCCGCCACTGCTACGAAAACTTGATACTTTACGCTATGGTCGATAAGTTTGCTAGAGAAACATTTCGTCCAAGACGCACTTATCGCACTTTTGGATTTCACGAGCTTTTCCCTTGAATGGCTTTCCATATTTAGATTGCTGGTTATCAACACTCCAAGATATTTATATTTACCGTAATTTAAAGAAACCCAATTCCAAACACTCCTCTGTAGACTGCCACAGAAACCCTAACTGTAAATTTCACCCTAACTGTGAATTTCGTTAGCGGCCATATTGGATTTTTATTTTCTTTTCTTTTTTAAAGAGAACTCCTATCATAACTAATCAAGTCAAATTTGGCGTTAGAGGTAAACTCATCAAAGCCTAGTTAGGGAGCGTATAGTGACCATCTGCATCATGACTAAATTCGTCAACTTTAGCCTAACACGCCCCAAAGATGAGAAAGATGAGAATTCCAAAGATTTTTTCTACGAACTTGAGAGATGCTATGACAGGAATGAGATTCGGAAGCCTTACCAAGAGATAAAATGATATTGCTAGCCAAACGTTTAACTCAAGCTTGTAAACACCAGCAAGCAAACATGGCAATAGAGTCGCAGTCAGTACTGAGAATCTGGAAAAACCTGCTTTATGGCGATGAAGACACTAATTCCGATGTCAGGCAGAACGCCGAATTCAAATTTGACGATGAAAAAGAATGCCGTCCTCAACACATAGAAGAAGCTAAGGAATATGGAAAATTAAATCAAGACTGCAGGTGCAGAGGGCCTCGATGCCGAGCTTTTCAAGGCAGTTGGAGATCAGTTGGATACACCTGTTGACATGCATGATATTGATTCCGCTTCGAAAGAAAGTATGCGTGGTGAATGGAACCTAGGCATCGTATGAACGATCCTAAAAAGGGAGGAAATCACAATTGCGCCAATTATAGAGGGATAAGCCTCCTTAATGTCGCTTATAAGATTTTGTCTGCTGCCAAATGTGAACGTCTGCAACCCCACGTCAACAACCTGATAAGTCCTTATCAATGTGATTTTAAACCAGAGAAGTCCACAATAGACCAAATTTTCACATTACGGCAGATCTTGGAAAAAACCCGAGAATATAATATCGATATTCACCATCTCTTTATCGATTTCAAGGCCGCATATGACAGTATCTACAGAGACGAGCTGTACAGAGCCATGTCTAGTTTCGGCATCCCTGCAAAACTCGTACGACTATGCAAGATGACTTTGGAGAATTCACGCTGCTCCGTCAAGATCGGTAAACTCAAACGTCAACATCAGAGGTAAAATCTTTCAAAAATCTGAACAATTACTCGCCTACGTAGACGACATGTCATAGGTGCTATTGCGAGTATTGAAACAGAAGTGGCAAAAATGGGTTTGATGGTTAATGAGGGCAAAACGAAGTATATGTTGTCATCAAACAAGGACACAGCACATCGACGAATTGGACAAAACGTCATAATAGACAGACATAACTTCAAGGTAATACAGGACTTCGTCTATCTAGGATCCGCTGTAGACACGGACAACAACATCAGTGCGGAGATCAAACGGAAAATAACTCTTGCCAAACGTTGCTTCTTTGGGTTAAGAAGGAAGTTGAGATACAAAACCTTCTCAAGAAAAACCAAGGTAACCATGTATAAGACCTTAATCATCCCAGTCCTGCTTTACGGCGCGGAAGCATAGACCTTATCGAAAGCGGGTTAGGAAACCCTTGGTCGTTTCGAAAGAAAAATTCTCCGAATGATCTTTGGTCCCTTATGCGAAGACAATGAGTGGGGAAGAAGATACAACAACGAGCTGTATGAGCTGTACCGCGACATGGGCATAGTCAGAAGAGTACGCATCGCGAGGCTACGATGGTTGGGTCATGTAGAGCGGATGGACCCAAACACTCCAGCTCGATGGGTTCTCGAAAGCACATTGCAGGGAAACCGCGGAAGGAGAAGACCTCATCTTAGGGGCAATCAAGTGGATGAACACCTCAACCGGCTAAGAGTGCAAAACTGGAGAGAGCTTGCCCTAAATCGAAGTCTTTATAGAAGGATGTTGGTTGAGGCGCAGGTTCAGCCCGAACTGTAATGCCCATCTAAGTAAGTAGGTAAGTGTTCAAAGTAATTAGTTGTGTTTGTAATAAAGAGTTGGTACATTTAAGGTGAAAACCTTATCCTGAAGTTTCGTGTTTTTCTTCAGAAATACCCTGGCTAATCCTGCGAGCAAAACCTCGGCTGGAAAGCAAAAAGCACGTCACAAACTACTTTTCGCAAAATCTTAATTTAAACTTAAAAAAGACTTGTTTTTAAAATAGTATAAAATTAAAAACCGGTTTGCGCCCTTTATTAAGTTACATGAAAAAAGAGGTCTATGTCAGTGGCCCGCAATTATAACTAGACCTCAGATATGGAATTCGTTTGCTTATCGAATGTAGATATAGCTGCAAATCTGCGGATTGGGGATACAGTTTTTATGAAAAAAGGTCCTCCTATCGTATCCATTTGGCTGCAATTGTTTTCTTTTATTAATGGCGGTGCCTTCCCTCCATCCAACGACAGCGGTAGAAACTCTGTTAAACATCTGTCATCGCGACAATAAATAGGCTCGTTCGTTGAACTTTACCCAGCGTTGACAAAGGTTTCCTTGACAAGCCTGTGCGTTTTATCAAAAAGAACTTGGGTTTTCCAGTCTTCAAAAAACGCTTAGCCAGAAAATCACCACGCACCCTTCGTTTAAACAAAAAGACAAGCCATTTGACACACACTGTTTACTACCTAAGCTCGTTTCATCAAAAACTTAGGGCGAATTGAGGGAAAACTCAGGGCAAACTCAAGGCTCACAAAACACTCAATTTGACATTCAGGGCAAGTTTAGGTTTTTCAACAAACTTTTTGAAACGTTAAGGCGACCCCAGGGGTTCATCGAAAAAACCTTATGAAGATGCAATATCGCAGTCGCTCCTGTCATTTTAATGTAGGCACTCTAACATAGCGTACGCGTCATACCCCACGAGCGAGTCACTAGTGTGAAGTAGTTGAGTTGGCGAGTTTTTGTAACACCGAAAAATAAAAAAGAAGAAGAAAACTCTTATATAGCGGTACATGTAGTTTGACATCTGAAATTGTTGTTGCGGTAAATAAAAAATCGTTTTGCTTTGGAGAAAACTTGAAACACCTATTCTTTTTTTTACAAACACCAAAATGAATCATTTGATCGGAAAGTACGAGTACAATGTACAATCATAAAACATTCCAGGGATAATCCATTCTTTACCGGGCATCCTGCACATGAAACGGTCCAATCAACTAAAAAATATCTTTCCAATAGCAGTAGCAAGGACGTTCTTACTTCTCTCACTCCCACTTTTCCAAAGTTCAAAAGAAGTTGTTGGCTGACTTTTATTTCGCTATGCATTGTGAAGTGAAAGACTTCAAAGCCATTGATCAAAAAAACACACAACAGTTCTGGAAATCGATCTTCATTTTCATAACTGTTTTCTACTGTTTATAAAATCATTTCCAATATGGTGTGTGGCAGAACGAAGAAGTGATAGCTCGTCAGTTTTAATTATATTTGTCAGTTGAAAGACTGACTATTCCATTGCATTCTCACATTCAATTCATACCAACAAGTTAATCCACAAACACTTTGTTTGCACTGTTACCCTTGAATCGCGAGTGCAACATCTTGTGCAGAAAAGAAATAAAAGAAAGTTAAACTAGTCTTTGGCGAAAATTTTCTTTTTTATCTTCTCTTGGTTTAGAAAGGTGGATGTTGATTTTAGCTTGCTATAGGCTCTTCATTATTTGCTGTTATACTTCTTGCCATTGAAAATGCATCATGGTATAAATTGGCAAGGGGAAATCGCTAACAGTCTCTCTTTACCTCTTGTTTTTTGCAATGATAATATAAAATGATATTGCCATTATATGTCAAAGTAATTATTTTAGAGTGACAGCTTGGATTTGAGTATTTTCTTATTTATATAACATTGGAATGAATAATTTGAAATTTAGTTTGTGGTAAGAAATTAGTATATTGTGGAACTAGTAAGAAAACACTAAATTATACGAATATTGTGTGAGATAAGTAAAGGATTACATTTAACCTCAATGCTTAGAGCCAAAGTCAAGTTTTGATGTGAGGAGAGCGCAAAATGAAAGTATGTATGTTGATTTTTAGGTGTATTTTTTATAGCATCGTATTAAATCGTATGCTCAAATTACAGTTAAGTATACTTTATTTTTTCTAGTCCGTTTAACTAATTTGCTGACAACTGTACCCTCAGCTTTTCATATTCGTTTCCAAATTCATGTCCCTGCTCTTCGGATGTGAAACTGCAACGGTTGCGTATGATAAGCTCATTGAATTCTGACCTTGACAGCATTGTTTCATGGGGTATTAAAAACCGAGTAGAATTCAATGCTTCGAAAACTCAATGCTGTCTCTTGTCGTTGAAGCTTAACATTCCACCATTGCCATTATCCATGAATTTTACCTGCATCCAAGAAACCGAAAAGCTGTCAGTACTGGGTATATGTGTAAACGATGTTCTTCGTTGGAATGACCACATATTGGAAGTCGCCAAAAACGCTTCTAAATGCTTAGGCTTCTTGAGACGATGCAAGAAGTTCTTCTTGATCTGGCTACAATTTATAAGGCCTTCACAAAAAACTCCCATATCTGGTCAGGTGCTCTTCAAAAATCTTTGCGCCTACTTGATAGGATACAAAACAGAGCGTTGAGATTAATAGGTGATCGTTCAATCGTAAAATCGATTGATTCTCTTGAACATCGTCGAAACGTCACCTGTCTCTCTCTTTTATCGCTTTTTTCACAAACAGTGCTCTTGCCAAATAGCCAGTTGCTTTCTCTCCCTGAAACAATTTGGCCTCAACACCCGCCTCTCCAGGAATGCTCATCAGTTTTACTTTGAGCCCAACTTTGGACCTACACGTCAAGTATACAGATTCTTATTTTAGTCGCACCACCCGTATGTGGAATGCTTTACCTGGCTCTGTATTTTCCCTGCATTACGATTCACAAAGATTCAAAAGCAACGCAACGTGCATCGGTGTCTCCTATTAAACCCTCTCCTACTTTCCTAAATGCTCGCACTGTATTCTATTCTATTCTATTATAAGGGTAGTCATAATCCCTTGATGTGCGTGATGTTAATTATAAAAAAATAGGTTCGTTCGTTGAACTTTACCCAGGGTTGACCCAGATTTTCTTGACAACTCTGTAAGTTGTCAAATAAACTTGGGTTTTCAGTTCTTAACAAAACGCGAAACCACGAAATCACCACACTTGTCATTTGGAGAAAAATATAATGCCGTTTGACAGCACTGTTCGTTACCTGAACTCACCCGAGCAAAAACTTATTGCTACTTTAGGGCGAGATGAGGGTAAACTCAAGGCTTAAAAAAACTGAGTTTGGCATCCAGAGTTAAGGTTATTCAAAAACCGTCGGCGATAATATGGCGAATTTAGGTATGCAACGAACAAGCATTTATTATATAATGCAGTTGCAACGACATTTGAAATACACAGGCTTGCGCACTGGTTGTAAAAACTGGAAACCTCAGGGCCTAACGATTTCCATCTTGCTGACGAAGCGGATACTCTAAATTAAATAATTAAATGAAAATGATGGCACAACAGAGCGGCCTTACGAATTATCTCTACCACACCATGTGGAGGAATGGATGGGCCCTACGATATTTGCCAATTCTGAGCACCTAATTGAGAAAGCGCTTTTCATGGCATAAAATTGTTCACGGGGAAATCACAATGCACCAGCGGCCCCTTTTTATAGAAAAGCGTTATCGAATTTTCTAGATAAGACGAGAACCGTCAAGAAAATTTCGACCAGTTAGTGTTCTAGCTCCTCTATTATTATATGTATGTACCATTGTACCTATATAAACAATGCCTATTCGCCGTACATTACACACTGTCTCCTTATGGTATGTATACTCCTCAGTTACATTTCTGTGCGCACACACACTGACTAATGCCTTTCAGCCTGAAGAAAGCTTAACTTAATTAATAACTAGAGTTAGATAAAAAGATACACACCCTTACCATTACACCACGAGCACTGCTTGTACACAAATCGAATAGAAGTGGCGGTGTTTTTGCGTAACTTTAACTTGGTCCTGGTTTTTCTTGTTCCGTCAGTGTCAGTCAGTATATCATATCAGAAAATCGAAAGTCTGAAGTCTTAATTGCACTTGTCGCACTTCCGTGAAAAGGGGTACTGTGATGATTTTTTTATAACTCATTTGAAGGAGGAATGAATTTAGAAATAAGTGAAAAGCTGCTTAACAACCAGGAAACGTAGTCCGGACTGCTAAAAAATTGCTTTACTTTTTGCGGGTGAAATGTGTTACCATTTCGAAGGAAATTATTAAGTCAGTCATCCGTTTGAGTTTTTTTTTTTTTTTTTGAATATGTGGTCATTCCAACGAATATCATCGTTTACACACATACCAAGTACTGACAGCTTTTCGGTTTCTTCGATGCAGGTACCATTCATGGATAATGGCACTGGGGGAATGTTAAGCTTCAACGACAAGAGACAGCATTGAGTTTTCGAAACATTGAATTCTACTCGGTTCATAAGACCCCATGCAACAATGCTGTCAAGGCCAGAATTCAATAAGCTTATCATACGCAACCGTTCCAGTTCCACATCCGAAGAGCAGGGACGTGAATTTGGAAACGAATATAAAAAGCTGAGGGTCGAGTCGTCAGCAAAATAGTTAAGCGGATTAGAAGTTTCAGACAAGAGATCATTAATGAAAATGAGGAAGAGAGTCGGAGACAAAACGGAGCCCTGGGGCACACCAGCATTTATGAAATGGGTATCAGACTTGAAGCCATCCAATACAACTTGTATTGAACGTTCGGAAAGGTAGTTTCTAATCCAACGAAGAAAAGACTCATCGATACCAAAAGCATGCATTTTCGATAAAAGAACCTGATGCCAGACTCTATCAAATGCTTTAGAAATATCAAGCGCAATAATCTTACTTTCTCCAAAACAATGTAAAGATTGGTTCCACTTTTCGGTGAGATATGCCATCAAATCACCAGTGGACCGTTTGCTACGAAAGCCGTACTGACGGTCATTAAGAAGCTTTCGTTCTTCAAGATATTTCATAAGTTGACGGTTTATCAACGTTTCCATGACCTTGGAAAGAAGGGACGTTAGTGCAATTGGACGGTAATTGGAAGGGGAGGAAGATTCGCCTTTTTTAGGGACCGGCTGGACAAATGCAGTTTTCCATCTGCTCGGAAAAATCCCAGCAGAATCGGAAAGACGGAAAAGTTTACGCAGTGGTTTTGCCAGCGTAGAAGAACACCTCTTCAGAATAACGGCGGGGATACCATCTGGACCAGCGGATTTATGTATGTTGAGATCTTTGAGGACTCTCGCAACCGAGCGAGTTCGAAAAAATATCTGCTTCATCAAAGAATTTGCAGACTCGAGCTCAGGTGGAGCCAATATGCTATAAGGAAGTGTCGAGTTGGCAGCAAATTGAGCTGCCAGCAAATTGGCTTTGTCGATGAAGCTAACATATGGAGAGTCATTGAAGACGAGCTTTGGGACCGATGACGTGGTCGAGTTCTTAATGTTCTTGACAAAAGACCAAAAGTTTTTACTTTCTTTTGGACACAACAGTATTTTTTGCCTTACTTTTTGGTCATGTAAAAACTTAGCCTTTTGTATTTGAGCATTGCAGATATTTCTGGCCCGTTTGAACAGATTTCGGTTTTCTACAGTAGGGTTATCTTTAAATTTTCGAAAACTACTTTCCCGATCCCTAATCGCCTCTTTACAGCTTGAATCAAACCACGAATTCTCTTTGGGGATAGTACCTTTTGTTCTGTGAGGAACGAAATTTCTCATGCCGTTGAGAATTACGTTAGATATCATATCAGCTGATGCATCAACGTTTCCGTCAAGAAAGCACAATGACCAATTAAAATTTCGAAAGAAATTATTCAGGCCGTCCCAATTGGCTTTCTCGTATTGCCACACAGTTCTTTTAGGGACTTTATCTTTTTTTACTGTGACGGAAAACGGAAAATCTACCGATATGATAGATAGATGATACTACAACCCTGTATTTTTCGGGATGAGAAGTGAGAAATAAGTCAAGAGTGTTGGCAGCATGGCCTTCAATATCTGGAACCCGAGTGGGCTCATCAACAAGTTGAGTTAATTCGTTTAACTCCAGCAAAGATCTCAACATATTCTCCTTCGGGTGTTGTCTGACCAGAATGTCGAAGCCAACGAGAATTGTGTACATTGAAATCGCCCGCAATTGCGATTTCAGTGTGAGGATATTGGGAAACAATTCTTATTATGGAGTCAGATAACGCATCGAACTCGTTAGAGGTTGAATTGCTATCTAAATTGGGGCTTCTATAAATAAAACAATAATGAATGATATGCTTACGCACAGTGAATTTTAACCACATGAAATTAAAGTTCGTATTAGAACAGAGGCCGTATTGTGGTAGAAGCTGGTAAGCAATATCATTCCGAATATAAACGGCGAGGCCATGATAAGAAAAGAATAATGGCACTAAGCTATATCCAGGCAGGTTAAACTCTGATGAATCAGAATCAACACCCACCTGGGTTTCACTCAATGCCAAAACAGCTGGTTGCATTTTGCAGTTCGAAGAAATTCGATCGAAACCACCTAATGTTGCTAAAATCATTAAAAGTGAAGTTAGGCAAATACCGGGCAGTCCATTTGTTTACCGGTGGCGGTGCTCAATTAATAACAAATTTTTTTTTGCAGTGGTGACTTCGTTGATCGTCGGGTTTGTTCTGAAATTGTTACTAAGCATTTTTAAATTAGGTTAAGGTAGTTGTTGGGAAAACGACAGAAGCACTTGGACCAATAATAGCTCCATTGTCATAATATTGGGTTTTCCAATAAGGATTTTACAACTTTTTCATTCACAATCGAAACATTTATGAATGAAACTTAACTTCGTTCATATCACCACGATCACGTTTGCAGCGATCGTTTCGTTGGACCCAAATTTCGACTCAAACTTCGTGTTTTGTAAGCCAATGTTATGAAGTGTGTATTATCTTGCCAACGACAGTTAAAAGTCCTTGGTTTTTTAAATTTATAATTTTTCTCCAGTGTCTTGTTGGCGTAGCCCTCAAGTGGATCACTACAAGCAGGAAAGTGGGAGAGCTGTGCTCCGTTTGGGGTCATAACACTCGTGGAGCGTTTAATAAAGAGATTTAGAAAATAGGATTTTCCTGTCTTTTTTTTATTGAATTAATTAATTCTGATTAAAAACTCGTATGGACTAGAAATAGAAAGGTTTATATACCTCTAATGTCCCTTACAGAAGAAAAAGACGATAATTCCAAAAACTGTTTCTATGAATTTCTCCGAGAAACATATGAGCAATGCCCTAGACATGAAAATTTACCTTATGGCGATTCTAAAGGCCCCGACCCATAGTCCGCGTCCGTTCGCTGCCGGATTCAACTGACAGCTCGATTAAACACACGCGATCTTATGAGAGGTGACCCATAAGCATCGGATGCAACGGACCTAACGGAAAAAGTAGCCCAACTTTTAACTTTTGCGTCCGGCAGAACTGATGACATGCGCAGTAAAAACCAATTTGAAGTTTTCTCTTCACACTGCAACGGATTCTATGGGTCACCCCAATCCGTTGTGTCCGGTAAAACTCACTGCTGTCAGTTGAATCAGGCAGCGAAGGGACGCAACGGATTCTATGGGTCGGGGCCTTAACGCAAAACTACCCAAGGCGGACATTAGGGTAACAGAGCGAGGAGTCCCAGAACAAAGC
Source organism: Melanostoma mellinum (assembly GCA_914767635.1). Classification (NCBI taxonomy): domain Eukaryota; kingdom Metazoa; phylum Arthropoda; class Insecta; order Diptera; family Syrphidae; genus Melanostoma; species Melanostoma mellinum. The sequence continues at coordinate 78,209,246 of OU612059.1, read as the reverse complement.
ACATTTATCACAACCATGTCTTGTGAGGGAAAGGAGGGAACTTACAGTTTTCTTCCGGTTCCGAACGGCTTATCAAGAAAGCGATTTTCATGACAATGAATTTACAAACGGAGAATCTGTCAGTTCCTCGCGATACCCGGGGAAAAACATTTTCGCCTCTGTTTGGATTTCAGCCACGAACCTCCCGTTCAACATGCTAACCATGCTAACCATCACGCCACGGGTACCACATCTCAAAATTCATAAAAGCAAATACATGGCAGTTTCCAGATCAATCAACCGTCAACCAAATTGGCTATGTTGCGTTTGACTCAAGACACTCTTCCATTGTAATAGATATTCGAACTTTCCAAGGGATCAACTTTCACTCGGACCATTGATTAGTTGTAACCAAGGTGCGAATGAGGATATCCCGTTCACGACTCGCACGAATCAACGCTATGAAGTCATACGACGTGTGGAAGCCATAGTGCACAAGAGATGCCTTTTCCAATCGAGTTTCGAATATCTCTCCACATATCCTTGAATCCTATGCTGCCAGCATTAAAGATTCAAAACTAGTGGCAGCAATGGCAACAAGCCATTAGAACCGCAACCTCTGATGCACTGGGTTTCACTTGGCCCCGAAAACGAAACACATCTTTTGCCTTTGATCATTAGAACGATATTTGCAAGGAAAAAAGAATTCTAAAAAAAAAAATCAACATGAGAAACGCTCGATTGAGGAAATTTAGAGAAGCCATGTCAGGAATGAGATTCCGAAGTTATACCAAAAGGTAAAAAGATCATGTCAGGGTGGCAAGCAGCGAATTCAAGCCTGTAAAGACAAGCAGGGAAACGTAGTGATAGAATCGCAGTCGCTACTGATTCTACTGATTCTGCAAATCACGCAGAATGCCCCATTCAACTTGATAATGACGATGACTTTGGTGTGAAATTTTCAAGGCAGGTGGAGATCAGTTGGAAAATGGCATGCAACAGCTGATCTGCATGATATGGTCGGAAGAAAGCATGCTCGATAAATGAATACCATCAAATTGCACCTATTATAAACGATTAAGCCTCCTTAATGTCGTGTATAAGATCTTGTCTGTAATATGTAATATGTAATATGTGCACTTGTGCACGTCGGAAGCCCCAAGTCAACAATTTGATAGGTCCTTATCAATATGGTTTCAGACCAGAAAAGTCCACAATCGACCGAATGGTCTGCATACTACGGTAGATCTTGAAAAAAAAAAACTGCGAGTACAATATCGATATACACCATCTATGATCGTATTTTCAGAGACGAGCTGTACAGAGATATGTCTAGTTTCGGCATCCCTGCAAAACTCGCAGGATGACTTTGGAGAATTCACGCTGTGTCGTTTAGGTCGGTAATGAACTCATCGAAACATTTGTCCAAGAAGGCTTTAGGCAAGGCGACAAACTGTCATGTCTCATGTGCTTTAATTAACATCATACTTAAAAAGATTGTACAAAACTAAAATGTCAACAAAAGAGGAATAATTTTTCAAAATTGCGTAAAGTTCCTCACTAACGCAGACGATATTGACGTAATGGGAAGAAGCAAGCGTGATGTCATAGGTCCTTTCGAGAGCATTGAAACATAAGAGACAAAAATGAGTTTACTGGTTAATGAGGCCCAAATATAGTTTATGCTGTCATTGAACAAGGACAAGAAACATTGATGAATTGAACAAAACGTCACAATAGACTACTTAGAGGTAGCACAGGATCTACCTAGGATCCGCTATAGACTTGCAAAACAACATCAGTGCGGAGGTTAAATGAAAAATAACTCTTGTTAGCCGTTGCCTCTTTGGGTTAAGAAGGCAATCGAGAAACAAAACCTTCTCTAGAAAACCCAAGTTAATCACTTCTCATGGAGATGGCAGAAGAGTTTAAAATGATTGATGTCGGTATACACAAAGAAGTTCCGAAACCAAACCAATAAACTTGCAAGATCATTGAACAGAACATACATCTATCTTATCTCAGATAAGAACCATTCCTCTTTAGTCAATAGGGTGACATTGACATCAACGACTGAAGAAGGTGAATGAGACATTGCTCCACGAAATTCTTACTGTTCTCCAATAGAACTAAATGAAACTTTGGTCAGTTTAAATTTGAATCATTTGAAAAGAGAACAAAATTTTGGGCTAAATTGCACCTGTGGTGTGATGGGTAGCATGTCTGACTGTTGACCGGGAGGTTAATGGTTCGAATACCAACAGAATCAAAAACGTTTTTCTCGGGTATCGCCTTACACGAGGATGTTAGATTCATTTCCATGAAAGCGCTTTCTCGATTAGCTGCGGAATAAGCGGAAAATTTTTGGTTCCTTCCATTTCCTCACAAACTCAATTTCTGTGAGAAATTCGATAGGCCCCGGGGCTCTTCGCTCTGTTGCGCCACCTTATTTATTTATTTAATTTATTTAAGATGAATTCAAATCAAACAAGAGCAGTTGGGTTGGGAAAATCTATACCTAAACAAGAGTTCAAATAAATCAACCGATTGACTAGTGCTATCTAAGGGAACAACCCATAATTACATCATGTTGTTTTGCCTAACCTCTCCCAACTGTTCAAAACAAATCTACCGACGCGACGAATCAAATTAATTTAAAAATGCATCTTTTTCTTGTCTCAACAGACCAACCGGCCAAAATACAATAAAAATGGAAAAAAATAAACCATTCGAATTACAACACTTAAATGACGATAAATTAACATACAAGTCAATAAAATTTGTGTTGACTAATGTCATCAATGAATAATTAACAAAAAATACAGGTTATTTTTAATGACTTACCATCCATTTGAGGCAATCCAAACAGCCCATTTGAGAAGCGGCATGAATCGGTGCCATTCCATCGCGAGCACGTACATAGAGAGATCCGCCAGCTTCAAGCACCAAAAATTTTAATACCTCTAGGTGTCCTTCTTGCGCAGCTAAGTAAACTGGTGTGACATCGTTATCCATTTGAGTATTAGCACTGGAAATACAAAAAAAAAAAGAGAATCAGTGCAACAATTTAATGGAGAAGTGATTGTGAAATGGAAATCAAAGTGATGCAAAAACGTATGCAAGGCAGTTTGGATTCAATAGCGAGAATACGGAAAACCATGCACTCAGACTAATCACTAATTATATGCCGATGGCTTTCTGTCGATGCGTGAGTACAAAACTGGCTAATGTTTGATTAGCTGAATTTGTGTTTGGCGTTAGGAGCACAAGTCAAATACGTTCAACATAAATGAGATGGGGTGAACAATTTTTCTGCGTACTTAGGTAACGTGACGTAGGCCTTACGGTTAAGTGGTAATATTTGTTAAAGGAAAGTTTGGGCGCGGGGCTTTTCGCGTCATCTACACCTCACTTAGTTAAACTTTTCCAATAAAGAAAACAACACTTTTTTAAAACGATTGAAGTTTTGCACAGTGGTTCCACTCTCGAACAAAAAGGCGGCCATAATTACTTATTGATAACATATAAAAACAATTTTTCCTTAATGATTGGGGCTCTCTGATTACGAATCTGCCATCAGTTTTGATGTATCTCAATGTCTTGAGATAAGTGCGGCAAAAGGGTTCAAGATCGGTTTACTTTAGTTTAGATATTGGGACTAGAAAAAATCCTGTAAAAGAAAACATAATTTTTTCTATGTTTAAATATATGCTTATACTATTTTGTGTAAAAATTAAACTCTTAGTAAAACAGTATTCAAAATGGAGTTTATTTTTTTTTAATAAGGCTTTTTTCAAAAAGTGTTTTGTGTACATAGCATATAGGTACATTTTTTTAAATTACATTGAAAATATTTTTTTAGAATGCTATGGAAAAAATACCAAAGAAGTTTGAGCTAAAAAAAACTAGAGGTCGATCAATAGTGTTTTTTTTTTCTTAGACCTTACCTTATTTAAGCGTCGAAACTGTTGAACTATTTTGAGCTAAACAGATTTATCGATACGTATTTTTCTAGAAAATTATATTTCGTTTAAAAAAGGTCATTTTGAAAATTTTTGTGAGGCTAACCGTTTCCAAGTAATCAAGCTTGAAAAACTGATTTGTCAGTCAGTCAGTCAGTTAAGTGCTGAATCTATTCAACAGTCAGCTCGTTTCAACAAATGCGAAATTCAAAGTCTTTAATGCGACCGCTAAATCTATTCTTTTTTATGGAGCTCAAGCCTGGGGTATTAGAAAATTTGAAACGGTGGAGACATTGTTGCGTTTTTTCTTGAGAAAAATCTTTCTTTTACCAATGAATACGCCAAAATACATGTATCACTTGGAAACAGGACTGCCAACGCTTTTCGTTTCAACTCTGAAGTTAAATGCAGATTACTTGATTCGAATAAAAAAGATGGAAGACAGTCGATTGCCGAAACGGGTGCTTATGCATGCAGTACGTAGAAAATCGTTGTTCTACAAAGATTGGATTGACCATGCAGCTAACTGTGGATGGAGTCTAGACTTAGCCGATGCAAATGCACAACAATGGAAAATGGCTCTTTATGAAATAATACAATGTATCGACGAAAACGAGAGATATACATTCATAGAACAAGCAAGATCATCAATAGCAAGAATAACATATGCTAAGCTTAATTACAATTTAAATGAAAGAAACTACTTCAATGATAATATCCCAAGAAAAGTTGTGAGTTGCATTTTTAAAGTAAGGGGGGAACTCTTAAAACTCAACTATAGACCGCACAGGAATGATTTAGAAGGTATCTGCTCTCTTTGCAATATGCGTGTTGTGGAGAACGTTTACCACTTCATTGCAATATGCCCAATGCTGATGGAACTTAGGAGAGTTTTTTATGAGAAGAACTACCTGGAAGAAGAAGACTTAAAACTTATTCTAAATGGAGAAGACTGGGTTCGGCTATACAAATTCACCACTGAAGCGATGTCTTACAGAAGCAGAATTATGAATGAAAACTTTTAAACTCAAATTAAAGCGCTTTGCTATCAGAATCGAAAATAGAATTACCAAAAAAATAAGCAAAAAAAAAATTAATTGTTTCGTTTTAGCTAAACTAAAAGTCATTCATTAAACCAAAAGCTGTAATCATAAAGCTCTTGTAATTCCTTTTTATTATGTACTCAAAATACACTTATTTGTTCTGTTTTAACTAAACTAAAAGTCAAAAAAAAAAAAAAAAATATTTTGTTTTAACTAAACTAAAAGTCACTATAAAAATCAAATAAATTTTATTTAAACTAAAATATTTAAAAATACTGGATTTAAATTTGAATATTTCCACAAATTTTAAGATGTATAAACCAACAATTATTATGGATTATCAGGAAAGTAAACACTGTAATAAATCAAAAAATTAGAGAACAGTCACTCGGGCAGACGGCAGTAATGCCATGCTCTAAGTTATTCAATTTTATAAAGCGCTAATGAAAATGTAACTTTTTTATAAGGAATGAATAAAACAATCTATCTATCTATCTATCTATCTAAGTGCTGAATAAGCTTAAGAATTATAGTATAGCGTCAATATGTGAGAGGAATTTTAACTTCAATTGGTTTAACTTAATTGGTTTAGAATCGAAAACACAGAGACGAGAAAACGCCTGACTATTCAACTACCAAAATGCAGTTGCTTAAGGTAAACCCATTTGTAGAAAACATATTTTTAAAAACCAACATAGATCATTTGCATTTCATAAGATTTATGAGTTTTTACGAACCAAATCCATGATTGTTAGAACAAAGATCATTGGACCTAAGTTGCTGTTCTGTTGGACACCAGAGATAGAGAAGAGAAGCAACGAATACTGCTGTAATATGTTTCTAAATAAGAAAATTCTTTGTACTGATAGCGCAAATCAAAAGTTCGTTCGTTTGTCCATCAAAACCTAGGTATAAAGAAAGAACAGCGAGAAAGTCACCAAAACTTACAAAGCAACATGCAAATATCTATCCTTAAAAGCTGAAAGTGAATGTATGTATGAATGTATCTTCTTTTACTGACAGCCTAGGCCGTGGATTGTGATAAATTTCATAGAAAAAACCTCTCTCAAGATGCTATAACAACCACCATCTTCCCATTTCCTAAAAGGTTTATTTTTAAAAGGGAAGGGTGGGCTCCAATGTGACAAATGGACCAGGCAAAATTAAGATAAAGATAAAACTCCTGATTCATGACATTTATTTTTACTGTGACAAAATAAAACAATGAAACTAGGGTCATTTTTAGATTCAATTATCTTTTACAAAAAACATATAATTATGAACTAGAAAAACTCAGTTCGCAATTAAGGGTATTCTATTCTAGGTAGGTATACGAAATGTTTTTATTTTGCAACTATTTTTGTGTAAACATCCACATGGAAATTTCAGTTTTCAGTTTCAGTTTGTTTGTTCAGTACGAATAAGACTTAGTCTTCTATAATACTCAAGATAATGGAAACATTTTAAATTCATAAAAAAAGTGTGTAACAGGCAGACATCCTAACACATAACCATTACGCAACGGGCGTAAAAATATCAAGCGCAACAGTGGCACATGAAATTTACAAAGCTTATAAAATAGAAAAAAAGCAAACAAACCGCAATCAAAAAATGTTTAGACAAGAGAAGACAGTAACAACAACACCAATAACAACAACAACTCAACAACAAACCACAACAAGATAAGGTAGAATGAAAAAGAACAAACCATCAACAGTGTACCAAGTTGAAGTTGGACTAAGCCCGAAACGCGTCGCCAAATTTAAGTAATAAAAATGATTTGCGAACATTTGTGAATAAATATTTGATGACAAATCCAAAAAAAAAATTTCATCTTCAAAAAAATTTATGGTTGATAAAAAACAAAAATGGCAAATACTCTGTGCGCTATAAATACAGAGTTAGACAAAAAATAGGCACTACTGTTTCGAACAAACTTGGTATTTTTTTTTCTAAGTACAGTTTCAAAATCTTTAGGCTTTGTACAAGGTTTTAGTATTCGCTCTTCATAATACAGGGTGTTCCGAAATTTGTGTTACATACTTTGGGATGTGATTCTTGGTCGTATTCTAAGAAAAAATTGTTTTACAGTAAAGTCCGTTTCTCAACTTTGATATCACTTTTTGACAATTTAAAAAAAGGCTAACTTTGGTGTACCCTGACCTATGTTAAATTCGAAACCTCTGTCAATACTGATGGTACAGACCTAATTTTAGACTTAACTTTTTATAGAAATAATAAAACTGTATTTAATTTGGGCTCTTATAGGCCTAGGGTTGCCAGATTTTAAATTTTAAATGGTGTTCAAATTTGCTTCGCCAAGCAAAGTTTTGACTTTGAGGTAATTTTTCAGAAAATGCCTATTAAACATAGAGTTTCTTAATTTTTTACAGATGAACCAAATAATAATAAAAAAAACTCTTTGATAAGTGCACTCAAAAACACATAAATTTTATGATACTTGGAAAAATCTAAAACGGAAAAGAAATCAAATTTTGGGTTTTTTTACGAACTTTTAATGCAAGAGCTTGCAATGGGAGTTGTTTTCCAAGAATTGACTGTTTTAAAGTAATTTTTATGACTGTGCACTGTTGGAAAGGGTAAAAAGTGTATTTGCCTGCTACCAAAATCCTAATTGGCTTACCTCTGCTCAGGGAGATTCAAGTTTGGGGTATGAATGTTCAATGGGTAAAAAAGTCGTAGGTCCAATCATGGTGAAAGGTGGTTTTGTTTTTTGATATAGCAAAGACGGTGACCAGCAAATTTTCAACAAATTTCATTACATTATTATCCGACATTATTTTTGCAAAGATCATGGATCATTTTGAAAATACCTATTACTCCACGTAAATATTCTGCCAAAAAATCCATGCTAGGCCTTCCTACCTAACGAATGCCAACCCGAATCCAAACCGAATGAAACAAATCCGATAATATGGACCTTAAGATTTTAGGACAGAGGAATTTTGGTAAAACAAGAAACAACTCGTTTCATTCGATGGTATATAAAAACTTGATGACTTACTCCATCTACATTAGTATCCTCACTTGATGATCGAATCAATAGAGAACTACTACCCTCAAGAACTTCATACACTTGAACTCGGTGAAAACGTGACATGTCAATTCCAAAACATTTATTACGAATCTTTTTATTTGGCATTCGTAGTCCGAAATTGAAGGGATGAATATAATAGTAACTAGGATAAAAGAAATATACACCAAAACAAAAAAAAAAAATTCTTTGTCAACAAACTTTGACTAAGAGCAATCACACTCCATGAGCGTCCTTGTAAAAACTTACGATATTCATCGGGCTCTATGCGTCAGCAGAGGCAAAAATGTTTTTTTCACGGGTATCGCCTTTCGCGAGGATTTGGCAAGTCCTCCGTTAGTAAATTCATTGCCATGAAAAGCGCTTTCTCAATTAGCCGTTCGGAACCGGCAGAAAATTGTTGTGAGAAAAGTGCTAGGCCCAGGGGCTCCTCGCTCTGTTGCGCAACCCTAATTTTTTCTATGCGTTGCTAGTTCGCAAAGTCACTCTGGTATGGTTTTTTTAACCCTCCTAGCTTCATTTCGACAGCGTTGCTAGAGTCAGCCAGAAATTACCTCCGAATGTAAGATTATGTTTCAAGTTTAGCAAAGTTCTTAAAAGTTACTCGAACGGACAACATTCTAGAGTAGAGTTCTACTTATTCGGTCTTTATGAAATGAAAACTCTTAAGCTAAGATCTTCTCAGCGGTACACGGAAAGAAAAATCAGCTGTGAATCACGACTAATGAATCCAGTTTTAGACCTTGGATCAGATATTATCAAATTGCGACTTTTTGTTTGCAATTTGAAAAAAAGAGCGAAACGATGAAATTGACACTCAAAAATCGCATTTCAGAATTTTTAAGTATCAGTTATTGTGACTCGCGAATCGCAATTCGAGACCAATTTGCAGTAAAAGCAAAAATCTAATAACAACCCCTTTTTCAAATTGAAGGTAGGTAGTTATAGCATAGGGTGATATGGGACTGGTGAATTGTTTTGTTGTGATACAGTGTCGGGATGCATATGAGAAAGAAAACAATACTGGCTTAGGCGCCAGACGTCTTGAAGTTGTGAGTCGGCGATGATAACGTTGAGCTGCGAAGGTAAATAAAAAATGATCGCTTAAAATGTGAGCGTATACAGACAGTTAAAAAGGAGGTAGTGTTCAAGAGATAAGAGAATTACGACTCATAATTTGTAATTTACTGTACATGATTTTCGTAGATTACGTTTTTCTGAGGTTAATATCTAGCTCATCCTTTAAATTCCCCAATTTGAGTATTTCGAGAAAGCGAATCGCCATACTTATTTTGTAAACCACGATAAATAAATTGTAAAACGAAATTGTGCTCCGGAAGTGTAGTAGATTGCGATTGAAAGCTTGTAAACTACTAAAAAGACGAAATTCTTAAATAACGATACTTGATTGCAGATCACAAATTAAAAAATTTTGTAATTTGAGATGACACTTAGAGTAAATTGCTATTTTTTCGATCAATTTATAATTAAAGCGGTGTAATTTACAAAAAAAAGAAGGGATTTCGCAAATTACAAACTAGAAATTCGCAATTGGCGATTTTTCAATTCTTTCCGTGTACTGACTGAAACTCTAAGGAATTTCAACTATCTATTATTATAGATCAGGTAGGTAAATACAGCCAATTCAAAAAAACAAGCCAAATGTTGATTCAAAATTGAACCATTGACCCTTGTGATCACCATAAAAACACCAAGAATAAGAGTAAAAAAGGTTGAACTTAATATTCTCGAATATAGAAAAAAGCAACAGGGAAGCGCTTGAGAGATCTTCTGATAAACATGCCACTTGAAAGCTTTATCAAAAGGTAAAAAGATCATATCAGGGTGGCAAACTTCAAACTCAAGCCGTTAAAAACCAGCCGGGAAACATAATTGTAGAACCGCAATCGTTAGGTACCTACGATCGGGAATGTCGTCGACTGATGCTGGAAGAAGTATACTCAAGTAAATACTTTATAAGGCCTTGATCATCATAGGTTTGAGTTATACGGTACTTAAGCAGAAACTGTTTGATCGCCATGGATGATTTTCAAGTCAAGTCTTGGACATTGCTCAAATATTTCTCTGAAGAGCTCGTGGCATAAATCTTTCTTTCTGTGGGGTGTCTAAGCATATTACGCTATGTTTAGCGTGATTAATCCAATCCTAACGCCAAACTTCTTCTTTTGTTCTTTTTCATTTTCTATTGTAATCGATGATGAAATCATTATTGTTATAGGAGACTGTTGGCTATTTCGGAATCGGGGGCCGAATCACCGCACACGTGCACGTGGTCGAGTGATACCTAACTGAATTATTTGAGTTTTAGCACAACACTTCACGCGTTATCGAGCACTTAAGTACCACAATTTCAAAATAGTTTCATCAGTATTTGAACGAATTGAGCTCGATAAATGAACAGCTATAATCAATAATTTAAAGCGAATTCCGAAAGAAAACTGGCACTCACTCACTCGATCACTCGGTGCGGTAATTCGGCCCCAGCTGTTTCTACGTGGTAAGGTAGTTTGTTAAACGCACAACCCCCCTCCTGGAGAGCTAGTTGCTAAATGAGCTTATTCGTTTTCCATTTTAATAACCCATTCCTATTGTTGAGAAACCCTGAAAGGCTTTTAAACCCAATATGTCAGCGTAGCTCAATCTGGGGTTTCAACTTTTTGACTGCTGAGGTCAGCGTTGATTCTATAAGTTGAATTCCACCGCTGCGTCTTTCCCCATAAGCTCTGGCAGACCACCGAGGCAGTTAGCTCCATTCAAATTTTCCCACACCGCCGCGACAGAAAAAACTCAGCGTTTTCATACATTTCTATTGTCGCGTTTCTGTCGCTGCCGCAACTGCAAAAACGCTATGTATTTTAATAGTATTAAGTATTGCGAGAACCTTAATGCATGTTGAAGGGAACTTCTATTAAACAGGGAACACAATGAAATACGCACTGGCGATGGCGGTGTGATTCAAAATACGTTTAAAAAAAGTTCAAACTGCTTCATCTCCAACACACGCTTGCCCAGTTACGACAGTTCGTTTATCAGTTATCTACAATCTGAAACCGTTCCCTTCTAAAACACAATATTTGGTCTCTTGTGTACCAAAACTTATAAAAACAACATGTGACCATGTATGTTGGCTAACATTTTCCAACCTATATCCAACAAACTATCGATAAGGCTTTCAAAATTTCAAAAAAGGTCAACTGCCTTTACTTCAGAGTTTTAACTCATCTCTACACTCGTAATTCTGTTATATTTGCCTTAGTCTCAAACTGATTAGTGATGTACTCTCAGAGAAAAAGTGTGCATGTGTATAAGGCTCAACGTTGGGCGCCAAATTCGCCTAATTCTAAGTAAATGACATCAATTCAATATGATAGTAAAAAGTACTATCGAATCAAAGTTGATTGTTTGCTCAAAAATAAAAAAAGAGCCACAGCATAATCCCCGCAAACTGACAAAGGGGACAGGTCGTGCCAAAAGCATATGGAGCTCGTAATCACTTCACTACTGTTGATGTTGGAGTAGTAAAAGTCATAATAATAAAATGACTCATTAAAACCCTAACACCGCACCGGTTGGTTTCCCATTTATGCAAAAACCGTTAGCAGAGCAATCAATTTAAATATTTTAATTTTAATTGCTGATACAAGGTGTTATGATATAACAACACACCTAATGATCGACTTAAATAAATATAGAGTAGGCATATCATCTTTCCTCATCACATACCTAATACCTACTTAAATATATGCTTTCAATTCAACTTTCCGATATTTGTGAATTTTGTTTGCCTTTTTTCGCTTTACTTTATTTGCGATTTGTGTCTTTGCCCCTCAAGACAATAACTCTCACTTTAAATTAATACAGTTACATAATGAAAATAGACAAGAGCTGTCTATGATGCGACGAAGTTGTCAGAAACGAAACAGAAAACTTGAAAAGGGTAAGAGAAAGAGAAAAAGGGAAAGGGAAACTAGCGTACATGAATAAGAAATTAGCCCAGAGACTAGGGTTTGCTCACAACAAAAACAAAACCAAACCATGTGTTGTGACAAGAGAAAAGAAGAAGAAGAAGAAGAAGAACAGAACAAAAAAGAAAAGAAAATACAAATTACCTTACAACACTTCGTCTATTATTCCGCTCTTTACGCACTTGAATCTTATTGTTCTCATCTGTCTGCTCTAGTTTGTCTAGTGATGCATCTTTCTCATTGTCATCGCCGCCGCCATTGTTGGCTAAAATGAATTCATTGGATGCAATGGTTGTTGTTGTAGCATCATTGTTGCTTTCACCGAACTCATTAACTATTGAACGAATATCACTGTTCGACGATGCTTTCATCTTGCTACGTCGAAACGACGTCAAACTAGACATTTTGCCGAGTAATCCTTTTTTAGCATTTACCGTTGAGAAATAGCTAAACATGAATGAAAAATATTTGAATTTGAATTTTTGATTAACGAGTAGAACTGCGATCTTTTTTGAACTTGCAACTCAAAGGCGCCAATGTTCTTAAAGAAGTTAGTGTAGATATGCGAGTAGAAGGAGTTGTTGCAATTTTTATATGTGCAGAATGTGCGGTGTGAAGGTGATGTTGTTTAAGGTATCAATGAGTCAAGTCAGCACTTTCAAGGCACTCGTGATCCGTTGATAAATCGAAACAAAGACATAAACATAACCCACCTTCATTTTATGGACATAGACACACACAACAAGAACAAAGAAAGTGTATGGCGATTTATTTTCTTTTTTTTTCGAATTCGTATTCACTACTCTGGTCCGTTAAGCTGTTAAGGTGAGATCAAACTTGGACCCACTGAAGCACTTTGCATCCTTTAAACTCGATTTTTATTACAAATCCAAATTCTTTGTACAGGAAGAAATTCAAATCATTCTTGATGGACACACTTCTTAGCCGATCAAATCTAAACGGACGACTGTGGTGGAGAAATTGTGAAAATCGGTCGATAGCTTGATTTTAAGTAACACTTCATTATCCACTGCACTGCACTTCACTTATCGTTAACACTGCGCGAAGCTCAGCTCTATTTTCAAAGAAGAATAACAAGTTGAATGAGTGTACGAGTGTCTATGTGAAAATGGAGCGAAATCTTTTGCCTCACGGAATTTACCGGTGTATAGTTTTGAGTTTACAGTTGTCTTCGATTTTTTCTTCGCTGTTGTTCCTCTGCTTATTATTTTTTTTTTTGTAATAATTGTTTGAATTTTAATTCAAAACCCAGTGACCATAGACAATTGGTTAATGGTTGAGCTTAAGAAATTAAAAAAAAAACACACACATTCACTCAAACAAGCGCGGATGGAGGTGTTGGTTGTTGATGAAACAACCATCAATCACCCACTATACAACAATCTTTTGGATGCACCTGTTGTACAACAACAGCGGCCCTATATTGTAGGTTTGTGCAACTTGCGATATATGAGCACTAAGCTAAGCACTGACCATCGAACCGAACACTTCAGGGAACCATTGACGAATAGATACAAACAACTTATTCAGAAGTTAGCGGAAAGTTGGCCTCTTCTTCGTCTTCTTTGCCGTCGTCGTCGTAGTCGTAGTCGTCCGTCGTCTTCTTGGTCTTGGACTAACTCGTTCGCTTAGTTTTTCCTCATTGAACTTTCTGGTTTGTTGGCTGGACGTGGATGACTGTCAATATTGCAGCAAGGCACAGCCACAGCGCCATTGCCAGTATTTATTGTAAGTCAGTAGGTAAAAGCTGACGTTTGGAGATAGCGTGTGTGCATAAAAGCAGTCATATTATATGTGTTCTTTTTTTTGCAGAGGAATGTGCGATTCTTGGTTTGTAAGTTTTGATTATTGTTGCTTAGAGGCCATTTAAGTATAGAACGGAGGACTATTATTTTGCGATTACTTGCCAGGGGAGTTGCATGATCCTATAGCATGAAGTCATGTTGCAAGTTTGAGTTTGTTGCCAATATAAGTTTTGCATTCTTGTTTTTGTTTTTGCACCAGCGGTTATGTGTAAACATGCTTATTAGAAACAATTTGGAAGAGTGCTCAGAGACTAGAATAGGCGAGGATAGTGAGACCAACTTATCATGAAGTAATAATTCAATTAGGAGCAATTAATCGAGTTCTTGATTGTGAAAGGTATTTTTTTAATTGTATGCTTCAAAGTTTGTCTAATTGAGAACTTACCACACAATATCTGAGATAGTTTCAAAAGAATTACAAGACGAAAAGACCATTGGCTAGTATAGAAAAAAATGGTCCACCATGAAATAGTAGGTTTATTCGTTGATGCCCTAGGGTTGAACTGTGGTCAACACAAAGCGTTTTTTTAAAGCATAAATTCGCCCTAAATGTCAAACTAAGTGTTTTTTGAGCCCTTTGTTTGCCTTCAACTCGCCCTAAAGCAGCCGAGGTCAGGAAATGAACAGGGCTGTAATGGCAAGCCTTTTTGTGGGACAGGAATGTGTGGTGAATTTTTGGTTAAGCATTTTTTGAGAGCTGAAAACCCAGTTTTTTTTTTGACAATATACAGGGTAGTTAAGGAGTCGTGGGTCAACCCTGAGTAAAGTTCAACGAACGAACCTATTAGCAAATTCCAACTTAAAGAAGCTTAAGTAATTTCATTTAACATTTAAATTTAAGATTAAGAGCATTGGACATTCATTTTCAAATCGGATTTCTTCTTTAAAAATTCAAACAACTTAAACTGAAGAAATATAAGCCCAGCTAGAACTGCAACTGGAAAAAAGTCTTGGTCAAAAGAAGCAAAGCAACAAAAGCTGAAAATAAAAACGTTTTTTAAGATCCTTTTGTATTCATAGCGTACTATCCACCTCAGGTCTGGTTAGATTTTGAGTATGATGAGGTGGATAATTTACTGCCGTACTCCTGTTAGAAGTGGTGCCCGTGGCGTAATAGTTAGCATGGTTGTCTGTTACGTGGGATGTTCGAGTCTAAGAAAAAAATGTTTTCAGGTGTATCGCCTTGCGCGAGGATTTAACGAGTAGTAAAATTAATACACTGCCATGAAAACCCCTTTCTAATTGAGCCCTTCAGAGTCGGCGTAAAATTGTAGGCTCCTGAAGTATCTAAGGCTCCGAGGCTTCCAAAGCTTGTTTGCGCCACTCTATTTATTTATTTTTTCCATTTTAAGAAAATATTCCGATTACAGAAAAACGCACCCAACTACTAACTGAATGCAAATACAGAATTTCCATTTTAAAATCTTAATTCTCTCAAAGTATATACAAATACATAGATAAAAAGTAACGCTTATGTAAGCTCAACATAGGAAATCAATTAGTAGATATAAGGAAGGTTTTTTGGGCCATCGACTCATTTTCAGAATACAAATTTGAAGGCCCTGACGGCATTGTTCCAATGATGCTCCAAAGCCCTAAAGACTTGATTGTGCCGATTTTAGTGGAAATATTCAGGGCATGTCTAAGCCATCGTCATATTCATTTCCAAAGCCAGTAAGCCCTAGCACACTGCACCAAAAGATTTCAGACTAATAAGCCTATCCTACTTTACAACTCGAGAAAAACTTATAGAAACGCATATTACAAAAAATGAGATCTTAGCAAAATGCATAAAAATTGAGACTGCACTTCATGAAGTAGTCGGAACCATTGAACAGTCAATCCAGTACAAAGAATACGCACTGGTTGCATTCCTCGATATAGTAGAGGCCCACAACAATGTTGAAAACAGTGCCAATCGTATGGCATTAAGCACCATAAATATCGAGCCAAAGCTATCAAATTGAATCGGCTCTATGCTCCAAACAAGAGTAGTAAAAGGAGAAATGGTTGCAATAATCCTAAAAGCCAAAACTTGTAGAGGTACACCGCAAGGAAGGGCTTATCCTGGCTATTCTGACTCCTAGTAGTTAACCAGATCCTGGTTGAACTAGACCTAAACGGAATAAAAGCTGTAGCCTATAAAAATGAAATTGTGATCATTACTTCGGGAAAACTCACAACAACACCTTGTAAGCTCATCCAGGCAGCTCTAAATAAGCACATTAACAGGACGAACTGCGGCCTAAATATCAACCCTAAAAAAACAGAACTTCTTCTTCCATTCCAGATATACTTCCACCCATCATAAACGGCATATTAATTAACTTATCAGGTTAATGATCAGATATGACGGAGAAAATCACCACCAACAGAGAGGATACATCGTCATAATACGAGAATAAGGCAGAAGGATTTTCGGAATTTTTTGAAGAAAACTTCATGTCAAGCTTAGCTTCTGACCCCGTATTCATAAGTGATGTTTCCACAACCATCCAGCAGATTGAAGTATACACAGCCGAAGAAGTCATTTTCGGTTATGAAAACCTTTAATGTGATCCCAGTAAAAATCCAGAAGACATACTAGAATTGATCCAAAGTGGGCGGACAAGAAAAAAAAAACAGCTGTATGCCGCACAAAATACAAAAATTTATGATGATGATACTCTCTTCAACCATGATGATCTTTCTGGCCATTGTTGTGAACAACTGTCTCAAGAACTGACACTTTCCTGAGCGTTGGAAGAAGGCGAAGATCGTAGCCATTCCCAAAAAGGGAAACCGAAACATTGTGTCTGGTTACAGGCGAATATCCTTACTCAGCAACGTCAGCAAAATTTTGGAGGATCTGGTTCTTAGAAGGCTTAAGACACTCTCCAACGACAACAGCATCATTCCGAAAATACTGATTAAATTCCGCACTCCAATCCTCACCCACTCCTGAAGATACAAGAGGACGTTATAAGGAACCTCAATAATCCTATTGTCTAATTAAATTCCAGATCCTTCTACGTGCAAGTAGACAACACTTTGTGATCAACCAAGGGGTAAATTCCCGATCTGTAAAGCTGTGAAGTGAAAAAAAAATTCCATTTCAGTTTTCACACAGTTTTTTTTTCATTTTATCACTTCACGAACCCATTCTAACGATTCCCGGTCTCAAATGTTAAGTAGTTCTCAAACTGTGTTCTAAAAGATTCTAAAACGTTCTAAATAATAAATTCTGACAGTTGTCTCTCATTTCCCAATTGGATTTTCCGTGCTTGAATTTTGTTGCCATTTTTCATAATTGAATTTTTTCACCGACTCATACGGCAATGGAAAGAAATTTATCATATGAAAAAAATTTGACATTTGAGGTTGGATTTTCACTTATCGAGAATCGAATTTTCGGAGAAGCTGCGATAAATGTTTTCACTTCACAGCTTTACAAATCGGGAATTGACCCCCAGATCCATCCGAGCAAGGGTTTCTCAAGGATCGATCAATTACTTTTTCTGTAAAGCATCTTCAACTGGGACCAACCTCAACCAGAAAACGCCACTAACCTTGTCTTTGCGGATGGCTCCCTGACTTTCACCTCTGATCGCTCATAGAGGTGAAGACCAAATAGGGAAGTGCTTCAAACGATCGCGAACATCCAAAAACTATTACGGCATCTGCACCAACCTTCCTGACGAACACAACTTAGTCCAAAGAAGCAGGTCAAGTATCTTAGAGTCCACTTCAACGGACTGATGTGTTTCAATCCGCAAGCCACTGCAGTTGTTAAGAAAGCTAACTCTGTTTTTCATCGTGTCCATTCGTTGATGCACAAAAGTAATGGACTAAACCAAAAAACGAAATTACTGCTGTACAAGCAGCTAATACGATCTATCATCACGTACTGTTTCCCGTCAGGCTCACAATACCCAAGACTGGAATGCAAAAACTGCCTTTATTCGAGAGGAACACAGGACTTGGCTACGATACGATTTGCAGAAAAATCATCAACAATAGAAAACTCTATTATGAAGTTAGAATCAGTCCTAGGCCGCGTTTCCATTTGCAAGAAAACTTCTGCAAGAAATGTCTGACAGTCTGTCCGACAGTGACTTGCAAGTGGAAACTGAGAAGCAAGTTCGATCGCGACAGTCCTTGCATAAGTTCTTGCGAGAATTTGCGAGTGCAATAAATTGCATGTTGAAACAGGTTTTCATTGACTCGCGACAGTTCTTGCAGCTTACCGAAACAGCTTCGTATATATCGCACTTGCGGCTAGTTGGTCGAAAGAGAGTATGTGAATCTTCTCGCAATTGAAGGTTACGAGTGTAATCCGTATTCATAGATTGTTTATGGGATGTGATAAATCTCAGCGTCAAGAAGAGTGTATCCTTCGTTGATGTTAAATCACGGAATCGAGTTTCTTGCTTTTTTAAAATAGGGCCCACTTTTAATAACAAAACTTCCAAATAAACTGGGGTCATCCAAGTGAGATTGAAATATTGTTGAGCGTATGTTTAGTTTGTTTAGTAAACTACAGAAGGCACCAGCTTCCCGTCTTCTTAAAATCGAATCGCGCACCCAAGTTGATCGCTTTTTTTATCCATAAAATTGTAATTGCAGCTCCTAAACGTTGACGTATTCTCGCCATGACTTCATAATTTCAAATAAAATACCAAATTTCTTGCGACATTAATGACTCTCCAGTGGAGACACCTCTGCAATAAATTGCGACAGTATGATGCGCGAGCTTCTTGCAAGACATTTATTGCAGAAGAAATTACAAAAATTCTTTAAGCAGTGTAAACGGTACTGCAAGAAACTTCTGCAAGACTTCCGCGAGTTTACTTGCAAATGGAAACGCGGCCCTATAGAGAAGCACATGGGGCGGTCCGGAAGACGCTTACTGGAAAACCTGGCCTATCATCCAGACCCCTTAGTAAGAAGAGTAGCAGAGTTAGACAGACACCCGCACCCGAGATACATCGTAACGATCAAACTAATGGACCACCACACTAGCAGCGCCATCCCATCACCGCACCATGGCTAGTAGACATTTAAAAATCAACAAACCGTACTCAGTTTCTTTTGAATTTCTACTCAAGCTAATTGGTTTTGCACTTTTGTATTTTTTGGTAATAAGGTTTTCGAATCTGTTTACATTTGCATTTTATTAAAAAAAAAAAAATTCTTGTTAAGTACTCACCTATTAGAAACAAAAGAGCTGTCCCTCATAGTCTTTATATCAAATGTTTCAATTAGAACAACTGAATTCGGCAAATTTATTTTCGATAACCAAATTTATTTTCGACTAACCAAACATTGCGCCAAAGCTGCATTTTTATTAAGAACAAAAATAAATTGGCTTTAGGGGATAACAGGCGATGGGAAGAAATAAATCGACAATGGAAGAACATTTGAGGCTGTGAAATATAAATTTGTCTTCAGCGAACAAATAAAGACAGTCATGAAATGGATGATTGACATGGTCAATTCTTAGTTCCATAGCAATTTGGATCATTTCCACCTTACAAAAAAAGAGTCGGCATCAAAAGACCCAAGGGGAATTTTAATTTAATGTCGACTAAACTAATAAAAATTTTTCAACGTTGCAAGACATCTTTCTGCATAATCTACATACTATTTTAAATATTATGAATGCGACTTATTGTTTATTCAAAATATTAGTGATACGATTCAATTCATGGTACATTTGTCTAATTTGAACATAACGAGAACTTTAGTTTGAATGCATATTTCAAAACTCCATTGTTTGCTATTGAATTGTTTGGCCTTCCTTAAGTCTAAACAATGACGTTGACTTTGAATATTTAGATTGAATGAGGCATTGTCACGTTGAAACAAAAAACATAAACAACTTTTTGTCAATCTGTGGCCAACTTAACACATTTGCATTCACAAAAAAGGTGGAAAATGTGTGCTTGTTGTGAGGCATCAGGTCACAAACAAATGAAAACTGAAAACGTTCCTACCTACTCAAGGTGGAGCGAATGTAATTTCAATTTACTTACCAAATATCAGCAGTTGCTTCCACAAGTAACTGCACACAATCCAAACATCCTCTTGCAGCTGCATAATGTAATGCTAAAGCACCTCCATTGGGCCTTTCGATAGAAGAAATGCTCCCCGAGTGCATCGAGTCATACTTGTCAAACTGATGAGAGTGCATTTTGTATGAATTATTAAAATGTCCGGGGTAGTCAACAGTCCTAAAAGACAAAAATAAGAATGTTTGTAACATTGAAATTAGAATTTAAAAATTAGGACAAGCTTGAAGCTCGCTTTGTAGCTATCAGTCATAAAATGAGATCGTTGACAAATGCGTCATTAGGGGTGTGTTTCTTTATTCATTCCGGATATTCGGAATATTCGGAATACCATTTTTGCGTTTCTTTATTCAATGGAATATTCCGGATAAACTATTTTCTTGTTTCTTTATTCATTCTGGAATATTTGGAATGCATTCTTTTCATTCCTAGTCAAGAGGTGGTTTAAATGGAATATTCTGTAGTTTGACAGATCCATACATACTTTCATTGTCAGTTGTTGCTTGTTGCTAGTTCTGTTTCTTTATTTATTATGTTCTGGATATTCTGGATAAATATTTTTGCTTTTCTGTCTTTTCTATTCCTTATCCGGAAAAAATAAAGAAACACACCCTAGAAGAAAAAATTCAAAGGCAGCATCGTGCTTGTTTAATGGCACCAATAAAATTGAAGCATACTTCTTGGCTGGTAAGAATTCGAGCTTTTCAAGCACCTAGTTTGCCACAGACAAAATATAAAACTAAACCGTTACCGATATGAAATTAAAAGAGTAGGAAAATTGAACATCAGTGATCACACTTTGAACTTCAGTCATTAAATTTCGGAGCAAATTTAAAAAAAAGTAGAGCACATGCAAAATGTTCGGAGTAGATTTGAAACAACAAAAAAACCATTCTTTTTACAAAAGAGTTGGCATTCTGGTTTCTTTTAGCACATTTTGACAATGGCAGGTGGTTCCCGTTTGAACTTTCGACAGAAAGTCAGTATCAAACCTGTGCGGAACGGATTAAGACGCTCTACGCTTGACCAACGTAGGCAAATGTTGAAAATCCGTTTCCAAAGTTAACACTATGCTCCCTAACAGTGTGTTCTTTGGATGAAGTTTTGGTCGAAATGAAGCAGCTAACGCTTTGCTTAAAGCAAATTTTTGCAAAAAATAAGTAATGCTAGTGAACAACTATCAAAGTCACTTTTTACGGACTGAAATGTGGCTGTTGAAGCCGTGAGATCCAATCCACAAACACGTTTACAAAATTCGGTTATCGTTGAGTGTTACAGACAACCATTTTTTTTAGTGAGATTGATGACAACCTTTAGATCATGTAGCTTGACGTGATATGACACATAGCCTATACCACAATTAATCCTTTGCTCTCGAATTTGCCAAATAGTGTAACCAAATGTGCTTCAATCCAAACGTCTACAGACTATCTTAAGTTTAGACATTGAAAAGTATCGTTTAAATTAAAGGAAAGAGCTTTGAAACTTCACTCTTGGTTCATTATTGATTTTATCAAAATCTTTTTTGAATACATTTTTGTAAGACTCAGGACATCAAGTAAAACTAGGCCAGTAATAATCCTAAGCTGATGAACATTGTCAAAGGAGAAAAGGATAATAAATTTGTTTTAAACCTCCAATCGGGAACCTTTTAAACAAAAGAGTTGACCAAAGAACTTTTTTTTCATATTATTAGGGCTTTCAGTTAGAATAAAGTAAAGTTACCTACTAGTTAAAGGAAATTGGGAGATTTCAAATTTCAAAAGGCATTTTCATTATTCCAAACTCTTGAGTTGTATTGAACAATTAATTGATATAAGCAAACATGACGCTAAGCTTCTTCGACACTTCTCAGCTTCTATTGTCCATTGTAGCGATTTGTTCTGTAACTTCGATATAAGCGATTAAAGGATAACTGCTTTACAAGTTGTTGGAACTTTTCCAGATTTTTAAACTCGTTTTTTGTGCCCTTAACCCTTTGAGTCACAGTGGTACTCTCAGAGTAACACCTATTTAAACCGCTGTCAAAAATGTCCTACTGCATATTTTGGTCTGAATTTTTGTACTCGGGGGTTTTTGGGGTCGCTGAATCTGAGGTTATATTTGCAAAATTCCAAATAGGGAAAAAATGTGTGAAATCGAACTAATCATTTAGACAAACCAATCAAACTTTATCCTACTGCATATTTTGGTCTAAATATTTGTATTCGGTGGTTTTCAGGGCCGTTGATTAAAAAACTTCTATTAGCTTTGTAAAATACAAAGCAAATACATTATGGGTTTTCGGGATCAGTGAAATTTGATTGAAGTTCACAAATTTGGTCCGCTATTGGACCAAATTATTACTTGGATTTGAAAATTATAAAAATATGACCTCAGATTCCTGCTCAACGACCCCAAAAACCCCCGAGTACAAAATTTCAGGTCAAAATATGCAGTAAAAAAAACATGACTCAAAGGGATTTGAGTCATGCTTAGAGATATTTGTCTCAAACCTTACGGAAACCAGACTTTGCGCTTTGTTAAAACGAAAAAGCCACCGAGAGCAAAAGGAAGACTGAAATAAATTATGTAGATCTTACTCTCATAGCATTGAAATATTTGACAAAAGGATTACTTCCTGTTATGTTAATCTAAAAATTAGTTTTTGTTATGTCAATCGTACATTAAGGAGGTTTAAATAAAAAGTAATGCTGTCAAACGATAAGATGTCCAAAAATTATGATCGAAAGGGATTGCTAGTGCCTTTTCTAATCGAGTGTCCTTCCAACTATCCTTAAATCTCATACCGGGAGCATTAAGCATTGAATGCCAGCCATTGCTAGAACCGCCAGCAAGTCATCACAACCGCAGCATCTGAGGTCCCGGGTTTCAAATGGCCTTGATGCAGAACTTTTCAAGGCAGATGGATATCAGTTGGAGAGGAGCATGCACTAGCTAATACGCATGGTATGGTCGGAAGAAAGTATGCCCAATGAATTGAACCTCAGTATGGTATGGCCGACGCCCGACCCTAAAAAAAGAGATACACTCCGAATTGCGTCAATTTTTGAGGAAAAAGCCACACAAAAAGTCGCTTATAAGATCTTGTCTGCTGTAATATGTGAACGTCTGAAACCCGACGTCATCAACTTGATATGTTATTGTTAATGTGGTTTTTGGCGAGAAAAGTCCACAACTAACTTAATTTTCACATAACGGTAAAGCTCGGAAAATGCTCAGGAGTACAGTATGACAGTATTTACAGAGACGAGCTGTACAGAGCAACGGCTTGTTTCGGCATCCCTGCATCGCATTGGCATTGGTATCACGCTACTTCGTCAACGTCGGTAAAAAAATCATCGAGACATTTGTTAAAAAAGGCTTTAGACAAGGCGACAAACTGTCATGCGTTTTCTTTGACATAACACTTGAAAAGATTGAACAAAATTCAAATGTCAACAACAGAGAATTCATATTTCAACAGTCTGAATAACTACTCGCTTACGTAGATCATAGTAATGGGAAGAAAACATCATCGGTGTTTTTGAGAGCACTGAAATAGAAGCGACAAAAATGGGTTTGATGGTTAATAAGGGCAAAATTAAGTAGGTATATGCTGTCATCAAAGAAGGATAAAGAACATCGATGAATTGGACAAAACGTTACACTAGACAGAAATAATTTCGAGGTAGTACATGACTGTGTGTACAGTGTACCTGAGTCCGCTATATACACGGAAAATAACATCAGTGCGGAGCTGAAATGGAGAATTACTCCTTCCCATAGCTGCGCTGCTTCTTGTGGGTTAAGAATTAAGAAGTAAAACCATTTGTAGAATAACCAAGCTCACTCTTCATAACACCTTCGTCATGAGGTGAATGATAAGGACATTCTTTGTGGTTTCCAAAAAAAAAAAAAAAAAATACTTCGAATGGTCTTAGATGTGAAGACAACGTGTGGAAGAGCTGATGAACTGTACCAAGCCATGGACATAGCTAGAAGAGTAGTCACATCGAGACTACAAAGGCTGGGACATGTAGAGCGGATGTCTGGACGGGTTTTCGACAGCCCAATTCAAGGAAGTATTGAAAAGGGAAGATCTCGTCTCAGGCGGTCCAATCAAGTGAAAGAAAACCTCTACCGACTTCGAGTCGAGTGAGAGCTCGCCCGAAATCGAATTTGTTATCGAAAGATGTGGGTTAAGGTCCAAGTTCATCCCGAACTTGGGCCTAGAGTAAGTAAGAAGCTAAAGGGTCATTCCACGGTGACACGCGAAACGAACACTTTTCGACTCATAAAATTGTTTATCCTTTTGCTAAAATCTACAAATCTTGCAATTGAGATAAAACAACAAAATACGTAGAAAATAAAAAAAATTAAAACGCGAAAATATCAGCATAAAGATTAACAATTTTGTGAGTCGAAAAGTGATCGTTTCGGGTGTTACCGTGTTACCGGGTCATTACCCCTTTCGGGTAATGACCCTAAACGTGACCAAACTAGGTCTGATTATAAATTTACGAGCATCTTGTTGCCAAAAAAGTAGAGTAAGTAAGTCGGATGATTTTGCCAGAAACAATTGAAGACATTGTGTACTTTACATTTGAGATGATGCTTGAAGTAATGAGACGAAGCCCTACTGCTTAAATCAAGAAATGTTCCCTACATTGTTAATCAATATCAACGTTTTCAGAAATAATTATTGAATCAAGAATCGATATTGCTGTCCTCTCACAACACATAGCGGGTAAAAATTGAACTTTTCAAAATGACATCATCAAACCAGATGTCGTGGCGTTATGGTAATTTAAGTTTGGTGGGGGCAAAACCCCCATTTATTATGCTTAATACAAGATATTGGCTTACAAACTAAGAAACTTAATAGCTAAGACTTATTAACTAGTTGGAGGGCTTAGGAGACGAAGTTTTAGGCAGGGAGTACTCATATTGAAGTCAAAACAAGATGAGTGGGAGTTGACATTCATCAGCATTCGGGAGATTGGTTCATTGGAGCTGTAAGAGGTTTGATGGGTGGGAAGATAGAAAAGACGGGGATTCCGGGTGTTACGAGGGTTAGTATTTAGAAAAATGGATTCGTTAAGGGCTGGACAGTCAATGGTACCTGTGAAGATTCGGTGAATGAAGAGAACGTCAAATATTTCTCTTCGATCTTTCAGCGTATTGAGGTTGAGGAGTTTGACTCGGTCTTGATAAGGAGGTAATATCAAAGGATTACTCCAATTAAGACCTCGAAGAGCAAATCGGAGGAAACGGTGTTGTTCTGCTCTCAATTCTGGCAATGTGTACTTGTTGGAAAGGCGACCAAACTTGGTAAGCGTATTCATGGAGCAGACGAACAAATGAAATGTAAAGGTATCGGGTTAAGAAGGGATCTGCAAATTCTTTGGACCATCGTTTCACGAATCCAAGTGCTGAATTTGACTTAAGGATTATATCGGCGATATGCTTGATGAAATTCAAGTCACGGTCGCAAATAATCCCAAGGTCCCGGCTCACCTCAACGGTGGAAATGATTTGACCGTTTAGAAGATAGCGACGGGGAGGAGATTTGATGCGTTTACGTGAGAAGGCAATTGATTGGCACTTGGAAACATTTAGCTCCAGGCAGTTTTTGGAGCACCATATTGAAAAATTGTCGAGATCCTGTTGGGAAGAGTCTTCAGAAGAAGAAATGACCCGGGCAAACTTAGTATCGTTCGCAGAGAGAGAGAGAGAGATAGAGGAGTGTTTGATGATCATTTCAATGTCGTTAATACTGAGAATGAAGAGGAGAGGGCCTAAATGGCTGCCTTGGGGAACACCGGATGTAGCAAGAAAGCGGCTGGATAAGGCGGATCTGAACTGAACGTTGTAAAAATGGTTTTTTTTAAATAAGAAGAAATCCATCTCAACAGAATGGGTTCAAAGCCGAGGGTGGAAAGTTTAAAAAGAATAAGTTTGTGGGAGATTTCATCGAAAGCTTTACTTAAGTCAGTTGAAATTACATCGACCTTTCCATTCTCCAAGGCTGATAGGGAAAATGAGACAAAGTGAACGTGGTTTGTTGTTGTTGACCTGCCTTTGAGGAACCCGTGTTGTCTAAGGGAAATGAGAGATTTTTTTTCATATCTACAATATGCTTTCGAAAATTTTGGGTATATGCGATAGTTTAGCGATGGGATGATAATTTTTCACGTCGCATTTAGGACCTTTTTTGTGGATAGAGGTTATAAACGCCGTTTTCCAAGCTTGGGGGAAAACTCCAAAGGATATGGACAAGTTAAAGATTTTTGAGAGGTAAGCGTGTGTATTTATTATGTGCCAAATTTCAGAAACATCCAATGTGTTTTTAAAGTAAGCCGATTCTATGCAAGAAAACAAGGTAACCTTCATTTCGCCAAACTTGGTTCACAATCAAATCACATCCTTCTTTTCATTTATGAAAAAACGAGTACCAAATTATACCTGATTGATATATCTGTCTCTACATGATGACAATATGTAGTTCGATGAATAAACAACTCTTTCGTTTCGAAGTAAAAACATTTCCAGGTTCTTATAGCTTTATATGAAACTGGAATCATATGGCTCGCATTAAGGCCAAAATAAGTCTACTTTAAATTCATGCACGCTATTAAATTTTCCTTTCCCGAACTTAAAAACGATTCAAAAACGAACAGAATAATGCAAACATTTGTTGACAAGGATAAATGGGTGTTTAGGTCAAACTACAAGTCCCATAGTTATGAATGTTGTTAAATAAGCTATTTGTCAGATAAATCAGATGACGGTTCGTTTGCTTTCGTATCCGCTGGGAACTTGAGTCTTCACTCAGAAAAGATGAGTGGCTCATCAGCTGAATCGTAGAGCGACATGACAACTCTATTTTTTTGTATTTCCGGTGTGAAATCTCAGTCTGGTTTCAGATTGGTCACATTGAAACTATCTACACACAAAAGAAAAATGGCACTAAACTGTCACTTGGAATCAGCTTAATAAACTTCATTTTTGAAAACAAAAGCACTACAAAAGAGTGATCGGCGAAGTTGCAAAACGATAGACACTCTTGTTAAGACACTTCCATAAAACAAGTCGGTGCTAAAAAGACTTAATTAACATAATGAGCACGCTGTGGTGTGACTTAGCTTGTTTACCTTAGACGTACCGCAACATCTCTACACTTTCTACATGGAACACTTTTGCTTTTATTCTCGACTCCTCTTAGCTTCAATTTATATGGAGACGATCTGGAGCTTGCACTCTCGGAAGACAAACAGATCGTTTCATTGTTATCGTTCTCATTTTTACTTTTCACTGAAGCCACAGATGCACTTCTTTGGCTAAAATAACCACTTCCACTAATGAGAACATCGTCGTAGTCAACACTGGAGTTATTTTTTAAACCGACACTACTCCGTTTAAACACACGCGGCTGGTGATTCGATTTCCTAAGCACTTCCATTTTCTTATGACGAATTTCGATTGAGAATATCAACCGAACCCGAATGAATGGTTCTTTTTGTTGCGATTCGAGCTGCTTCAGCAGACGTTTGTTTTTCCGAACTTCCAAGTCGTGTAACCAATAGAAACTTTTGTCAATATCGCGTTGTGATTTTGTTTCTCTCCAGTAAGGAGTATTTGGCAAGTGTAAGCGATTTTTTTGTTTCCGCCACGGAAGCAAATCGAACTGAGAAAACTTTTTTCTTTCACCATGAACCCATGGGTGAAAGTTTGTTTCTGATTCACTGTAACGCAATATCCAAGCGGTAGTCAAATCGGCTGAGGAAATTTGGTAAGAACCATCCAATGGTTCTTCTTTACCATCTTCACTTATTCGGTGGTTAGGTGAAACTGCTCTATTTCGTTGGCCAGACACTGGTTTAACTTTTTTATTATCAAACGAGTACAATGCGGACGACTGCGACGCGAAAGAATTAGCAACCATATTTTAATTTTTTTTTTTTTTTTCTTACTTTTTTTATTTCTAAATGAAGCAAAAAATATTTTTTGAGATCAGCGGATACATCGCTTAATGTGTAACTCGGCTCGGTTGTAGATGCAATTAGTATCTGAAAATGCCAAAATATTACTGAGCTGATGAACTCTTGATTATGCCCATTTTAATGACCACCAACACTAGTGTAAAAAAAGGGGTCTTTGTCTCTTTTATGCTTTAGTTGAAGATAAATTGTAGTCTCTGATGTCTGCGTTTGGGAAGTGAACAACGAACGACGAACGCACTGTGGATGCGAGTGCCAGGCTTATAGTGTTAGTCACTGTGAGCGACGACGAGCCGGCCGTTTCGCCTGGATGATTACGAGTACGACTTTAAGGTCGACTCTATGCGATGATTTAGGAACATGGGACCATAATTGAATTGTATACCTCCTATACACTTGTCACCATGATAGAATTTTGTAAAAAATGATATAAGTTGCGTTACACAATGAATAAACGTACTCTGACCTTTTGTTAGTTGTTAACTATAATTTTAATAAAACAGTTCAACTCCGGGTACGGATTTGCTAACTGTACAGGTAGTACTTTAGTGGTTCAAATTGCTTGACTTAAATTATGCAAACAAAAAGGTGACAAAAGTTTCCAACAAAACTACCAATTTGAACTAACCGAAGAGAACATCCTTAGTGTTTGCATATTTTTTCCTATCGAAGGCTTTTAAAATATGAACTGGAGCACTCAGACTTAAATATAGGTGTATTTTACTATACCAGATAGCAACGTTCTTTTGTCATGATTTCCAGATGTTCGGAGATAAGCCAGAACATACTGCTATGATAAAGAGTCTAGGTTAACAGTTCTCACCAAGTTTGCGGCGAGTATCTGTATCTTCGCAAAAGTGTCCCGAGGCAACGTCAATAAGCTTTCTTCAGTCCTTTCTGCTACGAGATAGCAAACTCAGTGCAGTTTTCCTATTGATGTTTGCTCTGTCTGAATTCTATGGAGGCATGCCATTTACTATTTTGTTCTCCACAGATGCAATCGTTGTCATTCAAAGTTTAATCTAAAAAAAAAACAGCTAACCTAAATTTTTCCAAAACTGTTGGCTAAATACATACGCCGGTCGCTTGAATTGCGAATTGCACCGCGTGTTTCTGTGTAAGTGTTTGTGCCAACAGGAATTAATCTAAATTCGGATGCCGTCAAATTGAAAATAAAATAGCAGGCTGCGCTATCTCTTACCTTGTTTTCTGTATATCTTGTATTTTGAGTTCATTTTTTGAATTTAGACTCAAGGTACCTCTTGGTCGGGTTCAAGAAGGCATAAGTCCAAAAAAGGACTAGTAATAAAAGAGAAAAATATGTATCAAAAGGAAATGAGTCTAGGAAGACACGAGCTGAGGAAGATGCAAGTTCAACTTGATACGAGATAAGGAAGGTCCGAACCAAATTAGAAATTTTGAGTACAGTTAGATGAATATGCCTGTAAGCCCTGAAGCTCGTGGTTCGAATCCCAACACAGGCAAAAATGTTTTTCAAAGGGTATCACCTTTCGCGAGAAATTGGCAAGTTCTCCGTTAGTGAATACATTGCCATGAAAGCGCTTTCTCGATTGGTCGTTCGGAACCGGCAGAAAATTGTAAGTACTTCCATTCCCTCACAAGGCAATGTTGTGAGATATGAGCTAGGCCCTAGGGCTCCTCGTTCTGTTGGGTGGTCCTATTTATTCATTTGTTTATTTACTAGTTCAGTATCACAAGAGTTCAAGAAGGTACTGGTTATAAATGGTATGAGTTTAAGACCGGTACAAGCTTAGGAACTTACTAAAGATGAACTTGAAAAAGTTCAGGAAGGAACGACTTTAAAAATTTACGAGCATACAGGAAGACTGGATTCAATGGAAATAAGAGTTAAAAGAGACACAGATCCGGAGAGTACTTTCATAAGGTACTAATTTAAGACAATACAAAATAAACGGTACGAATCGTAAAAATTATGAGAAAACTTAAGAAGTTATGAGTATCAGAAAGGTATGAGCTCAGTGTTTTTTTTTTTTTTTTTTGTTCATGAACAAAAGAGTTTAGGTAGGTACTTGTAGATAGAAAGAGTTACGCATTTGTTTTAAAATTGTGGGTTCTTAAGAAACTCAAAGTTCAGAAAAGTACTCGTTTAGCAAGGCAGAAGATCAGAGATTAACTACATTCAGATGGGACGATCTCAGGAAGCACCACTTTGTTTGGGGGTAAGATAGGTACGACAACATCATGACTATCGGATTCAGAGTTCGAGCCTCAGTCATATGATTTCAGAGTAGATTGAGAAAAAAGTGAAGCTAATGCAACGTCGGAGCTCGGAGTAAATTTGAAACAAAATGGGTGAGCCATTTAATGGTTTCATTTTGAATTACAGGTTATTTTAAGACAGCTGCTTCCCGTTGGAACTTTTGATAGGAAGTCAGTGTCATACCTCCGCGGATCGAAATTAGACAATTTAACTTGAACAAAGTTGGGAAATGATAAGAGTAAATTTCCAAAGTTAGTGCTGTGTGCCCATCAGTACGTGGTCTTAGTGAAGCCACCAGGGGGCCGCGGTACGTAGCAGGTTTGTGCAAAGAATGATGCTAATGAACAAGTTCCAAGATCCCTTTCGTAAAGTCCGTTATCGGTTATCGACAGGCCTTACAGATGCTACCCAACTTTTTTTCAATGAGGTTGATGACATGGACTAAGACGACCTCTGGTTCATGCAGGACGGCGTGCCCTATCACACAGTCGATGTCGCAATCAATCTTTTGCCATTCAATTTGTCAGATCGTGTTTTCAGCCATCTTGGCGGTGTCAATTGGCTCGGAGTTCCAATTTAACCTATTTTTTGTGGGGACTATAAAGGAAACCATTCAAGCACGTATGTATAACTTTTCGCGAGGAACAAGGAAGTTAAAACAACACTGCCAAAAAAAGCAACAGCTCGCTTGATCGTTCGAATGAGACATAAAATTGCAGGTAAGGAGCTGCCTTTGACAGTTTTAACTAAGCTTTATCTTGCTCAAAAAGAATTGTATAAAAAAAGTTGTGCAAGACTGTTCTAGAACAGCTCTTGGAGCTCTTGCGTGAAACTCTTATAGAACAGCTAATTGAACAATACTTTAGTATTTAAAGAGCTTGAAAAAAAAACATCAACAAAATCTAACTTACAGGTGGATGTGAGTGCGGTTAAAATATTAAAATGTGAAAAAAATTATAATACCATGAAACCCACAGAAAGAGGTAGAGAATATAACAAAAACGAAAGGAAAAATAAATTACGGGCGATCTGACGTCGGGAAGGGGAGGCGAAGAGTTTTTAAGGGTAAAAAACGTTAAATCTCGATTTTCGATAAAACCGCAAGTCTTATGAAAAAAAGGTTAATAGCAAAGTTGTAGGTAATAAAAAGAATTACAACTTACACTTTTTTTACATAACCTCAAAATTTATGTGAAAAATTCGAATAACTGACTTTTTGGTTTTTTATTTTTATCTTTTGCAAAAAAATTTATTTTTTCACGAAATTTGGTGAAAATTTACCTTTGTATGTCTCAAACATACAGTAATTTTTTTGATTTAAAATATTAATTTTTTCACCTTATATTGACTTAACATCAAAAAAGCACCCTAATTTTCAATCGAAAATTCTCACGTCAAAACATCTGCTTTTTTATAAAAGTTGAAATCTCTACTTGCTGATGGTATAACAAAAATAAACATACCTACGGTTAATGTTCTCAGAAAATGCAAATAATGAAAAAAACCCGATTCCGAAATTTTTTTTTTGAACCATCTCTTTTCATTCGATATTCTCTGGAATTAATGCGTTGCTCTGTAGTTGCAAAAGAAACATTACAAAAATCTTCCATTTCATTGCAAATTTCGACCAGTATAATCTTTGTCAATACGAATTTTGTTAAAACACTTTCAGACAAGCCTCGACTATGTGTAAGTTCACCCTGAGGTTTCATTGATCTCATCAAAACTTGCACGCCTATGCACGAGCGATCAGAGGACATTTTCTAGTACAGATGGAGTTGTCTTACACAGAAAAGGCGCTAATGGATACATTATTCGTGGATTTAGGAACAGAAAATTTGGAAGACAATTTGCATCACGAAGATTTTAATATCATAAAAAAAATGTATCGAGCATCTAAAATTAGTAAAAAAAAAGAGCTCCTACCGCAAAACTTTGGATGCAGTACTGGCACATGATGTCATTGGTTAAAGATTTCATACGGGCTGAACGTTCAGGTAATTGGGAATTACATTTAAAATGCATGGAATGAATGCTTCCCTATTTTCAAGCAAGTGGGCACTTTTTATAAGCAAAATCTGCTCATATTTATCTCCAAGATATGCGTAAGCTTAAAGACACAGTAAATGATGATGATAAATTATGACCCAGCAATAATGTATCCATTAGCGCCTTTTCTGTGTCCGACAACTCCATCGATGAAAAAATGAATTCAGACAAGGCGAGCTGTACTAGAAAATGTACATGATCATGATGTATGATCATTTTTTATACCATCAGCAAGTAGAGATTTCAACGAACAAAAAACACACCAACTTTTTTAAAAAAGCAGATATTTTGACGTGAGAATTTTCGATTGAAAATTAGGGTGCTTTTTCGATATTAAGTCAATATAAGGTGAAAAAAATATGTTTGAAACATACAAAAGTAAGTTTTCACCAAATTTAAATTTTTTTGCAAAAGATAAAAATAAAAAACCAAAAACTCACTTATTCGAATTTTTCACATAAATTTTGAGGTTGTGTGAAAAAAAAGTAAGCACAAAAGTTGTAGATCTTTTTATAACCTACAACTTTGCTTTTTGACTTTTTTTCATAAGACTTGCGGTTTTATCGGAAATCGAGACTAAACGTTTTTACCCTTAAAAACTCTCCCCCTCCCTCTTCCCGACGTTAGATTGCCCGTAATTTATTTTTCCTTTCGTTTTTGTTATATTCTCTACCTCTTTCGGTGGGTTTCATGCTACTATAATTTTTTTTGGTCTCAAAAATTAACGACCCTGGTCTATAAGATGACTTTCTGGCACCGCACAGTGGTTCCACTCTCGAACAAAGGCGGCCATAATTACTTACTCACTTGATAACATATAAAATCTATGTTTCTTAAAATGATTTGGGCTCTCTGATCACGAATCTGACATCAGTTTTGATGTATCTCAATGTCTTGAGATAAGCGCGGTAAAAGGGTTTAAGATCGGTTCACTTAAGTTTAGCTATTGGGTTGGGAGAGAAAAATCCCGTTAAAGGTATATTTTCTATATTTATCGAAATATAATTTTTTAATCTAAATATGTTTACATATACAAATACATATACTTACTACAGTACGCTCGAACTATATTGTGTAGAAATTAAACTCTTAGTAATACACAGAAGCAACTAGCTATGCAAGTATTCAAATTAAGTTTTTTTTAATGAGGCTTTTTTCAAAAAGTGTTTTGTGTACAAAATGTAGGTACACATACATCGGTAGGTACGTAAATATTTTTTGGAATTCTAAAAAAAATACCAAAAAAGTTTGAGCTAAAAAAAAAATAGCTAGAAATCTGTCAATATAGTGTTTTCTATTCCTTAGACCTTTCCTTATTTTAGCGTCAAAACTGTCAAAACCATTTTGAGCCAAACTAATTTATGAACACGTTTTTTTGTAGGAAATTAGATTTCCTTTAAAAAAGGCAGTTTAAAAATTTTTTGTCAGACTTTAAAGTAATCAAGCTTGAAAAACTGGTATGTTTTTTGGATTTTGCTCTTTTACTTTGAATTTTTTTTAATTTAAGAACATATCAGTATACGAAAAATTGCAAACATATTTCTTAGAGAAAATTTGATGCTCTACAAAAACGGTTTTTAAAACTTTTTAATAAAGTACTTCCTTCAGAAGTTATTCACGATTAAAGTTGAAAAAAGTAATAAATTCTTTAGGGCCGGGCAGCCCCGGATCTTTAATTTTTTAAAGGCGGGGCAAATACTGAAAAATGCCGCCCCCACCAATTTATATTTGCTTTTACCTTCATAATCTTTATTATTTCAGTTATCAGATCTTCACTAATTGACTGACAACTGGACACAAGCCTTTCAGAAGAAATTCTTAAACCGCTGTTTTTCTATTTTAATCCTAATTTATTTACAGATATGTAGAAATATTTTATATACAGCACAGGATAGGACTTAAAATAAAAATGTTTATAATAAAGACAAAATCAAATTTGCTATTATATTTATCATTTGCAATTACAATTTTACTCTCCTAGCTTTTTGTTCAGCAAATAAATCTATGACCTTGTCATAATTTAATTCGTGCGTGCGATTCGATTTTCTATCGCTAAGATTGCTGGACTGGATAAGCGTTCCTGGCTCATATTACACAAATATTTGGAAAAGCATCCTGCATATCATGAGCATAGATCTTTTGCAAGAGATGGAAACCGTTAGCTTTTCCAATATCACCAAATAAAAGCAGAGCTTGCTCTTTAAAAACGTAGAGTTCCTGACAGAATTCAACGGTGCTCATATCTCGCTCATATTTTTAAGCCAGATCCGCTCCATACTTTTGCAGTTCTTCAATTGACATTTTCAAAATATTAGAGCCATTAAGAAAAGCGTTCATATTCAGCATGTGGTAGCACAATCAAACCTCTTTTTAATTTCTGATATGATTGGATCAAATACCATCATTATTTCTTTAGAAAAGAGTTGAACAGGTTTGAGTGTTTGTAATTCATCTTCACATATCTCATCGAAATGTTTTTTATGTTTCGGAATTCGTTTGTTTTGCAAGATTGGGTTAACACTATTTTCTTCAGCGACTTTTCTAGCCTCATTTATCCAATACTCTATTGGATTTCGTCTCATTTTTTGTAAAGCTTTGAGCAGACCATCCATTAGTGCGACAGAACGGGCAAGGATTATATCTTCATTCTGAATCTCAATATTCACTCGATTGATTTCGCGGAGAATATTCTCGGTCGCAGCAACCGATTCTGCTTTGAAACCAAAAGGTAGAAAAATTGCGTACTTCTCGGTCGCAACTACCGTTGTTGTTTTGGAACCGAAAAGTAGCTAATTTTTTTGAGCTTGCAACCTTCGTTACCTGCACAAGATATGCTGGGTCTGGTAATGAATATGTAGTGTGAAATGGTTTTGGTACTCTTTTTGTGTGATGTTTGTTTTAGGGAGCAATGATTTGTTGTAGCAGGCACGAGTGCTGCAGCGTTCTGTGATTCCAGTAAGCGAGCCTGAGCGAATTTCGAACTATTTTTTGCCGCCCCCTAAACTTACCGCCCAGGGCATGTGCCCCGGTCTGCCCCCCCTTAGATCCGGGGCTGGGGCCGGGCGGTTAGAAATAAATTAAAAATCAATTTGCAGCTGAGTGAACGTGCAGTTAGTACATTTAATAACCTTTCTGGCAATATATAATTTTTTGGGGGCGTTCCGGGGCGTAACAGTTAAAAGTTTAAGGCAAATAACATTAAGCTTTTCTATTTTTTCTGTCTAGGCCCAATTTATAAACGTTTATATTGAGTCTAACACTGACTCAAAAAAAAAAAAAAAAAATAGTTGAGGTTTTACCCTCCAATAATATATCCACATCAAAAAGACAACTCCACAAAAAGGCAAAAAAACGTCAAAGCCAACAAATTAAGTCTGACTAAAACTTGGAGTACTAAAATTCAAATGTCATGTGTTTACAATCTTATAACTTCAAAAATAAATAGTTAACGGCATTTAGGTTTTCATTTATTATGACTTTAGGATGTTCTCAGCTTATTTAAACAGTTTTTTACTATAACCGTTGCAATGAATTTTTTGAATTTTGGACTACGGTGGAAACACAGTGCACCGCTTATAAATGACATATACCAATTACCAAGCTACGTTCTAGAATTAGGATGAGTTCTAAAATTGGGCGTATTTTATTATTTCAATGACCTTCTTTCTAAAATCTTCAATGAAAAAATTTAAAAAAAAAAAAAACCAAAAGAATCTCCATTAGAAGAACAAAAATCGCTAAACTTAAGAAGCTAATCCCATTTTCGTTTCGCCAAAGGAAACTTAATATCGCCACTTTGGCCATATCTGACGAGCCAGCCTAGAACAGGCAAAAAAATAAAACAAGTACTGCACAAAGGCTGACCTAAACTCATTGAATGTGCATACAAATGATCAAAATCCCTTTTTAGGGACACCGCTGGGCGCTGGTGGACCAATTGAGCTTTGGTTTAAAAAATTGTTTTTATATCAGACAACCTACCTACACCTCAACAGTTTTTGGCAACTCGAGAACAGTGAAATTATGTGTTCTATTTATTTCTATGTGTATGGAACCATATCTTGACATTGCTACATAAATATACCGATATATTATTATTGTAGCCATAATCACATGTCTGATCACCCGTGTTTATTTATTATTGAAACCTGATCACGATCACAGTTCGCGTCTCATGGAAACTGTGTGCAAATTGCAGGTAAACAGATGCTATGATACCCACAATTTGAATTCCTCGACTTCTTCTATTCAATCTACCAAGCAGTAGAATCATTTTTTAATAACAATGCACCTTTGCATTGCACATTTTTGCATGGAGCATGAAAATCAAATTGCTTTTGACTTGCTCCAGAGAAAGAAAGCAGTATAATGATTGTATTGAATAACACTGACGGCTTAGAGCCATTTTTTTCATATCTATCGAACGCGAAAGGTTTAATTACGGACTTGTACGCTATTTAACATAAATCAACTATACAAGACCATAACGGTAACTGTCGTAACTGTATATGCATAAAACATGGCGAGGAGTTGGTTCAAAGTGGCTTAAACACTCAAACTAAGTCAAATAAGAAGCACATAACAATTTATGTTAAATAAGACACTTCACACTTGCCATGCAGTAGAAGTGCTTACAATTTGTCAAAGAAGCTGTTTAGACTTTAAGTTGAGGCACAATTTCGTTTTATCATTCATGAACCTATAGGCCCAGTCCTCAGGTTGGACACAACTAAATTATATAAACATAACAATTAATTTTTTGCATGAACCCGTTCATGTGCAGACAAAAGGAGTATCGTCCGCCATAAACCCCATTTTTTGCTTTGCTATCTTAAGAGCAATATTTAAATTGGAAATAACACATTTGCACTTGAAGTATGTAGATATTAGGTATTAAGCTCATCAATGCGTTGCAAGCATTAAGCGTGAACCACTCGTTAAGCGGAAATAAAAACAATATGATGAGGTAGTTGTATAGTTTTTTTGTTGGTACTCTTTGCTTTTACTGAATAAAAAATTATGTAGGTACACAAACCTACTTCATAAAGCATAAGTTATTATTATCTTTTAAATTCGAGGTAGGATGGAAGTGTTTTGTTTTATTTTTTTTTTTATTAACCTTGGTCTAATCATGCTGTACTATCAAGGTTGTCAAATGTTTACCATTGAGCCCATCATCAACTAAAATTTCTGAAGTTGTCATCAAAGTCTCGGGGCCAAATATAATTAGTTCAAGACTTTTTTTTACTGTCGGTCTTCTGCTTGCAGGAAGAACACGAAATTCATGCTTTCGCAGGGCAGTTCGGGGAATTCACTGGGGTTTTGATTGAGGGGAATCAACAATAATTTTTTTGGCTCAAAATTATTGAAGAAAGGTCTTTTTTGTTTTAGCATTACTCAGTAACCTGCATACCTACACAGTTCAAAGACCTATTAGAAAAAAATCATTTTTCTCCATCGTTCCAGTGAACAATGGTAATTTCGTAAATATACAAAACTGTTCCCATTGTTCGTATATCTGTCACATTTGACACCTTTTTTCTACTAAAAATTATATTAGAGTACTTAAATTGCCGCCATTAGAAAATTGATATAATTTGACCATGATACGCGGAGTGTTTAATAAAAAAAAAACAAATTGGAATATTAACCATATTTGGCAAAGGGAATCCTCAAAAAAAGGTCTCAAAATAGGAATGTGAATGCCATCAACACAGCCTACTATTCCTGGCAACTTGAATTTACTATAATAATATTCCTTGCTTTCTTTTAATTTTATCAGTTGAGAACAAAATTTGTTTTCGAGAACAAGCAACGTATTTCGGAAGAACTTTGACTCTGTTGTTTGTGCCGTCTCTAGTAAGACATTTGCTCCGATATTCACTTGGTAACTTCCACTTCCAAGCTGGAGTACTGGTGGAACCGATGTGCTTCTAACGCTGTTTGGGAAATTTAAGTAGCCTAGTACCATCAGGAAACATTTTTTATTCAATCTAAACTGCAGTACAGAACTAAAAAATCGAATGGTTTGGTATCGAGCCTAATTTTTTTCCTATGAACACTTAAGCGTTTTTGAAATCATTTCAGTAGTTTCTAAAACTCCTCTTGCGTTCTTATTTCCGTAGGAATATAGGATGAAATATGTTCTAGAATTCTTTTTTTCCCGTTCGAGTCTTCATCGCGGTTAAGCAGTCTGCAGAAATGGTCTCTCCAGATCCTCAGTAGCGACCGGGTCTCTATTACTATGTTTCCCTGCTGGTCTTTACAGGCTTGACTTCGGGGCTTGGCCACCCCGGCAAGATCTTTTTACCTTTTGGTGAAACTTCTGAACCTCTTTTCTGTCATGGTATCTCTCAATTTCCTCAAACGTGAGCTTCTCATGCTGCTTCTATTTCTTTTTGAAAATTCGGTTACTTACTTACTTAGGTGAGCATTACAGTTGGGGGTGAACCTGGGCCTCAACCAACATCTTCTGTAACGACTTCGATTTCGGGCGAGCTCTCTCCATTTTTGCACTCTAAGCCCTCGGCCACGCAGTTAGTGGCAGAGCGGCTAAGCGGCTGAGCGACAAGCGGCAACTCTAAGCTACGTATGGCCAGGCACTTAGTGGCTGAGCGGCAACTCTAAGCGACGTATGGCCAGGTACTGATGAGCGATTGCTTTTGAGCGATTAGTAGTTAAAATGCCGTTGTCAAGAACAGTTCGCCGTATTTTATTGTTTGAAAATCGTTTGTATGTGTACAAATTACTTAAACGTATACAAAAAAGAAGACGATTTGGTGTTCATCCGATTAACCAATTTAGATCGGAATTTGGTGAATTTAATCATTTATTTTTGAATTTACGAAAATTTCCAGATAGATTCTGGCAATACCTACGTATGTCTATCGAATCTTTTGATTTGCTGCTTGAAAAAGTGCGTCCTAAATTAATAAAACAAAGAATTACTATTTCTCCAGAACTTCCCGCTCAGAACATTACTAAAAATTAAAACATGTTTGGTTGCTGAGCGGCGCCGCTTTGCCGCTCAGAATTTTGTTTCGCCGCTCGCTCAGTGCGTGGCCGCTCCTGTGTGATTTCATATGTTTTAATTTTTTCTGCCGCTCTGGCGCTTACTGCGTGGCCTATCAAAATTTTGGCTGAGAACCTTATCCCTCTAACGATAAATCCGCACCCCAATAAGTGTTGTTTTTACTGTCTGAAGCAGTCACCATAACAGATGTCGCGCAGTTTTTCATCTTGTTTATGCCCAGCAGACTCCATTGCATTTCTTGGATTGCGGTTATGTCTGCATTTTAGCAGTGCAAAGCGTCCGCTAATTATCAAGCTGCACGTAATCCGTTAAGAGATCTTAAGTTCCACGTTCAGATCCGGTGGTTTTTGTTCTTTTTTCGTTTGCTTTGGTCGTTAGCGTTTAAATCATAATTGTTTCCGAGGCCATTGGTCGTTTCGGAACCATTTAGCTTTGAGCTGGTATAGGCCATCTCCTTTTATCATTCCCTTGGACATAAAGGGTCGGATAATCCGGAAGCAGTAGCCTTGTGCAGGGATATGAGATCATACGTAGGCCTACAGGAGATCATCCGCCACCATCTCTACTTCTATACCCTGTCCTAGTATTGAAAGATCCTGAAAAACCTTGAAAGACCTTTAAACCAAGTGTGTCGTAGTAGCTCGATCAGAGGTTTCTGCTTTTTTTGACTGTTGAAGTCCAGCATTGATTCTGTAAATCGAATTCATCCGCTGAGACATTCTCAAAAAGATCTCGTAGACCACTGAGATTCTGGACAGTCAGTACTTACTTGCAGAGCACTATAATGTCACCTATTTCCTCTTCGTCCCTTTTTCAACACTTGCCTTTACCAGTTTAGCAGGCCTTCCCTGGGTGGAGCATCCCAGTTCCCAGTGGTTACCGCGTGGAGGTATAGTAAGCACAATAGACGTGTAGTATAAGTCGCAGCATCTGGGCACTGCCAAGTTGATACCTTCTCGAATAGTAAAAGCCCAGCCAACACTACTCAATAAACATAACTCATAAAAGACAAAACTCAATCATTCAATGATTTGCATAGATAGGTTCTTGAACGCGCCCAGTTCAAGTAGGTACCTATCTGATAGCCTATCTCGGATAGCCGTATCTTAGATATCTTTTTGAACGATGCAGATATCTTTTTATAGATAGCTGCAGACAACAGCTGTGAAATATTAAAATTCGACTTTTGAAAACAGAAAAACATTCAAAATATCTTTGCTAGACGATTATGATTTATTTTTTTCGATTTTCCATTTTCCATGCGTTTTATAAGACTCTAGTACTGAAATAATTGTACACCAAAACAAAAAGTCAACATGAAAAGAAATAAAAATAATTTTCTATCAGCTGATCACTTGGATAGAAAGGTATACCAAAAATACTTGGATATCTTTAGATAGCTTTTTAGTAGAAGTGGGTTTGTGACTCTGCTAAACGTTTTAACACGTATACAACAACAAAAAGCTATCCGAATGCGATTCTTGAACGCTCCATTAATTATAAGAGCTCTTTTCAAAACGCACAGAAGGAAGGACATACATAAAAATTCACTCTAACGTACCGCGAGATAGTGGTATGGAAACTAACTAAATGTGTATCTAAATTTTCAGTAGGTAGGAGGTACACACAACGAGTAAGCG
Organism: Melanostoma mellinum; assembly: GCA_914767635.1. Classification (NCBI taxonomy): domain Eukaryota; kingdom Metazoa; phylum Arthropoda; class Insecta; order Diptera; family Syrphidae; genus Melanostoma; species Melanostoma mellinum. Next base: position 78,168,399 of record OU612059.1, on the reverse strand, counting down.
AATATTGGTTAAAGCAGATGATAGAAATAAAAGTCTCAAGAATGTATATGGGTACGATATATGAACCCCAATTTGTATGTTACATAACCTACATCATTTTCCAGTTATACCTATTCACTTTCATATTCATTTCAATTCTATTGGTCCTTCATTTACAATTATAATTTTCATGATTGGCAATAGTTCCTTACCTTAAAAAGTCCTATAAGTCTAAAGGCAAAAGTCATCAAATTCAAGATATTCTTTGTGCAACAAAATGGTATGAACCATATGTTGGGTTTGATTGTTATAACGCAACAGAAAACGGTATTCCTTTACATAATTTTTTTATTTTATTATTTCATTCCTATGCGAATCCATCAGGACAGAAAAGCCAATGACTTGAGACACCTTATTGACTGCCCGCTTATAGAAAGTAGAACAGTCATTCACGTCGCGTCGTTCCCAGAAGATTGTCTAAATAAAGCGCAACCCATTTATGAAAGAGTATGTGATTAATTAATTCATCATAACATTGATGGAAAACGATATTGAAAGAAAATAGGCCTATGAATATGTATAAGTATATGTTGTGTACACATTTTCATATAAAAGCCTTTCACTTCCCAATGTTAACCAAAGCAGTGAATTTTTAGCACACATAAATTTCAAAGCAAACGAAAGCACAAGTGGAGTCTTTTGGTTTGAATCTTTTAAGTCTCCTTTGAATGAATTATTATTTGCAATACGTTTACTAATTATTATGAATTGAAAAATACGCGTGTGTTACGCGTCAGCTTTCTCTAAATGAAAGCACATGATTTTAACTGATTCAAATCGTTGGTCATTAGTATAGTAAAAGATTTGAAGGAGACAATCTTTTAAATAAAAAGTAAGTCACAGTCGAACAAAAATGTTTGCTAATCTCTTCAACATTTCTTGTTTGAAGGCCTTTCAGATTTCTTCAATACTGAGACAAGGTATCAAAGCAGACATGGTAGCGTAAAAGCTAGCCAATGTCATATCTCAAGCCCCTAGGTACTGACATCAGATTTCAAGTTTAAGGGCATTCCAAAAAGACCTCGCAGCGCAGGTTTGGACAGCTACGGATAACAACAATGATTTTACTATTGACAACACTAGCAAACGAATGAAGTATAAAGACTTCCGGATATGCAGGCGGGTTGTACTTGACGAACTACGTGCAGCTGGAGAGTTAGCGGAAGCCCTAAGTAAGAAGCACATTAATTAAAAATACAAAAATCTATAAAGAAATAAATTTCTTTAAAGACATGTTGTAAGATCGTGAAAATTTTTTTTGCTATTGTTTATTTAATAAGTAGACACGGCGATTAATGCACGAACTTCAAAACTCATGGAGGAACACTGCAATTCCCGGATCAGTCAACCGTCAATCAATTTGAAAATGTTGTGATCCACGCAATACGCCTTTACAGTGTTATTGATCCCCAGCACACCGGGAGCTGCTCTCGACGCAGTGCTGAATCTTCCACCCCTTGATACCTACATCATGGGGTGTACTCTCAAGACCATTTTAAAGCGATGTGGTCTCTGGCACAATTCGCACTGGAGCTTTGAGGAGCTCGCAAGCAGCATATCTTTTGACTAACGTCTAATGGATATGCCGTCTGACACGATGATCGCTAGGCTCAAACTGCGCCAAAAATACTCAGTCAACTTTCCTTCGGTTCAGGACAGGTTCGCTTCAGAATCTGAGCCTGGAAAGAGCTGTTATCGAATCCTCACAGATGGCTCCAAGCCTGACGAGGGGTCTGGTGCTGGTGTCTTTGTGGAGAACGACGACATACGACTGCACACATCTTTGGGATCATACGCATCCGTTTTCCAAGCGGAGGCATATGCTATCCTCATGGCCTTGAGCCACGTTACGAACAATGGATGGACGTGGAGAAGTATCTTTGTTTGCAGCGACAGCCAAACTGTGCTTAAGGCTCTTCTCAAACCTCTAACCACTTCGGCCATCACGGCATAACTGGAAATGAGATCGCCGATGAGCTTGCTAGGCAGGCATCTCAGACAGCTTTCTCAGGACCTGAACCCACGCTGGGTCTGCCAGCGTCCTCAGTGAGGGCTTCAATCAACCATTGGATCTGTGAAGAGCACAACCGTAGATGGCATGCCTCCATTGGATGCAGACAAACCAAGCGTATGCTCCCCAACATTGATAAGAAGACTGCAACATTTTTGCTAGCTCGTAGCAGAAAAGACTAGAAAGCTTATTGGCGTTGCCAGCGGGCACTTCTCTTTTACCAAGCATTTAAATGTGTTAGGCTTAAGTGATACCACACTCTGTGAATCTTGTGGAGAAGATGAGGACACCGCAGAGCACTTCCTCTGTGAATGTTCTGCTTTTGTCGCATGAGGTTACAGATACTCGGCAACTTAGGCTCCTTATCATGGCAGCGTCTTTTGGTTTTTCTCCAAACATCTGGAAAGCTATAACAAATAGGATGTTGCTAACTGGTAGAACAATGGATTAAGGATTTGTATTTAGTGCTCCAGCTGGTATTTTAAAAACCTCCAACAAAAAAAAAAGTAAATGATGCAGCATTGACTCGGACCACTACCTCACTACAGCCAATGCCTATTCCAATTGTGTAAGCATTCAACTTTCTTTGAAGCTTATGCTGCCAGTATTTAGCATTGTGGCAGCAATGCCATCAAACAATTAGACCCGCAGTCTTTGAGGTTCTGGCTGTCACTCGAGCTCCAAAACGAAACGCAAAGTTCGATGAAGAGTTTAAGGCAGACAAATGGAGACAAACAATAAGCACGACGAATGTTGATGCAAATGAGAACGATGCCTGCTTTCGACTAATAAGATTTACAAAGAGAAAAGAAGGGAAAAACACCGAATTCTCAAAAAGAAAAAGAAGCAGTATCAGAAGCGCTCGTTTGAGGAAATTGAGAGATGCCATGACAGGAATGGCATTCGAAAGCTTTACTAAAGGGTAAAAAGTTCTTGCCGGGATGGCAAAGCCCGAAGTCAAGCCTATAAAGACCAACAGGGAAACATAGTAATAGAGACACAGTCGCTACTGAGGATCTGGAATGACCACTTCTCCAGACTGCTTAGAGGCGATGCACACTTATTCAGCTGTCAGACAGAATGCCCCATTCCACTTGGAGAATGATCAAGAACTCCTTCCTCTTTATCCAGAAGAAGTTATGCTTGCCTTATGCAAAATTAAATCAAATTAGACTGACAATGCAGATGGCGTTGACACCGAGCTTTTCAAATCGGCTGAGATCAGTTATTTAAGAACATGCACCAGCAGATCTGCATGATAACGATTCGGACTCGGAAGAAAATATGAGCGATTAATTAAACCTTTGGATCGATCCGTTCCTAAAAAAGAGAAACTTTTACGATAGCGCCAATAATGTAGGAGTAAGTCTCCTTAACCTGACATATAACATCTTGTCTGCTGTTGTATGTGTACGTCTGAAACCCCACATAAAAACAATTTGGTAGGTCCTTTGCCTCAACCAGACCTGTGCAGTCCTTTTAGACCAGAAAAAACTCTGTAGTGAAATATCGAAATACAATTATCGCAACACAACTATAAATTTTATTGATTTCAAGGCTGCGTATGAAAGTGTTTACAGAGAGGGGTGCAGAGCCATGTCTACTTTTAGCATTCCTGTAAAACTGGTATATGTACTACTATGCAGGATGACTTTGAAAAATTCTCGATGCTTCGTCGAGGTGGGTAAAGAACTCCTGAGACCTTTGAAGTCGAGAAAGAATTCAACACGACGTTTGAACTTGTGCAAAACTTAAACTTCAACACCTTCATCTTTTAGAAGTCTGCATAATCACTCCCTTATACGTAGACGCAATTGAGCATGATTGCACAGCGGCTTTTGCGAATAATGAGACAAAAGCGGCTTTAATGATCACTTACAATAAGTATGTGCTGTCAAACAGGGACAGAGAACATCGAAGAATTTGACAAAGTGTCACAGTTGACAGAACATAACTTCGGGGTAGTACAGAACTTCGTCTACATAGGATTTGCTATAGACACGATATAGATTGTTGCCAATCGCTGTTTCTGTGGATTAAGGAGGCATTTGACAAGAAAAGCACTTTATAGAAAACCCAAGGTAACTCTTTATAAGGCCTTGATCATCTCAGTCCTGCAATACGGTGCGGAAGCGTGGAACTTATAAAAAGCGGATGAAAAACTCTTGGTTCAAAAAAAATATATATATATTTCGAATGATCTTTGATATTGTATGTGAAGACTGAAGATAATATGTGGAGTAGGAGATACAATAACGAGCTGTGAGACATGAGAGCGAGACATGGGCATAGCAATCAATTGATTATGTAATCAATTATGAGTGCAAATCGGAGATATGTGCTCTAAACCATATTCACTCGTTTTTTCAATATATCTCGAAAACGAAGCAAAATTTTTATGCAATTCCAGACGTTTTTTGTAGATAGCAAATTTTCCCATCGAAATGCATCTTTTTAAAAATTATAAATAAAAATTTTTTATCCAAATTAGTAAAATTCCCGACAAAAAAAGTCTATTTTTTGCAGTTTTTGAGTTTAGTCCGTTTTTTTAATGGTATAGGCAATGCTCCATAAAAATATAAAAAAGAAAGTAAATAAAATTTTCTTTAAAGTGCTATGTCAGAAAATTGTCTGTGTTTGAGTTTCACCGAAATATTGTCACTTGAACATAGACATTTATCGTCGTTTTTCATCCTGATCCCTGGGGCACACCAGCGTTTATGAAATGGGTATCCAATACAACTTGTATTGAACGGTTGGAAAGGTAGTTTCTAATCCAACGAAGAAGAGACTCATCGATACCAAAAGCACGCATTTTAAATAAAACAGCCTGATGCCAAACTCTATCAAATGCTTTACAAATATCAAGCGCACTAATCTTACTTTCTTTAAAACAATGTAAAGATTGGTTCCACTTTTCAGTGAGATAAGCCATCAAATCACCACTGGACCGCTTGCCACAAAAGCCGTACTGACGGTCATTAAAAAGCTTTCGTTGACGGTTTATCAACGTTTCCATGACCTTGGACGGTAATTGAAAGGGGAGGAAGATTCGCTGTTTTTAGTGTTCAATCTGCTCGGAAAAATCCCAGCAGAATAGGAAAGATGGAAAAGTTTACGCAGTAGTTTTGCCAGCGTAGAAGAACACCTCTTCAGAATAACGGCGGGGATACCATCTGGACCAGCGGATTTATGTATATTAAGATCTTTCAGGACTCTCGCAACCAATCGAGTTCGAAAAAATATCTGCTTCATCAAAGAATTTGCAGACTCAAGCTCAGGTTGAGCCAATATGCTATCAGGAAGTGTTGAGTTTGCAGCAAATTGCGCTGCTAACAAATTGGCTTTATCGTTGGAACAGACATACGGAGAGTCATTGAAAACGACCGTTGGGACCGATGACGTGGTCGAGTTCTTAACGTTCTTAACAAAAGACCAAACATTTTTGCTTCCTTTTGGACACAACAGTATTTTTTGCCTTACTTTTTGGTCATGCAAAAACTTGGCCTTTTTTATTATGAGCATTACAGATATTTTTGGCCTGTTTGAAATTTTGAAATTTCGGTTTTCTACTGTAGGATTTATAGAATTTATAACCGAAAGATGTTGCTTAACACCCATTTTCACCCCTAGCTGTAATGCCCAACTAAGTAATATAAGATGAGGAGAGGTAAATTCTATGAAATAATAAGACAAACGATGTTGTTCCATTAAGCGCTTTATTGTCAGTGTCTTTTTCATGTAATCAACAGAACTTGAAACATGAGAACTGTAATGATACTTATTTACATTAGATAAATATATAGATGACCAGTTAAAGATGTATGTAAATAATATCATCAGATAGACATACGTAACCAAATACGCAGGTGCACAGGTAGGTACATACAGTATTTTCTCAAGTAGTTTCTTGGTAATATATTAACAACCCTACAGTAAGTAAGTAAGTATAGTCTCCTTGACACACACCAACTCATCCGTTTCTTAAATTGTTCAGTTCAGTACACATATATAACACCAACAGGTTCATTATGTCAAGTCTTCTCAAAATAACAACTACTATACTCTATCTTTGATAAATAAAAAAAATCACAAATCATCTTGATATGACATTAAGCTCCGACTACGCGACAGTCCTCTTGTATAACAGCATCATGCGCAATTTATTGTACAAATTTAAATAGCATTTTTAACGACTACAATCATTTACGTTCAGTAAAGAAGGACAAGGTGGACTGTAAAATGCAATTTAGCCTGGAGTCAAGATAAAAGTGCAAGTGCCAAACTGGAACCAAACGTTGCAATTACCAATAATAATTTTCTGATAAGTTTTCACTTTTTACAAACTTTCCCTGTTGATGTCCAATACACGTTATCCAGACGAATGTCTTATGGAAAGCAGGCACACAGCCGCTCGAGCCGCAGTAGATAAATGTTTCTAGAAATGGCAAGAAGACATGTAAAAACTCATAATTGCTATTGATGTCTGTCTTAACTAGCAAGAACCTGTATTTCTGAAAACTAAAACTTTGCACGCCGCGCCGCCATTTCACTTGATTCGTTGATAAATGAATGGGAATCGAAACGGTTTGTGCATTTTAGAGTTACTATTTATAATGCGGGAGAAATTGTTTGGTCCAAATATAGAAAAGAGCAAGTTCAGTATAAAACAAAATAAACATAATAATTATGGTCACTGTTTTTTAGAAGAAAAATGTGCGCAAAAGGTTGCATGAAAAAATATTGAAACCAAGTCTATAACTTGCTTTAAAGTACGTATAGGCGTAGGCATCATATAGCAAAGAAAAGTTGCAGCACTTTTTTTTGTATCAAAAGTACCTATATTTCCGGAAAGCAGCTTATTTCAATAACAAGGATCAAAAGTAGAAACTGTTTAGTAAACGCATGTACTTTTCATGGATATTGGCCATGGCCCATGGGAGATGTTTACCTTTAAAGCTAAAAGATAGCATTGGATTTTCGAAGTGTTGAATTATTATTACCACATGTAAAAATACTGCCAAAGTCTGAGATCAAGGCGATAATAGTATTTGAGAGCCTAGTAAAAAATAAACACGATTTCGTTACATAGGAGTTCTTATCAGTAGCTCAGCGTGGTTTTGTCACTGTTAGTAATCTTGATTGCTTCACTTCATATGTTGTTGGTGCAATTGAAGATTGGTTCCAAGTTGACACAGTATATTCTGATTTCAGCAACGCTTTTGACTCAGTAAACCATGAAACTTTGATAAGGAAGCTGGAAGTTTTCGGTTTTCACTCTCAGTTACTTAGTTGGTTATCATCGTATCTAATTGGAGATCACAAAAGGTTGGTAGCACTTTTCGAACGAGTTCACGTGCTCCTTGGGTGTTCCCCAAGGTAGCCATTTAGGTCCCCTTTTATTTTTATTATTATTTATTGAGGATATTACTTCTGTTATAAAATATTGTGAATGTCTTCTATATGCTGATGATCTGAAGTTGTTTTTAAAAATTGTTAACTTCAATGATTGTCTGTTAGTTCAGTCGGACCTCAATTTTTTGTCAATGTGTGCTCTTATAATGGCTTGAACCTTAATATTAGTAAGTGCAATTCAATTTCTTTTTAAGGAAGAATAATTGTCATTTGTTTGATTACCACATTTATTCAAAATCAGTTAATAGAGTCACTAATATTAAAGACTTAGGCATTATACTTGATCCTTGTATATCGTACAAAAACCGTTTTGATTATTTGATTACCAAAGCCAACGTTTTGAATGGATTCATCAAACGAAATGCAAAAGATTTTAGAGATCCTTTCGTCCATTAGATTTTGTTTAATTCTCTTGCTTTCATTACACATTCTAATCGATTAGAAAGGATCCAAAGACGATTTACTAAATTCATATTTTCCCAAATTTGTTGGTACCCGCAACCTGATTATAGGGCTAGATGTCAACTACTAGGAATAAAATCATTAGAATCTAGGCGAACTATTCATGGTGTAATACTGTCTGCTCCTACAACCATTGTATAAAGAAACTATAGTAAGTTTAAAACGCGATTTGACAATTCTTTGGGCCGGAGGAGCACGGTGGCGCAGCATTCGCTTTTCTACACACAATGGTGAAACAAATGGGTGGAACGGAGACTGCTAAGTTGGACCGGAGAAAATAGGCTCGCCACCAGTCAAAAAGTCTACATAATAATACTATAGTTTCTATATACAATGCTACAACTGTTGTATATTTGTATGACTTCCATAAAGCTAACTTCATCCAAACCAATGAATATTTGATCAATCCTTCCTTCAATTCCAAAAATCTTCTTGTAAAAAATGCCACTACTACCTATTTTTAAAGAAATATTGAAGTCTACATCTCTTCATCTACACTTGGTATAATCATAGACTCCGCACTTTGAGTCAGATTTTTTTGTTAAAATATCAGCAAAACGAGTTGAATATTTAAAATAAAAGCTTAATTTTCAACAGATATTGCTTATTTCAAAACTAATTTGTTGAAAAAAGTACGATTTTTTTTTATTCGCTCTCACTCTTCAACAAATTATTCGAATTACCATGGTAATTAACTAAAGTTTTATGAACCTTTACGAACGCTATTTAATCGAAATGCAACCCAACTTTACAAACGACCCTAAGTCCTTTAATAAATTTGTCAACTTCCAAAGAAAATCTAATGGGTTGGGTACCAATCGCCCTTATTTTTCAATAACGAAAAAACAACTGATCCACACTTTATTGCCAACTCTTTCGCTTCCTTTTTCAAACAATCTTTCGCCAACGAGTCTTTTGTTAATGACGATACTTATTTTGAGCATTTGCCAAAACTCTCGGTTGGTCCATTTCTTCCGCGAACTATTGAACCATCTTTTGTTGAGAAAAAGCGAAATGAACTTAATGATGACTTCATACCTGGTCCTGATTGATCATATCCCTACTATACTCCAAAAGAAATGTTCGTCTTCGCTTTCTCTAGCTCTTTCAAAAATCTTCACCTTATCCCTTTCTCAAGGAGTATTTCCTCAAGTATGAAAAACCTCATTCATAACAACTATCTACAAAAAAGGCCAAAAATACGTTTTAAATTACCTCCCGATAGCAAATCTTCGAAAGTATTTTGTGTAAAATTTTGAGTTTTCACTGCAAATCTATCATATCCACTCGACAACATGGCTTTTTCAAAGGCAGATCAACAACCACAACCACTAGTCTTGTTGAACTTGTCTCATTCTCCCTGTTTGCCTTGGAAAAAGGAAAAGAAGTCGATGTTATTTCAAAAGATTTTAGAAAAGCCTTCGATAAAATTCCCCACAGACTTATTTTTTTTAAACTACCCACCTTCAGCTATCTCCGGACCTGAACCATCGATAGGTCTTCAGTGAGGGCTTCAATCAACGATTGGATCTACCAAGAGCACAATCGTAGATGGCTTGCCTTTATTAGATGCAGACAGACCAAACGTATGGTCCCCAACGTAAATAAGAAGACTGCAACATTTTTGTTATCCCGTAGCACATAAGACTGCAGAAAGTTTAATATCGTTGCCAGCGAGCACTTCTCTTTTGCCAAGCGTCTAAACGGGCTTAAGTGAAACCACGCTCTGTGAATCTTGTTGAGAAGATGAGGACACCGCAGAGCACTTCCTCTATGAATGTCCTGCTTTTTCTCGCATGAGGTTAACGATACTCAGACATGGTGCGTTTTGGCTTTTCTCCGAACATCTGGAAAGCTTTAACAAAAAGAAGGTTGCTACCTGGTAGTATGGACCAGCATTGAGTGCCCAAGCTGGTATTTTATTAACCTCCAACAGAAAAAAGAAAAAAACAAAATCCACCCTAGGCTTCGAACCAGAGAATCACTTGCGCTTTCAAATCATCCCCCGAAAAACAAGCCGGACACAGTCTCACACTCACAATAATGAAACAAGCCTGATGCTTGTAGAAAAAGTACACAACACTCGTGAATACGAGCATTCGAATTGCTGTTGCCCATGAATGATGAATGAATGGACCATTCAAACTCAAACAGGTACACCATTCGCTTGTATTCGAAAAAAAGCGAATGTTCACGAATGATGAGGGATGACAACGAATATTTTTTTATGTTCATAGATAGGTTTGAATACATATTTTGTGACCTGAAGTGGGCGTTATTTATATTTTTTGGGTTTTTGTTTTTGTTGTTGTTGTGTTCTTCATCGCAGTATTGCATTGTGAAGTATTCGTTGCCTTAGACACTATTCGCACAAGTTCATACGCATACACATACATATTGTCATTGCTTGCCATTGTTTCAATAAAGTGAATAAGAGTGAACCTGTCTTGTTGACTAAAAGAGAGTGTAGTGTGTGTATTGCTTTGGATAAAGATGAACGGTGTCTGAATAGTGTGTAAGACAATGAATAAGTGAATGCATTCACAAAACAAGACATTCACTGCAGCTCCCTGCTTCGAACCCATTTTATTGAAATGGAGTTCTTCTTATTTGAAAAACTGTTATTATAGTGTTCGTTTTAGATCTTCCCTATCAAGCCCTTTTTTAGCTACCTCTGGCGTCCCCCAAGGAAGTCATTTAGGTCCTCTTCTTTTCATTCTTGCTCGAATTGATTATTCACTATTCCTTTATTTCACTGTATGAAGATGATAGGAAGTTTTACAAGATCATTTCTTCACCTACTGATTCTATTCATTTTCAACAGGATCTCGACAACTTTTATGTCTAGTGTTCTAAAAACTGCTTGGAATTAAACATTTTCAATTATCAATCTATTACCTTCTCTCGTAAGCGCATCAAATCTCCTCTCCTTTGATATCTTCTATAAAACCAAAACATTTCATTTGAGAAGATTCGTGATCTCGGAATCATTTTGCCACTCAACTCAATTTCGTCTTAGATATTGATGATGTTATACTAAAACCCAATTTAGAACTTGGTTTCATTTAGTGATGCTTAAAAGAATTCTCCGATCCATACCTGACCTGATCTCTGTACGCTACCTTTGTTCGCCCTCTCCTTGAATACGCCTGCCAAGTCTGGTCCCCTTTCCAACAAGTTCACATTTCTAGAATTGAAAATATTCAGGTTTTCTTCGATTTGTCCTGAGAGGTCTTCGTTGGAATAATCCCTTGATTCTTCCTACTTAGTCCTTACCAAGATCGCATCAAGCTTCTTAGTTCTTACATAAATACTTTGAAAGATCATAGAGAAATATTCGACATTCTCTTAATTCACCGTGTCTTTTTTGGAACCGTTGACTGCAGGGGCGAACGCAGAAAAATTTTTCGGGGGGGGTTTTGAAATTTGTTTTTAACATTTTATGCTTTTTTTTATACTCTGTATTGATTCGTAAAATACATTGCTAGGAGGAATCCTAACTAATATTATAAATGTGTAATGTGTAATTCTGTCTGTCCATCTTTCTATGTTACCGTCTTCCGCCCAAACTACTCAACCGATTTGAATGAAATTTGGTACATGGATAGCCTAGAACCTGAGAAAGGACATAGTCTGTGCATTTTATCCCTTTATTCTAATGAGAACGGGAAC